>JASUUL010000024.1:7152500-9652500 GCA_030449875.1 Aegle marmelos | reverse complement strand
TAGCCAAAAGCTTAGACATTCTAAAAAGAAACCCTATAATTAAACCACTTTTATAAGTCATGTTACTTAATGGATTTATAAAGAAATCAATTTAAAAAGGAAGAGGAATGAGTTATCTTCCTTTTGATAAAAAGGGTAGAAATCAAGATTTTATGAGTTATCATATATGGATTTTAGTTAACTTATAGGATTAGGGATGGCGCTTATTCACCACCTACAATGATCAACCATCACGAGTTCTCACCCTAGGAACCTAGCATTCAAAATTCTCTAAAATTCCTAAACATAACAGCAACCTTGTAACCTGCATTCACCATTGATCGAGAAAACCTCTCTTTCGAATAACCATAAAGACTCCGTGACTAGGCACAAGCTTCTGTTCTTCATCAAGTCAATTGAAATTACAAATCACACATTCTTTACCGAGCAATAGTGTTGGTAGTATTGGTAAATTCAACCATCAAACCTTTCCCGAATCATTATCCGATATTAAGAACACATCTAAAACCTCATAATTACACTTTTCAATCACCGAAACCATAAAAGATTATAACTAGAATTTTCCATTAGCTTATTGCTAGCTTAATCGTAAGATATTGTCACAACGTTCTCTAATATTCACTTTGCATTATTTACTCCCACATAACTAGTTGGGCCTGTTGTTAAAAAATCTAGTCTCCGGAACTAAACAGCTAGAGTTAACGTTACAATAAAAGTATATTTGAACCACCCTGACGCTTGAATACACTCTTATAACTTACTCTCTGGACCATACAATGGAATTAGGTGGATCACAAAACCCTCAAATTTGATTTTTAATCTTGCCATATTCTATCCTAACCAAGGAACCTTACAGCCTATTCAGAAGTGAAATGTTGGTTTAATGTAAAAGCTCGAAGTCATAGACGTTATTACAATATGGCTGATATTTGAATTTAGAATAATAGATTTTTGTTCTCTTAATTATAATTTGAGGACTATATCTCAAGTACAAATGATCTCGTTTTGCATTATGTTAGAAATATTGTTACAGGGGCTTTAGTACTTGTAATTCAATTAATCAATACTCCTACAATACATATTATGTGATAAAAAGAATTTGTTAATGAAATCGACATTTTCGAAAATGGGCATTTCAATTTTGATTGGAATGTAACCAAATGTTAATGAAATTGAACTTATCGATTAAATTGCCCCAAAAAAACAATTTGTAGAGTCAATTATACTAAAATAAAAATAAAATATTAATTAAATAAATTACAAAAAGTTTGATTAAAATAGAATTAAAAATTTTATTGGATTTGTAACAAATTGAAATTTTAATTATTAATCCAGTTCTGTTAAAAAGAATAAATTGTGTTGTAATTTAATTATAATTAAATTTAGAATTAAAATAGAAATAAATTCACTAAAAATTGATAATAAATTTTAATAATTTAAAAATAATATAATTGATAATACAACTTCAATTAGATTAAAATGTGATTAGTAAAAATTATTAGACATGGGAAAATGGTCAATGGGTTATGCTAGTAAAAAGGCTCATGATGATTGGTGGATTGACACGGCATGGCCCACCACGTGCTTCCTCCCATACCAAATTTTTTTAGTTAGGCTTAGTTCAGCACACATACTAAGCCCAAGCGTGCCATGCTGGCCATGTCGGGAGCCCTGCCCAAGAAAGCATGACAAGCAATTATTTTTTTTCTTCATTAGAGTTTATGCCAAGATTTTGGCATTTATTTATTTTAAGCTCATAAGCGTTTTGTTGGTTTACATGTCTTTAGTCAAAGGCAATGGCTGCGATGCGGTCTACGTTGCAGCTGACTATAATATACGTTATATTTAATTATAATACTAAATGGACTCTTAATATTGTAATTGGATTTGTCGTATGTTACAGCAGACTACAATATAATTGAATCTTTAATTAAATTTAATAAAATTAGAAGTTTAAAACTAAAGTTCATATTCAATATTAATAAATTAATAATAGTAAAAGAATATAATACTAACCAGTAAGTTAAATCTTATAGTATTGAATTCTTTTTTAGTATTCTTCAACAACAACAATATAAATATTTCTTTTATGGGTTAACTTAATTGTTAACTTAAACTTATATATAGTTGTAGATCATTGTGCATAATAACATTCATGCATACATTTATAAAATTATAATATTTATAATTTTATTGATTAAAATTATAATATCATCTATTCATTTGATAAATTATAAGCATAAAAATAATTAGAGTAATTATTTTGAAACTAAGAATTCAATGAATTTAAAAAACTTATACTAATAAATACAGTAAAAGATTTAATTTTAAATTATTTATAAAATCATAAATGTTAAGTTTAGTTTTAAAGCTCATGTGTTTAAGATTCTCAGCTATCTTAGCCCATATCCTGAGCATGTTGTGATATACCATGTGCTATACTAAAACGTGCTTATGCCGTATTATGTTCTATAAACACATGCCCTACTCATTGCCTACCACGTGTTGCCTAACCGGTTTGTTATCTCCAGACATAATATATTGAATTCACTTAACTTTAAAATATACTTTGTAAGGAGCCTCTATCTTACAGCTTGCTGTAAGGTACTCCCCTCACAGTTACAGTGCTGTGGACCCATCACAGCACTGTAGCTGTGAGGAGAATACCTTGCAGTAAACTGTAAGATAGGCATTTCCTATTTTATAAGGCATTCCAGTTAATATTAATTTATACTGAAATTTAGGGGGTCAATTTTTCAACCTGAGTCAAATTGTTATTATTTTTAATTCTTTGTAAAAAATATTCTAGCTTTTTGAAAACCTCGCCCGAATTGTCTAGGGTGTTGGGTTTTAGAAAGGTATAAATATAATATGCAATTCATTCCATATTCAACTGAAAATTTCACTGAGATGGGACGTCACACACGTCTGTCCGTCAAGTCTGTCGACACATCATCCGGCCGCCGCCATCGCCGCTACAACTGCTTTGTTGTAGTTTTTTTTTTTATTTGAAAGAAAGCAGAGAAATGGATTTTATTTTATTCATTATTTAAAAGTAATTAAAAGATTTTAAATTTTTTATTACAGTTTAAGACATCCTCTCAACGAATATCAGAAATCGATATCAATGTGTTCGGAAGCCTTGACAAGGTTAAATGAAGGGTAACGTTTGTATTGAATGCATGTCTCATTACAATATTTTAAAAATTTTTCATGGTCATTTTTTACTATTTCATAATATCGTAGGAATTAAATTTAACAGAGGAATTGTACAATCTCTGCCCTTAATATTATTGGACAAGGAAGAGATATTCGAAAATTTGTAACTAGATTAAAAATGAAAGCAAGTGTGTAATCATTCATATATGTCTGATTTAGTAGTTTCTTTGCTTCTATCAAACTTCGTTTTGCATTGGGGTCATTTGGTTTTCATTCTACAGGCTGATAGCAGCTTGATCAACGGATCTCCTTGAGGATTTTTTGCCGTGAGTTTTCTACTTCCTCGAGGATTAATTTAACTTCTTGTTGCTGAATGTTTTATTTCTTCTACTGTGCCCATCTGCATTGTTTGTTTGATGATTTTTTCAGTTTCGTATATGGCCGAATTTCATGCGCTATTTGTGCGTACAATGCAAAGCATAACTTTTTGATGTGCTTATATATTCTTTGGTTGATATTGTGAGACAAAACGACTAATTTTTACGGTATTTTGCTGCATCTGAAAGAGTGAAGTCCTAAGGGCTAAGATCATCAGGTTGCAAAGCTATAACCCTTAAACTTACATGTTTTAGTGTATATGTCTCTTAGGGCGAGTTCTGATCAAGCCATACAGTTGAATGCTGAAAGATATCACGTCCAAACCCTTCTAAGTCAGCTTCTGTTTTATTGAGGATGGACTGGGTGAGGGCGGAATGGAGTAGCCTAGATATAGACGTAGACCAAAATGTTGCATAAATAAAATGAATTAGGCTATAAAGCGTGTTGAGACTTGACTAGATCTGGTTTTGAAAATATCTAAAGTTCGACACTCTATTGTACATTGGATGAAATGCAGCAACTGTACGGTGGTGAATCCCCAGCTATATGCTCAGGGCTGTTTCATTAGAGGACGGTGAATTTAGAGATTTTTAAAGCTCCTCTCCTCCTTTTCTTCGTCGATGTAAATTTAAAAGATACGTTTCTATGGTAGCCTCTAGATTTTGATATCCCTAGGCACCAAATATACATTTGTTTTAACTCTTCCATTTAATTTATTATGGCTACTCGTGTGTTTATTTATTTTTTCATTTGACTTGTATTTGTTGGGAAATTTATTGAGTAAAATAGACACACAATTAAAGTAAAATTCAAAAATAAGAAGACAATAAAATCATACACGACACTAGAAATTATGTAATTCGGCTCTTAGCTTACGTTCACGAGCGAAGATGGAAGGAAATAATTTTACTAGTGAAAAGAAATTTAAAGTATTGTGGTATTTAAGCTCATTTCCCAAAACCCCAATACACCTATTTTATTTATTTTTTCTTTCCTTTTTCGACCTAGCATTTCCTTTTTTCTTCTTCCTTTTATCTTTTCTTTTGTTCTATTCAAAGAAGGAAGCAATGTTCTTGCTTTAAAATTGGCGCGGCCCCACCTTCCGCATGACATTTTTTTTTTCATTCTCTCACTTGGAGATTAGATTAGGAACCAATCAATCTCTACATCATCCTTTCTGCTTCGCCGTTGTCATGTTGCTCACGTCTCCGTTAAGCCATAAGAGGATCTACTACATGCAAACTTGTCAGTATTGATCGGCTTGGTTAAAACATCTGTTAGGTTTTTCTTTGTATGAATTTTCTTAAATCCACACTCTCGTCTTCCACTACTTCATGAATGAAGTGATATTGAACTTTTATGTGCTTTATCTTAGAATGAAAGGCTGGATTCCTTACAATGTGTAAGGCCCTTTGACTGTCACAAAACATAAAAATTTTCTGTTTTTTGTGCTCGACTTCCTCCAATAACATTTAAATCCAAATAACCTCTTTGTAAGCTTATGTAGTTGCCATATATTCTGCTTCTGTTGTAGATAGAGCCACAACGGACTATAGTTTTGAAACCTATCTTATAGCTCCTCCTGCAAGTATAAACACATAACTAGTAGTGGATTTTCTTTTATCAAAAATTTGAATTCACATATCCCCTGACAATAAATTCTGATCCTCCATACTATACTGCAACATTTGAGGTTCCTCTGATATATTTCAGAATTCTTTTCACAGCTTTCCAATGCTATTCATTAGGATTCGCCATGTATCAACTGACTGCTCCTACTGCTTGTGTAATGTCTGGTCTTATGCATATCATAGCGAACATCGAGCTTTCAACTGCTGATGCATATAGTATTCGAGACATCTCCTTCCTTTCTGCTTCATTGCTAGGACACATATTTAAAGATAATTTGAAATTAACAGGAAGTGGGGTAGAAATTGGCTTACAATCATGCATGTTGAAACGTCACAGGATTTTCTTCAAGTAATTCTTTTAAGAAAGCCAAATCTTTCTGTTTTCTCTGTCTTGGTAAATTTAAATCCCTAGAATCTTACTTGCTGGTCCCAAGTCCTTTATTTCAAACTCCTTAGCCAACTATGCCTTTAATTCTTGGACTTGATCTTTGTTGGGGCTTGCTATTAACATGTCATGCACATACAACAGTAAAATAATGAAATCATTATCTTCAAATCTCTTGTAATATGCACAATGGTTTGAATTAAGTCTTTGTATCCAAGGCTTATAATAAAGTAATCCAATATGTTATACCAATACCTTGGTGCCTGTTTGAGACCGTATAGAGATTTATTCAACTGCAAACTAAGTTCTCCTTATTCTTTTCAGCAAAACCTTTTAGTTGGAGCATATAAATTTCTTCTTTAAGTTCTCCATGAAAAAATACAATTTTCACATCTAATTATTCTAGATATAGGTTAAATGTAGCACACATTGCCAAGATTACTCTGATTGTTGTGAGTCAAACGACCGAAGAAAATATTTCATTGAAATCAATTTCTTCTTTCTGAGCATATCCTTTTACCACTAATTTTGCACAATATCGCTTTACTTTATCATTGCCATCACATTTAATCTTGTAGACCCATTTGTTTCCAATGGCTTTTCTTTCATATAGTAGTAGTATAAGTTTCTATGTCTTGTTCTTGTGTAGAGCTTCAATTTCTTCCTAAATTATTGTCATCCACAAATTAACATCTGAGCTGTTTAAAGCTTCATGAAAAGTTGATGGTTCTCCATCCTTTGTTAGAAAACAGTATGTAACATTGATCTCTATGACATAATCGGAGTACCATCCTGGTGATCGTCTCTCCCGAATTAACCAAAGAACTACTATAGCCCTGGGCTCAACTGAATCTTATTTCTCATGTTCTAATGCTGCTTCAAGAGAATCTAATTTTTTTTTGAATTATTTACCATATATATTGGCATAGACTTTGACTTTATTTTACAATGCTACATCTCTATCTCTCCTTTGCAGTTAATTTTCTACAAAGATAACATCTCTACTGATGACAATCTTGCTGGCAGTAAGGTCCCACAGATAATACCCTTTTACTTTATTAACTTACCCTAAGAAAATACACTTTTTAGATTTTAGATTTTATTTTATTCTTTCTTGGGTATTATACATCACGTACACAGGACATCCAAATGCATGTAGGTGAGAATAATTTGCTGGCCTTTCAGTCTACATTTGCATCAGAATTTTTAATCCAATTACTGTTAATGGAGACTTATTAATCACATAACGGCAGTTTTGGCTGCTTCTGCCCAAAATAAGTTGGGTAAACTAGCATTTTTTAATATAACTCTTATTCTTTCTGTAAGAGTTCTGTTCATTTACTCTGTCACTCTATTTTGTTGAGGAGTACATGCCACCGTAAACTGTCTTTGAATACCATTTTGCTTATAGAAAATAAAAAACTCACTGTTTGTATACTCTCTACCATTATTTATCCTTAAACACTTTATCCTCTTTTCAGATTCAAGTTCTGCTTGCGTTTTGTACTACTTGAATGCTGCAAATACATTTGACTTTTTCTTGATTGGATACGCCCAATATCTTTTAGAATAATCATTTATAAAAGTCACTAAGTACTTTACTCCTCCCATAGATATATTCGGTGATTTCCAAACATCAGAATGAATTAAGTCTAGAGTACATTTACTTCTATCAACAGATCTACTAAACTTTAATCTATGCTGCTTACTTATAATATAATGCTCACAAAATGATAAACTTATCGATTTGAGACCTGGAAGTAGTTTTCGATTAGAGAGAATTTTCAAACCTTATTCTAACATGTGGCCAAGTCTGAGATGCCACATTATTATTGAATCTTTTTCATTTGACGTGATACATACATTAACTTTCTGTAGTGCCTCCCCTTTAAGTATGAATAGTTAACACCAATCTTTTTTGCCTTCATTAAAATAAGCGCGCTTTTAGCAATCTTCATAATCCCATTTTCAACATGAGTTTTGCACCCATGACTATCTATTTGTCTTAAAGATAATAGATTTTTCTTAAGGTCTTTAGCATGTCATACCTCTTAAATTGTATGAATTGTACCATCAAATATTTTAATTTTAATAGTATCAATACCAACAATCTCCAAAGCATGATCATCTCCCATGTATACAGATCTTTCTGAGATTGGTTCATATGTGTGGAACCATTCTCTCTGAGAGATTATGTGCTAGGTAGCTCCTGAATCTATGAGCCAGACATTAGATGACCGTTTTCTGCCTTTTATAACTGTTGTTGCCTCACTGTAGAGAATTTCACCATCATCCGAGATACTTGTTACACACTCCTAAACATTTGATGACTCAAGGTCTTTGTCTTTTCTTCTCTTCTGATTATTCCAATACTCTTTTTTGACATGTCCTTTCTTGCTATAGTTGTAACACTTGACATTCTTTTTACTTTTCAATTTTGATTTACCATGATTCTGACTTCCACTGGAGTCTCGTTCCGTTGATCTCTTTCTTGTCATTAATAATACTTCTACCTATTGCGAATTCACTTATCTATCTTTTTTACTTTTTCATCAGCTCTCCTTATTTAATACTGAGGTTGCAATATCATCGAAGACTAAACTATCTGCCTGGTTGTTGTTAATCAGATTAATGATAAGTTGATTATGCGAATCTAGTAGACTCTAAAGCAAAAGCTTCCCACGTTCATTTTCTTTTATTTTATGAATCAACATTGTGATTTATGAAAATATAGTTTTTAAAATATTGATATGGTCGTTCACTGTTGTAGATTCTATCATTCGAAGAGCATAAAGGCTCTTATTCAGGAAGATGTTGTTTAGTGACTTGACCTCGTACAGTTTTGTAAAAGTATCTCAAATTTTCTTTGTTGTCTTTTTCTCTGCCACACTGGATAATATCCCATTTGTAAGTGCCAAGTATAGATCGGCAATTACATTACTGTCCATCTTGTTCCATTTGTCATCAGTGATTTTTGTAGGTCTTTCCCTAATTACTGCCAAGCAAATATTTTTTCAAAAAATTACCTGTATCTTTATTTTCCATAACAAAAAATTATTCCCATTGAGCTTCTTAATTTTAAATTTTATTGCCATTTTATTACCGCACACAAGCCAGTGTACCTTCTTGAATAGTTGTGAGTATGTGGAAAAAGACACATTAGGAAAGAATGAAGAGGTCATAAACGGTCTCATTTAAAATTCAGACTCTTTAGGCTTTTATGACCTTTGTGATAGAATGTTAGAGTGCAATTTATGTATTAGTTTTGCATTGTTTATTTCCCCTAATATCAATGTTTTGCACTTAATAGTAGTGATTTATTTGTGTTTTATTTTTGTAGGTGCAATTCTATTGATTGGCATCAAACTTGAGCTATAAGATGATGTTTGAGGATGATAGCTGTTCTGAAAAAATTATGAGTTTCAGGAAAATTTTTTTGATAAAGTATAGGTACGTGCTATCAAATAAGAACCTGCAATGTTTATTTTAATGTGTTTTATCTTTTTGGTTTTTTTTTAATTTTGAATTTAATATTTAGATAATATTTTAGATATTAATATTTTATTTTTAGAAAAAATCTATAAGAGGAAAAAGAGGTGAAACACAAAGAGGGGATCAGACTTAAAGAAAAAGAGAAAAATCCTAGATCAAAATTTCTCTCTTTTCTCTATGAAGAGCTAAACTTATTTTTTGATTTTATTTGTTAATTAGATAATTGACTACTATTTAGTTATCAACTTAATCTATTGTCAATTAAAAGATTCATCGTATGAAGATTTTAATGTTTGTGACAAATAGCATAACAGTCCATTGTGTTATGAGAATAAATAATCTAATTTAAATGAACCATCGTATGTGTTTGTTGATTATGATTTGGGTCTCTCTAATTTTTCAGGCTACTAATTGATTAAATTCTATGATCGTATCTAGGGTTGTCTATTGATTAGGAAAATATCAATGATCATACCTTGGTTATCGAATAATTAAAGAGAGATTGGCTATTAAAGGGTCTTAGTAGGTATAACCAGTCTATTCATAAGTAGTAATGATTTATATTTGAATTAATGATTAGTAATTGAATCAAGCTGAGTTAATTTCTTCGACTAGAGTTTTTCCTAATTTGAATTATAAATTTTAATTTGCACTCTTATTATTTTTATTTGATTTTTATTATTTTCATCAATTCCCAATTTTACATTTTACATTTAAAAAAGATTTAAATAATTATCAATCTCTGTGGACACGACCCTTCTCAATCACTATACATAATTTATTTAGAGTAAGTATTTATATTTTTATTGGTTTTGACACCTATCAAAATTTTGACGCCGTTGCCAGGGATTGGTGTCATTTATTTAATCCTTTTTACGTTTTACTTGGTATATGATTTTTTCTTCTTGTACAAGTACACTTTCTTTTGATCCTAAAATTAAGAAGACAGCTCGCCAGCTGAGACAACAGATGAAGTGAGCCAAACAACGATCCTCATTGCCTTTGCTTTCTGAAATAAATATAGTGCCTGATTTGGTTGAATCATTTAGTGATTTTGAAGAACAAGTGATAGATAGAGCTGCACCTATAGAAAGAACTTTTAAAGAGTTAGCTCAACCAAACTTGAATCAGCAACCACTCTGCATTCAATATATAGACTTAGAGGTAAATTTTAAATTAAAGTCTGGTCTTATTTATTTATTACCCAAGTTTTATGATTTTACAGGTGAAGATCGTCACAAACATCTCAAGGAGTTTCATGTTGTATGTTCAAGTATGAGGCCACAAGGTGTGGCTGAATAGCATATTAAGCTGCGTGCTTTTCCTTTTTCTTTAAATGGGCTAGTTAAAGACTGGTTATATTACTTGCCTCTGGGATCAAATACAACATGGAATGGCTTGAAAAAGTAGTTCCTCGAGAAATACTTTCCTGCTTTAAGAGCTGCCAACATTAGAAAAGACATTTGTGGGATCAGACAGCTTCTTAAGGAGACTTTGTATAAGTATTGGGAGCGATTCAAATAATTATGTGCTAACTGGCCTCAGTATTAGATTTCGGACCAACTTCTAATCCAATACTTTTATGAAGGATTGTCATTGATAGATAGAAGTATGATATATACCGCTAGTGGAGGTGTGTAGGTGAAAAAAACCTCTACTCAAGTAATGGAATTAATTTCAAATATGGCTGCTACTGCTTAACAGTTTGGTAGTAGGTAAGATCCCATTTCAAGGAAGGTGAATGAGTAAATACTTCTTCTATTGACCAACAGTTAGATAAACTTATTTTTTTTATGAAAAAGTTTATTGTAATTAATATGTAACAAGTGAAGACTTGTGGCATTTGTTCCAATATGGGTTATTCAACTAATATGTGTCATACACTTCAAGAAGAACCTATTGAAAAAGCTAATGCAGTTGGAGGATATTTGGGCATGCCTCAGAAGAGATATGATCTTTATACATAAATATACAATCTAGGATGGAATGATCACCCCAACTTTAACTATAGAGTTAGGCTATCGGGATTCCCATAACAATATCCACCAAGACAACTAGCTCTTTCACAATCAAACTCTAAGTCAGGTATATCTCTTGAGAAAATTGTTAAATCACTTGTGACTAACACTCAACAATTTCAGCAGGCAATTGTAATAAGCACTCAGAATTTAGAGAACCAAATGAGTCAATTGGTGACTACATTAAGTCGCTTGGAGTCCCAAGTATCAAAGAGATTACCTTCATAAACTGAGGTGAATCCAAAATAAAATGCTAGTGCTGTCATCCTTAGAAGTGGGAAAGAGTTGCAGAGCCTAGTAAGAAAGTGAAAAAGCATGTAGAAAATGAGCTTGAAAAGGATGAATTGATGCCTAAATCTCAAGATGCACAATCCTCTAGATCGAAACCCTTACCTGTGGTGATACCTCCTTATTTTCCAAGTTGGTTTGTGAAATTTAAAAAGGAGGAGCAAGAGAAAAACATCCTTGAGACATTTCATAAGGTTGAGGTAAATATTCTTTTATTAGATGTTATAAAACAAATACCTTGATATGCTAAATTTCTTAAGGAACTTTGCACCTCCAAGGGAAAATTAAGAAAAGATGAAAGAGTTCATATAGGGGAGAATGTTTTAGTAATGCTCTAAAAGAAACTACCTCCTAAGTGTAAAGATCCAGATATGTTTAAAATCTCTTCCAAAATTAGTAGTATTAGAGTTGAGAAGGCTATGCTAGATCCAGGAGCTTTTATTAATGTCATGCCTCGTTTCATTTATTCATCTTTGAATGTTAACCCGTTAAAAGAAATTGGCGTGATAATTCAACTATCTGATAGGTCTAATGCATATCTCGATGGGGTATTAGAAGATGTCTTGGTACAAGTTAGTAAGTTAGTTTTTCCTATTGATTTTTATATACTTGATATGGAAGAGGATAACTCCTCTAATTCTGTCCTAATTTTGTTAGGAAGATTATTTTTTAAGACTACTAGGACCAAAATAGATGTACATGGAGGGACTCTCATTATAGAGTTTGATAGAGAAGTGATTAAGTTCAATATGAATGATACTATGAAATATCCTAGTGAGGAATATTCGATATTTTCTGTAGATGTTATTAATCTTATAGTGCAGGAAATTTTTTATTTGGATGTTGAAGATTCATTGGTAACTATTTTAAATAATAGTTTGGGCCTCAAAGGATTGCAAAAAGATGTAAATGAGTTTATTTTAAATTTTGTGTTACAAGATACAATTTGTGAATTAAAATTTTTGAGAACCTTAACTCATCTTATATCTTATATTGAATTACATTCATCTCATGCAAAACTTCTTCCATCTATTTTTCAGGCACAAAAAATAGAGCTTAAACCATTGCCTAGTCATCTAAAGTATATGTTTCTAGGAGAAGATGAGATACTTTCGGTGATCATTGCTTTAAAGCTTAGTATTTTAGAGGAAGAAAAGCTTATTAGAACGCTGAAGGATTATAAAAAAGCTATTGGTTGGACAATTACTGATATCAAAAGGATAAGTTCGTCTATGTGGATGCATAGAATACTGCTAGAGGAAGATGCTAAACCTTTAATTTAAGCTCAACACCGATTGAATCCACCCATGATGGAAGTAGTGAAGAAAGAAATTCTAAAACTTTTTAATGTAGGTATGATCTATCCAATTTTGGATAGTAAATGGGTAAGTTTGGTACAAGTGGTACCAAAGAAAATTGGTATAACAATTGTTGATAATTCTTATGGTGAGTTAGTACCCACAAGTGTTCAGAATGGGTGTAAGATTTGTATTGATTTTAGAAAACTTAATTTACTCACTAGGAAGGATTATTTTCCTATTCTTTTTATTGATTAGATGCTTGAAAAATCTTACTTTTATTGTCTTGATGGCTATTCAGGTTTTCATCAGATACTAGTTGTGCCTGAGGATCAGGAGAAGACTACTTCACATGTCTGTTTGGAACCTTTGCGTATCGACGTATGCCATTTGGTCTTTGTAATGCTCCTGTTACTTTTCAGAGGTGCATGGTCGGTATTTTTTTAGACTATGTAAAAAATATTATAGAGGTATTTATGGACAATTTTACAGTCTATGCTGATTCTTTTGATGATTGTCTCTATAATTTAAAAAGAGTGCTTGAAAGATGCATTGAAACAAACCTTTTCTTGAATTATGAAAATATTATTTTATGGTAGATCAAGGCATTATTTTCGGTCATGTTGTCTCTACTAGAGGAATTAAGGTAGATAAAACTAAGAGAGATGTTATTAAATCTTTACCTTATCTCGTATGTATGCGGGAAGTTTGTTCTTTTCTTGGTCACACAGGTTTTTATCGACATTTTATCAAGTATTTTTCGAAGATAGCTCAACCTTTATGCAAACTACTCTAGAAAGATGTAGCGTTTGATTTTAATGAAACATGTAAGATAGCATTTAATAAACTTAAGGAGTTATTGACTTCAGCTCCAATTATACAGCCAACTGATTGGAGCCTCCCTTTTAAGATAAGTGCGATGCCAGTAACTATACTGTTGGTGCTGTTCTCAGACAAAGGGTTAGAAGAGCTGCTTAAATGATATATTACATATCAAGGACACTTGATAGTGCTTAGTGCAATTATTCAACAACGAAAAAAGAACTTTTAGCTATTGTTTTTGCTTTGGAAAAATTTCGTTCATATTTATTAGTTGCCAAAGTAATTGTTTTTTCTGATCATGCAGCTCTTAGATATTTACTCACTAAGAAGGAAGCAAAGCCGAGACTTATTCCTTAGATCCTATTACTTCAAGAGTTCAACTTAGAAATTCGTGATAAGAAAAGAGCAAAAAATTTAGTTACAGACCTCCTTAGTAGATTGACCACGAGTAAAGAAGCAACAACTTTGAAGGATAATTTTCCAGATGAACATCTCTTTGTAACTCAAGGTATAGTTCCTTGGTATGCTGATATTGTTAATTACTTAGTTACAAGAACACTACCTATTGATCTGATGAGGGCTCAAAAAGATAAGATTAAGAGCGATGCTAAGTACTATGTTTAGGATGACCCTTACTTGTGGAAACATTATTTTGATCAAGTCATCAGAAGGTGTATATTTGAATTTAAAATTTCTTTTATTCTTTAGTTTTGTCACTTATATGCATATGGTGGTCATTTTGGTATAAAAAAGACAGCATTTAAGGTGTTGGAATGTAGTCTATTTTGGCCTTCTTTATTTCATGATTTATACATATTTTGTAAGTCGTGTAAGAATTGTCATATGACAGGCAATTTAAGTCATAGAAATTAAATGCCACTTGCCCCTATTCTTGTATGTGAAATATTTGATGTGTGGGGCATTGATTTTATGAGACCTTTTCTCTCATCTTTTGGCAATGTTTACATTCTTTTAGCAGTAGATTAAGTTTCTAAATGGGTAGAGGCAAAGGCTACCCGGATTGATAATGCTAATGTTGTTGTGGATTTTATCAAGTCTAACATTTTTGCCAGGTTTGGTGTGCCAAGAGTGGTGACTAGTGATAGAGACACTCATTTTTGTAATCGAGTTGTGAAGGCTTTGTTCAAGAGGTATCATGTTGCCCATCAAATGTCTACCGCCTATCATCTACAGACAAGCATACAAACTGAGATATCAAACTGAGAAATCAAGTCTATTCTTGAAAAGACAATTAGTTCAAATCGAAAGGATTGAAGCCTACGATTAGATGATGCATTATGGGTATATCGCACCACATATAAAACACCCATAGGTATATCTCCTTATCGTTTAGTATTTGGTAAGCCTTGCCATTTACTTGTAGAGTTAGAGGAGATTAGAAATGAATTCTATGAGAGTTCACGACTTTACAAGAAAAAGATGAAGACATTTCTTGACAGAATGATTTTGAGAAAGGAGTTCTCTGTTGGTCAAAAAGTTTTTCTTTTTCATTCTAAGCTTAAACTTTTTCCTGGTAAATTATATTCTCACCGGGTTGGACCTTTTATTGTTACTAATGTTTTTCCTCATGATGCAGTTGAGATTTGAAGCCCGACCTTTGACAAAGCTTTTAAGATTCCTCGCTTAAAACCTTTTTATAAAGGTTCTTCAGTGAATATTATTGAGTAAGTAGCCCTAAAAAATTCCTATCTATGAAGATTGATGCATGAATATGTCTAGCCAAAGAAATAAAACAAATGCATTTTTTGGAAGGCAACCGAAAGTATTTATTTTATTTCAATTTATGTTTTATTTTTTGTTTTTAGTTTTGACTCAGATTGTTAAAATAATATTTTTGCTTATTTTGGCTAGAAGAAAATTTTCAGTAAGATGTGCCCACGCTTTAATTATTAAGTACTTCTATGATTTTAAAATAAAATGGTTTTAAGACCTGCCCAATGCTTATTAAAAAAATTCTTCTGTAATTATTATTTATTTTAGAATTTGACAGAAGAAAATTTTGGTTAGGCGTGCCCACGTTTTAATTAACAAGAACTTGGTGTCTCAAATGTCTATTTTAGTTTTTAGTTTAAAATTTTTTCCTTTCATATAATTTTTAATTATTTATTTAATTTGTATTTAATTTTTTTAAAAAAGGGGTTTATTTTATTTAATTTATATTTTAAAAAAGAAAACCCAAACAAATCTATTCACTATTCCCCGAAACCTTAACAAATCCAGCACCTAAATCCTCCCTCACACCGCCGCATCCTATCAGCCATCAGTCACCAGCTCCAGTCGCAGTCAGCGTCTCCAGCATTCCGTGTCTAGCCCACATCTCAGAGTCAGCAGTTCGCGTTCTCAACGCATCCAGCATCCCAGTTCGCGTTTCCAGCACGCTCACTAGCCCCACGCTCACCAGCCTTGCCCAATCTACATCTCTAGTGCTCCACAGCCACGCACAGTGCCTGTCAACCACTATTCAACATCTCCAGCGTGGTCCAGCAAGTGTAATCCATATGCCAAGCATATTAGCTTGCGTCTTTACCCGTAATTGTATTTGTTGTAACAATGTCAAAGAGGAAAGCTTCAACTTCCAAGCCATCAACTTCTAAAAAGAAATCCATCACAAAGAAATCCAAGATTATCGCTCCCACTACGGTCTCATGGAACACAGTTTTAGATTCACACCAAGCCGTGAGACAATGATCGAAACATGCAAAATGCATAAGTGTTTTGCCACTTGCTGAATCCAATCTTGGAGGGTGCCTCACATTCACGACTCAACAAGAGAAAAAAAGATACAAAGATATCTCTAAGCAAAATATTCTTCTAGCTAAGTATATTCATTATCCTACTCTTGAAAATTTGAATGTTAAGGATAATTTTAATCTTTGATAGATAAGATTAGTTTGCGTAAATTTATTGATGTTGATTATTTGAGATATGTTGAATTGATTAAGGAGTTCTATACTACTTTTTAATTTAATATACCAAATGATTTTACTTTGCATACTTCAAATGTTATGAAATTTAGGTTAATGGGATGAAATTTTTCACAATTTGTCATAGATTTTAACCTAGTTTTAGGATTCATTAATGATGATTACTTTTCGAGTGATCAAAATTTAGGGACAACTTATGACTTTAGTGAAAATTCTGAGCCTTACGGTCTTTGGCGTACCTTATCTTTGGATTACCATGCTTATGACCCTAGTAAATCAAAGAGCTCTTTCTTATATGATCCTATTTTGAACTGTGTGTATTGGTTCTTAGCATATAATTTTTAAGAAAGAAAAATTACTTGAGAGTTTTCTTTAAAATTGAGTTTTATTTTTTCTGATGCATGTTAAATGATATGGGACCTAATTTAGGTTTTTGGTTAGCAGATCAATTTCAAAGTATGCTTAAAAGGTTTAGGACTTTATTTCTTGGTCTATACATTATTCTATTGGCTATAAACTTATGTGTGCTTGATCCTGACAATCATGATTTACATCCTGCTTGTAAAAAGGAATTTTTGGATATGTTGATTTTTGAAAGAACAGGTGTGGTCGAATTCAAAGAGGGGAGATTTTAGTTTATTGAACTAGGACTCACTCAACTTCTAAAGAAGCTTTATGCTTGAAGTGGTGCTAACTGTAGTGACAAGTTTGACAACAAAACTGCTGCCCCACAAATTATTCCTTCTATATCTGCACAACCTTTGATACTCAGTTAGAGTAAATGAGCACAAACTGAACAAGATGGGGTAAAATTTAGCTGCATACTTCAAGAGTGTAGGATTTATCCCACTGTTTTCGCCAAGCCCATAGACATCATGTGGATCAAAGCTCACAATTCAAGAATGTTTTCTTTGCCTTTAATCTTTTATCCTTACGCTTTATTTTTTTTTTATGTGAGCTTTGATTATCATACATTGGGGACAATGTAATTTCTTGGTTTGGGTGAGAGATTTTTATAATATTGATGTCTGAAAGTATTATTTTCACTCTGCTCATCCTTAAATGATTTTGGCGTTAGTATGCTGTATGCTTGATATATCATAAAAAAAATTTCTTTTATTTTCTTTCTCACTATTTTTTCCCATCCATCTCAAATTATTTACATCTATTTTTATTTTATCATACTCTTTCATTCTTATTCCACATTGACATTCTTTTTCACTTTATCTTTCACTTTTTCTTGCTTCTTATCATTTTTACCTTTCTTTTTATATATCACCCATACCTTTTTCTTATTCTACACCACTATTGATAGTTGATTCATTTAAAGAGTGTACATGATTTGATAGCAAATTTACCAACTTTGTAAGAAATTGAGCATATATGCAACCACTTTGCTCTAATTATTTTTATTATGTGAATATCAATCTTAGTTGTTTATTCTAGAGCTTGCTTTGTTATGCATGTTGAAGCCATATTACGAGATTTTATGTATTAAAATGATAAGGGCAAACCACTTTTCATTTTTCTATTTTCGTGTTTTTCTTTTTTTTTCTCCACATAAAGACCTTCATTTGTTATTTTTGTTTAAGCCTTAACTCATCTAATTCTCTTTATCTACTTACCCATTTTCCTTCTTTTTGAGCCCCAATTTAAGGAGATTTTTGGATTCATTGTTTGGATATATTTTGTATATGTTTTGTTGCTTTTGTTATCTTGAATCAAAGTTTCTCAATTAGATCAACAAGCATTATGCTTGAATAAAATTATGCAAGGTTCATTTCTTTTATTTTACTTTCTTGGTGGCTTGAGCATAAATAAATATTTTGGTATCATAAGTTTCATTCAATGAGTTTATTCTTCTCATTTTGATCTCTCTTTTTTTTTTCATAGACCTATCTTTTTTAATTAACCCATTTAGCTTCGTTATAACCTTTCTAAGATCCTTAAATTTTTGATTTAATTCATGTTTTATGGATTGAGATGTGATATAGGAGCAAGCTTATGGTAATAGCATTTTTTAATTTGATTTGAGTGCATAAATGATACCCTAAGCACTTTGAGTGTATGGAGTGAAGTCAATGAGAGTGCTATTAAATCTTGTTGCACTTGAATTTTGAATGGATTTTCTTGGTAGTTGAATGCCTTTATACTAGTTTATGAAATCCTATGCTTTAAAATCTTTATCTCTCGAATCTTGATCGACTTAAATTCTTGGGGTATGCTTGCCTAAGATTGTTTTTGGATGAGTTGAGATGAGAATTGAGTGGAGATTTGGGCTTAGTCTTGAGTTATATGCTTGAGGACAAACATTATCTTAGTGTGGGGAATTTGTTAGAGTGCAATTTATGCACTAGTTTTGCATTATTTATTTATGTTTTATTTTTCCTAATATCAATGTTTTGCACTTAATAGTAGTGATTTATTTGTATTTTATTTTTATAGGTGAAATTCTATTGATTGATGTCAAAATTGAGCTACAAAATGATATTTGAGCATGATACCTGTCCTAGAAAAATTATGAGCTTCAGAAGAACTTTGTTGATAAGGCGTAGGCATGTGCTGTCAAATAAGAATTTGTAGTTTTTATTTTAACATATTTTATCTTTTTGGTTATGTTTATAATTTTAAATTTAATATTTAGTTAATATTTTAGATACTAGTATTTTATTTTTAGGAAAACTCTATAAGAGGAAAAAGAGGTGAAACATAAAGAGGGGATTAGACTTGAAGAAAAAGAGAAAAATCTTAGATCAAAATTTCTCTTTCTTCTCCATTAAGAACTAAATTTATTTTCTAGTTGAAGATTAATAAAACTTTGATTCATCATTACTATGAGATCTTTCTTATACTTTAATTATTTTATTACTTTTTGGGTGTTTATTTATTGTCTAAACTATTGTCATGATTATATTTGTTAATTAAATAATTGGCCACTATTTAGTTATCAATTTAATCTATTGTCAATTGAAAGATTCATCGTATGAAGATTTTAATGTTTGTAACAAATAACATAGCAATGCATTGTGTTATGAGAATAAATAATCTAATTTAAATGAATCATCATATGTGTTTGTTGATTAGGATTTGAGTCTCTCTCGTTTTTCAGACTATCAATTAATTAAATCCTATGATTGTATCTAGGGTTGTCTATTGATTAGGGAAATAACCTTATCGAATAGTTAAGGAGAGATTGACTATTAAAGAGTCTCAGTATCTATAACCGGTCTATTCATAAGTAGTAATGATTTATATTTGAATTAGTGATCAGTAATCGAATCGAGTTACGTTAATTCATTCAATTATAAATTTTAATTTGCACTCTTGCTATTTTTATTTGATTTTCATTATTTCATGAACCCCCAATTTTAAATTTTACATTTAAAAAAGATTTAAATAATTACCGATTTCAGTGGACACGACCTTACTCAATCACTATATACAATTTATTTAGAGTAGGTATTTATATTTTTGTTGGTTTCGACACCCATTATAAAACTTTCCTAGACATATACAAAATCACATAATTGCTCTACTCACACCTTATTCCCTACTCTACACTGTAAAATTCTTAGATTGCTCCCATCGTTTCACGTGAATAGTATAGTATACTAAATAGTAATCATATATGTAAATAGTAAATATATACGTATACAGTAAGTGTATATGTGTACAGTACTTGTGTACATGAATAGTGCCCTTGCTTGAGCAGTATCCCGACTTTAAAATTACAAGAAATAGCTCTGATACCACTGTTGGAAAATTTATTGGGTGAGCAAACACAACTAAAGTAAAATTGAGAAATAATAAGACAACAAAATCACACAAGATATTAGAAATTACGTGGTTTGGCTTTTACCCTATGTCCACAGGGAAATACAAAAAGAAATAATTTTACTAGTGAAAAGAAATTACAAGTATTATGGTATTTAAGCTCACTTCCTAAACCCTCAATACACTTAAACTCTTAAATCACTAAACTCTTTAAAACTCTCTAAATAAAGAAAAAAAACTGAAGAATTGAATGCAAAAAATGAAGAAATGACGCTCCTTCATATAAACAAATTTGGGTTACTGTACACCATTGTTTTATTTATTTTTTCTTTCTTTTTTCAGCACGACATTTCCTTTTTTCTTCTTTGTTTTATCTTTTTTTTTGTTCTATTCAAAGAAGGAAACAATGTTCTTGCTTCAAAATTGGCGTTGCATGCCATTTTTTTTCAGTATCGTTCTTGTTTGGAAGATCGTTTTTGCCTAGGATTGCCAATTCCTTGGTTTCTCTACCGAAAAGTCCTAATAGTGATCGGATATCATTGAACAGGTGAAAGCTATGGTCATTTTACTGGTAATATAATTTTTCATTTTCTATTTTTTGTATGTCTTTTTCGAGATTCTTAAAGTAAATTTTGTGGTCTTTTTTGCATATTTTTTTCCTTCTTGGTCATTCATCATGATGTATCTGTGAAAATATCTCATTTAAGACATTGTAAGTGTTTTCGAGTAATTATCAGTTGATTCTTCAACATAAGAATGTGTATGCTCTAAATTTTATTGGGGAGGATAGCTTTCAGTTGTATTTTTAAAAATAAATGAAGAGCATTAGAATTCCATATATTTGAAGTAATTATTCATCACATCATCTACTATTCAAACAACATGATATGGATTTGATTAAACAAAGCATCACAGGTAGCAACTGTAGAGGGTGAAGGAGAAAAAAGAAGTAATGAGGGTGAAGGAGAAAAAAGAACTATTCATTCTAGTAGATTATATTTGTAGAGCCAATATTAAGGAGAAATTGATCCCAAGGCATTGTGATAATTAGAGAAGATAGACTTTTTTGATAAAAAATTGAATTGTTGCTATCTTTCTCTCATTTTTGTCTCTGTTGTTGCTTCTCTTCTCTTTTTCCAATTCTCCTTATTTATTGCCATAAGCTAAATCCTTAATGGTTTATAATTACAATACTTGTACATCACGTTATCAACTCATAAAAGTAAAAAGAATCAAATATCTTCCTTTTTAAATTAATTGCCACGCCATCATTACCTCTGCTTCTACTTTTGAAATTGCTTTCCACATATTTCAATACCATGCACGTGCAAATTTCATAAGCCAAATCTTTGTTTTCCTATTGCATGTCCACTATTCATTATTTGAAAAGGTTGAGTTCCACTTTGATTTTCTTGGCTTCCAATTAATTCTTTTCCTTTAATTAATTTTCCATTTAATCTTTATTGCTTCCTAAATTGCACTTCTTCATACTCTTTTTGTCCATCATCTTCAATTAATTCCTTATTGAAGAAAAATAATTTAATTAATTAAAATAACAAATAAAATAACTAGCAAATATACCATAAAGGGTAAAATATGTATATAAATTATGCTCATTAAATATCCCCAAATTTAAATTTTGCTAGTCCTCGAGCAAAATTAAAACTAAATACAAAAATAAAAGCAACAAAACAAAAAGCAAATCCTAACTAAACCATATTTGCAGGTAATCACAATTGCATTTAAAGTATGCAACAAGCTTTTAAACCTTTAGGCGGCCTTAATGGATGAGTTATAGTGAGGGCTTCAGCAATGACACATACAAACATCATTTTTTTTTAAAAAATAAAATAAAAAGAATGTAAAATTTTAAATAAAACATAAAACTTGCCTCAAAGATTGCATAAGTTATATAGCTCAAAGAAAATTTCAAATATAGGCAAAGTTCTAACTTTAATTCAATAATCAATCCCATCTCTCTTTTGATTCTTGTAATGTATGTGTGAAATCGATTCAATCAAATCCATTTCCAAAATCTTCTACATCAAAAGCCTTTGCCTTAAACAAAGAAAAGAGTAGGTCAAATTAATCTTATCATCTTAACCTCCAAAATTTTTTCACATAGGCTTTTATGTGCATTCTCTTTTGATTCTTTCTATTTCAGAACATGCACTTGATTTGATTTTTTTAATTTTTTTTCTTAATTATAGTTAGGAGCTTTCATTCTACCCTTTAACGTAGCCTTTTTCTTATGATAGATTATCCTCTATATACTGGTGGTATATAAGCCTAAATTACTTAAGGATAGCTTCACTCTTAAGGGTTATAAGTAGCTATTTCTAACTTTGTTTGTTTGTGTATACTATTTTGTACCATAAAGATAAGAATCAAGACAAAAAGTTATTTACTTAATCTAAAATTCTCAACTCAGGCTGCATCAATCTCAGATTTTAAGTCAAAATTGTGAAAGAATTGATATTAGTTCTCATGGGGTTTAAAGAATCTCAATCAAGAGGAATTAACACAAGAACCAAGCATAAACAAAGCCAATATTCAACCCTTTCTAAGAATCATATGTATTGTCAATCAAGTTCTTATCATTGGCTTTTCACATAATAACTAAGCCTTTTTTTAGTTTTTGATTTTTTTCAATTTTTTCGAGCTTTTTTTAAATAAATAAAAAAAATAATATTTTTAAAAAGAAACAAAAAAACAAAAAAAAATATTCCCAGCCCCTAAACTTATTTGGAACATTATCCTCAATGTTTCATAAAAAGAATGATATGCGTGAAAAAAAATAAAAAACATAAAAATATAAATAATAAAAGTGAGGAAGTTGGAGATATCACACTTTAATGGGTCGGTGAGGCTGAAGCAAAAAATGAGGAATAAAGAGAAAATGTTAAAAAAGAAAAAAATCACTAGAAAAGAAAACAAACAATGAAAAGAAAACCTACTATTTAAATAAAATAAGAATGTAAAGAAGGAGTGAATTAATCTTGATAAACAGGATCATTTAAAAATATCTCCTCAACTTTTGGTGTTTTTACTATAAAAATAGTTTTAAAGAATTATGACCTCATACAATTTGTTTAATTTTATTTTTTAAAGTAATGTGAATCTTATTCCATTTCTTAACATTTTTAAATATACAACTTCGCAAATCAACAACAAATAACCAAGTTGGTAGATCAACATGAAAATTACAGTCCAACATAAATAATTTTTAGGTAATTACGTTTTTATTTGATATTAAATTTCACTTTATTTTAGTTAGTTTAATTATTGCTTTGGCTTACTTTGATTTTTGATCTAGGTGATATGGATGGTGGATGTAGTTATGGCTTATGACTTGTGTTGTAGCTATGACTTGTGTTATGGCGGAGTTTTATGTAATATTGATGCACTATCATGGAATTGTTATTTATTTATTTATTTTTGTTGTCGTGTACTTATAATTTGTAGTATATTTTTTTGTTTTAAGTGTGTTTATGAATTGTGACTATTTTGTATTTGAACTTTTATTATTTTGCTTTTAATTTGAGGGTTTATATTTGTTTATTCAAATATAGTGCTATTATGTATGTAGAGTGTAATTGAAAGTTGCTGGAAGTACAAACTATAAAATTTAAGTAAAATTAGGTGAAAAGTATAAAATTTGATAATATAGGGTAAATCTATAAAATTAAGAAAATAAAAAATTTGAACTGAACTGAAATTTGGTTGTATCCAAGTTTAGTTCTATATCTCAAGAACCGATCGCTTGTGAATTTTTGCTAAGATCGCGTCTCTATTCATGCCTTCAACTCAGAATATCAGTATTATAGAAAACTGAAGTAACTGACTTCAATAGTTATACAGTATCATTATCTATCACTTAATCGAGATGACAAATGATATCACACTAAAGACAAGAAAAAAATCTAGCAAAAACACAACACATGTAAAGGTAAATAAAAAAACACATAATAAAAAAATTGTTAACTTACTATCATCCTTTTCATTAGTTTACTTAAGTTCTAGTTGAGTTTCATAGATTCCACCTTTTATTATCCAAAGCTATCTTTCTAAATCTTCAACATGGGATACCAACTCTAGTGGTTGCAGATCTCGAATTGGATCTGATTGACAAAATTCAATCAAGTCTTTTAACAAATGCTTCATACATAGAAGTTGCTTAAGGTGGTTGAAACAAATTGTCTCACTAAGGTACTTATAAGTAATAAGTATAACTACAACTACTAAACAAATACACTTCAGTAAAAATAATGATAAAATGACAAAAAGTTAAATCACTGAAAAGAAATAGAAAAAAATATCAGATTAAGTGTGTCACTTATATCTATTACGTTGTTTTCTCTATATGGTTGGTATTTATGATATGATTTTATTTTTCTGATCATTAACTTTAAAAATTATACCATTCCTTGAATTCTTAAATTTATTGGCTCCATTTGAAAAAATAATATGAACAATAAATTGACCAGACCATTGAAAGCATAACTTAGTTGGAGAAATGTGCAATTGAGAATTGAATAAAAACACTTTCTTACATGGTGTGAGAGATTTTCTCATATTCTACTTGTCATGAAAGATTTTCATTCGCTTTTTATAGTCCTTAACATTTTTATCATTATGAATCTCCTTTGATTTTACCAGTTATAATCTCCTTTTTAAACCAAAGATGGGATCAATGATGTTTGTATTCTTTTGTTTGTCATCAGGGGAGGATGAGATGATTTCTGGTAATATATTTTCCTTTCCCAAGAATGTATAATTCAAAGAGTTAGGTGAAGGTTTGAGCTCAATCTTTGGTAGTGATTCGAATGATTGGATGAGATTTTCTCTTGATGGTGCTAATTACTCTATCTTTGTCCTTTATTTATCAATATCCATGCATGACGATGAATCTAATAAGCCATTAGCCTCATCAATCGATATGTTAATATTAAAATCTAAACTAAAGTGAGTTAAACATGTTAGTAAAGGGTCATTACTAAAGTTTAAAGGAAAAACATGATTAATTAATTAATCAATAAATCCACATCTACAATTTCATCATGTGCATTATTAAGTTGGTTGGCAATGTTGAAAATGTTTAGCTTTATAGTCATATTGTCAAAGGACAATTGAATATTTTTAGTCCTGTATTGAATGTAAGCATTGACAATTACTAAGAAAGGTCAATCTAAGATAATAGAGATATGCTTTCTTAAATCTCATTGGTTGAGTATCAATTATAATAAAGTCAATTGAAAAATAAAACTTGTCTATCTAAATAAGTACATCCTTTGTAATACCATGAGATATTTTTATAGATCGATCTGTAAACTGTAACATTACTAGGGTTAGGTGTAATTCTCTCAATCTAAGTTTCACAAACACTAAGTAAGGCAACAAATTTATACTATCTCCTAAGTCCAACAAAGTATTCTCAATTATATAGTTTCCTATACTATATGAGATAGTAAAAGAGGCCGACTCTTTGCATTTTAGAGAAATTTTATGTTGAAGTATAGAGCTAATATTTTCTACTAAAAATACCTTTTTTTAAACATGAATGTTTCTTTTTTTAGTATGAAAATTTTTAAAAAATTTGGCACAAGATGACACTTATTTTATAGCATCAAGCAAAGGGATATAACTCTTATCTGTTTAAAGATTTCAAAAATCTCACTTGTGGATTTTCTCTTCTTTGCTTTAGTTAAGCTTTGGAGAAATGAAACTTTAGAAACATTCTCTCCTGGGTTAGTCTCTTTTTTCTCCTTTGATAATGAGTCCTCAATATTTACAGGTATAATTTGAGTCATTTTGGTAATTGATATCTCTACTTTATTGTTGCTTCTTTTCCTTTTCACAGGGTTATGCCAGCTATGACCTCTCTATGCTACTGGGATGAATTGGTACTTACTTCATATACTTCTTTAGGGTTCGTCACTGATTGACTTGGGAATTTACTTTTCTTAACATTCATCGCCAAAGTTTGAATAGAAAAGGCAAGCTGGCCCATCATCTTCTTAAGGCTTAAAATTGATTAGGTTTGTCAGTTGAAAATTGCTCTTATTTCATTTCATAGTTCATGAATGATGTGGTTTTGTTGCTCAATTATGGAGTAGGTAGAATTCTTGAAATTCTAGAATGCATCCTCCTGTTAACTAAGTTGAGAGTAGATCAGGTTCTAATTGTATAGCTTAAATAGTGGCTAAGAGGCTTGAGAAACTCAAGGAATTAGTTGCATTAGTGGAGCTAAAGCTACTGGTCCATTTTGTTGGAATCTTAGAGATTACAAAAAATTTGGATGGTCTCTTTATCGAGGATTATATGTGTTAGAGTAAGGGTTGTAGTTTGATAGCCTTTTCATTATATCTATAGCATTGGCTTGATCTCCGTATGGGTCATGGTCTTGTTGATTTTATTGGTTTAGCAATTATTAAAGATGTGATTTGTTGGAAAAGTCTTTTAACCATCTCTTTGACTTCTTTGATTCCCAAGCTTGACTCACTAACTTGTATTTCATTTACTCCTTTGATTTTTCTCACATTCCTGAATGATCGACTTCATTATTGGGAATTATCTGCCTGTCGCTAGAAGAAATCTCAAATCTCTAATGTACTTTTAGACTTTAGCTCTCCTTCACTTGTTGTCATTAGCCATTTTTGTACATTTGACAATAATCCCTCCAAAAAATATTGGCATTGGTGTCATTTTTTATGTCCATGATGTGGTCGTTTCAAGAGTAGCGCGTTAAATTGCTCCCATGTTTTGAAAAACTACCCGTCTTCTCTCTAGATGAACTCTGAAATTTTCCTATGAATAGAATTGATTTTATAAACTGGAAAGTACTTATTTAAAAATTTTCTTACCATTTGTTCTCATGATGTAATGCTATTAATAGACAATATATTAAACTATAAACAAGCTCTATCATTTTAAAAAAAATGAGAATAGTCTAAGTTTAACATCATGATTTGAAAAATTTTCATATTTAAAGTTGAAAAAATAGTATGAAAATCATTTAAATGATTATATGGGTCCTTATTTTCTAAGCCATAAAATGTTATAAAATAATTTAATATACTAGGTTTTAATTTAAAACTCTTAGTAGCTATATTTAGGTATCGTATATATGATATGCTCAAGTTAGGTAGGGACTGAAGTAGTCCTTAAAAGGCCTCTTCTGTGGTAGTTCTTATTTGTTATAAATTCATTTCAAATTTATCTTTAATTACAATGTGTTTGTGTGTGTGAAGTATTTTTGTTAGCCTAAAAAGCTACACATAATATAGTTTTGATGATAACAAATACGTGTCTTAATTGTTTTAATAAATAATATATTTCATATTTTCACTAAGTTCTTAAAGGATAGTATTTATGCAAGTGAATCAAGTAAAATCAAGTTTAAGACACTCAACGGACAACGGCTTGATCAAGAATGAAGTTTGAAACTCAATAGATTCAATATTGCGAAAATTCTTGTAAAGCAGGTATGATTTAATATATGTATGGTTTTGCATTTGTGAAGCTCAATGTGATATTTAATTAATCATAATTTTTCATTAATCTAAGTTTTTATAATTGTAAACAAAGCATTTTATACAAACCAATTATTTTTTAAAATGTGGACTAAAATAAAAAAATTTATAATCTTTGTTTTTAATAAGAATTGTTAATTATAAATTTAGGTTTATTTGTAAAATTAAAAATATTTTTGGCCGTATCATAATTTCAGAAAATTGAGAGAATGTGAAGTATTCTTTAGAAATTTTAAAATTAGACTTATTTGTAAATATTTTTACATTTTGAGCTATAGTACAACTATAGAATATTTTGGGTAAATTATAATTTTGTGAATAGTGGTACTGTAACAACTTCAAACTATTCCGAGAATAGATTTATTTGTAAAGTTTTATGAGTTTTTGAGTCATAGTATAATTATAAAACTTTATGGGTAAAATTATAATTTTATGAACCTATTGTAGCAAAATTCAAATTTAACGATAATTTCACTGTAGGAAGTGGCTAACCGCCAGAATATAGAGGCTAACCATTTCGACGCTGGAATTTGCCTATAACGGTTATTTTTCAAGTCAAAACTATATAAACTCAAATCAAACTCATTTCTTCTCTCCTTAGCAAGCCTAAATAAGTTTATACAATATATATTGAGTTTCCAATTTGTAAATCATTATAAATTGAATCATCATTATACTATAATTTATACATCTACTCTTATAGATAACTTTCTTATTATAATCTTTAGCTTTGTATCAAATTTATGAGTGTATGAGTGTATAAGTGTGGGAAACACTTGGGTGAAGAGATTGAAGGATAATCTCTAGATTGTAAGGATTCATTGACATCTTGAATTCAATTGTAAAGAACTTGAAGCCTTGAGGGGCTTGGATAGTGAAATCCTCCAGCTTAGTTAGCTTAGAGGCGTGAACGTAGGTAAGGATTGCCAAACCACGTAAAAACTATTGTGTTTGCTTTCCTTTCCTTTACTATTTTATTATTGTACTTTATCAAACTTATTTTTTTTAAAATTTTGTTAGGGCAATAGATTAAATTATTGTATGGTTGTTTTGATTATTTTTTAAAAATCCAATTTACCCCCCTCTTGGGTTGTATAACTAGAATTTAAATTAGTATTAAAACTTGGTTCTCTTATTAAAACTTAACCATCTCGAATAAAAGATCCATGGTAACTAAAATGAGTCCATATTTAGGAAAGAATAATTCATAATGAGGCCATTGTTCTTTGATAGTAATGACTACCTATATTAGAAAATTATGATGAAAGTCTTTTTACAAGCTTTAGATTATGAAATATGGGAAATAGTTTGTGATAGGTTCATTCACTCCTAGGAAGAATGTTTTAAGTAAGTCGGATAAGAAAAAGAAGTCTTTAAATTTCAAGGCTATGAATATATTATTTTATGCCCTAGATAAAAAAGAATTTCATAGAGTTTCAAATTGTTCTAATGCTTATGAAATTTGAAGAAAACTTGAGGTTGTCTATAAAGAGACATAAATAAGGAGGAATCTCATGAAGTGTCAGATTTAACACTTATGGCAATTGGAGATGAATCGATTGATGAACTTAATGAGGTAAGTGCTCTTACCTACAATAAGTTGTATGATGCTTTTAAAGAATTTCATGATGATTGGATAAAAATAAGTAAAAAGAATGCATTCCTTAAAAAGAAAATATTAGAAACTTCAAATGAAAAGGATGCTTTAAAAAAATATAATGATTTATTAAATGCAAAGAGTACTTGTCTAGAATTAAAGAATAAAACCTTGTATGATAGAGTTACACTATCAAATGAGAAACATAGCACTTCACATGAACTTATAGAATTACATATAAATGATTTGAAAAAAGAAAATGGAATGCTCAAGAAAAAAAAATTGAACTTAATAATATTGTCTTAAAAATATTTGTAAACATATAAATTTACAAATATTGAATTTGAAATTTAAATTCACCTTGAAATTTAAAGGCTTCTTTTCCTATCCGACTCACTTAAAGTATTCCTCATAAAAATGAATGAACCATCACAAACTATTAATTTGGTCACTTATTCTTTTAGCTCATAATGATAGCATTTTTTATGGCTACGTTGATTTTGGTGATCTATGTATTGTCATTATATACTTAGCTTTACTTAAGTTTTGAAGATAAAGAATATTCTTTTATGATTACATTGTACTTAAGGAAGTTTGATCTTATGAGATCTATGGTTAATGAATGGATGCATTTTTTGTACTTTATTAATATATTATTGAGAATGTATGTGATAACAAGATTTTGTTTGTTAATAGTAGGTGTATAAATGTGTATACAATTAATATATATTGTGCATCTACTCATGATAAATATTTTTTTTCGCGTTACATGATGATAGTTGATTATAGCATAGAAGACTCATGCAAGCTTATATTTGATTTAAAAAATTTTGAAAAATAATTTAGTTAAAGGCCTTCTGAAAATTGATTTTCAAAAGTACAAAATTTATGAAACTTATCAATTAGGTAAATAAATTAAAACTTTATTAAAAAATAAGAATCATGTTTCTACTTCAAAATCTCTTCATTTACTTCACATGAATTTGTTTGAACCTTTTAAGTATGCTAGTCTAAGTAGAAAATATTATGTATTTGTAATTAAGGATGATTATTCTAGATTCATTTGGGTATTATTCTTAGCTAATAACAATGATGGATTTGAGGCATTTACAGTTTTCTATAAAAAGGTTGAAAATGAAAGAGGTTACTCTATTACTTGCATTAAAAGTGATCATGATAAAGAATATAAAAATCATGCATTTGAGAATTTCTGTACTGATTTAAACATTGAGCATCAATTTTCATCACCTAGGACTCTATAACAAAATAGAATTATTAAGAAAAAGAATAGGTCTATTCAAGAAATGGTTAGGATCATGTTGAATGAAAATGGTTTATCAAAATATTTTTGGGCTGAAGTTATCAACACTACGTGTTATGTTTTAAATCGTGTATTGATTAGACCTTATCTCAATCAAACTCCCTATGAACTTTGGAAAAATAAAAAACCCAACATTAGTTATTTTAAAGTTTTTAGATATAAATGTTTTATTTTGAACACAAAAGAATATCTTGGTAAATTTGATCCAAAATCGGACATTGGCATCTTTCATGGTTATTACAACACAAGAAAAGCTTATAGAGTTTATAATAAAAAAAAAACTTTAACTATAGAAGAGTTTATACATATTGCATTTGATGAGTCTAACCCTACTTCTACGGAGAAAGTAGTTGTTGATGATGATGTAGATGGGGAATTACTACAAGGATCCATATAAAAAAAATAAGAGGATACACCACTTAAAAATTAAGAGGTTATTCAAGAAGAAGAAACAAGTATGGAGTAGTAAGAAGGCACTTCTCAAACACTCCTCAAGGAGTAGAGTTATATTTCTTCTCATCCTAAGGATTTAATTTTAGGAGACTCTACACGAGCTGTAACCACTAGATCATCACTTAGGAATACATGTGAATATACTGGATTTATTTCTCAAATTGAACCAAAATCCTTTGCAAATACAGAAAATGATGAATCTTGAATTATGGCAATAGAAGAGGAGTTAAATCAATTTGAGAGAAATAATGTATGGAAATTAGTTCTTAAACTGGAATACCAATCAATCATAGGTAATAAATGGGTATTTAAGAATAAAATAGATGAATCTGGTGTAATTGTTAGAAATAAAGTTAGATTAATAGTTCAAGGATATAATCAAGAAGAAGAAATTGATTTTGTTGAAGTCTTTGCACCAGTAGATAGATTAGAATCCACTCTAATGTTGTTAGTATATGCGTGTCTTCAAAATTTCATTTTATTTTAAATAAATGTCAAAAGTGCTTTTTTGTATAGTTATATTATAGAGGAAGTTTATGTGAAACAATCCCTTGATTTTAAAATTGAGAAATATCTAAATTATGCTTATAAATTGTCAAAAGGTTTATATGGATTAAAACAAACACCTAAAGCATGATATGATAAGCTTAAAAATTTCTTACTGAAAAATGAATTTTCAATAAGAAAAACAAATACTACTATTTTTGTTAAGTATAAGAACCAAGATATTCTTATGGTTTAAATTTATGGAGATAATATTATCTTTGATTCTACTAATGAGTGTTTGTGTAAGGAGTTCTCAACATGTATAAGTAAGGAGTTTGAGATGAGCATGATGGGAGAATTGAAATATTTCATTAGTTTTCAAATTAAACAAAATAATGAGGGAATATTCATCAATCAAGTTAAGTATATCAGAGACTTGCTCAAAAAGTTTGACATTGATGACTTAAAAACTAAGAACACTCTAATAACCACAACAATCAAGCTTAACAAAGATGAAAAAGGTTAAAAAGTTAATATCAAATTGTATCAAGGTATGATTGGTTCTTTACTTTATTTGACAGCAAGTAGACTTGATATCATGTTTAGTGTATGTTTGTGTGCAAGATTTCAATCATGTCCCAAGGAATCTCATTTGCTTGTTATGAAAAGAATTTTTCTTTATTTGAGTAGAACTATAGATCTTGGCCTTTGGTATCCTAGAGGAACTTATATAGATTTAACATGTTATTCGGATGCTGATTTTACTAGTCATAAGATAGATAAGAAAAGTACTAGTGGCACTTGTCATTTTCTAAGTCATGCACTTGTTTCATGGTTTAGTTGGAAATAAAATTCAGTTGCACTTTCAACTACTGAAGCCAAATATATTGTCGCAGGTAGTTATTGTGCGCAAGCTCTTTCAATGAAACAAACACTTACAAATTATGACATTAATCTTGAACAAATTTCTATTAAGTGTGATAATACTGTGCTATAAATCTATCAAAGAGTCTCATTTCGTAGTCGAGAACCAAATATATAGAGATTAGACATCATTTCTTGAGGGTTCATGTTCAAAAGGGTGATATTGCATTAGAGTTTGTTTCCACAAAAAAAAAATAACTTGCTGATATTTTTACAAAATCTATTTGTGAAGAATAATTCTAAAAAATTTAGCATGAACTTAAGATGATCAAATTTTTACATTAAACATCTTTAGTTATGTTATTGAGACTATTAAAATTGATGGTTTGATGATTGTTGATAATTTTATACATGTTTAGGCAAAAATAATAAATGGTGTGTTTGAATTATTAATCTTTCAATGCTTAAATATTTCATGAGTGTGATGAGTATATGATTGATTAATGAGTTAATTATTTGAATTTTTGATCTTTTGAATATTTATTATCATGTTTTATGCATTAAAATAGTTTTTAAAATATCTTGGGACCAAGAAATGATCCTGGGATTGCTCAAAACTAAGTCGGACAGTAAAATAGTATAGAAAACAGAGGATAGCTAGGTAGCTGCCTCGCCCAAGCGGTTAGCCGCTTGGGAGTTGTTCTAAAACCCATAAGCAAGCGGCTAATTACTTGTCCCAAGTGGCTAGCTGCCTGGGCTTGGGTTTTATGGGTTTTCCCCTCCTTTCTTTTGTTTTCTTTAACCTTTCTCAAGGTTGAACATCTTTCCTTCATTTTTTTTTTTACTTTTCTTCATTTCTCACTCTTTTTATGATAAAGTCAATCATTTAAACCATTATCCATGCATTTTATCTTCATTAAACATTTTCCAATCATCATTTCATCACTTGGTTCTTCAAATCTCAACATTAAACTCTAAGTTTGCTTATTTCTTTTTTTTCAATCTTAAGTCCTTTTTAGCTTATCTTTGATCAAATTAACATCATCCATTGTCTTAAATCATCTCTTAAATAAATATAATCAATTTAAAGTCATCCATTTCACTCATTATTTTACAAAACCAAATTATATATTTTCGAAGTTTTAAATTATCACTTCTATAATATATGGATTTTACCTTGGTTCTCTATTATATTATGCACTTACATTTTCACATAAATTATTGTTTTAATTATTGATTAAGGATAATCATTATTTGATATTTGGATACTCTATATTTGGTTGATGTTTTCTAAATTCTAGGGGTACTATAACTCTATAGTTAATTGCATGTTTGATTTTTATATGTATCTTGATGAACTATCTATGTTTATTGGTTTTTGCATAAGTAATTTGCAATTTTGATGAAAAATGAGGAGAAATCATGTATTTTGAATTCTTCGAATTAGGTAATATATATTTTGATGTTAAAGTATTTGTGCATAGTTTTAAAATGTTGATGGGGAGCTTACAAATCGTTATAGACTATATATTAAGGGGTAGTTTATTTTAAATTTATTTTAATATGTTGATTCATGTATTTCATATATTGAGGGCGAGTATAAATGTCAAAGTATATGAGATATTTGTCATCATAAAAAATGAGGAGATTGTTAACCTAAAGGGCTACACATAATGTAATTTTGATGATAACAAACATGTGTCTTAATTATTTTAATAAATAATATATTTTACATTTTTACTAAGTTCTTGAAGGATAATATTTATACAAGTGAATCAAGTTCAAGATATTCGATGGATAACGGCTCGATCAAGAATGAAGTTTAGAACCAATGAATTCAATATTATAAAAATTCTTGTAAAGCTGGTATGATTTAATTTATATATGATTTAACATTTGTGAAACTCAAGATGATATTTAATTAATCATAATTTTTCATCCATCTAAGCTTTAACAATTGTAAACTAAGTGTTTTATACAAATTAATTATTTTTCAAAATGTGGATCAAAATGAAAAAGTTTTATAATCTTTATTATTAATAAGAATTGTTAATTATGCATTTGGATTTATTTGCAAAATCAAAAATATTTTTGGCCATACCATAATTTCATAAAGTTGAGGAAATGAGAAGTATTATTTAGAAATTCTGAAATTAGATTTGTTTGTAAATATTTTTACATATTTAGTTCTAGTATAATTCTAAAATATTTTGGGTAAATTATAATTTTGTGAACAGTGGTATTGTAGTAACTTCAAACTATTCCAAAAATGAATTTATTTGTAAAGTTTTATGAGCTTTTGGGTCATAATATAATTATAAAAAGTTATAAGTAAAATAATAATTTCGTGAATAATATTACTGTAACAAAATTCAAATTTAATGGTAACTTTACTGTAGCAAGTGACTAAAAGTGAGAATGTAGAGACTAATAGCTTCGATGCTAGAATTTGCCTATAATAACTATTTTTTTGAGTCAAAACTATATAAAATCAAATTAAACTTATTTCTTCTCTCTTTAATAAGCCTAAACAAGTTTATACAATATATTTTAAGCTTCTAATTTGTAAATTATTATAGATTGAATCATAGTTGCGCTATAATTTGTATGTCTACTGTTAAAGAGAGCTTCATTATTGTAATCTTTAGCTTTGTATCAAATTTGTGAGTGTATAAGTGTGCGAAACACTTGAATGAAGAGAATGAGGGATAATCTCTAGATTGTAAGGGTTCGTTGACACCTTGAATTTAATTATAAAGAAGTTGAAGCCTTGACAGACTTGGATAGTGAAATCCTAGAGCTCAGTTGGGTTGGAGGTGTGGACGTAGGCGGAGATTGTCGAATCACGTAATGACTATTGTGTTTGTTTTCTTTTCCCTTACTTTTTTATTATTGCACTTTATCAAACTTATTATTATTTTTTATTTTGTTAGGAAAATAGATTAAATCATTGTATGGTTTGTTTTGATTAAGTTTTTAAAAACCTAATTCACCCCCTCTTAGGTTGCATAATTAGAATTTTAGTTTTTTTTAATTATAAGTCTATAGGTTCAAGATTAGATAATCGTGATCTTTGACTATAAATAAAAGAATAAAAAATAAAATAATAATACAACAAAAAAATTTGAACAAAATTAATAAAAATAAAGAAGAGAGAGAAATTACGATACTAATCTTATTACGTTGTTACCACTTTACTATGAAAATAAATTCAAGTGCTAAAACAATATAAGAAATAGATTAACTAAGAATAAAATAACAAGATAAATTACAATGAAAAATGACTTAAAAATTGAATTACAGAAATATAAAGAAGAGAAAAATAAAAGAAATTAAATTATAGGAATTAGAGATTCACTTTTTTTTTAATTTTTTTATTAGTTGAAAGGTTACACATAATGTAATTTTGATGATAACAAACATGTGTCTTAATTATTTAATTAATAATGTATTTCACATTTTTACTAAGTTCTTGAAGAATAATATTTATACAATTGAATCAAGTGAAATTAATTGCAAGACACTTAACGAACAACGGCTTGGTCAAGAACAAAGTTTAGAGCTCAATGGACTTATTATTACGATAAATTCTTGTAAAGTCGGTATGATTTAATTTTTACTTGATTTAACAATTTGTGAAGCTTAAGATTTTAATCAATTAATTATTATTTTTCATTAATTTAAAGTTTTGATCATAAATCAAGTATTTCATGTAAACTAATTAATTTTCTAAATATGGACTAAAGTGAAAAAATTTTGTAATTTTTGATTTTAATATGTTTTAAAGATGAATATTATTTAATTACAAAATCAAAAATATTTTTAATCATATCATAATTTCAGAAAGTTGTGGGAATGAGAAGTATTATTTGTAAATTATAAAATTAGGCTTATTTGCAAGGATTTTTGACATTTTAAGTTATAGTACAATTATAGAAATATGTTGGGTAAAATTATAATTTTATGAAAAGTGGTACTACAGCAAGTTAAAATTATTTCAAAAATAGACAAGTTTGTAAAGTTTTATATGTTTTTAAGCTATAGTATAATTATAAAAGAATATGGGTAAAATTATATTTTCATGAACAGTATTACTGTAGTAATATTCAAAATTAACAGTGACTTCACTGTAGTAAGCGGCTAACCGCTTAAATATAGAGGTTAATTACTTCGACGCTTAAATTTACTTATAACGGCGATTTTTTGAGTAAAAATTATAAAATCCCAAATCAAACTCATTTCTAATTATTTGAACAACAAAAAATAAGTTCATAAATCATTGATTGAGCTCTAACTTATAAATCACTATAGATTAAATTATTGTAATGCTATATTTATTCATCCATTTTTGAAGAGGATTTTTCTTGTTGTAATTTTTAATCTCTTATCAAATTTGTAATTGTATAAGTGTGAGAAACACTTGGGTGAAGGGATTAGGGAATAATCCCTAGATTGTAAGGGTTTATTGACACCTTAAAGTCAATTATAATGGAATTAAAGTCGTGAGTGGCTTGAATAGTGAAATCCTGGAGCTTTGTTAGCTTAGGGTCATGGACATAGGCGAGGTTTGTCGAACCACGTAAAAATATCTGTGTTTGTTTTCTCTTCCCTACTTTTTTATTTTTAGCATTGTTAAACTTATTGTTCTTGATTTCATTAAGGCATTAGAATTAATTATTGTGTGATTTGCTTAGATTAATTTTTAAAATCTCAATTCACCCTCCTCTTGGTTTGCACAACTAGAATTTCAATTGGTATCAGAGCTTAGTTCTCTTATTAGGACTTAATCGTTTAGAGTAAAAGATTCATGGTAACCTAATATAAATCCACATTTAGGGAAGGACCATCCATAACTCGACCACCGTTCTTTGACCGTAATGACTACTCATATTGAAAAACTAGGATAAGAATTTATTCACAAGCTTTAGATTATGAAATTTTGGAAGTTGTTTGTGATGGACCATTTATGCTAATAACTAAAAATGAATTAAGAGATGATATTCCAAAACCTTCACGGGAATAGAATGAATTGGAAAAGAAAAAAGCTTATCTAAATTCCAAAGTTATGATTGCATTATTTTGTACTCTTGATAAAAAAGAATTTCATAGAGTTTCTAGTTATGTATACTAGATACACAGATATAGTGAATACTCTAGAAGCCTTAGGGAAGTCCTTTTTTAATAGCGAGAAAGTTAAGAAAATCATTAGATCGTTACCAAAAGAATAGAGGCCTAAGAGGACTGTAATTGAGGAAGATAAAGATAAATATATTGCCTATTGATAATCTAATTGGTTCTCTTATTTCTTATGAGGAACATTTGACAGCTGAAAAAAGAAATAAGGAGAAAAAGAAAAGCATAGCTCTCAAAGCCTCAATATATGCGAGTGATGAAGATAGCGAGCTAGATGATGAGAAGATGGCTATGCTAGCGAGAATGTTTAGAAGATTCTTTAAGAAACCCATTGAGCGAAGAAAATTCAGAAACCTAAAATGCCAAAAGGAGAATAAAGAGGCGATTATATGTTATTAATACAAGAAGCCTAACCATATAAGATTGGAATGCCACTTTTCAGTAAGCTAAAAGGAAAGCCATGGTAGCTACTTAGGATGATAGTGAAAAAGAATCAAGTAATAAAGAGAAATCTCATGAAGTGTCAGATTTCACACTTATGGCAATTAGAGATGAATCGGATGATGAGTGTGATGAGATAAGTGATCCTACCTATGATGAGTTGTATGATTTTTTTATCGAATTGAATGATGATTGGTTGAGAATTGGTAAAAAAAATATATGCCTTAAAAAGAAAATGTTAGAACTTTTAAATGAAAAAGATGTATTACAAACATGCAATAATTCATTAAATGAAAAGATCAAGAGGTTAGAATTAGATATTAAAGAATTGTATAATAAAATTACATCGATTAAAGATAAACAAAGACTTTACATGAGCATAAAGAATTATTAGTGATAAATTGTTGAAACAAAATGAAGTACTTAAGAAAAAGATAAATGAACTCAATGTAATCATGTTAAAGTTCACAAATGATCAAAAGAATTTAGAAAAGTTATTGAGCACTAAAAAATATGTGTTTGATAAAAGTGAAATAGGGTATAAACCTAACTTAAAATAAAAATATTATAAGAATTATTTGTTAAAGCTATCACTATAAACAATTCTAAGATTGTTTGTCATTATTATAATGGAAATGGTCATAGTTATAGATGTTATATTAAAATAAATATGTACCTAGGAGTTAAATGTGTTTGGGTTCCAAAAAAAATCATTGTTAACACTCAAAGACCCAAAAAGATTTAGGTACCTAAGACTTGAAATTTCTCTTGTAGGGATCGAAGAAAAAGAAAAACAAATAGTACTTGGACAATGAATGTTCGAGACATATGACAGGGAATTATTCTTAGTTTTCAAGCTTTACCAAGATTGAAAATAGTGGAGATGTATCTTTGGGAGATAACTCGAAAGGGAAGATTATAGGTATCGGTAATGTTGGTAAAGATTCTTCTACTCTTATTGAGAATGTGAGTTTGGTTGAAAATTTAAAATATAATTTACTTAGCATTAGTCAATTGTGTAATAAAACTTATAGGGTTATTTTTGATAAATTAAAATATGTTATTGAGAATGTATGTGATGGCAACAGTGTGTTCGTTGGCAGTAGATATATAAATGTATATACAATTAATATATATTGTACATCTACTCATAACAAATATTTTTCCGTATTACATAATGATAGTTAGTTATGTCATAGAAGATTAGGTCATGCAAGCATGGATTTGATTTTAAAAAATTTCAAAAAGTGATTTAGTTAAAGGCCTTCTGAAAATTGGTTTTCAAAAGGACATAATTTGTCAAGCTTTTCAATTCAATAAAGAAATTAAAACTTCATTAAAAACATAAGAATCATGTTTTTACTTCAAAACCTCTTCAATTACTTCATATGGATTTATTTGGATCATCTAGATATGCTAGTTTACGTGAAAAATATTACACATGTATAAAATGAAAAATGTTACTCTATTACTTGCACAAGAAGTAATCATGATAGAGAATTTGAAAAGCATACATTTAAAAATTTTTGTAATGATTTAGGCATTGAGCATCAATTTTCATTACCTAGGACTCCACAACAAAATAGAGTTGTTGAGAGAAAGAATAGGTCTATTCAAGAAATGGTTAGGATCATGTTGAATGAAAATGGTTTACCAAAATATTTTTGGGCTAAAGCTGTCAACACCGCGTGTTATGTTTTAAATTGTATAGTGATTATATCTTATTTCAATCAAACTCCCTATGAGATTTAGAAAAATAGAAAACCCAACATAGGTTATTTTAAAGCTTTTGGATGTAAATGTTTTATTTTGAACATAAAAGAATATCTTGGTAAATTTGATTCAAAATCTGACGTTGGCAACTTTTTTGGTTATTCTAACACAAGTAAAGCTTACAGAGTTTATAATAAAAGAACTTTGACTGTAGAAGAGTCTATGCATGTTGCATTTGATGAGTTTAACCCTACTTCTATGGAGAAAGTAGTTGTTGATGATGATGTAGATGAGGAATTACTACAAGGATCTATACAAAAAAATAAGAGGATACACCACTTGAAAATTAAGAGGTTAAACAAGAAGAAACAAGCATAGAGTAGTAAGAAGGCACTTCTCAAATACTCTCTAAGGAGTAGAGTTGTTTTTCTTCTCATCCTAAGGATTTAATTTAAGAGAACCTACACGAGGTGTAACCACTAGATCATTACTTAGGAATACATGTGAATATACTAGATTTTTTCTCAAATTGAATCAAAATCCTTTGCGAATGTGGAAAATGATGAATCTTGGATTATGGCAATACAAGAGGATTTAAATCAATTTGAGAGAAATAATGTCGTGGAAATTAGTTCTTAAATCGGAACATTAATCAATCATGGGTACTAAATGGGTATTTAGGAATAAAATAGATGAATCTGGTGTAGTTGTTAAAAATAAAGATAGATTAGTAGCTCATGGATATAATCAAGAAGAAAGAATTGATTTTAATGAAACATTTACATCAATAGTTAGATTAAAATCCATTCGAATATTGTTAGCGTATGCATGTCATAAAGATTTTATTTTATTTTAAATGGTTGTCAAAAGTGCCTTTTTTAATGGTTATATTATAGAGAAAGTTTATGTAGAACAGTCTCCTGGTTTTAAAAATGAAAAATTTTCAAATCATATTTTCAAGTTATCAAACACTTTATATGAATTAAAATATACACCAGAGCATGGTATGATAGGTTTAAAAATTTCTTGCTGGAAAATGATTTTTCAATGGGAAAAGTTGATACTACTATTTTTGTTAAGCATAAGAATTAAGATATTCCTGTAGTTCAAATTTATGTAGATGATATTATCTTTAGTTTTATTAATGAATATTTGTGCAAAGGATTTTCAACATGTATAAATAAAGAGTTTGAGATGAGCATGATTGAAGAGTTCAAATATTTTTTTAGACTGCAAATAAAATAAAGTAAGGAGGGAATATTTATCAATCAAACTAAGTATATTAGATATTTGTTAAACGTTTTGGATTTGATAACTCAAAAACCAAATATACTCCAATGAGCACAAAAATCAAGCTTGACAAAGCTGAAAAAGGTAAAGAAGTTGATATCGAGATGTATCGAGGTATGATTGGTTCTTTACTCTATTTAACCATTAGTAGACCCAATATCATTTTTAGTGTATGTTTATGTACAAGACTTCAATCATGCCTTAAGGAATCTTATTTACTTGCTGTGAAAAGAATTTTTCGTTATTTGAGAGGAACCATAAATCTTGGCCTTTGGTATCCTAAAGGAACTCATATAAATTTAACTTATTATTCGGATGTCGATTTTACTAGCCATAAAGTTGATAGGAAAAGTACTAGTGGCACTTGTCATTTCACAGGTCATGTACTTGTTTTATGGTTCAGTAAGAAACAAAACTCGATTGCACTTTTAGCCACTGAAGCCAAGTATATTGTCATAGATAGTTATTGTGCACAAGATCTTTGGATGAAACAAACACTTAATGATTGTGGTATTAATCTTGAACAAATTCCTATCAAGTGTGATAATACTAGTGCTATAAACCTATCGAAGAATCTCATTCAACTTTCTAGAACCAAACATATAGAGATTAAACACCATTTCTTAAGAGATCATGTTTAAGAAGATGATATTACATTTAGAGTTTGTCTCTATGGAAAAATAACTTACTGATATTTTTATAAAACCTCTTTGCAAAGAACAATCTTAAAAAATTCAACATGAACTTGGGATAATGAAATTTTCTCATTAACATCTTTAATCATATTATTGAGACTATTATAATTGATGGTTTGATAATTGTTGATGCTTTTATACATCTTTAAGCATGATTAATGAATGATATGTGTAAATTGTTGATCTTTAAATGTTTACATATGCTTTGAGTGTGTAGAGTTTATGCTTAATGAATGAGTTAATTGATTAAATTTTTTATCTTTTAATTGTTGATTATCATGATTCATGAATGAAAATGACTTTTGAAGTGTTTTAGGATCATAAAATGATCTTTGAATTGATTAAACTAAGCCGAAAGTAAACATTGTACAGTAAAGATAGAGGCCAGGTGGCTAGCCGTCTGAACCAAGTGGCTACCCGCTTGGAAATGTCTTCAAACCCAAGAACAAGCAGCTTCAAGTGGCTAACTGCTTGGTCACGGGTTTTTACCCATTTTTCTTCTTCTTCCTTTGTTCTTCACTTGTGTTTCATTTTCTCTCTCTAAACAACGAACCTACACTCAATTTCTCCAAATCTTCATTATCTTTCACTCATTTTCTTGCCAAAGTCACTCACTCAAATCATTTTCCAGCCATTAATCCTCTATTATTCATCATTCAAACATCATTTCTCTTTCTTACTTCTCCAAATCAACAAATCAAAATTCAAGCTTACCCATTTCTCTCTCTATCATTTTAAGCCATGTTTAATCCATCTTTACTCAAATCACAACAATATCTTGCCTTAAATCATCTTTATAATTAGTTTTCTTGCTTCAACAACATTTATTTCAGTCAAAATCTTAGAAACTCGAATTTGGTTATTTAAGCTTGTTCTTGTTTCAATCATGGCGGGTGATGAGAAATTGAAAGGCAAGCAAATATCCAAGAAAAGAAAGGAGAATCATGAAGGTAATTCGAAGTTTATAATGACTCATCTACTAACTATACCTCTTCAGAAATGATTTGTCAATCTTTTTATGCTAAGGTTGGTAATTACTTCACATTTTGTCAATCTTCGTAATTTAGATAATTTATTTATTTGTGCTAAATCTCTTAGTACTTTACTTATTGCAATGAGGTGGAAGAATACTTTAGTCATTAAGGAACCATATTATAAGAATTTAGTTTGAGTTTTCTATTTGAATATGATTATTTCTTTACAATATTTAAATAGAGTTATTACAAATGTTGGAGGAATTCGTATTGAATTTGATGTTAATGATTTAAATCGGATTCTTAGAACTTCTAATGAAGGATTAGAGGTGTACACTGCTAGAAGTCAACTTTCTTATTCTTGGTATTTTGTTAAGGATGTTGTTAGAAAAATTTGTAGACATTCTGATTTATCCTCTGATTTTTGTAATCCTTTTTAAAATCTTAGGCATTACCACTTCAAATGAAAATACTTCATTATGTTCTTTAACTTGTAATAAGTCTTAGGGGTAGACATGGAGATGAAGTTACTCGTTTAGGTGTCGCTTTGCTGGATTATATTCTTGAGGCTATAGTATTGAATGTTGGATATATCATCCTTTAACATATATTGAGTGTTCCAAATTTTCTAAATCATAAACTTTTTTATGATAGTATTATTACTAGTATTCTCAAACACTTTCGTGTTTCCTTAATCAAACTAATATTTTTTAGTCTTAAGGAATTAGGGGATGATGTTATAATAAATTTGGAATTTGTATTTGAAAATGGTCAGTGGTATAAAGACGGGAGACTCAAGAAGAAAGTTTCTGCACTTGCCCCTTCAGATTATTTGTTCTTTAATGATGTTCTTGACCCAGAAGAGCTCCCTGATCTCAGTGCTCCACAGCACTCACATCATCCACCATCCGAGGGTCTATCATACTCTACTTCAGCAGATTATGAGGATCCAATACAGCAGCTGTTGACTGACGTACTTTCCCTTTCTGAACAGGACAGCTAACTTCAGTCATAGTTTGAAGCTTTTCAAATTCAATCCATTTTCGAACATCAACGCCTCTTTAAACAGCAACAATGATTATTTGATCAACAACAGTAAATTCTTGATGGACAGTAGTAACTTTTTACTTCTCTTAGTTTTCCACCACCATCTACTTCTTTATATCCATTATCTCCATAATGCTCTATTTTTAGTTATCTCTCACTTTGCACTACATCTTTATATGTATTGTTATTTTAATTATGGATGCTTATCATGAGGCATTTGGATAATTGTGGATGTCTAATCTTTGTCATTTGAATATTTAGTTGATGTTTGCTGAATAATATAGATTTTATCACTTTACAGGTAATTGTTTGTATAAGTTTTATATGTTTCTTGATTAATCATTTATGTTTATTGGTCTTTGCATAAGTCATTAGTAATTTTGATGATGAAGGGGGAGAAATCATGTATTTTGAAGTCTTAGAGACGATGGGTAATACGTATTTTGATCTTGAGGAATTTGTACATGGTTTTGAAATATTGAAGGGGAGTTTTACAAACAGTTATAAACCGTATATTAAAAGGGAGTTTATTTTAATATGTTAATTCATGTATGTCATGTATTGACGGGGAGTATAAATGTCAAAATACATGAGATGTTTGTCATCATAAAAAAGGAAGAGATTGTTAGCCTAAAGGTTACACATAATATAATTTTGATAATAACAAATATGTGTCTTAATTGTTTTAATTAATAATATAGTTCACATTTTCATTAAGTTCTTGAAAGATAATATTTATACAAATAAATCAAGTGAAATTAATTGCAAGACACTTAACGAATAACGGCTCAATCAAGAACAAAGTTTGAAGCTCAACGGACTTATTATTATGATAAATTCTTACAAAGCCAATATGATTTAATTTATACTTGATTTAGCAATTTGTGAAACTCAAGATTTTAATCAATTAGTTATTATTTTTCATTAATTTAAAGTTTTGATCATAAATTAAGTATTTCATGAAACTAATTGATTTTCTAAATATGGACTAAAGTGAAAAAGTTTTATAATCTTTAATTTTAATAAGTAATGTTTTAAATATAAATTTAGATTTATTTACCAAATCAGAAATATTGTTAGTCATATCATAATTTCAGAAAGTTGTGGGAATGAGAAGTATTATTTAGAAATTCTGAAATTAAACTTGTTTGTAAGGATTTTTGACATTTTAAATTATAGTACAATTATAGGAATATATTGGATAAAATTATAATTTTATGAAAAGTGATACTATAGCAAGTTAAACTTATTTCGAAAATGGACTTGTTTGTAATGTTTATAAGTTTTTATGCTATAATATAATTATAAAAAGATACGGGTAAAATTATAATTTCATGAATAGTATTATTGTAGCAATATTCAAATTTAACGGTAACTTCACAGTAGCAAGCGGCTAACTACTTGAATGTAGAGGATAGTCACTTTAGTGTTAGAATTTGCCTATAACGACTGTTTTTCGAATAAAAATTATAAAAACCCAAATTAAACTCATTTCTAATCACTTGAACAATCAAAAACAAATTTATACATCATTGATGGAGTTTTCAACTTGTCAATCATTATAGATTAAATCATTATAGTGCTATATTTATTCATTTACTCTTAAAGAGAGTTTTTCTTGTTGTAATTTTTAATCTCTTATCAAATTTATAGTTGTATAAGTGTAAGAAATACTTAGGTGAAGGGATTGAGGAATAATCCTTAGATTATAAGGGTTCATTGACACCTTGAAGTCAATTATAACAAAATTGAAGCTGTGAGTGGCTTGGATAATGAAATCCTCGAGCTTAATTAGCTCAGAGACGTGGACATAGGCGAGATTTGCCGAACCACATAAAAATATCTGTATTTATTTTTTCTTCCCTACTCTTTTATGTTTTAGTATTGTTAAATTTATTGTTCCTTATTTCATTAAGATAATAGATTAATTATTGTGTGATTTGCTTAGATTAATTTTTAAAATCTTAATTCACCCTCTTTTTGGTTTCACAACTAGAATTTCATTTTTAATTTTTTTAATAACAGTTTAAAAAGAAAACAACTAAAAAATTACTTAAAAATTAATTCTATTAATTAATGAAAATAAATTAACAAGATAAAACAAAAAAATTACCAAGAAAAATAACTTAAAAATGAAATTACAAAAATTTAAAGAAATTACAAAGAAATTAAATTACAAAAAAGTTAAAGAGATTTAAGTTACAAAAGTTAAATTATAGAATTATTTTTAATAAAAAAATACAAGAAAATAACTAAAAAAATTAATTTATAAAAATTAATTTAACGAATTAAAATAACTAACCTTACCGACAACAACGCTAAAAACTTGTTGTGAAAATTTTATTAAACTCACAAGTGTACGAATCTATTGTAGAATAGATTAATGGTGACGACTGTGAATTTTAATTATGTGTTGAATTAATTTTCTAAGTAGACAGTTAGAATTATGGTAAAATTAGCTTAGATGATCTCAAAATTCAAATCGAAGTGTAAAATGAAAGCCGGAACATTAGTGGAACTTGAAGTGTGAAATGATAATTTTTTCCTTTATAAATATATATTTTCTAACACTCAACACACTTCATCTATTTTTAATAGATGAAATTGGTAAGATAACTTTTCCTATTAATGCAAAATTTGAGTGTTTCTTTGTTTGTGAAGCTGGTAAGACATCTTCTCCTATTAATATAAATTTAAGTGTTGCTTTGTGTGTGAGTTGAATCTATATTGTCAATTACTAAATGTTCTTATGAGATAAATCTATATTATAACTTAGATTTATATTACACTCAATTAGACCATTCTTTGAAAAAAAATGCCAGAAAGCGCTTTTCAATTGAGGTTATTAATAGTAATGTCCATAGTAATTTTTGAGGTCATTTTTTTTTTTTGCTTCCGTTGTCATTCTCGCTTTACTAAAGAACTTTTTTTCTAGTATATCTCAATGGTTGAAACCAATTTCTTGAGTTTTATTTTGTGTAAAACTGCTCTAAATGGCACTTTATCAATATAGATATCTTTTTCTTTACATATTAATTATTTATCACAATGTTAATTTAGAACTTATGGTAGGTGTTTCTAAGCACATTGGAAAAGCCTAATTGGTACTTATTTAAACTTCTATCATAAATTGAATTATGTGAAGAAATCTGGACTTGGAGAAATAGGCAAAGTTCTTCATCTTGCTAAAACTTGCAAATCATGCTGCAAGTATTTTGTGTTATTGCTGATTATTTAGATAATATGCATGGGTAGGTTGCTCTCTAAGTCAATTGTTGATGTTTCCTAACCGCATTTATAATGTTAATATTTAATCTCATCGATCATTGTTTTTTCACTAGAAATTTTAATACAAATTGTAGAAATGTATTGCCAATAGAAAATAGTCATAAAAGGCACCACCTAAAGATAGAAGTAGGAAAGTTTGAGGATGCAGCTGTCGTGTGTGTAGATAGTTTATGCTACTCAGACAAGGCAATTCGTGTTCCAAGTCTCAGAATTTTTTGTCACTATAAAGCTTTAATTTATGAAAACTCAACGATGAATCAACTATCTGATAAGAAAATGAAATTTGATACCACTGCTCTTCACACTTGCCCTGTGGACATTCATGGTTGTAATATATGTATGTTTGGTTCTTTCTATGCTTACCATTTAAAACTATTTTGTATTTAAATTAGTATTCTTTGATTTTACTTAGAATATCAGGTTATTAACCTTCTCCTCTCCATTGAGGTGATACCTTTTTCAATAATGACAAGCAAGAAAGATATCTTACTAAGAGTACAGATGCGCCTAACTGCTGAAAGCATATATGAAACTTATATATCCTTTGTGTTCAATGGGTTGTTAGTATCCTCCATAATTGTTTTACGTACCTCTGTATTCTAGCATCTGATTACCTTACTGTTCTGATTAGCAAGCATGTTGGATTTGTTTATGATAAATTTAATAGTCATTTTCATCATTGTCAATCTATTTTTTTAGAAATTTCAAGATAAAATTGATAGGCTGAATTCTAAGTTTTGTAACCAGTCAATGGTATGCTAAAATTGATTTTTGCTATTATTATGGTCTTAGTCTAAGGATTCATACTCTTATTTAATTTTTTTATTTGATAAATATTTTTTTATAGAATATAGGAATGTTGAAGAATGAAGACAACATAAAATTAAGTTGATGGTGAATCGAGTTTACTAAAGTTCTTTGAGGGGCATGTTATTGTCTCACTAAATGTTTAATATCTGCTTTTGTTTATAGTGCTCAGATCTGGTTGAGCATCTCAATTTCTTTGTTTCTCTATTATTTGATAGCACCAGATATACAAAAGTGGTATATTTGTCACTCTAATTCTTGCAAAGTGTTCTTGCTTTTGTTGAGGTTTGGTCTTAAGAAGTTATACTTCTGTTCTTCGATGTTTTGGGCTACGATTGCAATAATCTAGTCAGGTAGTTATCAAATAGATCTTATGACTTATGAAAACCCAAATCATCATATTAAGATTTTTTACTTTGCTAATTGGGATCATGTAATTCATGTATTTGCAAAGGCAAAGAGTGGAAGATTGTCCTTAAAGAGTGGTTGAACTTGTTGAAACTAACGCAAAACCCAAGTCGTTATATAAAAGTCAATTTTTAAACGATTTCTACAAAATAGGGAGGTGTAAAGTTGGATGATGTTTGTAACATCCATGTTGTTTAATAACTGTCATGGTTTTAGTTAATCATTGTGTTATTCTCTATTAGGTTTATGGATGAAAATGATGCTGAACTATTGGAAAATAAAAGATTTGCTGAGATATTATTTTATTTTAGGAGATTTGGCTATGATATTTTTAAGGATTTGCTAGCTATTTATTTCTTTATAAATATAAATTAGGAAATTAAAATATTAGGCTAGCTGGCGTAATTAGTATTCCTATGTTTATTCTATATATTCTTCTACAAGCAGGAAGTTATGTAAGTTATTCAATCAAGAGAGAATAAAAAAATAACAAAGACTCTACATTGTATCTTCTCTTCTAAGTCTATATGGTATCAAAGCAAAAATACAATCTCTGGCATTTTCTTTAAAGAAAGTATTTTGATCAAGCATGTCTGATATTTCATTTGAGTTTAAATTGGAAAAAGGGTAGAGAAACAATCATGTGATCAGAGGCTCAATAAGCTATGATCTAAGAAGTAGAATTTAAGCTACAGGATAAGATATAAGAATCACTACCTATTTGAGCAAAAGAACCATTAGAAATCTATTCTACATGTTCCCAAACTTGCTTGCACTCTTTTATCTGTTAATAAATTGTTCACAAGCTCTAATTGTCGTGTAAGTTTCTTTTACTCTTACTGTGAATTTCAAGACTAGAACTCAGGGAAAATAATGGGCAATGCTAAGATGATAGACGGTCTTTATTATTTTAATGACAACTTCTTCAATAACAACAAAGCTCAAGGCTTTGATAATATTAGATCTCCTTCTCATGAACAAATAATACTTTGACGGCTTTAATTAAGACATTCGAGTTTTCATTATCTAAGACATTTATCTCCTTATTTATTTAAAGGTTTAGACTGCTTAACTTTTTCATGTGAAAATTGTCATTTATCAAAGAGTCATCACACTGTTTACTCATCAAAGCCTTATCTACTTCAAAACCGTTTTATCTAAATTATAGTGACGTTTGAGGGCCTTCTAAAATCACTGCTATATCTAGTAAAAAAAGGTTTGTGACTTTTATAGATGATCATACTCATTTGTGTTAGTTATATTTATTGGATATATTTATCTACATGCATTGATACTCCACAATAAAATAAAATTGTTGAAAGAAAAAATAAAAATTTACTTGAAGTACCTCGTTTAATATTTTCAAACACATCCCAAAATATTTTTAGGGTGATACTATTTTAACAAGATCTTATTTGATTAATCAACTACCTACATGTGTTTTGAAATTTAACACACCCATAGACTGTTTTAAATTTTTTTCCCAGAGTCAAGAATATACTTTGATTTGCCTTTAATAGTCTTTTATTGTATTGTCTTTATCCATATGCCCAGCAAATTTCAAACTAAACTTGATCCTAAGGCTGAAAAATTAGGGAATGCTTCAAACAAAAAAAGGGTATAAATGCTATAACCCTTAATCTAGAAAAATACATGTTAGCATGGATGTTCTTTTTTGGAAAATCAACCTTATTTTCACAAAAATTCTCTTTAATGGGAGAAAAACAAATAAGAAGAAAATATTTAGGGCTTTTTCACTGATACTCTACCAATCTCAATTATTTCTAATTCTTTTTTTCTTTCGAATTTTCAAAATAAGAAAAAAAATTCAAAAAACTAGAAATGATGGCAATCCTTTTCAATTAATATCAAATTTAGATGTATCATAAACAAAGGGAGAAATATTACAAAAGAACCAAAGTGATCAAGGTTTGGAGCTCTTGGCTTATATTAGGAAAAGACCTTGTTATAATGGTAAAGATTTGCTTATTATTCTTGGATAGAATCAATCAAAATCTTTGAGGACAATCCTTTGAATGTTTTAGGTAATTCTATTCATAATTCATCTCCACCTTTTACTTCAAATAAATATTCTACCAAATAATTCTTAGATCTTAATATTCTTGTAGCAATTAGGAAAGGAACCCAAATTGTCCTAATCATCCTATTACGAGATATTTGTCCTATAAAAGACTCTGTCATAACCATAAGGCATTTACTTTTAAAATCTCTCACTTGTTTATTCTAACAAACATTTAGGAAGCATTTAATGATTCCAATTAAAAATTACCAGTGATGAAAGAGATGAATGCTCTTAAAAGAAATGGTACTTAGGAGGTAGTTGACTTGGGTGTGAATGGGTATTTATTGTAAAAATGCAATGTAGCTGGAAGCATAGAGAGGTACAAGCCAAGGCTCGTAGCAAAAGATTTTACAAAAGCCTATGGGATCGACTACTAGGAAACATTTGCACTAGTTTCCAAGATAAACTCAATTTGAGTTTCATTATCCTCGACTATGAATTCAAATGGGCCTTTAAATCAGTTAGATATAAAGAATGCATTCTTAAATGAAGACTTAGAAGAATAAATCTTTATGAGCCTATCACCTAGCTTTGAGGAGAATCATGGCAAAAATAAAACTTGTAAGTTAAAAAAATATTATAGCTTTTAGGTAGCTCTCATAGCATGGTTTGAAAAGCTTTGGAAAGGCTGTAAAGAGTAATGGTTACTGTCAAAGTCAAACAAATCATACCGTGTTTTATAAGCATTATAGCAAGGCAAAAGTGCTATTTTGATTGTTTATATAGATGATAAATCTTAACAAGTGTTGGTAATAGTGAATTAAAAGACTGATAACTTACTGCTGACTTTGAGATCAAGGACTTAGGCATTTTGAAATATTTTCTTGGAATGGAATTTGCTAGATCTAAAGGAGGCATATTTGTTAATCAACATAAATATGTTCTTAATTTGCTTGGTGAAATAGGTTTACTTGGTGGCAAAGCAATTGAAACTCTAATTGAGCCTAATCTAAAGCTACAATCTACCAAACCTGAAGGTGTGGTAAACAAATAATAAGGACTTATAGGTAGACTGATCTATTTATTACATACATGTCTAGATATAGCCTTTGAAATAAGCATGGTGAATGTTGATTGCTAAAAAATGTATATTTATAAAAGAGAAAATTATCATTTTACACTTTGAGTTTCACTACTATTCTTTCTTTTATGTATTTAAATTCCTTGAGATTTAATTATATGTGTTTTATTATAATTAAGTATTTTATATATTATAAGGGGTATTATAAATATTTCACAATGAACAAGAGATCAAATAACAAAATGGATAGTAAATCTAAACTCAGGACAGTCGAAAACCTTGGGATGAGTATAAAAGAAAAAATGATACTATTCACATATACAGTACTCTTTATAGTACTATTTATATACACAGTACGATAACATGGTATTGACCAATGATGTGGCGGCATTTGATTGAATAAATAATGTGGCATTGACTGCTTATGTGGTGATGACTAATGATGTGACATTGACCGATGATATGTCACGATTTTATTAGATTAAAATATTTATGAGGCATTAACTGATGATATGGTAATATATTAGTGGGCCAAAAAAATATGCATACAATATATGTATATACACAGAATGATAGCCTTAGTGATGTATTCAATTTAATTAGAACTTGTCATTTGGCATAATCCTGAGCATCCAAATGATTTTTAATCCAATGACTATGATTTATTCATTGTATCTATAAAAAGAGGGCTCATTTCTCTTAATTTGACACCCCTGATTCATTTGGAGCTATATTTTTTGTAATTCCTTCTCATTCTTGTACTTTTTATGAATTTTAATAAAATTTTTATTTCATCTCTAGTTCAAATATGAAAAACTAATTTTCGTACAAGCTTGGATTAAAGGTGAAACATGTTCCATAGGTTAAATTTGATAAATTTACTTTCTTTTCTCCTCTAATTTCTATGGATGTTTTGACTTTTCATTGGTAGATATTAATAACAAGGTTATTACTATTTGGTACGATAAGTCTTTATCACCATATTAATTAGAATATGATTCATGAGAAATGAACATTTGGCTTATGATTTAATTAATGCTAACAAAGAAAATTAAGACCATGATATATGTTAATGCAGATCTAGATACATAAATGCTTCATTTTAAAAGTTGTACCTTCAATTTATTCCCATCATTCTAATTTAAATTTTAGAACAATCTAAATCAATTTCACCATAATTCTAACCATTCACTTGGAAAATTAATTTTATACGCAATTAAAATTCACCTCTTTGTGAGATCGATACCCGTTATCGTTAATCTATTCTATAATAGATTCATACACGTACTAGTTTAATAAAATTTGCACAATAAATTTTTGGCATTGTTGCTGGAGAGATAAGTTATTTTAATTCGTTGAATTAATTTTTTTATAAATTTTTTTGTTTTTGCTTATAATTTTTTCCTTAAAAAAAGTAAATCTCCAATTTCTATAATTTAATTTTTTTTCTCTTCTTTATAATTTAATTTTAGTTAATTTATTTCTTGTATTTTTTAGCACTTGAGTTTATTTTTATAGTATGATTGTAATAGCGTAATAAGGTTAATATCATAATTTCTTCTCTTTTTTTATTAGCTTTGTTCTAATTTTTTGTTGTATTCTTTGCATGCATGGTCAAAGGTCTTGATTACGTAATTTTGAACCTATAAACTAGAACTAAAAGAAAAAACAGTTGGCATACACAAGCACATTGCAATTAAAGATAAAATTAAAATAGATTTGCAACAACAACCACCACCACAGGAGAGGTCATTTAAAGACTATTTTTATAATGCCTCAAATCAATACATGTAGAGCACATGATGAAGGAAGTTACTCATATATCAAAATCCTTAGATATAAAATTTCAAGTTGAAATACCTTAAATATTTATTTATTTAAAACCATAAATTCATGTCTAATATTAAATAATATTTCATAAAGACATAAATATATTGAAATTTTAAATCTCTCAAATTACAAATCCAGAATCAAATTCTAGTTGTGCAACCCAAAAGGGGGATGAATTGGAATTTTAAAAATCAATCTAAGCAAATCACATAATAATTAATTTTAATGCCTTAATGAAATAAAAAACAATAAGTTTAATAATGCTAAAACATAAAAGAGTAGGGAAGAGAAAATAAACATATATATTTTTACGTAGTTTCGCAAACTTTGCCTACGTCTACGCCTCTAAGCTAACCAAGCTTAGGGATTTCACTATCCAATCCTCCTACAGCTTTAATTCTATTACAATTGACTTTAAGGTGTCAATGAACCCTTACAATCTAGGGTTTATTCCCCAATCCTTTCACTCAAGTATTTCACACACTTATCCAACCATAAACTTGATAAGAGATTAAAAATTACAATAAGAAAAACTCTTTTTAAAAGTGGATGAATAAATATAGCACTACAATGATTTAATCTATAATGATTTGTAAATTGGAAACTTAATCAATGATATATAAACTTATTTTTGATTGTTCAATTAATTAGAAATAAGTTTGATTTAAATTTTCATAGTTTTTACTCAAAATATAGCCGTTATAGACAAATTCCAACGCCGAAACCGCTAGCCTTTACATTCAAGTGGTTAGCTGTTTGCTACAGTGAAGATACCGTTAAATTTAAATATTGCTACAGTAATATTGTTAATGAAATTACTATTTTACCTAAATCTTTTTATAATTATAATATGGCTTAAAAACTTATAAAACTTTACAAACAAGTCCATTTTAGAAATAACTTTAAACTATTCATAAAATTATAATTTTGGCCAATACATTTCTATAATTGTACTATAGCTTAAAATGTTAAAAATCCTTACAAACACGTCTAATTTCAAAATTTCTAAATAATACTTCTCATTCTCACAACTTTCTTAAATTATGATATGACTAAAAATATTTATGATTTTATAAATAAATCTAAATTCATATTTAAAACATTACTTATTAAAATTAAAAGATTACAAAACTTTTTTACTTTAGTCCATATTTAGAAAATCAATTAGTTTGCATGAAATACTTGATTTATGATCAAAACTTTAGATTAATGAAAAATAATAATTAATTAATTAAAATTTTGAACTTCACAAATTACTAAATCAAGTATAAATTAAATCATACCGGCTTTATAAGAATTTATCGTAATAATAAGTCTGTTGGGCTCCAAACTTTATTCTTGATCGAGCCATTGTTCGTTGAGCGTCTTGTAATTGATTTTACTTGATTCATTTGTATAAATATTATCCATCAAGAACTTAGTGAAAATGTGAAATACATTAGTAATTAAAATAATTAAGACACAATTGTTATCATCAAGCCTTTAGGCTAACACAATAATAAACTTAAAGGAATCATGAGTTTATTCTTCCTCTTATTCAACTAGCAAAATAAATAGATCTTTAACTTTACTGTTAAGCATATCTCTCAATAAGAAATTTAATCTGCAAAAAGTAATGACAAAGGGTGAGCTGTGAACACGGTAAGGAAAACCATTCCTAATAGATTAGGCTTTTCGTTAGTAAAAATATTATAAACCTTGTCTTTTTAGTAAAACATTTAATATAATTCATAACTTTTCTTAAAATGACATATTGTTATAATAACTTCATAATAATTTCATAATATCATAAGTACATAAATTATGAAAACAAATCATATAACTTATACACAAATAATAAGAGTTAGTTCATGTCACATAGTGTCACCTATAGTCTCAGTGACCTGGACAGAATATAATCATAATCAGAATATCGTATGCACACTTAGAACATATACTCAGTACTGGTCCAGAATTTATGTAAATTATATATATCGTATGATACAATCGGAATCATAATCAAAATAATTATGGATAATGAGCCAAAACATAACTTAAAATCATATATGGGACAGAACTTTCATATTATATTTATAAATATCCACAATAATAGTTTAGGCTTGCAACATAAAAATTCATTATAATATTTTATAAATAAATCTCTAAAGGTTAATCTTGTAACCAAATAGTTTATACTTTTAAAAGCATTGATAATATTCTATTAAATCATAAAAATAATATAATTTTCAGATTTCAAAACCTTTCCTTAAACTAATTATTATGAAAAATAATCTATTTTGAAAAAACTATAAAAATACATTTACTATAGTAGTATTAAAATAATTATATTTATCCACTACTTTAGGAATGAAGTTATTTACCTCAATTCTTTGAATTGATCTAGCATACTTAAAAGTCTCTAAGAGCCTCAAATACCTCTAACACCTTAAACAAAATACAAGAAATGACTATTAATAATTTATTCTAAGAATATGATTTTCTATGCATACTCGTATTAGTCTGACTCTCAGAATTTTAACTTTTAGTCTAGAAGTTATAATGGCATAATATTCTAAATGATATTCTGGACATCCATAGGCATCTCTTGTAAAATTTTCAGAAGATCCAAAACCAAACTATTTATTCCTTGACAAATCCAAAACTATTTCACAATATCTTAACTGAACTGAATGGGTTCTGAAACTTTTATAAAATAAAAAACAAACTGAAAAATTACGAAATTAAAACTATGCATAATAGATACATGCATAACTCATTGTTTAACATTTTAGAATTTTTCAAAATTGTTTGATGGTACAAAGAATTTTTTGAATCTAGTTGTTCTACTGGGATTGTAGTTTTCCAGTGTAGCAGTTTCTATTTCGAAAATACATTTAAAATTGAAAAAAAAGTCAATTTTATGAAACAAAATTTATTCAAGAAGCTAGGTGTCTAGTTTTCAGACATATAAAATTTCTTAGAAAATCATTTAGAAAACAGATGTTTAAAATTTGAGATATATATATTGTTCGAAATTATCCAATGTGCCTAATGTACTAGGGATGGAAAATGACGATGCAATAATAAATCAAAACCCTAAATAGATCCTAAACATACCCTAAATCATGTATTATGATCTACAAGAAGCCATATTCATGTTAATTTAAAACCCTAATTAGAATAATAAGAAAGATTATGGAGAATAGAGAGAGAAACCTTACAAAAGTTACTTTAATTCTCTTCTTAAACCAAGGTTCGAATACTAGGGTTTAGTAAAACATTATGAGCAATAAATAAGAAGAAATAAATATCGTAGACTTAAGTTTATGAAATAAGAAAATGTATGTATTTATAGGGGTCTTAAGAAACCCTGTTAAATTTAAAAAAATAACCTTATAAATAACCACGGTTATAATTTTAATATCCTTATAAATAAAGATTATAGAGTTATATGTGCATCCTAATAAGAGTCAAATTTCCATAACTAAGGATTATAGAATATGGCATTGCAATTTTAGTCTCTTAGTTAACTTGAGCATATCATGCATAAGATACCCAAATACAACTGTTAGGAGTTTTAAGTTAAAACCTAGTGTGCTAAATTGTCTCTCAACATTTTATGGCCTAGAAAATAAGGATCTATATAATCTTCTAAATAACTTTCATGCTGTTGATCAAACTTTTAAATGTGATAATTTTTCAGATGATAATGTTAAACTTAGATCATTCTTATTTTCTTTAAAGGATAGAGCTCGTTCATGGTTCAATACATTACTTGCTAACAGCATTATATCATGGGAATAAATGATAATAAATTTTTTAATAAATACTTCCAGTACATGAAACCAATTCTATTCGTAGGGAAATCTTAGGGTTTACTCAGAGAGAAGACGAACAGTTTTTCAAAGCATGACAACGATTTAATGGGTTACTGTTAAAGTGTTAACATTATGGGTACAAGAAATGGCACCAATGCCAATACCTTTTAGAGAGATTATTGCCAAATATGTAAAAATGACTAATGGCAATAAGTAGAGGAGAGTTATTGTCCAAAAATATATTAAAGATTTGGGATTTCTTCCAGTGAGAAGTGGATAACTCCTAACAATAGAGTCAGTCACTAAGGAATAGTAAAAGAATTAAGGGTGTGAATGAGATTCGCATTGACAAGTACAGAAATTAAAGAATTCAAAGAGATGGTTGAAGGAATTTCTCGACAAATAGCATCATTAACAGCTGTTAAATCAACAGAATCATATGACCGTGACTTATACCTAGATCAAGCCTCATTACTATAGGTGTAATGAGAAAGCCATCAAACCATAACTCTTACCCCAACACATATAATCCTAGATGTAAAAATAATTCTAATAGCTCGTTTGGCAAGAATTCTAACAAAATGGACTAATAGCTTCAGCTCTACTAATATAATAAGTTTCTCAAGTTCCTCAAGTCTCTTAGCCACTATTTAAACTATACAATTATAATTCAAACTATTCTTAACCCAGACCATAACAGAATCTATTCCAGAATTTCAAAAATCTTACTCACTCCACGATTGAGCAATAAAACTACACTGATAAACTGTAAAATAAGATGAGAGCAAGCTTTAACTCACAAGCTCAATCAATTTCAAATCTTGAAAAGATGGTGGGCCAGTTTGCTTTTTTAATTCAAAACTTGGTAATGAATTTTGAGAAAGGAAAATTCTCAAGTCAACCAATATCAAACCCTAAAAGAGTGCACAAAGCAAGTATCAGATCACCTCAACAACATTGGAGAGATCAAAGTCATTATAACCCTGTAAAATAAAAAAGAAGTTGACAACAAAGTGAAGATACCAATGACAAAAATAACTTAAATTATACCTGTAAATGTTGAAGACTCATAATTAAAGGAGAAAAAAGAAACTAACCTACAACAGTATGTTCTTAAAGCTCAATTTCCCTAGATATTAGCTAAAACGAAGAAGGAAAAATCTATAGATAAGATTTTTAAAATCTTTAAACAGGTAAGTGTTAACATCCATTTAATCGATGTTATAAAATAAGTATCATCTTATGTCAAATTTTTTAAAGACCTTTGTACTAAAAAGAGAAACATTTAAGTTTAAAAGAAGGATTTTTTAATAGAAAATATTAACTTTATACTTTAATATAAATTTTTTAAAAAATACAAAGACTCAAGCTCCCTCACTATTTCATGTAGAATAAGGAACAACATAATTGAGACTGCTTCGTTGGACTCAAGAGCTAGTGTAAATCTGTTATCTTACTTAGTGTTTGTGAAACTTAAACTGAGAGAATTACACACAACTTAAGTGGTGTTACAATTTACAGATCAATCCACGAAAATACCTTATGATATTGTAGAGAACATGCTTATTCAAGTAGATAAATTTTATTTTTCTGTTGATTTCATTGTAATAGACATTCAATTAGTGAAGGATTCAAAGAAGTACATCCTCATTATCCTAGGCCAACCTTTCTTGGCAACCATGATGTTCACATTTAATATAGGACTATAAACATGTAGTTATCCTTTAGTAATATGATTATTGAGCTCAATATTTTCAACATTGTCAAGCAACCTCACAATGCATATGATGGAATTGTTGATGTAGATCTAATAAAAATATTGATTGATAATACTTTTCTTTCGAACCTTATTGATGACCCTTTACAAATATGTTTAACTTACTTTGGTTTAAATTTTGATATTGATAGTTAATCGAAGAGGTCAATACCTTATTTAACTCAGCACAATTTATAGACACAAATAAATAAAAGTTAAAAGTTGAACAACTATCACTGTCAGAGAAAAAACTTAGTCCATCATTAGAATCATCATCAAAACTTAGGCTCAAATGATTACCCAACATTTTGAAATATACATTCTTGAGAAAAGAAAGTACTCTCCCAGTAATCATTTCATCATCCTTAAATGACAAATAAAAAGATAAATTGTTAGAAGTTTTAAAAGAGCACAAAGGCGTATTAATATGGACCACAGTTGACATAAAAGGTATAAATCTAGTACATTATATGCATTACATTCACTTAATAAAAATGCTAAACTTACAAGGGAAATGCAACATCGATTGAATCCCAATATGAAAGAGGTTGTTAGAATTGAAGTCCTTAAACTGTTAGATACATGTATCATTTACCCAATTTTTGATAGTTCATGAGTTAGTCTTGTGCAAGTTATCCCCAAGAAGTCAAGAGTCACAATATTCTTAATATTGATAATGAATTGATGCCTATTAGAGTGACTACATGGTAGCATGTATGCATTGATTATAGAAAATTAAATTCTATCACACATAAAGACCATTTTCCTTTACCATTTATCGATAAAATGCTTCATAGATTAGTAGGTTATGAATTTTATTGCTTTCTAGATGGATATTTAAGATAAAATCAAATTCTCATAGCACCAAAAAAATCTTTTGGGAAGCTCGTTCCCACCGCGCTCACGGCCTGGCTGACCTGTCAGTGGTAGTGGGAATTCTATCGTTCCCTGGTCAAAGAATTGGTTGGATACGAGATCTACTCTATGAGGAGTGGTACAGACACTTGCCCTTTTGGCATTTTTATATATAGAAAAATACCATTTGGATTATGTAATACACCAGCTATATTCCAAAGATGCATGTTAAACATTTTTTTTATATGGTTTAATGACTCCTTAAAGTTTTTATGGATGAGTTTTTTGCCTTTGGTGATTAATTTGACCAATGTTTACATTATCTAACACTAGTTCTACAAAGATGTATAGAGAAGAATTTGATCTTAAATTAAGAAAAGTATTATTTTATGGTAAAATAAGGTATTATTCTAGATCACATTATTTTGAACAAATGTATTAAGGTTGATAAAGCCAAAGTAGAGTTCATTTCTAATCTCTTTCCACCTTAAACAGTCTGAAAAGTAAGATTTTTCCTTAGGTACGCTGGTTTTTATGGATGTTTCATTAAAAATTTTAGCAAAATTTATAGATCCTTATGCAATCTACTTGTTAAGGATGTATCTTTTGTCTATGTCTTGTGGCATTTGAAATCTAAAGTAGTTGTTGACATTATCACCCATCATTTAGCCCTCAAATAGAAACTTATCATTTGAGTTTATGTGTGATGCATTTGATTTTGCAGTAGAAATAGTATTAGGACAGAAAGTTGATCAAATTTTTCATGTCAATTATTATGTTAGTATGACATTAAATGATGCACAATTAAACTATTCAACCATAGTAATAGAAATACTAGCAATAGTGTTTGCATTAGAGACATTTTGATATTATTTCATTGATTGTAAAATAATTACATTCACAAATTATGCTACTTATAAATATCTTCTCATAAATAAAGAAACAAAAGCTAAACTAATCTGTTGGGTGTTACTTTTGTAAGAATTTAACTTTGAATTCAAAGACAAGAAAGATATAGAAAATGTTGTGATAGACTATTTTTCTCATCTTAATTTTAACATAATTTCATAACTATTACCATTAAATGAATCATTTTTATATGAACAATTGATGAATGTGAAAGTATTACCACAGTATACTGATATAGTCAATTATCTTATTACAGCTCAACTCCAGAGCATTAAACTAAGCATGACACAACCAAATTTTTTACAGAAATTAAGAATTTTATTTGGAATGACCTTAATCTATTCAAGTATTGTGTAGATCAAATTATCAGACGATGTATTCCTAAAAGTAAAATTCAAAATATCCTTTCATTCTACCATGAACAAGCTTGTGGAGGCCATTTTTATGCTAAAAAAATGGCTACTAAAATTTTATAATATGGTTTCTATTGGCCAACTCTATTTCGAGATGCTTACACTTTTTGTTCCTCAATGTGATAGGTGTTAACGAATAGGGAGTATTACTTAAAGGAATATAATGCCACTATCTAATTTTAGTAGTTAAGATTTTTTATGTATGGGGCATCAACTTTATAGGACCATTTCCCCTTTTTTAACCATCAATACATATTGGTTGCTATGCACTATGTATCAAAAATGATATAAGCAATTCCATGTAGAACTAATTATCACAAGGTTATGATAGGCTTTTTAAAAAATAATATTGTTTCATACTTTGGATTATCTCCAGCAATAATCAGTGATTATGGTGTTCACTTTTGTAACAAATCATTCAAAGTTTTGTTGACAAGGTATTACATCACTTACAAAGTGGTGATCCCATATCATCTATAAATCAATGGTTAAGTTGAGATTTCCATTCGCGAAATAAAACACATATTAGAAAATATAGTGAGACCAAATAGAAAAGATTGATCATTGACGCTTGATGATGTATTATGGGCATATAGAACAGTTTTCAAGACCTTGATTGGGATGTCACCCTATAAGTTAGTGTATGGAAAAGCTTACTACCTAGTTGTGGAATTAAAGCATTATTCATATTAGGCCACTAAAAAATTCAATTTTAATATGCAGCAAGTTAACTCAAAAAGAAGATTACAGTTGGCAGAACTTGAAGAAATTAACAATGATGCATATGAAAATGCCACAATTTACAAGCAGTAAATGAAAGTGTTTCACGATAAGTAAATTATGAGAAAAGCTTTCATTCTTGGTAAGAAAGTGCTTTTATTCAAGTCTCACTTGCACCTATTCCCAGATAAGTTACGCTCTCAATGGTCTAACTTTTTTATTGTTCACATTGTTTTTTCATATGAAGTAATTGAAATTAAGAATCTAAAGCACGGGCTCACTTTTAAAGTTAATGATCAAATATTAAAATCATATCTAGAGTACCAACCATATAGAAAGGACACTAAAATAAATTTAAATGACCCACTAAATTTAAATTAAAATTTTTTTCTTTTCTTTTGTTTGGCGATTTAAAGTTTTTTCTTTTTTATTATTGTTGTGATTATTTTGATTATTTTTTCATAAGTAATTTTGTTTAACCATTTAGTTTTCCTCTTATCATTTTTAATCATGAGTGCCTCAATTAAACAACTTCTCTTGAAAGTTTTTAAATAATTTTGATATGTACAATCTCATCTCAAAGGCCAGATATAATTTTATAAAACACATCCTTTTTTAAAGTTACGACCACTAGAGCTAGTATCCCATATTGAGAATTTAGAAGGACAACTCAAAGAAATTGAGAGAAATATCTATGAAATCCAGTTGAAGCTCGAGGTAAATTCAATAAAAGAATGATTTTGATATTAATTTTCTTTGTTTACTTTAATTTGTTACCCTAGTTAAATAGTGGATAACGATACTTTCTGACAATCAACATCGATTACTTTAGTTTCCCATAATAAATGATATTCTGAGTCAAAGGTATGGATAAAGATGTGATTTTAGCAAAATCTCATAAGTGATTTCCTTCACTTTCTTAGAATGCCCTCTTCATTATCTATAAAGCTCGGTCCTAACGCATGCGATTACTTATAAAGTGTAACATTCCTACTGGCATCAGATGGTTAATCGAAGCCAAAGTGTGATTGATAGATGAGTTACCTCTTAAATTTATTGTATACATGCCTAGTTGTGATAAAGAAAATTATATAAGAAAACAAAGAGTTGAAAGCTCTCTAATATTTTTCATAAGTGTGCTAGAATAAGATACAATAAAAACTCATACTCTTTAATAATAATATTTGATAATAGGGAAGATAAGATTCAATTTCTTAGAGATGACTTGAATAATTAGTCATTGAAGGATATCTTTTTGTCTCTTGAAATGCATCCCAGTTGATACGTACGAAGAGCAACACTCTGGTTATGGCCATTTCTTAGAGATGAGCGTGTATGATATAGTCTCAAGAATCTAACTATAAATGACCATATTTTCTAATTTATAAGAAAATTGGATGGAAAGCCTATCCTCGATCTATAGAAGGCTTTCAAGTCATTTCTGAATGTAAAATTAAAGGAATATGTGAGTTACAATCACAACTACTTGTAAATATCTTTTTATTTCACTATCATTTTATTTTATTATTATTTGATCATTTGTATTTTTATCTTTAATAACTTCATCTTATCATTATTTGCTTTTTGCTTTTATTATTTTCTTTTTTACTTTTGATTCATTTGTTTTATGCATTATTTGAAATAAATATACTACCTCATATACAATTGTGAGCTATTGTCACCAAGATCATTAAATATGAATTTTTTTAAGGCACTCACTAATTGTTTTTAAAAGGTATCCCAATAACAGCTATTCCTAATAACCAATTCAAGAAGATTTGTATGCTTTCTGGATTTAACTATGACAAATGTAAAGAATTCATTAAGACAGTCGTAGATCTTAGTTGAAGTATAGCAGTTAAAAAGTTACACTTGGTTTATAAAGGATGTGACTAACTGTTGTTAAAACTAGTTTTAGAAACTACTTATACCAAAGGAAGCCAAGTTTTAGGCATTATCCCGAGAGCCTTAAAACCTTTGGGCTGTTAGTTTGACTCTCTAACTGAAGAAGAGTTACTCATCTTAGGTATGTAAAAAAGAATAATTGAAATGATAAATCATGCTAATGCCTTTATTTTCATGTTAGAGTGGCCAACTAATGATAGTAGCAGTAGGCACAGTAAGTAGTGTAAATTAGATTTAACTCTCCACTTGTAAATATTTTTTTTATGTTGCAATATTCAGGTGATATCTTTTAATATCTGCTTTTTTTCCTTTAAAACATTGAGAATAATATTTCGTTCTGGCTCAAGGGAAGGAATAGTTGACAACTATGGAATGTCTCAATCTTAGTAAAGTTTTTATTGATTTTTGTTATAGAAACTAATCATGGCTAACCTTTTGTCGAATATGACTGAATATGGAGTATAGTAACTCTAGAAATGCATCTTTTTAGTTTGGAAGTTAAAAAAATAATTTTTTTATTTTTCAAATGTTTTCTTATTCTCTTATTATTAAGCTTTATTTTAAGTGTAATCTTTCTAACTTCTCCCTTATAAATATAGCTTTCAAATTTTTAGGTCGAAGATGGCTGAATATTGAGTGTAGTGATTCTGGAAATCAATCTTTTTAGTCTTAAAAAATTTTTTTGACATGATGATTTTAAAATTTTAGCATTTGTATTTTTTTTTTGTCGTAAATTATATTACACCATGTATGCTGCTCTAGATGTTGATGTTATAGACAAATATAAATTGCTTGAAAGAATATACATGTGATAATAAATTCCAAGTGAGTTTTGAAGCTTGTTATTTTTCTTAAAGAGTAATCCTTTCTGTCCATTCTTCATACAGTTTAGTAATTTATTATTTTATATACGATCTTTAAATTTCATTTGAGTTAACTCTTCCAAAAAAAAAAGAAAAGAAAAAACAAGTGTGAAGTTACATCTGAAGGTCCATCTATTTAATAGATATAAAAGATTATTTAAGCCCCAAAAGACTATAGAAATGCCATCTTTAACCAGTTTGAACCTTTCTAACCATCTATTTTATAAAATATCCATAGCTAACCTTTTTGAGCATTTAAAAAAAATTTCTTTATTAACTTATCTTCTTGACACAACTTCAATTTATAATATTATTCAATGTCCTACAAAGTTCCATCACCTGCTCATATTTGAGCAAAATATAAATAATTATTTCGTTCAATAAAATTGTGCCAAAAAAAGAAAATATATATATATATATATATTAGTTAAAAATAAAAGCGAGATTAATCATGTAATCTAAAAAAATCTACTTTTTCTCAAATATATATTTTATTTTTTTTCTATTTTTCCTCTTTTGCTCACTATGGCTTACATTACGTATTAATAAAAGTCCTTATTAATTTTAGCGAACTATAGTCTGAAATAAAAGATAGTTATATGGACTAAAAAAATGTAATGGTGCATAAATAACGAATAATATAAAATATATAAATAAATATATTAGTCTGACTCATATTTTGATTGAAGATCATATTATTTCTAAGCTGTGGATATATTTTTTTCATCTAAGTGAGAGTGTGTGATATTATTTTATTATTTTCTCTTAATTTACCATTCATGAGAATGACTATTGTTATTAAGTTTAATTTCCTTGTGAGAGTGTCATTACCGGTTAAATTTTAGGGTTTAATATGTCATTCTTAAAAGTAGCTTAATTACTATAGCTATAATAAAGTCTATTGGACTGATTAATGTAAATGATTATGTGGGAGTGATATTTCCCTAGACTAAAAATAATGCTTATACTTTTACTTGATTGTTATTATAAGTTTGATTTATTTACAATTGTTTAAAAAAATTTTGGGCTTAAATTTGTTTCACTTAATTTGCTAGCGACTCGAAATAAGATGGTTGGGAGGTGTGTTAAGTGTTAGAAAGTGTATATTTATAAAGGAGAAAATCGTCATTTTACACTTCACGTTTCACTAACATTCTTACTTATATGTATTTAAGTTCTTTGTGATTTAACTATGTGTGTTTTATTATAATTAAGCATTTTATGTATTTTAAGGGACATCATGGTTATTTCATAATATAAGAGAAATTAAATAGTAAAATAGAGAGCAAATCTAAACTCAAGACAATCGAAAACTTAGGAAGAGTATAAAAGAAAAAATAGCATTGTTCACATGTATAGTACTATTGATAGTACTATTCATAAATAGTATTGATTAAATAAATGATGTGGCATTGACTGCTTATGTGGCATTGACTGATGATGTGATATTGACTGATGATATGACATTGATCAATGATGTATCATAATCTTATTGGTCTAAAATACTTATGAGATGTTGACTAATGACGTAGCAGTATGTTAATAGACCAGAAAAATATGCGTACGGTACATGCATATACATAGAATGATAGCCTTTATTATGTGGTCAATCCAATAAGAACTTGTCACGTGGTGTAATTCTGAACGTCCAAATTATTTTAATACGATAGCCATGATTTACTCATAATATCTATTGTTATGCAAATTTTATTGAACTCACAAGTGCACGAATCTATTATAGAATAGATTAATAGTAATAAGTATCGATCCCATGAGGTGGTGGATTTTAATTATATATTGAATTAATTCTTTAAATGGGTGGTTGAATTGTGATGAAATTAACTTAAATGATCTTAAAACTCAAAATAAAATGGTAAGAATAAATTAAAGTAGCAACTATTATAATAAGGCGCTTTTTGTGTCTAGATCGCATCAACATGCACCAAGATTTAATATTCTTTATTAATACCAATTAAAAAATGAAGGGGATGTCTACTCCTCATAACCCACGCACTATTAATATAGTGCTAAGGGCTTATCACCCCAAACAGTAATAATTATTTATTACTATTTGTCAATGAAAGTAAAAACATACATAGAAATTAGAAGGGAAAAGAAAATAAATTTACTAAAATAAGTCTATGGAACAAGTTGAACTTGAAAGACAATTAGCTACTTATATTTAAACTAGTGGTAAAATAGAAATTTTATTAAAATACCTAGAAATTGTAAGATGAAAAAGAATTAGAGAAAATGAACCACAAAATGAACTCAGGTGCGTCAATTTAAGAGGAGACCCCTCCTTTTATAGATACAATGAGTAAATCATAACTATTGGATTAAAATAATTTGGACGCATAGGATTGTGCCACGTGGCAAATTATTATTGGATTAAACACATCATCAAGACTATCATCCTGTCCATATGCATGTACCGTACGTATATTTTTCTAATCACTAATATACTGTCAAGTCATCGGTCAATAATACATACATATTTTAGTCCAATAGGATTGTAACACATCATCAGTCAATGCCACATCATCAGATAATGTCACATAAGCAGTCAAAACCACATTGTCCATCCAATCAAATGTTGTACATCATTAGTCAATGTCAGGTCATCAGTCAATACCACGTCATCGTGCGATATTTATGAACAATGTCATAAAAGCACAATAAACAGTATCATACATATGAATAGTGATATTTATATTTTTATGCTCTTCCTAAGAATTTTGATAGTTCTGAATTCAAATTTACTGTATGTTTTGTCATCTGATATCTCATTTATTATGAAATGATCATAATACCCTTAAAATGTATAAAATACTTAATTATCAAAATACATATAATTAAATCATAAGAGAGTTGAATACATAAAAGTAAGATAGTTGTAGAACTTGAAGTATAAAATGACAATTTTCGCTTTATAAATCGATATTTTCTAACACTCAACAACCCCCAACTAGCTTATTGCTAGTCCGTGGTAAATTAAGTGAATATTGAAATCTAAAAACTCTTTTTTTTAAAAAAATAATCGTGTTTATTTAATCAAACTTATGATAACAATCAAATAGAAGTATAAGCATTATCTCTAGGCAAGAAATCTCAATACAACCTTTATTAACCATCCATATGAATAAATCCAGTAGACTTTGTCACAGCTATTGTAATTAAGCTAATTTCAAGAATGACATGTCAGTACCCCAAAATCTCACTAGTAGTGACACTTTCATAAAGAAATTAAACTCAATAACAATAGTCACTCACATAAAAAGTAAATTGAGAAAAAATAATAAAACAATTTCATAAACTATCACTAAGATGAAATAAATATGCTCACAGCTGAGAAATAATACGATCTCAAATCAAAATGTGAGTCATACCAATATATTTATTTATTTTTTTCTTTTTCTCTTACATATATATATATATATGCATCACTATATCTTTACAACCCATGTAACTAGTTTCTACTTCAAACTATAGTTCTTTAAAATCAAGAAAGACTTTTATCAGGATGTAACGTAGGTTAGAGACATAGCAAACAAAGAAGGAGAATTAAGAAAAAATAAAATATATGTTTGAGAAAAAGTAAAATTTTTTTTTTAGATTACAAGATACATCTCGTTTTTATTTGATTTTGAACAAATATATATATATATATATATATATATATATATTTCTCTTTTTTTATGGCGTAATTTTATTGAATAAAATAATTATTTATATTTTTCTCAAACACGAATGTGTGATAGAACTTGTATAATATTGAGTAATATTTCAAATTAAAGTTGGGTCAAGATGATAAGTTAACAAAAAAAAAGGATAATTTATTTTTTTAAAGGCTCAAAAGGGTTAACCAATGATATTTCGTAAAATGGATTACTAGAAAGGCTTAACCGAGTCAAAGATGACCTTTCCATTATTTTTTAGGGTTCTAAATAATCTTCTATATCTATTAATTAGACAAACTTTCAGATGTAGCAACACTTTTTTTTAAAATGTTGACTCAAAAAGAAATTTAGAGATCATGTATAAAATAATAAACTGTTAAGCTGTATAAATAATGAGTAAAAAAAGTTACTCTCTAAGAAAAATAACAGGTTCGAGAACTCACTTAGAATTTGTTATGATATATATATTCTTTCAAGCAACTCATATTTTTGTCTCTGGCATCAATATGTAGAGTAGTAAATATGGTGTAACATAACTCAAGATCAAAGATAATACAAATACTAAATTTTGAAAGTCGTCATGCTATCTGATGTTAAAAGATCACAATTTATTTTTTAAAAAAACTAAAAGATGTGTTTTCAAAGTCACTACACTCCATATCCAACCATCTTTGACTCAAAAATATAAAAGTGTATATTTATAAAAAAGAAGCTTAAAGAAAAAAACTAAAAAATCACATTTAAAATAAAGCTTAATAATAAAAAAAGTCTGATTTTTTTTAAAGAAACTAAGAAAATACATTTTTAGAGTTACTACACACCATATTCAGCTATCTTTGACTAAAAAGTTAGCCACGGCTAGTTCCTAGAACAAAAATTAGTAAAAACTTTATCAAGATTAAGACATTCCATAATTATCAATTATTCCCTCCCCTCAACCAAAACAAAACATTGTCCTCAATGTTTTATAGGAAAGAAATAGAGTTTAGACGATATCACCTGGGTACTATAACAAAGACGGAAATATTTACAAACAGGGAATTAAATCTAATTTGCACTTCTTACTATAGCTATTGCTACCATCTTTAGTTAGCCACTCTAACACTAAGGTTCTAAGATGTGGCTTTGATCTATAATCTTATAATAGATCAAGTAACTCATTAGCAGTATGAGCATAAATAAAGATTTATTTCACTATAAACAGAATGAAATAATTTTTTATTGCATAGTTAAAAAATGTGATAAAGCCATCATAGAAGTTATTGACATTTAACAAACAGATGGGCTTCTGATAAATGTTCAGATGAGATCAAGATGCTAATGTGATTAATGCTCTAGAGTTATAAGACCTTTTGATAGGAAAATAAAAGTATCAGCATGATTCAGCATTTCAATTATTCTCTCTTGCATATCTGAGACGACTAACTCTTCTCTAGTTGATGAGTCAGATAAACAATCTAAAGGTTTCAGGGTTGTTGGAATGTCAAACAATTAATTCCCTCTTATATAAGTGGCTTCTAAGATCAATTTTGATAACCTTGGTCACCTCTTCCATAAACCAAGTGTAGTTTTTTTGCTACTATACTTCGACCAAGATCTAAGACTGCCTCAATAAATTCTTTGTATTTCCTATAATTAAATTCAAAGAGTACACAAATATTCTTGATTTAGTTATTGGGAGTAGTTGCGATTAGATACTTTTTAAAAATAATTTGTGAGTGCCTTAAAAAAAAGTCATATTTAATAATCTTGGTGACAATGGTTCATAGTTGTAAATAAGGTAGCATGTTTATGTTAAATAACGCATGAAGCACATGGCTTGAGAGTCAAAAAGAAAATAATAAAAAGATAAAAATAAATAATAATGACATTAAATTATTAAAGACAAAAATACGAATAATCAAACAAAAGTGAAATGAAACAACATTAAAATAAAAATATATTTATAAGTAATTGCAACTATGGCTCATATCTTCTTTTGATTTTACGTCCAGAAACAAGTTGAACGCCCTCTATGGGTTAAGGATAAGTTTCTCATCTAATTTTCTTACAAATTGATAAACATGATTGTTTATCATCAGATTTCTAAGGCTATATCATGTGCATTCTTTTTGAAATAATGGTCATAACCAAAGTATTGAATTTTGTACATATTCACTAGGATGCGTTTTAAGAGATAAAAAAATATCATCTAATGACTCTTTATTCAAGACATCCCTAATGAATTAAATCTTGTTTTCTCTATTACTAGACATCATTCCTAAAGAATATGGGTTTCTATCACATCTCATTCTGGCACACTTGTAACAAACATTAGAAAACCTTCAAGCTCTTTGTTTTCTTGAGTAATTTTCTTTACCATAAGCAGGCATGTATTCAATAAATTTGGGAGGCAACTCACCTGCCAATTGTACTTTGGCTTTAATTATCCATCGAATGTCAACAGGGATGTTATTCGTTATAAGCAATCCTATGCGTTCGAACCGAGCTTTATAGAAAGTAAGGATGGCATTATGAGAAAGTGAAAGAAATCACTTGTGGAGCTTTGCTAAAATCGTGTCTTTATCCATACCTTCAACTCAGAATATTAGTTATTTGAAAAACTAAAGTAACTGATATTAATTGTCATGAAGTATTGTTATCCGCTACTTAACTGAGGTAACAAACTAAAACACACAAAGAAAAATTAAGTCAGAATCATGCTCTTATTGAATTTTCCTCAAGCTCCAATTGGATTTCGTAGATGCCTCTCTTAATTTTTCTAAGTTTCCTTTTAAATCCTCAACGTGGGAAACTAAATCTAGTGGTCATAGCTCCCAAATAGGATGTACTTTATAAAATCATATTCGACCTCTGAGATAAGATTGTATACATTAAAATTATCTTAGAATATTCAAGAGGAGTTGTTCAGTTAAAGCACTCATGATTACAAGTGATAAGAGAAAATTTGAAAAAAAATTATATAAAAATAATCAAAATAATCACAAGAAAAATAGAAAAGAAAAAGTAAGTCATCACAAAATCTCAATTCATTGGTGGGTCATGCAAATTTATTTTGATGTCCTCTCCATGTGGTTGGTATTAATGAAATGACTTTACTGTTCTGACCATTGACTTTAAAAATTACACCATTTCTTGGATTCTTAAATTTAATGGCTCTACATGAAAAAATAGTATGAACAATAAATAGACCAGACCATCGAGAGTGTAACTTACTTGCAAAAATATGCCATTGAGAATTGAATAAAAATACTTTAAGTTAGTGTGAAAGATTTTCTTGTGCTCTACTTGTCATGAAAAATTTTCATTTGCTTATTGTAGTCCTTAGCATTTTTATCATTACGAATCTTCTCTGGTTTTACTAGTTGTAATCTCCTTTTTGAACCAAAAATGGGGTCAATGATATTTGTATTATTTTCTTTGTCATTAGTGAATGATGAGATGATTTCTAACTCGTTTTCTTCTTCTAAGAATATATAATTCAAACAGTCAAGTTAAGATTTGAGCTCAATCTTTGGTAGTAATTCTGATGATGGAATGAGATTTTCTCTTGATGGTGTCAATTATTTATCTTTATCTTCTATTTGTTAATGTCCACTCATGTCAATGAATCCAATAAGGCATTAACATCATTAATTGATCTGTCAATATTAAAATCTAAATCAAAGTGAGTTAAACATATTAGTAAAGGGTCATCATTAAGATTTAAAGGAAAAGTATGATCAACCAATTCATTGATTAAATCTACATCTATAGTTTCATCATCTACACTGTTAAGTTGTTTAGCAATGTTAAAAATATTTAGCTCTATAGTCATGTTGTCAAATAACAACTGCATATTTTCAGTCTTACATTGAATGTGAGAATCAACAATTGCCAAGAAAGGATGGCCTAGAATAATAGGGACGTGCTTCCTTAAATCCTACACTCATTGACTGTCAATTACAATGAAGTCAATAGGAAAATAGCATTTATCTACCTGAATAAGCATGTCCTGCACAACAATATGAGGTATTTTCGTGGATCGATTTGTAAGTTGTAACACCACTAGAGTTGGGTTTAATTCTCCCAGTTTAAGTTTTACAAACATTGAGTAAGGCAACAGATTAACACTAACTCCTAAATCCAACAAAGTATTCTCAATTATGTAGTTTCTTATACTATATGAGATTGTGGGAGAGCCTGGATCTTTGTATTTTAGAGGAATTTTATGTTGAAGTATAGTGCTAATTTTTTAATTAAAAATGTCTTCTTTTGAATATAAATGTTTCTCTTTTTAGTACAAATATCTTTAAAAAACTTGGCATAAGATAACACTTGTTTAATAGCATCAAGGAAAGAGATATTAACACTTATCTGTTTGAAAATTTTAAAAATCCCACCTATGAATTTTTTGTTCTTTGCTTTAGCTAATCTCTGGGGAAATAAAACTTTGGGAACATACTCTTATGAGTTGATTTCTTTTTTCTCTTCTAATGATGAGTCCTCAGCATTCACAGGTACAACTTCAATTAGTTTTATAACCAGTATCTCTAGTTTGTTGTCGACTTTTTTTCCTTTTCACAGAATCATAACAACTTTAATCTCTCCATGCTATTGGGGTGAACTGATACTTGTTTCATGAACTCCTTTAGGGTTTGGCACCAGTTTACTTGGGAATTTTTATTTTTTAATAGTTATTGCCAAGATTTGAACTGAAAAGGCAAGCTAGCCCACCATCTTCTCGAGGTTTGAAATAAATTGGTTCTGTGAGTTGAACTTACTCTCATCTCATTTCGTAGTCCATCAATGATGCGGGTCTATTGCTTGATCGTGGAATGGGTAAAATTCTTGAAATTTTAGAACGCATCTTTCTATGATCTAGGTTAAGATAAGTTAGAATTTTGATTGTATAGTGTAAATGGTAGCTGAGAGGCTTGAGGAACTTGAGGAATTAGTTGCATTAGTGGAGCTGAAGCTAGTAGTTCAGTTTGTTAGAATCCTTGAGACCATAAAAAAATTGAATAGTCTCTCCATCCAACATTATATGTATTAGAATAAGAGTTGTAGTTTAAGGACTTTCTCATTACACCTATGGTTGGGTATGAGTAATGGTCATGTGGCTTTGTTAGTTTAATAGCTGTTAAGATGCTATTTGTCAATAAAGTCCTTCAACCATTTCCTTGACTTCTTTGATTCCTGGACTTAACCCATCTATATAAACCTCACTCACACATTTAATTTTTCTATTGTTCTTAAGTGATTGACTTCGTTGTTGGAAATTATCCGCTTGTTGCTGGAAGAAATCTCATATCTCTGATGTATTTTTTAACACTAGCTTTCCTCCACTTATTGCCATTAGCCATTTTTGCACATTTGGCAGCAATCGCTCTAAAAAGTATTGGCACTTGTGTCATTTCTCGTACTCATGACGTGGACACTTCAAGAGTAGCCCATTAAATCACTCTCATACTTTGAAAAATTGCTCATTTTCTCTCTGGGTGAACTCTAAATTTTTTTGTAAATAGAATTGATTTTATACACTGGGAAATACTTATTCAAAAATTTTGTTACCATTTGTTCCTATGATATAATGCTATTAGCAGACAATGTATTAAATCATAAACGAACTCTATCCTTTAATGAAAATAAGAATAATCTTAGTTTAACATCATCATATGAAACACTATCATATTTAAAAGTTTGACAAACAGTATAAAAATCATTTAGATAATTATATGGATCTTTAATTTTTAGGCAATAGAATATTGGGAGACAATTTAGCACACTAGGTTTTAATTCAAAACTCCCAGCAACTATATTTGGGTATCTATATATGATGTGCTCAAGTTAGCTAAAGGACTGAAGTAATCCTTAAATGGTCTCTTCTGTGGTGGTTCTTGTTGTTGTAAATCCATTTTAATTTTTTCTTTAATTACAAAGTGTTTGTGTGTGCGAAGTATTTTTTTTCTAATTTTAAGTTTATAAGCCTAAGATTAGGTAATTGTGACCTTTAATTATACATAAAAAGATAATAAAAAATACAACAAAAAAGAGAACAAAATTAATAATAATAAAAGAGAGAGAGAAATTATGATACTAATTTTATCACATTGTTATCACTTTACTATGAAAATAAACTCAAATGTTAAAAAAATACAAAAAATTAATTAAATAAAATAATAAGACAAATGAAAAATTACAATGAAAAATGACATAAAAATTAAATTATAGAATATCAAGAAGAAAAAATCAAATTACAGGATTGCATATTCACTTTTTTTAATTTTTTAATTTTAATTTTTTATTTTTTTAATTTTAATTTTTAATTTTAATTTTTTATTTTTTTTATTTTTTAAAATTTCTTATTTTTTAATAACTATTTTAAAAGAACACAACTAAAAAATTAATTTTATGAATTAATTTTATGAATAAATTAACAAGATAAAACGAAAAAAATTACCATAGAAAATAACTTGAAAATTAAATTACAGAAATTTAAAGAAATTACAAAATTTTAAAGCAATTATAAAAAATAATTATAGAAATTAAAAGAAATTAAATTACATAAATTAAATTACAAAAAAATTAATAAAAAATTACAGAAAAATACAAAAAATTATAAAAAATTAATTTAGCAAATTAAAATAACTTCTCTGACAACGACGTCAAAAACCTATTGTGTAAATTTTATTGAACTTTCAAGTGCACGAATCTTTTGTAAAATAGATTAATGGTGACGAGTGCCGATTCGACAAGAAGATGAATTTTTATTGTGTGTTGAATTAATTCTCTAAATGAGTAGTTGAATTATGATGAAATTAACTTAAATGATCTTAAAACTCAAAATGAAATGGCGAGAATAAATTAAAGCAGCAACTATTATAATAAGACGCTTTGGGTATCTAGATCCACATCGACATGCATTAGGACTTAATGTTCTTTATTAGTACCAATTAAATAATGAGAGAGACATTATTCCTTATTAGTACCAATTAAATGATGAGGGAGATGTCTACTCCTTATGAACCATGCTCTAATTAATATGGTACTAAGGGCTTATCATGTCAAACAGTAATAACTGTGCTATTACTATTTGTCAATGAAAGGTCAAAACATCCATAGAAATTAGAGGAGAAGAGAAAATAAATTTATCAAAATAAGCTCATGGAACATGTTGAGACTTTACCTTCAACTCAAACATAAAAGAAAATTAGCTACTCATATTTGAACTAGGGGTAAAATAAAAATTTTATTAAAATACATAGAAAATACAAGATATAAAAGGAATTAAAGAAAATAAAAATAAAAAATAAACTCACTGGTGTCAAATTAGGGGGAAAGCCCTCTTCTATAGATACAACGAGTAAATCATCGCTATTGGATTAAAACAATTTAGGCGCACAGGATTGCACCGTGTGACAAGTTATGATTAGATTAAACATATTATCAAAGCTATCATCTTGAGTACATGCATATACCATATGTACGTTTTTTTTATCCATTAACATACTACCATGTTATCAGTCAATAGTACATATATATTTTAGTCTAACAAAATTGTGACACATCACCGGTCAATGTCACATCATTAATTAATGCTACATAAGTAGTCAAGACCGCATCATCCATCCAATCAAATGTTGTTAGATCATTAATTAATGTCACGTCATTGGTCAATATCATGTCATTGTACAGTATTATGAACAATATCATAAACAGTATTATGAATAGTACCATACATGTAAACAGTGACATTTATACTTTTATATCCCTCTTAAGGTTTTTGACTGTTCTGAATTTAAGTTTATTGTCTGTTTTGTCATTTGATGTCTCGTTTATTATGAAATGACTGTATTGCCCTTAAAATATATAAAATACTTAATTATTAAAATACATATAATTAAAATCACAAGAGAGTTGAATCCATAAAATTAAGAAAGCTAATGGAACTTGAAGTGTAAAATGATAATTTTTTTCTTTATAAATATATATTTTTTAACACTCAATATCTATAAAAAGAAGATTCCTTCCTCCTAATTTGACACCCTAAATTCATTTTTTCGCTCGATTTTCTGTAATTCCTTCACTTTTTTATATTTTCTATACATTTTAGGAAAATTTTTATTTTATTTCTAGTTTAAATATGAGTAATTAATTTTCTTACAAGCTTGAGTTAAAGATGAAATCTCAACGTGTTCTATAGGCTAAAATTAGTAAATTTACTTTCTCTTCCCCTTTTATTTCTATGGATGTTTTAACTTTTAGTCGACAGATAATAATAACAAAGTTATTATTATTTGGCATGATAAGTTCTTAGCTGGTTAGTTAGAGCATTGCTCATAAGGAGTAAACATCCCCTTCATGATTTAATTGACAGTAATAAAGAAAATTAAACCTAAGATACATGTTGATATTAATTCAGATACCTAAGTGATTCATTTTAAAAAGTTGTTCCTTTAATTTATTCCTATCATTTTAATTTAAATTTTAGAACAATCTAAATTAATTTCATCATAATTCGAATCATTCACTTAGGAAATTAATTATATATACAATTAAAATCCACCTCCCTATGGGATCAACACTCATCACCGTTAATCTATTTTATAATAGATTTTTGTACTTATGAGTTTAATAAAATTTGTACAACAGTGAGCTAATTCATGCATTCCGTTGGATCAGAACACTTTGATACAGAATCTTGAGGTATTTAAATGAGACTCCAAAAATAGATTTATTGTTCAAAAAATATGACCATACAAATATTGAAGTCTATACTGATAAAGATTAGGTTTGGAGTATAACTAATAGAAGATTAACTTCTGGTTGTTTGTAGTGCCCCGACCCAAAATTTGAGGGTAAAAGTAACCACAGCTCCCTTATGTACTTGAATATTTCCTTATATTCCATAACAATTCAAACCTTAAATATAATAAGCAGTGGAATAATCTAATAATTTGGCCAAACTACCTATCTTTCTCAATTCAATTCCTTCTTGCTCATCACAGATCAACTTTAACTTCTGAAAACTAAATCACAATAAATTATAATGAGTAAAAAAACTCAATAAGCAAACTAGTTTTTCTTACACCAAAATATATACATACTTATACATAATACAAATGGATGATAAACTATGATCTTTTGGAAATATTGTAAAACAAATTCATCAAAATCCCTTTATGTCGCTTTTTAACTTTCACCTTTTCTTTCCATAAAATACATATCTGCAATGCGGCACTTTGTACAATGTTTGGTATTTCATGGCATGTTGGCCCTTGAGAGGTGGCCTCCATATATTCTCAAGAGGTGGCCTTCAATGCAAAATGTCATAAAACAGAAATTTTATTTACTAATAGAAAACTAAATGCATTTTGTGTTTGTGCCAATGAATCCTTATATAACATATACCCATGTACACAATCACTCATATGACAATGCATCGCATAAACACATGGGTAAAGACATATAAATCCATAGTCGTACATATCACAAATAGATTTTTCACACAAGTCAAACATATATATTGTTTATTATGATTTGTTTTGAAGTCTAGTTTACTCATCTCTTGGCACCTTCATGTAAAAAATGTGTACTGATATCATCAATCTACAATCATTAATAAATTCTCATAAAATAAAATTAAGTCCTAATTATAAATTCTAGCATCCTCAAATATTTCATTTTAGACAACTCCTTAATAAAACCTTAAATATCCTTAATATTCATCCCTTAAAATAGAATAGTTCTTGTTCTCTGATTTTTAATAAATTATTTCCTTACTAGAAAAATCTCAAATTTGGCAGATCACATGCTAACATAGTGAAAATTCTTTAATAAAAATTTCATTACTTGATTCCTGCAAAAACTATTGAAAACACTTTATGTTTCAAACATTATCAATACCATCAAACGGTTTTCTATTATGAACATACTTGTTTTCAGGATACAAAACAATTTATTGTTTTATCATATAATCATGAAAATTTACAAAATCACACTAGATGTATATCAAAATCACTGGTCCAAATTTCGTAATTTTTGAAGAAGTCTGGCTATGGTAAAAATAATTTTGTAATTCATGTTGTTCGCAGAAATCAGAAATTTCCAAGTTTTCATACTTGAATTTGAAAAATCATAATTAATCGAAATCATATTCGATTAGTCTGAAACAAGTTTCAAAAAATTATAGAAAATGTCTAGTTAACATATCCTAAAATTAGAATCAAAATTAATTTGTACATGCTACTATGATTTTTGAAATTACACACTGTTAGTATATTTTCTACAAAATCTTAGGTTTCTATTTCTCTTGCAAATATCTAATCATGCTTTTTTATAGTAAATTAATGAAAACCAAGAATTGAAACTTACCTCCAATGCTTCTCCCAACAATATCCAATTCAAACAACACAACTTAATCTCATATGTTGCTCATGGGAGAACAAAGAAGTCTTTCTTCTTTACTTTTTCTTTTTTTTTTTCCTTCTCTTTTCTTTCCATCTCTCTCTCTCTTTCATTTGTTTGGTTGTTTTTTTTTTTTTTTTTCTCCACTGATGGAGAGACATATTATTCTATTTATACTAGAGTTAAAAATTTCACTAAAAACTAAAAAAATTAAATACCCTTAAGAGAATTAGGGTATTACATTGTTGTACTTTTATCGGAGGTAATCCTCTTACTTAGTGAAGCAAGAAACAAAATGTTGTGGCTTAGAGTAGTGCTGAAGCTGAGTTTAAATCGGTTGCTCATGAGATTTGTGAAGTAAAATGGATTAAAAGGCTATTAGAAGAGTTGAAGTTTTTTGAATCCTCACCCATTAAAGTATACTGTAATAATAAAGCAGCCATCTCAATTGCTCACAACCTAGTTCTACATGATAGAACTAGGCATGTGGAGGTTAGTAGACATTTTGTTAAAGAGAAACTCAATAATGGACTAATTTTTATGCCATATATTCCAACTACTGAGCAGATTGCTGATATACTTACAAAAGGAGTACACAGCAAACAGTTTGACAGTTTGATTAGCAAGCTGGCAATGGAAGACATCTTCAAACCAGCTTAGGGGGAGTGCTGGAAAATAGAAGATTTGGCTAAGATATTTTTGGGAATTCTCTAGCTATTTATTTGTACGTAAATATAAATCAGGAAAGTAAAATATTAGGGTAGCTGGTGTAATTATTTAATCTCTGTATTCTTCTATAAGTAGAAAGTCATGTAAGTTATTCAAATCAAGAGAGAATAAAAAAAACAACAAAGGCTCCACATTGTATCTTCTCTTCTAAGTCTATAGAACTGGTGGACGAAAATTCTTGATTGCTTTTTTATGTGGGAAGATAATTTTTAACCCTTATAATCAGCATTTAGAAAACTTGATAATTTCAAAAAAAATTTGAGAGAAGAACTAATGACATAGAGCTCATCTAGAGAATCACAATCTAATTGAAGTTGGTCACAGATCTAATCTTGTGCCTCTCGCTATTCGTCTCATGATGCCAACAGTCAGAAAATTGAAGAATCTTGCCTCTCGAAAAGTAAGCAAGTAAAATATTCCATTAATTTTACTTCTGTCGTATCAACCGTATGTGCTTGTGAACATGTGTTGAATCATGTTTTTCTTTTCAACAGTCCGGTAAATTGATAATGCACTCTTTACTTATTGTTACTTGCTTTTCATGTCAGCATGCAGAATATATTATTCAAAGGCATTTCTTGTCTTCATAGTTCAACTAGTTGTTGATGAACTCCCTCTGTTTTTTCCGTTGTTAATAAAGTCCTTGCATATTATTCCCAAGGGAGTTGATGATATAGCATTTTGGGACAAATTCTACTGCAACATGGAGGAATTTCAAGAATATATTTTTCTTGAAGCATTTCAGCAGGGAATCTTATAATATCTGTCATGGAAAAGGAGTCATGGTTTTCGTCATGTGATTGACAATATTGTCCTAGTTTTTGATGAATTACATGTTGCACATTCTATTAATCTATTGATTGGATGTGTTGTTTGGTTATTGGCAAGTTGCACTTCAAGCTTTGAATTTTCAAAAGGTTGCAAATCTTTTCTGGTGGAAAAAGAAAATCACACAAATAATGACTCAACTTCACATGAGAAAGACAATCCAGAAGAAAATCATGGCCTGGTAATTTTCTTACCTTATAATAAGTTGTGGAATGTCTCCCATCAATCCTTGTACATCTCTCTTATATTTTATCATATCATCAATTGTTTCTCATTTAAAAAAAAAAAAAGTGTTGTGGAATGCTATTTGCTATTTGACTTTTTTAAAGATGAAATGAAACTGAGCCATTTTTGTGTTTAGATTTGTGGGTTACCTGAATGCCTAAAGCAGTTGCTCATTATTTTATGTTTATATCTCAATAAGTCTGGTGAGTTCGAGGATTTCTTATTTACCTTTATCCTTTATTTTTCTTCTTTTTTTCGTTTTCATGGTGTTTTGCTCATTTATGAGTTTCTCTCTACATCTCTTTACTGTTGTTGTTGTAATGCTTGTTTAGAGTTACTGATACTCTCTGTTGGTTTTTTTGGCTTTTTCCCTTTCCGTTATATACTTTGGAAACAACAACAGTATTCGCCCTTTTTTGTTTTGTTTTTTTCAACCCAAAGTTGGATTGGCGTGGATGGATTTCATACTACTGTAAGAAGCAATCTAGGTCATTTGCGTAGTTCCAGTAGTTCATTTTCATCTACTGATTTCTGGGAGCTGTTCCTTAAGTTGGTGAAACCTTTGATTGATGCTTTCAAGCTGGAGGGTTCTAGTAGGGCTCCCAAGTTCACTTTTCTCTTGCTTTTTGGCCATGAGCAGAAGCCACAGGCTCATATCACCATTACATCAGGAAAAGAACCCGGTTCCTAATATATTTTCAATTTTAACGGTCAAGAGTGCCTCTAAAGAAATTGTCTCCAGCATTCTAAAGTTCACTGAGAACTTCTTGAGTCTTGATAATGAGTTGTATGGTGAAGACAGGGCTATGAAGAAACTTAAACTTCTAAATCTTAAGACACTTGTCTCCAGCTTGCATGGTCCCCTTCGGAGTGCTGCGAAGAGGTATGAATGATTGAATGTTCCTGGCCTGATAATATTTTCTGTTGTTTTTTCCCATGTTGTGAAAAATGCCTGAGAATTAAAATTTTGAAACTTGATTGTGGATTTTGCCAGAGCGTGGTTCATAATCTGCAATTAAAGATCCTTCCTTGCAGTTAAGAAAAATAACTTGTCGAGACTCTTCCATGCCTCTGAAAAATATAGAAACAGCTATGTTGCTTTTCTAGGAAGTCAAAGGATATAACTTTTACAGAATTTTGCTTCACATTATGCTAGTCCTGTTTTTGGTTACATTCTTGCCTTAGTCCAACTAAATTGATCCCTCATTCTCTGGCCACAACCCACAAGTATACAGTGAATTGTTGAAGTTTCAAAAGTACTTGTCATATGAAGAAAGAATGTTAGGAAGCTTATAGAAGAAGCCTTTTATGGCTTCATTGAACAGCAATCAACTTCTTATCGATGAAAAATCTCTTTTTCCTGGGTCTGCCAAATTTCATCTCCCAAAAATTTAAGGATTCGAGATGTGTGCTCATATGTCCCTCCTCTTTGTTTTCTTCTCTTCTAAGAATTTTGTTTTCTCATACGAGATCTTGGTCATTCCATAATAAACATTCTTTTTTTTCGTTTGGTAAAACAAAACCAGAAAAGGGAAACTCATTAGCTCTTTGTCATAAAGTTAGCTGAAATGTTGTTTGCTTTTGTAATTAAAATTCTGGAGGGCGGGAACTGATTGTAATTTTGATTGCTAATCAATGTCATACATTGTTTTGTACCAGGAAACTTGTGAAATCTTTGGGGAGACAGTGATTAGAATGTTGAAAATATTATCCCACTATATTAAAGATCCTATATCTTCTGGGGAGACCGCAAGGAAATTTGCGGATATATTGCCACCCTTCTTAGGAAACGGAGTTAAAGATTCTGGCAAAGTATTAAAGATTCAGGCAAAGTACGTCTTAATTTTTTGAGATGACGTGTATCTTTTTAATGGACTCTATAAAAGTGACATTTTTCTTGGTCTCTACTAAAGCTGTGCAATCTCTTCGAGAGATTTTACCAGTTTCAGGGACCAAGAGTACTAAAAAGGTTCTTAACTCACTTTCTCCACTTCTTGCTTCAATTGAGTTGGATATGCGGTCATCAATCTGTGATCTTCTTGATGCTCTTGCAAATGCCGACCCTTCTCTGTTCTCTGTGTTAATCCTTTGTCTTTCTTTTCTCCATTATCTCTGAAGGAACATTCTTCATCTATGAAATTTCTGACTAACATTGTTCATAATAATTGATCTGAAATTAGGCAAAACTTGTCTCTGAGCTGAATGCAACCTCATCTATAGAAATGGATGCCCTTGATTACACTCTATCATTACAGGATACGAAAGGATTGTCATTGATTTACTCCATGCTATAGATGTGGACCATGAATTAGTCAGTCTGTCGCACTGTGTGCACGATATATCATCTGGAGAATAGATCTTGAGACGTTGTGCATTTAGATCACTTCTCTCATTTGTCTAATTTTTTTCTTTATTCTCGATAGGGAGACGCAATGCCCAGTGGAAGTAACATAAAAAGGTACTGACATTATTTCATTTGTGGAAAATTTACGATTCATCAGTGTTTTAGGATCTCACCAGAAGCATGGAGAGAACTGTACAAATAGCAAACACAAAAACATCATTGTGAAATATTAATAATTTACTATTCTGAATAGAGTTTTGATGGCATTCAACTTTGCCGGATTGATGATCCTTTTTTCTGAAATGGATTGTTATGATTTCAGAAATAGCGGGGATAAGGTGTTGAAACTCGCACAATTGTCAAATCTTAATTTTTAATTCAATGAAATATCTCTGCTTCAGGGATTCTGAAGTATATTTTTTCAAAGATATTATTCACTTACAGGTTATTTCCTTCTATCATGTCTTTCTGTAGTTGTATGCTTTCATGTACATATCAGATACAATAAGAATTGACCTAAATGTCTGTATATGGTGCGTCCAGGTCTTTATTTATTTGTCTTCTTTTTTTATTTTTTTGATCATGAGATACTTTGGACTCAACAAATTCTTATCCTCCTCGCAAAAGGTTTCATCAAACAAGGGATTGATGTTTTACATTTCTTTTATTTAATAAGATATTTAGTGTATTTATTTCCGCTGTTCTTTATACTGAAGTTATCTTTTCGGGTTGGGTCGCCGCAGCATTTTACAAAAAATTTTCTCTCTGTCGATTGTTCCTATTTTTATGCAATTGTGCACTTCCTGTTTTCCTTTCAGTGAAACTGATATCCCGTCTGTTGTGGCAGAAACATAGGAGGGCAGGGGCACTAACGCGCTTTAGAAAAGTTTTTAGTACAAGCAATATATCAAAGATGATTGTATTATTGGTCCATTTCAGAGATTTTTTCCAATTCATTGAGACCTGCTACGCTGCTGTTAACTCCCAGGAACACATAAATATAGTGTTTGTTCCACTGTTTTTCAATATTTTGTTTGATGGACAACATGAAAATGTTAGAAGAGCATGTTCGGAAGCTCTTACTTCAATTTCTGCTTACATGGAATGGGAGTCATGCTGTGCTTTGTCGGCGAGATGCCTTTGGAAAATGGAAACAAATCCACAAGATCAAAAGATTTTTCTGTGATCATTTTGCTCTATTTTGAGCCAGTTCCTTTTTTCAACTTTGATCCAGTCAAGAAGCTGATGACCCTTTGGCTAACTAGCCCTGACGGTACTAATTCTACAGGTATATTGTGCAAATGTACTAATTCTGGGATAGTAGCCGAGATAAAGAAATGCATGCTTGAAACTATGCTCCAGTTATAGAAACTACTGTATGCTGAATTTGAGGCCAATGTTGACATCTCGATCTGTGTAATTACTGAAGTTGTTTCTAGGAGACGTAATGCACTCACATCTTCCGAGTATCACTCATTGCATTTCAAATTTCTTAAAGAGTCATTCAGTTGCCGTCCACAGTAGTGTCAGGATAGCTTTAGCTGATTGTTCGAAGGAGCTTGGGCTGGAATACTTGGAATTTATTGTACACGTTTTGCAAGCTACCTTGAAGCGGTTGTATAAGCTACATGTGATGAGGTACGCGCTCAATTTTATTTTGTCCAAATCTCCTTCAAGGTACACGGGCTGCAAGTTAGATTATTGTTTGCAAGTACTGCTTTCTGTACTAAAGAATGATATTCCGAGACATGTTGCTGAACAGAAAGAGGTGGAAAAATTTGCTTCTAAGATGATTGAAACTAAGAAGCAAAAATCCTTTGAGACTCTGGAATTGATTGCAACATTTCAAAGTCATGCCTCAAAACTTCTCTGTGTTGCAACAGATCATTTGCAGAATCATCCCACAACCAAAAGTGAAGTCTAAATTGGAAAGCATGTTAAATTACGTTGCTTCTGGTATCGAATGCAACCCACCAGTGGATCAAACCTACCCATTTGGCTTCATATAAATGATCTGCATGCAAATTCATCCAGTAATGTAGTAAAAAATCAAAAGAATGATGTGAAACGATAAACAATTTCTTCAAGTCTAGCCATTGTTGATAAATCGACATATTCACATCTTATAACAGTGTTTGCTCTTCGACTACTACGCAAACTTTTAACGAATTTGAAACTGAAAAAAGATGACGAACTGTATCCCAAGTTGGATTCATTTGTGACACTGCTAGGCATTTGATTGAGTTCTACGTATGTAGATGTTTTGTCGGCATCCCTTAGATGTATCACCTCATTAGTAAGTCTGCCACTGCCAACTCTCGAATCACACGGGCTGATAAAACCAAGGCTAGCTATCATCCATAATTCAGCAACTTTTAGCAGTCTGTTAATGCAGCCATGCCTAATGTCACGAACCAAGTCTCCTCACATGGCCCGACCCGCTGAGGATTCTAGAATATTTAGGAACTTATATAAATATTTAATAAATTAGGTGGTAGTTGCCATAATTATAAATGCTTCCTTGTGTCCTATATATAGAAGGAGCCTCATTTGGCTCAACATAACCAAAGATAATAAAAGCATAAAAATCTCAAGTATTGTAAGCTTTCTTGAGTAATATATAAGTCCTTTCCTCCGATCTTGAGTGTTTCTGAGTGAATTCACTTTATGATCTTCGAATCCAGTAGCAGATTTGAGTGAAAGGCTAACTTAGGGCCAAGAGAGTGTGAGTTTAGCGCCTAAGGTCACACGGTATTGCATGGGAACAAACCAGTCTGTGACACTAAGCTGGTTAACTAAGCTTCTGTGCACCACTAATATTAGACTTTCCTCAGATCGACTACATGTGTAAATTCAAATTCCCCTGTTTGTTGATCTTGAAAGGAATCCCTATGTTGTGGCACTTTCACTTCTGAAGGCATTTGTTAAACGCAAGTTAGTCTTCCATGAGATCTACGATGTTGCAAAATCGAGTTGCAGAGCTGATGGCAACAATTCCAGCAGAATCAATTCACAAGAAAATGCACCCATATTTTGTTACAATTCTCACTTGATTATCATCTTTCATATAAATGATTGCGACAACGTTTGGATTTTCCGTTGGCAAATCATGTATCTGATAGTCAAGATTTTCGTTCATTTATATTCTAACTTTTTTGTAAAATGACTCGATATTATTGCAGTTATAAGCATCCAAGTTGAAAAAAAGCCGTGCTTGAAATGCTACATTTAATTATAAAGAAATTTCCACTAACTATACTGGATAAGCAATCTTAAAAATTATTTATCCATCTGGCGACCTGTTTCGTTAATGACCCTGGTAATAAACTCCGTCCAATGATTGGTGTAGCTATAAGACTTCTTATTGGAAACATAAGCCCATGGAGTACAGTCTACCTTGGTATTTAGGCGAGAAGCAGCAATTAGGGCTGGTGCATAGGTAAAGGAGTAAAGCTATCTTACTCCAATTGTAAACTCTTTCTCATGTCTTTTCTCAGATGAGGAGATATGTCTGTATCTGGCGTGTGATGCTTTGCTCTCCATAACTTTTTCTCTCAAACGTTATTAAGGCCTTGACTTGTCACCCATTTAATTAACAGCATAGAGATATCCCGTGCAAGGTGAAGATTTGATTATAAATTGTGGCCCATGTGAAGGCTTATTTCAATTAGATGCTCCAAGCTATGCACTCAGGAGTTACATCGAAGTTAAAAATGTTGACGATATGTCTGCAGCTTGGTTAGAAGTACTATCTGTTACAGAAACAAAGTATCACGTACAATACGATGACCTTTTGGTCCCAAGGAGACTTGTTGTCCCAAGGAGACTTGTCACTTTGACTTCTATAGTAACTGCTGTCTTCTGGCCTGTTTGGCCAAGTATTTTTTAGTTTTCTACTTACCACATGCTTATGTTGACATGGAAGGTATTCTCCGGATTTTGTTACTTGGTCTTTATATTCTAGACTTCCAGTCTTTCAAACAACGTTGTCATTCAAGTATATGGTTATCTTAAAGGGTAAACTTACTTCAATTTGTGCCTTGCTTAGAATGAAAATCTTCAATTTATCCTCCAAAAGTGTGAAACATCAACTTACTCTTATTTACTGGTAAGAACACCCTCCCCCAAAAAAAAAAAAAAAAACTCTAATTCCCTCTTCCCTGGCCGAGTTTGCAGTTATCTTCTGAAGTAAAATGGAGAGTGAATTGAGATTTTCACACTTTTGGAGGTTAATTGAAGATAATCATTCTATCTAGGTAATGAATTGAAGGTTAATTTTTTGAATGCTCAATGTTAAGGTTAGTTATAAGTTTGAATTTCATATAAATTTATATGTTTCTGAAATTGGTTGGAATATGCTCTTATTTATTAATCGAATGTTAGTTCACATGACCTATTACGGTAAGGGCCTATTGAAAAAACATTTGTACCTAATTATGTATGGGATTTTAGATTATTATTAAGGATCTGAGGACCTTATTGGCTATAGCCAGTTTGAATTTTGAGATTATTCAAAAATACTATTTAATTTTAGATGTAGAGGTGTCGCTAGAATTTAATAGAAACGTCGGTATTGTGATTTGCTTATCAGCTCTATGTATGTTGTTTCAACATGTTCCTATTCTAGCTGGCCTTTTGATGTACGGGCTCTGAGATTGCTAGTTGAAGTAATGAAGAAAGACTTTTAAAGATTTCTGGTTGAAGTTATGAAAAAAGACTTTAAGAAGCATATGAATAGTCTATTCAGAGTGAAGACAAGCAGATTGCAGTCTGCTAAAAAAGTTGTTTCTAAAAGGGAACCGGATCTTCTTGACGAGGCTGTCGTCCCTTTCTGGAAAGTGGCATGCTATTCATTAGTATTGTTGGAGAAGATCCTCTGTATGTACGACACATACTCTTCCTTTTTAGAAGGCATGAAAATATTTATTTAAGATTTTGTTAAGTGCTTGCTCAATGGTAGATTTCCTAGAATGTTGATTTCTTGGAGTGGACGCATGAAATGTGAGCATGGTTAACATGAAAGTAATCAGAACCTCATTGTAAATTGGCTTGGATTGTAGATTGCCTTTTGAGTGTTAAAAATGTGTACTAATTGCAAATCTAGAGAATGAACATGATTGTTTTCTAATGCTTTAAAAATAAATGATGGAAATTACTCAATTGAAAACTAATATTTAAATATCAATTTACAAAATTAGTGACACGACCAACCCCGAATTTTAGAATGAGTCTCTTTAATTTATAAAATCAACTAATAAAAAGTCTATAAAAATAAGAATTCTACTAAAATTTCGACAGACTTTCCCTTATAGTTATGACATTCCCAATCCTGCAAATAATAAAATAGTACTCCTAAAATATTTTCAAAATGCAAAAAACTCTGTCAACCAATATCCCAACAAATACCAAATATCATTTGAAATATTTTAATACCAAATACAATAAGTTATTATTAATTATAAAATTATACAATCCAAAATATTTCAACTCAAAAATTCTATAACTCTTAATATCATCACATGACTAAAATATACAAATAACTATCGTTACTCAGTCAACTATTATACCTACAAATCTCTTGTTGGAGGGTGGAGGGGGAGGGGGAGGAAATATAATATTAACGAAGTGAGTATAAAAACTCAATGAACCCGGTGAGTGGATAATAATTTTTGAAAATAATTTTACTTTAAAAATAATTTAATCATTTCTATCAAGACACAAGGCAACAGATGAAGAATCACAAGGAATGTACATGAGAAGACCTTGTGCTATCGACTGCTGACTTCAGCCAAGTCAATAGCCATATTCATGTTTTTCTAGACTAGATATAGTAAACAGTGAAGGCAAAGCAATATAAATAGATCTAACTAGAGGACTTAAACCGAGCACCATCCAAATATTTAGCATCTCAGCTTAACTCACCAACATCCTATATTTCAAAAGCAAGCGATTCTATTCCCATTGCAGATACCATCTAACAAGACAAGCACTCTTGTTGGAAGTAAAGAACACTTAACGAGTGGAGAATGATGGCCAAAGGATACACCTCTGTTTCCCATTGTCAATCCCACGATTTTTAGTGGAGTAAAATGCTCTCGCAACATCGTACCACTCCAACTCCTAACCATTCTTTGCATTGTTACTGGAAACCAAAGCCCTAATGCTGAGTCGTGGCTTTGTAGCAACAAGGTTCTGTGGAAGTACGGAAACACCAACTACTTGTGACTCATTGGGCAGTCCGGAAATGGGTAGCAACTCAACAAGAACAGAAAGCTGTAAAATTAATCAGTATAATAGTCAGAACAAGCTGCAAGGACAGGCAAAATGTATCAAAAGCTTTGAGTAAGGGGCTAGTAAAGGCCTTTCTAGTTTTTACCTCCGGAGATTTCAGGTCCACAGCTGAATCTGGTACAACTTCTTTTACTGCAGCAGCCACTACGGTGAAGCATTTATTTTGGTCCAATAAAGCTAAAACATCAGAATCCCTCGTATCTTTTGAAATCTTATTCTGTTTCTCTTTGAATCCTCTTCTGTTATATCCCACCGCAAACTACAATGTCAGGTTGGTTAATTAAGCAATCACATCCACCCAAAAACTTCGAATATTTTACAAATTAAACATAGGGATGCATCCACCCAGAGGGGCGGGTAAATCTCTGAAACCATAAGAGCACATATAATTCAGAATTTGAAAACAAAAGTAGAAAGTAGGATAGCACTAAATTTCCGCTAAATTTGTGTAGTTATTACATATCACACTTGAACATCATGCACTCGCAAGGTTGCTTCATAAGTTACAATGTAAATCAATGAATTCTTTATTCAACTTTCACAAATGGAGAGAGCAAAGTAATACTTCTCTCAGAGTCTCCCAACAAAAGACGAGAGTTTCTAAATCTTCAAAAGCTTATTTTTTCAGGGTATTCTTAAACAATTTCTGCTGATATATACAATAATTACATTATAAACTGATACCTTGACTGGCTGTGCAAGTTTGTTTTGTTCATCATTCACGAATTGTAGAACAAGCTTTGACACGGTTGTTTGAAGTTCTTTCTCCTTCAAAATACAAGTAGCTTGGATAGGAAAAATTCGATGACACCATCTGCACAAAAAAAATGCCCTTTCACTGCATGTTTATAACACCTTAATCTCCAGTACTCAAACCATAAATAACAGATTCCTCAGACAGAATGTAATTTTGATAGCCTGAATATAGTTGCTGGAACTAAAAGAGTTAAACCAAATGCAGAAAGAATTGGCCAAATTCACATAAACCAGACCAGAACTTCTAAAACATCTATAATAATAAATCTTACAAAAAGGGGGGATCAGTTGAATCTATCATATTAAAATCTGGATGACTGAACATCAAATTTCGAAAAAAATAAAGAAATAATTCAAAATAATAATTAAGAAAAGAGTGACAGAGAAAACTTTACAGGATGGGCAAAGAATAAAGCTAAAATCAATGGTAAAAGCTTCAATGAGTTCATAACCACAAATAGCTATGATAGGACAAGAATAAACAGCTTGATGATGTTTCATTTGTCTGAGGGAAAATGAAATGAATTTCCCAAACAAGACTGCTTCATGTAAATTACACAACTACAGAGTAATGGATCAAGGATGGATCTCAAAAACATGCTACATCAAATATAAAGAAGATGAAGGTCCTCCCCACATTTCACAGAAAATATGATTAACATTGTTGCAACATGCTGCAGATACAACACAGGATTTCAATAACACATAACAGTTGCATTGTGAAACAAGTTCTGGTTAAAAAGCATGCATTAACAGAACCATACAGGATATCGACCTGAAGACATTTGGGCATATATAAAATTATATCTAAAAGGCATACAGACATTGCATATATATAACCTGACATTGCGCGCGCGCAGACCCACACACCCACACACCCACACACCCACACACACACACACACATGAAAGTAAGGGCAGAGACATATGTGTGTATGCACATAAGCATGTATTAAGAAACAAAAATATAAACCATATTGAAAACAATGCCTCCTAACAGCTTTGAACAGTAAAGATGTTAAAATCTTACAGGTAAAAACAACTCACACAGGTGACTTCAGACTCCCGGATTCCAGAGATTGACAGACATTTGATACAATGTTAATAGTGTTGGGAGAATGTTCTCTTGGGAAGGTAAGCAGAAGCAAACCATTCCTTGTCAGCTTTACTAGAGACATGTCAAAATCTGTTTCTGCATTTGTATCTGTCTTCACACAGGAGTGACGCTCATTTTTCTGAAGTCCACCTACCATCAGAACATACACAGGAACGGATTTCAGAATCCATTTTCTCAAAAAGATTAAAATTTATTGCATTCTCAAAGAGAAATTACCAGCTGAATCTTCTTCAATACTGTTGATTTCTGCACCATTGGCACATTGTCCATCCGTATCATCTGTGCATACTTTCCTTCTCTTGGAGTCTCCAGCTGTATTAGAGCTTTCCAAAAGCTGAGAGTTCTCAACGTTGTTGCGTCCAACATACTGCATTAATTTCACAGGACCATGGGCCAATCATGTCTAAATAGCTATATTTTAGATGAAATGTTCACAAGAACAATGCTTTGATGTAATTCTCCTCATCCTTGTTAGCTTATCTACCTTCATCGAAGAAGTCAAACATACAAATTATTTTCTAAAACAGAATTACGAGCAGTTAAACGAATGCAAAACAGACCAAAATTTTCTTTGATTGGAACCCACAAAAATGAACATTTGGTTCGCAGCAACTCAAATATTTGATGAACACTCGCTCTTAAAAGCTAACGTTTAGCAACCGCCTACTCATTATTCCATCAAATGACTTGATTTAGTTGCAGAAGAAATGAAATAAATTTAAGAAAAAAAGTTAAACCTTGTGAAGAATTGAGATGGCTTCTTTAGTAGCACTTTTTTCCCTCTTGATAGTGCAGGTGAGGAGGAAGCCTGAATGAGAGCGTTGAAGAAGAGAAGAAGGTGAGTTGTAATCGAAACGAGGTATGCTTATCACCCGAGAGTGCTGTTCCCACGGCTTCAATTCTTCTTCCTCTTTTTCTTCTGTCATTGTCTTCGCTTCACTCTTCAAAAGTTGTCACTTACAAATTCTAACCTCCAAAAAAAAAACCCTAATTTCGTGTGCGACTGTAATCTACGGTTAATTACACACGAGCGAGGCAGATAGCAATTTCGTACAAATGAATGTTTTTCATTGTTACTAAATATTAACGCTTTCTTGGTAAAACTTATTTAAATATAATTTTTATAAATAAAATTTAAAAAAAATAATTATTTTATTATTAATAAAAAATTTTGTTAAAAATTATGTTTTTTAATAAATAATTTTTATAGTTAGGTTATATAAGAATGTAAAATAAATAATGAATATTTTAAATTATTTTAAAAAAAACTTTAATTATTAGAAAAGTTATTAGTCAGAAACACAAAATAAAAGAGTGGTACAAAATAAAGAGTAAATTGAAAGAGTAATTTTATTCATTTTAAGCATATACAAAATAAAAGGGATAAGTTCTCCTTTTATAATTACATAATTACTCTATGAAATTAATAAAAACATTGTGGATCGTAATTTCTTATGAGATAATGGGGTTATAAAGAAGCCAAATACTACTAGTGGGAGATTATGGAAAGGTTAAGAGATGTATGTTGTAGACATCCAAATTTATTGTTATAAATTCATAACACTCTCTCTTAGATATTCATTACAAAAAAAAAACCTCATTAAAACATTTACTAAAAAATCTTATAAAAAAAATAGTAAAAAGAAAAGAGTATACCATTCTTTGATATCTTGAAAACAAATAATTTTAGAAATATAAAGTTGTCTTATTAAAACCTTTATTAGAAAAAACCCTATCAGATAAAAATTCTAGTGAAGAAAAAGAGTACAACATATAAAATTGTCTCTAAAATAAATTAATCTCCCTAGCAAGTATACTCCTCTCATTTGGACATAGATTCTTCAAGATTTAGAGAAAAATCTTCGAGTTGACGCAATCTAATTTTGTGTACCAATTTTTTTTAATGTTCCAGTTGATAAGGATTTTGTAAATAAATTTATAAGATTGTCACTTAAGCGTATTTGCTGAATACCTATTCTTTTAAAGCTTATGCGTATAAAAGAATTTTGGTGAAATATGTTTGGTTCTATCACTTTTATATAACCACCTTTAATTTGAGCAAAGACATACTACATTAACCTCATAATATTGTAGGGTTATTTTTAATAGATGATAATCTATATGTTTCTTGAATATGTTGTATCATTTAATCTTAGCCAAATACACTCACAACTTTCTTCATGAACAGCAAATAATTCTGAATGATTTGAAGATATTGCCACCATTAACAAATATAAGTAAGTAATCAATTTGAGATTAGGATTTATGTGGATTAGAGAGAAATACAACATCTGTCTATCTAATTAATGGTGATTTTGATCCATTTGGATAAACTAAACCCATGTCAATTGTTCCACGAAGATAAGAAACACATGCTTACACCATTCTAATGCCTATGAGTTGGTATAGAACTATATCTTGTTAATAAATTAATTAAAAATACAATATTAGATCAAGTATAATTTGCGAGATATATGAATGCATCAATTGCACTTAAATATAGTACTTCACAACTAAAAATTGCTTCGCCATCTTCCTTAGGACGAAAAAGATCTTTTTTCTACATTAAGTGATTACAACATTATTTCAATACTTAATGGATGGGCTTCATCCCTATAAAAACACTTTAAAACTTTTTTTTGTATATGTTGACTGATGTAAGAATATTCCACTTGACAAATACTTAATTTGATAGCCAAGATGAAATTTTATTTTTCCAAGATCTTCCAGTGCAAACTCATTTTTCAAGTAAGAAGATATTTTTGAAAGCTCTTTAAAAGTTCCAATGAGATATAAATCACCAACATATATTGTAATTATTGCAAATCTAATTTTAGATTTTTTTAATAAAAACATAAGAATAAATTGGATTATTTACATATCCTTCTTTCAATCAATAGTTACTTAGGTGATTGTACCACATATGTGGATTATTTACATATTCTTCTTTCAATCAATAGTTACTTAGGTGATTGTACCACATATGCCCTAATGGTTTTAATCCATACATAGATCGTTGTAGTTTCAAAGAATATAAACTACAATATTTAAATTTGTTTGCTTTCAGCATTTTATAGCCTTTGGGGATTTTCATATAAATATTTGTATCAATAAATCATACAGATAGATAATCACAATATCCATAAAATGCATTTCAAGCCATTTAGAGGCTACGAGACTAACTAGAAACTGAAATATAATTGCATCCATAACGAAAGAATATGTCTTTTCATAATCAATGCCAGGTCTTAAAAGAAAAATATTATGCTACTAACCTGCTTTATATCTTATAGTTCATTTTTCTATTTCCTTTTCTAACAAATGCCCACTTATAATTAACAAGTTTGACATCTTCAAGTGTTAGGACTATTAGTCCAAATACTTTACATTTCATAAGTGAATTTAGCGCTATTTGAATAGCATGTTTCCACTTTGGCCAATTATTTCTATGTCAACATTCTTTAATAGTTTTTGGATCAGGATCATCATTATCATTTGTGATATATTCTTGTTATAGCCTCCACGACCTTGATTATTTTTTTGACCATGACCTCCATTAGCATTACAATTATTAGTCAAAGTATCATTCGCTTCAGGGATAAGTACAATCTAGTTAGATGAGACTAATGATCTCTCAACAAAAGTTTATTAACTTTTTCAGCCATTAAAAGACATAAGATTAATTTAGAATACTTTCTAAATCTCCGCTTTCGATATTGCTACTGTAGGAGCAAATTTAAGGCATGAAAAGTAGAAAATAATGTTCCCAATAAATCTGCATAAGTAATCTTCACTCCACAAATCTTAGTTGAGAAAAAAATTTTGAATAATGTAGAATTGTATTGACTGACAGATTTAAAATCTTATAATCGTAAGTGCATTTGGTCATAACAAGCTTTTAGAAGTATAATAGTTTTTTGGTGATTAAAGCTTTCATTAAGACATTCCCAAAGAATATTTTGGCAATAAGATACTCACATTTCAATTATTCATGAAGATGGTGGTAAAGAAAAATCATTGCCTTGGTACAGTCTTGGGTTGGTGCATCAATATTTTTTTTAATAGTATCTCCAAAATTCATTAAATCAAGATGGATTTTGGTATCAAAAACCGATGATAGATAATTATCAAAAAAAAATATTAAATCCCATAAATTCAAGTTTTGTGAGATTCAACATTTTTAGGTTGCTATAAATGCAATTTTGATAAGTCAAGAGATACAATGAAGACAAGTAATATACATGCAACTTTGAGAAGTCAATGTTATTGCAAATATGAACATAGCAATAATGGTCAATATGACATGTTGTTGGTGATGAACAATTACAATTATATAATAATTAAAATTGCTAGATATGAGAAACAAAAGAATTTGTAGTGAAACCGAGTCTCACGCTGATTACGTATTAAAAAAGCTATTAGCTAACAACATAAAATAAAACAACAACACAAGATAAAGAGTAAAGCGAGAAGGTAATATATTATAGTAATTTTATTTATTCCAAATGTGTCTAAAACAAAGAGATGAATTCTCCTTTTATAGTTATATAATCACTCCATGAAAGTAATGGAAATATTATGGATCATAATTTTTTGTGCGATAGTAGGGGTTTTAAAGAAGCTAAATGTTGTTGCTAGTAGGAGATAGTGGAAAGACTAAGAGATGCATGTTATAAACATCCACATTTATTTTAATAAATTCATAATACTTACTTTTTTTTCAAAAATTTAAAATTTAAGCTTTTGTTAATAGAGATAAATAAACTTGCATAAACCCTACAACCTTTAATCGAAAAAATAATGACAAAAATTTTAAAAAGAGATTATAAAATTAAATAAATACTCATAACCATTAGATAAAATATACCAAACAAATACTAAATAGTGATAAACTATTAGTCTTTTACGAATGGATTGTGAGAGATGGCAAAAAAATTGAAATAGATTTCAATTGGTAATAAAGGAAGAAATTGAAAATTTATCTCATGATATCCTCCCAATTAGTTTAGCTGACATTGATTTTTCTTTAACATTTTTAACAACCTACTGTGATATTATCAATATATAATATTTTTTCTTTTTTTACTTGTACTAGCAATATTCAGTTTAATGGCAAATGGTTGTAAATAGGAATATTTATTTTTAATATATAAAAATTTTAAGATAAATATCATTAAATATGTTACTAAAATTTAAAATGTTAATTGAGTGGAACATCCAAAATATTCTCTACAATAAAAATAGGATGAGGACCATTCAGAATTGATCTTAATTTTAATTCTAAATATATAAATAAGATAGAATCATGTCTTCCAAATGCTAATTAGTATCAGCATAGATTAGTTGATGAGTGATGTCGTTTATGATAATGACTTGTAGCACACATAAAATAGTGAAAAGCACAGGCAGATTCACCTCATGACCAATAGGGCTTTAGTCTCAACTAGAGAAAATAATTAAAAAAATAAAAAAATTACTTAAGTCACTAATTAGCACCTATTAAATTTATAAAAACAACCTCATAAACCCATAAAATGTACAGTAACCCATATAAGTAATTTTTTAATTATTTAATTTAATCTTATTAAATCTATTATTTTTTAAAATAATCTCTACAAATTTTTTAACCCATAAACTTTTAGTTTTCATATTTTTTCACTATATAATTTAACTCCAGTGAATCATACTTTTTCTTTTTAATGTGCAACTAATGAAGAATCATGTATCATGTTGGATGTATCCATGGCTAGACGGATCAAGAATATAGTATTGATATCCAAAGTTATTTGAAGAAAGTCAAGAAACATTATCAGTAACAATATCTCGACTCTTCCATTTAATTTCACTCACTTAAGCCTCTGTGTGTGTGTGTGTATTAATTAATAATTTTTTATTACATTAAAATTAGGACTAAGTTAAAAGTAAAAGAAAAAAACATATTCTTATGCAATATATATAGTTTAATTTTTTTAATTTTAACAAATTAGAGATCCCTAATTGAATATATAAAATCATTGACTATATTAAAATTAAAATAAATAAATAAATATAAATTTTAATATATTACAAGACTAAATACAAGACATTAAAATTCCTAATTGAATACATATATAAACTATAAAATAGAAGTATTACTTTTAGAAACCTCATTTTCATTTTAATAATAATTAAAATGATACCAAACCAAACTCTTAGGCCATCTCTAATGTGACACCAAAACTAACACCAAACTATCTTTTACACCATTTTTGGTGTAAAATGCCTCTTCAATGTAACACTAAAATAGTGTTATGAATAGTATTGCATCGAATATGGTACAACACCACTTATCTAGTGCTAGGGGAAAAAATCTCAAATATCATTATTACATTTTCTTATTTATATATATGTCCTATTTTATATAATATTTTAAGTTATTATTATTATTTCATTTTTAATTTTTAAATATTATACCAATATTTTAAATAAAAAATATTCAACACAAAAATTAATAATAAAAATAAAATGCCAATAACATTAATTACTAGATTACATATTACAAAATTAAAAATACAATACAAAATTAATATGCTGGTTGTAGTGGAACCCTAACTATTATTCCAGAGGTTGTAGCTGATTATAAGCTTTAGATATGGTATGTGTTATACAAATTTTATTAAACTCATAAGTATATGAAAATATTATAGAATAGATCAATGGTAACGACTTCGATTCTACGAGAAGGTAGATTTTAATTATGTATAGAATTAATTTTTTAAATAGGTGGTTGGAATTGTAGTGAAAGTAATTTAGATTATCCTAAAATTTAAATTGGAATGGCAGGAAGAATTTAAATTGACAACTATTATAATGAAATACTTGAGTATCTGCATCCATATCAATATGCACTATAATTTTAATATTCCTTATTAGTACTAATTAAATTATAAGGGGGATATCTACTCCTGATAAACCACACTCTATATAATATGGTGCTGAGGGCTTATCCTGTCAAATAGTAATTTGTTATTATCATCTGTCGACGAAAAGTTAAAATATCCACAAAAATTAAAGGCAAAAAGAAAGTAAATTTACCAAATTTAGCCTATGGAATATGTTGAGATTTCGCATTCAACTTGAGTTTGAAAGAAATTAACTATTTATATTTGAACTAAGAGTAAAATATAAATTTTATTAAAATATATAGAAAATACAAGATGGAGAAAGAATTACAGAAAATAAAGTTTAAAAATAAATTCAAGAGTATCAAATTAGAGGAGGATACAATGAGTAAATTAAGGTCATTAAATTAAAACAATATGGATACTTAGGGTTGCATTACATGGCAAGTTATGATTAGATTGAATACATCATTAGGGTTATCACTCTGTGTATATACATGTATTGTACGCATGTTTTTCTACTCTACTAATATATTGACACGTCATTAGTTAAAACCTCATAAATATTTTAGTCCAATAGGATCGTGACACATTATCGGTTTATACCACATCATCAGTCAACGTCATTATTAAGTACAAGAAAATATATATTTATAAAGGAAAAAATCATCATTTTATGCTTCAAGTTCTATTAACTTCCTTATTTTTATGTGTTTAAGTCTCTTGTGATTTTAATTATGTGCGTGCTATTATAATTAAGTATTTTATGTATTTTAGGGGCATCATGATTATTTTATAACAAACAAGATATCAGATTACAAAATAAACGGTAAATCTAAACGCAGAACGGTCGAAAACCTTAAGAAGAGTATAAAAGTATAAATGTTACTGTTCACATATGCAGTACTATTCATGATACTGTTTATATATATTGTATGATGATGTGGCATTGACTGATGACGTTGCAATATTTAACTGGAGGAATGATGTGGCATTAACTGATTATGTGGCGTAACTTATGACATGGCTTAACTGATAAGATGTCACAATTCTTGTTGGATAAAAATGTTTATGCACGGTTGACTGATGATGTGGCAGTATGTTAATAGATCAAAAAACTGTATACGGTACATACATATATATGCGATAATAGCCTTGATGATGTGTTCAAACTAATCATAACTTGCCACGTGGTTCAATCCTGTGCATCCAAATTATTTTAATTTGATGGTCATGATTTACTCGTTATATCTATAAAAGAAGGGCTCACCCACCTAATTTAATACCTCTAAATTCATTTTTTAGCTCCATTCTCTCTAATCCCTTCTCCATTTTATAGTTTTTATGTATTTTAGTAAAATTTTCATTTTACTCGAAGTTTAAATATAAGTAGCTAATTTTCTTTCAAGCTTGGGTTAAAAGTGAAGTCTCAACATTTCCATGGGTTTAATTGATAAATTTATTTTTTTCCCTCTAATTTTTGTGGAAGTTTTGACTTTTCATCGATATATAGTAATAGCACAGTTATTACTGTTTGTTTTCTTTTAAAATTGTTATTAAAAAAATAAAAATAAAAAAGTGAATATGCAATTCCTGTAAATTAATTTCTTTTTTTTCTCTTTAAAATTATTAAAAAATTAAAAAAATGAATCTGTAATTTAATTTTTATAATTTAAATTTCTTTAAATTTCAGTAATTCAATTTCTTTGTAATTTCTTTAAATCTCTATAATTTAATTTCTAGGTTATTTTCTTTGTAATTTTTTTCGTTTATTTTGTTAACTTATTAATTCATAGAATTAATTTTTTAAGTAATTTTTTAGTTGTTTTCTTTTAAATTTTTTATTAAAAAGTAAAAAAAGTAAATCTATAATTTAATTTTTACTTTACTTTTCTTTATAATTTTTTTGTTTATCTTGTAATTTATTTTATTTTTAGTTAATTTATTTCTTATATTTTCTTTTTAGTACTTGAGTGTATGTTCATAGTAAAGTGGTAACAGTATGATAAGGTTAGTATCGTAAATTCTTCAACTTCTTTATTTTTATTAATTTTGTTCTCTTTTTTTGTTGTAATTTATTATTATTATTTTTTATATATGGTCGAAGGTCGCAATTACCTAAGCTTGAGTCTATAAACTTAGAATTGAAAAAAAAAAAACTTGGCACACATAAACATATTGCATTTAAAGATAAAACTAAAATGGATTTGCAACAACTAGAACCACCACAGGAGAGGCCATTTAAGGACTATTTCAGTCCCTTAGCTAACTTGAACACATCATGTATACGATACCCAAATATTACTGCTAGAAGTTTTAAATTAAACCCTAGTGTGCTAAATTATCTCCCAACATTTTATGGCCTAAAAAGTGAGAACTCATATAATCATTTAAATTATTTTCATGCTATTTGTCAAATTTTTAAATATAAAAATTTTTTAGATGATGATATTAAATTCAGACTATTCACATTTTTTTTAAAGGATAGAGTTCGTTCATAGTTTAATATATTGTCTGCTAATATCATTACATCATGGAAACAAATGGTCACAAAATTTTTAAATAAATACTCCCAGTTCATAAAACCAATTCTATTCACAGGGAAATTTAAGAGTTCATCCAGAGAGAAGACGAGCAGTTTTTCAAAGTCTGGGAGCGATTCAATAAGGTACTCTTGAAATGTCCATATCATAGATATGAAAAATGGCACCAATGCTAATACTTTTTGGAGGGATTATTGCCAAATATGTAAGAATAGCTAATGGTAACAAGTGGAAGAGAACAAATATCCAAAAATGCATTAAAAATTTAGAATTTCTTCCAACGACAAGCGGATGATTCCCAACAACAGAATCAATCATTGAGAAACAATAAAAGAATTAAAGGAGTGAATAAGGTTCAAGTTGGCTAGTCAAACTCGGGAATTAAAAAAGTAAAAAAAAATGACTAAAGGATTTACCTGACAAATCGCATCTTTAACTACTGTTAAATTAACAGAGCCACATGATTATAACTCATATCCAGATCAAGTCAATGACATAGGTGTAATGAGAAAGCTATCAAACTATAACTCTTACTTTAACACATATAACCCTAGATGGAAAGACCACTCCAATTTTTTATGGTTTCAAAGAATCCAACAAAATAGACCAATAACTTTAGCTCAACCAATGCAACTAATTCCTCAAGTTCCTTAAGCCTCTCAATCACCATTCAGATCTTACAACCAGAACTCAAATTATTCTCAATCCAGACCATGAGAAGATATATTCCAGAATTTTAAGAATTCTACCCACTTTACGATCAACCAACAAAACCACATCATTGATAGACTATGAAATAAGATAAGAGTAGGCTTCAACTCACAGACCCAATCAATTTTAAACCTTAAGAAGATGGTGGGCCAGCTTACCTCTTCAGTTCAAATCCTAGTAATGACTGTTGAGAAAAGTAAATTTCTAAGTCAACAAGTGCTAAACCCTAAAGGAGTGCATGAAGCAAGTACCGGTTCACCTCAGTAACATGGAGAGGTTAAAGTCATCATGACCCTACGAAAAGAAAAAGAAGTCGACAACAAAGTAGAGACTTCGGTAACAAAAATGACTTAAGTTATACTTATAAATGCTGAGGACTCATCATTAGAGGAGAAAAAAGAAACCAACCCACGAGAGTATGTTCTTAAAGCTCTATTTTTCTAGAGGTTAACTAAAGCAAAAAGGAGAAAATTCACTGGTGAGATTTTTGAAATCTTCAAACAGATAAGTGTTAACATCTCTTTGCTTGATGTTATAAAACAAATGCCATCTTATGCCAAGTTTTTTAAAGATCTTTGTACTAAAAAAAAATATACATTTTCAAAAGAAGATATTTTTAACAAAAAAATATTAGTTTTATACTCCAAAATAAATTTCTTTTAAAATGTAAAGACCCATACTCCTCTACTATATCATATAGTATAGGGAACCACACAATTGAGAATACTTTATTAGACTTAGGTGCTAGTATTAATCTGTTCCCTTACTTAGTGTTTGTGAAACTTGGACTGGGAGAATTACACACAACTCTAGTGGTGTTGCAGTTTTCAGATCGATCTATGAAAATACCTTGTGGTATTGTGGAGGATATACTTATTTAGGTAGATAAGTTTTATTTATTTATTGATTTCTTTATAATTAACATTTAACCAGTGCAGGATTCAAGGAAGTACATTCCCACTATCTTAAGCCGATCTTTCTTGGCAACTGTCGATACTCACATTCAATGTAGGACTGAAAATATGCAGTTGTCATTTGACAATATGATCATGGAACTAAATATTTTCAACATTGCCAAACAACCTCATGATGTAGATAATGGAATTATAGATGTGGATTTAATTGATGAATTAGTTGATCATATTTTTCCTTTAAACCTCAGTGATGACCTTTAACTAACATGTTTAGCTCATTTTGGTTTAAATTTTAATATTAACAGATCGATTGATGAGGTTAATGCCTTATTAGATTTATCACTATGAATGGACATTAATAAATAGAAGACAAAGATAGAGCAATTGGCACCATCAAGAGAAAATCTCATTCCATAATCAGAATCACTACCAAAGGTTGAGCTCAAATCTTCACCTGACTATTTGAATTCTACATTATTAAAAGAAGAAAAAATATTGTCAGAAATTATCCCATCCTCCCCTAGTGACAAACAAAATGATACAGACATTATTGATCCTATCTTTGATTCAAAGAGGAGGATACAACTAGTAAAACCAAAGGAGATTTATAACAATAAAAATGTTAAAGACTACAAAAAGTGAATGAAAATCTTTCATGACAAGCGGAGCATGAAAAAATTTGTCACACCAAGTCAGAAAGTATTTTTGTTCAATTCTCAATGGCATATTTCTCCAAGTGAGTTACGCTCTCGATGGTCTGATCCATTTACTGATCTTACTATTTTTCCATATGGAGCCATTAAATTTAAGAATCTAAGAAACGATGTAATTTTTAAAATTAATGGTCAGAAAAGTAAAGTTATATCATGAATACGAATCATGTGGAGAAAATAGTGCAAAAGATTTAAGTGACCTGACATTTTTTTTCTTTTTATTTCCTTTCAGTGATATAAAGTTTTTTTTTGTGTTTTTAATTATTTTTGCGTAAGTGTGTTTATTTAACTATTAAGTTTTCTCTTATCATTTTTTTCATGAATATCTCAACTAAAAAGCATTTCTTTAATATTGTTAGACAGTTTCAATATATATAATCTCATCTCAGAGGTCAAATATGATTTTGTAAAATACATTGTATCTGAAAGCTACAACCACTAGAGTTAGTAGCCCATGTTAAGGATTTAGAAAGAGGTCTCAAAGAAATTGAGAGAGGCATCTACAGCATCCAATTAGAGTTTGAGGTAAATTTAATGAGAGGATGGTGGTAAGTTAATATTTTTGTATTGTGTTATTTTTTATTTACCTTTACGTGTGTTGTGTTTTTGTTAGATTTTTTTCTTTGGTATATTATCATTTTTCACCCTAGTTAAGTGGCGGATAACGATACTCCATAACAATCAACATTGGTTATTTCAGTTTTCCATAATAACTGATATTTTGAGTTGAAGGCATAGACAAAGACACTATCTTAGCAAAGCTTCACAAGCGATTTCCTTTACTTTCTCAAAATGTTCTTCTTACTATCTATAAAGATCGGTCCAAATGCATGCGATTGCTTATGAAGAATCACATCTCTACTGACATTTGATGGATAATCAAAGCCAAAGTATGGTTGGCAGGTGAGTTGCCTCCTAAATTTATTGCATACATGCCTAGTTGTGGTAAAGAAAATTATTCAAGAAAATAAAGAGCTCAAAAGCTCTCTAATGTTTATTATAAGTGTGCCAGAATGAGATATAATTAAAAACCATGTTCTTCAGGAATGGTGTCTGATAATAGAGAAGATAAGATTCAATTCATTAAGGATGACTTGAATAAAGAGTCATTGGATGTTATTCTTTTGTCTTTTGAAACGCATCCTAGTGGATATGTACAAAACATAATACTCTAGTTATGACCATTATTCCAGAAAGAATATGTAAAATATAGTCTTAGGAATCTGACTATAAATAACACTGCTTGCCAATTTATAAGAAAACTAGATGGAAAGCTTATCCTTGACCCATAAAAGGCATTTAACCCTTTTCTAGACATAAAACCAGAGGAAGATATGAGCCATAGTCACAACTACTTGTGAATATCCTTTTATTTCAATATTATTTTATTTCACTATTATTTGATCACTTATATTTTTGTCTTTAATAATTTTATACTATCATTATTTGCTTTGTTTTTTAACTATTTCCTTTTTAACTCTTGAGCCATGTGCTTCATAAGTTATTTGACATAGACATGCCACTTCATTTATAGCTGTGAACTATTATCACTAAGATCATTAAATTTGACTTTTTTGTTAAAGCATTCACAAATTATTTTTGACAAGTATCTAATGGCAACTACTCCCAACAACTAAATTAAGAATATTTATGTACTCTTTAGATTTAACTATGGCAAATATAAAAAATTTATTGAGGCAGCCGTAAATCTTGGTCGAAGTATAGCAACTAGAAAACTACACTTAGTTTATGGAGGAGGTGACTGAGGGTTATCTAAATTGGTTTCAGAAGCTACTTATACTAGAGGAAGCCAAATGTTAGGCATCATCTCAACAATCCTGAAACCTTTTGGCTGTTTATCTATCTCACCAACTGGAGAAGAGTTAGTCATCTCAGGTATGCAAGAGAGAATAACTGAAATGCTGAATCATGCTAATGTCTTTATTTTCTTACCAGGAGATCTTATAACTTTAAAGACACTAATGACATTAGCATCTTGCTCCTATCTGAACATTTATCAGAAACCCATTGATTTGCTAAATTTCAATAACTTTTATGATGATTTTATCACATTTCTTAACCACGCAATAAAAAACTATTTCATTCCTTTCACTGTAAAAAAAAAATCTTTATTTGTGGTCACACTGCTAATGAGCTATTTGATCTGTTATAAGCTTATAGACCAAAGCCACATCTTACGATTTTAGTGTTGGAGTGGCCAACTAATGATGGTAATAATAGCCGCAGTAAGAAGTATAAATTAGATTTAACTCTCTGCTTGTAAATATTTTCTTTTATATTGCAGCACCCAAGTAGTATCTTCTAATCTCTACTTCTTTTCTTTAAAATATTGAGGACAATGTTTCGTTTTGGTTAGAGGGAGGGAATAGTTGATAATTGTGGAATGTCTCAATCTGAGAGAAGTTTTTACTAATTTTTGTTGTAGAAACTAATTATGGTTAACTTTTTACGTCAAAGATGGCTGAATATGGAGTGTAGTGACTCTAAAAACGCATCTTCTTAGTTTGAAAATTAAAAAAAAATTTAGTCATTTTTTTAAACTTCATTTTAAGTGTGATTTTTCTAACTTCCTCTTTCTAATTTCTTCTTTATAAATATACACTCAAAATTTTGAGTTAAAATTGGTTGAATATAGAATGTCATAATTCTAGAAACGCATATTCTTATTTTTTAAAAAAATTAAAAAATACTTATGCCTTTTTTTTTACATGATGACTTTCAAATTTTAGTACTTGTATTATTCTTGGTCTTCAGTTTTATTCTACTATGTTTGCTACTCTATATGTTGATATCGGAGACATAAATATGAGTTGCTTAAAGGAATCTACATATCATAATAAATTCTAAGTGAGTTCTTGAACCTGCTGTTTTTCTTGGAGAGTAACCATTTTTGCCCATTCTTTATACAGCTTAGCAATTGAGTATTTGATACATGATCTATAAATTTCTTTTGAGTCAACATTCTTAAAAAAAAGAGAAAAAAATTTGTGTGTTATTATATTTGAAAGTTTATCTAACTAATAAATATGAAAAATTAGTTAGTGTCCTAAATGATGATGGAAATATTATTTTTTACCTGTTTGAACCTTTCTAACCATCCCTTTTGTGAAATATCCTTAATTAACCCTTTTGAGCCTTTAAAAAAAATTTTATTATCATTTTCTTTATTAACTTATCATCTCGACCAAACTTTCATATAAAATATTACAAGTTCCATCACTCATTCATGTTTAAGAAAAATGTAAATAATTATTTTGTTCAATAAAATTGTGTCTTAGTAAAAAAAAAGAAGAAAAAAAAGAAAGGAAAAAATTTAAAATTTATATATTAATTTAAAAAAAAAGAGATGTATCCTGTAATCTTAAAAAAAACTCTACTTTTTCTCAAACATGTATTTTGTTTTTCTTTTCCTATTTTTCCATCTTTATTCGACATGTCCTTGGCCTACATTACGTCCTAATAAAAGTCCTTAATTTTAGAAAACTATAGTATAAAGTAGAAACTAGTTACATGAGCTATAAAGATGTAGTGATGCATAAATAAATAAATAAATATATGAAGAAAAAATAAATAAATATGTTGGTCTGACTCACATTTTGACTTGAAATTATATTATTTTTAAGTTGTGGACACATTTTATTTCATTTTCGTGAGAGTGTGTGATATTACTTTAAAATTTTCTCTCAATTTACCATTAATGCGAGTGACTATTGTTATTGGGTTAAATTTCTTTGTAAAAGTGTCATTATCGGTGAGATTTAAGGTATTGACATGTCATTCTTGAAAGTAGCTTGATGACAATAGCTATGACAAAGACTACTGGATTGATTCATGTGTATGGTTGATTTGAGAGTAATATTTCTTAAAGACTAGATAAGTTTAATTAAATAATAAGTTTAATTAAATAAACATGATAGTTCAAAAAAAAGTTTTGAGTTAAAATTTATTTTTGCTTAATTTGCTAGAGACTAGCAATAAGCTGGTTGAGGGGTGCGTTAAGTACTAGAAAATATATATTTATAAAGGAGAAAATTATTATTTTATACTTCAAGTTTCATTAACTTCTTTATTTTTATGTATTTAAGTCTCTTGTGATTTTAATTATGTCAGTTTTATTGTAATTAAGTATTTTATGTATTTTAGAGGCATCATGGTTATTTTATAATAAATGAGATATCGGATGACAAAACGGATGACAAATCTGAATTTAGAATGATCGAAAATCTTAGGAGAAGTATAAATATCACTATTCATATATATGGTACTGTTCATGGTACTATTTATGATATTGTTCATATATATTTTATGATGATGTGACATTGACCAATGACATGGCATCGATCGATGACATGACAGTATTTGATTGGAGGAATGATATGGCATTAACTGATTATGTGTCTTAACTGATGAGGTCTCACAATCTTATTGGATAAAAATATTCATGCACTGTTAACCGATGACGTGGAAGTATGTTAATGGATCAGAAAAACTTGTATACGGTACATGCATATACACAGGGTAATAGCCTTGATGATGTGTTCATTCTCTCTATAAAAGGATGGCTCCCCCAGCTAATTTAACACCCCTTAATTAATTTTTTAGCTCCATTCTCTCTAATTCCTTCTCTATCTTGTATTTGCTATGTATTTTATTAAAATTCTCATTTTATCTCTAATTCAAATATGAGTAACTAATTTTCTTTTAAGCTTGGTTGGAAGTGAAGTCTCAATATGTTCCAGGAATTTAATTGATAAATTTATTTTCTTTTTCTCTCTAATTTCTATAGATGTTTTGACTTTTCGTCGATAGATAGTAATAATACAGTTATTACTGTTTGACACAATAAGTTCTTAGTACCATATTAATTAGAGCGTGGTTCATGAGAAGTGGAGTTCTCCCTTATAATTTAATTGGTATTAATAAGGAATATTGAGCCCTGTACATATTGATGCAGATCCAGATACCCAAGTGTTTTATTATAATAGTTGTAATTTTAAGTTATTCATGTCATTTTAATTCAAAATTTAGGATAATTTCATCATAATTTCAACCACCCACTTAGAAAAATAATTCAACACATAATTAAAATTTACCTCCTCGTGGAATCGACACTCGTCACCATTAATCTATTCTACAATAGATTCGTGCACTTGCAAGTTCAATAAAATTTGCACAACAGCCATAAATAATCAATGCCACATCATTCGTCCAATCAAATATTGTCATATTATCGGTCAATGCCACATAATTAATCAATACTATGTTATCGGTCTGTATATGTGAACAATGTCGTAAATAGTATCGTAAATAGTACTGTATATGAGAACAGTATTGTACTTGTGAATAATGCAGTTTATGTTTTTATACTTCTCCTATGATTTTTAACTGTCCTTGTGAATTGTTGTCTATTTTATCATCTGATGTCTCATTTATTGTAAAATAACTATGACACTCCTAAAATACATAAAATACTTAATTATAATAAAATATATATAATTAAATCACAAGAAACTTAAATATATAAAAGCAGAAACATTAGTAAAACTTGGAGTATAAAATGATTATTTTCTCCTTTGTAAATATACAGTTTGTAACAAATTAAGCAAAAACAAATTCAATCCCAAAATATTCTTTTTTTAAATAGTCATTTTTATTTAATCAAACTTATGATAATAATTAAATAAAAGTATAAACATTATCTCCAATCTAGGGAAATATTACTTTCACATCAATTATTCATATGAATCAATCTAGTAGACTTTGTCATAACCATAATAATCAAGTTACTTTTAAGAATGACAAGTTAAACCTCAAAATGTCACTACCAAACCCTAAAATATCACTAGTAGTGACATTTTGGGTTTAAAGTCAATAACAATAGTCACTCCTATGAATGGTAAATTGAGAGAAAATAATAAAAAAGTAATATCACACAGTTACATCAAGATAAAATAAATATGCCTACAACTTAAAAATGATACGATCTTAAGTCAAAATATGAGTGAGACCAATGTATTTATTTATTTATTTATTCTTTTTTTATATTTTTTTATGCATCACTACATATTTTCAGCCCATATAACTAGCTTCTATTTTAAACTATAGTTCCTTAAAATTAAGAAAGATTGTTATTAGATGTAATATGGGCTAGGGACATAATGAACAAAAGACATGAATTGGGAAAAAAATAAAATATATGTTGAGAAAAGTAGATTTTTCTTTTATATTACAAGATGTATCTTACTTTTATTTTATTTTGAACTAATATATATATATTGATCTTTTTTTTTTACACAACTTTATTGAACAAAATAATTATTTATATTTTTTTCAAACATAAATGGGTGATGGAATTTATACGACATCGGGTAATATTCTAGATCAAAGTGAGGTCAAGATGATAAGTTAACAAAAAAAATATAATAAACTTTTTTAAAGACTCAAAAGGGTTAACTAAAGATATTTCACAAATGGGATGATTAGAAAGACTCAAATGAGTCAAAAATGGTTTTTCCATCATTTTTAGGGCCTTGAATAATCTTTCATATTCACTAGTTAAATAAACCATTAGATATAGTAACACACTTTTTTTTAGGGTTGACTCAAAAGAAATTTAGAGATCGTACATAAAATAATAAACTGCTAAGATGTATAAAGAACAAGCAAAAAGGGTTACTCTAAAAAAAAATAACAGGCTGAAAAATTCACTTGAAATTTATTATGATGTGTATTCCTTCAAACAATTTATATTTGTCTTCGACATCAATATATAGAGTAGTAGACATGGTGTAACATAACTCAATACTAAAGAATACAAATACTAAAATTAAAAAGTCAGCATGTCATTCAATGTTAAAAGATCACAAAAAAAAATTTTTTTACACTCTCACAAGAAGATGTGTTTTTAGAGTTATTACACTCTATATTTAACCATCTATAATCCAAAAATTTAAAAGTGTATATTTATAAAAGAGAAGGTAGAAAGAAGAAGTTAAAAAAATTACACTTAAAATGAAGCTTAATAATAAGAGAATAAATAAAAAATGACTAAAAGGTAAATTTTTTTTATTTTTTTAAACTTTCAAACTAATAAAATGAATTTCTAGAGTTATTACACTCTATATTCAACTATCTTTAATAAAAAAGTTAGCTATGGTTAGTTTCTATAACAAAAATTAGTACAAACTTCATCAAGATTGAGACATTCTATAATTATCAACTATTCTCTCCCCTTAACCAGAACAAAACATTATCTTCAATGTTTTAAAGGAAAGAAGTAGAGATTAGAAGATATCACTTTATTATTGCAATACTAAAGAAAATATTTACAAGTGAAGACTTAAATGTAATTTGCACTTCTTACTATAGCTACTGCTACCATCATTAATTAGCCACTCCAACATGAAAGTCCTGATATGTGACTTTAGTTTATAAGCCTGTAATAGATCAAGTAACTCATTAGCAGTGTGAGTATAAAAAAAGATTTGTTTCATTTTGTAAGAAATGAAATAGTTTTTTATTGAATGTTTAAGAAATGTGATAAATCTATCATAAAAGTTATTGACATTTAACAAATTGATGGATTTCTGATGAATGTTCAGATGGACCCAAGATGCTAATGTGATTAATACCTCTAAAGTTACAAGATCTCCTAGTAGGAAAATAAAAATATCAGTATGATTCAGTATTTTAGTTACTCTCTCTTATATACCTAAGATGACTAACTATTCTCCAGTTGATAAGTTAGACAAACAGCCTAAAGGTTTCAGGGTTGTTGGAACAATGTATAACACTTGGCTTTCTCTGATATAAACAGCTTCTAAGACCAATTTTGATAACCCTAGATCATTTCTTCCATAAACTAAGTATAATTTCCTAACTGCTATGTTTCAACTAAGATCTAAGGCTACCTCAATAAATTCTTTATATTTATCGTCGTTGAATTTAGAGAACACACAAATATTTTTTAATTGGTTATTGTGAGTAGCTGCCATTGGGATACTTCTAAAAAACAATTGGTGAGTTTCTTAAAAAAATTCATATCTAATGATTTTGGTCACAATAATTCACAAATGTACATGAGGTAGCATGTTTGTGTCAAATAACACGTAAAGCACATAGCTCAAGAATAAAAAATAGTAAAAATAATAATAATAACATGAAATTATTAAGACAAAAATGTAAATAATCAAACAACAATGAAATAAAATAACAGTAAAATAAAAGGATATTTATAAGCAGTTACGACTGTAGCTTACATCTTTCTCGGGTTTTAGATCTAAAAACAGCTTGAATGCTCTCTATAGGTCAATGATAGGATTCCCATATAGTTTTCTTACAAACTGGCAAATAAAGTTGCTTATAGTTATATTTTTGAGACTATATCAAGCATGCTCTTTCTAGAATAATGGTCATAACTGAAGTATTACACTTTGTACATATCTACTAAGATGCGTTTCAAGAAACAAAAAGATATCATCCAATGACTTTTTTATTCAAACTATCCCTAATGAATTAAATCTTGTAAGTTCACACAAGTAAACTCAATAAGAGGACAATAGTAAGTTAACATTTTTTTGTATGTTATTATTTATTTGCTTTCACGTGTGTTGTGTTTTTGCTAGATTTTTTTATTTGTTATCATTTGTCGCCTCGGTTAAGCGGTAAATAAAGGTACTCTGTAACTGTTGAATTCAGTTAATTTAGTTTCCCATAACAACTGATATTCTAAGCCAAAGGCATGGATAAATATGCAATTTTAGTAAAGCTCCACAAGCGATTTCCTTCACTTTCTCAGAATGCCCTCCTCACTATCTATAAAGCTTAGTCCGAATGCATGCAATTATTTATGAAGAATAACATCTTTGTTGACATCCAGTAGATAATCTAAGCTAAATTTTGATTAACAGGTGAGTTACCTTATAAATTTATTGCATACATGTCTGGTTATGGTAAAGAAAATCATTTAAGAAAACGAAGAGCTCAAAAACTCTATAATATTTGTCATAAGTATGCTAGAATAATATGTAATAAAAATCTATGCACTTTAAGAATAGTGTTTAATAACAGGAAAGATAAGATTCAATTCATTGAGAAAATGCTTATTGAGTCTTTAAGTTATAGTTGAGTTTTGTACATTTCACTTTCCATTTCTTAGAGTTATCTTTCTAGATTTGAGATACCAACTCTAGTAGTTGCAGATCTTAAATTAGATGTGATTTATAAAATTGAATCAAGCTTTTTAGGAAACACTTCATACGTAAAAGTTACTTAAGGTTGTTGAAAAGAATTTGTTTCACTGAGGTACTCATGAGTGATAAGTGTAATTACAACAACCAAATAAACATACTTTAGGAAAAATAATGATAAAATGAAAAAAAAGGTTAAATTGCCAAAAAGAAATAGAAAAAAATGTCAAATTTAGTGGGTCACTTAAATCTATTGTGCTATTTTCTCTATATGGTTGGTATTCATGATATGATTTTACTTTTCTGACCATTAACTTTTAAAATTATACTATTCCTTGGATTCTTAAGTTTAACGACTTTCTATGGAAAAATAATATAAATAATAAATGAAACATAACACCAAGAGTGTAATTTACTTGGAGAAATGTGCCACTGAGAATTGAATAAAAATGCTTTCTAATCTAGTATGAAAAATTTTCTTATGCTTCACTTATCATGAACGATTTTTATTTACTTTTTGTAGTCCTTAGCATTTTTATTGTCACGAATCTCCTCATATTTTACCAATTGTGATCTCTTTTTTGAACTAAAGATGGGGGTCAATGATATCTGTATACTTTTATTTGTTGACAGGGGAGGATGAGATAATTTCTAACAATGTGTTTGCTTCTCCCAAAAATATATAATTTAAAGAGTCAGATAAAGGTCTGAGCTCTATCTTTGATAATGATTCTGATGATGAGATGAGATTTTCTCTTAATAGTGTCAATTGCTCTATCTTTGTCCTCTATTTATCAATATCCATGCATGACGATAAATCCAGTAAGGCATTAACCTCATCAATTAATCTGTTATATTAAAATCTAAACCAAAGTGAGTTAAACATGTTAGTAAACATCATCACCAAGGTTTAAATGAAAAGTATGATAAACTAATTCATTAATTAAATCAACATATATAATTTTATCATCTGTATTGTGAGGTTATTTGATAATATTAAAAATATTTAGTTCCATGGTCATATTGCCAAAGGATAACTATATAATTTCCAGTCCTACATTGAATGTGAGCATTGACAATTTGATAAGAAAAGTCACCCTAAAATAATGAGAATCTGGTTCTTTGAATCCTGCACTGGTTGATTGTTAATTACAATGAAATCAATAGGAAAATAAAACTTATCTACCTAGATAAACATATCCTCTGTAATACCACGAGGTATTTTCGTATTTCATAAATACTGAGTAAGGTAAAAGATTTACACTAGTTCCTAAGTCCAATAAAGCATTCTCAATTATGTGATTACCTATACTACATAAGATAATAAGAGAGCTTGAGTTTTTGTATTTTTGAGAAATTTTGTATGAGAATATAGAACTTATATTTTTTGTTAAAAAGGTATTCTTTTAAACATGAATGTTTCTCTTTTTAGTGCAAAGGTCTTTAAGAAACTTGGCATAAAATGACACTTATTTTATAGCATCAAGCAAAAGAATGTTAACATTTACCTATTTAAAGATTTCAAAAATCTCACCCGTGGATTTTTCTTTCTTTACTTTAATTAACCTCTAGGAAATAGTGCTTTAGGAATGTATTCTCGTCAGTTGTGTTTCTTCTTTCTCCTCTAATGATGAGTCCTTAGCATTTACCTATACAATTCGAGTTTTTTTGTCACTAGCATCTTTATTTTATTGTCGACTTCTTTTCTTTTTATAGGGTCATGACAGCTTTAATCTCTCTATGTAGTTGAGGTAAATTGGTATTTTCTGATACACTTCTTTAAGGTTTGACACTAGTTGACTTAGAAATTTATCTTTGTTAATAATCATTGTCAAGGTTTGAATTAAAGAGACAAGTTGGCTCACTACCTTTTAAAGATTTAAAATTGATTGGTTTTATGAGTTGAAACTTGTTCTCGTCTTATTTTGTATTTCATCAATAGTGCGGTTCTACTAGTCGATCGTGGAGTGAGTAAAATTTTTTAAATTCTAGAACGCATTCTCCCATGGTTTGGGTTGAGAGAAGTTATGGTTTTGATTGTATAGTCTAAATGGTTGCTGAGAGGCTTAAGAAACTTGAGGAATTTGTTGTATTGGTGGAGCTGGAACTGAAGCTACTATTCCATTCTGTTGGAATTCATAAGACCATGAAAAATAGGGTGGTCTCTCCATCCAAAATTATATGTTAGAATAAGGGTTGTAGTTTGATGGCTTTCTTATTACACTTATAACATTTGGCTTGATCTAGATATGAGTCATGGTTATGTGGCTCTATTGATTTAACAATTGTTAAAGATGTGATTTATCAGGAAAATCCTTCAATAATCTCTTTGACTTCTTTGATTCTCGATCTTGACTAGCCAATGTAAACCTCATTCACTCCCTTAATTCTTTTACTATTCCTGATTGATCGATTCAGTTGTTGGAAATTACCCGCTTGTTACTGGAAGAAATCTCTAATCTCTAATTTGTAATGTGCTTTTAAACGTTAACACTTCTCCACTTGTTGCCATTAGTCATTCTTACACATTTGATAATAATCTCTCTAAAAAGTATTGGCATTGGAGTCATTTTTCATACCTATAATGTAGACACTTCAAGAGTAGCCCATTAAATTACTCCCATACTTCAAAAAATTACTCGTCCTCTCTCTGGGTGAAATCTAAAATTTTCTTATGAATAGAATTGGTTTTATGAACTGGGAAGTATTTGTTAGCCTAATAGGTTATAAATATTATGATTTTGATGATAACAAACATATGCATTAAAGTATTTTATTTTGTATTTCACAAGTTCATTAGTTTTGAAGGATAATAAATCAAGTGGAATCAAGTGAAATTAAGTTCAAGACACTCAACGGGCAACGGCGGCTCAACGGATAATTTATTGCGACAATTTCTTGTAAAGCCGGTATGATTTAATTTATACTTGGATTAGCATTTGTGAAGCTCAATTTTATGTTAATAAAATAATTATTTTTCAAGTTAAATACTTTTATGTTTATGAGATAAAATATTTTGTGGATTAAAGTAATTTGGATAAAAATAAAAATATTTTAAATTTCGGAGTTGGACTTATTTGTAAAATTCTAAAACATTTGGGCTTTATTGTAACTTATAATAGATTGTGGGCTTAAGTGAAAAGTTTTGAAAACTTTAAAGATTATGGTGATTTAGCTAAAACTCAAAAAGGACTTATTTGAAAAGATTTTCTTTAGTTTGGGCCACACTATAATTTCAGAATATTTTTAGAAATTAAATAATAATTAAAATTTCTGAGATTGGGATTTTTTGAAAAATTTTATAGCGTTTTGGGTCATATCATAATTTAAATAAGTTTTGAGGTAAAATTGTAATTTCGTGAACAGTGTACTGTAGCAAAATTTAAAATTAACAGAATTCATTTATTACGAGTGGGAGCCTGGTTAAATTAAGTGGTAGGCTAATGCTGAAAGACCTGGAATTTGACAATAACGGCTAGTTTTCGACCTTTAACTATAAAAACTCAACTCCAACTTCATTTCAAAGTTTCTGGCAAGCAAAAACAAATTTGTAAAACATATATTGAGCTTTCATATTGCAAATCACAATAGATTAAATCATTCTTGAGCCATTATTTGTGAATCTACTCTTATAGAGAGTGTCTTACTGTAATTTCTATTTTATATTGTATTAAGAGTGTTCAAGTGAGGGAAACACTTGGGGTAAAGAGATTAGGGTGATAATCTCTTGATTGTAAAGGTCTATTGACACCTTGGAAGTTAATTGTAAATATTTGAAGCCTTGGGAGGTTTGGATAGTGAAATCCTCGAGCTCGATTGGGTTGGAGGCGTGGACGTAAGCGGGGATTGCCGAACTACGTAAAAATTGCTGTGTTTGCATTCTCTTCCCTTACTCATTTATTTTCCAAGCATTATCTAATTTATTATATTTGATTTAATTCCTGTAAAACTTAATTTTTATTTGCATTAAGGCATTAGATTGAATCATTTGTAAAATAAATTTTAATAACCCAATTCACCCCCCCTCTTGGGTTGCTTATTTGTATTTCAGTATTTATTCAAAAATTTTGTTACCATTTGTTCTTATGATATAATGCTATTAGCAAATAATATATTGAACCATAAACGAGCTCTATCTTTTAAAGAAAATGGGAATAATCTAAGTTTAATATCATTATTTAAAAATTTTTCATATTTAAAATTTTGACAAACAATATGAAAATCACTTAGATGATTATATAAATCCTCATTTTCTAGGCTATAGAATGTTAGGGGATAATTTAGCACACTAGATTTTAACTCACAATTCCTAATTGCTACATTTTTTAATAAGCAAAAAAATACAAGAAAATAAAAAAATTATAAAAATTAATTCAACAAATTAAAATAATTTGCCTTCCCGGCAACAACTCAAAAAACTTATTATGTAAATTTTATTAAATTCGCTAGTGTACGAATCTATTGTAGAATAAATTAACAGTAACGAGTGTCGATCTTTCAAGAATATGGATTTTAATTATATGTAGAATTAATTTTTTAAATGAGTGGCTAAAATTGTGGTGAAAGTAATTTAGATTATCATAAAATTTAATTTGGAATGACAGGAGTAATTTAAATTGATAACTATTATATTAAAACACTTATGTATCTGGATCTGTATCAACATATACTATAAACTTAATATTCCTTGTTAGTACCAATTAAATCATGAGGAGGATATTTACTCCTCATGAACTACGCTTTAATTAATATAATACTAAGGACTTATCATGTCAAATAATAATAGCTTTGTTATTACTATTTATCGATGAAAATTAAAATATCCACAGAAATTAGAGGAGAAGAGAAAGTAAATTTATCAAATTTAGCCCATGAAACATATTAAGACTTCACCTTCAATTCAAGTTTGAAAAAACATTAGCTACTCATATTTGAATTAGTGGTAAAATGAAAATGTTATTAAAATACGTAAAAAAATACATGGAGAATGAATTACAGAAAATAAAACTAAAAAATGAATTTAGGGGTATCAAATTAAAGGAAGAAGATCCTCCTTTTTATAAATATAATGAGTAAATCATGACCATCAGATTGAAACAATTTAGATGCTCAAGACTGCGCCATGTGATAAATTCTGATTAGATCGAACATGTCATTAGGGCTATCATTTCATGTATATGCATGTATTTCATGCATATTTTTTTGGTACACTAACATACTAAAATGTCATTGGTCAAAACCTCATAAATATTTTAATTCAATAGGATCGTAACACATTATTGATTTATGCCACATTATCGATCTATGCCATAAGCAATCAATGCCACATTAAATGCAATTAATGATTGGGTGCAAGCGCCAATACCAACCGTTGATATGAGGGTAGATGAGAATATTATATTTCAAGAATTTCTTGCTTGACACAAACAAATCAAGTATAAACATACTTATATTGCACTCCAAAATATACTAATTGATCATTTATGAGATGAATTTAGTCATTCGAATAACTAGAGTATTATTATTGTTATTATATTTTTCTATATTAATGTAATGTTTAATTTTCATAATGTACTAATTTAGTTAATTAATTGTAAATTTAATAATTTTTTATATATTTTTTGTTAATTTATATAAAATTATTGACTACTTAATTATCTATTTTAATAGTAATATTTATTGTGTTAATTGAATTAATTCTTGAGAATAAAAAAAATTTAGTATAAAATTTAGTGGAAATGAATTGGAGATTAAATAATAATTTAATGTGAAAAAAATATAATTTTAGTATTGGTGTTACACCAAAATGATGGTGAGCTTTGGAAACGCCCTTACATTAGTAGCAACTTCATTGGCCTTACTTGTTATTTTTGGAGACGTTGACTGAAACATTGAGTTAAGCTAGAGGGTGGGCCCGAGGAATTGAATCAGGAGCTTAAGAGAGAGAACAGAATAGATACAATACAAGAAGAAAAGATGGAAACGGACAGAGAGATGTAAGAAACCCAATTGGAGCAAGTAATTCTTCGATGTACATGAGTCGAAGGCAGAGAGCAGCAACAGCGGCGGCGGCAGGAGGAGAAAGAGATAGCTTTGGATTTGCGAACATGATGCATAAGGTGCTCACCGAACCCGCTGCTCGTCGACGCCACCTTTTCTTGGTCGCCTCAATTTTGTTAACGTGTATACTTGTGTACAGTGTTGCTGATTCCCTCCGCTTCCTTCCACACTCCAATTCTTTCTCCTCGTTTCCTTCCATTTTCCCTTCCTCTGCTCTCGAAGACGACTCTCTTCAGGTTCTTTCACTTTCTTTCCCAACTGGGTTTTTCTTATTTGTTTGTTTAGGTTTGGTTTAGTGTAGTTTAGTTTAGTTAACTGATCTGCCCATTGCTTGACAGAGCGGTTTTCAATAAGATTTATTTAGCTCATCACCCAAGTTCCCATCCTAGAAGTAGTGGTTTAGAAAATTTATTTGGGTTTTGCCTACCCCTTATCTCGTGATTGCAGGAGTGAAGCTAATTCATAGCCAACCCAGTGTAACTTATTATATCATTTTCATTTGGTGTAGGTTAGTGAGGAAAATAGGCTTGGAACGGTTTTGAAAAATGCTGCAATGCAAGACCGGACTGTTATATTAACAACTTTGAATGAAGCATGGGCAGCTCCGGATTCGGTTATTGACCTTTTCCTTGAGAGCTTTAGGATTGGAGATGGTACCCGAAAGCTTTTGAACCATTTGATCATAATTGCCTTGGATCAAAAGGCTTTTAAGCGATGTTTAGCTTTGCACAGACATTGCTTTGCTTTCATTACCGACGGAGTTGATTTTCATCAAGAAGCTTACTTTATGACCCCCCAATATTTGAAGATGATGTGGGAAAGAATTGATTTCCTCCGTACAGTTCTTGAGATGGGTTACAATTTTGTTTTCACGGTAATATCTGCCTCTTTTTATGTTTGAAGTATTGATTTCCTCTTTTTACATTAAGATGATGATTATTTGATTCTTTTAGCAGCAACCTATCATCAAATAGATAGTTGAATACAACACCAATACTCTTAGGGACAGTCAAATTGACATTTGAGTGGCACTGCATAAGAAAACCAATCAACAAAAAATTTTCAGGGTTTAGATGTCATTGAGGTAGAGTCAGGCATAGATAAGAGATGATTTGTAGATTCTTTAAGAACTGTTATGCGATTGCATGAAGCTTTTCTATTTCAAAGTTATTGCAAATCTAAAACTGTTGTTCATGTGCGGAAACTTTGTCCAGCACAAACATAAAATGTAGCTGTTCCAGGTGCACTTTGATCTTTTCATTATAGAGATATGGTGTTTGGTTGACATAACAAGAAAAGAAAAAGTCGAATAATAAGGGAAACTAGGCCAGGCACAAATTTAGGTGGGGGTAAAGTAGTAAAAATGATTGAACCCTTTTGTTAAAATGTTGTAGAACATCAAGCTGATTGATGACTACGCTCTGTTATAGGGGCTTTCAATGAAATTTGTCACAAGGATAGTTGTTAGTTTTATAATGATATGGAGAAATCCTTTTGACTTTTAGAGTTCCAACCAAAGGAAATTGTCCTCCAGATATTGAGATCATGGACCATTTGACTACTTGCTGTGGTTCCCTACAAGTTTTAAGCACTAGAACATAGTGGTTCTTCAAAAGAACGTATGTCTTGTTGCATGTCTTAACTAAATTTAATAAACACTTACGGCTTATTCAATAATTTTTTTATTTTTCGTCCTCCAGGATGCCGATATTATGTGGTTTAGGGATCCATTTCCACGGTTTTATTCAGATGCAGATTTCCAGGTTGCATGCGATCACTTTCTAGGTAGCCCTGATGATGTGCAGAACAGACCCAATGGAGGGTTCAATCATGTAAAGTCCAATAACCGATCAATAGAATTTTACAGATTCTGGTACGCTTCACGGGAAACTTATCCTGGATATCATGATCAGGATGTCCTCAACATTATAAAGTTTGATCCTTCAATCATGGATATTGGACTGAAGATAAAATTCTTGGACACCACTTACTTTGGTGGGCTCTGTGAACCTAGTGAAGATTTTAATGTAGTTTGTACAATGCATGCAAATTGCTGCTATGGTTTGAATAGCAAGCTTAACGACCTCAGAATCATGCTTCAGGATTGGAAATATTTTTTATCTTTACCTCTAACTTTGAAAAAATCAGCAATGATTTCTTGGACAGTCCCAGAGAATTGCAGGTAACATAAAAATTTTGCCTAATTGTGATATGATTTATTAGTTGCTGTTATCAGTCCTAATCCCTAACATGTGTTTTGTCTCTGTTAACTACATACCAGTCTTGATTCACTTCATCATTATGATTCTACAAGGATGAGCCTTTGAAGATTATCTCAAGATTAAATTTATTTATTTCTGCGTTCATGATTTTTTCCCTTACAAGGAAAATAAAAAAGGTAATGTTTCTGGCTATGAGGCATCTCCATGATGGTAGCCATTTATTACTGATGGGCTGCCAGTACTTTGTGTTGCCTCCTTTTCTGCATCTTCTATGTCATTTATTTATCCATTCCCAAGTAGAATTAACTTATTTTGACAAATATGCTAACAAAGTTGAAGTCGGATAAGGGGGATAACATCTGGAGGATGTTACATTTCTTTTGCGTACAATCACTTTTCTTATGAAAAAAGATCTATATTTCTTTGGATCTACAGGCTTTTCTCTTAATTTGATTGTTCTATGCCGCCCATCAGGTTCATGCCGGTGGAGGGTTTCTTACAGTTGGGGGCCAATCGTTGCAATTTAGTCCTGCCAAACCAGTCGACACAAAGTTAAGTTGGCTTTCTCAGAATTATATTCCGAGATGATAGATGGCAGGTTTTGAATGAAGGCTTTTCAGCATCATTGGATGAATTATTTTGAAAAACTGCAATTTTGTTAGTGACTAGGTAGAACATGTCATTGACTGCCTTGTGCAGTCTTTTGCTTCAACTGCCGAAAGCCTGTTTGCCATAGTCTTGTTGACTATTTAGAATTAACAACTAATAGCTTCTGTTCTATGCAGACGGGAAAATGTATGTCTGCAGAACAGGGGTGTTGGGTAGGTTACTGAATATTTTGGTCCTTAGATTTGCATATACTTCATTAGATTAGTTGTTAAGATGTTAGTTTACAAGCATCAAAGCCTTAAACATCATGCAACCCTGTTATATCCAAGTTTAGAACTGCCACCCAAATAATGTATGTTATGTCAACTTTAAGAACATGTTTTGACAATGTCTATAGAATTTCATGATTGACAAGCTTTGCCATAATAATGATCCAGAATATGCTGTGATCAGTTTTCTTGATGGGATGCTACAATCCTGTGGATTGCTCTTTCTACATGTTAGTAGAAGTGTCATCTTGGAAGTCTTGAAAGGATTATCACATAAGATGCCAAAGCACCCATCTGTCTAATGCACAACTCTAGTTTTATCTATATCTTCTTGTATCAGCGCCACAATTGTCTTTAAAGGCTTCCTAATAGCCGCCGAGGTCCCCAATCTGACAAATTTCCCAATTGACTCTCGCAGAGATGTTACCGTCTCCTTGTTCATACACATCATGGTACTTTTTGTTATAGACCCAAGATCATGCGCAACTAAAATCTTGCATTTTAGCATTTCCTACACCAGATGGCTCAATGAGAACGAGCGCTCTACTACAGTGCCATGGACCGTCAGCTAGCACTCTCCTTTTGTCTGTATCCTTTTCAAAACTTAAAAACATGAAAAAGTTATTCCCCAAACTTCCGATCTTCACGTCTCTGGCTGTTCTCCGTACTTTCTTCATTGCTAATCCTAGGCCTTCTACATGCACTTATCATGAAATATCTTCCCCATCAAACACACGGCCATCATCTTTGATTCTTTTTCTTACATCCTGACTTTCCCTTCTTCTTCTTCACTTATAACTTAGGGCTCTCCACTTTTTAATCAATTCCTGTGTCAATCTTAAAAGAAATTCAAAGCCTAATAACTACGGTTGGTAGCCATAAGTTGCCACTCAAAGTAAAGAACTGAACAAGAAACTAGATTCTCACACAGAGAAGTGAAAACACCCACTTGGAAATGACTCACTGAGTCATGACAACTCTATGCGCATTCTCATCTTTTTAGTTTTCAGAGAAAACCCCAATGAGACAGAAGATCCCCCACCAAAAAATCCCTTCAAGATCAATGTTGATGCAGCAATCGATAAACAAAAACAAAAAGCATGTCTGGGAGTGGTCATAAGGGATTCAAATAGCTAAGATAATTGCAGCAGCTGTTAAGAAGTCACAACTGTGGAAGCATGCCGCATATGCAGAAGCTGAAGCTATGGAATCGGAGCTAATGTGCAGCAAGGGAAGCTGCTATGTCACACATCTGGACTGATTGTCAAGAAGTTGGTGTTTTAGCGAACAAGAAGAAAGGGAGTAGAACTGAAATTTTTTGGGTGAGCTCCAAATTCCAAAACCAGAGCAAGCTGTTTCAGAATCTCAGATTTTAACACCTCCCAAGATTGTGAAATGTCCATGCTCATGCTTTAGCTAAATTTGCTTTAATGAACAATAGGACTATTGTATCGCTGGACCCTATACAAGCAGAAATAGTTAATCTTTTCTCTTTGTTAAATGAATGAACATGATACTCGCTTTATCAAAAAATTAAAAAAAATGTAGTTATATAATTCGATTAAATAGGACCTAAAACTTGATAATAAAGGAACTTCTAAGTCCGGAAAGTAAATTATTGCAACTCACAGATCCTATGTGATAAATATGGTGGCATAAATTAAGTATTAAATGAAGCTCACAGTGCTCCAAGTTATCAGACATACCGTCTTTGTAAAACATAGACAAAAGTAGAAAGCAATGCAAAGAGGCTTAGTTAATGCACTAAGCTACAGTAACTCAAATGGTGAAAAGGATCTGATATAGCATAATTTGCTGGGAACAAATGAAAATCTATTAATTCTCATGTTATTTCCCAATTTACAAGATACAAGTTCATGCCTAGTTTTTTGAAACACGGCTTCTCTTTTCTTCAATACCTGACTGTGAAAACCTCTTTCGGAGGACTTCCAGCACTTCTTCTGCTTTTACATCTTTGAGTGCAAGCAAAACCATAGCATGATACAGCACATCTGCCATTTCTGAGGCAGTACGTGAATTATCCTCGTTCTCCTCCAGTGTTCGGCATAATTCATCTGCTTCTTCACTGCAAGTAAATATCATACTTATAAATATCCAAACTTAAGATGTTCTATATTCTGTATCTGAATTTAATTCTTCACAATAGAGGAAAAATTTTTATACTACATATTTAAAAGAAAAGTACGGAGCGGTGAATTTGTATTAAATGTAAAAGTTCCTCTGTTGTTTCTACCTCTCCTATTCTGCTCAGAGAATATTAAGTTATGAACTATGAAGCACTCAACATCAATTATTGACCAGCTCAATAGGATATTTTAATTATTGTACCGAATTTTTGAGCACAGCAATTTGCTATCGAATAATAATCGTTTAGTCCAAGAAGGTTTCCCATTTTTCGATGCTGCTTTTCTCTCGGAAATTGTGGACTCTAACGAGTACAATGTTGTCATTGCCAAATTATTTCTTTGAACCTGTCAAAGGAATCAAATTCACTTTCAGAAACACCAAATAGTACAGCAGTGTGTACTACAGAAATGAAGCTACAAACCGGTTGATCTTTCAGGGCATCAAGGACAGATGTGTAGTAGCAAGTTTCTGACCCTGTGTGGCAGGTAGGCCCATCAGGCTTTCCAAGGTATATAATCTGAGGAAGAGTTCATAATTAAATGAAATTCGAGTTCACAATTAAGAGAAATCCAATGAGAGCAAACTAACAGCTTAAAATTTCAACTACATTTAAAAATCTTACAGAGTCACGATCACAATCAAGAAAAATGTCCTGAACATTGATGAAATTCTGGGAAGTCTCTCCCTTTGTCCACAATGTTGACCTTGAACGGCTGTAGAATGTCGCCTTTCGAGAGGAAATGGTTGTAGCTAGAGCATCTCTGTTTGCAAATCCTTGCATTAATATGGCTCCCGAGTCGACATTTTGAGCTATAGCCACAACCAAACCTTTGTTATCCCATTTTACACTGTCTAGCAGCCTGTCAACCTAAAATTTGACTATTAGACATTCTGTTTCCAATTTTACAGGCAAGTTTTCAAACCTGAGTACATGTAAGGAATAAACAAGATGAAAAAACAAAAATTCGAGGAGAAGAAGAATTCAGGTGAAGGCAAACAGTTATTGTTTCCCTACTGATAAAGTTTTGATACTGATACAGTGGTGCAATACAACTGCCTCTTGAAAATAGAACTCACAAGATTCAAGTTAACTTGCATAAGCTCCAATCCTATTTATATGCCATCATAAAAAATAACAACAAAATGCAAAGTCAAGCAAAAATTGAGGATTCAAGCTGGATCAAAATGACAACCTCGCCAACAATTATATTTCAAATAGTGCTGAAAATAGGCTTCGGCCGTTTGGTTTACATTTGAGTGGATTGGGGTAAGGGCAGAGAGGGATCTAGATATACAAAGTTCTTATGGAGTCTTCAACTTATTGTCAAGCCAACAAGTGTTATAGTTTGACGACTTGGTCAAGAATGAGTGACAACAGGAGCAATTTGGACATTTAGGCCTATACAATTGTCAGCAAAGACTAGCTTGTGTGATATTTTAATAGGTATAATGACTCTTTACTACTGGAGTGTAATGCTAAAGACTTAAACACAAAGAAAGAACTTTGAACACGCACACACGCTATGAAACAACCAAAGGGCATATATCTAAAAGTGACTTATAGTCATTGTCATAAGATTATGGGTTCAAGGGCGTTGTCCAGCCTTGGTTTGTGAATGACAGCCTCATGTCAAGGCTGCTCAGTTCCTCATTGAACTATATTAAGTACATCCAAGCTTTAATATATGATTCCTACCTATATTAGAGCACTGGTGACTCCCGTGGGCATCTACGATTCTAAGTTTAAACTTCTGCCTGTCAATGTGCATACTTATCACATTGATAGACTCTCCTATGCCATAGAGCGATGCCGGAGATATCTTAAAAGGTTCTGATCTGAAAACTATCCGATATAGCTCGAACAATTATCATATGGTCGGCTTGAAGGGTTAGAGATATCATCAGATATTTTCAAATTTTAGCTTTTGGTATCACAAACACAGAAAAATAATGCAATTGATCAACGAAAAGATAATAAAATGCATAATTGTAAGTGCCACAAGAGTTACTTTTGATTGAAGGACGGTATTAGAATTTGATTCCGTAGAAGAGGCAAACACAAGACAATTTCGCTTCATGTGATTGTCTCTGCAGCGACCACTACCAATCGAAGAAACTTTCAGAGATTGAACACACTGAGAATACGAGACCGACATGCTTCTCAAAATCACACAATCAAGCTGAAATATAAATACCCAGATGAACTTTTAATTATTTCAGTTGAGAATATAATCGAACAATTGCAAACTATGGAACTTCGACCAGAACTATTTTATTTTCGTTTAGGTAAATTTCACTGTGACCAGTACTAGAGTTACTATCTTCAAAATACCCTCAAGATACAACCGCCCCCAGTGCCGTAGTCTCTCCGTTAAAATTATGAGTTTAAAGGCCAAAATTGTATTTGAACAAACACCGTAATATAATGAGTGTTAGCCTAGGAAAGTGTGACATGTCAAATTAAGACAATCTTTCAACCATCCCTAAGGATTTTATAATTATTATAATATAATATTTTATGATAAATTATTCAAAATTTTTAATGAGAAAATATATAAGTGATTAAATTTAAAAACAATAAAGTATCATTTTCTTTCAGTGGAAACCATCATTTTATTCATTTAGAGAGAGAAATTTTGAACTAGAACATTAAAATATTAGCCATAAACAACACATATCTATTCAAAAGACTACAAAAAGAAATGACCATTTGACAGTATGAAACACTTCAATAATCTATCTATAAAAGTATAAAAATAAAATTAGAATAAAAGTTTATATTATTTATTTTTATTAATAAATCTCAAGATAAACAATTATTATTCATGCTTCAATTGAATCCTTACAAAAAAAGAGAACATCTTAATAAAGTCTCTAATTCAAAATAAAAAGTTTAACCAAATTTAACATTTAACGTAACTCTAATCCACTAAAAGAAATATTAATCTAAATACTCAAGTCACATCTCTAATAAATTTATAAAATATTAGAGATAAAAGGTAAGTTGTCAACTCAATATGTAAATCCACGCATAATATTTGAAAACTATTATCATTATACTTTTAAACATTTTATAACACCTTATAATAATATCTTCATTTAACATAAGAGATGGATTCATATAAAAACATTAAAAACATTCATTAAAACATAAAAATTTGGTTACTCATGTCTCGTAATCATCATCATTCATCATTTATCATTCGAGGTATAATATCTTACACTGTTTCTCATTTAGGGTACTATACCTTATATTGTTCATAAATATTCTTGTGTAAAAGGTCATCATCATACCAACAAGCTAGCCATAACATTATATAACATCATAATAGTTTCATCTTACATTCTTTTATAAATAGCATTTAAATCTTCTAAAACATTTAAAAACTTTTCTCTGATTATTTAATTCTTCTAAAAAATTCTTTAAGAAAACATTTTGTTTAAGAAAACTAATTTAATTAATTCATTTGAAAATACATTTATATAAGTTCATTTAGAAGTGCCTTTATTTTACAAAATTCATTTAAATATTTTAGAAATCAGTTTTGTAAAAATTTACATTTACACATAATTTTTATAACATAAATTGCATTAATTATAAAGCACATCATGCACAAATATACTTACTTCGATCTATAGTAATCAACTCAATACCTTAAAAATAAATCAACGAGCTCACCTATGTCTTATAATCATCATAAACATATCTTTATCAATATTTTCTTTAAACTTAAACATAATTCCAATTATCCTTAAATCATAGACATTTATACTAGCTCAATACTTTTACATATTCCAAACATAACACACGAATATCTTGCATATGCTAATTTTTAATAACTTGTACAGAGATAGTGTGAACATACATAGCATTGAATACAAAATTTCATAAAAATCAACGCAAGTGAAAATCAAGTCAGAATATTGACCATTCACCACAATAACAAAAGTATCTAGTAAATCAAAACTAACCTTTACTATTTTAGAAATTCATAACCTAAAATTTGAAATAATCTGTTTCTTTTTCTAATTATAGTAGACATATTTAAAAAGTATGTAATTAAAATTCATAATTTTGGAACGCCTCAAACTTTTTTAAAAGTATTTTATTTCTAAAAATATATAACCTGTCCAAAAAATTCTAAATTTAAAGGTAGAAGTTCAAAAATTTGTATATTTTATTTTACATGTCCAAAAATAACAATTCTAGATTTTTAAGATAGAGGAAAGACTAAAATTTCATTTAAAATCCTAACATGAAATATAATATTCATAAATTAGCCCAAATGATTACATGTTTCAACTTTTACAATTTTGTGAAATAATTTCTAGATCTACTGCAGCCGCATGTTATAATTTTTAATAATTTAGCTATGATGAACAAAATTATGAAATTAAACATGAAATCATAAGAGAGATAGATCTATTGATAGAAAAAATCACCATAATTTTTAAAGATGCGTAATCTTATAGAAAAATTTCCAGAAGTGAGAACTATTGCTGAAAATTGAAATTTTTCAACACCAATAACACAAATTAAAAAAATCAACCCAGAGGATTTCAACATAAAACTTATCAATGGAAAGCTAGGATGTCTATTTTCATGATATGTAAATATATTCATATGATTCTAAATGAAGAAAAAATTTGAAATAATAAACGCAGGCTGTTCATATCATTATAGCATTGCAAACACATAAATATTACTCAAATCACACTATAAGTAATTAAAGGCAAACAATTAATAAAAATAAATCATATAAGTTAAAGAAATACTTAATACCTTAAGGCAAACACCAAGCAAAAAAGTTATAAAACTTTATTTTCCTTCTCCAAAGTCTTATGCCTCTTTCTCTTTTTTCTTAGGATTTGTAACGATGTAAAAAATAAAAGACAATTTTCTCTTTAAATATTACTTCCTTTTAAATACTTGAAAATTAATAAATACTTTTTTTATTCAGAAAAAAATGAGTTTTAAGGAAATTTTCTTTTAAAAAAATTAATAACTTATGTAAATTATTTAAAACAAATTGATAAATTTTATTTACACACAAACACTCAATAGTAACTATCTTACCCAATTTATAAGGGTAAAAGAGAAAACAAAAAAAATGTTGTTACATAGCGGTTGCTAGCAATAACAACCTTATGATGGCAAAGGTAAGAAATTTAATTTTTTTCATTATTATTTCTATTAAAATGGGTTTAGCAGCATTTTTTTAAATGTAAGACAATATTAATTAAAGACAATGATCTAATAAAATGAAAATTTTGTGTTATTTTTTTATTATTTGAAGAAAAATGGGTTTAAACCCTAGTTCTTGGTAAATTAGGGCATTTTGTTTTCATTGTATCGTTAACAAAATTTATAGTATTTCCTTTACAAATAAGCTGCTAGAGATTAAAAAACACACACACATATATATAACTAACAAACATAACTAAAAATTTGAGTTATTGGCCTTACATGTTTTTGGTTTTGGTGATGGATATTTTAGTTTTGCTTTCCATTTTATGATATCATGATGTCATTGGTGTTGTTATTTGTATTTGTAATACTTTTATTATGGAAGGGGTGCTTGAGGGTGAAAGGCATTGTCAATTTTCTTGGTGAAACTTTTAAGGTTGACTTTATTAACTCTGACTTTTTAAATAAAGTTGTTTTGATCAATACTATAATGCAAAAAATTGTTAGAAGAAGCAGTTATAGAGATGAGAGATTCATTAATGAAGTTACAGTGTCATGGAATGGAAAAAAAACTATAATAGGTAATGATCATGAATTATATCAGATATAGCAATTGTATAATGAGAACAAGAATACAGAGATTGTGTTTGACATGACTATCATAGCACTTAATGTGACAAATATGTTAAAAGGAGGTTGTTTGAGAATGATTTAGAAGAGTTGCTATTGGGCTTGATTATAAACCTTACAATGTGTTATTTGTGTTTCAGAGGCAACCAATCAACAATGTTGAAGCACAACAACATGTACATGCAACTACTATTGGAAAAAGAGATGGTAAAAGAAAGTTTGTAGTAAGAAAGAATTTAAAAAGAATTTCAAAGATTGAATTTTTCAGGCTTTCTATTCCAAAATCAGAGTCTACAACTTAGGTTACCATAAACCATAACCAAACTTGATACTATAGCAAAAGCTGACAATTCTGAAATATAAACCCCCACTTAACCTTACTACTGCAACAGAACCCCAGTTTGAAACACAAATCATAGTTCAAACTACCATCTTCAAGTCTAGACCACATCTGGATCTTATTCATGAATCCATACTTGAAGTTGAACTTAATATTCAAACTACACAAAAGGTACTAGAATAATTGAAGGCACCCGTCAACAACAATATACAACCCAATGTGTTTAGTCCCTTTGTCACACCTATAAAACAGGTTGTAGATAAAATATTTTAGGTTTGGATTAAGTCACAATATAACTACTACCATAGTGTGACCCAAATCCATTCCCAATAGCATCAATAATGGTACCACCTCAATTTGACAAAACCACATTATCAATATCTATATTAGAAAAAGGTGTTGATGAGGTTGAGATTGACTCTTTACGTCTTTCAGAGCATAATAATCATTTATCTAATTTTCATGGTGCTGATGAAGGCCTGGATGAGTTTACAATGAATGTTGATGAAGGTCTGGATGAATTTACAATGAAAGTTGATGAATCACTATCCTAACTCTTAAAGAATAATACATCCCATAGATTTTAAAGATTAATGACTGTATATTCTCAATTAGAGGTATCAATTGAGGAAGTAAAAGATACAATGCTTACTAAGAATTTACCATAAGAGATTATAGAAACTGAACCTTGTAAAAGAAAAGAGAAAAATGTTAGCAAGTCACTTGTTACAATCACCCTTTCATATAGACAAACTAATTAGAGAAATACTGTTACTATCCAAATTAAAGCTTCTCAAAGGAATATAAATTAGAAGATGCCTCATTATACTTAAAAGCTAATAAAATGACTGTAAAAAAAAAAGGACCAACTTTATAGACTCTAAGCAAGTCATATGCAGGCCCAAGGCAAGTAAGAAAAGTAAATCAAATAGTAAGGATGATGATGCTAGTTAATGAATCACTAGCAATTGTTTATACTATTGAGTTATTGATCACAATATAAAGGGCTACCTATTGATCTAGACAATGCATATAAGAAGACCAAACATATATTGGTTAGTTTGAAATTGTTTACAATTTATTATGAAATTGCTTACAATTTATTATTATCATTTTTAGTTACTGTTAGGTTATCTTCAAATTACCTCCACCTAGAGTGACAATATATTGGGGTAAATTGATGTTTTCACATTTTTTGGGATGTAAATTAAAGTTTGTTAGTATATATCAAGAGTAATATGAATTTAATCATATTTAAAGGATTGAATATACTAATATTACAAAATTAACTTTATTGTGCTGAATAGAAGTATTGAAAGAACTTGGTAGCAGACTCAAGCTCAGAAGCATCATTTACATGAGTGAAGACTATTGAAAACTCAACACTTACCTCATCTGCATTAGGTATATGATATTTGTAAATGATAATAAAGTTAAAAAACAATTTTTAAATTGAAACATATTTTTATTTACATGAACTAATCTTGTTAAGGATGGATGATAATGAATTATGATCAATAGCTAAGCATTATCTAATACTTTAATGTTTATCCTAAAACAATCAACAAAGGGTTTAGTAACAAGAAAAGCACTAGCAATAAAGAAAGTAGCAAGAACAAAGAAAGTATGAGGAATAAGCAAAGCAAAAGAAAGACCAAAGATTGCATCAACAATAAGAAATGCTACTTTTGATCAAATTTTAGTGCCGCTAACAGGAGACATTGAAATTAGAGAGAAAGGCAAATCTAAATAAGACCACTCCACAATCTGTCCCACTTCAAATAAAGAGAGATTCAAAGGGCAAAATAATGGCTTAAAGTAGTCGTAAGTTTTTTTTTAAAAAAAAATCAATAGTGGCTCAAAGTAACTGTGAGTTTTTTTTCTTTTTTTTTTTAAAATCAATCTTTTTATTTACATACAAGATTTTGTTTTGCTAACATGATAACTACGAATTAGGCTTTATGTTAGAGAGAAATACTACTACAGTAAATGACATGATGGTAGTAATATAGACATTTACAGAAAATGATGCTATTGATTTTGATATTTTAATACTTTTGACTAGACTACTATGATAGTGCACTATATATGTAATTACAATCTAATTGTAAACTTAAAAAAACTAAGATACAGTATATGTGCTCATGTTTTTTAGAATTATTAATTTTATAATTTTATTAATTATTTAGGCTAAATTACTATCATTTAGGGAATGTTGCAATTAATTATTGTCTGTAATCCCTTGTCATAGAAGCTAAAAAGCCAAAATGTAATATGCTACTAGTGATAGTGAATATTGACTGCAACAAAATAAGTAAAATATTTTATTAAACTGAAAATACATATAACTGAATATAATACATGAGCTTTTTTGTTACATCGAAGTTTTTCATTCGACTATTTAATTTAATTTTTACTACTATCTAGTCTCATACTTTAGTTATGAGTAACATAAGCATATACATCATACAAGGTACTAACATGAGCTAGATAATATGTAGTAGTCTAATAATTGAATCTGATTTTGTAGCAAGCTTATTAATTCCCATCTCCAACATCTTCTTGCCTTTAATTCCTATATCATCTTTACTTTCCAAACCATCATGCAACTTTTTCAATCCTCTTATAACTACTCTATATTTGTACATACTTAGTTTCCACCATTTGAAGAAACTACAACCTTTGTTATCACATTTGTAGTATAGCTTCTTAAGATTTGCAACAGACACTAAGATGTATATAAATGACGTTTACTACAATTTTTGAAAATGTTTTTTTTTAAAATTAAGCACCTTTTCATTAATCTCCAACTTTTCATTTTTATCTTCATTTTTATTTTTGACATCAAACCAACTAACTCTTAAAGACAACATATCTACTGCTATTTCTTTAATTTTTTATGCCATATTTGTGATTTTGCTAAATATGAACCTTGTTCAAATTTGTAAAATAATGGTATGTTTGATTTTTGAATTCAAATTGTTATAGTCATAGAGAGAGAAGGATGATTTTTTTTAATTGTCAAAATGAGTGGTTGAAATCACAGTGCAAATTCTAGTTAAAAAGTGTTAATTTAATGGCATCCTTGTAATTTCTTAAATTCAAAGCCTAAATAAGGAATCAATTTAAAACTTTTTGACCAAACAAGTAAATATACATTTTTAACATTATAAGCCTAACACTCCCACATTTTTTGACAGAGATATCACATCAATACATTTGACAAAACTCAAGTGTTCACACAATAACACTGTTAGATTGAATATTTTATTAATCAGGAGAATAATCTTGCAATTTAATTATTCAACATCAGTCAACTATTTAAAGTAATCGTAATTGAGGTTACAGTGATGTTTTCATATCTTTAGGAGTATTTTAATGATAGTCACTCTAGTAAGAGGCACAATGATATTTATCCTTTTCATTTTTATTCTGTTTGTAAAAAAAGTGAACTTCTCACTAGTGATATTAAGGTGGCTAGGTATCGTACCCAAGCCACATATAAGTCAAAGGTACCAATGCCATAGAAATATGAATGAAAATATAAAAGTGAGTGCTAATAAGTGATTTTTTAAGATATAAAAGATTGAGATATTATTGTCTATTAGTTTAAAATTTATTTTTTAAAAAAAATATGTGTACGGTATTAAAATAATTAATGGGGATATAGAGGATAAGAGATGGGTACATATGTTTATATTTCTTTATGGGGAATCTCCAACTTGTGCTCATTTAGACGAACAATGAATAAGGGTCGATGAAGGAAATTCCTTTTTATTTTACAAATACAGATATGGATATTAACATCCTCACATCATGTCTAACTCATTATCATCCAAAGTGCTATTTAGCTTATTTAGGAAAATGTGTTTGACTTCTATAAGAGGTTTAAGGTCCAAATTGCCAAGAAAATAGAATTGCTCCCGTAAATTAGTATATAGATAGTTACTACATAGTAATGGAACTATGAAAACATAATTCTTTACTAAGGACATCTTTTACCGACTTCACACTAAGTGAAAATAATGTATAGAGATGCAGTTTTACTCATGGACTCAAGAATCTATTGATCTTTATCCCTTGCGAGTATTTTTATTAAATAGTTTACAATCTACATATATACAATATGAACTCTATTTAAAACTTAAATACTTAGATTTATATTATAGCCCAAAATTTTATCAAGACTAGCTTAGAAATCTACTTCTACAAATATTTGGATATTTATACTCTCACATGCACATTCATAAGAGAAAAAAAATATTTTTGGGTTTCTAGGTTAACTCGACAATTTTTCATAGATGTCTAGGAAGATATTTGTCTACTCACTTTTATCGAAGATTTGTAAAGATATATATTCCACTCACATTTTTAGAAAGGATAATATTTTTGAGTTTTCAAACTAGCTTGGAAATTTACTTCCGCAAATACTTGAGGAGATATTTATCCCTATCCACATTTTATGAGAGAAGATGTACTTTTGATTTCAGGACTCAAACTCATGGCTTCATTATTGTTAAGTAACAAATTCACTACTATACTAAGGCCTTAATCATCAAGTAAGATTCGATGAAAGTATTTACAAGAGAAAAAATGTTTTTTTGTTTCTAGATTAGCTTGACAATCTAGTTTGACATATATTTATGGAGATATCTACTTTTTTACATTTATGGGAGAATATTTATGGAAGATTTGTGAAGATATCTACCTCACATATATTTTTAGAAAGGGAAATATTTTTCAAATCTCAAACTAGTTCAAAAATGTACTTCCACAAATACTTGAGAAGATATATATGCTTTTGAATTAATATGACTCAACCTCGTGAATTTAATATTGTTGAGGTAAAAAAATTATCATTAGACTAAGGCCTTAGTACTCAAGCAACGAGTTTTTGAAATTATAAATCAAAACTAAGGCCTTAGTCGTTGGCTAAGATTTTATGCATTGTTTAGATTACAAATCAAAATAAAAAATAGATATAATAAGAAATAGCCAACAAGTTGTGCTAAGCTCAAACCCATTGAATTTGATGGGTCCTGTCATGCCTAAAATTTGAAAAGCTAACCCAGTAGGAGTTTATGCATTTTTTAGATTATAAATCAAAATAAAAAATAAATACAATAAGAAATAGCCAACAAGTTATGTTAAGCTCAAACCCATTGAATTTGATGGGTCCTGTCATGCCCAAATTTTGAAAAGCTAACTTAGGAGGAGATATGGGTGGACCCACTCACTTTTTTTTTCTCATATTATTTACTTTTACTCAAAAGAGAAAATGAAACTTTTAGGTATGATGAGACTCAATCTCAAGTTCATTATAAACTTATTTCAAGTCTTCAACCCTTGAGCCAAAGCACTTTCATGTTGACATAAATAGACTAAGACCTTGGTCATTAGGTAAAGATTTGGCGCATTTTTGAAATTATAAATCAAAATAAAAATGAATTCAGCTAGAAAAGGCCCAAAAGCCCTGCCGAGCTTCAACCCATCAAACTTGATGGACAGTATTGTTCCCAAATTTTGAAACGTTGGCCGAGTATGGCATATGAGCGATGTCAGCCCACTTATTTTTTAAATTATTTTAATTTTACTGGAAAAAGAAAATTAAACTTTTCAGTATAATGAGACTTAATATCAAGTTCATTATAAACTTATGTTAATTTTCAACCATTGAACTAAAGCACCTTCGCGTGGACATAAATTGAAATAGTTTTTTGAAATGTCGTTCAAATTTTTGCATTATATTATACAATATTGATTAGATAAATGATAATACTTCTAATAATTTTTTTCAAGGTTGCATTAATAATTGACTAGAAGTATAATTAAAAAATTTATTACATTTACATAACATAGAACCATCAATTATAAGAAACCTTAACAAAATGCTATTATGCTAAATGATAATACAAATCAGTTAATGATTAAAAATTAATATATGATTTAGGATCACACAACATTAGTTAATAATAAAATTTTAATTCCATTCAATTAAAATAAAATATTATTAGATTTAATATTGTTCAATTTAAATTTATTTATTTAAATCATATTTGAGATTATAATTCAAATAAAATTTAATTAAAAAACTTATTTATGATTTGACCCATCTCAAATGGTGCCATACTACGGGTCCTACTACGAGTCCTACGTGTTTAAAACTCTAACCGAACCCAATTTTTGTACATGTCATACTACGCTGTGTGTGGATAAAGTGTGCTTATGTATATGTCGTGCCTATGCTATGAACTTATTAGTCATCTCTAGATTTAGTACATGGAAAAAGACCAGGATTCGGTGCTCAACTGAACTTGTGCTGAGCACAAGATCAACGGTCAACAATTGCTTAGGGCCATTGATCTGGTGCTCAGCACAAGCTCAGCTGAGCTCATGTTAGCACCGAGTCCTGGTACTACATATATGGTAAATGCATACCGCATGACGTGCATCGGACATCGCGAAATCTACTTATCTTTTTTAATTTTTCAATTATTTCTTAGCTTGAATTGCCCGGTTGGTCAAACCCTTTTTGGCTAAAAGGCTTAAGTTGGTTGTTTCACTTGTTGTGAGGTAATATTTTATTCTTTAACTTGTTTTTTTCCCCCAAGCTTTCAGCTTTGTTTAGGTGATTCCATGTTTTCTTAAATAAGGATTTTGAATTCCCTTAAAATATTCGAATAAGGGCCGGCAAACATTGAATGGTTGCATATTATTTTGACATATTTCTGGATCATATAATTGCACTGTAATAAAATCTTTTAAGGCAGCTGATGCTTATACCCTAACAAGCCTTCTGAAACAAATCCGATTATCATACATAAGAATCCATCATGCAGAATTCCCCTAATACACAGCTTTTTGACTAAATGAATATTGAAAAAAGGAAGAAAAATAAGAAAATCAGGTAACATACATATGAAGCTATACAATTCAAAATCCTTGTGAAAATTATTAAAAAAAAAAATCAAAATGTGCGTCTTATACGACCGTCACCCAAGTTTTCTACACTTGCTGAAATTTCTCTTGCTAATTCCTGTTGCTTACAAAAAAGCTACTAATTTTTACAAGTGAAAGAAACGAAAGATGCAAACACTGGACAATAGTTATGCAGTGCCACTATCAGAGTTCAACTGCTTACGGCTTACCAGAACACCCTCATCCCAAATCTCAATGCATCTGCAAAAATGATAGTACAAGTGTATCTGTTACAACAGGGAATTAGGGTAGTTAATCTGAACAACTAGATATCTTTAGAAGCTATTTTGGGAATATGGCATTACAGTAAGGCTGCGATTGGTTCATGATAAACAAGGATTTGGGTGCATAAATTACCAAAGAAAAAGAGGCCGTGCTGCAACCCAAAAAAAAAAAAAAAAAAGCTCGACTTTTCAAACAGAAGTTATTCTTTTTCACTTTCCACTTCTCATAGCAAGCGACATTAGCATACACAAATGAAGCAAAAGAAGCATGTTTAAATATCCAACCAAAATATCTATGTTTAAAAGTTTTAACATTGACCACGTATGAAGAGGTGAAACTTGGCCAAAAGTACCAGTGATATTGGGATATCAGTAACACAGTAACACAGAAAATTGACAACTTTATGCCAAAACATTGATATTAGGTGTAGAGCTCTAATCTATTGATGATTTTAATTCTCGTTTAGCACCTGCATTCCATAGGAGGAAGCATATAAACATTTTTGCGTAGACTCCAAAATCCTAACCACAGACATGTGAGTGAAACATAAATACTTGTTTACATACAATATTGAAGCTGATAGTCATAGTACTAATTTTATGCCTGTTATTCCAGTAAAGGGAAGCTGTATCATGATAAAAAGGAGCAAATTCAATAGCCTCATGTAATAAACTGATTGAGTTTCATACTCACAAAAATGTTATACGGAAAAAAATAACACAAACCTTCGTCCACCAGCATCAGTACAAAGGAAGTCACCCTGCCGCCATCCATCTCGGAAACAACCAAAAAGGATGTCACCTGACTTTGAATAGAAGCGGCCCTCACCATTGGCCTTTCCCTTCCAAAAGTTTGCAAACCATCGATCCCCAGTGCGGAAATAAAACCAACCCTACATGATCACAAAATCAAACCATTTTCAGGAAAATCCAGAAGGACATTGTCAGGTACCTATTACATATGATTTTTCCTACCATCAAGTAAAAGGACACAGTTTTTAATATTTTCATCACCCATAGAAAGAGGATGCGATTTGGATTTCAGAAGTTGAAGATAAGCAGTGACCCAACCCATTTACTTGATTGTTGATCTAGATTTTAGTTCCGAGAAACAGAGCAAAAGAAAGATACAGAGGCAAAAACTTGCAAAGATCCAACTACCAGAAGTTTTTTAGTTACAAGCAAAAGCTGTACTCAGTAGGGTAGAAAAGACTACATCCATTCTGAACAGGATAAAAAACATAAGCAGATAATTAGGAGTGTTTCAATGGAAATACATTCAGGTATCTCTTTGAATCAACAGCTCAGACAAATTTCCTGTGAATAATGAAAATTCTAAACAGCAATTGATGATGTCAAAGAGCTCAGTTCCTGAACAGTCTTTTATCACATGGAAAGGATTTGTTTGTAACTTCTAATATTTTGGAATTTTACTCTATATTAATAGGATTTCTGTAACATTGGATCAGCCTCATTAACACTGGATTAAATCAACATTTAATTTGGAGAATCATTTACTGGTTATGGAAATTTTTATCAACAGAGCGAAAATTTAGTCCTAAGACTTCTACAAGAGAGAAAATCTAGTTATAAATTGGGGTTACTTTCAGTTATTAGACATTTTATTTGGTCTTTAAATTGATTTAGGTTATGTAAGATTTCTCAATCTTTTGGCTGTAGGAATCCTAGTAATAAGTTGTCATTAAGAGGACATGCTGAAGCTATAAGTATGTTAACATTTTTTAAAATGATTTCAGTGTTGTTCTGTGAAAATATTAGATCATTTTTCTAATCTCAGAGGGAGATTCTTTTTCTAGGTTTCTCCTGATGCCCTTTTAGTTCAATGGTTACCACCCATTACAACCCAAACTCAAGTTACTCCTCATGGATGCTGTTAATTATTAATTTTCTAGGCTGATACTTCATAATTATTATATTTTACATAAAAAGAAAGTTTCTTCTACAATCCGAACCAAATCTCCTACCAGATGGCCCTTTTCCTACACAACAAAAGTTTGAAATCCTTAATTTACTACATCATATCAAATCTTTTCTGCCTTAAACATAATGTGCGAATTGGTTCCTTTCATCATACTTGAGAAGCAACTAATCAATTTAACTTCATGTATCATTTGCTTCCTCAAAAAGAATATGTTCAAAGTAGAGTGTTCCCAAAAGTTCAAAAGATAAAAGCTAATAGGCAGAGAGAAAAGACAACTAAAACTGCAAATCAGTAATTAAAACCCTGCTGGTGTAAATATGAAGTATTGTAAATAAGCAAAGGGCGACAAAATGAACTTACCTATCAGATCCCTTCAAGTAACTACTTGCTTTTCTTTGGGCTTTAGCGAAAAGAAAAATTAATACTAGTAAAGTGATTCAAAAAAAGTATCCATCTATATGCCTCTCGCCTTCTCGGCATGTGATGTGTAGAAGAGGAGAAGAGAATACTAATTATTTGCTTCTTCATTGTGAGATTGCTTTTAGATTGTGGGGAAAACTATGCGAAGAAGCAAATTTATCTTGGGCTGTTCAGTGTTCTTGTGAAGCTTTGTTAATGGCGAACATTGATGCCTTTGGGAAAGGAGGAAGGTTAAGACTCCTTGGAGAAGTGCAGTTTCAGCTGTCTTTTGGGTGATTTGGAATGAAAGAAACAGTAGAATTTTTTCAGAGTCATGAGGGCACACTTATGATAGCTTGTGGGATAGAGTTCACATTTTGGTTTCACTTTGGGTGTCGGTAACTAAAGGATATCCAGCACACTTCATCTTTTCTTCATTCATTGTAATTGGAGGGAGTGTAGGGATTTGGAGTTTATTCCACTCATTTTTGTATGGGGTTAAGCAGTTTCTTTTGGGTTAAATCAGACTTTTTGGGATTGATTCTGTTTTTCATAAGCTTTGATTGATTTTAACTAAATACCTGGTCCACTACTAAAGTGTATTTTCTCCATTACTTATAAATATGAATGCTCATAGTTTCTCATCAAAAAGATAAATAAATAATCAGACCTTCCCATGCATCATATCATCTCTCCATGATCCCTGGAACACATCTCCATTACTGAAGTAGAATATACCCAGACCTGACCTCTTGCCATAACGCCACATTCCTTCATATACACTTCCATCCTCAAGGATCAAACGACCCTGTGTAAATTGAGCCGAAAATGACATTAAATGCCTTTTTCTTCTTTTCTCTACAGTATTAAAGACAAAAAAAGTTTGCTTCAGAAAAGGAGTTCAGATACCTTTCCTTCAGGAAGACCTCCTTGACACCGTCCCCTATAGACTCCTCCCCTATATTGCATCTCCACTACAGGAGTCCATTTTTTTGGGGAATCTCGTTCAGCTTCCTGCATGGGAACTGCACAATCAGAATCAAGTACACATGAACGGAACAAGAAAAAACCCGAAATCTCCAAGATAGCAAACAAAGACAGCACATACCACTGTATAATGATGCTTAATGTTAGAAAGGCACATGAAAAATACTATAACTCCTGTCTTAAGATCCTATGAAATGGAAAAATTCTTCCTCTCATGCAAAATCTAAATGCTAAAACTACGTAGCAGAATATAACATTTTAGTTTCAAAAGTTAAACTGTTAAATCAGAAGGTTGGAACCAAATATTAATCTAGGCCATGCGTGAGCCATCATTCGAGTTCATAAAACAGTGAATAAAGAACATAAAATTCAAATCCTCTGTTCTCCTCATGGCACGTGCATGGTACACCAATAAGATTAAAATAACCATGCTCAAGAAAATCTGCAGTTGTTAAAAATACAATATTTTTGCATTACCTACCCCCTATCAATGCACTAAATGCAGCAGAAAGGAAAATTTAGAAATGGGCTAGAGAGGAACTTGAAAATGTGCCCAAACACAAGAGTAAATGTCTAAATCAGGTACTACTGCTGGAACCTCAATCTTAGCAACTAGGAAACCTGTGGAATATAAACAACCTGGGTAGGCTGCTCTTTCCTTTCGTTGAATCCAAATTTTAACCACTCAACCCAACCTCTTGGTCTAAGGCAAATAAATTGATTAGTAAGAGATTAAGTAGAACCAATTTAATTTTTCTCACAGAAGAATGATTCATAGATGACAGAACAAACTACAAAACTTGAATTAGGGGGAAAAAACAGATCTGTAAGAATACTAGTATGAGTCCACACTTTCCTAGTGTGCATCAGAAAATATTTTTGTGTCAAAACTTTTCTCTTGTGCATCCAAAAACATTTGTATCAAAACATTCCTATTGTACATCAGAAAACAATTTTGTTAACTGCAAATTACCAGCATCGATGCTGCACGTGTTGATAGCACTCCTTGCTTCTTACGAACAGCAGCAGTTTTTCCCTTCAATAGAGTAGCTGCGGTGCTATAAAAATCCCTCATTACATCAAAACTTGCACCAGTAAGTGGTTCTTTGACATCATTTTCAGTCTTGGGCTCTTGTTGTTGCGAATACAAAATATCCAACTCTTCTGATGCTCTTACACCAACAGGAAGGCAGAAGATGCCAAGGTTGTCAATCATTGTACTAGCCCGAGAGTCAGCTGATCTTTCTTTGGCCCACTGTTGTGCAATCTGATACCCAGGTCCCAGGTTCCAACTATTGAGTAACTCCCCTTGGAAAGAAGTTCCTAATAAGGAATTGTAATTGTGGTGTGTCAAAAATTAAAAAATAAAATCAATAAGTTTTATCAACGTCCAGGGATCCCAAAGTTAACATGGGCTAATATGACTCATCAAGCTGAAAATTAATAAATCAAATCTGAGGATGGTAAGCAGTTTTATAGCACTACCTTCTGTAATTTGATCATATAAGTTGGATGGTTCAGTCCTTGATTCATAAAATTCAGCCTCACTTTGTTCCGATCCACTGTGACCATGATAGGAAGCTTAAAAGGTCACATAACATATACATTAGCTACTTCGAGGAATTAATTAAAAATGAGAAAAATTAAAAAAACAAAATAACCTCGAAGCATTGATGTTGTTGTGATTGCTCCATGGCGTCCGAGCTTCATTGGAGTAATTATAAAATCCTTCGGAAACACTCTCATCAGAGATTTTGTTTTCTACTTCACTGGCATCTGGTGCACCAATAACTTCAGAATTGCATGCATTATCAAATTCACTGTTTCCTTTAGTATCATTCGACTGTTGAGGATTTCTTCTCAGTAGATTAAAAACAAAGGGAAAATGATGAGCCAATCCAGAGAAAATGCTGCTTTTCCAGGAGGCCTGTTCAAGCAATCTGGTAATCAGATGAAATTCAAATTAGACTTTAAGAGAAAAAAAAAAAAACAACTAAAAGACTAATAATTTATGACCAACACTGAAGACTAGCTCCCACCACTTTTTATTTTATTCATTAGTCCTTTCTAACTCATATTATTATTTCAGGCTATCTGAGTATTCGTGATTTTACCTACTCAACTGTGCCCTGAGTATGTAAAAAACTTTCCATCGCGTAAACACGAGTAAATTACCCAGATAAGCATCCAAGGAGACCTCAAAGAGGCCAGCGGAAGGATTGCAGCTCGGTCAATTGCTTACTATAGGACATGGACCCAAGTTGAAGCTACTGACTCTAACTAGGTGCTACAATAGTTATTTAGCACAAGGAAAAAGTTGTTACAGCAAATGACATCATAAAAATTGAAGTTCAGCAGGTAGCTTGAAAGCTGATATAACGACTCTTCACATTATGGCTATAATGAGCACATGCCCAGGTAAGTATAGAAATATCAAACCTCAGTCACTTTTTATGCAGGAATCTAAAATGGAAAGCTCCATATTCAAATGCATTTTGATGAAAATGAAACATGACACAACAAGAATAGCAAAAACAACAATGCAAACAACTATGGAACAACTAATCACTGAAGACATAAAACAGCATTGATCATTTACCATAAAAATCACTAATGCAGAGCATAGCTTCAAAGGCATTTCTGTTATTTGTAAGTCATGATTCTCTAATGTTTATAATGAAACTAAATTCAAGGTTCAAATTATTTGGCACAAGGACAATACTCTAAATTAAACTTGCAAGGAATCATCTCCTTCAGTTTATAAATGCCAGCTTCACAGATGAGTAACCAATTTACAGTCAAGAACTCATAGTTGTCCTTAATATTATTAATGAATGGATACTTACCCTAAGGTAACAACTGTCGTCAAAAGCAGGTCGGGCTCCAGATTAGGTTCATGGACAAAAGATACGATAATTTCTCCAGTGTATCCTGTAATTTGACGGAAAGTATGCAAAAAGCTTTGCAGATCATTATTGTCAATAATATTTGAAGTAGCAACAATGCATATGACCATGCCATTCAGTTCCTGTGTAAAAAAGAAAAACAGAATAACTAGTAATCATTGCAACAGTTGTAAAAGCACACTGCAAAACAGGGAGAGTTTAGTTGGATCAACAGAAAGTGAGGACAGTTATAACATTATAGGCCTTGTAACAGAAGTGAAAACAATATAAAGAATTCAAAATGCTTCCAGGACATAAGCAATACCTAATGACAAGCACATACAAATATACACAAAAGAGACACCCAACAACTATGTAAATTGTGCAGTCAGATTCAAGTTCATCATATCTTTAAACCCTTACTAAAGAAAACAACAGAATTTTTAATCAGCCTATATGGGACCAATATAAGAACTGTATCCATGTTCACTTTGACCAATACCTTTACACCAGCACCAATGAAAGGACAGTCGTATATAGCTTGCAAAATTGAAGTTTTAAGGTTGGAACCAGCTCCAAATCCAATTTTTGCTTGTTTGTAGTTTCCCAAAATCTGTACACTGTTGCATTAGCGTTCAAAGAACAAGCATATAAAGGGGAAAATAGAAATATCCAATTTTTGTCTGGTGCTATCGATTGAATCAGAGTATCTTTCTAACAGAATACAACAGGAAACTAATAAAATAATTGATAAGGGAAATTATGAAGAATGGACTGGAAGAAAAGTGAACATGAAATTTGATAATCAATATTAATCTACACCAAAATGAGAGTTAATGGAAACTTACTTTAAAAATTTCTGAAACTTTCAGTTCTTTCACATTGCCATGTACTATGTCAATAAGTTTTCTATGCATGTCCTGTAAATATCCAAATATTAACAATTGATAGCAAGGATTGCATGACATGTTCAAGCCAATTAGACTAAAGAGAAGTCCTACTCACAGATAATAGAGTAGTGATGGCATTTACAGCCAAGAAAACAGCATTATTTGCAGTTTTTAGAGCCTCATCTAGTGTAACTGAGTCCTTTTCAAGTAGTCTGTCGGCATCAATATCTGTATACGACAAAGAGTAACCATAATACTCTGGTTCAACCTTATCAAGTCCATTAGTACCAAAAGTTAAAAGAAACAAAAAATGGTCATATACATTTAATCTTGAGGGTACACAAGGAAAAAAAAGAGGAAAATGGAGATTTATAACATTGCTGAGAGAGGGTTAATCACTTTGTGAGAAAAGTCTGTCATGCCTAAAGCAATTTGAAGCTCGGCTTAGATACAGCTAACATTATATAACCCATGAACTCTATTTTCTGTGCTAGAGAATCCTCAGGCAATAACCAATAGCATAAGAGATTCTAACAAAACCTACCCAACCACAAATAGGGATTGGCAATACTACGAATTGACACTAAAAGAGAACTAAGATACAAAGAAAGGAATTCAGTACCAATAAGCCACCTCCCTCTAATAAAAACTTAACTTCAGAAGCCAAAAGAGGTAGAATTTTGATGTGGGATGGTGAGAGTGAAAAAGATGTAAGGAAATTTTCATAATGGAAGTTTTCTCTAGGAAAACTGATTTATATTACAACTTTATCATTTAAATAAGAGTGCCCCTAACACCAGAGCATTTTGGCCAAGATTTCTTTGATTCAGCACGTGTGCCAAAGTTCTATTTCAAAATCTCTGTTTGGCTTTGGCATTTACTGCCCCAAACAAGTAAACGTTCAAATCAATGGGAATGTATAAATTGAGCCAAAAGATCCCGCATTCGGTTAGAGCTGAATGTAACAAGATAGGAAGACTACAGATGATCTTTTATGCTTAATTATCTAACAAGGTCCAAGCTTATTTGCTTCCTCATTCCAAAGTTTAATGGAGGTCAAGATAGTGTTGCACATGTTGGTAGTTGAAGGGATGTAAAATCGGATTAGGGTCGGGTTTAGATCAACCCAATCGGGTTTCAAGTTGGTCAGGTTGAATAAAAATTCATCCGAATTCAAGCTCATGGCACAAGCACTCAAGCTTTTGTTTGTATTTTGTAATGGTTTTTGTGTGTGTGTGTTGTGTGGGCTGTGTGGTGTGTGTGTGTGTTGTGTGTGTGTGTGTGGGGGGGGGGGGGGGGGGGCTGTGTGGGCTGTGCGTGTGTGGGCTGTCAGTCAGCAGTGGGTTCCAGATTGCAAGGGAGGTCGTCGCCTCTGAGGCGCCGGTCAGCAGTGGGCTGCTCACTGCTGCTTGAGTGCTTGTGCCATGTGCTGTGGTTAAGCTTTTGTTTGTATTTTGTAATGGTTTGTGTGCGTGGACCGTGAATGCTGAGTGTGAGCGGTGTGTGTGACAGCGAGTGTTTAGGAATTAAGATAAGGTCTTGGTTATGATTTTTGATTATGTATTTCTGATTTTTTTTTAAAAAAAAAAAAATTTGTGTCAACCCCATCGGATTTTTGGATCGGATCAGGTTTAATTAACAATCCAATCCAATCCGAATTTAAAAATTTTTGGGTCGGATCAGATCGCGTATTTTGCCCACCCCTTCTAGTGTCCATGTTAAACAAAAGTACTAGATCTTCAGGGTTGGATCATTGTACAGACTAAATTAAAGCCAAAATTGATGGCACTATTCTGTTGTTCAGCTTCCAATTTTATAGTTTCTTCATGCTCCTTTCCTGGAGATAATTAGATACTATTCAAAATTCAGTTGTATCTTCTTCTGGACAGCCGATTCAAAAACCATGAAAACACCATACACCATGTGAGGCGTGCATTTTGATATAGTTTCTTGCCGTCTTACCTACTCTGAAGCCTTCTTAAAATTATCCTATTCAAAATGAAAATATAGCAAAACACCTACCAATATAAAAGTTTATATGATCTTGAAGTTTTGCTGTCAAATCCTTTACCTGCAACTCAAGTAACATGAACATTATGAAGATAGAGATAATAACTTCAAAATATCTAGAAAGATAAAATATTATTTAAGTACTCAATAATTAAATTTGAATTATGAGCTAAATATTTTATTAGTTTTAAATTAATTTATAGTGCATCCCACCCGCAACAGAATCAATTCCCCACCAAGGTTGTTGTGAAAGCATTCAAAATCTTGACCTCTTGCTTCCACTACAAAAGCCAAATCAACGAGGTCGCCCCCTTGGAGATGAATAATCAAGGACTAAAAGTTTAAAACTAATCTATTAGAAATTTTCAAACAAAGTAAAACTATTAAAAAAAAGTTATTTAAATGACAATCTTTTCTAATAATTATTTTTACACTCTCCTGTTGTGGCGATGAAGCATGTATATGTCATGGTTCACTAGAAAACAATACCTCATCAAGGCGTCTTTGTCCTTCAAAGCTGAAAGGCTTTATAATAATAGCAATGGCAAAACAATCCAAAGACTTTGCTGTTTTAAGAATATCAATAGCCGCAACGTTATCCGAACCATAACCCGCACTAGCCAACTACAGGGGGAAGAAAAACAGAAGAGCAGAGTAGATATTGTTGCCATTAAATTTCATGCAAACAGCAAATGGCCGTAAGTAAATGAAGTGACATGTAATTGAATTTCGAAAAAATATATGTCCGTTCAGGCTTTCTTCTAGTCGATATAAAGAGATTTTTTTCAAAATTACATTTACTACGACCACAAATTATTTCTTTCAGGATACAAGAGACTAAAAGACAAAAAAAATGGATAGAAAACTCAGTTCTAAGCATAAATAGATTAGCAAAAGAAATGAAGATGTAGTAGGCTAACTGAAACTTAATTTCGTAAAGCTAACTTCTTTCTAATAAGCACAAAACTCATGCAAAGTTGGAAGTCCTCAGAACCAAAGCTTGTGATTTGACAATGAACCAAGATTGTGACTTGGTTGGACGACCTAAGATTGTAATTTCTTTGTGCTTTGCAAAAAGGTTCAAATTTCCTATGAAGTTACATGTTTTATGGTGGCAAGAGAATTTATGTTATCAAACAGGCTGAACTATTTATCTAAAATGCCATTTATAACAAAGTACATAATCAAGATGCAACAAGCGGATCAGTTAAGGAATGTACAAACAAGGATAATAGCCTTTGAACATGTCTGTATGAACCATGGAGCTTCCACAATTCTTGGAGTTAAATCTGCAAAAATCAAATGGAAATAGCATTATATGTACACTACCCCCCCCCCCCCCAAAAAAAAAAAAGCCTTTGTTCGAGACTCTAAACCGGATAAAATACCTTTTCCAAGAAACCTCAGTTGTAATAGCACATTCGGTGACCCATCAGTGACAATATTCCTGCACAAAATAATAATAGCAATAACAATACTTAGCAGAAATAAAAAAGAAAAAATAATAATTACTGCAAGTGTAATGCAATTTGCGATACCAAAATTGGAGCGAGGAGGAAGAATTGAGAGGTGAATCCAAGCAAAAATCGAGAAGCGCATCCTTTCTACTGCCAATGGCAATCACTTGCACAAATTTATTATTAGCATCATTTGCATTTTCACAAACACACGGTGGGCAACTTTTATCATTTTCACTCATCGCAACTTTAGTCCTACTACAATAATAAGGCGGCTTCCATTTACATTTACATTTCAATTTTTTTTCGATAGCAAAGAATGACGTGGCATTATAAGGGAGCAGAGACACTGAGTGGGAAGTTTTGAAAATGGGAATTTCAAGTGAAATGGACATTTTCTTGTTGTTTGGTCAATTCTTTGAATTGGAGACTAATAATAGATCATGGAGAAAGAAGCAGAGCAAGGAGGGTGATGAAGTAAGTGATATTTGTGTGGTCGGTTCTTGTTGGGTTCAATCCATTATGGGCTTTCTTTATGGGCTGCACTCAGTCTGCATAGTTTATAGCATATTGACCTCGCTTTTAAATTTATCCTTTTTTTAGAATTATTTTATTAAAAATTATTATTTTACATTTTATTTTATTCTCACTTTCCCATTTCTCTCCTTAGCATAACTTCATCACCCCTGCCACGTAACCTCATCAATAATAAGTTTATCACCATCACCATCACTATCGATTTTTTTTTCAATCAACCATCATCTCCAATAACATACGATGAGCTTTAATATTATATTTTTTTCAAATTTTATAAAAAAGTGGTGGATTTTGTTATTATTGATGACATTAGTATTGATTTTAGGTGACAACATAAGATTCAATTTAATTTTAATTTGAAATATATATAGAAGTTAATATTCGGTTCAAATTGTAGATCAATTAAAAAAATAATAGATTATATCAATTGAGAGTAGGAGAGAGGAAAAAAAGTATTTTTTTTTCAGTAAACACAATTATAGAATAACTAACATTAGTTGAAAAGTGTGGGCTAGTAAGATAAAATGAGGAAGGTTAAAATATCACCACTACATTTTATATTTAAGAAAGGTTAAACAATTTAGTCATGCTCTTATTCAAGTGTAACAAAGGCTAAACAATTTAGTCATGCTCTTGTTCAAGTGCAACGAAGGCTAAACAATTTAAAAGTGTGAATATTGACACCCTCCAAAATCACCTTAAAACCTGCATTCAATTATAATTACATTTAAGGATAAATATAAATAAAATTAATTTCAAATATTTTTTTCTCTTTTGAATCTATGTATTTTATACGATCAGATTGATTAAGAATAGAAAATTTCCAATTTTATGTGATTGGACAACCATTTCGGGTAGAAATAAACGTGTTAATTTTTTAAAAAAAATGCTCCAATTCTAGGGAAAGAAAAGTTATTATGGATTCTCAATTCATTTACCGTACAAAAATATCAAATAAAAACAAAATGCTCATTAATTTTATCAATCATAAGCATTGTTAATTCTTACTAAAATTCTTCAATTTTGAGAAAATAAGGATTTAGAAGTTGACAAAAGAAAAATAATTTAGCTGTTATTTTCAATTTCAAAGCAGTGAAATTTTTTGAAGAGTGAAACGGCCATTGCAATTAAGAAAGTGTGTATGTGTCTAGGGTTGTTTGCGGACTAAATTTTGTGGATTAGGTATCAATCCATATTCAAACCATAATTTTGCGTATTCTAAATTTTCAATTTATTTCAATTCACAGATTGACGAAATTTAATTTAAATCTAATTTATACTTCTGTAGGTCGAATACGAATTTAACCTAATCTATATTTAATCCACCATTTCATGAATTTTTTTATCGACTAAAAATTTGTAATTTTATTCAATCCACGAATTAACTAAATAAAAAAAATTAAATGTAAAAATAAATTTATTATCTATCAAATTTAAAATTAAAGAATTCTTATCCCTAGATGACAAATTTTAAAAAGATGACACATTTTTTAAAAGTATTCAAGAGTGTAACAATTCATTAACTTTAATGTGAATAGTAAAATAACATTTTATCCCCTAAAATTAATTATAAAATAATATTTTTAACCCCATAATAGCTATGAAATAACATTTTTATCCTTATAATTAGTTACAAAATATGTTTTGGTCCGTACTCAATTATTTTTTTATTTTTAAATAAAAAATTATAAAAAAATTTCATCTAAGTTTAATTAACAGACTTTCTTTATTGGTTAAAATAAATAAATCTTTTTTTAAAATTTTTTTGTTAAATTAAACTTTGTAGTTAAATTGAATAAGAAATTTTTGTTTGATTCAACAAGAATTTTTTTTAAAAAAAAATTGTATGATTTAACCCAAAAATTGTTAATTGCGTTTAGATGAAAATTTTTATAATTTTTTATTTAAAAAATAAAAAATAATTATGTAGGGGTAAAAATATATTTTGCAACTAATTTAGGGATAGAAATATTATTTTTTAGATATTATGGAGGTAACAATATCATCTTATAATTAATTCAGGGACAAGTTAAGGGTTTATCACCCACTCGATTATTTTTAAAAATGTGTCACCTTTTAAAAATTTATTAAAATAAGTATCATCCAAGAGTAATTAACCCAACATTACATAAGATTTAAATAATTATTTGTTTAAATAAAGCAAGAAAATATATTCAAATTTTTAAAATATAACAAACAAAAAAATCTCATTTATTTAGATCAATAAATGGAAATTAATTATTTAATAAGCTATATTTTTTATTTAATTATTTTTAATATTATATTATTATCAAATCAGATATAATACAGTGTTAATATAACTATATCTTAAATTATTTATTTATTAGTAAGTACTAATATCATATTAAAAGTTTAATTTCCAATTAAATAATTTTTTTGGCGAATTTGTAGATTTTTGTAGATTATAAAAGTAAATCCATATCTAATCTACCAACTATGGATTTTTAAATTTTTAATCCAATCTAATCAACGGATCAAACAGATTTCTATAAAGTAAATGGATTGAGCGGATCGAATTAAATTTTGAACACTCTTATGTGTGTCTATATGGATACATCTATATATATGTATGTATATATTAAATAAATTTTGAATGTATTATCAAAACTTAAAGATAACATTTTGTAATAATTGGAATGTCTTCAACCAAGTGATTAAACCATCATATAACTAACAAACTAAAAATCTATGTTGAGTTTGAATTATTTGTTGTAGTTTCAAAATAAACTAATAAAGAACATGTTAGCTTTCCTTATGATGCAAATCTAATTGAATCATATTTGCTTCTCTCTGCTTCTTTTATTTTCTCTTTATTTTTTTAAGTCTCATCTATAAAATTAATTTGCAAAAACTTAAAATATTGATATTTATTTCTTTTTCTTTCTTTTTTCATATTTTATTTTGTAGAAGTTATCATTTTTGAATTTTGAAGAGAGGGTTTGAAAAGAAGTTTATTTAAAAAAAAAAAGAAAAGATATTTTTGGCATTAAATAGAATATTTTTGAAAAAAAAAAGGGATTTAAAGGATCTTGGAAAATTTACAAAACTAACCAAAAACTTTTATTGTTTTTCACAATTAGCGCTTAAAACTTTTTCCCATCATAACCAGCCAAACGCAAGCTTTTTTTTTCCCTTAATTACCCTTAGTCGAATCCTAACTTTTCCTCCTTCTATGAAAAATAAACGTAACTTTTCCTCTTGAATCATCATTGTCAGTTGCAAACTTTTGTTGAATCCATCTAAATCTCACACCCAATTGAATTGGAGCCTAAAATTTAAGTAAGTTAACTGAAAAAATAATTTTGAAAATTAGATATTTGATAAAATGTTTCATTATTTCTGAATTAATGATCTAGTACAGTTTCCTCTTAGTACGACATGTTGCCTGTCGCATTAAATTTAGGTGATAGACACCTATTAAATTTTAGTGACAAGCATTTGTCGAACAAAGTGACAGGCAGCCTGTCGCACCAAGTATGTGCGACGAGCGTGCATCTGTTACACCTGTTGTAAGCAACAAGCTCGCGGCTATAACAAGTGAAGGGTGCAACCAGTGCACACATCAAGTGTGACCATGCGCACTTATCGCGCCTCTCATCTATGAGGGCAGACAACTATTCTCTCACCGACAATAATTCGCCCACACCACCACCATCACAAAAAATTCTCCCACACCATAGCTAACACAATAAGAAAATAAAAATAAAAAATGGTAAAACACAACATAACATGCTAGAGAGAGAGAGAAAAAAAAAGGGAGAGTGAGGATGAACTAACTAGGAAGCTACTGGCGAGGAGTGAAGTAGTTGGAGGGGAGGTCTCGTTCGATTAGAGAGGGAGCCTGGTGAAAATGAAAGGGGTGTTTTCATCACTTGGAATCTTATTTGACTCATATTGATATAAATAATTTAGGTGGGTTATTTTTAAAAAATGACAAAAAATTTTAGGTAATTTTTATAAATTTTCCAAGGATCTTGGTGAGGCGTCAACAATTGAGCTCAACAATTTTGAATAAAGGAGCTATTTGAACTCTACTTCTTATCTCATGAGCCTTGTTATTATTACTTTATATTATGTTCTATGGAAAGTGACTAGAAAAGAGATTTATTTTGGAAATTAATAGTATTTATATAAAAAAATTAATTAATTTCAAATCTTATAATGGCGTGTACTTTTAGAAAAAATGGCTCTATAATGAGATAAAAATGGAGTCAATTGTCACTCTTTAATCTTTTGGAAGTAAAGTGCCAAGCCCCTTATGGTACCATCACACATATGGGTTAGCATGAAGCTATTAGTTGGGGAGTCCATTGGAATCCAGTCCAATTAGATTGAGTTTTGGGGCTTAGAAATATAAAGATATAATAGGTTAGGTCCATGGATCGTATTAGCCCTATAATCAAACTGTTATAAAAAATTTGAAAGTGTTTTAACTTTTTTTTTCTAAGAGAGTAGGAAAAATTTAAAAATTACCATGTTTGTGACATTTTAGGATCTTGTATTGCATGTGCCAAGGAGTTGGCTGAGTGATTTTAAAGTAGTTATTTTAATTCTTCATTTAAGTTCGAACTTGGGAGAGATAAGGAAATAGTCAAAAATTTATATTAACCGACGTACATTCAAATTTTAATATGGATTATGAATGCGGCTTAACTGATCATGAAGGTATTTAATATTTTTGCATCCCCACACAAAATTATTAGTTTTTAAAAATTACAAGTTTCAAAATATTTAGATAAAAATATATGACATTACAACTACATTATATTATTATTTATTGATAGATTTTTACTAATTACTATTATCCTAGCAAGGTTTTGTGCTTTGGAAATGGTAAATGATTGTTTCATTGTCAATACAATGATGTACAACGTTTGCATGCATACAACTAAGAAGAAGAAGAGGAGGAAAAAGTATAAGAAAACGAGAGGAAAAATAGAGAAACTGTTAGTTTTACATTTTTTTACTTATTTTCCTCTTTTGCTAAATTTCTTTTATTTTCATTTAGGTTAGCTAATTCATGTTTATATAATCAAAATAACTAGTAAATTTCAAATTTTTTTTTACAGAGAGTTAAATTTGAAACTCTTTAAAATTGTCTAGACAATTTATAATTTTAACAATGAGCTAAGAAACTATCAGAAATTCAATACAATTATAGGTTGATTTAACATTACTCTTCAAAATTTTTGAAAGCCAATTTGGTCCGTATCTCAGCTGGTCCTACATTGGTTTCGTTAGAGGTGTATGACTAAAAACTTAACTAGACTTTGCACACTGTCATACCAACGGGATATGTAATAAGGTAGCCGGTAGCGCACCATTCGGTTGATATAACATTATTTCAATGCATGCTAAAATCGTAGGTGAAAAGTTTTAGTAGTTGTAATAGAATAGTTATGGAGGTCAAAAGCTTTTGGGGCGAAAAAAAGACTTTTTAAGCAAGAGGAGAGATGAAAAGGCAAGGGGAGAGAGAAAAGTGATCTTGAAGAGAAGAAAAATAGAGAAAACAGAGGAGATAGAAATGAAAATATTAAAAAGAATGATTTTCTTTTTTTAAGAACCTTCAAATTCAAATTAGTGAAAGAAATAGTGCATAAAATTTATATTATCAATTATGTTAGCAATTGTAATATATACTTTTCTAAAATAAACACAATAATATCATTCCATTTAAAATTTTTTAATTGTCTTCTAGTGTCATCTTAGCTCTTGATCCATCTTGATAAATTTCCTTATTTGAGCACAAGACATTTCCTATTTTAAGCACAAGACATCAGTTGTGGAAAAGGTTAGTGACTTTATAAGTGAGAGAAAATCTCACTAGTTGAGTTAGCTTTTAAGGTTGATAAAGGTCCAAAACTATCTAAGAGAACAGGTGTCTATACTTCTAACTTAAGACCTATGTGTGAGGGTAAACTTTTAGAGTTATTCAATATCTTGATTGTGGAAGAGATTGTTGGAGTCATTCATCGTAGATGGTGAGGACTTAGTTGTAACTTTATTTGCCTGCGGGGTTGAGCGAAGCCGAAGGCAGACTGGTTGTGACTTTATAAGCCTCACCGCTTGGAGTGAGGATAAGCCCAAGGCCATCAAACATAGATACACAGTTTATGACAAGGAAAAATAAAAGAAGGAAAAAAAATCTCAAAATGTGTGATAATATTTTGCAATTTTTCGAGCCTTTCAGATTTGTTATAATAATAATAAAAAAAAACATGAGGTAAGCCATGTTGATTTCTTTTTCTTTTTTCATTTTCTCAAAGACCATGCCGACAATAAATTAAATAAAGAGACTGAGCAGCTCCTTAGAATCTTCACATGCTGACTAAATTCCAACAGATTCGACAAAGAGAGAGTTTTATTTCTCCTTTGTCTATTTGTTATATTCCATATTGAATTTAAAAACTAACGCACTCCAGCTTTTAATATATGATTTAAATTATGCTCTGTTCTTAAAAAAAAAATCGTGGAAGAATTTGTTTGTCCCCTAATATAATACCTAAACCTACTCCTAGCTAGCATTAGTTAGAAAGCCAATATATATATATATATATATATATATATATATATATATATAAAATTAATTAAACTGCTAAAATTCAGATCTCTTGTTTGTTAACATTCTGCTGACAAATCCCATGCTCCAATCCTTTTTTTGATATTACTGTCAAATTTTATTTTATCTGTCCTCTGTGGATCCTTTTTTAATAACACGCATATGCATGTTCAATATGGGGAATTTTTATGTTAAGAGACATAAAATTATCTCATACGTTCATTGCAATTAAAATTTTTTGGAAACTTATTTAATTAATAAAGTGGCTTAATTTTTATATTCCATATATATTAAAACCACTATATTCTGCATAAAATATTAAAATAATTAAACTATGAAAAGGATCGGATACCAAATAATTGCACATATGTAAACGTAATATATTTGTAATATTGACCAAAAATGGTAAATGGGCACCGTGAGTGTTTAAAGAACAAATTGCAGTGGCAGCAGCAGAAGGCAGGCAGCATATTGTTGGTTAAAAAGTAATTAGAATGAAACTCGTGCAGTGCTGCAGGATTTTATACATTGTCGTGATTGTTGTCTTTTCTTTTGGTGTATGGAATAATAGTCCGTGGCTAGAAATGATAGTTTCTAGTTACTTTCTAAATTTTTAGTACTTCTCTAGTAGATATCCAAAGGAAAGGATCTTTTTTACACTCTTACCACTTATGCATCAAAGTTAAGCAATTACAGTAACATTTCAATAGTATTGGCTATAGAACTCCTTGGTGCTAATTCATGCATAAAAATTAGTTTAAGAGCTAAAGTTGCTCAAGTCTTTCATACTTAACCCAGGGTAATTATTAACCGACATGATAAGTTGTCTCTAAAGGCTTAGTCATGTATAGATTGTTTTTTGTAAGCTCATTTGCAAATGAGTTTGGCTCTAGCACCAAATAGAAGCATACGTCTAGTTTATACTTAAAAAACTAATTCAAAACTAAGGATTACTTAAACTTTATTGTTAACGTAAGATTTATTCTCAGCTGATATGAGACATTGGGAGTGATACGTGCATTCAAATTGCTAGTGACCACGCAGCTTCATTCGAGTTGAATTGCATTTGTAAATAGTAGCAAGTCAGTTGTTGCGAATCTAAATTCATCATATAGCCTTAGACGACTCTTCAGTTGATGAGGTTCCATACACTGTGGTTTCCAAGTTGAAGAAAAAGGCACATTCTTACTTTGGGCATCTTTCGCACCTTTCAGTTGATGTCGAGATCGCTATGGAATTCGAGTTAGATGACCGGAATATGGATAGGATTAGCTCGTCAAGCCTTAAAACGCAAGGAGATTATTATGATTTATTTTTGTTGGAATATTAGGAGTATTGTAAAACCCTCTTTTCAAGTTCTTTTCTCTTGATAAGGATAATTGTTCGGTAAGATTTTTAAACTTAACTAAGGAGATTATTTGAATATTACTCTTAGATAACTAGATTAATCAATTATAGTATAATTAAGGGTAAAAACTTATTTAGTCCCTATATTTCTAAGTTAGTGTCCCTTTAGTTTTAATATTTAAAAAAAAACCTCAAAAATTTTTTAGTGTTATACTATTGACACTCCTCTTGTTACTTTTGTCTCTTTTAGCTTACTTTTATAATATTATTCTATTGGATAATATCTTTTTTTAGGAAATTAATTAAAAAATTAAATTACTAGTTTAACCCAAAAATAAAATAAAAATAAAATGAATATATATTAATTTTTGTGGAAGCTCACATATGTCGAAAAATTAATATTGTAAAAAAATTAAAATACCAATTTTTTGCACATTAATAAAAATGTTAATGTATACTTCTCAATAGAGTGTCTCAAAAAGTTAATATATATTCTTTTTGTTTCTATTTTTTGGGATTAAATTGGCATTTTGATTTTTTCTTTTTAGTAACATTAACAAAATAGGGTAATATTGTAAAAGAAAGCTAAAATGAGCAAAAAACTAAAAGCATGAGTGTTAATAATTTTATAGTAGGGATGTTTTGAGGTATTTTAAAAAAATATATAAGAATTAAATAAACACTAACCTTAAAATATAAAGACGAAATAAGTTTTTACTTGTACAACTAATATGGTAAAAGTACACGGGAATTTTTTCATAAAGTACACAGAAAATTTCTTCATAATTCAAATCACAGTCTTATATGTTATAACCATAGTGCATGCCCAAACATTAAGTAATTCAATAAATAATGAAAGATTGCAACCTATTAGATTCTCATGCTCTACTTCACAAGTGACCTTATCTTTTGTTTGCCAAGATAGTAAGAATATCATAACCGCAATTTAACCTTTCGATCACTTTCTTTAAATTGCATAATATTGACTATCCTTTAGCTATAGTTTGTATGAATAAATGTATGACCTTTAGCTATTGAGATATTTTAATGTGGTTTGAGTTTGTATGACCTTTAGCTATTGAGATATTTTAATGTGGTTTGGGTTTGTATGAGCAAATGTATGACCATATTTGTTAGGATTTTCATAGAATGTTAGATGCTTGCAATCTTGTTAAAGCTCTATTCACATGGTCTTGACTTTTCTAACTTAGTGGTTGGTGTTTAAGAGATTAAATAGAAAGAAAGTTTGATAGGGATATTGATATCAACTACAAAGTTTTACCTTGAACAATCTCTAATCATTCATTGATTTTAATTTAATACGTTAGCAACGTGAGTACTAAGCCTATGCATTTTCACTTAATATTTAATAATTTAAATGTTGAGCAATAATAGACCTTTACTAATGGAAGTTAATTTCTTGAATAATATTTTTTTTACAAAGAGTGGTAATTAATTTCTTGAATAATAATTTTTTTTACAAACAATATATTTATCAGTGCTAGGACCTATTACTGTTGTTGCGTCTGGCGTAAGTTACGTTAAACGTAACTTACCCAAATCCTCTTACAATAGGATTTATACAGCCTGCAAAACGTTTGGGCTAATAGTGCTTGTGCCCTTAGTGCTAACAACTTTTGATTATTCCAATAGAAGTTGATTTTGATCCTAACAATATTGTGCTTCAAGCACTCTCTCATGTGTGAACTCAAATTTATGGATTAATTTAGGAGTATTGGAGTTTAAAAATTATTATAGGAATTGCTTGAAAGGTAGTCTTCCTTTAAATTAGACACAATTACTAAAGAAGGACCATACAACTATTATGCAAGCATTAATGTTAAAATTGACTCATCAAGTACTTTATCTCAATATATTTACGTAGAATATGATAAATATGAATTCCAAGTTAAGATTTCGTATGAGAACCTATTTTCTAACCATAATAGGTGAGTATTATAGCGCGTGGTATATTTAAGTGCAAGTTTAAAACTGATGAAGTAATTTGTAAGAAGAGGGTGTTCATGCTCTCAAAAGCCTATATATAGATATAAGGCCATGATGAAACCTACTAAAATTGGAAGTGTTGCTATACTGGGATAAAATCCATTTATCAAGTAATGGTTGTAAAAAATCTAGATGGGCATAGGAACATGGTTAAAATTGTAATTGTTAATACATGTAATGAGTTAGCTTTTTCTAACCAAGTTGTGTCAAAATTGGTTAATGATGATAATGCAATTTTTTTCTCAAAAGGATGGGAAATAAACTTTTATATAAGATTTTGATCATATATCCAATAAAACTGATGATATGTGTTTTGGTATAAGAGGATTCTTGTATTATCCCCTGGTAGTGATAGTTACAATCAAACAAAAATTTCTTATGATGAGAATAAAGCTCTTGATCATAAAGATGGAGAAGAGCTAAACCTTGAGGTGGATCTCTCAATTTTTCCTATTGTTGGAGATGAAAAGGATAAAGAGTTTCTTGATCAATTACTAAAAGAGCTAGAGCTAATTTTTTAATCTTGAGACAAAGTTTATCATAGAAATTTGGTTCGTGCAAGCTATTTTGATGATGATGCCGATAGAGATTCTAATTTTCAGCATGACATTACTAATGGTTAGCAAATAAAGTTTAGAAAAAAAATAGTAAGGAAAGAAAGATATAAAGGGACTCTAATCTCACTTGAGGACACGCTAAGGACTTTAATCTCACTTGGGGATATGCTAAGTCTAGCTCTAGTAATCCTATGCTTAATCCATGATTAAGATTTTCAGTTGATATTGATGTTGCTAGATTAGTGGACCTCATCGCCTTTGACACTTGGCTCTTTATTACACAATGATGCTATTCAGTTCTTATTATTGGATTAGTTATTATTTTTGTTTTTACTGCTAATTCTTTTATTATCCTATATTTTGTTGGCTCTTATCTAGTTTGGTTTTTTAGAGTTTTGCTCACTTGGTTTCGTGTACTTCTCTTTCATTTTTAATAATTTTTTTAAAAGAAAAATGATAAGATTTATAATGCCTTAAATCTAGCCATTTAAACAGTTTGGTTGTATAATGTATTACAAATAAAGACAAAAGCTTAGATTAGAAAATTGAGTTCTTTGTATTTTCTTCATCAACAAGGCAGCTATTCTCAAAATTTTCGTCGATGAGAATGGTAATATAGTAGTATAAGGCCTATATACTTTGGTTTTTATATTGGTTTATGGATTACTCTGAAATATGGTCAAGAAGACTATTTTCTACGTGCCCCTTTAAGCTTAAGGTGGCTTCATAATTAAGTTTGTTATGAAAGTACTTGAAATCATTATATGGTTTATAAAGATATCAGACATTTAATCATAACTTGAATGAATCTAATGTTAATCTTATTTTTTACTACTTTGTCATGACAAAATGAAGGTTGATCCTAATGTGCTTTTTCTTTAAGTGATACATATGATTGGCTACAGTTGTTACTGTAATAATGCTGTCACTCGAGATAACTAATATCTCATAGGCACTAAGTTTACTTATTTTAGTAAGCCTGCGTAATTCCTTTATATTTTGACTCTACACTTGTCCTTGCAAAAATAAATTTTCTTTTTTGAGCTTTACAAGATAGGTTGTTTGGGTTTAAACCAATTTGATTTGAACAATTCAACCCAATTAGGTTTGAATTTTAAAATTAAACTAAATTTAATTCAATTTGATTTGATTTAGGTTATAAATTTGGGTTCACTTAAATTAGAAGCCATAATTTTAGATTTCTTTTAATCTCGACAAACTAATTAAATAACATAAATAATTATATATTTAATAATTAATAAAATATTAACATTTAATAAAAGAAAATTAAGAAAATTACTAAAAGTTAATTAATGGAGAATAAAAAAAGAAAGAATAAATATTTGGTAGTAGAGGAAGAAAAGAAGAATAAGAAGATGTTGGCAGCAGAGAAATAAAAGAAGAAGAAGAAGAAGAAGAAGAAGTTTGGTGCTAGTAAAAGGAAAAAATGAAGAAGAAAAAAAAAGAAGAACTAAAAAAGAAGAAGAAGAAGAAGATATTATGATATTTGCCAGTAATGAAAGAAAAAAAAGAGAGAAAAAAAAGAAGAAATAGAGAAACAGTCAAGGTGGCAGTTTAAAATGAGAATGTATATGTAAGTTGTGATGTGTTAGGGTTAGGAAAGTGCTTTTATTTTTTTTAATTTGTTATTTAACCTGAATGGGTTGACTATGTGGTTAGGTTGAACCTAAATAGTTATACAGCTCAATAGGATTTGAATTTTAAACCCAATCAGGCTATAATTTTCAACTTAAAACAAATCAAATTAGAAATGAATTTCAAGTTCGGTTTGGGTCGACCCAATTTAAGTGCCCAACCATATATAATATATTGATCTTCTGTCATCGTAATCATTTAATCAAAATTAGTATAAATAGTAATGTGTAAGTGATATGACTTGTCGAAATTAAGTTTAACTTGATAGTTTCTTTGATATACCTTAGCATTCTCTTATAAGTAAGCCAGAAAGGTGCTTAAATAGATTTAACATAGATATACTAGCTTTGCTTGTTTACTCTAAATACTATATCTATAGAATTTTCATAGTAGTACATTAAAGTACATATTATAGTTTTTTACTGATACTTTAGTATAATAATGGGTTTCACAATGTGCATCCACTAAATTTAAATAATTTTTGTGTTGAGTAGTGTTAATTGCCGTCATAACTTCTTAAATTAACTCTATAAAGTAGATTATTAAAATATTTATCTAAGATAGATAAAGGACATGGGTCACTCTCCTGACTTTAACACTAACGAAGTAGCGTCAATTTTCTTTATCTTTAAAGCAAATGTAATTTTAAATTCAATATATCTTCTTTAATCTAGTCCCTGAATTTTTTATTACTATTATATCATCAACATAAACAAATATTAGTAATATATTTTTTCTCTTGCATTTGATGAATAGTAAGATGCTTGATTTTAAATAAATGAAACCCTAAAACACTAAAGATGATATGAGTTAAGTCAAATCATGCTATAGCTGTGTATTCAAATTTATATAAGGCCTTCTTGAGTTATAAACATCATTTAGTTAGTTCGGTCCTCACAACCATAAAACATAGGCCATAGAGATTATTTCTATCAACTTATCATTTAGAAGACATTATTGGCATCAATTAGACTTAGTTGTCAATTAAGAATGGTTGCCAAGCTTAATATGATTTTAATTATGCAAGGTTTAACCACTGAACTGTAAATGCTAGTAAAGTCTAATTATAATATTTGAAGAAAGCCTATTGCCAATGATCTTAAATTAAACTTATCTATAGTTATTATTTTATTATTTTGTGCACTATTTGCTTTTTATTAGCAAAGGGTCTATAGAAACCTAACCAACCTTAGCAGCCTACGTAGTTCGCACTATTTGGCACAAATTGGTAAAATAAATTCAACCCAATTAGGTTGAAATGTCCTAAATTGTACTATGCTTATTGGGTTAGGTTGTAATCTTAACCTAAATTAACTCGCAATATCTAAAATATATATACCAAAAATATATTTTATAATTTTTATAAATATAAGTATTTAAGTGCAAATAAAAAGGCTTACATCAATTATGTTTTTTTAAATTAATCTATACTTATTTAATAATAGTTTCTTTTAAGTCAATCTTTGTCTAGTGGGAAAGCTATGCATTGAATTCATGAGAAAAGATAATTGTATATCATTTATTTTTTAAATTAATATCTTAAATCAACAATGCTAATTAAATGTTATACAAGGGCCCATAATAGAGGTTACTACAAGAAACTTACTAAATCAACAACAATAAAAGAGAATCTAGCAACAAGAACACATAGTAATTTAGGAATATTTTAAACGCCAATTTTTTATTTTCTAAAAATAAAAAAGAAACAACTTAACCCAAAGGCTTGTGTTCTTTTTGAGACTACACTCTATACAAAGAATGAAAGAACTAATTTGGCAAAACCAAATGTCCTTTAGGCTTTTTTGTAGCCTTTATTCTTTTAGGTAGCTTTAGAGCTTTTAGAAGCTTGATGGCTTTAAAGTCTAAAGAACATTTAGCTTTTGCAAATTAGAGTTCTTCCATTTTTTGTATAGAATGTAGTTTCAAGGGTCATACAAGCCTTTGGGTTAAGTTGTTTCTTTTCTATTATTGAATAATAAAGTTAAAGGTTGGAGCATCTATAAAAAAAAATGGTGTGCTCTTTGTTAAGTATTAAAAAATATATATTTATAAAAGAGAAAATCGTCATTTTATATTTTAAGTTCCATTAACTTCCTTACTTTTATGTATTTAAGTCTCTTGTGATTTTAAGTATATGTGTTTTATTATAATTAAATATTTTATGTATTTTAAGAGCATCATGGTCATTTCATAGTAAACAAGACATCGGGTGATAAAACAGACGATAAATCTAAACTCAGAATAGTCGAAAACTTTAAGACAAACATAAAAGTATAAATTTCACTATTCACATATATAGTACAGTTCACATTTACGGTAGTCTTCATATTACTATTCATGACACTGTTCATATATGCTGCACGATGATGTGACATTGACCGATGACATGATAGTATTTGATTGTAGGAATGATATGGTATTGACTGATTATGTGACATTGACGGATGATGTGACTTGACTGATAAAGTGTCACAATCTTATTAGATAAAAATATTTATGCACTGTTAACCGATGACGTGGCAATATGTTTGTGAATTAGAAAAAGTGCATACGGTACATACATATACAAGGGATAATAACCTTAATAATGTGTTCAAACTAATCAGAACTTGTCATGTGGCGCAATCCTTTGCATCCAAATTGTTTTAATTTGATGGTCATGATTTACTCATTGTAACTATAAAAGGAAGGTTCTCTCCCTAATTTGACACCCCTGATTCATTTTTTATCTTCATTCTCTCTAACTCCTTCTCCATCTTATATTTTTTTAATGTATTTTAGTAAAATTTTTATTTTACCTCTAGTTCAAATATGATTAATTAATTTTCTTTCAAGTTTAAGTGGAAGGTGAAGTCTCAACATATTCCATGGGCTTAATTAGTAAATTTATTTTCTCTTCTCCTCTAATTTATGTGGATGTTTTGACTTTTCGTCGATAGATAATAATGACACACTTATTACTATTTGGCATGATAAGCCCTTAGCACTAATTAATTAGAGCGTAGTTCATGAGAAATGGATTTCTCCCTTATGATTTAATTGATATTAATAAAGAATATTGAACCTTGATGCATATTGATGCAGATCCATATACCTAAGTGCTTTATTATAATAATTTCTATTTTAATTTAATTTTATCATTCTAACTTTAATTTTAAGATAGATTAAATTAATTTTATTACAATTCAACCATGTATTTAGAAAATTCATTCAATACTCAATTAAAATCTATCTCCTCGTGAGATCAACACTCATCACCATTAATTTATTGTACAATAAATTCGTATACTTGTGAATTTAATAAAATTTGTACAATACATTTTTAGGGCTATTGTCGGGGAGGTAAGTTATTTTAATTTGATGAATTAATTTTTTTATTTTCTTGCAATTTAATTCATTAATTTAATTTTTATAATTTAAATTTCTTTAAATTTATGTAATTTAATTTTTAAGTTATTTTTTTGGTTTTTTATTTTATCTTGTTAATTTATTTTAATTAATTCGTAGAATTAAATTTTTAAGTAATTTTTTTTGTTATTTTCTTTTAAAATTGTTATTAAAAAAATTAAAATAAAAAATAAAAAAGTGAATCCATAATTCTTGTAAATTAATTTCTTTTTTTCTCCTTTAAAATTATTAAAAAAATGAAAAAAATTAAAAAAATTAAAAAGTATATCTGTAATTTAAGTTTTATAATTTAAATTTCTTTAAATTTTAATAATTAATTTCTTTGTAATTTCTTTAAATCTCTATAATTTAATTTCTAAGTAATTTTTCTTTGTAATTTTTTGTTTCTTTTATTTATTTATTAATTCATGGAATTAATTTTTAAAGTAATTGTTTTAGTTGTTTTCTTTTAAATTTTTTTTATTAAAAATAGAAAAATTAAATCTGTAATTTCTGTAATTTAATTTCTTTTCTTCTTTAAATTTTTGTAATTTTATTCTCATGTTATTTTAATTCGTTAAATTAATTTTTACAAATAATTTTTAGTGTCCTGTTATTGTATTATTTTTTCTTATAAAAAAATTTTGCAATTTAACTTTTGTCTATAATTCAGTTCCTTTGTAATTTCTTTAAATTTCTATAATTTAATTTTTGCTTTACTTTTCTTTCTAATTTTTTTATTTATCTTATAATTTATTTTAATTTTATTTAATCTATTTCTTATATTTTCTTTTTAGTACTTGAGTGTATATTTATAGTAAAGTGGTAACAGCATGATAAGGGTAGTATCGTAAATTCTCTATCTTTTTTATTTTTATTAATTTTGTTCTCATTTTTTGTTGTGTTTTTTATTATTTTTTTATGCATGGTCGAAGGGAGCAATTACCTAAACTTGAGCCTGTAGACTTAGAATTAAAAAAAATAATTCGCACACACAAACACATTGTATTTAAAGATAAAATTAAAATGGATTTGCAACAACTAGAACCACCATAAGAGAGGCCATTTAAGGACTATTTTAGTCCCTTAACTAACTTGAGCATATCATACATATGATACCTAAATGTAGTTGTTAGGAGTTTTGAATTAAAACCCAGTGTGCTAATTTATCTCCTAACATTTTATGGCTTAGAAAATGAGGACCTATATAATCATTTGAATGATTTTCACGCTATTTGTCAAACTTTCAGATATGAAAATTTTTCAAATGATAATGTTAAATTCAGACTATTCTCATTTTCTATAAAGGATAGAGTTCTTATAGTTTAATACATTGCCTGCTAATAGCATTACATCATGAGAACAAATGGTCATAAAATTTTTAAATAAATACTTCTTAGTTCATAAAACTAATTCTATTTGGAGGGAAATTTAGAGTTCATCCAGAGAGAAGAGGAGTAGTTTATCGAAGTATGGCAGCGATTCAACGGCTACTCTTGAAATGTCCATATTATGAATATGAAAAATGACACCAATGACAATACTTTTTGGAGGGATTATTGCCAAATGTGCAAGAATGACTAATGACAACAAGTGGAGGAGAACTAATGTTAAAAAATGCATCAGAAATTTAGGATTTCTTCCAATGACAAGTGGATAATTTTCAATAACAGAGTCGATCATTTAGGAATAATAAAAGAATTAAGGGAGTGAATAAGGTCCAAGTTAGCGAGTCAAGCTCAGGAATCAAAGAAGTCAAAGAAATGGTTGAAGGACTTACCCGACAAATCACATCTTTAATTGGTGCTAAATCAACAAAGCCATATGACCATAACTTATACCCATATCAAGCCAATGTCATAAGTGTAATGAGAAAATCATCAAACTATAACCCTTACTCCAACACATATACCCCTGGATAGAGAGATCACCCCAATTTTTTGTGGTCTCAAGAATTTCAAAAGAATGAACCAACAACTTCAGTTCTACCAATGCGACCAATTCCTTAAGTTTCTCAAGTCTCTCAGCTATCATTTGGACCTTACAATCAGAACTTAAATTATTCTTAACCTAGACCATGAGAGGATGCATTCTAGAATTTCAAGAATTCTACCTATTTTACGATCGAGCAATAAAACTACACTATTGATGGACTATGGAATGAGATGAGAGTAGGTTTTAACTTACAGACCCAATCAATTTCAAGCCTTGAGAAGATAGTGTGTTAGCTTGTCTCTTCAGTTTAAACCCTAGTAATGACTGTTGAGAAAGGTAAATTCCTAAGTCAACTACTACTAAACCCTAAAGAAATGCATGAAGAAAGTACTAGTTCACATCAGGAATATAGAGAGGTCAAAACCATCATGACCCTATGGAAAGAAAAAGAAGTCGACAATAAAATAGAGATGTCGATGATAAAAACGACTTAAATTGTATCTATAAATCTTGAGAACTCATCATCAGAGGAGAAATAAGAAACCAACCCACGAGAGTATGTTCCTAAAGTTTCATTTCCCCAAAGGTTAGCTAAAGCAAATAAAGAAAAATTCACGGGTAAGATTTTTGAAATTTTCAAACAGGTAAGTGTTAACATTCATTTGCTTGATACTATAAAATAAGTATCATCTTATGCCAAGTTTCTTAAAGATCTTTGTAATGAAAAGAGAAATATTCAAGTTTAAAAAAAGACATTTTGAATAGAAAATGTTAGTTCTATACTCTAACATAAAATTTCTCTAAAATAGTCCAAACTCCCCTACTATTTCATTTAGTATAGGGAACCACACAATTGAGAATGTTTTGTTGGACTTAGGAGTTAGTGTTAATCTATTACCTTACTCAGTGTTTGTGAAACTTAGATTGGGAGAATTACACCTAACTCTAATGGTATTGCAACTTACGGATCGATCCATGAAAATACCTCGTGGTATTATAGAGGACGTGCTTATTGAGATAGATACATTTTATTTTCCTGTTGATTTCATTGTAATTGACACTTAACTAGTGCAGAATTCAAGAAAGCACATTCCCATTATCATGGGTTGACCTTTTTTGGTAATTGTCGAAGCTGACATTCAATGTAGGCCTATAAATATACAATTTTCATTTGGTAATATGACCATGGAACTAAATATTTTTAATATTGTCAAACACCCTACAATGTAGATGATGAAATTATAGATGTGGATTTAATTAATGAACTAGTTAATCATACTTTTCCTTTAAACCTTAGTGATGACCCTTTACTAGTATATTTAACTTATTTTAGTTTAGATTTTAATATTGACTGATCGATTGATGAGGTTAAATCTTATTAGATTTATCACCATGTATGGACATTGATAAATGAGAGACAAAGATAGAGCAATTAGCACTATTAAGAGAAAACTCATCCCATCATTAGAATCATTATCAAAGATTGAACTCAAATATTCACCTAACTTTTTGAATTTTACGTTCTTGGGAGAAGAAAAAACATTATTAGAAATCATCTTATCCTTTTTCGATGACAAACAAAATAATACAGATATCATTGACCCCATCTTTAGTTCAAAAAGAATGATACAACTAGTAAAATTAGAGGAGATTCGTAACGATAAAAATGCTAAGGACTATAAAAAGTGAATGAAAATCTTTCATGACAAACGAAGCATGAGAAAATCTTTTACACTAGGTCAGAAAGTATTTTTTTTTCAATTCTCAATGACATGTTTCTCTAAGTAAGTTATACTTTCGATGGTCTAGTCCATTTACTGATCATACTATTTTTTTACATAGAGCCATTAAATTTAAGAATCTAAGAAACGGTGTAATTTTTAAAGTTAATGGTCAGAAAAGTAAAGTCATATCACAAATACCAACCACATGGAGAAAACAGCGCAATAGATTTAAGTGACCTGACTTTTTTTCTTTCTATTTCCTTTCAGTGATTTAAAGTTTTCTTTTCTATTTTTAATTAGTTTTAAGTAAGTGTGTTTGTTTAACTATTAAGTTTTTCTATTTTTAATTAGTTTTAAGTAAGTGTGTTTGTTTAACTATTAAGTTTTCTTTTATCATTTTTTTTCATGAATATCTCAATTAAAAAGTGTCTCTTTAATTTCCTAGACAGTTTTGACGTATATAATCTCATCTCAGAGGTCAGATATGATTTTATAAAACACATCGTATTTGAAAGCTATAACCACTAGAGTTAGCAGCCCATGTTGAGGATTTAAAAGGAAGTCTCAAAGAAATTGAGCGAGACATCTACTACAATTAGAGCTTGAGGTAAATTCAATAAGAGGACGATAGTAAGTTAATATTTTTTTATTATTATATGTTATTTTTTATTTGCCTTTACATGTGTTGTGTTTTTACTAGATTCTTTTTTTTAGTGTATTATCATTTTTCACCCCAGTTAAGTGACGGATAACGATACTCCGTGACAATCAGAGTCGGTTACTTCAGTTTCCCAAGATAACTAATATTTTGAGTTAAAAGCATGGACAGAGACACGATCTTAGTAAAGCTTCACAAGCGATTTCCTTCACTTCCTCAGAATGCTCTTTTCACCATCCATAAAGCTCAGTTTGAATGCATGTGATTACTTATGAAGAATCACATCCCTACTGACATCTGATGGATAATCGAAGCCAAAGTGCAGTTGGCAGGTGAGTTGCCTCTCAAATTTATTGCATACATGCCTAGTTATGATAAAGGAAATTATTTAAGAAAATAAAGAGCTCAAAAGCTCTCTAATATTTGTCATAAGTGTACCAAAATGAGATGCGATAAAAAGCCATGATCTTTAGGAATGATGTCTGATAATAGGGAAGATAAGATTCAATTCATTCGAGATAACTTGAATAAAGAGTCATTGAATGATATCCTTTTGTCTCTTGAAACGCATCCCAGTAGATACGTACAAAACGCAATACTCCAGTTATGGCCATTATTCTAGAAAGAATATATAAAATATAGTCTCATGAATCTGACTATAAGCGACCTTATTTGCCAATTTGTAAGAAAACTGGATAGGAAGCCTATACTCGACCCATAGAGGGCATTCAAGCCATTTTTAGACGTAAAATTAAAGAAAGATGTGAGCTACAGTTGCAACTACTTGTAAATATCTTTTTATTTCAATATTATTTTATTTTATTGTTGTTTGATTACTTACATTTTTGTCTTTAATAATTCTTTACTATCATTATTTACTTTCTCTTTTTACTATTTTCTTTTTGACTCTTGAACCATGTGCTTTATGAATTATTTGACATAAACATGTTATCTCATTTACAGCTGTAAGCCATTATCACCAAGATCATTAAATATGAATTTTTTTTGTTAAGGTACTCACAAATTATTTTTGAGAAGTATTCAATGGCAGATACTTCCAACAATCAAATCAAGAACATTTGTGTACTCTCTAGATTTAACTATGGCAAATATAGAAAATTTATTGAGGTAGCCGTAGATCTTAGTCGAAGCATAATAGATAGAAAATTACACTTGGTTTATGGAGGAGGTGATCGAGAGTTATCCAAACTGGTTTTAAAAGTCACTTATACCAGAGGGAGCCAAGTGTTAAGTATTATCCCAACAATCTTGAAATCTTTTAACTGTTTATCTGACTCACCAACTAGAGAAGAGTTAGTCATCTCAAGTATGCAAGAGAGAATAACTGGAATACTGAATCATATTGATGCCTTTGTTTTCTTACCAGAAGATCTTACAACTCTAGAGGCACTAATAACATTAGCATCTTGGTGCCATCTGAACATTCATCAGAAATCCATCAATTTGTTAAATGTCAATGACTTTTATAATGGCTTTATCGCATTTCTTAACCATGCAATAAAACATTATTTCATTCCTTCTACAGTGAAAAAAATCTTTATTTGTGCTCACACTGCTAATGAGCTACTTAATCTGTTACAAGCTTATAGACCAAAGCCATATCCTAGAACTTTAGTGTTGGAGTGACCAACTAATGATGGTAGTAGTAGCCGCAGTAAGAAATGCAAATTAAATTTAACTCTTCACTTATAAATATTTTCTTCTATGTTGCAGCACTCAGATGATATTTTCTAATCTCTACTTCTTTTCTTTAAAACATTGAGCACAATATTTTATTCTGGTTGGGGGAAGGGAATAGTGATGATTGTGAAATATCTCAATCTTGGTAAAGTTTTTATTAATTTTTATTGCAGAAATTAACTGTAGTTAACTTTTTATATTGAAAATGGCTTAATATAGAGTGTAGTGACTTTACAAATGCATCTTTTTAGTTTGAAAGTTTAAAAAGAAATTTAGTCATTTTTTAAGCTTTATTTTAAATGTGATTTTTCTCACTTTCTCTTTCTAATTTCTCCTTTATAAATGTATACTTTCAAAATTTTGAATTAAAGATGACTGAATATAGAATGTCGTAATTCTAGAAATGTACCTTCTTAGTTTTTTTAATAAAAAAATTAAAAAATACTTTTGCAGTCTTTTATTTTTTATATGGTGACTTTTAAATTTTAATATTTGTATTGTCTTTAATCTTCAATTTTGTTACACCATATTTCTTACTTTACATGTTAATGTCAGAGAAAAAAAATGAGTTGCTTAAATGAATATACATGTTATAATAAATTTCAAGTGAGTTCTTGAACCTGCTATTTTTCTTAGAGAGTAATCCTTTTGCCCATTCTTTATATAACCTAGTAGTTTATTATTTGATATACAATCTATAAATTGTTTTTTTTTTAGTCAACCTTCTAAAAAAAAGAGAAAAAAAGTTTGTGTGTTGCTACATCTGAAAGTTTATCTAACTAGTAGATATAAAAGATTAGTTAGTGCCCTAAAAGACGATGAAAAAACCATCTTTAACTTGTTGAGCCTTTCTACCTATCCCTTATGTGAAATATCCTTAGTTAACTCTTTTGAGCCTTTAAAAAAAAGTATTATCGTTTTCTTTGTTAATTTATTATCTCGACTCAACTCCGATCTAAAATATTACTCAATGTTGTACAAGTTTCATCACTCATTTATGTTTTAGAAAAATGTAAATAATTATTTTACTCAATAAAAATTGTGCCTTAATAAAAAAAAGAAAAGAATTCAAAATTTATATATTATTTTCAAGAAAAAAGAGAGATGTACCCCTTAATCTTTAAAAAAAACTCTACTTTTTTTCAAATATATATTTTATTTTTCTTTTCCTATTTTTTCATCTTTATTCATCATATCCCTACCCTACGTTACATCTTGATAAAAATCCTTCTTGATTTTAGAAAACTAAAGTCTGAAGTAGAAACTAGTTACATGGGCTGTAAAGATGTAGTAATGCATAAAAAAAAGAATAAAAGAATAAATAAAAATATATATAGATAAAGAAAAAATAAATAAATATATTGGTCTAACTTACATTTTGACTTGTGATCATATTATTTCTAAGGTATGAGTATATTTTATTTCATTTTGGTGAGAATGTATGATATTACTTTAATATTTTCTCTCAATTTACCATTCATGGGAGTGACTATTGTTATTGAATTTAATTTCTTTGTTAGAGTGTCATTACCAGTGAGATTTTGGGATATTGACATATCATTCTTAGAAGTAACTTGATTATAATAGCTGTGACAAAGTCTACTGGATTGATTCATGTGGATGGTTGATTTGAGAGTAATATTTCTTAGAGACTGGAGATAATGTTTATATTTTTATTTGATTGATATCATAAGTTTAATTAAATAAACATGATAGTTCAAAAAAAAAGTTTTAGACTTAAATTTATTTTCACTTAATTTGCTAGGGACTAGCAATAAGTTGGTTGGGGAATATGTTAAGTACTAAAAAATGTATATTTATAAAAGAAAAAATTATCATTTTACACTTCAAGTTCCACTAACTTCTTTATTTTTATGTATTTAAGTCTCTTGTGATTTTAATTATGTATGTTTTATTATAATTAAGTATTTTATGTATTTTAGGGGTATTATGGTTATTTCATAATAAACAAGATATCGGTGACAAAACAGATGATAAATCTGAACTCAGAACGATCAAAAATCTTAAGAGGAGCATAGAAGTATAAATGTCACTGTTCACATATATGGTACTGTTCTTATGTATGGTGCATTCATATTACTATTCATGACACTATTAATATATACTGTACGATGACGTGGCATTGACCGATCATATAGCATTGATCGATGACGTGACATCGAGCAATGACGTGGCAGCATTGATTAGAGGAATGATGTGGCATTGACTGATGACTTGCCTTGACTGATGAGGTGTCACAATCTTATTGGATAAAAATATTTATGCACTTTTGATCAATGACATGATAGTATGTTAGTAGATCAGAAAAATATATATACAATACATGCATACGCACGGGATAATAGCCTTGATGATGTGTTCAAACTAATTAGAACTTGCCACGTGTAGCAATTCTGTGCATCCAAATTATTTTAATCCGATAGTCATAATTTACTCATTGTATTTATAAAAAGAGGGCTCCCCCTCCTAATTTGACATTCTTAATTTTATTTTTGAACTCCTTTCTCTCTAATTCCTTCTTTATCTTGTAATTTTTTATGTATTTCAATAAAATTCTCATTTTACCCATAATTCAGATATGAGTAGTTAATTTTCTTTCAAGTTTGGGTTAAAGGTAAAGTATCAACATGTTCCATAGGCTTAATTGATAAATTTATTTTCTTTACCTCTTTAATTTCTATGGATGCTTTAACTTATCGTGGATAGATAGTAATAACATGGTTATTACTGTTTGACACGATAAGCCTTTAACACTATATTTATTAAATCGTGATTTATGAGGAGTGAATTTTTTTCTCATAATTTAATTAGTAATAATAAGAAATATTAAGCCTTGACGTATGTTGATATGGATTCAGATACCCAAGTCCTTGTGCCAAGCTGCTAACAGTAATATAGGCGTGTTTAAAGGTGAGCACAAAAGTAAAGCAAGACTGGAATATGGGCTGAAGATGATAACAAGTGTATGTCATCGGACTAAAGCAACAGTGTGCTTGTGTAAAGTACATGTTAGAGTTACGAGGCCTTAACGTCCTTCTGTGCGCTTGTAGATATAATATTCTTCTATATAATTCCACTATATGGCAATAAAGTTACCTAAGACATAACTACCTAATCTATTATCACTCTTAATGTACGACTCTATGCTTCTATAGTATAAGGAAATAAAGTTACGTCTTGACTATGAGTATAAGATTTTGGCCTAGTGGTAAGCACTTGATCCTAAAAGTACATCTCCATTTTAGATTTAAAAGTTCTGCTTATGTCAAGTTTTGTATGTATAGTGTATGTTTGTTTGTAGAATGCTTAATTAAGCTATCTTTGAAAATTTTAGCTTATAACCTAGTAATCATGGGATGTAAAAGTAACACAGGTGTTTATTGTGTATCTTGTCATGATATATATAGGTCCAGCATTAGTCTTTAGTGAGTTTATATTAAAGTACTTTCATCACAAGAAAATTTCTTCTTTATTTTGTATGTTGTCATTAGGAATGTCAAGTTTTGTTTCTACTATTAACAAGCATACTATAGATGTTGCTTGTGTCCAATCAACATGTGATTAATAATGTAAAATTCACTCATGAGACTTAAGAAACTATAGACTCTTATTGTTTGGTATGTTTGAATTTGATTTCATCAATGCATAGGAATAAATCTTTGTTGAATCTCACATGTCTTATTATTTAGATTCTACACTTGTGCACTTTAACCAAATTTTAACTACTATATTATATCCTCAAAACTAATTTATTAACCATTAATCAACTATTTATTTAAAAATTTCTTTCTTATGCCTTTATTAATTTACAATTTCACCTCTCCTTGATAAATATTAACATAAAAATTGAGGTTGCATTTATATTTTAATCTAACATCTAAATAGGTCTGAATTTAGTGGAAGCCTAAATAGGTTTGACTAAAAATATTTAAATGACATATTTATTTTTCTTTTTTCAACATCTAAACAGAAAAGTTTAAAAACTAGTAATTTGACATAAATATACTTTTAAGTGGTGCATATATTTATTCATACAATGAATATTATTTAATTTGTTCAATATTTCAAGTTTAGTTAATGTTACCATGTAAATAAAAAAAGTAATTAAAAAATAATTTCAAGAATAATACAAAAATATTAGGTTTACACATAATATTGGAAATACTATTTTTTAGAGTTGAAATTAAAATTTTTCATTTAGATTCATGCTTAAGATAAAAGTGGACATTTTTTATTTTTCTATTAAGATAAAATTGTTAGACAATTAAATGATAATTTTTTTAAAAAAAAAACAACATAAAATAAGTAAATATTTTTTAAAAATTTAAATTCATATTTCATATTAAAAAACAAACAGCACCTAAGTTGATATGCCAATTTTAGATAAGGTAAGCTATCACATCTATTTGGAACTCAAATATTAGGATTGTTGATGGGACCTATTGCATTATTCAAAATAAATTATCACAAATTATATCACATAATCAACGTTTTATTTGTTGGTAAATTTAATGAAACAAGAATAAATTAGTTAAAAAATAGCAACATTTACTTAGGACATTTTAATTTCTAAGGCATAGAACTAGACATAGTATGCCCTTAGAAGTATTTGTTGATTGATTTTTGAGCACATTTATTTAGCTGGCCACTTGAGTTGAAATCCTAGAGGAGGTAAATTTGAGTTTTACTCACTTGTCTATCTTTTACAAGTAAATTAAGGGAAAAAATAGACATAATAATTCAAAATGTTCTTAAATTAAAGCCAAAAGAAAGAAAAAAGAAAAAAGATAGAGAAAATCTTGGATATTTCGCGTATAATTCATTCTTTTGATAAATTGTTACCATGTGTATCTGCTTTGTCTTGATAGATTATTTTGAATCTCTATTCACACATCACAACAATTTGTTAGAAATGGTCGTTACGGTCGGGGTACTAAAGACTTTCTTTTGTTTCCAATAAACATATATGGTAGCAAAGAGACTAGTTTTCCAAGGTGGTTTTGCATGTTAATTTTCTTTTGCCCATCAAAATACCATAATAAATAATTCTAAACATATTATGTGGCACATTGTATGGATTTAAGAGGAAGGCTAAAGGCTTAAATGTTTCCCACATTATGGTCTAGAAAACTAGTACCTATTTAGTGCATGAAATAACATTAACAAGAAGCAAACAGAATCGACTTAATTTGTAATATATCTAGTCACAGCCACCCTCCAAAATATGAGAAGTGGTTCTTCAAACTCCTGCTTACATTTGAGGAAACTTATGCTGCATGCTGAGAGTGCCCAAAGACTCCAGCAGAAAGAGGAGAAAGCCTTTGATGACGCAAGCTGCATGCACCTTCAAACTACACAATAAAGTTAATTATTGAGAGAGATTCTGCTTGAAAAGATAAATTCAAGGACATTTATTTGTTGTAACACAAACAAAAGAGGAACCGCCATTGAAGTAATTGTTATTGATATGACAAGTTGACAATTATTAGGGTGTGTGTATGTGTATACGCAGCAATGCTAAAGAGGGCTGACACAATGCTGCAAAAACAAAGAAAAACTGATGCAGTTTTTATCTTTCTTCTTCCTTTTAGTTGCAAAACGATATCGTTTTGTCTGTGTTTCTGTCAGCGTTGTGTCACCTCTCTAATTTATATGGCAAATAGGAAATTGAAGAGTGAAAAGAAAGAAAAAGAAAAGAAAAAGAGAGTTGATACATGCTATAATGCATTTGGTTCTTTTATAACACATTTGAAATATAAATGTTCTATTATCAATGCAGCTGCGACTAGATCCATGAAATAAAGCAAATATTGGGACGTTATTTTATGTGTAAACATTTTTGCCAAAAAAAATGCAATATGAATGCAGTAAAAAGCCTCGCTTCTTAGTATCGCTTCTGCCTTTTCAAATTGATAGCATCATGTTCTACTATTTGAAGAAAATGATAAACAGATAAATTAATAAAAATTATAATATCATCATTTTCCCAATTTAATTTTTGTGGTGTGGAGGGAAAGCATATGACCTTTTGAATCTTGCATGAATAGTAAATACAGCAGTCAAATCACGTACAAAAAGGCTTCTATTCATCAGTTTGATTTCTAATTTTATTTTGTTAAAAACCAAAAGAAAAACAAGTAGAAAATAAGAGAGGCAAGAGAGAAATTTTGATTTGCACGGATAAAAAGGTATTATATATACAGTAATGTAAGCATTTAGATTCAGTGTTAAATTGAACTTTTTATAACATTATGATTAGTAATTATCAAATAAAAATCATAAATAAATAATTGAATCTTAACAATATACTACTGTAAATTCTAATATAAATCATCAATTGGAATATAATTATGATTTAGCAAATGAATTATATAAATAGAGAAGACATTTGTTTGAGCATATCTTGTTCATCAGACTCGTGACTATCTGCCAGCGCACAATGTGAAATAAAAGGAAATTAAGGAAGAAAATACAAGAAAAAAGAAAATAAAAACAAAAGGACAAGAGAAAGAACAAAACCCATATGTACTCCAACTCATGACTGCCCCATGCAACAAAACATTGTGTCAGAGAAATTTACCTTTTAAAAAAAAACAGTGATTTTGTTTTTTTTTTTTAAAAAAAAACTTAGCCTTTAGGACACATTTACGAACAAAATCCAAAATCATAGATATTAGATAACTATTTAAACTAACGTCGCTAAAATAATCAACGTACATGTACTTACTTGTTCTTCTTCAGTGAAAACTCCCTCCTCCTCCTCCAAATGATTGGCCTGTTGGTGCAGTGATGTTTCTTTCTGAATCCAATGAGCTTACATCGATGACGCCGCCATGTTGCTGCTGTTGTTTTTCTCTTTGCTGAAACCCACCACTTACGCTTCTCACAATTTGTCCAACGCCAAGAAAATCTCTGGTCATTCTATCTGAACCACCCATGCCTGCGTTCATATTTTGGTGCAACTTTGCTTCATAATTAGGGTGATGATGACGGTGATGGTGGTGGTGGTTTTGCTCTTGCCCATTAAATGCATTGACTTGATCATTTGACCCAGTTCCGAAAATCGATGAATTGGTGGCTGCAAATGGATTCATTAGGTCGTGGATGCTGCTGCTGTTATCATTTTCTGATGATCCGGGCCCACCGAATACGTTACCAGCACCACCAAAGTTATTGTTGTTATTAGTTTTTGAGCCACTTGAGGACGAGCTTCCGCCGAAACTCCTTAGCAATGAAGCAGTGTTGTTGTTGCTTGAAGTTGAGCCCATTTGTGCAGCCTTTTGAAGGAGTGCTGTGGCTGACATGTGGGGGACCATGGTCTCATTTTGATGAACTGATGAGGTACTGAAGAGTGAGGGGACAGCGCCGGGGCTGATCTGATGATCACTGATTAAGTTGTTCGTGAAGAGATTATTGTTCGTTCCTTGATGATGATCAACTCCACCGGTGCCAGTACCAGCAGTCCCATTTTGTTCATTGTTGTTGAACTGATGATGATGACCACCTGCTGCAGATAACATTAAGTTGCTGGCATTGCTATTGTTGTTGCTGTTGCTGTTACTTAAGCTGTTGGTTGAGCTACTATTTGAAAGGAAGCTAAGGTTGAAGAGATTATTAGCTGCTGCTGCCGAGTTTGTAACTGGGTTGCTGTTGTTTGGGTTGTTTTGAAGATCAGCAAATTGCATTAGTCCATGGAAAGGCGGCGGCTTATTTGGCAACAACCCTTGTTGATGCTGTTGTTGCTCTTCATGGTAGCTTTGGTTTGATTCTTGCATGAAAAATGGGGTTGACGCCAAACTCTGCGGTGGTCGGAACGATGAGGATGAAGACCCCATTGAAGGTGAAAGCAGATGATCAAACGGCGTCGACCGGGAGCCACTGCCGCCGAGGCATAAAATATCACCGGATTGATTGGTTTGGTGGTGGTCTTTGATTGAGGAAAGTTGAGGACCCACTTGAGATAAGCCTAAGGCCATGTTGTTGGTACTTGCATATAAATGGCTGCCAATGGCACTCAAACTTGGTTGGTGTCTTGCACTTTCTTGAGCCAGTGCATCACAGAAAGCCCTGTGAGTGATAAAACTGTCGCGCCTGCAGCAATTATTAGCAAAAGAAGAAACCATTAGATCTCCTCTGATAGATGTAATAAAAAGGACACAATACATGAAAAAAGAGAAGTGAAAACAAAATTTGAACAGCAAGCTAGCATACGAAATGTCCTTTGGCTATACTGCTAACAAATCAAATTATAGATTTTTTTGATGATTACATGTGGATAGAAAAACTGAATCACTGTGAAAATACATATGACATAAAAAACAAGGGCACGTTTCCAGGTATCATGAAAATAGTAACTAAATAAGGCCCACTGAAAAGAATTTGAAAAACAAAATAGAAATGAAAGTCCAAATGAAATAATGATGATGACAGAATGTTATAACCCATGTGACTCATCGTACATGACCTTCAATAATACCTCCATTGTTGCCCTAAGTCTGCTGAAAGCCTAAAATCGTACTCGAATTAAAGATTATTATTATTATTAAAATTATTATTTTTCATAGTATACGATAAGTAAGTAAAGTAACTGAAATTCTACAAAGCAAAAAAAAAAAAAGAACTTATTAATTAAGGTAGGTGAAAGGAATTCACTAAAACTTAGAAATGATTAAGCAGTAGAACGTGAACTACCCATTTCAATGACTGGGGGTGTTCAATAAATGCAACTAAAGAATGTATCAAGAACCCATTTCAGGACTTGTTTTAATTAATATGTATGATCAAAACTCATGTGATGATGTAGAGAGAATTGTGTTTGCCTGAACAAAGGATAATAATTAAAAAAGAAACCCAAAAAAATGAAAGTATAAAAGAAAAATCTGCCAATAACAGACTGAAGGGATAAATTTGCAAAAGTGTAGACTGTAAAATTTACAACGTCAAAACAAGAAACCAAGAAAGAGAAAGAGAAGAGAAGACTGAGGGCTAACGTTATCATGAAAAGGGCTTCAGACGGAGCACAGAACTGATCACATCTAGCCAACTCATAAGAGAACAAACAAGGTAACAACACAGCATCAGCAGCAATAACAAAAACTCTCTCATTTCACAACATGTGAATAAGGAAAAGTGAACAAACGCTGAAAAAGGGCGGTGTTTCCAAGGTCCCAAGAAAATGAAATAGAAAAGGACGATAGTTTTTTTTTTCCTTTACAATTTTATTTTTTAAAAAATAAAAAAAGTTTATGGCAGTTTTTCACAGGTTACTCACGTGGGCAGAGTTATGATTTGAGGAAGACAAGAAGAGGAAAAAGGTATCAAACATTATCTTCGTCATTTGAAAATTATTATAAGCCCTATACCAAAACAGCCGATTAAGGAAGATTGATTGATGATAAAGAGAGTGGAAGAAGAATTTGTATTGAGTGGATAAATAAATAAATAAATTACCTGGAGAAAAGGGTGCCGCAATCGCATCGATATTCTCTAGTGCCACAAGTTTTAGAATGAGCTTTCCAATCAGATTGAACGGCATAACGTTTGGAGCACTTCTCGCACTTCCATTTTTTCTCACCATGTTTTCTTGAGTAGTGTTTTTTTATGCCAGTAAGGTCACCAAGAGCTCTAGAAGGGTCATGGTGGACGCATGTGGGCTCAGGGCAAAGATAGACCTTCCTCTTCACTTCTTTTGTAGTCTTCTGCTTAAGCTTCCAAGGCAAATTGTGTCCTCTTCTGTGTAGCTGTAGGTTTTGCTCTCTTTGGAACCCTTTATTACATACTTCACATATGAACCTGTTTGTTGCCATTAGAGTCTTCGGTGATAGTGCTATCACCTCCGCATCCGGATCTGCTTTTTTTTTTTTTTAAATTCAAAATTAGGGTTAGCTAGCTGGCTGGCTACTAGCAGCCGGAAAGAAAAACAAATTGAAGGGAAGAAAATTATGAAGAGAGAATTAATTGGTTGATTGATTAGCTGTTGTAGATCTTAATAATAAATAAATAAATAACTGGAACAAAATTGAATGATACTTGCTTGGAGTTCCGGGCTGGTTTCTTTTTTTCTTCTGAGGTGGTGGAACTGGAGGTGGAGCTGAAGATGAAGTTGGTGTTGAAGAATGTTGTTGCTTCATCTGGTTTTGATCTTCTCTAATTTCAAAGAAAGGAGCTGATGAAGACGCTGACATATTCATATGAAATAAGAACTCTAACTTTTGCTGCTGCGGCTTTCTGGAATCCCTGCTCGTTTGTTTGTGTTAAATTCTTTACAAGCAAATATCTGAAACTGAAACCCAGCAAGCCAATTCTTTACAAACCAGTATCTGAAACTGAAACCCAGCAAGCCCACATTAAAACTAAAGAACAGAGTTTCTTTGAAAATCTTATCTGAAGCTTCTTCTGATGAGGAGGCTTTTGATGATGAGTACTGAATAATGAGAAGGAAGGAAAAGTGAAATTAAAAAAAAATAAATAAAAAATTTATTATAGTAGTAGCAGATGTAGAGAGAAAAGGAAAAGGGAATCAATCAACTTACTAACCCATTATTTTCTCTTCTTTTGAATGCCAAGATTTTGTAATAACTGATGTTCTACTGATTTGTTGTCATGCAGATACACTAACACAAATACACATACAAAAAATAAAAATACAAACTCTTTTATCTTCTTAGTTATTCAATTTACAAATTGAATTATTATTCCTTTTTTCCCCCCTGATTTTGCTCAATTATTTCAGCTACAAATTGCTAAAATAAATTAAATGAAAGGGGGGGGGGGTGTGGGGCGGGGGGGAGAGAGAAGGTAAGGGGAATACAGGTCGGTGGACCCAATCCACAGCCGCATAACGACATAGGATGGTGCGTGAGGGCAGCATGAACAGAACAGCTACACATATACACACATACACTCTTCTCTCCCTTTCTCTCTCTCTCTCTCGTTTTCGTATCTTCTTTCTCACTTGCAGACAAACTCACCTTCATCACCCTCTCCCTCTCACTGGGCCACTCGGTAAACAAACTAACCCTTCACTATTTTTTAAACCATCATTTTTACTACAACTACATTCTTTCACAATCAAACATATATAGGTGCGAATGTGATTCTAAAAAATAAAATAAAATAAAAACAGGTGCCGATGTCTGCATTTTATAAAATGTGATTTCGTTTCTTTATAGTACTATAAAAAAAAAAACTCTAAAATTGTGTAAAGTACTTCTATAACATTGTAAATGATGATGAATCTGTACTTTATAAAGTGTAGACATTCGCACCCAATATTAGAACATAGAATATTTAGTTCAATCAGCACTAGAATAAATAAAATATAAATTTACTTAAGAAGGCTAGAACGGAAAATCTATATGTTGAAGAGAGAAATGAATAAATTTTTTAATAACACCGTTATTTTTACTGAAAATATATAACAATCACAGGTGAGTGTATTTTAATTAAAATCGTGAAGACGCCACACCAAAATCTATATATATATAATATACTCAATGTCAGAATATAGAATTTTTAATTAAATTAGAGCTAGAATGAAGAAACTATAAATTTACTTAAGAAGATGAGAAAAAAAAGTATAAGATAAAGCAGATAATTGAATTAAATTTTAATTAAGACCTTTTTTTTCTAAAAATATATAACAATCTTAGAGTGGAACGACCCCAAGCCACAACATAAATCTACCCCTAATAACACTTCAATTAATTAAATAAATATATATGTATGTTTTAGTGGAATAAATTTTCAAAATCAATATTATAGTACTATATGACAGTGTATTATCCTTTATTAGATTAAAACTTAAATGAATACATAATTAAAGTTAAAAAAAAATGAAATTACGGTGAAATTTGGTTATGTAAGCTCATATGTATATATATCCACACACCCACACACACGCACGCACGCGCGCGCCCACACACACACGTACGGTGTTGAAAAGCAAACACCTGACAGTTGATTGGCCTTGGCTTTTGTTGAAGCTGTTTTCTAAAATTCTGCTTAAAAGATAGGGTACTGTTGCTGCTGTCTAAGAGAGGCCATTTGGGGACTGACATGCGGAGGGCAAAAAAAGGTTCTAGTCTATTTGTTTTTGCACCTATTAGATTGGATTTAGTTTATTGCATGGGGTTGCGTTTGAGTGGAGGGGAAGATTGAGGATGCTGGCTAATGGCTACGGCAGTCACATCAAGGCATCAAGGCTGCTTTTGTCATTTCGCCCAAAAGTTTTGATCAATTAAATCACAATCTAGACCTAATCCAACAACTGGGTATAATTAAATATATGGTACTGAATTTTTTAGGCCACTAATCTATGTAATTGTTATCATCCCCGGCCTGTCTAAATCACTACGCGACTGCCTAATTTTGACCCTTGATTGTATTTATAAAACTAATTATGCATACAAATATCTTTTAACCTATATAGTCCATGAGAAATTGTTATAAAAGTAGGCTGATGTAATAAATTAGTAAAGTATGAACGTAGTCAAGGGAGACTATATTAATGAAGTTAAATATTTGCTTGTGAAATTTCAAATGTTTTGATAGGGACAGTTTTTATATTTTCTGAAAAGATATTTAATATATTTTGATTAATTTGACAGTTTTTATTCCTTGCCGATACTTCAAAATTTGCTGAAAGGAGAAGGTTGCTAGCATCTATGCATAGTTGTCATTCCTTAAAACAATGACAGCTTAACAGTTACCGTGCATCTCACTGTCACGTAAAATTTTTATAATGGTACAGTTTTGATGAAGCTGTAATTATTTTGAGTGGATGACATTTTGATATTGGAAGCTGATCAGCTGAACCGACTTCCTCGATTATCTAAAAGAACAAAATCATAAGGCTTCCAACGGGTCAAAAATTTTGATTTTTAGTTTTGGGAGTTACTATTTGGAATATCGGATAAGCATTGTTTAGATTCTATGGCTAGGTTGAATTGTTTTTGACATCTTTTTGACTTTTTATACTAAACTCTGTTCCTAAATGTCATGCTACAACCCTAAATTTTGGGTACAACAATGTTTTCTTAAAATTATTACAGAATATATTTTAGGTACCATTAGACAGTCAGAAAATTATAAAATTTATATAATCTAACTATTTGATGATGTTTAAATTGAATTAAAATTTAGTATTGGGTAAATTTTTTTTTATATTGAATCAATGGTTATAATTTTTTCAAATTTTTATTTTTTATTTATCTTATTTAACCCTTTGATTTAACTTAACTCAATATTGAATCGTTATTTGTTAAGATTTGTTAAGATTGTGAGATATGACGTTCTTGAAGTACTATAGTCATAACCATTAAACTAATAGCTATACAATATTCATAACAATTTTAACATTGGACAACAATTGATTTTAATATCAATTGTTATATTACTTTTTGGCATAGTAATTGACTAGTTGATGCTTATTTATTATATCTTTAATGCAAAATATTCATGTCTCTCTATATAACTATGAGAGTAGATTTTTTCTTAATTTAGAATTCTTTATCCTAATAGTAATTCTTAAAAAATACCTCTGACCTAGATTGTAAAGTCACCTAACCTATAGTCCCAAGAATTGTTCATATATGTATATTGTATCATTTGGATTCAAAAAAATTTGTGAGTGTCAAACTAAAATCCTGTCCTCATTGGCCTCCTCCGTTACTTGTAAAGCTTTATAAACAAAATTTTCAAGAAGGAAAAAGAAATGGTAAATCACACTTCTTAAGTAATATGAAATTAAAACAAAAATCCACGACATCTTATCTAACCTTTTCTAGAAAAACAACAAATATAGAGAAACGATTTGCTGGGAACAAAGGACTATTAAAAACTGCAGTTGATGAAGGCATGTCATAGATGCATAATGCATGTGGATACTTGAATACATGAGCATTACATGTTTTCTAATATAAAGCGAAAATATATACTAATAATAATAGCAACAACAATAAATAGGGATTAAATATTAAGAAAGTAAAACTTTCAGTTACAAAGAATTAAATGTCAAAACTCATATTCAAAACAGCGAACAACTAAGTGACAACGCAACAATTTGTTTGCAAAATAAGGAGAATGGCTTAGCTTCTATACGACACGTTAGATTTCAACAACGGCCATCTTTCTTTCAGAAACCTAACACCCCTCCAATTTTTTATTTTGTATTCTCTGTTTCCAGAATTTTAACAAATAACATTATTCTAATGGGTCTGATCGACTTATTTTTAAGAAAAGTGCGTTTAGGATTGAGATTGGATAGTTATAACTTAAAAGTTATAACAGTAAAATATTTAATAAATATTATCTGCTGTAGTTTAAAAGTTATGTTAGTATAATTTTTTAGTTGTATAATAAAAAATCTATTATATTTTTAATAATTTTATCAAAATTATTATTTAAAATTTATATTTACTACTTATTATTAATTTTTGTTTCGTAGTTATAGTTTTTTTTTTTACAATAACTATATCTTAAAAGTTACAGTACTTTAATTCCAAACACCCTAATTTAAATTTACCCACCACTATTTATTTTTAGTAAAGATATCTTTACTTAGTTAAAAAAAAAAACTAGTAGAATATGAAAAAACAAAAATTTAATTAAGGAATAGACCTAAAAATATAATTTTTAATTGTTAAAATTTGTAATTTTTTTATATTTTATTAAAAAAGTGAGAATGTCCCCACTACAGAATGACTATATAAATATGTGTGTGTATATGCACATATATAAAATGTTGGTAATGCTTAGTGAAGTTATTGCCCAAGGAATGGAAACTTCTAGGAAGGCTCATGTTACTCCAAATTCTAGTACCATACGGTTCATAAAATCAATTAGGGAAAATGCCTTTGGATTATAAATGACAAGATTAAAAAGGCTATTTCCTTAAAGTTCTGTAAGCTCACTAAAAGAGCTAGGAGGAAACAACACTGCCAATTTAAAGCTGGAAAGCGACAATATATATAATATTGTCATCATCATGACATATGTTGTATGTACTAGCTTAGAATATAAGGAAACATAATTTAATAAACGGATAAAACATAAGCAAAATATTGGCGACCATATGACTATATAGATTCAAATTTGATAAATTTTGGTGTTGTTATGGTCATAAATGTCTAGATTTCCGTGTTTATTATGGAAACATGGCAACTATATGGCCATCAGAAAGTCATTGGTTCTTTAAAATTATTATCTCTTATTGATAATCAACATTATATGTTGGATTGGAGAATTAGAGAAGGAAATCAATTTAACTGTATACTTCGACTTGTATGTATGTATGTATACACACACACGCTCAATATATATGAAGAAAATTATATATTCATGTAAAAAATGACCTAGCTGTATTTTAATAAAGCATGAAGACTTAAATCTGGGCAATTTTCGTGTGTAAAACTAACCTAAAACAAAGAGCATGTGTCTAAGAATATCCCTCGATAGATAAAGAAATAAAATTTCGGCTAAGTATATATGCTTTATGCAACCCTTATAAACACAGCTAGTGCTACTAAATTCCTTGAATGCTTCTCATTTTTCTCCAAAATACTTAAATAAGTACTTGTGTGGTACTAGTGTGAGGAAAACTAGGACACTTAATCTCTTTTTTTCTTTCTTTTGAGAAGAGGACACTTAGAGATTATTTGTTAAATGTCTAAACTTTAAAATTTATAAAATTTTAGATCTTTTTTTAAAATTTACTTGTTTATTTTTTGTAACTTATATTTTATTTTCAGACATTTACATCTACATAGAAGAAGTCAGAATTCGTGACTTTTATTTGAATGGAAACAAGTTAAAGTAAATATTATATTTAAAAAATATTTCCTAAATTATAAAATAAAATCCCTTTTTTATTTTAATTTACAAGAACATAAATATAAAATAATCAAATTTAGGATATTTTTTATTAAAAAAATAAACAGAACGCCACTTATATTCAGATATTAAAAAAAAGAAAAATAAATATATGATTCAAATTATTTTATCTAGATCCATTTAGACTTTACAAAAATTTAGGCCTATTCAAATTTCAAACTAAAAAAATAAACACTACCTTAATATCTTATTTTCATTATAAAATGCTAAAATAATTAGGTTGTCCAAACTCTATTAAAAAAAAAAGGCTGTCTTTTAGGATTCAGCCACGTATTACTAGTATTTTAGAAACTCTTTTGTTACTTGCTAAATTTAATTAGGTGTATTTTCTCGATACATTTAAGTATTAGGAATTTGATAAATTCCTAAACTTAATGGTGATGACCAAACACTGTGTTTTATAATACAAAAGAGTTTCTAAAATATTATTAATACGAGCCTGAATCCTAAAAAACAGTGTGATAGAAGTAGCATCTAGCTTCCAACGATTCCCCCAACTTTCTCTTCTTTTAACCCGCAGTTGTCTTCATGACTTGGTTTTTTGGTTTTTCTAAGTTCTATCTGCTTTAGTCGCTTTATTGGGTTTGGCTATTTCTTAGTATCCAGTAAGAAAAACTTACGAAGAAAGCTGACATTTTATTTCCAAAGTTGCTTATAAGTATATAATGATAGGAAATAATATGCTATTAAAGTTAGTTGTACAAAATTTTTGTAATAGTTAAATTAAAAACATAATATTAATTTGAACACGATACATAGTGTATATAGATATTTCAATATGTTGTCTTAATTTACTTATACAAAATCAGAAGCTTGGAGTACATTTACTAATGCACCGTTTGCTATTGTGTGCTATGAGTTCTAGCCACAATTGCAATAAAATGATAGTTATATTGTACAAACAACGTTTATGAGTATTAAAATTTGGAGGGAAAATTATTAATTTACTATAACAACAAAGTATTTTTTGTCATTATTCCATTTAGTAAATGTAATTTTTAAGTTTAGTAATTTTTTTAAAAGTTATATTATGTAATTGATATGTCGACTTTATTAAATTCCTAATTATTTTCTTGAAAATATGTAATAAAATATATAATTCTAATTCTAATTCTAATTTATTTTTATAAATTAGTTAAACAAATCGCCAACCATCACTTGTCGGTGCCGACCACCATCAATCATTTTACGTTCAATTCACAAATGGTATCGTTGAAATCCTCGTGACTTGGTCTATGCAATTATACTCTTATCTCCTCCGTCTAATATTTTGTTCATAGGAGAATAACATCTAAAATTTTAGCAAAAACATAATGCCACCGTCAATTGGCGGCGATTGGTGGTGTATCACCAGCACAATTTTGTAAATCAATGTTAGCTCAACTTAGGATCCATTTGGAACAGCTACGCTATTAGGGAATATTCTCCTAGAGTATAGAGTGGGCAGCAAACCATCTTTCACCTAAAATTTTAGCAATCATTTTCTTCTGAATACAATATCAGACAGAGGAGACAACAGTAATAATTGCATAAAGTAATCAATTTTACCATTTATGAACTCAATAGAGACTTATTTTTTATAGTTGTGTTGGGAAAATATGTTCTTTAAAAGTATATATGTTTATCTAATTGTAATAAATATTTTTTTATTAATAAAACAATTGAGGTATTTTATTCAGATATCTTATTTGCACTAATTTTTTAGTAAAGTCCATTTAATCATATTATATGTATTTATGTGATCACTATGTAGATTCACAAAAGACATAAATACAAGTTATCTTATGATTTAATAGATTGAGTTCGCAGTTGATAAATAAAGTTGGGCACTTTATTTAGGTATAAACTGTAATAAATTCATTGAATGATTTGTCTTAATCATGTATGAATTTATTGATGTAGTACGACTATATTGAACAGGATCACATATGATATTTAATTAACTTTATAATAATTGTCAAACTTATTAAATCTCATAGGCATTGATTTTACTATAATTATAATCTTGAGTTAGTTATAATTTTATGATTGTGGTTGTCATTCCATTTGAGTTACCAATGAGCACGACACATACTTGTAGTCAAGATTACCCGGTATCTTGGTGGGAGCAATTACAAGTATTGAAGTTATAGAATAACAATATGGAATTTGTACAACACATCTCTTGATGGGTTTTCGGTACTTGATCATAGAATTCTCTGTCTAAAGTGGATTGACATATTTAATATATTGAAAATGATCATTAGAGAAAACCAATAAGTATCAAGGAATAAGATGTTATTAAATTGATTGGACAGTTGAGATATCAATTTAATTAACGATGTGGTACAAAGGATTGTGCAGTAAAGAGATCAATGTGGCTTGGGACGAATTGTTATTCGAGCATACAATTATGGAGGTCAGTTCCAATCTTATAGTGGAATAGAATTAGAATTAAATAATTAAGCTAGTTTAATTACAGGTTTAATTATTGTAGCCACTATTGTATGTTCCCAAATGATCCCTGGGTTAGCTCATTTAATTGACTACACCACTACTGGACTAAAAAATAATAAAACTGGCATATTAGGTGATAAACCTAAATATAATATTTGTTAAGGCCCTATGTATTATATTTAAGTGTAAATGGGGCCTTGTGATATTTTACGAGGTGGGCCCTAAAATTGTTACACTTTATCTCCACTTTTACGTAAGTGGAGAGAAAAAATATTAAATATAATATATTTAATATTTTAAATTATTATATAATAAGGATAACACAAAATTAGGGTTTTAACTAGGGTAATATTATATATAAGTGTTCTTTTCTCTTAAAGAAAAAAAAGAGATGCATTTTGAGAAAAACACTGAAAAAAAGAAGTCAGGAATTTTTTAGGAGTGGTGAAACGAACGCCCACACGTTCAGTGCAGATCAAACTTGAGTCATACCCTGAAAGATCGTTGGGCGGCGGATTTATTGCCTAGTGTCGTTCATCTTCTCAGATTATCAAGGTATGATTATTTTGGATTACGAATTTCTTATATATTATATGAGATCGGTCCTAAAATTTATTTTTATGAGAAAAATTATGATTTTTCACCAACAAGTTGATAGTAGATCCTGGTGGCCAATTGCAACTTGGAGCGAGTGACGGTGAGTTTTTCATGTTTCAACAAATTTAAATAAAAAAAGCTTCTAAAAAATAAAAAAATAATTATAAGAGTTAACAAAAATAATAATTATAGAAATGAATAAATAATGATAATTTAATAGATTATTTAGATCAATATGATTTTTTTTTCCAACAAAAGCCTAAGAATGATATGCATAGATTCTTATAAAATATATAAAATATTCCCAATATCTATGAGAAACAAATCCATATACAAACCTGATTTGCACCACTAATATCAAACCTAGTTCAACATATAAGATTCGAAATTCAATGTAAGGACAACCTAGACCATAGAGACATCAAGAAAATTAATAATGAAAAACACAAATAAAAATAATTCGCACCCTTAAAAATAGCAGAATCGAGCTTGTTGTACAGTCAAAATTATCAAAACCAATATCTTCCAGCACAATGATGAAGGTAGTGCCTAGAAAGCCAATATCAAATTTCTTTGCTGCTTTGAGTTCACAAAAATTTGTGATTTTATATGAGAAAAATGCCAAGGTTAATCAATAGTATTACACTAGAATTTGCATGTTAAAATTTAGAACTTTATTAACCATTGTTCCATATTTTGAACAGTCTGGTTATATTGCTTAAACACTTGACTGAATTTGGTTACAATCTTTCAATTACCCTACACTTTAATTAAAGGCTACAACAAGATGTTGAGTTGATCTTTTATTTTTTTACTTTATTTTTGAATTAGTTCCACTTGTGATGACATAGCTTTAGTTCAAGAGTGTTTTAATAGAGCCCTATGATTTGATGGCACACTACAGTGGCGGATCTAAAAAATAATTTATTAGGGACTAAATTACATAATAGTAAATTTTAAAACTTAAACTTTGAATATATACATTTATAATTGTTCTCAATGTATTTTTAAGAATAAAAAAATATTTGTGTTGATGACTTATCATTATTTTTAAGTATAATGTAAGCTTTTATGATTCTTAAAATTAGTTTAAATTTTGTGAGTTTATAAATTTATAGCATCAATTTTGATAAAATTCATGGAAGCTAATTAGAATCCTTAAATATTTTTTCTTTTATCTTTAGATTTTTTTTTAGCCAACAAAGGCTACATCCCCCACTGGTCATATACTGCATCTACCCTTAGCACATTGGTCAATTGCATGTTTCTTGATAAAAGTTTTGAGCAAAATATTTGTTGTCAATGAATTGAGAATAGGGGTGGCAATATTATTTTGGGCATTACAGCTGAGATTAGATATTAGGCTAACAATACAAGTTTGAGGTAGTTCTTAACTATTGAGCTAGCTTTTGGATATAAGTTATATTTGTGGATCTTCTATATGCTATCAAAGCCAAACTCACTAATAAATGGACACACGTGACCTTACCACATGACAAAAATCAAGTAAAAAGATTGAGTTGCATGTGATAAGGGTGTTCGAGGAAATTATATCACATCTACTAAAAATATTCACAATACTAAAATTATAATTTTGAGACGTTCTTCAAGTTTTGAGTATTGAGTTAGACCCAAGGGTTCTTGTAGATATAAGTCATACTATGATGATACCAAATAAGTCAGATCAATAAGCTTCTATAAGTATGAATCACAACATGATTATAAAACATTGATATGATATGATTAGGGGGCAAAGGATGGGATGGGAGAGATTTGCCAATTCTAGTCCTATCCCGGATATACAAGTGGGATAAAAAAAAAGTCTCATTCCTATCCTTTCATTTTTTTGGGATAAAAATTCCTAATCTCATCTAGTCCCATTATCCTGAACAATCTGAAATATAAATAAATAAATTTTGATACTTTTTTTCTTTTAAAGATTATCATAATTCAATATAGAAAAACTCTTCAATAAATAAAAAGTAAAATAATTAAATAATAATTTTATTTTAACTACATACATGTTCAAATATAATTTTACGGTATAATTATCTATTTACTTTTATTCCACATCAATAGTAAGGCTTACACTTCACAAACAATATATTTGGATAGTAACAAACTTCAACCTTGTTAAAATATCTAATAATTGAACAATATAATAACAAATTAAACCAATAATTAAGGTTGGCAATGAGACAAGAATTGCTAATCCCAATCCTATCCCATTTATACAAGTAAGATAAAAGAATGTGTCATTTTTATAATTTTATTTATGTATTTATTTATTGGGACAAAAGTGTGTCCCAATTGGATGGGATCTTATAGGATCCCATGCCAACAAGAAAAATTACCATCCTTTTTTTGTGTTTGAGTTGACATAAATTGATTTAATTATTAATTAATCATACTGTAATCTTGGTGGACTACCTTGATGAGAAGCCCTTTAGATCTAGATAGAAAAACCCACAACTAGATTGATAAGAACCCAAGAAAGCTAATATGATTGGAATTTAGATAAAAGATCCAAAATTTTGAGAAATTAAGTCTCAAGAACTCAGATTGCTAGGTAAGACACCATAATGGTTAGCAATTTCTTTGATAAGTCAAAAGTTCTTTAAAAAAACAAGTTGAGAAAATCCTCTGTAATGATATAAAATTCAAGATTGTCAAAAGTTGCATTCAAAGAACATAAAAAGAGTATTTATATAAGGAGGCTAACTCTAATTTAACTTAAAATATGAAAAAAAATGTTAGAATTAAAACCCGAAGCTGTATAGGCCTTGGTCTGCAAAGTTACTGATTTTAAATGGACCTTAACTTAGGCATGTGATGTTGAATTTAGGTTCCACATACTGTTTCGAAGCCAGTGATTTAACTATAGCTTTAGAATTATTTTTTTTTATCTTTTCTTCTACTTCAAAATCATCTTCTCTGATGCTTACTACTACATTAGCTCGAATCAAGTATATTAAGGCTGGTTCCTCTTTTTTAGAGCCTATTTTGAATATTGATCTCTTACAAATTCAATTTGAATCAAATTTATCCAAAGTAGCCTGAAAAAAACCTTGCATTGCTTCCTTAATCTTCTTAATTTCTACTCCCGTAATTGGTCCTTCTAGGGCCAAGTAACGGAGCTTTTACACTCTGAGCATTCTAGATCACATCATATCTCAACATATCTACTAATTTATATATGAATATTATTCATGTAATCATGTCGTATCAATATGTTCACATGTTCATAACCTACTTATCAATTTGTCATGCCATTTTTTTACTTGTATTGTCATGTCAATTGGGTATTATTTTATCATGTTATATTGACCTATTTAGTAGACAACGTATTCATGTTCAAAGATTTTGATATGAATTATTAAAGGGTCGTATCTATTTTACTTAAATTTGATATGACACTTTAACATGAATTGACACCTTAATCAAAAATATTTTTATTTGAAAAATTATATCCATTTTATTTTTGTTCATTTTAATCTTAGTATTAAAACAAAAAAAATCACTATAAAAGAAATTGATTATCTGAGACCTTTAAAAATTAAAAATAATTAATTTTTTTAGTAAAAATATCATATTTTACTTTAGTAAATGCTGACATTATTTTAATATCGTAGATTAAATAGGACAACTAAAGATTTATTAGGTCTCAAGTGTAAAAACAATATCTGAAAGGAAATAAAGTATCATTTTGTGTCTTCTATAATGAACTATGAATTTAGTTTCTAGTATTAGGTTTTGCATTTTGTAGATAGAGCTACCTAGATTTGACATGACCTGTCTACCAAACAGTAACCCGGCATGAATAAATTGGTTTAGGTCATGAAAATTGATATAATTATTAAATGAGTCATGTCATTGTAAACAGGGTTTCTTTGTGTTAGAGTTTAATTTCTTAGCCCATTTATCTTATTAGTAAAATAATTATTAAACAATTAACCAACTCTTAATTTACAATTACACTAAAATATACTTATCTTCTCTTTTCTAAGTTAATTTGTAAATTCTTGTTATCAAAACTTAAATATTTGACAAGTTTGTCTCTCTCTCTCTCTCTTTCTGTGTGCCTTTTTTTTTCCTCTAGGAGGATGACTATTTATATGTATTATATTCTATAAATCAATAACCTATTATTTTTTTATGTTAGGTTCGGGTTTCAACATTTTGATATGATTATTAAATGGTTTATCTTTTAGTTATTTTAAGTATGATCTAAAACAAAATGGACATGACATAAATATGACCTGATGACTTATTATATCAACTCTACCTATAGGGCTCTAGAGTCGAGTCATAGAACTTAGAGTGGGTAGGAAACTAAAAAGTTGAACTGAATCTATTTGGCTTGATTCTTATCACATTCAATAAGTTTGCATTTTTATTTAGACTAGTCAAACCAAAACGAAATCAAGAACCAATTGTTATCCTAAAATTTTAGAAAATATAGATGTGTCAGACCTTAGATATTTTAAGGAAGAAAAAAAAATTAATGATATGTGTAACATCCGACATCGCTAGCAAGACAATTCTTTAAATAACTTATAAGTCTTATTCTCTCCTAACTAAGTAGGCATGTTTTGAGTTGCAAAGCCCAGTAATAAAGCCATAATGGGTTGTGTGCTCAAAATTGACAATATCTAGTTTGTTGTTTGGCTCAAGTTATTACAACTGGTATCGGAGATAGGTCATGACCTAATGTGTGTATAGATATGCTAATGATATGATTTTCTTCCATCTTATTTCCAATGACTCTCACAAGAATGTGTGGTCCTTAAAGAGAGAAAATGGTTATTAGACTTGGGCTCTTACAATTGGTTTCAAAAAATATAGATAGTGACTTGATGTATAAATGGGTATGTTAATGACATGGTTTTATTTCATCTTATTTTCAGTGACCCTTATAAGGATGTACGATCCTTAAGAGGAGAAGTGTGTAACATCCCTTATCACTAGCAAGAGTCTAGATTAGCTTATAAGTCTTGTGCTCTCCTAACTAAGTAGATGCATTTTAGGCTGTAAAACCCAATAACACAATTGTGATAGACTATATACCCAAAGCGGATAATATCTATTTAGTTATTTGGTTTGGACTAACATAAAATGGCTCAAATCAAACCATACATAACTAAATTAAACTAATTAGGTTTGGTTTGATTTATATATTTAATTATTTAGATAAGATTTTTTTCACAAAATTTGCTTTAATTCAACAGAATATTGATCAATTGAATTGTATGATATTAAGAGAGTTATTGGATATTATGAAAGTAGTAGCAAAAAATTAACAATCTCTCCTCTATCATAAGATTAGACACCAAGTGTTCTAATGCTAGTTCACATGTTTTAATATCACAAACTTCAATATCAATCCTCTAAGGTCTAATGTCTCGGATCTTAAGCATAATAATATCAAGTCATAGACATCTACTACAACTACTACTAATAATTGTGGTATAATTTCTTTTAGCCTCCGACTAGAATAACAAATTTTAATTTACTCATTAAAAATGTGAATAGAATCAAATTACTATCAATTTCATTCAATAATAATAATGGTAGATTAATAAGACTATTACTACATGGGTTTTGAATTTTACGTTCATTTAAGAATGCCCAAGCTTAAGGGTAACTCAAGAATTTTTTGCATTTGTTGTGAGTTTATTTCCTATGATATTCTAGGAAGTATTATTATTTTTTAATTAATTCTATTTAAAAAGAACTAATGGTGTGTTTATTTTGCGGATTGAGAAATTGAAGTTCAAAATTAGAATCATTGATAGTGTTTGCTTTACAAAATAAGAATGATAATGATAATCATTTTAATGGGACTCATAGTAAAATGAGATTAAAGAATGTGAGTTGATTGCCAAGAGGGGTGGGAATCAATTTTCATTCTCACAACTACCCATTTTGCCCCTATTAAATTTTTAAAATCTCCAAATTGCCCTCAATTATGTTCCGTCACTTTTGCATTTTGGTACCTACATAATTTATAAAAGTACCCAGAAATTTTATAATGTTTTCAAATAGGTCTTTCATTATTTGTTGCTGTTGGTGATGGTGGTGATGGTGTTAGTAGTATTAGTAATAATAATAATAATGTTGACGTTGTTATTATTAAAATTATTTTTATTGTTCTTATTATTATTATTATTATTATTATTATTATTATTCATAACAATAAATTTTTTATTATATTAAATAATAATAAAAATGACAATAATTAAATAAGAGAATTTTAATAATTTAAAACAATCAATTGTGATTTTTAGATAAAGTTAACTCATCAATGGAATATTTAATTTCGATTCTGATTTTTGTAGTTTAAGAAAATAACTTATTTGTATTCTCATTCCAACTTATTTTGACTCCTTATCATTTGAATTTTAGTTCATTTTGATTAAATTTATAAACGTACTATAAAACTAGCTATGGAAACGTTAAAACCAGCATTGAATTTATTGTTCCTCATAATTTAAAAATCTAAGACTATTTACTACTAATTAACTTGCAAACTATTGAGATTACTTTAGCATAATTGCCCTACTATATGTGCATTATCTTTAAATAGAACCTGAGTTGGCTTCGATAGTGACTTGTAACCCTTCTTATTAACAACTATCTATTAATTGTGGTTGAGTAAAATTTTTGAGTAGACAACTCCTTTTTGACATATTCCAGTTGGCGTCTCTTGTAAGGATTGTTAGCCCTTCATCCTTATATAGTTATACCTTAATGATACAGAGATTTAACACTATTGACCGAATCAACACAAATTTTTAATTAGATATATTAAATTCTGTATTTTGGTATAACCAATATTCTAATCATATAGGATAATTTGTAATTCTAACCTTACTCCTTCGACAATTGTAACTTAACTTCTTAACTGAAAATTGGAGAGAAAGCTTGTTGAACAAATGAAAAGTTCCCCATATATATATATGCAGAGAAATTAATTATGTAGCATGGGAAGTTCCTTTTAACGTCTTTTATGTTTTAGAGAATCAAAACAAAGAGCTTAAAACCTGAAACATAAGCATATTGTAATATAAGTTTTTGGCCTTTATTAATAGTTCATGAAGATTAATGACTAAGCCTTGCCATATACCAAAGGTTTGAATTTCAAAGCTGGAGGTTTGATGGGGTGAATTGATGATCCATCAGTTGGATGGCTAGGCATTTGACCAATACGAAGTCAAGCGAAGTTGTATTTTGGAAGGAACAGTGCAGAATATAGCCGTTAGATTAAATTACTTAAGTCATTAGACTAAATTATAGTTGTATTATTATGATCAGCTTGGCTGAGAAGATGTCAAACTTGTCTATATATTATTTTTAGTAGCAGAGAAATTTTATGCTGTGCCTTATTCGTCTCCTTGCATTTGCAGTATTAGTCATCTTCAACATAGTTTTTCTTTTTTTTTTTTAACAGAAGAAAAACATTGTATAGGTTTCTGTTTTCAACAATTTCAACAATGAAGATAGAAAGAAGAAAAGCATTGTATAAAACTATAAATTTATATTTTCGACTATGGAGATAGAAAGAAGAACAGCAATGTATAAAACTGTAAATTTATATTTTCAACTATCAAGATAGCAAGAAGAGAAACATTGTTTAGAAGTCCTCTACGGACTGAAAATTATAGAGTGCTATGACTCAATAAGCTTTACACTCCCTAAGTATACACCTTCACTAAAAATTTGAAGTTAACGAAACTCTTCCTTTCAACACTAGTCAAATTTTGCCTCAACAGTATATGCCTTATTCGCAAGATGGAGGCTCTATTAATATGGGTTTCAACGCAATAGAAGTAGCCTCGCGGATGAATGTAGGATAAGTATTTGAATGCTCACTCTGGTTAGTGAGGGGTCTACTAAATCGACACTATTGAGTAGCATATTTTGGTGAGAGATATGAATATGAGACTTTGAGAAAACTCGTGTTATTTTTCATTTCTTCTAAAATCTATCTTGTATATTATTTCTCTTTTTCTTCAATGAATATAGACCGATGAAATTTTTATCTTAGCTTATGATAAGTTAAATGTGGTGGTGACACTACGTAAATTCACCGAGGGAATGTGAAATGATATGAGCTAAATTACTATACAAAATACATATATATACAGCCATCTATGTTTGATAATAGAGCTCTTTAATTTATTATATCTATTTGAAACTCAAATTTTGAACAATGATCTCAATTTTAGTCATATGTATTGTAATAAAATTTGCCTTTAAGAAATAACAAACAACTTATATACTTGTCACTGTTCTGAGTCTTATTGTGAATGAAATATGTAAAGCTTACATGCATGAAACACACAAAAACATGTGAAGTACTACCAGCAACTGCTTGTGCATGTGAGTGATGGATGGAGACATCTGAAGGAAAATAAATGACCGGGCCCCCTATTCACTGCAGTTTCCTGTACTCAAGGGAGAAGTATGGATTCGTAAGACAAAACTAACAAGAAACCTTTTTAATTTTGTATTTGTTCTGAATAAGAGTAACGTTGTTTTAAGAACAATAACAAGAAACTTCTTCCTTTTCCTGTAAGGTAATTTCCTAGATTTTTTTTAATATTTCAACTATTTCTGTCAATGTTACACAAAATTCTACTAATATTATAATTAAATTTTTGTTAAAGTCAGTCTTAATTAGCACAATGACAAGATACATGTTCTGGAAATCAATTTTGAAATCAGAAGAAACTGCTCCAATAAAAGAGAAATCTATCATTCATTTTACCAATATGTTTTCCTAGTTGACAAGGTCGAATGCAAGATTCTTGGACAAACACTCAACTATTGAAAGAATTGATTTATACGAGGGTGCGGCTTTTGAATCCGCCAATTTTCTCTTTACATCCTTTTTTAGTTAAGAATTTTATTATCTAAACATTTTTTTAAAGAAGTTACTTAATTAACTCTTATTTTTTTTCTCTTCTCAATTCCACAAATTCTCATCAATTCATTAAAATATATTCTTTTAGTTACAAATAATTAGCATCACTAACTAAGAGGAACAGAACTTACTTTTAGAAAATGAACATTAACAAAATTTTGTCAGCCATAAAAATTAATGAATATTAATAAATTAATTTTTATCAAGTGCAAAAGCTAATGACAATTAAGAAAAAAAAAACTCTGATATATGGAAAGTATAAAGTGTAGGTCACGATAAAATAAATAAAGTTGAAAAAATTAATTTAAAAAAGAGTAAAAATTAAGTACTTAGTTTGCAGAATGTGAGACTAAAGAGAAAATATACAATTGTAAGATGTAGATAAAAAATATTTAGTGAATGATAATTTTTCAATTTTTAACAATAAATTTATTTTATAATAAATATAAAAAAAATTAATGCATTTAAATTATCCCACTCTTATACGAATTTATTTATATATGAAAATCAACGTAAGATCGACAAGATTCTCCCCCTGAAAGAGAAAGGCGGAGGGAGGCTTGTCCAAGCTGATAATGACGCTGATGCAAGAAATATCTTGAAATTGGAATCGTGGCCAACATGACGTGCCAACTAACGACTTTTGCCTGTCTTTCCATTTTCTTGCTAATTTGATTGTTCCTGCTATCAGATCCAACAATGCCCCAAATTTTCTTGGGCAAACCAACTTTTCACTCAGCCTAACCAGTGTGTTTGCAAGTCTGGCTAATTCCCCGAGAAAATTTCGGCAAATCTCCCCTCATCAAACTAACATTGTTGCATCAAATTTGTAGATTCATATATAGAGTAATTATGGAGATATAAATATTTAACGTACAAAATAATGTGTTAGTAGTCTATTAACGGGATAAATGTATATGATTTAACATAATTAATATAATGCATCCATGTAAAATTCATACAACTAATAATAAATGGACACAAATATTCGTATAGAAAAAGTTGGGAAATTTATAAAAATAATTATAAAATTTTTGTATTTTATAAATTTGACCACATAAATTTTTTTCTATCATAACTAACTAAAGACTAGCATTTTGAACGAAATTACTCCTATCAAACTCTTTAAATTTTCAAGTAATGTCATTTTTACAATACTCAATATGAAAAATAAATTTATCAAATTTATCACAACACATTTAATACCTTTAACAAAACTTTATCACTCTCAATAAATCAATAAATTTTAAAAAATAAGTATTATATAACTGAAGATATAATCATCAATTGAAAAGCTTGTTAAGGTTAGTAAATTTTTTTACACAAAATAAATCTTTAATATATTGAGTTTGAAAATTAAGTTTGAAATTAAAGTGGTTTTTGCTGTAAATATTATTATTTTTATCAATAAAATAATGTGTTTTGTTTAAGTTGAGAAATCATGTTATGAAAAAAAAAAACTTGACCAAAAAAACGAAACCCAGAAAAAGTGAGACTGCGACATGCACCCGTCTCATTATCTGTCTCACATAAAGCGTCCATTCCACTACGTATCTCATATAAGCATTCTGTATTTATGTGAGACAGGCACTGTCTCATTACTTATCTCACTGAATTTCAGATATTTTTTAAAAGTAATAACTTAAGCTACATATGTCTACTTTTGGCGTATAATATATCATTTCGAAGCTTGCGATGAGACGAATCAACTTTAGAATTCTACACTTCACTCTATGACATGTTTGAATAAAAAATTATCTAAATAAGAATCTTTTGTACTTAAGTAGAGGATATAAATTTCTTATTTAGATAATTTTTTGTTCAAACATGTCGTAGAGTGGAGTATATAATTTTAAAGTTGATTCATTTCGTTGTAGTTTTGAAACAGTATATTATACACCCAAAATAGACATATGTAGTTTAAGTTATGACTTTTGAAAAATATCTGAAATTCAGTGAGACAGATAATGGGATAGGTGCTTGTCTCACATCAATGCAAAATGTTTATGTAAGACAGACAGTGGGATGGGTGCCTATTACACATAAATACTGAACGATTATATGAAATAAGTAGTGGGACAGATGTTTGTCTCACTTTTTTTGGGTTTCATTTTTTGCTCAAGTTTTTTTTTTCTATAATATGGTTTCTCTTGATTTCTCAACTTAAAAAAAGTACATTATTTTATTGATGAAAAATAATAATATTTACAAGAAAAAATCACTTTAATTTCAAATTTAGTTTTCAAACTCAATTTGTTAAAAATTTATTTTGTGTAAAAAAATATACTAATCTTAACAAGCTCTCCAATTGATGATTGTATGTTCAGTTATATAATGCTTGTTTCTTGAAATTTGTTGATTTATTGATAGTGTCAAAAATTTATTGGGAGTTATAAAGTTTTATTTAGGGTGTTGAGTCTGTTAAGATTTATTTTTCGTATTGAGTATTATAAGAGTGATATTATTTGAAAATTTGAAGAAATAGATAGAGATAATTTTATCTAAATTATTGATATTTTACTAGTTATGATAGAAAAAAGTTTATGTGATCAAATTTATAAAATATAAAAATTTTATGATTTTTTTTATAAATTTCCCAAAAAAGTTCATAATGAATTTGTATCCCAGTCATTATTGATATATACCTAGATACGCGCCCCCCATTTGAAGCTTACTACCGTAAATAGGATATTTAGTTTATTAGCAGTTACCCAAAAATATATCTTTGCAACTGTTTAACAAAGGCAAAGTTAACAAAATTACAATTTCTCACATACCAAGACATTCTTGTGTTTTTATATGTGCTTATCATGAGTTTGATCTTTTTATCAATTTCGATTAATACATATATACAAATCAAATATAGCCAACTTTAATAAGTTCAGCCCATTGATAGCACATTCCCCACAACCCGCCGGAACTTGTGATCTCATACCACCCGTGCATGGCACCAATTAAATAAATTTTTTTTTCTTGTGAATGTGAATGGTAGCGCATTCCCCAATTTAAGATTGAAGTGCAACAGACTTTAAGTCACAAGTACTATTAAAAAAAATTAACTAAAAAATAACAAAATTATAATATTCACTAAATATAATTTTTAAATAATAATTTTAAAAAAAATATTAAATATATTATAAATTTTTCATACATGACTAAATCGGCTTAAGTTCTAAATCAGAATAATTAATATTTAACTAACATTTTAATACCGTGTAACTTAAAAACTACCGCTGCAAGTAGCTGGGGGGCGAGCTGTTTGTTCCGAATTTTACTCTTGGACGACAATTTTTTTTTTTTTCGTTCTCTCTCCGCTTTTGCACTATGGTAACTTATGTTTCCCCATCTCAATACCAATACCAGAGGACCTAAAATCAGTAAGAGAAAATCAATCCCTTTGACTCTTACTCCCTCTTAAGGATTAGCATCCACACCATTTGTCCATCCCTCCATTGTGCCATTGCCGATAATTTGTTACATGATCATCTATCTTTCTTGGTCCAATCGTGGTGAATTGGCATCAACTTATTTTTAGTGACTGCCTAATGGCAATACAGACCTTTTCAGTAACAACCTAACGACAACTCAATTCCTTACTCCACATGTGCTGACATTCGAGCCCCCAACCTGTTGTTTCCGCTCGACATTTTACCACTAATGGCACCCACTTATATCTTAAACTGAGGGAAAAGTTGTTTCCTTGCCAAGTTCTTTTATCCTATCCCTTGATCCATTATCTCAATTGAGTTTTACAATTACAGAACTCTGATTGATTTACAGCCGCCTTATAGCATCATATTCACCATCGAACTATAAATGATTTTCCTCCTCTCGAACACGACTATCAACTAGTACAATGGACCTATCAGTTGAAAATTAGTAGGAACAATAAAATTGGATTTTCTATTCTCTGGTTTAGTTTGTCAGTGGCTGTCAGCACTCTTAACCCATCAGGATGGATGACAATATCTCTCCCATAGTCTTATCAGATGTGTCACCTTCATTATCTACCTCCATGCCAGATTCAAGCACTGCAGCATCCAGGAACAGCTTTCGCTTTGCTATCTCATACACGTTCTCGTCAACCGTACCCTTTGTTACTAGCCTGCAGAGGACTTGAGCAGATAGAGCAAAAGCATACACCATACAACTTTGCAACAGTTAAAAAGTTCACAATGTATATGCAAAAGAATAAGAGTGGGATGTTTAAATCACCTGTATATGGTTACTGGCCTTGTTTGGCCAATTCGATGACAACGATCTTCAGCTTGACGGTCAATTTGCGGATTAAAATCCATATCATGAATGACAACAGTATCGGCACCGGTCAAGTTTAAACCCTGGCCTCCAGCTCTCGTTGAAAGCAAGCATGCAAAAATAGAAGTGTCATTATTGAAGGCGTCGACTATAGCCTGCCTCTCTGTCACTTGGGTACTGTGTGATTGGAAATGTATTAGGGATTAAGATCTTTTAAATCTCAACAGACAAAATGGCAAGTCACATGCACAATGAACAGAAGTTAATACTCAGTCACCTTATGCTTAAGCACTACAAAGTGGGACAAGGCCTTAATGAAAAAAGCAAAACAGAGAAATCGAAAACAAACATGCAGTTAGATATAAAAGAACCTTTTTGAGAACCTTTTTTAGTTCCAAGCTTTTCAAATCCATTGATCCAGTAATAAATCATGGGAGTACTTAAATAACCCATAGGAAGTTCCAAGCCTTTCAAATCTATTGATCCAGACATCATAGGAGTACTTAAATGACCCATAGAAAGTTCATATAGATATATTAGGAGAGAAAGTGAAAGCCACAAGGAGAGGATGCAATAATTTGTTTATGGATCCAAACCACAATTTGATAAACCCTAGAATTACACAAAGATTTCAAATGCCAATAAAAAATAATAATAATAATAATAATAATACATGGGCATATATGAAAGAGATACAAACAGAATTCTCCAGAACATGATCTACTTAAGCATAATAAAGACAAATGAAAACGGAGTATCTATTAATTAAAAGTATATTATTAAACAAAATTATTGATTTTATCCAACAAAATAATATGAATGATAGAGAATTTATTTATCATATTATTTAACATTACCAGACCAGTTCAATCAATATAGCATCAAATAGCTGGAACTAATAATTTGATCAAAAACTATCCTATCCTATTCAAAACTAATAAAATAAGATAAGACCCACAAAATTAGCCGACAATCTAAGTCTGCTAGATTAGCCAGTAGAAAGCTGCACTTCCCAAGTAGCCTCATGAATTTAATACTTACAATTGTCTGTCAGGTTGTTAAATATTGAAAGAAATTGGATGGTAAAACACAACTCGAAAGAGTTAGAAGCAGTACCTTCCATCGAGACGTCTATATGTAACACCAATCACATCCAAAGTCCACTCCAGGATATCAAGCATTGACGTCCATTGGCTAAAAATCAAAACCCGATGACCACCTTTCTTCAGTGAAGGGAGAAGGTTAGATAATGCCTGCAATGGAAACCATGCTCCACACCGTTTGTATGATGAAGCGAATGTGCGCTAGTTTATATTATGAAGAGTACATACTCTTCCAATATTTTCAAGTCAATGAAATTTACAAGACATTACTGAAACCATACCCGACATTTTGCTGAAAGCATAACATGTTCTTCTGAAAGAATTCCTCTGGTATCAGCACCACCATAGGAGAGTAAAAGCTAGAACAAGGTTGTTAGAGCATATATGAGTATCCAGATGTAAAAAGTTCTGCCATGTACTAAGCCATATCTAATAATTGTAAAAAAAAAAGACCATTCAAATCTATTAACTAGGAGAATAAGAAACATATTGTTATAGAAGTTCCAAGCACAAACTAGAATAGGCCATCATTTGCTAGCACAAAATAACAGTAACTAATTAATATTATGCTTACTGGATCAATGCCTTGGCTTGAAAGACTTCTGAACCGACCAATAATAAATAGGATAGCTTATCGAACAAATCTTCTGGACCTTATACAAATCCCTACCGTATATGTATATGTACATGCGTTTTTTTTTGGGGGGGGGGGGGGAGGGACGATTTTTATCAATTACAAAAAGAAAAAAGTAGTAATTTATTACTGATAATTGCAGAAGAAATAATATTAATAAGTACCAAACTTTATCAAAACTAAAAGCCCATAATTACAGGAAGATTGAACACTTGACCCAAAAGATTTTGGCACCCTTAGAACTACAAAAATTCTGATCTTTTACTGTCAAACAATCAAAAAGACTGTTTTGACGCCTCCATAAAACCAATGCTTTATCAGCCCCACCTCCATTAAGGGCAAATAATCCCCAAGAGACAACACTGTACAAGAAACTGATCCACCAAAAAGTTTCTACTTTCCTTGAATAGTTAAGGCAGCAGTCTTAAAACAGTTGAGTGACAAGGAAACAAATGGTCAACACTTTCCACAACTCTCAGGGATCGGACTTAGAGAAGAAAAAGCATCAGGCAGAAAAGTTAATCTTATCAGAAGGCAGAAACCCATTACATTAGCCTTACAGTAGGCGTTGGCATTCATTCTTTTCCTAGCACATAGGAATTGAGGGATGGAAGAATCAACCAGCCAATTGCAAAAGAATTACAATAGAAGATACCAAGGAAATGGAGCATCTGATCTATAAAATATTAAAATCACTCTTGCTATTCAAAGAAACATACTCAAATCTCTTCCAACTAAAAAGCACCAGTGGCATAAGCCACCCTGAAAGAGCCCAATGAAGATGAATGGTAAAATTTCTTACAATGGAAGTACTGTTATCACATCTTCATACTCTAGGCCTAGATAGAATAGCTAGGCCAAATATATAACTTCATCAAAGCAATTTAACTTTTATTGGACAACATAAAATTGAAAAAATTGTTAGTGTAGATCCTAACATTTTAATAAACAATGTTTAACAAAAATTCCAGCAAAAATATATACTAGAGAAAACAAATTGAAGAATTGCATTGTCAGCAGAGTGTTTTTTTGTCATTTAACACATCGACAGAGTGTATTTTATCATTTATGTTTTTACTGGCTTTCGGCTTGATCCTCACTTTATTGGAAGAGGACACTATAAATATACACACACAATACACACATACTAAAACTGTATAATACAAGGACTGACTCAGAAGACTAGGAAGATGGCTCTTGAACATGTCTCAAGATCCCCAGCGTTAAGCGACTAAACTAGTACAAATCATTATCCTTATCAAGCATGGTACAAACTCTTCTCTGGAATAGTACAAGCCCATCAAGATTAATATGCAAGCTCATCAACAATGGTACTAAGAGGAAAGCATGAATCAATTAAAAAACTGAAAGGAATCAGATCATCACAAATTCATGATGAAAGCATACAAGAATTTATTTGCCTCAATGGAATGGAATGAGAATCTGATCTTCCTAGAGAAATATCCAAGCCTAGTCAGACCATGGAACGCACTACTCATGTTGGATAAACTCAGGCGGACAAGAGCCATGTATATGTTCCTTTGGTATCTCTTGAACCATCAAAGCAGTTCTCATAGAGACATATGCATGGAAGCAGGCAATTTGGTTCCATGGAGGAAAACAACTCACAAAGTTGTTGAGAACTGTGTCCCAAGACAAGGATACACTAATCCTCATCAAAGGTCAACAGGTGACAGAGGTTATCCCAATCATGGCCAACCTCAAATGAGTTTTGGAATCAGCAAACAGGAGTGGTAACTTTCCAGTAACACAAGCATCCAGATCAAGACTACTGAAGTCCTGCCAAATATTCAAAAGATTTATGCACCAAGTCTGCCAAGTTAATTTTGAATATCCTGATACTGACAATTAAGGCTACAGTACAGGAGCTTATAATTGCAATACAACTTCCACAGTTCAATGAATGTGAAGAAGCAAACATCGCATCCGATAGTGATGATGATTATGACTCGGGAGTTCACAATGGCTGGGACTAGAAGCGTAGAGTGATGACATCAACATTGTAAATAAGAAAGAATAAAATTGATGAGGTACTGTAGATAAGCTTGTGTACTTTTCTGTGTACTATTTAGAGAATGTGAACTATTCCTAGCTAATATAAGGAAAAGAGAGTCTGGCTCAGAGGGCACATTGGTTGTGGATCTTAAGACATGTTCAAAACATCAACCAACAACAGTGAACCCTCAGTGGGCTAAAACAATTGACATTTTTGGGTGATTGTGGGGATCCAACAACACTGGTAATCATCCCATTAAGAGTTATAAATAATGCATGTCAAGGTTATACTTCTCCCAAAAAAAAAAAAAAAAAAAGTGACTCTAGCCCATTGAGGGCTCATTGTTCTTGTTTATTTTGGATAGAGTAGAAAACCCTCATTGTCTGTCTACAAATTGTCTTGCCAGAAGTGCTGATATTGTTGTTGAATCCATTGTTGCAGAAACTCAACAATCTCTGTGGCTTCTCAAGGTACAAATTTCTCCTCCATTACACATGTTTAAGAGCAAAAGCACCAAAAATACACTGATTGTAAGTTTTTTACTTCTCTTGGTAGCCTCTGGGTCAATAGTTGATCAATGGAAGAGATTTGGTGGATTTAATACGCAGGATTCTTTGATTTTTTTTACCACCCCCCCCCCCGCCTAAAGGGCTGAACCTATATTCTCTTTCCATCATTGCCTCTTTTCATGTGCTTTCTCTCTTCTCTCTTATTGATTCAATCACATCATCCTTTTTATTACTATTTTTTTCCCTTTTTACTTGCTATAAAACTCAAGTGCATAGGTCTTTTGGTGATCTTTGCCTTGCTCTTTTATTAAGAGAGAAAAAAGTAAATAAAGGGTGAGGCTTGTATGAGACCCCATCATTCAAATATTAGTCAATATGGAAACCTATGAACCAAGTAGCATATAATATCGCTACTATCAACAATCCCATTTACATGGAGAAGAACTAATATGAGACATTATGTATTATAGAACAAGCTTCAGCAAGAAGTTTCAGCTATTGGCATCAAGAAACAAGAACATCATGCACTGCTAAAACAACATAAACATCAAATTCTGGGTATAATTTCCCTAAGAGTTGACAATGTAAAACAAAGAGTTACCTGGTGTATAGAAAAATCACTGTAATTCTTCAGTTCTTCAATTACTCTTTCCAAAGTACATTCAAAGCCAAATGCACCCATTGGATGTAGCTTTTTAGCAAAGCGAACAACATCATCATCACTGTAAATTCGTCTCACCAATAACGGATGATTTGCAATCTAGAAAAAGCATAAATGTTTAGTAAATAAATTGTGCCATGAGAAAAGAATTAGAAATAAATTGTGCAATGAGAAACAAAATACAACTCTGCAGTACCTTACGGAACTGAACAAAATAGTTGGAAATTTGACGCTGAGGAAGAACCCCAACAATAGTAGCCAAGTCAGCATCAGAAAGCTTAGCAATACGAGCACGAGTCAGAGCCCGATACTCCTCAATGGCTAGTCTATATGCATCTTGCTGTGGCCTTTCCATTATAACATACTCAACCTGAGGAACTATTAGTTAGCCCTTTTCACATGGATGGAAAATTGTAAAGAAAGCACATTTCTAATCTTAATCCCAAGGGAAGAGGCATGTTGGAAAGTTCAGAATCCAAGTGGAAATTTGAAACTTAACATACCCGCTGTATCTTTGGGACAAGTTGCTGCATCACATCGGATTTTAAACGCCTCAAGATGAATGGCCCCAGAATTGACTTCATCCGACCAATTAAGTCTCTATCTTCACCATTGAGTAGCTTCTTCAAATCAACATCCTCAGTGGCAAAAAGATCAGGCATCATAAACTCCAACAATGACCAGAGCTCCTGCAACAAAAGCAAATCAAGTCAACAACAAAGAAATGACAAGCAACTAATTATGAAATGAATTTGAAAATAGATTTCCAAATGCTTGTTACAAATAAGAGAGCGGTACTTTTAACTGCCACCCTGTTATAGCAAATCTAGCTGAGAAGAACATTTTTGCTGCAAGTATTGTTAAAAGGAGCTGACAACATATTATAATTCAACATATTATAAATATGCTGAATGAATTGCACCTCAAACTTTTCTCAAGAACTCATACTTGACTATGCTAAGTAAAATATGATGTTTAATGAAGTCCAATATATTTCTCAACTAGAGACAGCATTTTCATTATTATTACCATTATTATTATTATTATTATTATTATTATTTTGGGTTAAGATCATTATGCAGTTTAGATCTTTGGCCCTAAGAAATTTAAAACATCATTGCACTTCAGAGACATATTTTGACAATTTTGAAGTATGAACCATCATCCCACCAGAATGCACACCAGTAATGTTTCTGTAATAAAAAAATGTTAACAGGGAAAATGAATGGCAAGAAAGAGAGAGAAAAGGGAAAGGCAAAAAGCAATAGTACATGTAAATCATTTTGTAATGGGGTCCCTGTCAGCATTAGACGCTGGTTTGCATTCCGAGCAACAGACATAAGGTTTTTCCACCTGTAGCTGTTTTTGTCCTTCAAAGCATGGGCCTCATCCATAAGCACACAGCTCCAATGCCAACGTTTCAGAATTTTACGGTCATCTTTCTGCTGCACACTGCAAAGACTATCAATGATAAGAATTAAACTTAACACGCAATGGAACATGCAAACATTATGCTTTCCACAATAAACAAACCTGTGACGTTCAAAAAGTGAGTAGCACACAAGAAGCACATTAAAAGGGGGTGGCAAACCAGCTTTTGCTAAAGAGCTCAGTTCTTTGGAGTAGGCTGTTCGCCCTGCCCCATGATACTGGAGTACAGAAAACGATGGACACCACTTCTTAAGTTCTCTTTCCCAGTTTTCCAAAACAGAGGCAGGACATACAATTAAATGAGGACCAGGGTCATTGTTCAAGTGTTTCAGCAACATTAGATATGTTATAGCCTGTTACAAAATAGCATCATTACTCTGGAAACCATTAAAAATAAAAAAAGTTATAAATATAACTAGTATTACCACATGGGAAGATTGACATCGCTTAACATACCTGAATGGTCTTCCCCAGACCCATCTCATCTGCCAATATGGCTGCATCGGATGCAAAAGAAAGTCAGCAACAATCAGTTCAAATTACACCTAGTATCGAGAACTATTCCGATAACAATATATTGAAATTTAAAAACAATACAATTTTTGACATAGTAGGATCACAATCATCATACTTAAATTATCAGAAACTCAAGAGCTGAAAATAATAAAATAGACAACAGCTTTCACTTTAGTAGAAAAATTTCACATCAGTACTGGTTCCTTTTATAGCTGTAAGAAAGCAAGCTTTACCCGTATACAGCTAATGTGAATTAAACTTTCAATAACAGCGCTTCTTTGTTCAATTCAAATGTCAATAATCAAAACTAAGAATCTGAAAACAAGAATTTACAGTAAGTTTTGTAGAATCATTCAAATTTTCTATCCTCACAACAGTTTGAGCACAAAATCCATAAATTTCTATTGTAGGATATCATCAGAGTTCACTCATAGAAAGTAAAATGCCATCACAAATCAATCGGCATAAATAATGAACTAAATTCTTGACAAACTATTAATCAAAGCATTCTTACCTCCGGCTATACCCTTTCTGCACAACAATAGAAGAAAGTTACGCAAGTAGAAAGTAAAAAGTCATCACTAATCAATCAGCACAATGAACTAACTTCTGGACCAACTACTAATCAAAGCATTCTTACCTCCGGCAATACCCTTTCTGTACAATAGTAGAAGAAAGTTGACGCCGACGAGCTGGTAAGGCTTAAGAACAGGCTGAAAATCACAATCCTCAGCTCCACATGCATCATCAATATCACTCTGAGTCACAATTCTCACCGAAGAGGCTTCCACTTCGGCGTAGCGATCACAGGGAGCAGAACTAGTAGTACCATACAACTCCCTCTTAAGTTCAGCTGATATCTTAGCACACTTTTGCAGCGCCTTCCCTACCACGTCATCATTTTCAATTTCATCTTCTAATATTAACAGTTCCTCCTCTTCTTCTTCTTGACTCGAAGACTTTATGTCATAAACCTCAACGAAATCTCCCTGCCCCTGCTCCTGCTCCTCCTCTCCCTCCTCCTCCTCGTCCTCCTCCTCTTCATCATCATCGACGATGAATCGACGGCCACGATTGTTCGTGGCGGCCGTGGGTCCCGCCACCTCCTCGACATCGTCGTCCTCGAGATTTTCGTCTTTGTTGTAAGCGAAAGATTCTATTGGAGGAGGTGGTTTCGGTTTCGGTTTCGGTGATCGAGTGTTGATTTTGAGGACCCGAGAGGGCTTAAATGACTCGGAGTGCGTCTCCCACTCCTCGTCCGAGATTTCCGAGATTTCCGCGTATTCGCGCTTCATTTTTTTATTTTTTTAATTTTTAAATTTAAATCATATTACCTGTTAAATGTTTTATTGTTCGTTGCTGATTGAATAAACCCTAGACAAAGGAATGTGAGAGTACAAAAGAAGAGGTTAATGCGGTGTGAAGCTGATGATGCTTGGTGGAAACAAACAGTCAGAGCTTCTGCGGAGGATCTAAAAGGGACACTGTATTGTATGTACTTTTCACTACTCGTGCGCAATTGTGCAAGTTTTCAGATGGATGGAAAAAATAATAATAATAAAATAAAGAAAAGGACGGATCAAGCAAATGACGGGCACGGGCCAAACAAGCATTTGGCGAACATTTAGTTTTCCAAATATTTTGATTAAAAAATGAGGGGAAGTATTTCGCCCAAAAAATGAGCCTGGACTTCCCAATAAATTCGTAGGCTTGGGTAAGCTCAGCCCATTTTTATCATCCAGCTAGGGAGATGTTGGATTAAAACTAAAAAGTTACACGATTAACACCCCTCTAATGTCTCGGTAGAATCCCTCTTCAGCTTTTTTATTTAACTTAAAATACGTCCCCTTTTTTAACCTTTTAAATACCCTTCTAATTTGTTAATTTATAAAATTTTTATTGTTAAAACTCAAAGTATTATTTTTGCACTTTTCTTTTCTTTTACAATTTTATTGTCATCCTATACATAAATTAAAAAATTTTATGAGTGATGCATTTTCTAATGTCAATCTTTAAGTTAAATTAAGATTGTTTAAATTACAATTTGAAAGCAATCGTGACTATAAAAATTCTTAATTAGCAAGAAACAGGGAAAACACAATAGGTTATTATAACTTTTATAATTTATTTTGATTAGATAGAAGCAGTAGGTAAAAATAAAAAATAAATAGATTAAACAAAAAAATAAGTAGATTAATTATGAGGTTTATGAATATAAGTAATTTGCTAGAAAAAACACTTTAAATTTGTTTATTTCTTATTCATTTTTAATGTAATTTTATTTGGAATGGCATTATCTAATGATAATGAAAGTGTGCCATTACCTGAATATAGATACGTGTCACATAAATGTATTAGAGAGGGCTTATTTCAATAAGTTAAGACAATGCATCATGTTAGAGTCTGATGTTGTGCAAATTTTATTAAACTCGCAAGTGTATGAATCTATTGTAGAATAGATTAATGATGACGAGTACCGATCCCACAAGGAGGTGGATTTTAATTATGTATTGAATTAATTTTCTAAGTAGATAGTTAGAATTATGGTGAAAGTAATTTAATCTATCTTAAAATTAAAGTTAGAATGACAAAAATAAATTAAACCAACAACTATTATAATGAAATACTGGAGTATCTAAATCTAAATGAACATGTACTATGGGCTTAATATTCCTTATTAGTGTCAATTAAATTATAAGGGAGATATCCACCCTTCATGAATCGCACTCTAATTAATATAATGCTAAGGACTTATCATACTAAACAGTAATAACTCAGTAATAACTGTGTTATTACTGTTTGTCAACGAAAAGTCAAAACATCCATAGAGAATTAAAGGGAAAAAGAAAGTAAATTTATTAAATTTAGCCCATGAAACATGTTGAGACTTCACCTTCAATCTAAGCTTGAAAGAAAATTAGTTACTCATATGTGAACTAGAAGTAAAATAGAAAAATACAGAGAAAATACAAGATGAATAAGGAATTAAGAAAATAGAGTTAAAAAATAAACTCAGGGTGTCAAATTAGAGAGGAGAATCTCTTTTTTTATAAATACAATGAGTAAATTATAATCATCAAATTAAAATAATTTGGACGCTCAAGATTGCGCCACGTGACACATTTTGATTAGATTGAACACATCATTAAGTCTATCATTCTGTGTATATGCATGTACCATACGCACATTCTTCTAGTCAACTAATAAACCGCTACATCACTTGTCAATAGTATATACACATTTTAGTCTAATAGGAGTGTGACACATCATCGATCAATGCTACATCATCCATCCAATTAAATGCTGCCATGTCATCGGGTCAATACCACATCATCGGTCAATGTCACGTTATTATACAGTATATATAAATAATATCATGACTAGTATTGTATATGTGAATAATGACTTTTATATTTTTATACTTCTATTAAAGTTTTCGACTATCTTGAGCTCAGAATTCTTTCCATTTTATTATCTGATTTCTCACTCATTGTGAAATAACCATAATGCCGCCTAAAATATATAAAATACATAATTATAATAAATACACACATAATTAAATTGCAAGAAACTTAAATACATAAAATAGGAATGTTAGTAAAACTTAAAGTGTAAAATGACAATTTTCTTCTTTATAAATATACACTTTTTAGCATACAATATATCCCCCAACTAGTTTGTTATTAGTTTTTAGCAGCTTAAGTGAAAAGAAAATTCAAATTTTTTTTAACAATTGTGTTTATTCAATCAAATTAATGATAACAATTAAATAAAAGTATAAGCAATATCTCAAGTTTAAAGAAATATTACCTTCACATCAACCATCTACATGAATCAGTTTAGTAGATTTTATCACAACTATAGTAATCAATATACTTTCAATAATGATATGTCAAATCCTAAAATCTCACTGTTAGTGATACTCTCATAAAGAAATTAAACCCAATAACAAGAGTCATTTTAATGAATGGTAAACTGAGAGAAAATAATAAAGGAATAATATCACACACTCTAGCCAAGATAGAATGAATATACGCTCAGTTTAAAAATAATACGATTTTAAGTCAAAATGTGAGTCAAACTAATATTTTTTTTATGTATTTTAATTTATTTATGCACTACTATATCTTTTTAGCCTATATAACTAGCTTCTATTTCAGACTATAGTTCGTAAAATGAAGGATTTTTATTAGGACATAGTAAAGGTTAGGGACATGACGAACAAAAAAAAATTAATAAAAAAATACATGTTTGAGAAAAAATAGATTTTTTTTTAAGATTACAAAGTATATCTTGCTTTTTTTAAACTAATATATACTTATTTTGAATTTTTTCTTTTTTCTCTTTTTTTAATAAGGCACAACTTTATTGAACAAAGTAATTATTTATATTTTTCTCAAATATGAATAGGTGGTGAAACTTATAAGATATCGGGTAATATTTTAAATCGGAGTGTGTTAAGATGATGCATTGACAAAGAAAAGTATAAATTTTATTTTTTTAAGGCTCAAAAAGGCTAATTATGGATATTTCATAAAAAGAGCGACTAGAAAAGCTCAAATAGATAAAAAATGAGTTTTCTGTCATCTTTTAGAGCTCTAAATAATATTTCAAACCCACTAGTTACATGGTCCTTAAAATGCAGTAACATACACATTATTTTTTAAAGAATTAACTTAAAAAATATATAGAGATCGTATATAAAATAATAAACTGCTAAGCTGTATGAAGAATGGGCAAAAAAGATTATTCTCTAAGAAAAATAACAGGCTTAACAACTTACTTAGAACTAATTATGACATGAGTATTCTTTCAAGTAACTTATATTTATTTCTGACATCAACATATAGAGTAGCAAACATGGTGTAACATAACTTAAGACCAAGGATAATACTAAAATTTAAAAGTTATCATGTCATTGAATGTCAAAATATCACAATTTTTTTAAATTAATAAGATACAATTTTAAAGTCACTACATTCTATATTCAGCAATTTTCGTCCCAAAAATTTTAGAGTGTATATTCATAAAAGAGAAGTTAAAAAGAAAAAGTTAGAAAGATTACACTTAAATTGAATATATATATTTTTTAAAAAAAATCAAACTAAAAAAATGTGTTTCTAGAGTCACTACATTCATATTCAGTCATCTTCGACTAAAACTGTTAGGCACATATTAGTTTCTACAATAAAAATCAGTAAAAACTTTACCAATATTGAGATATTTTATACTTATTAACTATTCTCTTCCCTAACCATAATGAAATATTATCCTTACTATTTTACAGGAAAGAAGTAGAGTTTATAAGATATCACTTAGGTACTACAACACATAATAAAATATTTACAAGTACAAGTGAAAAGTTAAATCTAATTTGTACTTCTTACAGTGGCTATTACTACTATCATTAGTTGGCCACTCTAATACTAAAGTTTTGGGATATGGCTTTAGTTTGTAAGCTTGTAACAGATCAAGTAACTCATTAGCAGTATGAGCACAAATAAAGATTTGTTTTACTGTAGAAGAAATAAAATAGTTTTCTATTACATGGTTAATAAATGAGATAAAGCCATTATAAAAGTTATTGACATTTAACAAACTAATAGGTTTATGATGAATGTTTATATGGGCCCAAGATGCTAATGTGATTAGTACCTCTAGAGTTGAAAGATTTCTTGGTAGAAAAATAAAAGTATCAACATGATTTAATATTTTAGTTATTTTTTCTTGCATACCTAAGACGACTAACTCTTCTCCAATTGGTGAGTCACACAAACAACTTAAAAGTTTTAGGATTCTTAGGATGATACCTAATACTTGGCTACCTTTAGTATAAGCAAATTTTAAGACCAATTTTAATAACCCTCTGTCACCTCCTTCATAAACTAAGTGTAATTTTCTAGTTGTTATGCTTTGACTAAGATCTAAGGCTATCTCAATGAATTCTTTATATTTGCCATAGTTAAACCCAAAAAGCACATAAATTTTTTGAATTGGTTATCGGGAGTAGCTGCTGCTAGAATACTTCTAAAAAATAATTGATGAGTGCTTTAAAAGAAAAAAAATCATATTAAACGATCTCGGTGATAATGGTTCACAATTGTCTTTAAGGTAATATGTTAATGTCAAATAATGCATAAAGCACATAGCTTGAGAGACAAAAAGAAAATAATAAAAAGAAAAAGCAAATAATGATGAAATGAAATTATTGTAGACAAAAATGTAAATGATCAAACAATAATGAAATAAAGTAACAGTGAAACAAAAAGATATTTACAAGTAGTTGTGATTGTGACTCACATTTTCCTTCATTTTTATGTCTAGAAACGGCTTGAATGCCCTTTATGGTTGATGATAGGCTTTCCATATAGTTTTCTTACAAAATGATGAACAGGGTCGTTTATAGTCAAAATCTCTAGACAATATCGTGCATGCTCTTTTTAGAATAGTGGTAATAATTAGAGCATTACTTTTTATACGTATCCATTAGGATGCATTTCAAGAGATAAAAGGATATCATCCAATGACTCTTTACTCAAGCTATCCTTAATGAATTAAATCTGATCTTCGCTGTTTTCAAACATTATTTCGAAAGAACATCTTTTACAGCTCATTCTGACACACTTATGACAAGTAATAGCGTTCTTGAACTCTTCATTTTCTGAAGTAATTTTCTTTACCACAACAAGGCATGTATGTAATAAATTTAGGACACAACTCACCTACCATTCACACTTTATTCTTGATTAACCATTGAATGTCAGTAAGGATGTTATTTCTCATAAGCAATCACATGTGTTCAGACCATACTTTATAGATAGTGAGAAAGACATTATAAGGAAGTGAAGAAAATTACTTGTGAAGCTTTGCTAAAATCACATCTTTGTCCATGCCTTCGGCTCAGAATATTAGTTATTTATGAGAAACTGAAGTAATTGTTGTTGATTGTCACAGAGTATCGTTATCCACCACTATATCGGGGTGACAAATTGAAACATATAAAAAAAAAGAAAAAATATTAGAATCGTCCTCTTATTGAATTTACTTCAAGCTCTAATTGGATGTCATAGAAGCCTCCCTCAATTTCTCTGATTTATCCTTCTAAATCCTCAACATGAGATACTAACTCTGGTAGTTGTAGCTTTCAAATATGATGTGTTTTATAAAATCGTATATGACCTTTGAGATGAGATTGTATACATCGAAACTATCTAAGAATATTGAAAAGATGTTATTCAGTTGAGGCACTCATGAGGAAAAATGATAAAAGAAGACTTAATAGTTAAATAAACACACTTACACAAAAATAATTAAAAACAGAAAAAAAGTTTAAATCACCAAAAAGAAATAGAAAAAATGTTAGATTTAGTGAGTCAGTTAAATCTTTTATACTGTTTTCTCTATATGATTGATATTCATGATATAACTTTATTTTTTTGACTATTAACTTTAAAAATTCTACTGTTCCTTGGATTCTTAAGTTTAATAACTCTATATGGAAAAATAGTATGAACAATAAATTGATCAGACTATTAAAAGCGTAACTTATTGGAGAAACATACCTGTGAGAATTGAATAAAAATATTTTCTGATATGGTGTGAAAGATTTTCTTATACTTTGCTTATCATGAAAGATTTTTATTCGCTTCTTGTAGTTCTTAGTGTCTTTATTATTACTGTTAACATATACATATTTTGGTAATTGATTTTGATGATAACAAACAATGAATTTAAGTTAATAAATGTGTTCTAAGACTCACAAAATTTTAAGTTTTCTTTTAGAGTCAAAATTAGGTACGTATTTAACATTTCTTAAAAGAATTAGAACAAATTTGTAAGTTAAATGAAATTCTGAGTGTAAACGGCTAACCGATTATACTAAACAGTTAACCGATAAGCATTTTGTGAGATACTGGAAGTAATCGGCGAACCGTTAACATATAACGGCTAACCGATATCGTCAACTCTTTAAGATCCTTCAAAGTTAAAAGGTTAACAACTTAAGCCTTAACCGATAGGCATTTTGTGAGATACTGAAAGTAATCGGTGAACCGTTAACATATAACGGCTAACCGATATCGTTAACACTTTAAAATTCTTTAAAGTTAAAAGGAACCGGTTACAGAGCTTTATATCATGAGGATACTGGACTTTAACGGTAAACCGTTAATATATAACGGCTAACCGATAAGTTCCAGAATCGACATTCTTTATAAATCCTTAACCGTTTAGTGAAAACAGATCGAGTGTTTTATTGTGCAGGTTTCTGGACAATAACGGCGAAAGGGTAATTCTTAACGGTCAACCGTTTATTTGAAATCATGCTCAACGGTAAGATTGACCAAAGAAAATGGCTAACCGTTAACAACTAACGGCAAACCGTTTTCTATCAGATAAAAGAATAACGGCTAGTTTTCAGCTCCAACTATAAATATGCTCATCCATTTCAAATCAAGGACTGACGACAACACAACTACTGAGCTTATATACGAGTTTACCTACTACAGAAAGCTTCAAATAGATTTGTACTTCATTTATTCATACATTGCGCTTTAACTTGTAACCTTAAAAGATTGTGTGAGAGATAAATTAATCTATATTTCTTTGTATTGAGTGACTGCAAGTGTGGGGATATATTTGGGTTAAGAGATTGGGAATAATCTCTTGTTGTAAAGGTCCATTGACACCTAGGAAGTCAACTGTAAGTTGTTGAAGCCTTGGAGGCTTGCATAGTGAAATTCTCAAGCCCGGAGTGCTTGGAGGCATGGACGTAGGCGGGGATAGCCGAACTACGTAAAAACCATTGTGTTTGTTTTCTCTTCCCTATCTCTTAATTTATTTAACACTGTCTATTTATTTATTCAATTATTTCAAATTTTTTTAGAGTGATTGAGCGATTTATTTCCATAATTATTAAAAACTCAATTCACCCCCCCTCTTGGGTAGTCTAGTTAGAATTTCAATTACAAATCTCTTCTAGTGTTACTAGTTGTAACCTTTTTTTTTAACCAAAGATTAGGTCAATGATGTCTGTATTCTTTTGTTTATAATTAGGGGAGGATGAGATGATTTCTGATAATGTGTTTTCTTTTTCCAAGAATGTATCATTCAAAAAGTCAGGTGATGTTTGTATTCTTTGGTGATAGTTCTAATAATGGAATGAGATTTTCTATTATTGATGTCAATTACTTTATTTTTGTCTTCCGTTTATCAATATCTATGCATAGTGATAAATCCAATAAGGCATTAACCTTATCAATTAATTTATCAATATTAAAATCCAAACTAAAGTGAGTTAAATATGTTAGTAAAGGGTCATCACTAGGATTTAAAAGAAAAGTATGATCAATTAATTCATCAATTAAATTGACATCTACAATTTTATCATCTACTTTGAGTTGTTTTGCAATATTAAAAATATTTAGTTCTATGGTTATATTGTCAAATGTCAATTGCATATTTGTAGTCTTGCATTGTATGTGAGCATCGACAGTTGTCAAGAAAGATCGGCCTAGGATAATAGAGATGTGCTTCCTTGAATCTTGTACTAGTTGAGTGTCAATTATAATAAAATCAATAAAAAATAGAATTTATCTTCCTGGATAAGTATGTTCTTTACAATATCACAAGATATTTTCATAGATCGATCTACAAGCTGTAACACCACTGGAGTTGGATATAATTCTTTTTGTCTAAGTTTCATAAACACTGAGTAAGACAACAAATTTACACTAGCTCTTAAGTCCAACAAAGCATTTTCAATAATGTGGTTTCCTACACTACATGAGATAATGAAGGAGCTTGAGTTTTTGTATTTTAGAGGAATTTTACGTTAAAGCGTAGAACTAATGTTTTTTGTTAAAATGACCTTCTTTTAAACATGAATATCTCTTTTTAATACAAAAGTCTTGAAGAAACTTGGTATAAGATGACATTTATTTTATAGCATCAAGTAAAGGGATGTTAATTCTTACTTGTTTGAAGATTTTAAGAATCTCACCTGTAAATTTTTCTTTCTTTACTTTAGCTAACCTTTAGGGAAATGGAGCCTTAGAAATATACTCTCATGGGTTAATCTCTTCTTTCTCCTTTAATGATGAGTCTTCAAAATTTATAAATACAATTTAAGTTATTTTCATCACCGACATCTATATTTTATTGTCAACTTCTTTTTCCTTTTGTAGGGTTATAACGACTTTGACCTCTCCATACAGTTGAGGTAAAATAGTACTTGCTTCATGCACTTCTTTAGGGTTAGACACTAGTTGACTTGCGAATTTACCTTTTTCAATAGTCATTACTAAGGTTTGAACTGAAGGGACAAGTTGTTTCACTATCTTCTCAAGGGTTAAGACTGATTGGGTCTGTGAATTGAAACTTGCTCTTATCTTATTTCGTAATTCATCAATGGTTCAATTTTATTGCTCAATTATGGAGTGAGTAAGATTCTTACAACTCTAGAATGCATTGAGAATAGTTTGGGTTCCAGTTGTAAAATCTAAATGGTGGCTAAGAGACTTAAGGAACTTAAGAAATTTTTTTGCATTAGTAGAGTTAGAGCTATTGGTCAATTCTATTGGAATCCTTGAGATTATGAAAAATTGAGAATGGTCTATCCATCCAAGATTATATATGTTGAAATAAAGATTGTAATTTGATGGTTTTCTTATTACACTTATGGCATTAGCTTAATCTGGGTGTGAGTCATGGTTATGCAACTCTATTGATTTAACAACTGTTAAAGATACTATTTGGCAAAAAAGTCCTTCAATTATTGTTTTTGATTTTTTTGATTTCTGATTTTAACTTGTCAACTTAGATTTCATTTACTCCTTGATTTTTCTCACATTCCTGAATGATTGGTTTTACTATTGGGAATTATCTACTTGTTGCTGGAAGAAATTCCAAATCTCTAATGCACTTTTGGATATTAGCTCCCCTTTATTTGTTGTCATTAGTTATTTTTGCATATTTGGCAATAATCCCTTCAAAAAGTATTAGCATTGGTGTCATTTCTTATACTTATGATGTGGACACTTCAAGAGTAACCCATTGAATTGCTTCTATATTTTAAAAAACTACTCATCTTCTTTCTAGGTAAACTCTAAAATTTCTCTACAAATAAAAGTGGTTTTATGTACTGAGAAGTATTTATTCAAAAATTTTGTTACCATTTATCCCCATGATGTAATGCTATTAGCAGGTAACGTATTAAACCATAATCGAGCTCTATTCTTTAATGAAAATGGGAATAATCTGAGCTCAACATCATTATTTAAAAAATTCTCATATTTAAAAGTTTAACAAATAACATAAAAATTATTCAGATGATTATATGAGTTCTCATTTTCTATGCCATAGAATGTTAGGAGACAATTTAGCACACTAGGTTTTAATTGAAAACTCATAGTAACTATGTTTAAGTACCTTATATATGATGTGCTCAAGTTAGCTAAGAGACTGAAATAATACTTAAATGTCCTCTCTTATGGTGATTCTTGTTGTTGTAAATCTATTTCAATTTTATCTTTAATTGCAATGTTTATATATGTGCGACATATTTTTTCTAGTTCTAGGTCTATAGATTTAAGATTAGGTAATTGTGACCTTTGACCATACATGCAACTGATATAAAAAAAATGAAAAAAAATGAGAACAAAACTAATAAAAAAAAGAAAAAAATTACGATACTAATTTTATCACGCTGTTACAACTTTTCTATGAAAACACATTCAAGCGCTAAAAGAAATAAATTAAGTAAAATTAAAATAAATTAATAAGATGAACAAAAAATTTTAAAGAAAAATAATATGAAAATTAAATTACAGGAATTTAAAGAAATTATAGAGAAATTGAATTATAAAAATTTAAAGAAATGTAAATTACAAAAGTTAAATTACAGAATTATTTTTTTAATAACGAAAACATATAAGAAAATAAAAAATTATAAAAATTAATTTAACAAATTAAAATAACATACTTGTTCGACAATGGTGCTAAAAACTTGTTGTACAAATTTTATTGAACTCACAAGTACAAGAATTTATTATACAATAAATTAATAGTAACGAGTATCGATCCCACAAATAGTTAGGTTTTAATTATGTATTGAATTAAATTTCTAAGTGGATGGTTGAAATTATGGTAAAAGTAATTTAATCTATCTTAAAATTAAAGTTGGAGTGGCAAAAATAAATTAAATCGACAACTATTATAATGAAATACTTAGGTATTTGTATCTACATCAATATATACCATGAGTTTAATATTCCTTATTAGTGTTAATTAAATCATGAGGGGAATATCCACTCCTCATGAACCGTGTTCTAATTAATATAGTGTTAAGGACTTATCGTGTCAAATAATAATAATTGTGTTATTATTATCTATTGACAAGAAAATCAAAACATCTATATAAACTAAAGGGGAAAAAAAGTAAATTTACTAAATTTAGCCCATGGAATATGTTAAGACTTCATCTTTAATCTAAGTTTGAAAGAAAATTAGCTACTCATATTTGAACTAGGGATAAAATAGAAAAATACATAAAAAAATATAAGATAGAGAAGGAATTAAAGAAAACGGAGTTAAAAAATGAACTCAATGGTGTCAAATTAGGAAAGGATATTCCTTTAGACTGGAGATAATACTTGTACTTTTATTTGATTGCTATCATTAATCTGATTGAATAAACATATGTATTTCCTTTAAAAAAAAAGTTTTGAATTTTATCTTCGCTTTATTTGCTAGGGACTAGCAATAAGTTGGTTGGGGGGTGTGTTGAGTATTAGAAAGTGTATATTTATAAAGGAAAAAATCGTCATTTTACACTTTAATTCTCACTAACATTGCTATTTTTATTTATTTAAGTATTTTATTATTTAATTATATGTATTTTATTATAATTATGTGTTTTATGTATTTTAGGGGCATCACGATCGTTTCACAATGAACGAGTGATCAGACAGCAAAACGAACGTCATATTTGGACTCAGGACGGTCGAAAACTTAGGAAGAACATAAAAGGAAAAATGTCACTGTTCACATATATGGTACTGTTCATAAGTGCGGTACTGTTCATGGTACTGTTCACGACACTGTTCATATATACAGACCGATGATGTGGCAACTACCTATGACGTGGCAGTATTTGATTGGACGAATTATGTGGAATTGACTGCTTATGTGGCATTGACCGATGACGTGGCATTGACTGATGATGTGTTACAATCTTATTAGGTTAAATTTCTTATGTACTGTATATCAATAATGTGACAGCATCTCAGTGGAGCAAAAATCGTGTGTATGGTACTTGTGCATGCATGAGATTATTTACTATTCAAACGTTGACTGTTGATTGTTGACTGATGACGTGGCGCAATTCTGAGTGTCCAAACTGTTTTTAATCTGATGGTCACGATTCACTCAATGTATCTATAAAAAGGGGGCTCTCCCCCTTAATTTAATACCCCTGAATTCATTTTTAAGTTTAGATTTCTGAAATTCTTTCTTCTTCTTGTAGTTTCTTTTTTATTTTAATAAAATTTCCTTTTTATCTCTAGTTAAAATATGAGTAGCTAATTTCCTTTTAAGTTTGGGTTGAAGGTGAAGTCTCAACATGTCCCATGGGCTTAATTTGGTAAATTTACTTTCTCTTCCCCTCTAATATTTGTGGTTGTTTTGACTTTTCGTCGATAAATAATAATAGTCTTGTCTAGATACCGCCTTGGTTAAACCGGTACCCTAATACAAGGTTATTATTATTTGGCACAATAAGCTCTTGGCACCATATTTATTGGAGCGTGGTTCATGAGGTGTTGAATCCCCCCTTATGATTTAATTGATATTAATATGGAATATTTAGCCCATGGAGCATGTTGATGTAGATTCGGATACCCAAGTGCTTTATTATAACAGCTCCATTCTTAATTATTTCCGCCATTTTAATTCATAATTTAGTATAAAGTTACCATAATTAAATTGTTCCTATTAAAAGAAAATTAATCATGCACATAATTAGAATCAACCTCCTCGTGGGATCGACACTTGTCACCATCAATCTAGTCTATAATAGATTCGTGCGCTTGCGAGTTCAATAAAATTTGCACAACATTTCTTCTAGTCCACTAATATATCATCATGTCACCGATTATTAGCACATACACATTTTAATCAATAGGATTGTGACACATCATCGGTCAACGCTACAGCATCGGTCAATGCCACAGTATCGGTTAACACTACAGTATCGGTTAACACCACATCATCAGTCAATGCCACATGAGTAGTAAAGGTCATATCATCCATCTAATCAAATACTGCCACGTTATCAGGTCAATACCACACCATCGATCAATGCCATGTTATCGTACAGTATTTATGGACAGTATTATGGACAATACCTTACATGTGAATAATGACATTTATATTTTTATAATCCTCTTAAAGTTTTCAATTGTTTTCAATTCAGAATTGCTATTGGTTTTGTTATCTAATTTCTCGTTCATTATAAAATGACCACGATGCCCTTAAAATAAATAAAATAGATGATTATAATAAACACATACATAATTAAATTACAAGAAGCTTAAATACATAAAGTATGAATATTAGTAAAACTTATAGTATAAAATAATAAACGCCACATAATCAGTCAATGCCACATTATTCCTCTAATCAAATGTTACCACGTCATTGGTCAGTGCCACATCATTAGTCAATGCCACATCATCGATCAATTCCACATCATCGTACAGTATATATAAACAATTTCACGAATAGTATCATGAACAATACCATACATGTAAACGACACTATATATGTGAACAATGACATTTATACTTTTATGCTCTTCTTAAGGTTTTCGATGTTTTGAGTTTAGATTTACCATTTGTTTTGTCATCCAATGTCTCATTTATTGTGAAATAACCATGATATCCCTACAATACGTAAAATACTTAATTATAATAAAACACACATAATTAAATTCACAAGAAACTTGAATACATAAAAGTAAAGAAGTTAGTAGAACTTGAAGTATAAAATGACGATTTTCTCCTTTATAAACATATATTTTCTAGAACTCAATACTATGCTAGTATGACATTGAATGATGCACAGTTAGACTATTTAACCACTGAAAATGATATGCTAGTAGTTTGTATTAGAAAAATTTCGATATTATCTCATTGGTTGTAAAATAATTGTGTTCACAGATCATACTGCTCTTAAATATCTTTCCATAAAGAAAAAAATAAAAGTTAGACTAATTCATTGGGTGTTACTCTTACAAGAATTTGACTTCGAAATTAAAGACAAGAAAGGCATAAAAAATATTCTGGCAAACCATATTTTTCATCTTAATTTTGACACAATTAAAGAGTCATTACCATTGAATGAATCATTCTCAGATGAACAATTGATAAGTGTGGAAGTATTACCACGGTATGCTGACATAGTTAACTATCTTATTATATGTCAACTTCCAGAGCAGCGAACTAAACAGGAGAATGTCAAATTCTTTACAGAAATAAAGAATTTCTTTTGGAATGATCTTTATTTGTCTAAGTATTATGTTGATCAAATTATCAAACGATATGTCCCAGAAAGTGAATTTGAAAATATCCTTTCATTTTACCATGAACAAGCTTGTGGAGGCCATTTTAGTACTAAAAAAATAGCAACTAAAATTTTGCAATATGGTTTCTATTGGCCAACTATATTTTGAGATACTTATATATTTTGTTCTTCATGTGATAAATGCCAACGAATGGAGAGCATTACTAGAAAAAATATGATGCCACTAAACCTAATTTTAGTGGTTGAGTTTTTTTATGTATGAGGTGTCGATTTAACTTTTCTCTTTCTTTTGGCCATCAATACATACTAATTGTTGTTAACTATGTATCGAAATAGGTAGAAGCAATCCCATGTAGAAACAATGATCACAAGGTAGTGATAGGATTTTTGAAAAGTAATATTGCTTCACACTTTAGATTCTCTCGAGCGATAAACAGTGATAGTGGTGCCCACTTTTATAACAAATCATTTAAAACTCTTTTAACAAAGTATTCCATCACTCACAAAGTAGCAACCCTATATCATCTGCAAACCAATGGTCAAGTTGAGATCTCCAATCGAGAAATTATGTACATATTAGAAAATACGATGAGACCAAATAGAATAAATTGGTCATTGCGACTTGATGATGCATTATAGGCATACAGAACGGATTTCAAGACCTTAATTGGGATGTCACTCTATAGGCTAGTGTATAGAAAAGCTTGCTACCTACCTGTGGAACTCGAGTATCGTTCATACTAGGCCATCAAGAAATTTAATTTTGATTTGCAATAAGTTAGCTGAGAACGAAGATTACAACTGGTAGAACTTAAAGAAATTCGCAATAATGCATATAAAAATGCCAAGATTTACAAGTAGAAAATAAAAGTCTTTCACGACAAGCAAATCACGAGAAAATTTTTCATCTTAGGTCAGAAAGGGCTTTTATTCAATTTTTGCTTGCACCTATTCTTAGGTAAATTACACTCTAGATGGTCTAGCCCCTTTATTGTTCACACTGTTTTCTTATATAGAGCAATTGAAATTAAAGATCTACAAAATAGTGTCACCTTTAAAGTTAATGGTCAAAAATTAAAGCCATATCTTAAGTACCAATCACATGAAGAGGACACCGAAATAAATTTGCGTAACCCACTGAATTTGAATTTAGATTTTTTGGTGATTTAATTTTTTCTATTTTTGTTGTGATTATTTTGATTATTTTTATATAAGTATTTTTTTAAACCATTAAATTTTCTCTTATCACTTGTAATCATGAGTGGTTCAACTAAACAACTCTTCTTAAATATTCTTAGATAGTTTAAATATACACAATCTCATCTCAGAGGTCGGATACGATTTTATAAAACATATTTTATTTGAGAGATACAACCACCAAAGTTAGTTTTTCATGTTCAGAATTTAAAAGGATAACTTAGACAAATTGAGAAAGGTATCTACGAAATTCAATTGAAGCTTAAAGTAAATTCAATAAGAGCATAATTTTGACATTAATTTTTTCTCTGTGAATTTTAATTTGTTATCCCAGTTAAGTGGCTGATAACGATACTCCGTGACAATTAATGTCGATTACTTCAATTTTCCATAATAACAGATATTATGAGTTAAAAGCATGGACAGAGATGTGATCTTAACAAAGCTTCACAAGTGTTTTCCTTCACTTTCTCAGAATGTTCTCCTCATCATCTATAAAGCTCAATCCGAACGCATGCGATTGCTTATTAAGAATAACATCCCTGCTGACATCCGATGGATAATTAAAGTTAAAGTGGAGTTAGCAGGTGAGTTGCCTCCTAAATTTATTACATACATGCCTAGTTGTGGTAAAGGAAATTATTCAAGAAAACGGAGAGCGCAAAAGCTCTCTAATGTTTATCATAAGTGTGCCAAAATAAGATGCGATAAAAAACAATGTTCTTTAGGAATTGTGTCTGATAGCAGGGAATATAAGATTTAATTCATTAAGGATTGCTTGAATAAAGAGTAATTAGATGATATCATTTTGTCTCTTAAAACACATCCTAGTGGATACCTACAAAATGCAATACTCCAGTTATGACCATTATTCCAGAAAGAATATGCAAAATACAGTTTCGAGAATCTGACTATAAACGACCTTGTTTGCCTGTTTATAAGAAAACTAGATGGAAAGCTTATCGTCGACCCATAAAGGGCGTTCAAGTCATTTCTGGACGTAAAACCAGAGAAAGATGTGATCCAAAGTCACAACTATTTGTAAGTATCTTTTTATTTCAATGTTATTTTATTTCACTGTTATTTGATCACTTATATTTTTATCTTTAATAATTTCATGCTATCATTATTTACTTTCTCTTTTTACTATTTTCTTTTTCACTCTCGAGCCATGTGCTTTATGAGTTATTTGACATAGATATACTACCTCATTTACAGCTGTGAACCATTATCACTAAGATCATTAAATATAACTTTTTTTTAAGGTACTCATAAATTATTTCTTAGAAGTATCCAATGGGAGCTACTCTCAACAACCAAATCAAGAACATATGTGTATTCTCTAGATTTAACTATGGCAAATATAAAGAATTTATTGAGGCAGCTTTAGATCTTGGTCGAAACATAGCAGCTAGGAAACTACATTTGGTTTATAGAAGAGATGACCGAGGGTTATCAAAACTGATTTCAAAAGCCGCTTATACCAGAGAGAGCCAAGTGTTAGGCATCATCCCAACAATCCTAAAACCTTTTGCTTGTTTGTCTGACTCACTAACTAGAAAAGAGTTAGTCGTCTCAGGTATGCAAGAGAAAATAACCAAAATGCTTAATTATGCTGATACCTTTATTTTCTTACTAGGAGATCTTACAACTCTAGAGGCACTAATGATATTAACATCTTGATCCCATTTGAATATTTATCAGAAACTCATCGATTTGTTAAATATCAATAACTTTTATGATACCTTCATTGTATTTCTTAACCATGTAATAAAAAACTATTTCATTCCTTTCACAGTGAAAAAAATTTTATTTATGCTCACACTACCAATAAGCTACTTGATCTATTACAAGCTTATAGACCAAAGTCACATCCGAAGACCTTAGTGCTGAGTGGCTAACTAATTATGGTAATAGTAGCCACAGTAAGAAGTTTAAATTAGATTTAATTCTCTGCTTGTAAATATTTTCTTTTATAATGCAGTACCTGGGTGATATCTTCTAATATCTATTTTTTTCCTTTAAAACACTGAGGACAATGTTTCGCTCTGGTTAGGGGAGGAAATAGTTGATAATTATGGAATGTCACAATCTTAATAAAGTTTTTAATAATTTTTTTTATAAAAACTAACTGTAGTTAATTTTTTACGTCAAAGATGGTTGAATATGAAATGTAGTGACACTAGAAACATATCTTTTTAGTTTGAAATCTCAAAAAAAAATTTACCTTTCAATCATTTTTTTATTATTAAGCTTCATTTTAAGTGTGATTTTTCTAACTTCTCCTTTATAAATATGCACTTTCAAAATTATGAGTTGAAGATAACTGAATATGGAATGTCATGATTCTAGAAACGTATTTTTTTAGTTTTTTTAACCAAAAAAATTAAAAAATTTTGTAATTTTTTTTTTACATTATGACATTCAAATTTGAGTATTTCTATTATCCTTAGTCTTGAGTTTTGTTACATCATGTTTGCTACTCTACATGTTAATGTCGGAGATAAAAATATGAGTTGCTTGAAGGAATATATATGCCATAATAAATTCTAAATAAGTTCTTGAATCTACTATTTTTCTTGGAGAGTAACCTTTTTTTACTCATTATTTATACAACTTAGCAGTTTATTATTTTATACATAATCTATAAATTTCTTTTGAGTCAACTTTTTAAAAAAATTATGTATTGCTATGTCTGAAAATTTATTTAACTAGTAGATATGAAAATTTATTTAGAGTCCTAAAAGACAATGGAAAGGCCATCTTTGACATATTTGACCCTTTTTAACTATCCTTTTTATGAAATATCCTTAGTTAACCCTTTTAAACCTTTAAAAAAATATATTATCCTTTTCTTTGTTAATTTATCTTCTCGACCTAACTCTAATCTAAAATATTACTTGATCTCGTACAAGTTTTATCACTCATTCATGTTTGAGAAAAATGTAACTAATTATTTTATTCAATAAAATTGTGCCTTATTAAAAAAAAGAAGAAAAAATTCATATATATATATATATATATATATAAAAGGAGAGATGTATCCTGTAATCTTTAAAAAAAAAAATTATACTTTTTCTCAAACATGTATTTTGTTTTTCTTTACCTATTTTCTCGTCTTTATTCGCTATATCTCTAACGTACATTACATTCTAATAAAAGTCCTTCTTGATTTTAAGAAATTATAGTCTGAAGTAAAAACTAGTTATATGGGCTATGAAGATATAATGATGCATTAAAAAAAGAAAATATATATATATATAAAGAAAAAAATAATAAATAAATACATTAATCTGACTCATATTTTAGCTTGAGATCATATTATTTCTAAGGTGTGGTAATATTTATTTTATCTTAGTGAGAGTGTGTGATATTATTTTAATATTTTATTTCAATTTACCATTCATAGGAGTGACTATTGTTATTATGTTTAATTTCTTTGTGAGAGTGTCACTACCGGTAAGATTTTGGGGTATGGATATATCATTCTTAAAAACAGCTTGATTACAATAATTGTGACAAAGTCTACTGGATTTATTCATGTGGATAGTTAATTTAGGAGTGATATTTCTTAAAGACTGGATATAATGCCTATACTTTTATTTTATTATTATCATAAGTTTGATTAAATAAATACAATAGTTCAAAAAAAAAGTTTTTGGTTTGAATTTGATTTCACTTAATTTGGTAGAGATTACCAATAAATACGATAGTTCAAGAAAATTATCATTTTACACTTTAAATTTCACTAACTTCCTTACTTTTATGTATTCAAGTCTCTTGTGATTTTAATCATGTGTGTTTTATTATAATTAAGTATTTTATGTATTTTAAAGGCATCATAGTTATTTTACAATAAACAAAACATCGGATGACAAAACGAACAACAAATCTTAACTCAAAACGGTCAAAAACCTTAGAAGAAGTATAAAAATATAAATGTCACTGTTCACATATATGGTACTATTTATGACACTATTCATATATACTGACCGATGACGTAGAATTGACCAATCACGTTGCATGGACCGATAATGTACCAATGACATGATACTATTTGATTGGAGGAATGATATGGCATTAACTAATTATGTGGTGTTGACTGATAATGTAGCTTGACTGATAACATATCATAATCTTATTAGATTAAAATGTTTATGTACTATTGACCGATGACGTGATAATATGTTAATGGATCAGAAAAATATACACAGTACATACATATACACGGAATAATAGCCTTAATAATGTGTTCATACCAATCATAACTTGCCACGTGGCGCAATCCTATGAGTCCAAATTATTTTAATCCAATATCCATGATTTATTCGTTTTATCTATAAAAGAATGACTTCCCTCCTAATTTGACACCCCTGAGTTCATTTTTGAACTCCATTTTTTGTAATTCCTTTTCCATCTTGTGTTTTCTTTATATTTTAATAAAATTTTCATTTTACCTCTAGTTAAAATATAAGTAGCTAATTTTCTTTTAAGATTGAGTTAAAGGTGAAGTCTCAACATATTCTATGGGTTTAATTGGTAAATTTATTTTCTCTTCCCCTCTAATTTCTGTGAATATTTTGACTTTTCGTCAACAGATAGTAATAACACAGTTATTACTGTTTGGCACGATAAGCCCTTAATACCATATTAATTAGAGCGTGATTCATAAGAAGTAGATTTTTTCCTCATGATATAATTAGTATTAATAAAGAATATTAAGCTCTGGTGCATATTGATGTAGATCCAGATACCCAAGTGTTTTATTATAATAGTTGTCATTTTTAATTATTCCCGCCATTTCAATTCAAAATTTATAATAATTTCACCATAATTTGAACCACCCAAATAAAAAATTAATTTGACACATAATTAAAATCTACCTTCTTATGCGATCTATACTCATCATTATTAATTTATTTTATAATAAATTCATACACTTACGAGTTTAATAAAATTTACACGATAATATGATTGTACTATCATTATTCGAGCCTTAAAATTCAATTATCTTCCTCTAAGAGCATTGCCTTAATATACGCCTCGTATGGCGTATTCCTCGTAAAGTTGGTCCCTCTCTTGCTCACAGACCAACATTGGCTACATGCATAGATCATCACATCACCTCTCTCATTCTCTCTCGAAGCCAAATAAGTATTGGTGAGTCGAGTATCACATCATCTGTTGTATATCACTTTAAGAAAAGTTATATCATCTAGAAACGCACCTCCGCCCCCCGGGCTTTCGATCCTACTTAGCTTTGATAGTCAGTAATTTGGTAAGTTAAATAAAAAAATATATTATTGAATTATTATAGGAATGATGGAAAGAATGATGTCCATCTCATTCAAAACTTTTGGAATGGAATAAGAGACCTGATATCCTTATCTCCTGCATGATGCTCGGCTGTAAAGAGGCCCACTATACTTAATGTTCAGCTTTGTTTTAAGATAATAGGGCTGTTTTAGGTTGAGAGATTTTAGGTTACTCTTTAATTCATATACTAGATAATTCTACAGTAATTGTGTATGATTAGAACTACGTAAATATATTTTAAAAGTCTAAATAATTGTATTCTCTTTATTATTTTTTTCTCAATGTAATTTCTATAAAATAATATTTAATGATTTATTGAAAACTCTAAAATTAAATCATTGTCTCAAGTAATTTTTTAAAAATATTTTATTCTATTATATATATATTCAAATAATTATTATGTAGAGGAGATGTATAAAAATTGCAATTTATTATAACGTAGAGTTTATTTTTATTTTCAAAGGGTCAAAATTAGTAGTATAACGTTTTATGATTGTATGGAAATTATTCTTATATAAAATATTATTATAGAAAGATCCTGCCGTATATATCTCCTTCCCATTATTTGGGAAAACACTTGCATTAATATATTAAGAGCTAGGAACTATGCTATATATGCAGACATTAATTTTATCCTCGCATGCAAATGCAATTTGGCAACTTCTGCTAGCTATATATAAATACATATAGCTTATTAAGATAGATACATTAACTGTTTGTAAGAAATTAATATATATAGATACAAGGATAGCAAAATTAAAAGCAGTGACTAATTTCTTCATCTATACAAACATCCTCTGTATGCGGGTGTCCAGTAGTCTGATCCACTGTTGTCATGATAAGCTTTAGGAGTACACGAAACTGGAACTACACAAAGCCCCCTGCTCCTAAGATCTAACTTTGCATCCCCCTTTTCTTTTCTGTCCAGGCTTCCCCATGGATCCTGAAAATTAATCATCACAGTTGAATTAATATCATATATTCTGTCTCTCAGGCAAAATAATCAAAACCCTTATGCAGTTTCAATATATATATCATTTACCCACTAATATTTCAAAACCCATGGATTTAAGAAAGGGGTTAACTTTCATCTTTTTTTTAATTGTCTTTTTTTTTTCTTTTTCTTCTTTTTTCCCATGATGTGATACAGCCCACTACTGATCAACGAAATTTTAAAGATAAAAAAATAAATGGCCTAATAAAAAATTAAAGTTAAGGGGTTTTCCTTTTCGATCGTTTGATCTTTACTTATTTCTTTTATTTATGCATTCATTAACCTTACCTTGTGTACATTAGACTTCATGTAGGGATTGCTCAACAGCTGCGAAAGGTAAAATGTGATGGTGTTAATAACAAATCAACAATGCAGGACAAAAAAAACGTGTTGATACCCATTTTTGAACCGAAAATAAAAATTCTCTAAACTAAAAATGATGTTCAGGCACGGACATTCGCAAGGATTTTTGTGCGAACGTCCGAGTTTACAGCGCTGTGAATGTGCTTTTTCAGCTTTGTAAACATCAATTATAAGACTGTAAAAATAGTTTACAACAATGTAAACCTCAAATAGAAGTTCTCCAAACCCACTTTTCATTCTCATTGTTATTTATGGTTCTTGTTGAAACTGAACTATTATTGCGTGCATGATAGTTGATTTGAATGATAATCTATTCACCTGCACTTGCTCTTGTAGAAACTTAATATATCCAATAGCTTCGTATAACACAGATGCCGTATCAGTCTGAAATCACCAAAAAAAAAAAAAAAGTAAATAAATAGATTAAAAAGAAGGAAAAAAGATTAAAAAAAGACAAATGCTCTCAGCGTGATCTTTGCACTAACCTTCCCAAATGGCGACACAATTTGTTGAAGTGCCGTGATCTTGTCCGCTAGCTTGACTTTTGGTGCCTGAAATTTCTTTTATATTAATAATGGAAGTTTCTATCGAAAGTAAAAGAGTAATTAGTGTGTGTGTGTGTGTGTTTTCAAATTTATTTAAATTTTAGCTGTGTTATTGTGTTTGTAGTGCAATGGTAGGCTCATAATAAAATTAGTTCGAGCCTCATATTGTAGACTGTGGAATATATAGATCGGAACCATTAAAAAAACATAATATATTAGCAGTGTTACCTTTGCAGATGAAGCTGTAGAACTCTCAGTCTTGGATTTCTTTGCAACTGCCTCTGAATTTTCTTCACATCTTTTCTTCTTTCCTTCATTACAGATTCCCCTTTCCTTCCCACAGATTCTCATCTGCATATATGTTAAATTTTATGTCAGAATGTTGAATCTGTTAAATATATAAACATTCTAGGTGAATGTTGAATCTGTTAAATATATAAACATTCTAGGTGCTAGTGCCCTCATTTTTTTTTTCAATGCAGACATACTTTTAAACTGTGCAATATAAGAGCATAAAAAATTAACTCTCTTAAATTCTTGACTTAAAAGCGTATCTATATTAAAAAAATGAAGACATTAACACTAGGAAAAAACTCTACAAATTTATGTATGAGTGTGATATTTATATATCACATGAACTCATTGAGTTATTTAATGTTGTAATGAATTTTATATAAGTAGAATTGTATTTTTCATTTTAATAAATGACCTCATTTTACAAAATACCTTATTATAAATATATTTTCATCAAAAACTTTATTTGTTTGAATTTTAAGTTATATAAAAAAATACTATTTTAATTTTTAAGAAGTAAGATTGAACAGTTATGTATGTGAGTAATGACATTTTAGATAATTCTAAAAAAAATGCATGAACTAATTAATAGACTAAGTAATTACCGCAAAGTCTACGCACTAAAGGAGAATTTAGTACTCAAGAAAAATAAAAGGAATAACTCACCGGGGAAGAAGTTCTGAGCCCTTGCTTCTTCTTACACTCGGAAAGAAGATTCAATGATGATTTAAAATAAGGCTTATAAGGAACATGGATATCAATTAATGGCTTGCTTAATCGACTACTAAGAGTTATTGCGTCGGCAAAATTTCTAGCACCATAGTAGTACCTGTTGTCACCATCGTCAGCTTCTACCATTGAACAAGTACTACCATTGAAGCCGACATTATTATATCCGAGGCCATTACTACTAGTAAATGGCTTCAGAAATTCATTTTCCAGCTTGAAATCATTATGACCAAAATAAGATAGAAGGCCAGAATTTCTAATACTATCACATGTACTTTCAGGATTAATGAGGTGCTGGCCTATTTGTGGGTCTGGTGGGGCAATGGACCAGTGGTTGACCAAGTTTGACAACTTGTTAAGCCTTTCCGTTTCACCAGTGGTAGCAGTGATTCCAGTTAAATGCTTTTCAAAATCGTTGTTGTTGAAGGATGAAGAGTTTGTTGTGAACTCCCAGTTGCTGCTGTCCATTTTCTTCAAGTAGTCATAGGCGGGATCGAATATCATCCCAGTTGATGATGATATGGTCTTGGACGACAGCGTGTTGGGTAGCAAGTTTTCTCCAATTTCTTGATGACTGTTGTGTAAATCTCCATTGTTTCCATCGCTTCTGCAAAAGAAATGTTAATTTGTCAAGGCTAAAAGTATATGGTCAAATAATAGGCCTATGCCTCGGGATATATAATAGCTTGAATTCAATTGATAAATTTAGAATTTGAAATATACTGGAGTATATTATTTTTTTTAAGGTAGGAGTGGAGAAAACAGTAAAATTAATTTCAACAACCTTCTAACTCCTTCAGGATTTAAACTCTAGTGATCAATTAAAATTAAACTACTTGAAAATTATTGAAAGAAGCATTTGTAATAATTCCACGTGTATATATATATATATACATAAGAGTTAGAGAAGAAGTTTGGTAATTAGCATTATGTTCCACAATTTTAAAAGATATATGTATAACCTCAACTAAACTTCTCTCACTTTTCAGACCTTCATATCCACTATAATCACCTTTTTTTTTTTTTCCCTTTACGCCAAAAGAGAGAATTCTTCTTCTTTCCACTCAATATAATTAAATCATATATACATACAACTCAAGCACCAAAAAAAAAAGTGGAAGTTATAATCAAGGAAAATATTGGGATTAATGTTATAGTTATGTTGTTCAGGATAAATCAGCTGAGAATAGATGAAGTATAAGTTTAAAACAATATGTTTAACTAGTGAACTAATTTTTTAATTTATTCTTCAATTTCTATATGAACAACTGTTAAGTTACATTAACTGTAGCTTATAGCTAACGGAAAATTATTTTCTCAGTCTCTAAATTGTATACACATATGTATACACTTCAACATTATTATAAGGCTAAACTTACAAGAAGACATGACTCCAGAGCTGATGATTATCGGGTGGATGTTCACCTATCAACTCATTGGAAGCAGCGGCGCCGACGGGGGCGGGTTCGTCGAGTCGGTGAGACGACTCAACAGTAAGGCCGGACTGATTGGAAGCATAAGTAAATGATGTAGAGATATTGGAAACTTCCTCCTCGCAAGAAGAGTTGGAAATAGGGTTTTGTTGTTGGTGCCAAGGGCTGCAGCTAGCATTAGTCCAAGATGAAAGGGAGCTACCATGATGATGATGATGATTGTGAAGATCCCACCAATTTGTTATTGTTAAAGGAGAAGTTGCAACAGAGCTCTCTGTGCTTTCTTTAGCCATTAATTGTTATTTCAAAATGGTTCTATTATTGGGTTTCCTTGCCTTTGGTGGAGATTTCGGTGGAGCATTTAAAGGAGGATTTGTGAAAAATATTTGATGTGTATGTATGTAGTGACGTACGTGTTGTTTAACATCTATATCAAATTATATGTGGGGGACAATAAAATATGCATCCTGAAATTTTCCACTTCGGTTCGTGGGGAATTATTATATTTGAAAATGGCCCCAGCTTGAATTTGCCTAATTTGTGGACGAGTTTGTTTAGGTTTTCATATTCTTAATTGGACACTGTACACAGTATACAGCCCCTATCATTATTTCTTTTGACGAATATAAAAAAATTATACAACACATATACATTATATGTGTGCAATTTCATACAATATAATCTTATTTATATAACAAGAACATTTCTTTATGAAAAAGAAAATTAAAATACCAAGATCATTTATTTAAGGGCACACTACATTTACCTTTAGTTTTTGAAAAATACCTTTTACCTCTTTTTTTCCCCTTCCCACACATTTTTTACTTTTTTTATAAATATTACAGTGAAATTGACAAGAATTAAGAAAAATTAAATCCTTAACTCAAGTAAAGATTAGCAAAATTTGTTATGAAATTATTGTGATAATTTACTAAAAATATAATAGTATTTATATGAGGGAGATTGTCAATTTTTCCTCTATTGAAATCATCAACTACTCCATATTATTTTCATAATAATCAATAATCTCCTAACATAATAATTTTATAGTATTACTCTTCTTTTCAAATATTTTTTTATTCATAATTATTATAAGTTAAGTAAATCATATAAAGAAATCTAAAATAAAAATTAAGTATTAAAAATAAGAAGTACATAATTCTATATGAATAAAAAATTAATAATACGATATTTTTCTTGTATTTTTTGTTATTTTTAAATATTTTCTTACAATAAATATATATTTTATATTTTCAAGATAAATTATTAAGCAAAGGAAGGCTTATGCAGACTTGTGTTTGTGTCATGCCGTACTCATCATATTATTCGTGCCATGTCACATAGTGATTAATTTTTTTTTTTTTGTTTAGTTCTGGGCCGACGCATGTGTTGTGCTACGTGCTTAAGAATAAAAACACAATAATTTTTATTTTTTTTTTAAGAGGACATGCCAATAGTGTGCTTTTTTCAAGACCATGACTATTTTTTTTGGATCTATATGCATTTAATTAAATTTAATAAAAAAAATTTAAAACTCAAGTTTATATCTAATAACAATAAACTAATAATAGGTTGAGATTATAATATTAATTGCTAAGTTAGATCTCATGGTAACAGAATTCTTTTTAATACTTAACAACAAAAACAACAATAATACTAAATTTTTTTCTTGAGGGTCAACTTAATTATTAACTTAGACCATATAGAATTGTAGATCGTAATCTATAATAATATTAATGTATAAATATATAAAATCATGGTATTTATCATATTTATTAAAATCATGATATCATCTATTAATTTAATAAATTATAAACATAAAACAATTATATGAATTTTTTAAAATAAGAACTAAATGAATTTCACGGACTTATGCTCATAAAACATATTAAAAGATTTAAGTTATTTATAAAATTATAAAATTTTAAACTTAATTTCATTAAAAAAATATTATTTTAATATATTTTAACTCACATATTATTTATGATCGATGGCCACATGCTAATACACCAATCTAATAAAACATGTTAAGTTTAAGCCCTTTTCACGTGCTGTAGTTTAACCCATTTTTAATGATACTATATTTCATGTGCTTAAAATTCTCAACTCAACATAAATCATTTGTGTATTATATCATATCATATACCCTACTAAAATATGCTCGTGTGGTACCGTTTTATACAAATATATGTTGTACCCGCATCTTGCCCGGTGCCGCTCAGCCCATCTTTAGATTTATGATTTTTTACACGAAAATATACTGTGGCCTTCTGGATTAGCTATGAAATTACTATTTCATAACTAAATAGAAGTCTAGGGATTGCAGTCATACCCGTAGGCCTGTGACTAACTTAGGTGAGTATGGGTCCTTGAAAAACGAAGATTAGGGATCACGGATGGGATGTCTCTTTTAACCGCACTCCATTCGGGGATTGACCCAAAAATATTCTTTAACTGTTCACAAATAAAATTTTTCAAGTACGATGATAAATTCAAAAATTACTTTTAGTTCGAGTTCAAATTTGGGATCATGATCTCCACTCCGAATTGTGCCCATTGCCATTCTAAATAGAGTCTGCCACTACGATTAATAAGCAATGTAACTACGACAAAATGTTAATCGTAACTGAAAGGGTTTAGCTACAAAATTTTAATGACCTGCCGCAATGTGGCTAAACAACATTTTTCTTGTAAAACTTTTCCCACTTTATTTACACTTTCTAAGAATTTGAAAAAGTTTCGAAACAAATTCGAGCCCACAAAATTTCTTCGCCGACTTAGGAGATAAGCATCACAATCAGATTGGTAAGACCTAAGATGAAAATTCTGTCACCTCAAGCCAAGTTCAGTCCAAAATTGCAGCCAGTAAATGCCACACAAGAAGAGATATAACAATTATTCAAGGTCCATATTCTTGCTCGAACTTATGGGCCCTAGGTCTTTCTGTTTTCCAATACTTGACCAATCAAGCTACGCCACCAATTTTTCTTCGTCGAGATCCCAAGAATTTCCCCTTTTAGACGACATTTAGCCATATGTACTTATGCTAATTAATTCTTATTAAAGTAGCACTCAAAAAGGAGGTCTGCTTTGTCCTCAAGTCCTGTGGCCATACATCTAAATTAATTTTTTGCAGGACCAACCAAACCCATACAAACGTTTAGCTCTCAAAAGAATGCTTTACCATATAAGAAATGTTATATATACAATCCATGCACACTTTTAATTTTCCTTGACCTTTTGAATGTTTTATATATTTTAAAATGTTGTACTTTAGTTAGTTAAAGGCAATGTCACGCTGAAAATTCAGCCACACATTGCTAAAGGGTTTTGCTTCATGCAATAAAATCGTGACAAGTATTCAAACTAGATATAAGCACCTCTAATTTTGAAAACTTTCTGAAATAAATCTTATAGTGTTTTAGTAAATTGACCATTTTTTTCCCTCAAGTTTCAAAATTCATCAAAACTTCCCGACATGTTAATCAAAAATTTTTTAGTAATAAAATAGTAAAAGACAAAGTCAGTTGACAATTAATTTTTTTATACAATGAATATAATTATAAATTTTCATATAAATTAATAGAATATATATAATTGATTGAGAACACGATTCACATGATTTATTAATATTTTATTCAATTAATTATATTTATATCACATAATAAATATTTAGCTCCCATAATAAGGAGTGAGCTTCCTAAGACTTCGGCCTTGGGTTCAACTTTCAATAACTGTATGAATTAATGATAAATTTTTTTTAAAAAAATATGTAATACCACATCTGAATTGATTAATTTCAACAAATATCAGGGAGTCTGTCTAACATTTTTCTAAATTAAAAAAAATAATAATAAAGTTAGGTGAATTAGACTTACATGAGTGTTGAATGAGATAAGAAACCCATTATTAGTGTTAGTGGCAGCCACTGTCCTATCCTAAACATTGCTTTAACTTTCCGACGAGAAAGCTCCGTTAATGGCGATCGGTTTATCGACACGTGTCAAAAGCAACGCACGGGTCACCAACCTTTTCTTGTTAAAATTAATTATTTGGATGAAATGTGATCGTGCAATTGCACGCGACCTTTTGAGAAATAATTTATTTATAATATATTTTTATATACATTAAAAAGTTGATCAAGGAAAAGAAGATTGATAAAAATAATATTTTATAGTTAATTTTATAAGTTTTAGTGGTGTTAGTTTGTTTACACATAGGTAGCAAACTTTTAAGAGAGTAGAATAATTCATGTTGACCTATATACATATAATCCTACTTTTAATTAATTTAATTTCGTTTAAAGGAGTAATCGCACACGGCTTCTTAACTAAAATTTAATTTATTAAGTACTTGGTGTGAGATTTCTCCACACTTTTAATTACTTCTAGTCCAACTCCACTAGAAATTTGTGGATCCCTTTACTTGGAAGTTTAATTACCTCTTAAAATGTCAACAATCCCTTCATTAGATTTGATATAGGACAAACTACATATGTTGCACACTCACATTTGCATTTGTTAGTTTTCAATGGTGAAATTAAGTTCACCCTGTCAGATTATGAAATAAATGATACAAGCTGAAGTAACTTAAATTTATTAGTTTGATAAAAATATAAAATAATAAATCTAAATTATGTGAGTTAAGACCTATTTAATTTAAATAATTGAATTAAACAATGTTATTTTGTATATAATAAATTTATATAGGAGTTTGTAATATCTATCTTTACTCTTAACAAATTAATTTAAACTGATAGTAAATACTAAAATAATACTAGACTTTGAATTTTATATACCACTTCTTTAGGGGACCCATTAAATATTTTATAGAGATATTCTTCAAAGCTTAGAAACTTAAATTATGAAAAATCTTAATTTGTAAACTCTTTTTTCACAAATTTCTTCTTTTTCTTCTTCTTCTTTTTCACTTTTTTTTTTCCTCCGAAAGGTTCTTTTCTACATAAGTTCTACATGCACACCACTTCTCCAAATAACTTGCTTGCCCAAATCAATTTTAAATGCATCGTAGTCTTTGCCAAGTGGACTTAATTTAATGCTTTATGTGCTGAGAGTTCAAAAGATTTCAACACTAGGAGAGGCAACATAATCATCCCACTTTTAAAAAGATCAATTGAAAAGGAAACAAAACAATTTACTAACTAAAGGCTATGAACGCTGTCCATTTGTATAAGCCTGACCTACTTTTCAACTTTAGTATGTATATATGCTTTCTCTCCATATATATAGGTTAAGTCAATACCATTTCAACTACAATATAATATTAAAAGAATATATGGTTTTGATTAAATGGAAAAAAAAATTTGAATAGTAGAGTTTCTAGGACTCCTTCGAAACTCTTCAGGATATTTATAGTCCTTTCTTTATGAAATTATAAAAAAGACATAAAATTATAATGAAGTTTTAATTCACTTTTTATTATAATTTAGAAGAATTTAATTAATTGCAAATATATTTTTTGGAATAAAATTATTGTTATTAGGTAATTTATTTATTTAATGTTTTCAAAATTATATTGGTTTTATAAAAATAAAATTTGATTATATCATATAATAGGATTGAAAAATTGTTAGGGGTTCATTTTAATTTAATTAAACTCATATTTATCAGTTATATGATTATAAACACGGGGTGCTATAAAGATGTTCGATGGGTGGGAAAGTATATTACTAATATAACTTAGCTACTGGTGCTAGCGGACTACTACCAGGCTCAAGAAAATCTCGGCCTGACCTGGGCCCCGAGATTGAGCCTTACCCAACACCACCTGAGTTAGGCAGGCCAGGCCGAACTGGCCCAATTTTGTCCATGCGGGTATCGGCAGACCAGCTTGGATATGGGTTGCAGCTGACTTTGGAAAAATTTAAAAAGTAATTTTAAATAAATTCATGATTGATTAGATTTTATGATAATACCCAGTACATTATTAAAATTATTAAATTTCTTATATAATTTCAAAGATTTTCTAATTTAACCCTCACTAAAAATAAAATTTAAAAATTTATTAGTTATTTTGATTCTATTAATTTGAACTAGCCACTGCATACAAAAGAAATTTACCAAACTAAGTAATAATTAAAAAAACATGAAACTATATATATAAGTTTCTATATTTTTTTCTCTCATTTTCTTCTTCTTCTCCTTAGTCGAATGAAAATGTTGTAGATTTCGATATTGACAACAATATCATTATATATTATTTTGAAAATATAAATCTTGCAGGGATAATGGTAATCAATAAAATCCATCAATAAATACTAATATAATATAATTTTCATATCATATTATTTGAATATTTTGAACTTGTATTGTTTATTTAAAAAAAAAATTGGAGAAGGATGAAAAATTTTGCCCACTAAACATTAGTCCTTACTCTTTATTATAAATTGTTCAAATGTGCAACATACCTTTATGGTCAGTAAAATTGCATTCATGGTCTATATTAACGCTCAATGTATTCAATTTTCAATCTTATAATAGATATATTGTACAGCCTCATTTTTGTACCTGGAAGGTCAATAATCTATTCTTAGCAACATCTTGAGATTTAATATATCCTTGGCTCAGGTTTCCACAAAACTATTAGTTGATATAATGCTAACCCACTTCACTAGTTGGCATGAACATATTGAGCTTCCGCCATTATTACTTGGCTAACTCAATCTTCACCATTCATAATTATAACATATCATTGATTGGTTGATATAGTGCCAACCCCCTTTACTGAGTACATGACATGACTCTAATAATATTTGTAATAAAAGATTTAAGAATTTTGGTGCACATAATGCACGAAAGACTATTACACTCACATGCAAAGTGTAGACAAATTAGCTTCACAAGAAAGATTAAAAGCACAATATCACCTAAGCTGGTGCCTTGAGTTAGACTCTTTTCTTGATAAATTATAACCATGAATTACTGAGCTTGTTCTAATATACTTGAATCTTGAAGGTGAAGACCTAGTGAGATTAAAAGTGCTTTTCCCATATTATGTTTAGTAGGTGGTTAATTTTCATTAAAATCAAAATTCATATAATCTTTTGGATTAAAAGTATTATTGAAAGGCTTGTTTACTAATTGACACAGTTGCCGACTACATTTTTTATTTTTATTTTGTAGTTAATCTATTTTTTTTAAACAAAACATTATATATAAAATCTTACATAACAATGTTTACCAAGCAGTTATAAGCTTTTCTTTAATAGTTTTAGTTTAGTCCACAATAATTGTATCTTAAAAGACATAGTATTTTACTATCAAATAGGCTCTAAATATTTAAAATCAATGTATAACTTTTCTTTATTTGACTTTTGATATTGTCATTTGAAAAACAAGATATATTTTCTACAGGTGTTAAAGAGGTATAATTGTGTCATGTTTTATTTATGTTGTATCAAATTTAAGCAAATATAGATATAACTCATTTATTAATTGTGTTTGTTCAAACATCACAATATGGATACGACCTATTTATTACTTGCATCGACCTATTAGCATATTTAATAAAAGAATTAAAAACTAATTTAAACAATAATAAATATGTTAGTATTATTCTTAAAATAGATCATAAATAAGCTAACATGTCATAAATATGACATGAATAAGTTTATAACATAATATGGACAGGACAAAAAAATTAATTTCATGTTCAATATATATATATATAATGATTCCATAAAAATTAAGAGTCTAAGAAAAGGTGTTAAATTTAAAATTAATGCTCAAAGACTAAAATCGTATCTATAATACCAACTACGTGAAGAGCATATTGAAATAAATTTAAGTGATCTAATAAATCTTAATTAAGTTTGTTTTGAATTTTTAATAGGTGATTAACTCTTTTTTTTTAAAAAAAATTTACTCTACCATTTAAATTGTTTAATTATTTCATTTTATGTCTTAAATTATGCGCAATATGATGTTTCTCTCTTAATTGTGTTTCTTTCATCATGTTAAAGAGATGTTATGAATACATTAATAAGAAATATCCTCTTCAAACATGTTGGAGAACTTTTTTGTGTGAAATTTCATTTAAGAAGACTTATAAAATTTTATAAATCACATCCTATTTGGAATTTATGACCACTATCCCATATTGAGGATCTAAAAAAACAACTCCAAAAAATAAAGCCTAGTATGTATAACTTTTAATTGGAACTTAAGCTTAACTTACAAAAGGACAAAGGTAAGTTAAGTATTTAATTATATCCAACTTTTTTTTTTCACATTGCGTGTTTTCATTTTGTTAATTTGTTCACCTTCATGATTGACTAGATTTTGCATAATTGATTTGGTTCTTTTGTGTGCTTAAATTCTCCTTCTTGTATAAATAGTAGATAACGGTACTCTAAGATTTTATAAATCAATGTCATCAATTTCTCACAACAATTGAAACTCCAAAATCAAATATAGAAGAAATATAGAGTAATTTACATAAATTTGTTCCATTCTTTCTCTCAAAATACCTTTAAAAAGATTTAAAAAGCTTGTCGTGAACTACTGTGTTAATTTGTTAATAGTCAATGATATCTTTTCTAACATTCATTAGTTAATTAAAATAAAAGTCTAATTCATAAGTAGTTTTCTAATTCATTTGTTTCTTACAAATACGATTTTGGTTAAAAACAAATTTGCTAAAACAAGGAGAGTTAATTGACTTAGCTTTCAATGTCTTAACTGTGTGCGACTTGATTGCAATCAACCACATCATAAAACTTTAGGAATGATTTCTAAAAATCACAAAGATAAAATTAAATTCATTAAAGATAGTTTAAACAAAGAATTGTTAGATGATATCTTAAGATCTTTAAGACGCATCCAAGTGAATATATACAATGTGAGATTCATAAAAACTATTTTCAAAAGAAAATGCACAGTCTAATATTAGAAAATTGACTCTAAAATACCATGTTTGCTAGTATGGGAAACTTATACTTAACTTATAGAGGGTATTTAAGTAGTTATTAAATGTGAAACTATGGGAAGATATAAGCCACAATCCAACTAACATTAAATATTTAATATTCTTTTATCTCTTGCATTATTACTTTTAATGGTGTAATTTTGTTTCTAATCACTATTTGCTTTTTATTTTTAATATTTTTATTTTTTTGCTTTGAATTAGAAGTCAAAATTTCAATCGTTATTTGACAAATATAACACCTTACATCATATACGTATAACTGTAAACTCTGGCCAAGATCTTTAAATACAAGTATTTTTAAACACTCATATATTATTTCTGAAAATTGTTCCAATAGCAACAACTTCAAATAGACAATTTAATTTGTTATGGGAAATATAAAAATTTCGTTCAAGTAGCTATAGATCTTAGTCATATTATAGCAAGGAGAAAACTACTTCTTGAATATAAAAGAGTTGACTGAGGGTTATCAAAGTTTGTTTTAGAAGCTATTCTTATTAGAGAAAGCCAAGTACTAAGCATTATCCCAAAAGCCTTAAAATCTTTCGGATGCCTACCTAGCGCACCAACTAAAAAAGAATTAGCCGTTTTAAGCATGCGAGAGAGAATTTTTGAATTTTTAAAATATTGAAATATGTTAATGCTTTCATTTTTTTGCCAGGACATTTTATAACTCTAGAGATGCTAATTAGATTTTTGTCTTAGGCCACTTGAAAATTTATTAAAAACTTATTAGTTTGTTAAATATTAATAATTTTTATAATGATTTAATAATATTTTTTAACCTTACAATTAAGAATTATTTCATTCCATTCTCAGTAAAAAGCCTCTTTATTTGTACTTCTACTACTAATGAGTTACTAAACATTTTGTAAGGTTACTTAATATTTTGTAAGCTTACAAATTAGAGTAAGATCACATGACTTTGGTTTTATATTGGTTGACTAATTATAGTAGCAGTAGCTCTTGTAAGAAGTATAAATTAGATTTAACTTTCTGTTTATGAATATTTTCAAGTAGTATTCATGTAATATCTTCTAAAATCTACTTCTTTCCTTAAAGATCAACGAAGATAATTTCTTCTTTAGATTGAGTGGAGGGAATAGTTGATAGTTCTGGAATGTTTTAATTATGCTGATATTTTTGCTAACTTCTGTTGTAAAGATTAATTTTAAATAAAGTTAAAAATGACTGAATATTAAATGTATTAACTCTATAAATGCATCTTTTTACTCTTACAGTTTAGTTATATAAAAAAAAAACTTTATTTTCTAATGATTTCTTCTTCCTTACTTTCTTTCTTTAAGTTTCTACAACCTGTTCAGATGCGATCTCTCACTTTCTTCCATTATTGTGCTTTCTTTATTTACTTTTTTAGCCATTTTTTATACATATCTTTCAATTATAAAACATTAAGGACAATATTTAGAATAAGTTTAAGGCATTTTGTGTGATATCTTTTAATATTGGATGATATGATGGCTTTTAAATTTTGATATTTATATTATCTCTGACTTTGAGTTATGTTACATCATATTTACCACTTTGCATGTTGATATTGATGACAAATATGAATTGAGAGATTTTATAAGTGAAATTGATTGAGCTATTTGAATGAATGTATATGTCATAGTAAATTTTAAGTGAGTTTTTAAGCCAATTATCATTAGAAAGTAACTTGTTTACTTATACAGCTTAGGAGTTTATTATTTTATACAAGGTCTTTATATTTTCTATAGAGTCAACAAAAAAAAAAAGTTATGTAACTACATCGAAAAGTCTATTGAACTAATAGATATAAAAGACCAAAGCTCTAAAAGATGATAGAACAATCATTGTAAAGTATCCATAGTTAATTCCTTTAAGCACGAGCGTTCATGCACACTCACACATGTACATATATTGTATTTTTCTAGCCCAATGTCCCTGACTTTGGGCCAGTTTGGGATTGTGAGGTTGATGAAATAAACAACTTATGATGTACGGATGAAATAAGCTACTAATTAAAAAAATAGCTTAATGTTTGATAAATTGTGCTGTTGCAATTACTGTGAATTTGAAAAGTAGAGTACATATGTTCAGTAATTTTAATTATGAAAGTATTTTATTATATAATAACTAAAATAGACATATGTTTAAATTACCTTTTATTTTTAGAGTATATTTACCAAATATTTAGACATCCCCTTTTTCCTTAAATATGTAAAATTATAGTAAAAACTCAATTAAAAAATCTAAAGAACTTCATACTATGTTATATAAAATATGATAAAAATTCATAATTATACATAATCCAAATAAAATAAAAAAGAAATATATATTATATTCACATTAAATTTTTTGTAATAAAATTTCTCAAATTGTAGTAGTATTATGATATCTAATGATTAATATATTAAAGTTTATGAATAAGTAAGATTTATAATTGTCTCTTTATTAAAATACTAAGTTATAATAGGAACTTTAAAAAGATACAATAGCTTATTAAATAAATTATTTATGAAAAGTGATTCTCTATTTACTTTTAAAAGTTGCTGATGAAACAGAAAAATTTATGAACTAAGCTGCCTTTGCAGAAATTACCAAACACTATTTTTGTCAAAAATTTTGAAATAAACAGCTTATTAAATTTCAACCTTAATACCAAGCGGGTTTACACACACACACACTCGCACACGCACACGCACACGCACACACACGCACACGCACACGCACACACACACACACGCACACACGCGCGCGCACACACACACACACACACACACACACACACACACACACAACCACAAAAACAGTTTCTTTGATAACCAATAATTCTATCCCAATCTAATGTAAAGTATTACCTTATGTTTTGTATTTTCCATCACTTAATTATGTTTGAAAAAGTAGGGATGATTATATATTCATGAAAATGGTGCAATATCGATAACAAAAGTAAAAAGTAAATAATAATAATAATAATAATAATAATAATAATAATAATAATAATAATAATAATAATAATAATATGAGAAAATAAAAAAGATAAAAAAACTTTGTAATCTCTACACGATTTCTATTTTTTAAACACATATTTTATTTTTCCTATTATCCCTTCTTTATTAGCCATATTACTATACTGCATTATGTTTTAGTAAAAGTCTTTTTTAATTTTGGAAAGCTATAGTTTAAAGTAGAAGTTGCTAATATCAACTAAAGATTTGATTATACGTACAAATAAAGACAAATAATATTATTGGTTTTAATAGTGAGTTTTTAAATTGAGATCATATAATTTCTTAACTATGGCATTACTGTTTTAAATTTATGAGAGTGTGCAATATTATTTTCTATGATTTTCTATCAATATATCATTTTAGGATTATTATTTTTTAAATTTCTATCAATATAGAGTGGCTATTTTTTATTATTTTTTAAAGTATCACTCTTATATGTGAATTTTAGGATTTGACATATCATTCTGAAAAGTCGTTTGATTATTGTAGTTTTGATAATTGATTATTTTGCATGAGTTTACTTAATTGATTTGTGTAAATATTAATGTGGGACTATTTTTTTTCTTTAGATCGAAGATACTGCTTATATTTTTATTTAATTATTGTCATTAATTTGACTAAAGAACTAAACACAATTGCCCAACCAAAAGGATCTCAATTTGCGTTTGAAATTTGCTAGATATTATTGCTTTGATTGCAAGGGTCCAGTAATAACCTGGTTGGAGGTATGATTAATACTAGTAACTATATATTTAATAAAGATTAAAATTATCATTTTTTCACTGATAGTGTTGATTAATGCACTCAGTTACTCACAACCTATAAATTATTCTAATTCTCTTTTAGTATAATTTTAGGTTAAAATAAATTATAGTATGTTAATTTTATCTTAAGTTTACATTGTAGATATATTTTAAGAATAAAGAGTAAATCAGAGTCCAAAGCCAAAAAATAGAAGACTTAGGGTGCGTTTGGTACCATTTTCAATCTATTGTTTTTTGCTTGGAGAAAAGGAGAATGTAGAGAACTTGTTTGGTGGGCTTATTTTTGGTGGAAAATTCTGCAATGATTGGAAAAAAAAAATTCGTTTAATGCTTATAGAGAAAACAAGAGAACAATACATTAGCGTTCCCCATTTTATTTCAATTTTGCTCTCTTCTAAGGGCCCCACCATCTTGACTTTATAACATTGTGCAATACACTATGTGGATTTATGAATAAAAAAATAATTTAATAAATAAACTATTGTTTAACAACTCTAACAATAATTTATTATGTATCTTATAGTAAATTATTATAATCCCTTGTCGCACTTAATATTATTATATAAAATGTTTAAATAAAATTTAATGTCACATAATTATTATAGTTAATTATTACATTGTTCAATCAATATGCAGTTATTTAAAAAAGATTACAAACTTTTATATATCAATGAAAATATATCAATAAAAAAGTTATATCTTCACAAGTAATATAAATAAAAATAAGGTAATTATAAAGTAATTAAAGATTTTCTCAATTGATATTATCTTAAAATTAAAATTTATTTACATAATTAAAAAATTTTAAGAAATTATTAAAATACCTAAGTACCTATATGCATTCATAATGATACATAATACATTATAAGATAATAACTAAATAGATAAATCATTTTATGATATAAAATATATATTTATATTCATTGTATTATATTATTTTTTCATAAAGGTTTCATTAAATAATGCAACTATTAAAAAAAACTTCATTAAATAATTCTCTATCCTCTTTTCATGTATTCATATTTTCAGACAAACATCGAAATACCTTTTTATATTTTTTATTTCCGAGTACTGTTATTAAAACAAACTACTAAATATGTTTTCATTTTCACTAAAAACTAATCATTCTTATTCTATAAAAGAAATTCAAAAACACCATTCGAAGAACGATACCAAATGCACCCTTAATTTCCAAAATTGATATTTTTTTGTATTTAGTGCATGTTCAGTACAAGTTATTTAATCACTATAAGTGTTTATTTAATCACATCAACTTTTATTATAATTTTTATTATAATTTTTTTATTTTCTCAATAGAGTTTTTTTAAACTTAAATAAGCTATTGTACTTTACTAGCAAAAGCTCAAATTTTGAGTTTTTAGGAGTAAAGGTTGAAAAATACTTGTTAAATTTTAAAATATCTAAAATATAATCTACTTATTTGATAATCTTTTATTCTTTTCATAACATAGTTTTAAAAAATTTACTTATTAAAGTAATTTTATAAATTTTTAATAAAAACTCTTATGGGTAATTAAATAACTAAAATTTTGAGTAAAAACTCTACTAATAAAAACTCTTTTTTAATAAGCTCTACTTAAAAACTGTATCAAACAATCTTTATTTTGTTATAATTTATATTAAAATTTTGAATTCTAATTTGGAAATGAATTTAGTTTATTTTTAATTTTAGTTATTTTAGTTTTACTTATGTACAATTTAAATTCAACAATTATTTTTACTTAAATTATGCTTAGATAAATAAATACTTACAGTAAGATGAAACTTTGAGTAGAAAGATATGATTTGATCTTATTCATATTTTATATTTTGAAGTAGACAATTAAGAGAGTCTGACACAATACATTCTTAATATTTTAATATAAACTATGTTAGCTAAAAAGGATACACATAATATAATTTTGATGATAACAAATATATGTCTTAATTATTTAAATATATTTTACATTTTTAATAAATTCTTAAAGGATAGTATTTATACAAGTGAATTAAGTTTAAAACACTTAACAGATAATGACTCAATCAAGAATGAAGTTTAAAACTCAACGAACTCAATATTGTGAAAATTCTTATAAAGCTGGTATGATCTAATTTATGCATGATTTTACATTTGGGAAGCTCAAGTTTTTAATCAATTGATCATTGTTTTTCATTAATTTAAAGTTTTACAATCATAAATCAAGTATTTCATACAAATTAATTATTTTTCAAAATGTGAACTAAAATGAAAAAGTTTTATAATCTTTGTTTTTAATAAGAATTGTTAATTATAGATTTGGATTTATTTGCAAAATCAAAAATATTTTTGGCCATACCATTGTTCAGTGCTAGAAAATGTATATTTATAAAGGAAAAAATTATTATTTTACACTTTAAGTTCTACTAACTTCTTTACAATAAACGAGACATCAGACAACAATATGAATTGCAAATCTGAACTCAAAATAGTCGAAAACCTTAAGAGAAGCATAAAAGTATAAATGTCACTGTTCACATATACGGTACTGTTCATGACATTGCTTATATATATGACATGGTATTGACTGATGACGTGACAGTATTTGATTGGAAGAATGATGTGGTATTGACTGATTATGTGGCCTTGATTGATGATGTGGCTTGATTGATGAGGTGTCACAATCTTATTGGATAAAAATATTTATGCATTGTTGACCGATGACGTGGCAGTATGTTTGTGGATTAGAAAAATGTGCGTACGATATATGCATATATACTGGATAATAGCCCTGTTGATATGTCCAAACCAATCAAAACTTGTCATGTGGCGTAATTCTGCGCATCTAAATTGTTTTAATTCGATGGCCGTGATTTACTCGTTATATTTATAAAAAGAGAGCTCTCCTCCCTAATTTGACATCTCTGAGTTCATTTTTTAACTCTATTTTCTCAAATTCCTTCTCTATCTTATATTTTCTTTGTATTTTAGTTAAATTCTCATTTTATCCTTAGTTCAAATATGAGTAGCTAATTTTCTTTTAAGCTTAGATTGAAGGTGAAGTCTCAACATGTTTTATGGGCTTAATTAGTAAATTTATTTTATTTTCCCCTCTAATTCTGTAGATATTTTGACTTTTCATTGACAGATAGTAATAACATAGTTATTATTGTTTGACACGATAAGCTCTTAATACTATATTAATTAGAGTGTGGTTCATGAGGAGTGTATTTCTCTCTCATGATTTAATTGGTATTAATAAGGAATATTGAGCCTTAGAACATGTTGATGTAGATCCAGATACTCAAGTACTTTATTATAACAGTTGCATTTTTAATTATTCCCACCATTTTAATTCAAAATTTAGGATAAATTTACCATAATTTAACCACTCACTTAGAAAGTTAATTCAACACATAATTAAAATTCACCTCCTCATGGGATTGACATTCGTCATCATTAATCTACTCGATAATAGATTCGTGCACTTGTGAGTTCAATAAAATTTGCACAACAATCATAATTTCAAAAAATTGAAGGAATAAGAAGTATTATTTAGAAATTCTGAAATTAAACTTATTTGTAAATACTTTTACATTTTGAGCTATAGTACAATTATAGAATATTTTGGATAAAATTATAATTTTGTAAACTATGGTACTATAGCAACTTCAAACTATTAGAAAATTAGATCTATTGGTAAAGTTTAATGAGTTTTTGGGTCACAGTATAATTATAAAAAGTTATAGGTAAAATTATAATTTTATGAATAGTATTACTATAGTAAAATTCAAATTTAACGGTAACTTCACTGTAACAAGCGGATAACTGTCAGAATATAGAAGCTAACCGCTTCAACGCTGGAATTTGTCTATAACGGTTATTTTTCAAGTCAAAACTATATAAATTCAAGTCAAAACTATATAAATTCAAATCAAACTCATTTCTTCTGTGTTAGCAAGCACAAACAAGTATATATATCATTTTTTTGAGCTTCCAATTTGCAAATCTTCATAGATTAAATCTTCATTGAGCTATCATTTATATATCAACTGTAGATAGAGAGTATTTGTTGTATTTTTCAAATTTATTGTAAATTTTGTGAGTGTTTAAGTATAGGAAACACTTGAGTGAAGAGATTGGAGGATAATCTTTTGAGTGTAAAGGTTTGTTGACATATTAAAGTCAATTGTAAAGAACTTGAAACTTTAGGAGGTTTGATTAGTAAAATTTTCAAGCTTAATTTGCTTAGAGGCGTTGACATAGGCGAGGATTGTCGAACAACATAAAAATACTCGTATTTGATTTCTCTTCCCTTATTCTTCTATTATTGCACTTTATCAAACTTATTGTTTTTAATTTTATTAGCGCAATAAATTAAATTATTGTGTGGTTTGCTTATATTAAATTATAAAAACCCAATTCACCTCCTCTTGGGTTGCATAACTAGCATTTCAAATTATATTTTGGATTTTTGTGAAAACATTGAATTTTGGCAAGTTAAGTACTTAATTAATATAAAATTAATGAGAAAATAATTATACTTTATGCAATTAATTTTTAGGCAATAATCAAAATAAAAAAGAATTTATTAAATTATATTTATTATTATGAGTGGATCCATAGCCTAACTAATTTATTCCTATAATTTCACTAAAATTAAGTTGTGTGTATTTAAACTTATATTCTTAGCTCTTAAATAGTTTAGAGATAATTAACAAATTAAATATTCTCTCTCTGAATCAACTTTTAAACTCATCCAATTATATTATAACTATACACTCTTATATATAGGAGTAATCAATTCTTTTAAATCATCTCAATGTAGTATCATCAATCTCTTTAGTTTTAGTTTTGTTTGTGGGTGTAGTTTGTGTTTGGGTTTAGCATATTGAAGAAATTTAAAAATAAGTTTGCATAGGGGTTTATCATACTAAAGAAATTGACAAATAAGTGATTTTTGTGGACTTATCTTTCAGCTACAATAATAGAACTCTTCTTGTAATTGAATAAGTGATGAAAATTATGTATTCGCATTTATATAGTTTTGGGAACATATTTTAACAAGATTGGTCAAAAATTTCAAATTGCTAGATTTTGGAGCAATGAAAAGTATTTTACAATTTTTTTTTGAAAATAGTAACTTTTGACTTAGTATTCCTATCCATTTGTCATCTCCCATGAATATCTATAAATTCTAAAGTAATATTTAGTTTTGATTATCTCATTAACACTAGAAAAATAATAAATATGGTTTGTATACAACAATTAGATCTAATAAAACAACTATCACCATTGTTAAAGTTTATATAATTACATTTCATTTATTTAATAAACGTAGTCTTTGATGAGAATGACTTCTTTTATGACAATAATCCTTGTTTAGTGCTCAAAAGGTGTAGCATGGCCAACTCACATCATAAAACTAAATGCAATTTCTCTTTCTGATTCTAACAACAATCTATCGTAATATTCATACGCCAGTAAAAACTCAATATATATACATAATAAAAAGTCCCATCAACACATATGAGCACAAGAACTAAAGGATCTACTCCTACAAATAAAAACTCCCATTTGAATCCGATTTTGCCCATCTTTTTTCCCTATATCGACATTTGCCATGACTACGATATCATAAACATATCTATTTATATGCATAACAATTATTTTATTAAAAGTTTTAACATAAATTTTAAGTCATTGATCTCATGTAATCTTGTGATAGAATTGTATAAATTTGACATCATTAAATGCTATTTTGGTTTTAAATCTTTAATATTGGAATGCATAAAATTAATAATTTAAAATTTATGTTAACATTTTAATTAAAATAATTAAAATAGCCCAATGCCCAAGAAGAAGAAGGGCATCCTTATTTTCAAAAAATAAGTATGCCACTCATAGACGAAAAAATATAGATTTTAGTGTACTTGCAGATAAAAAAAGATAGTTTTCAATGCATTAAATTATGATTCTTTTGTATTTTATTGTGTGTGTATGCATATATATTCTTATTTTTTTAATACAGACATGTCGTTAAATCAAGTGATTTAATATCTTATTTACTTGAACTCTATTAAGTCACATTATTTAGTAGCATGTTCATATGAAAAAAAAAAATGAGGGTGCATATATTAAAGAATGACTATATATGTATGTATGTATGTATGTATGAAAAGTTATAGAAAATATAGTAAATCATTTATATTATTTCTCAATTATATCATTTCAAAAAATAATTATTAACACTTGGGAATACCAAAAAAATAGTTAATTAAATATAATAAAAATAAAAACTCATAAAAATAAAAATTAGTGATGTATTGCCAATTTGAAAAAATTATAACTTTTAAAATAATTACTATTAGCTGAATTGTAAAAATAATTAGCTGTGAAAAGAATCAATTAAATATTTAGTAAATTTTATTCTCAAATATACTGTGAGTTTTGAAAACAATTATTTATGTTTAGAAAGTTTTCCTGTTAAACTACTATGGGAAGACAAATGATTAAAATATACATAACGAAAGATGAAATTTAATTAAAATAAAATTTATACTATATTCATTTTAATTGTGTATTATAATAATTTTAACTAAAAATAAAATTTAGACTATATTTTTATAAAGAACTTTTAATATAATGTGAAATAAAAAAAATAAAATAAATGAAAGGAATGAGTGTAGTATAATAAAAGAATTAAAATATTAATTTATTTTCAATTTTAAGAAGGATAATTTTAGATTTAGGTAATAGTTATAAAAATATTTATAAAATTATATTAAAGGATAAAATTAATTATTAAAATAAGAATTTAAAAGTTACTCATTCTTTATTTTTTAAAATTAACTGTAAAAAAATTAATTTTAATAAAAATAATTTTAATTTTTTTATTAAATATCAAAATTAATTTTTAAGCTTTAAAACTACTTTAAAACATCCCGAAAACAACCCTAGCATACCCTTAAAATGAGATCTTTTCCTTTTATGTGCGAGAAAGGCCAATATGGATTCACGGGGGCCCAATCCCGATAAACGGGCCCATAACTGAAAACCTATCGATTTCCCAAATCGCAATAAACGCTTAAATATTGTAGAAGCAAAAGACACTCTGAACAAACAATATTTCCCCAAAAAAAAAAAAAAAAAATTATCGGTGATAGATGAACGGGTGTCACATTTGATGGAATAAGTATCAAAATCAAATGATGAAATAGAAGTGGGTTTGATTTTGTTTCTGTAAACGAAGCAATGGACTCTGTATTATCAGCTAATGACAAGCAGAGCATGGTCTCTTCTTTCCTCGAGATCGCCGTTGGCCAAACTGCTGAGACTGCTATTCAGTTCTTGCAGGTAATCTAAGTGTTTCAGTTGGTGACTTGCTACGGGGGTTGTTTTCAAAATTTAATTTTGCAATTGTTTAGCAATTTTCTTTTTCACAATTTATTTCCAAAGACTTGGGGAAATGGCTATTGCATTTATCCTGTTTCTTTATTAAGATCTATGCCACAAAATCAATATTATAGTTCAGTTTGCAACTAACTGTCTGTAGTTATTACCATCTATCGAAAAGTTCCAATTTTTTTTATTTTTATTTTTTAATCTTAGGAAGTTTTTTGGTTATAGTAATTTTTGAGCTGCATAATCTATATATTATTTTGTGAGGCATCTATTGATGTGTTTTTGGAATGCGGTTGTTGAATATTATGGAGAACAGGCCACAAATTGGAAGCTTGATGAAGCCATTCAGCTGTTTTATGTGGGTAATGAAAGTGGGGCGATTGCATCAGCTTCACGATCTCCTGCAGAAGAAAATGCTAATCCAGGGCCTGAAGAGAATTTTGTGTAAGATAGTTTGTTGTATATCATCTGGTTTCTTGGTGTTTTATCTACTAGTTTGTCTGTAACATTAGCTTCCATTTAATGTTCCAGAACTGCTGGACAGGAGATTGGAGATGAAGTTCGTGCTCCACTACCAGTTCTAAGGGATACTCTTTATGATGATGCAATGTTTTATGCGTATGTTTTTTTCTTTTTTTTTTTTAATTTTCCCCCCAGTTTTTTCATTTGTTTCTTTAACTGAATTCGATTTATATGATTTCAGTTGCATGTTTGGTTAGTTTTTCTGTCACTTTCAGTTGGGTGCAGCCAAAATTGTAATTTTTTTGATCTTCTTTTTTTATTCATTTGTTTTTATGGAGGCAATTTGATATATACTTGTGTCATGCCTTTTCTTCTTTGATTGGTGATTTCTTTGTCTTCGTCTAGAGGGTCAGGGACAAGATACCCGCACCATGAACCAAGTTCATTGATTGCATTCCGGAATTTTGACGAGGAAATGAAACGTCCTGGGGTTTGGGAATCTGAACAGGGTGCTGCATCTACTGCAGACTCTTCACGAGATAATCTTGCTTCTTTATACCGTCCTCCATTCCATCTGATGTTCAATGGCTCATTTGAAAAGGTATCCATGCTTCTTATTAGGTTTCCTGAAATGGGAATGTAATTACAGAATTACTTTATTTGAAGGACTGTAATCCAATTTTGAGCATCAATTAGCCAAGAAGTATTAATAATTTTATGAAATATAGGATTTCAATGATTTGTTGCTCCAGCAATGAATAGAATACATTTCTGGAATGCAGTCTGGTTGAAGAGTCTGGGATTTCTTCCTGGAGCTGCCTCCTGATGGATTTGCTGTTTTCTGTATTTTCTGAGGAAAGCGGAGAGCTAGATTTGTCCATTTTCCTATTCTTTTCTCCCTTGCTTCTCTGTATTATGTGTCAATGTACAAGTAACACAGTCTCTTTCGTATGTCACTCTTCTCCTATTGACCCTTTGGTTGCTTCAGTTTTTCCTTGCTATTAATCATTACATTCTTTTAAAGCTCAACCTTTCAGCTTTTTTTACTCTGTCATTCAACTGTAGTTCAAGCTCACCCAGATTTACAAAATCTTGTGATTCGTATGCTGACATATTAGGATTTTGAATTTCTGATAGTCTCTGATCTGAGAAACCTTTTACTTGTGTTTTGTTATTTCTCTTAACCTTGAGCTACTTGAAAAGCATTGTGGAATAAATGTTACCATACTGGATAGTTCCTCAGTTTCTTATTGGGTTTAGTGGGCAGTTGAATCTGATGGCTTGAAGTCTCAGCATCTCTTATCCATTCTGGAAAGCATTTTAGTATTTTTATTTTTTGGGAAAAGAAATAACCAAATGGATGATCAACAAATTTGAGGTTTTTTTAATAATTAATTGAATTAGTAAACTGATAAGAAAACTTGATGTTCAATCTTGATTTGTCTGTTTGCTTGATGCTAGGCTGTGCTTGTCTAGCTGTGTTATTTTAAACCAAAATTTAAGTTGAAGTTCTATATTTGTAAATCCAGGCAAAAGATGCTGCTTCTGTTCAGGACAAATGGCTCCTTGTGAACTTGCAATCTACGAAGGAGTTTAGTTCTCATATGGTAGTGCTCTGTTTCTCTTGGCTTCCTTAATTCAAACTGTATCTTGATGCTGAAACTTCTTATTAATGTTATATATTTTGTTCTCTGAAGCTTAATAGGGATACATGGGCAAATGAAGCTGTTTCCCAAACTATTAGTACAAACTTTATCTTCTGGCAGGTTGGTATGATGTTTAAAGTTTTTATTGTCTTTAGATACTGTTGCTTCCTTATACGAATAGGTTGACTTGATAGATGCTACAAATTCTTCCAGTGCTGCATGTGGAAGACCTGAAAAACTTTGGATATAATGCTACAAATACAACATACTACATGTGCATTTTGAGGCCTTTCTTTTTCAATGCAATAGTTTACCCATTTACATTTTCTTACAGCTCACGTAGTGTGGTCTGTAGTAGTTGTTTTGTTGACTTCGTAACCTGATTTTCAGTTTTGGCTGTCACTGATAAGCTTTTTCTTGGAAAAGTTAGCCTGATCCACAATGGCTTTATTTAGTTAGCAGATTTCCCTCTTATCACTTGTAAGTACCGACAAAACTAATGCGGATGATAAATATTGAACTAATTAAAAATTTCTTTCAGCTATACTTCAAAATCATCTAGAAATGCATTAGTCATTATTTGACAAATCTCTCACATGTTCACAGTGTCACTTAAGGCCAGGTTTTTGAATGCTTTTGGAGCAAATGGCTTCCTAATATACCTGGTTGTTGGTTAAGTTTCTGTGTCCTGGTTTTAATTGCTGTTTGGCATGAATGTGGAAATTCTGTATCAATATCTGCTTTGCGCAGCTGATTTTGGTTTTGGCTCTAGGTGTATGATGATACAAGTGAGGGCAAGAAAGTTTGCACCTATTATAAATTGGATTCTATTCCTGTAGTGCTTGTCGTTGACCCAATCACAGGTCAAAAAATGCGTTCATGGTGTGGAATGGTTCAACCAGAGAGTTTGCTGGAGGTATAAGCCAACTATGTAAATTATTGTTGCAGATTAAAATGGTTTAGTAAGGGTGAGATACTTATGGAAAAATGGGTTAGGCAACGTTGGATAAATTAATGTTGATCTGCATGATGACCTTTTAATGCACTGCCTTATTCATTGCTTTGCTGATGCCAGTAAACATATTTATAATTTTAGGATCTAGTTCCTTTCATGGATGGTGGCCCAAGAGAACAACATGCAAAAGTGTCTCATAAACGGCCAAGAGGAAGTTCTACAACTTCTCAACAAAAGAATAAGGGTAAACTACAATTTCTTTCTCCTGCAATGTTACTGTTACATCTAACATCTGTATAAGATAACAATAGAGGACTGGTGAAAGGCAATGTGTTATTCTTGCAATTTATTGTACAAAGCCTCTGTGTAGCTCAGTGATTACTGTTATTCTAAAGCATTTTGTAGATTAAAATCTAGCTTTCCTTGAGGTGAGAACTTATGCTGGAAGTGTTAAAAGTATTTTTAAATCTGACAGCTTGACTTGTAATGTGAGTGAAAAATATTTCAGAATTTGCTAACTGCATACTGAAGTTATCAAAAGCTACTTTCTCAAAGATGGTATTTCCCTATAGTTGGGCAAACACATTGGGTTTGTTTGGAAACTCAGTATTATTTACAATTGGTCCGTTTTGATAATGCTTCCTATGTTTCTATTCTGCTTATGGTAGAAATATTGTTTATTCTGTTTTTGCAAACCCTGGACAAACTACAATAGTTTTTACTTCTGAGGTTTCTTTATATGTCATATGATGTTATGGTGTCTTGTTGAAACACTCTCAAGCAAAGTCCTGCTGTGTTAGAAGTCTTTTTTCCTTTTTAAAAAAGTTTTTCACTATGCTTTTGTCTTGCGGAGTGCATTGGTTGGTTCCTGCTGCTCAAAAGTGATGCACACTTCTGATTGTTTAAACCAAGAAGTTTTATATTGATTCTCTCGAGCACCTGAATCTTGAAGCTGCAATGGAGGTGTTGTAGTATTATGTGTGTGGTTATATTTCAATATCTCAGTGGAGATAAATACTTAGTATAGCTTTGCAGGTTCAACTCACATACACAAATATTAGATTATGTATGTAGTCTATCAGTGTTTTCGTGTATTATAATCTGGCATTGTAAATTGAATCCAGATAAACCCAATATAGAGAATGAGGAATTGCTACAAGCACTGGCAGCTTCCATGGAAAATATAAAAGATGCCGGTGGAGTATCTTCCAGTGATACAGACGTAGCTGGTACTGACAAGGAGGAAACATCTGCCACTGAGAAGCCTGCATATCCTCCACTTCCTGAAGAACCCAAGGTTGATAGAAGCCTTCTTTGCCGGGTTGGAGTTCGTCTTCCTGATGGTCGTAGGATGCAGAGAAATTTCTTGCGTACAGATCCGATACAGGTAAGATATTTGAAATTTAAAATATTTGATTTTGTGTGGCCTCTTTTTTTCCTTCATTCTTTTCTTTAAATTTTGTGAATGTGGTTCTCTCTGGCATCTTAGCCAAGTGTGACGAATATTGCATCTTAAGTTTATGCTGATGATCTTCTAATTCTTTAAGGTTTGAGTATGCATTTCACATGTCTACTTCTGTTTTCATCATATCATTTTCTGTTGATGTCCCCATGTGTGATTGGTGAAAATGATGCTATGGTCTTATAGGGGCAGTGTGTTTTGAGATCAGGGATGTGTCTGAACATATTTTCATGTTGGCCTAACTTTATGCTTAATTAGGCTCTCAAATAAGCTTCTATTGCAACATGATGTGGTGCCTTCTGAATTGTTGCTGTGAAAGCATCTTAACAAATCTGACAGCTGTTGTGAAAGTAAATCAGTTATGTGTGAGCCACGTACAATTACTGCCTGCTGCAGTAGTTCATTAATGATGTAATTCTTTTGTTCATGGTTGCTTCTGCCCCATTTCACTACCAATATTGTTTGGATATTGTCCATTGAATGGTGTTTTCCTTCTTCAATTTTGAATTTTTGCCCAGTGCATTCAGTTGCCTCTTTTTTCTCATTTTTTTGTTTTTAGAATATTCTCCTTTCGGCATAAACATTCACTGGCAGGTATCTACTAAACAAGTGGGTAATATTCTGAAATCATTTCCTTTATTCCTTGCAAGTCTGTTTGCATTAATATCTGGTTGCTTCTGCCCCATTTCACTACCAATATTGTTTGGATATTGTCCATTGAATGGTGTTTTCCTTCTTCAATTTTGAATTTTTGCCCAGTGCATTCAGTTGCCTCTTTTTTCTCATTTTTTTGTTTTTAGAATATTCTCCTTTCGGCATAAACATTCTCTGGCAGGTATCTACTAAACAAGTGGGTAATATTCTGAAATCATTTCCTTTATTCCTTGCAAGTCTGTTTGCATTAATATCAGCTACCTTGCACAACGAAGGGCAGACAAAGCCTAATCCCTTGTGCAAAACCAAATGTTTGCTCCATGTATAATTTCTGAATTTGAGTTTATCCATGCTGTTTTCTTAGGCTTGTTTTGTTTGACTTGGAAATTGACTGATTGTGCATATTGTTTCATAAGCTTGAAAAATATTACTGAGAACGTGCCGTGGCATAAGTCTGCCTTTTTATTGGATTTCCTTGTTCTGCAGCTGCTATGGTCTTACTGCTATTCTCAACTGGAGGGAGCTGAGATGAAGCCATTTCGCTTAACGCACGCTATACCAGGGGCAACGAAGTCCCTAAATTATGATAGCAAATTGACTTTCGAAGAGTCGGGGCTTGCCAATGCTATGATCTCAGTTACTTGGGAATGAAAATTTGTTGTGTCAGCCTGTGTGTTTTAACAAGTTTCTTCACCTGCAGGAATCTTGGGCTAAGAGTTTTGGCTTTTGTTCATTATATGCTCCTTTTGGTTTCTTCTGTTATGGACTTTAAATCTGCTTTATTTATCATGTATATACAACTTACATTATGGGGCAAGATTAAGAATATCCACTCGATGCTGATTCGATTGCTGCTGTGTTCATTTGTCTGAGCCTATGCGTCACGTTAGGGGCACCTGTATTAGCGTGTTTTGTACTGCATTCGTCTTTTTAACCCATGTTTGGTGCTGCAGAAAGGACGCACTGCACTGTACTAAGCAGCCCTTTCATCCTGGTTAGGGATGACAATTTATCCATAAATCTGCCCGAACCGTTCATCAAAAATCGTCTGTTGTGGGTGATTTTACGGATTGTGGATGGGTTTTGTATTATAAATTTAAATTTGCTGTGAATTGTAGGTAGGCTTGCTATTATTAAACAATTAGGTCGGTATCCGTCAATCGTTAATTTTATTTTAATTAATTTTTTGTAAATTTTAATTATTAAAATTACTCTAAAAATATTGAATTATAAAATTACTTTAAATAAGTTATTGACAATCATTTTTTGCTCAAGACAACCAAATCTTCTTAATTATAAAAATATATAACTGTTGTTGATCATTTGCTTCACATCATTCTTTTTATGGTACTATGCATTTATTTTTTAGGGACGCCTATATAGCAATCAACGAAAAGGCAACTATATTAGTTAAAATTGAACTGTCTTAAGATTTGTTGCTTTCGACTGAAAGTCCAATTAAACTTGGCCGCTAATCTAATCAAAAGCTCACGCATAACTTCTAGTCCAGAGTTAATTGCATATTTGTCAGCAATAGTAAAAGCATATTTTTATAGAAATGTTTAGTTAAATTTAATTTTGTGGATGTGGTATTATAATTTGGAAATGGCTAAGATATTCCTTGTAGTACTTTATGCCTCAAATAATAAACAGTGTTACGATATTCACAACATTATTTGTTGTCTGAGGCGTAAGGTATTGTAAGTAATATTTTAACTGAATCCTTACGATTTTGGATGTGATAATATAATTTGAAATAAATATGTTGTTATCACTACTATGGGCTATGAATAAAGTCCGTTGGGTTGCGAATGATTTGATAGTTGTTAGGATTTATAGTGGGTTGCGTGTAAGTTAGTTAATTTAAATTTTTTATGGGTGTAAATTTAATAATAACTAATTCACTACAAGTAGTACCTATTGCTATTCCTAATTTAGGCAAATTAGATTCAAAGTGCAACTCGGTACCTATAATCGTTTGTTCTCATTCTTTTTTTTTATTATTATCTAAATGATTTTCAACTTGGAATAATTCATTATGATTGTTTTTAAATAATGATTGTTAACATGAATACATTGGTACCACCAGCCGCCTTGAGATATTGTTGGTCGCCGAGTTGCTGTACACCACTACTAATCACTGCTCTTCAGAGACTGCTGAAGTCAAATTTAGCATTCATGAAATTCTCATCTTGAGCGCTACAGAACAGTATCAATGCCATCAAAAGTTAAGTTGTTTGCCATCTATTTATAGATTTACGACGAATGGAGGCTCAATTTTTAGTGATATTTATATCGTTGCATAGAGCTCAAGAAGGCAATTCTAAAGATGTTATATATGATATAAATGGACGGATTAACAATTACGTATTTCCGGTGGTGGTTTGAGTAATAAGTTAAATATTTTAATATGTATAATAATATAAGATAACGTAAACATAATATAAAATACTATAAAATATAGTACAATGCATATTACAACAAACATAGTGCTATATTAAAATGTAATTCACCTTAATACAATACATTACAATTCAATATAGGTAAGTCTAATCCATTGGCGGTGATGATGGTAGAAGATAAAAATATTTTTTCATTTTGAATATACCTTAAAAGAATATTTATGTAAATAAATGTAATTTACTTAAATATGATACGTTATCTGTTGAGTACTATTTTATTTGTCATGTTTGACATGACTTTTTGATATCTTCGTGATGATTGCGCTTGCAGTCTTTTTGTTTTCAGGTGTTTCAATAAAATTTGATCATTTCACGGTGTTCAAACTGTGAGGGCAGGGGCGGATGTAGCATGTGATCCGGGGCTGTTAAAAAACATTTTCTAAGAATAAAAGAAGTACATATTATAGGTTTTTAATGAGCCCTTATTAAATTTATTAGAATAGTTCTAATAAATTTATAAATTTATAAAATTTAAACTTTGAGAATTATAGAGCCTATATTCAATTAAAAATAATAATAATCTATCACACAAAATATTTTTCTATTCCTAAAAATAGAATTAATTGTTTTAGTTTCTTTAATAATAATAGAGATAACGACTTTTGTGAAGAATAATCTTTAGAACTAATTGCATGTATAATAGTTTAATTTTTTATGTAGGAAGTAATGCATTTAATAATGTTAATAAATAATTTATTGCAAGAATTTTCAAAATATAAAAATGCATCGAGAACAATTATAAATAGATTAGTAAATATTTGATGCATTCGAAGTTTTAATTTTTTAATTTTATTATTATCTAATTTATCTCTTAATGAATTATTTTTTTAGATCTGATGTGTGGGACATGGTACTGATAAGGTACCATAACGAAATCCTTTAATGAAATAGTAACTAGTCCTCAGGGCAAATAAAGAAAAGAAGTTCCAATTCCTCTTCTCAAAGCAAGCAAGGGCTCGCACGGGTTAGAATAGTAAAATTTTGATAGATTAATAGTCTTGTGATCACAAAAAATATATATTAGCTTGACAAACATTTATTAATAGATAAATTAATAGGTTATTAATTTATGAAAATATTATTTATTTTAAAAATTTTAATCACGTTTATAGTATTGAACTACATATTATGTTGTGTTTGAATATTTGCATTACAATTATCTCGTATAATTTCTTCTAATATTCTGTTGTCCAACAGTTTTAACGTTCCATTATCCTTTTGATATTAAAATTTTAACAAGAAATCAGCGTAAGCGGGGTTTCTGCAAAATTTTCTTAATTGGATGTTATTGACATGGTGACATCTTGTAAACAAAATTTCCAATGTGCAGCATTTTACTCCATAATCTTGCTACTATCTCACGGTCATTGTTATCTTAAACCTCGTAATTAATGTGCTCGTTTTTTTTTTTCTTGTCAGTACTTTCACATTCACCCAAGAAAAAAAAAAAAAGAGTGATAAATGTTGCTGTTGGAAATTGTTTAGGGCGAGAATTTCATTAGGTTCATATGTCATAATGGTTGGCTTTCTCTTGATTTAAATAAGGTCGGGCTTGATTGAAAATTTGAGTTTAATGGTTTACAATCCATTAATTCTATTATATCTTTTGAAGAATAAGGCTAAAAAATATATGTAAGAATTGTTATGATTAAAATAAGCTCTTCTTGCAACTTTACATATAGTTATTGTTTTGTTTTTGTTGAATAGTGGATTAGGCCAAAATAATAGTGGCACGTGCCATAAATAATAATGTAGGAGTAGAGTTTACAATCTATGATTGAGAACAAATAACTTAATATTAACATTTTAGAATTGTTATGGTTAAGAAAGTGTAATTAAGAAAGATGTGAGAAAATAATATTTTTTTAAAAAATAAGTATGAAAATGTTTTTGGAAATTGTTTTAGAAAATGTCTCTTGAAATAAATTTGGAAATTTTTAAAAAGATTTCTGAAAGTATTTTCTTGAAAATTGTTTTTGAGAGCGTTTCCAGATTGAACTAAAAAAAATGATTTTTAGGAGAAAAATGAATTTTGAAATGCTCTTTAGCTCACTTTAATTTTCTTTTAGATTATTTAATTCATAACCAAATGGATGCCCTCAAACGAACTGCGAAGCCCACTATTTAAAAGCTTTCTTTCTCGCGTGCGTTGAGTTAATTATTCGTTATGCGACTTTCAACATGTTTGACATTCCATTTTATTCAGGCTTTGCCCATATATTTGATCCAAAGGTGGTGCAAGCATTTGACAAGTCATTACATACATTTACCGAGTGGCATGCTTTGCATCAAATACACATGCTTTGTTTGTGCATTAAATTTGTTTATGCACACTTTGTTTATACATTTAATTATGATGCTTACTTGTTAAAATAAACCTCTTTAGTCACTATTTATTTATTTTAGATTCTAACTCTTCGATTTTTAATTAAAAAATAGATAAAATGAATAGTTGATGCATGCAAATCTGGAATGTATATGTGTGATTTAGGTTTAGTGTTTTAAACCAAACTTAATTTCTTTTTTTAGTTAAAATTATTGATTTTCCACTAGTTCAGTTCATAATTTTTTTGTTTTTTTTGTTTTGGTTAAGATCTCTCAAGTAGGATTAGTCAAAAGTTCAATCCGAACTGAGTCTTATTACTTAGTATATTTATATCTTCCATATCTCATATTAATTGTCTCAGCATAGTGGCTTGAGTATATCATGAAATACATACTTTACGGTTGAAATGAGCCTTTAGGCCTTATTAATTTTTAAATAATAACACATATTTAATTAAAAATATAATGTATATGATAAACCGTTTGACTCAAAAATATAATTTATGAGTAAAGGTTCAATAATTATATTTAAGACAAGTCTTAACTGGTGTCTTCATATAAAATATGGACTAATATTACACCATATAAAATATGGACTAATATTACACCACATAAACATTTAGATGAAACAATAGCCTAAAAGTGAATAAAAGAAATTGAAAAAATAATGCAAAGGGTTCTACGATCCAAACTTGGGAACTTGGCTTTTATATAATGTTTGGGAAATGGTTTAACCAAGCATTTAAGTTGATAAATAATATCCCAACAATAGTATTTGATACAGACCTTAAAATAATCAAAGGGCATCTACTCTATGACCACTCAAGCAAACCGAAAATAATCAAAACTTATTATTCCTGAAAGGATGTTACTGTCTGGTGTTATTATTACTAGCATATGAGGTGAGGGGCCTATTGAAAAGCTAAGTAAGAAGCTTGTGCACGTTCTTTTGGTAGATAAAAAACGTGGCTACCGATGAAAATCAGTTAACATAACATTTTTATGAATGGATAACCTGCTTAAGCTGCACGAGGAAAATAAATGCTAACAGTATGTAAAACTTACTAGGAAACTGGTCTCCCAGGCACTTGTCTGTTCATCACTTAATTAGGTCTTAAAATAAAAGGATCAATGTGCAGTGTTGAACAAGTAGGTTTATGCCGGTATTCCCACGCATAATTTTCGCAAACACAGAATAATTCTTCAAACTATTATGGTTAACAGCACGGACTCATTAAAACAGTTACCAATGTTATTGCTCTTTGGACTTCTGGTCAGATCTCACAAGTCAGAAAGAAGCAACTAATATCTGGCATGTGATAAGCGTAATTATTCATATGCCTTGAATGCTTATTTAACAAATTATTCTAGGAATTCATCTGCCTGTATGTATATGTTCTACTGCAGTCAAAATAGACTTAATTAATTAAGAACATAATCAGGATTATTCAGTGTATGAAACCAGTAGTGCTTGCCCCTCCTGCCCTTGCCGTGCTTGCCTCTGTCCTTGCCCTTTCCATGCTGGTAGTAGCCGCGGTGCTCGCCGGTTTATATGCACCGAAACCCCCAGGGTATGCGCTATGACATCCTGCCATTCTATCTCCAACAAAGAATCAGAAACTCAATTATTAGTATAATTATTATTCCTGAAAGGATATTACTGTCTGGTGTTATTATTGCTTGTATATGGAGTGTGGGGCCTATTCAAAAGCTAAGTAAGAAGGCTCTGCAAGTTCTGTTGGTGGACGAAAAATGTGGCTACCGACGAGAACGAGTGAAGCTAAGGTTGAAAAAAAAAAAAAATGGAGAAAAGTTGGTTTATTTCGGCTTGCCGAGCAGCTGACGCTTCAATAAGAATTATTCCTCACATTTGATTGTCATTTGTCTCCTTCTATAGCTTTTAGTTGATGTAAAGCCTCAGGGTGAAAATACGCATATGGTAATTGTTTGTCTACATTTTCACATTACTATCCTGCAGATTAATTTTTTTGATTAAAACTATTTTATAAAATACACTTCGAATTGAAAGTTGGCAGAGCGCAGATAAAAATATAGTGAGAATGGTCATAATTTATCTTACTTTCTTAATATTTTTTTAATTAATCAAGTAAAAATCGGACCTAATGTCACATTATCTCTCCTAATACTCTCTCAGCTTTTTCGATCTAACATCCTTGCTCTTATTTTAATCATTTTGTGACTTTTTCCCTAACAGGATCAGCTAATTAAAAGTGATTCCAAAGTATGTACCCTGGCTATATACATATATAATTCAACAAGCATAGACGGTATAATGCTGCTTTCCGGACCCCATAGAGAGAATAGAAGCAACTAAAGAATAGAAGCGACTAGAGATGTCAAGAAAAGCAAACGTTGCAGAGACCATCAGCTATCGAACGTGGATTGCTAATAATTAAATGTGAAAAAAATAAAAATTAAAGCAAAAGCGAGACAGATCAAACCAAACGGTTGCTGATTTGTCAAAAAGAAATTCATAAAAAGCTATAAACAAAGGTAAGCGACACCAGTGCTGCATGACCTGTCAAAATTATATCAAATCTCCAGCTTTTATTATTATTATTATTATTATTATTATTACTACTACTACTACGTATGCACACACACACTATATATATATATATATATATATATATATATATATGACACTTGCACGAATTCTATTCTTGCACCAGTACCTCTTTTTTCCCTTGCTCCCACATCTTGTCTCTTTTGATTATTTTTGCTTTGAAGGCTAAAGATGGAGCGCTCAGTGCGTTTATTTTCAGCTGTTCTACTTGTGCTGCTGCCGCTTTTTGCCAGTGGTACCTTCTTTCTTTTACCGTTTTCTCTTGCTATTATTATAGCTTGAGTAAATGTTAAAATACTCATTTATTTCTATAATTTGAACCAAATTTCAAGTTAATTGTGGTATTTTAAAAAGATCACTTGAAACATCATTATTTGTTGCTACAGTTGTTTCTTTTCAAATTTGTTGTATCTTTATATGACATTAACTTTTTCTCTGTTTTTCATTCGTAGCATGTTCGATTTTTTTTTTTTTCAAATTTCAAACACAAATATTATGTAATCATTAAAAGTTAAAATTCAACATTAATTAACGATGAAAACAAAGACATTCGTGTTTTAGGTAATTTTTTTAAAATACAAAAACTAATTAAAGTAATTGGCAAAAACCGTAACGAATACGATGACTAAAGTTGTTTTTTACTTTTAACATGGGAAAAGATGCACTCAGGTGATCTTTTAATAGCTAATTAATTTCAAATGCGTCAAAAGTTCAAATTCAAATGATGAATGTGTTGTGTATTAGTGATTAGCATTCTTTTACACCCTGTTCCCATGCACTTACTGATTGAGAAATTAATTTCGTGGATATATTGATTGATGTAAAATAAGAAATGGGGCCGATGACGGCAGAAGCTAGGATATGCGAGTCTCAGAGTCACCGGTTCAAGGGGCCATGTGTGAGTAAGAGCAACTGTGCTGCTGTTTGCCAAACTGAAGGGTTCCATGGTGGCAACTGCCGTGGCTTCCGTCGTCGATGCTTTTGCACTAAAAGATGTTAAACACTTTATGTCCAAGCTGGTTTCTTTACAATAATAACAAGGATCCCTTATCTCTGTGGTGGGTACTTGATTTTGTTTGTTGTATTATCTTGGCGTATTTCAGTTGTTAAGTTGCTATAGCTCTTGTGTGTGAGGCGTGATAGCGGTTTCTACTTATATTTGTAACCTTTTGTGTATCTCAAGTACTTGTATTTACATGTTGGATACTTGATCAGTAGTTTCCTCATGGTTGATCTCAGGATCGGTGATGGCACTTCCAACTAAATCGGAAATCTAGTGCTAATTTCATTCGTGTGAGAGGAGCTGAGTATGGTCACTAGCTACATGTCTTGAATTGATCCTTGAAGTAAATTTAAATAATATTTATGATGCCAGCAGTGATGAGTTTTAGAAATGTTATCCTTTATATGGACATTTATATTATTGTATTAATCAGCACTAACTTTTTAGTTAATAACTAAAATTAACAAACCCGTGAAAGATTAACACAAATACTACATTAAAACAGCACTAACTTCAAATCGAAGATATAATACAATATTTTTCTGAATATCTATATATAATTCAGTCAAAGTGTAATATAATTGATGTCCACATAAAGATGCAATCAACTTAATGTATAAAAGTTCAATAGAATTAAAGTTCAATGGAGACTCGAATCCTCCAACTTAGAAGTAAGAGAAGGAGGTGCCAACTAACTTAATAAGGGGCTATTAGCAGATAATACACCGACTTTAATTTTTAGAATTTTTATAAACGTATGTTCAGTATTTCTCAAATTCAACTGTCTTTTTAGCTTTCCAATTGACAAATGCAATTGACAAATGCATAGAAGTTGAGTACTTAGGAACTCAAAGACTGTCTAAAGAAGATTATACTTTTATGACTCTCACTAAAATTGTTCATAATAGCTTGATTGTTAATTTTGTAAAAGAATCTAGTCGAAATCTACTCATTGGGGAGAGAAGAAAGAAAGGCATGGATGGATTTAGAATCACTTACCTCGGACTGGAAGGGGAACTAAGTTTGTGCATAGGGCAACCCCTAATATTTTGAAAATTTGAAAAATAAAGGCAAAAATTTTCAAGATGATCCCCAACTTATTATTTTCGTAGGCAAATCGTAACCTTTTTAAGCTTCTGATGTATTTCGACAGCCCTTAAATTAAAATAATGGCTCTGCTATTGAGTAGGACAATATTCATCGACATGTATGTTCTTGTAATAACAAATTGATTAGCTAGTAATTTATATGTTAGAATGAGAAATCCTTTGGTAAAAATCATCACTTATAATTTAAGAGCATTTATGTTGTATCATTAATAATCAATAACAAAATATGGCATATCTGAATCTATAATACTTAATTATTTTTTAATACTTAATGGTTGGCCTTCTCAATAAACACATTCTCTTAGAAAATTAAGTACTTTTATTTGTACTCTCTCTGATAATGAGATGCTCAAAAAAATAAAATAATACGTGTGATCTGGGGATTATGATCACTTATATAAATAAATTTTCTCTTCTATATGAGTACCATATTTATTAGAATGAACATAACAAGATAACAAGGTTTACCTCGCTTCCATGGCTTAGGGATCCATTCGTGGCTTTAGAAATAAGAGATATTTCTATTTATCCTATCGTATAAATCAAAATTACCCTTAATTTTTTATATATTAAAAGTCTATATCCTATTAGATAAATACAAGTAATATTACTGAAAACCTTAATAGATTACTTAGGCTTGACCTTATATGATAATCTATAACATATAGTTATTTAAATATAAGCCTAATGTAGGATGAATGATCCAACAGTGCTGGATTAAAATTCCAACAATCTCCCACTTGGGCTATATATGTAACTTTATAATTATATTTTGTAAAAATAATTATATGAGCTGAACCTTACGTTGTTATTGCCGTATATCTATAATCAATTTGATCCATCAATCATACCAATATAAATCATTACCAAAAGTGATGAGATTGAGAACAAAGCTGTCACAAGCATATGAGATGAGACATATTTAGATCCTATTCAAGTTCTCATCGAATCTATTAAAAGAGCTTGGGGAAAAAAATTCAAAGTGCTCTATGGCTTGATTTCAAGCAATTTGGAGAAATCCCATATGATAAATGCATGATTCAGGCTTTTGAAATTTGTAAATAATCGTTTCTATAGAATAAGAAGTTCTCTTGCTCATTATGGCAAGAAAATATATTATTTCCTTTTTTGGATACTCTTTTATTTCTTAAGGAGGTTATTGGAGAGACAAATAAGTTATTTCTCTTTTAATTGCTTAGTTTTCATTTTAATTGATGAAATAATAACTCTATAAAATGAGAGTTATTATAACATTTTTAGATTTAAACTCTATATTACTTAGAGAGTAAATGATGTGTTTTATTGTATTTTTAACTATATTTTGCATAAGCAGTTGTTTAACTTTATTTTTCATAAATTTATCTTGTTTTTGTATTAGTTGATGCTCTAATTATGTGTGATTTTAGCTAACCAAAAAGCCCAAGTTTTATGAGTGGAATGTTACTGCAATAGACTTACAGAGATGGCAAAAGGACTTGATTGCAGAGGACTTAAAACAAGTCTAGAATAGTGAAGATGTATAGCTGTCGTTGTAGTAATCTTATAGCAATGATAGACAGGATTTTATGTGTAACAACTAAAAGATTACAAACTGAAACTTCCAAAAATAAAAGATACATAGCTATACGCTTTTGGTTACTCTAATTCTAAGTTATAAAAAGAGCACGTATGAAAAGAAAAGAGAGAGCTGTCATTCATGAAAAAAGATATAGAAGAAACAAAAATAAGACATAAAATAAGAGACAGATTTGAGGGCTGTAATAGAGAATTCATAGAGAAAAATAAAGAAGAGATCGTAAAATCAAGTAGACTTCAGTTCTTTATCTTACTTTCTTGTTTTTATTTTTTCTAAGCATACGTCTTTAATGGCTAAAACATTTCTATTTATTATTTTATCACAAATCATGAACTAGACTTAATTATGATTGAGTGTTAAACAAGCTTGATGGATATTTGACTTATATTTGCGTATTGCTTATAATTTGCTATAGTATTTTGTCTTACTTATTATAATTCTTTATTTTAGTTGACTACTTATTTAGTGAATATTAGCTAAAAATGCGCCTAAAAAGGTTGACTTAATAAAACAAATTAGGATAATACTTAGTTTTAGATTGGATTACTCAAGCTGAGTTAATATAAAATTGAATAGGGCTATGCTTTATCTAAAATTAATGATGAATTAAATATAGAAATTCACCTTATAGGGTGATTGGAATCTAGAACATATAATTCTATATCTAATGTTGACAGAACAATTGGTCGTTGTTAAGTTGTATTTAGTTATAAGATATCCTATAAGTGACAATTGAAGATACATAAAGATTCTGCCTAGTGATGTAGTAGATTATGTAGCCATGAAATCTTAATTGGGAAATAATCAAAACCATTAAGTGAGTTTAATCATTCAACTACTCATTTTCTATTGATTGCATCTTTGTATTTGATTTAAGATTTTCTTTATTACTTTATTTTGTTTATTACATTTTTAATTTAGTTAGTTTATTAGTTTAAATAGTTATTTGAATGTTAATTTACTTAGTTTATTAGTTTAAATAGTTATTTGAATATTAATTTACTTTAAAAATTATACTATTAAAATTGTTGTAGTAAATTCATAATATCAATTTTTATGGAGATAATCTAAATACTCATCAATATATTATTTATTGTGTACACTTGTACATTGACACCTATAGCATTAAGATAATTATACAACAGTAAGTCATTTAAGGCTATTAGGATTTTGATTTGATTTAAATTCTTTCTTTATTTGCTTAGGTTAGGATTTTGATATGATTTAAATTTTTTCCTATTTGCTTAGATTCCAATTTCGATTAGATTTAGATTTATTTCTAAAAAAATTCTTGTTACCAACCTTATATAATATACTTAATAAATAGAAACAGATAAATTGTGATGCAAGTGGGAAGAGTTAATTATCTTTTGTTTCTTAAACAAACTCTTTGAACTTATTAGATTTTCGTAGTGTTCAAGCTATTGAATTTTGATTGCTGCATTTTCACATATCAAGGTTCGTGCTTTCATTAAACATTAGGCTTGAAATATTATCAAGGCAACACCAAAGGGAGTAAATTGAGTTTTTAAAAATTTAAGCAATTAAAACTTAAAGAAATTAAATAATGTATTAAAATTCAAAATAGATAGATTAATATGTAAAAAAAACAAAAAAGATAGAGTAAGAGAAAGCAAATACATGATTTTTATGTGTTTCGACCAACCGTGCTTACGTCCACGTCTCCAAGCTCACTGGGTTTGAGAATTCTACTAATTAAGTCTCTAAGGTTTCCACAAATCTTACAATTAACTTCTGCGATGTTAATAAACCTTTACAATAAGATATTATCTTCAATCTCTTAATTCAAGTATATCCCAACACTGACAATCACTCAAAAATAAATATTATAAATAAATTTTCTCTCACACAATGTATTTGATTACAAATAAAAGCTTAATGTGTGAATCAAATAAGATAAAAATAGTTTTATGCTCAATAGCAAGCTTAGTGATATCTCTTAAATCAATCTTGGTTTGAATTTGAATAAGCTAATTCATAATTGAAGTTAAAAAACTAGCCATTGTTTACTCTTTTTAACAAAAATTAAATCACTATTAACATTTATCAGTTCGTCATTTTAACTAATTCAAATAATCATTGAGCTGAAATTTCAAATAAAAGGTTCATCACTTCATATTATCGGTTAGCCATTAATTTTTAGCATTTTGTGAAGCAAATTTGGGTTAACTATTTTTGCTAAATGATTCACAGTTAGAATATAATTCCATTATAGAAATTATCAATTAGTTTATTTCTAAAAGCCTACAAAACAAATTGTGCTTATCTTGCCAAACGGTTCAAGGTTAAAGATCAATAACTCTCTAAAAATTATCAGTTAACCGTTTCAAGTAAATGGTTAACCATTAGTTTCTAGAATAAGCTCTTTTGCATTTCTTTTGTAACAAATAGTTTTTGATTAAAGTTAACATCTATCCAGATTTATAAACATATCTAAAAATGTTTTACGACTTATAAGAATTTTGATTATTAATAAAAACTCCATGATTTTTAATAAAAAATCATATTAAGCTTGTTATCATCAAAATTAATAGTATAGACACATATATGTTAACAGGGTTGTAGTTCCATTCAATTTTAGGTCTAGATATGATCTTGGGGACTAAATTAATTAAGATCCCCTTGGTTCTTGAGGGGGTTTATACAAAAAAGTATCCTTGTTTACAATAATCGTAACTTAACTTAATAGTAGTCATTGTGCCAATGGAATTGAATGATATGGGTTATGATGTAAATGTGTAATATGAAAATTTTATGTAATGTGATCTTAGCATATCTATTTCTAATTCATTCACCTTAAATTCTAGTGAGATCAAACTATACTAAAATTAAAGTGTAAATAAATCAAAACTTTTTTCTGTAGAAAATAATCAAAATATACATAAACTAAAATAACTAAAAAATATCCCTTTTGTAAGAGCATATAAATCATAAACTCCTTTTAAAATTAAATATCTTTTAATGATATGACACTTATCTGAGTAATGTACTCATAAAACATTTTAATTGGTAATCCTTTAGTAAACAAGTCCATAATTATGGAGTTTGTACTAATATGCTTTATAGACAATTATTTACTTTAAACTTTTTTTTTTAACAACTAAGAACTTGATGTTCACATCTTTTAATTTTGTTGAGCTTTTATTATTATTAGAATATAATACTGCTAATTTATTATCACAAAATAACTTATGTGATTTATAAACACCATCTCTTTATATGCAGTCCAGTGACAAAATTCTATAATTATATTTTGTGATTAGATGCTTATAACATGTTATGAACTATACTACCCTTGCAAAAGAGACAATAAGAGATTGTTTAATACTATTTTAGGAGACAACACTACTAGATAATAGATAGATATAACCCAAAGTAGATTTCATATTATTTTGACATCTAGCAAAATCGAAGTTAGTATATCCAATGATCTCAAGCTAATCTAACTTCTGATACTTGTGTATATAGTCTTTTGTTCTCTATAAATGTCACAAGACCTATTTATTTACTTTCTAATGATCTTTTTCTAGATTACTTAAATATCTACACAACATATCTGTAACTTTTAAAATATCTGATCGCTTAAAATCTTATCATATATTAGACTTCCAACTATTGAAGCATAATGAATCTTTTGCATTTATTTTCCTTAAAATCATTATTGGAGTATTGATTGAGGCTAAACTTATCTCCTTTAGTAATAAGGGTTTCACTTTATTTGCACTTTTGTGATAGTCCATGTCACGACCCGACCCGAACCCTGGGACGAATCGCGACTAATCCTCGAAATTCGACTAATAACTATTCTAATATTAATCACAATAATATTTCCACTAAAACTTCCGATAGAATTTCACTAAAATTTTTGAAATTTCCAATCCTGCAATTAATAAGATAACACTCCCAAAATAATTTCCAAATACAACCAACTCCATTAATCAATATCCCAATAAAATATCAATTATCATCCGAATTATTTTAATACCAAACACAGTAAGTTATTCTAAATTGTAATATTATACAATCCGAAATATTCTACCCAGAACTTCACAAATCCTAGGACAACCACGTGGCCAAATTACAAATAGCTATTGATACTGAGTCAACTGTTGTACCTGCAAGTCTCTTGTGGGGGAAAAAATATAATAAAACGAATAAGAATGGGGGGTGAGTATAAAACTCAGTGAAGGTCAATGAGTAGATAGTAGTCTTTCGAAAAATAACTTTATTCTTAAAATAATCGTATCACTTTTAAATACACCATTTTATCCAATTATAAACGAGAAATATTAATAAATCATTTCACATTTGTAAACAAATCACTAATTTCGAAAATATATATAATGTCATGTGAAATAACCAAGGAAGAATATGTCATAACATCGTATAATTACTCAATCTAATATCATCACAAAATACTGCGTAAAACCGAAGAAAATTTGCAACATACAATACCAATTTCGAATACTAAAAACTTTCACCAAACGAGTACCCGGAGAAATAATCTCATCCTATCTGGACCTCAACAGTCAGCAATCAAGAAACTATCATGCCCCAGAACTATCCAGATAGATGGGAAAATACCATCTCATATATCCTCTCATCTCGACATATCTCATCATCATAATTATGCATGCATAGTCCCCAAAGGACAAAAGCGCCCAAGCACACGGCCCAAAGCCTCTATGTGTACTCCGACGGGCCCCAAAGGCCTATTGTTGTGCAAATTTTAATGAACTCGCAAGCGCACGAATCTGTGTGAACAGTACCGTATGTGTGAACAGTAACTTTTTCTTTTAATGCTCTTCTTAAGGTTTTCGACCGTCCTGAGTCCAAATATGACGTCCGTTTTGCTGTCTGATCACTCGTTTATTGTGAAACGATTATGATACCCCTAAAATACATAAAATACACAATTATAATAAAACACATATAATTAAATAATAAAATACTTAAATAAATAAAAGTAGCAATGTTAGTGAGATTTAAAGTGTAAAATGACGATTTTCTCCTTTATAAATATACACTTTCTAACACTCAACACACCCCCCAACCAGCTTATTGCTAGTCCCTAGCAAATAAAGCGAAGATAAAATTCAAAATCTTTTTTTTTTAACACACGTGTTTATTCAATTAGATTAATGATAACAATCAAATAAAAGTTTAAGCATTATCTCTAGTCTAAAGGAATATCACACCCACATCAACCATCCATATGTATCAGTCCAGCAGATTTTGTTGTAACAATAGTAATCAAGCCACTTTCAAGAATGACATATCCAACCCTAAAATCTCACCGGTTGTAGTGACACTCTCACAAAGAAATTAATCCCAATAAAATTTTGTCACTACAATGAATGGTAAATTGAGAGAAAATAATAAAGAAATATCACACACTCTCACCAAGATGAAAAATATGCCCATAGCTTAGAAATAATACGATCTCAAATAAAGTATTAGTCAACCCAATGTATTCATCATTTTTTTTATTTTTTTTTATTTTATATGCATCACTACATCTTAATTACCCATATAACTAGCTTTTATGTTAGACTATAGTTTCCTAAAATCAGGAAGGGCTTTTATTAGGACGTAACATAGGCTAGAGACATGGCTAACAAAGAAAGGAAAATAGGGAAACAAAATATATATGTTTGAGAAAAAAAATTCAAGAACTTTTTACAACATACATTTTGCTTATTTATTGCTATTTGTACATCTTTTTTTTTTCTTTTTTTTTGAAATTTTTTTTATATATATATGTAGCATAACTTCACTGAACAAAATAATTATTTATTATTTTTTTCTCAAATATGAATAGGTGGATGGAACTTGTATGATATCGGGTAATACTCCAAATTGGAGTGGGTCAGGATGATAAGTTAATAAAGAAAATGTTTTTTTTTTAAATAAAAGGCTCGAAAGGGCTAACTATGGATATTAAATAATAGGGATGGCTAGAAAGGCTCAAACGGGTCAAAAATGGCCTTCCATCATCTTTTAGGACTCTAAATAATCTTCCATATCTACTAATTAAGTGGACATTTAGATGCAGTAACACACACTACTTTTTTTTTTTTTAAAGGGTTGACTCAAAGAAAATCTAGAGATCATGTATGAAATAATAAACTGCTAAGCTATATGAAGAATGGACAAAAAGGGTTACTCTCCAAGAAAAATTAATAGGCTCAAAAACTCACTTGGAATTTATTATGACATGTGCATTCTTTCAAGCAACTCATATTTGTCCCCAACATCAACATGTAGAATAGTAAACATGGTGTAACATTACTCAAGACCAAAGATAATACAAATACTAAAATTCAAAAGTCATCATATTATCCAATATCAAGAACTCACAAATTTTTTTTTTATTGGAATTATTTCCCCCCAACCTATTCTAAACATAAAAAGAAAACATACATGCAGAAAAATTAAAGAAAAATGAATATTTTTTATTTTTATTTTTTATTATTATTTTTTTTACAAAAGAAGATGCGTTTCTAGAGTTGCTACACTCCATATTCAGCCATCTTCGACTTTAAAAACTTGAAAACATATATTTATAAAGGAGAAAAATGAAAGGTTAGAAACACACACAAATATATAATTTTTTTGTTTTTGTTTTGTTTTATTTTTTTTTTGTTTTTGATTAAGAAGATGCGTTTCTAGAGTCAGTATACTCCATATTCAGCCATCTTCTATTCAAAAAGTTAATCATGGTTAGTTCAACATTCCACAATTGTCCACTATTCCCTCCCCTCAACCAGAACGAAACATTGTCCTCAATGTTTGAAAGGAAAGAAGTAGAGTTTAGAAGACATCACCTGGGTGCTGCAATACAGAAGAAAATATTTACAAGCGGAGAGTTAAATCTAATTTGTACTTCTTACTGCCGCTACTGTTACCATCATTATTTGAACACTCCAACACAATAGCCTTGGGATCTGGCTCTGGTTGATAAGCTTGTAACAGATCAAGTAGCGCATTAGCAGTGTGTGCACAAATAAAGATGTTTTTCACTGAGGAAGGAAGAAAATAATTTTTTATTGCATGGTTAAGAAATGCGAGAAAGCCATCATAAAAGTTATTGACATTTAACAAACCAATGGGTTTTTGATGAATGTTCAGATGAGACCAAGATGCTAATGTCATTAGTGCCTCAAGAGTTGTAAGATCGCCTGGAAGGAAAATAAAAGCATCGACATGATTTAATATTTCAGTTATTCGTTCTTGCATACCTGAGACGACTAACTCTTCTCCAGTTGGTGAATGAGACAAACAACCCAAAGGTTTTAGGATTTGAGGGATGATGCCTAACACTTGGCTCCCTCTGACAAAAGCAGCTTCTGATACCATTTTGGATAACCCTCGGTCACCTCCTCCATACACCAAGTGCAATTTTCTCTCTGCTATTCTTAGACCAAGATCTATGGGTGCCTCCATGAACTCTTTATGTTTGCCATAATGGAACCCAGAAAGCACACAAATGTTCTTGAATTGTTTACTAGAAGAAGCTGCCATTAAGATATTGCTCAAAAACAACTTGTGAGTGCTCAGTAAAAATAATTCACATTTAAAGACCTTGGTGACAGTTGGTTACAGCTGTGTATGGGACATTATGTCAATTAACGTGTAAGGCACATAGCTCAAAAGTCAAAAAGAAAATAGTAAAAAGAAAAAGTAAATGAAATTATTAAACAACAATAATGCAAATAGTAAAATAACAGTGAAATAAAAGAACAGAGAGGTAAAAGGATATTTACAGATAGTTGTGATTGTGGCTCACATCTTCCTCTGGTTTTACGTCCAGAAACGGCTTGAACGCCCTCTATGGGTCGAGGATAGGCTTCCCATCCAGTTTTCTTACAAACTGGCAAACAGGGTCTTTTATAGTCAGATTCCCGAGACTATAGTTTGCACATTCTTTCTGGAATAATGGCCATAACTGAAGTATTGCATGTTGGACGTATCCACTGAGATGCGTTTCAAGAGACAAAAGGATATCATCCAATGACTCCTTATTCAAGCCATCCCTAATGAATTGAATCTTATCTTCTCTGTTATCAGACACCATTCCTAAAGAACATGATTTTTTATTGCATATCATTCTGGCACATTTATGACAAGCAACAGAAAGTCTTCGAGCTCGTCGTTTTCTCGCATAATTTCCTTTACCACAACCAGGCATGTATGCAATAAATTTGGGAGGTAACTCACCTGCTAAGCAAACTTTTGCCTCGATTAACCAACGGATGTCAGCAGGGATGTTATTCTTCATAAGCAATCGCATGCGTTCGGACCGGGCTTTATAAATTAAAAGTAGGGCATTCTGAGGAAGCGAAGGGAATTGTTTGTGAAGCTTTTCTAAAATCTCATTTCTATCCATACCTTCGTCTCAGAATATCAGTTATTGTGGGAAAACTGAAGCAACCAACTTGATTGTCACGGAGTACCGTTATCCGCCACTTGACCGGGGTTACAAACTTTAAACACACAAAGCAAACTAAAACACACAAACAAGAAAATAAATTAAAACACAAAAAACAAACTAAAATCGTCCTCTTATTGAATTTACCTCAAGCTCCAATTGGATGTTGTAGATGTCTCTCTCAATTTCTCGGAGTTGGCTTTCTAAATCCTCAACATAGGCTACTAACTCTGGTGGTTGTAGCTGCCCGGATCGATGTGTTTTACAAAATCGTATCTGACCTCTGAGATGAGATTGTATACGTCGATACTGTCTAAGAATGTTTAAGAGGAACTGTCTCATGATTAAATGGATAAGAAAAACTTAACGGTTAAACAAACACAAAAAAAATAATTTCAATCAGCAAAAGAATGAATAAAAGAAAGAAAAATAAAGAAAATAAATAATCAAATCACCGAAAAGTAAAACCTCAATTTAAAATAGGTGGGTCACTCAAATTTATTTCGCTGTCCTCTCCATGTGGTTGGTATTCTAGATATGGCTTTAATCTTTGACCATTAACTTTGAAAGTGACACCATTCATTGGATCCTTAATTTCAATTGCCCCATGTGGAAAAACAGTATGAACAATAAATGGGCCAGACCATCGAGAGCGTAACTTACCTGGGAATAAGTGTAAGCGAGAATTGAATAAAAGTACTTTCTGACCTGGAGTGAAAGATTTTCGCATAATTTGCTTGTCGTGAAAGACTTTCATTCGTTGCTTGTAAATTTTGGCATTCTCGTACGCATCATTTCGAATTTCTTCAAGTTCTGCCAACTGTAATCTTCTTTCTGAGCCAGCTTGCTGTATGTCAAAATTGAATTTCTTGATGGCCCAGTACGCACGATGCTCGAGTTCCACAGGTAGGTGGCATACTTTTCCATACACTAGCCTGTAGGGTGACATCCCAATCGGAGTCTTGAAAGCCGTTCTGTATGCCCATAATGCATCATCAAGCCGCAACGACCAATCTTTTCTGTCGGGCCTCACTGTTTTTTCTAAAATGTGCTTTATTTCTCGATTGGAGATCTCAACTTGGCCGCTGGTCTGTGGATGATATGGGGTCGCCACTTTATGAGTGATGGAGTACTTTGTCAAAAGTGCTTTGAAAAATTTATTGCAAAAGTGCGCACCACTATCACTAATTATTACTCAAGGGAATCCAAAGCCGGAAACAATATTGCTTTTCAAAAATCCTATTACCACTTTATGATCATTGTTCCTACATGGAATAGCTTCTACCCATTTCGAAACATAATCAACAGCGACCAATATGTATTGATGGCCAAAAGATGTGGGAAAGGGTCCCATGAAATCGATACCCCATACGTCAAAAATTTCAACCACCAAAATTGGGTTTAGTGGCATCATATTCCTTCGTGTAATGCTGCCCATTCTTTGACACCTATCACATGAAGAACAAAAGGTGTAAGCATCTCGAAATATAGTTGGCCAATAGAAACCACATTGTAAAATTTTAGTAGCTGTTTTCTTAGCACTGAAGTGGCCTCCACAAGCTTGTTCATGGCAGAAAGAAAGGATATTCTGAAATTCATTCTCTGGGACACATCGTCTAATAATTTGGTCTGCACAGTATTTAAATAGATAAGGATCATCCCAAAAGAAATTCTTTATTTCTGCAAAGAATTTGGCCTTGTCCTGTTTAGTCCAATGCTCTGGAAGTTGACCGGTAACAAGATAATTAACTATATCAGCATATCATGGTACTACTTCCACACTCATTAATTGTTCATCTGGAAATGACTCATTCAAAGGTAAATGTTCTTTTGTTGTGTCAAAATGGAGACGGGAAAGATGATCAGCCACAACATTTTCTGTTCCTTTCTTGTCTTTGAATTCTAAGTCAAATTCCTGCAAGAGTAGCACCCAACGAATTAGTCTAGCTTTTGCATCCTTCTTTGTGAGAAGATATTTAAGAGCAGCATGATCTGTAAATATAATTATTTTACAACCAATGAGATAAGATCGAAATTTTTCTAATGCAAACACAACTGCTAGCATTTCTTTTTCGGTGGTTGAATAATTCAACTGTGCATCATTCAATGTCATACTAGCATAGTAAATCACATAGGGAATTCGATCAACTCGTTGTCCTAGTACTGCTCCTACTGCATAGTCAGATGCATCACACATAAGCTCAAATGGTAAGTTCCAATTTGGGGGCTGAATGATGGGTAATGATGTCAACAACTGCTTTAGTTTTTCAAATGCCACAAGACATGAATCATCAAAGACAAAAGGTACATCCTTAGCAAGTAAATTGCATAAGGATCTAGAAACTTTGCTAAAATCTTTAATGAAACGTCTATAAAAACCAGCATGCCCAAGGAAAGATCTTACTTCTCTGACTGTTTTAGGTGGAGGAAGATTGGAAATGAGATCCACCTTGGCTTTATCAACCTCAATACCTTTGCTTGAAATGATGTGACCGAGAACAATACCTTGTTTAACCATAAAATGGCATTTCTCCCAATTCAAGACTAAATTCTTCTCGATACATCTCTGCAGAACTAGTGTTAGATGATGTAAACATTGATCAAACGAATCTCCAAAAATAGAAAAGTCATCCATAAAAACCTCAAGGAATCATTCAACCATATCAGAAAAAATGCTCAACATGCATCGTTGAAATGTAGCAGGTGCATTACATAATCCAAATGGCATTCTCCTATATGCAAAAGTGCCAAAAGGACAAGTGAAGGTGGTCTTCTCTTGATCTTTTGGTGTTATGGGAATCTGATTGTATCCTGAATAACCATCTAGAAAGCAATAAAACTCATGACCCGCTAATCTATCAAGCATTTGATCGATAAATGGTAAAGGAAAATGGTCTTTACGTGTGACAGAATTCAACTTTCTGTAATCAATGCATACACGCCATCCTGTAGTTACTCTAGTGGGTACTAATTCATTATCAGCATTGATGACTACTGTAACTCCTGACTTTTTAGGAACAACTTGCACAGGACTGACCCACGAACTATCAGAAATAGGGTAAATGATACCTGCATCTAATAACTTAAGGACTTCAGTGCGAACAACTCTTTCATGTTAGGATTTAACCGACGTTGCATTTCCCTAGTAGGTTTAGCATTTTCATCAAGATGAATGTAATGCATGCAATCTACTGGGTTTATACCTTTTATGTCTGCTATGGTCCATTCTAATGCTCCTTTATGTTCTTTTAAAACATCCAACAACTTACCTTTTTGTTCGACATTGAGGGAAGAAGAGATGATTACTGGTAAAGTGCTTTCTTCTCCCAAGAATGCGTATTCCAAAGTGTTGGGTAATGGCTTGAGTTCGAGTTTTGGTGGTAATTCTGATGATGGGCTGAGTTTCTTTTCTGACAGCACTAGTTGTTCAACTCTTGATTTCCATTTATTAGTGTCCATGGATGGTGCTGAGTCAAGTAGAGCATTGACTTCATCAATCGAATCACATCAATATCAAAATTTAAACCAAAGTGAGTTAAACAAGTTTGCAAAGGGTCATCACTAAGGTTTGAAAGAAAATTGTTATCAACTAGTGTTTCTATTAAATCCACATTAACAATTCCATCATCTGCACTGTGAGGTTGTTTAGCAATGTTAAAGATATTGAGTTCCATGGTCATATTGCCAAAAGACAACTGCATATTTCCGGTTCTGCATTGAATATGTGCATCGGCAGTTGCCAAGAAAGGTCGGCCCAGAATAATGGGAATGTTCTTCTTTGAATCCTGCACTGGTTGAGTGTCAATTACAATGAAATCAACAGGAAAATAAAATTTGTCTACCTGGATAAGCACGTCCTTCACAATACCACGAGGTATTTTTATGGACCGATTTGCAAGCTGTAACACCACTGGAGTTGGATGTAATTCGCCCAGTCCAAGTTTCATAAAAACAGAGTAAGGCAACAGATTTACACTAGCTCCTAAATCCAACAAAGCATTCTCAATTGTGTGGTTCCCTATACTACATGAGATAGTGGGGGAGCCTGGATCTTTACATTTTAGAGGCATTTTATGTTGGAGTATAGAACTAATATTTTCTGTTAGAAAGGTCTTTTTCTGAACATGAATATTTCTCTTTTTAGTACAAAGGTCTTTAAGAAACTTGGCGTATGATGGCACTTGTTTTATAGCTTCAAGTAAAGGGATGTTAACACTTACCTGTTTGAAGATTTCAAGAATCTCACCTGTGGATTTTCCTTTCTTCCCTTTAGCTAACCTCTGAGGAAATGGAGCTTTAGGAACATATTCTCGTGAGTTGGTTTCCTCTTTCTCCTCTGATGATGATTCCTCCGAGTTCACAGGTACAATTTGAGTTGATTTTGGCATCTCCACTTTGTTGTCAACTTCTTTTCCTTTTCGCAAGGTCATCACTGCTTTGACCTCTCCATGCTGCTGTGGTGAACTAGAACTTGCTTCATTTACTGCTTTAGGATTGGGCACTGGTTGACTTGGGAATTTGCCTTTTTCAACGGTCATGGCCAATGTTTGAATTGAAGAGGCAAGTTGTCCTACCATTTTCTCAAGGCTTGAAACAGATTGAGCTTGTGAGTTGAAGCTTGCTCTCATCTCATTTCGTAATTCATCAATGGTGCGGTTCTGCTGCTCGATCTTGGAGTTAGTTAGATTTCTGAAATTTTGGGATGTCTCCTCCCATGGTTTAGGTTGAGAATGGTTTGGGTTCTGATTGTATGGTCTAAACGGTGGTTGAGAGGCTTGAGACATTTGAGGAACTGGTTGCATTGGTGGAGGTGGAACTGATGGTCCATTTTGTTGGAATCCTTGAGACCATGAAAAATTGGGGTGGTCTCTCCATCCAGGGTTGTATGTGTTGGAGTAAGGGTTGTAATTTGATGGTTTTCTCATGATACCTATGGCATTGGCTTGATCTGAATATGAGTCATGGTCATGTGGCTCTGTTGATTTAGCAGTTGTCAAAGATGCTATTTGTCGAGTAAGACCTTCAACCATCTCTTTGACTTCTTTAATTCCTGAGCTTGACTCGCCAATATTAACCTCATTCACTCCCTTAATTCTCCTGGTATTTCTGAGTGATCGACTCCGTTGTTGAGAATTATCCGATTGCCGTTGGAAAAATTCCCAAATCTCTGATGCGCTTTTGGACATTAACTCTCCTCCACTGGTTGCCATTAGCCATTCTTGCATATGTGGCAATAATCCCTCCAAAAAATATTGGCATTGGTGCCATTTCTCGTACCCATGATGTGGACACTTCAAGAGTAGCCCATTAAATCGCTCCCATGCTTCGAAAAACTGCTCGTCGTCTCTTTGGATAAACTCTGAAATTTCCCTGCGAATAGCATTGGTTTTATGAACTGGGAAATATTTATTTAAAAATTTAGTTACCATTTGTTCCCATGATGTAATGCTATTGGCAGGCATTGTATTAAACCATGAACGAGCTCTATCTTTTAATGAAAATGAGAATAATCTAAGTTTAACATCATCATCTGAAAAATTCTCGTATTTAAAAGTTTGACAAATAGCATGAAAATCATTCAGATGATTATATGGGTCCTCATTTTCTAGGCCATAGAATGTGGGGAGACAGTTTAGCACACTAGGTTTTAATTCAAAACTCCTAGCAGCTACATTTGGGTACCTTATGAATGATGTGCTCAAATTAGCTAAAGGACTAAAATAATCCTTAAATGGCCTCTCTTGTGGTTCTGGTTGCTGATTTTGCAATTCCATTTCAAGTTTCTTTTGGAAAACAGTTTGTTTGTGTGTGCGAAGTGTTTTTTCTAAATTAAGGTCTAAAGGCTCAAGATTACGTGATAATGACCTTCGACCATGCATGCAAAGAACAAAATAAATGAAAATAAATTAAAATAAAACAAACAAAAATAAAGAGGAGAGAGAAATTACAATACTAACCTTGTGACGTTGTTATAACCGTACTATAAACATACACTCAAGTGCTAAAAAGAAAATACAAGAAATAAATTAACTAAAAATAAAATAAGAAGATAAATTACAACGAAAAAATTAAATTACATAAATATAAAGAAGAGAAAAAGAAACAAAATTAAATTACAGGAAAAAAAATTACTTAAAAAATTTAATTCTATGGAATAATAAATTAACAGAATAAATAAAAAGTATAAAGAAAAATAACTCAGAAATTAAATTATTGAAATTTAAAGAAATTTAAATTACCAAAATTAAATTACAGATTCACTTTTTTTTTAATTTTTTTATAATTTTTAAGGAAAGCAAAAAAAATTACTTAAAAAAAAACTAATTCTATGAATTAATTCTACGAATAAATTAAAATAAATTACAAGATAAACAAAACAAATTACAAAGAAAAGTAAAGCAAAAATTAAAGTATAAAAATTTAAAGAAATCACACAATAAAATTAAATTACAAAGATTTAAAATACAGAATTAAATTACAAAAATTTAAATTACAAAAATTAAATTGTAAAAATTTAAATTACAAAAATTAAATTATAGAATTATTTTTTTTATAAGGAAAAAAATACGAGAAAACAAAAAAAAATTAATTCAACAAATTAAAATAACTTACCTCCCCGGCAACGGCGCCAAAAACTTGTTGTGCAAATTTTAATGAACTCGCAAGCGCACGAATCTATTATAGAATAGATTAATGGTGAATTTTAATTATATCTTTGAATTAATTTTCTTTTCAATGGAACAATTAAATTATGGTAATTCTATTCTAAATTGTGAATTAAAATGGCGGGAATAATTGAAAATGTATATAATAAAAATCTTGGGTATCCTGGATCAAGATCAACATACTCCACGGGCTAAATATTCCATATTAATATCAATTAAATCATAAGGGGATTCCACACCTAATGAACCACTCTCCAATAAGTATGGTGCAAGGGCTATTAATAATAACCTTGTACTAGGGTGCTTGGTTTAAGTCAAAAAAACAACCACAAATATTAGAGGGGAAGAGAAAGTAAATTTACCAAATTAAGCCCATGGAACATGTTGAGACTTCACCTTCAACCCAAGCTCAAAAAGAAATTAGCTACTCATATTTTAACTAGGGATAAAAAGAGAATTTTATTAAAATACAAAGAAACTACAAGAAGGAGAAGGAATTTCAAATCTAAGCTTAGAAATGAATTCGGGGTGCCAAATTAGGGGGAGAGCCCCTTTTATAGATACATTGAGTGAATCGTGACCATCGGATTAAAAACAATTCGGATGCTCGAGATTGCGCCACGCGTCATCGATCAACATCAACAATCAACATTTGTACAATGAACGCTTTGAATAGTAAATAATCCCATGTAAGCGCATGTACTGTACACCCGATTTCTAATCCAATGAGATGCTGCCACGTCATCGATCTACAGTACATAAGAAATTTAGTCCAATAAGATCGTGACACATCATCGGTCAACGCCACGTCATCGGTCAATGCCACATAAGTAGTCAATCCACATAATTCGTCCAATCAGATACTGCCACGTCGTAGGTAGTTGCCACATCATCGGTCCGTATACATGAACAGTACCGTGAACAGTACCGTACGTATCAAATCCGATATCGCCGATGTCCGTGGGTTGGTTCTCGTTCGCAGGTCCCTCTAATCAAATAAATGGTATAATTATTACTAATCTCATAAAATACGATTAATTATACTTAATAAAACCCGAATTCTCATAATATAACTCCCGAATATTTAAAATTATTAAATTATCCTTATTTCTAAAATTATCAAATTATTCTTATCTCCAAAAATTATCAATGATCTCGATATCAAACTTTATTTGATTGCCCCTCAATAATATATTTATTAATTTATCCTTAATATTCTCAATTTCTGAAATATCCTCGAATCCTTTAAAATTACCGAAATGCCTTGAATTCAAAATTATCAAAATATTCCAAAAATTATAATTTATCAATTTAACCTCAAAATCATAAATTACCAACCTATCCTCAATTTAATCAATCACTAAAATACCACGTATTAGAAATTATGGAATTATCTTAGAGGTATAAAATCATCAAATTACTCCCAATTACTTAAATTACCAATTTACCATCGAAATCTCAAATTACCTATCTAACCTTATCCATAATTATCAAATTACCCATAACTTTCAGAAATTACATAATTAACCCCAAAATTCTCAATCTTTACCGAATTACCCTTCACCGGTCAACGGTGACCGGACTTCAGTCAATGGTGACGGGAAGCTTAAATCTTGTAGTTCCGGCCTCGGTGAGTCCAACAGTACCGGCGGTGACCTTCCACGCACGGTGACGGAGCCGGATCGAGCTTCCTAAGGCCGCGGGTTGCAAGTTGCCGTTCACCGGCAATCCGGCCGATTCAGATGACGAGACTGGTCGGAAATGGAAGCTGGAGGTGAGAGCAATGGAACCCAGCCGGTGGCGTGGCCAAACGCCGGCTGAATCGACAGCAGCAAGAACGGGTGTTTTGGCCGAAACTTTCGAGCTTTACCGGCGGCGTTCTGGTCGTTTTCCGGGGTGAAAATGGCAAGGATACGACCAGCGTCTCAAGGGCTTCAAATCAATACCAAGATCGTCAGAAACGGTGGCCGGAATTGAGAGATCCGGCCGGGTCAATTCGCGGGTCGTGGGTCTAGTCGGGTTGGATCCGGGTCAACGCCTCTCTCATTCTCTCTTTTTCTCCCTTTCTCTCTCTTTCTTTCTCTCTCTCCTTCTCTCTCTCTCTGGCTTCTCTTACACAAATATTAAAAATAATAATATTATTTTATTAACTTAACTATTCGATATAATTATTATATTATACCGATTAAATAAAATCGGTTTCATAATAATAATTTTCTAACTAATTGACTCGGAATCGTACTCGATTTTATCCCAATTTTTCACCACGATAAAATATAAAATTTCTACACACACGGTGTGTTTACTAATATGTCCAATTTTCCTCGCATTAACGTATAATGAATCCGAACTTATAAAATCGATACCGAATGAAAATTATACGATCCACTCTAATGGGAAAAATAAAAGCGTATATATTACAGTCCAAGAATGTCTCAGGAGTGATCTTAATATATCTATAGCCTAATGTAAAGTAGGGGTCACTAAGGTCTTTCATATCAAAATTCTTAGCTAGAAATTTTTTAATGTCATGCAATAAGCCTATATCATTGATTTTATGGTATATGAAATCGTTGACCAAATTCATAACATGAAAAACTATTGTTGAGATATTTGCTTGAGCTCTTAAAGGAATTTTTTAAGTTTGTAAATCATATTTATTGGGTCTTCTAACACAAAATTTTGTAGTTACACTATATAGATTGTCTTGTTTAGGCCACTATTAAGAAACACTATCTTCATATCGATCTGAGGTAACTCAACATTGAAATATTCTAGCAATGAGATTATAAATGACATTTAATTACAAATGAAAGATCGATGTGTGAATGAATAAAATGAATATAAAAATTTTATGTTTATATTGCAAAGGATGCTCAAATGATAACAGTAGTTGTTTCTCTCTTTTTGAATTTGATTTAAGTCATTTTATAGTTGAAGTAAAAAAATAGCTGTTATTGACGCTCTTGTGCTATTCAGCTTGCCGTTTTATGTTAACTAGTTTGCCATTTGATGTTGTTTTTATAGTTAGATATTTGAATTTTTTACACATCCAGTTCATCACTTTTCATTTTTTTGTTAGCTGGTTTTATTCTAGAGAGCTTAACCTGATAATTGGTTTATTGCTTGGTAAATTTGGTTAGCCATTTTAACTCCAAAGTGCTTTTACTTAATAGTCGCTTTGCCACTTGGTGAATCTGGTTAACTGCTTGCTATAGTGAAACAAGTATTTTTTAAAATCATAGTTTTATCCTAAAACTTCATAAAATTATACTATAGCCTAAATATTTACAGAATATTGCAAATAAATTTATTTTCAAAATTTCATAACAATACTTATCGATTTTAAAGTTTTCAAAACTTTTCAATTTAGACCATAAACTTAAAAATAACCAATTTCGTAAAATCATTTTTTTGTTTGAAAAATATAATGTATAATTCCTTGTTTATCTAAAACACGTGGCTTGTTATTATAAAAATCAACATTTTATAGTCATATAGGTTAAATATTACCATATTAACATCTAAATTTAAAATTGACCAAAAAATAATCCCTTAATAGAATAAAAAATTAAGCTAAAATGCAGTCAATAGTCAATGATTAACCTTTGACTAGTTAATATTGGCCAGGTTAAGCTGGACCAGTTTAGGATCCTAAATTAGCCTTGATCACCAAAAATCCTATTTTTTCTTCTTTTTTTAGGTGGTGGCCACAATTGTTGCTTTAATCAAATATGCTGCATCTACATTGCCCGTTTTTCTTCTATTGTGGTTATTTACTACTACGCTTTCTGTAATGTATGACTTGGTTGTAGTGGCATGCATGTCGGCGCAGCTAAATAGACATGCATGACTAGCTTGATTTGTTTTTGATACAGCAACTTAGGCAACTGCTTCTTCTTAATTTGTCACGATTAGTTGTAGATGTGCTATGTCTTGTAGCCCCTAAGTCATAGCATTGGTAGCTGCCATTGCCACAAGTCACAAAACTTAGATCTAAATGTCAAAATATTATTATCCATAATTTCAAAATTTTTTTAATCCTTAAGAAAACAAAAAAAATCCAAAATTTCTCTCAAATTCAATGATAATGGATCTAAGAAACTAAAAATTCATTTATTATTAAAAATAAATTTGATTCTCAATAATTCAACATGAAAAGTACTCATAACCATTTATTAGAAGAGACTTTGATAATCATTTAGTAGAACAAGAAATCAATTGGTGAAAAGTATCACTTGTAATAAAAAAATATTCATATTGTATCACTAAGAATTAATAACAAAATATGCATAAATATACATAGATCTATAATATTTAATTGCTCTTTGAATCGTGTGGTTGGACTTTCAGATTAGCATTTTTTCTTAGAAAAATTTTAATTTTCTCTATGCTCTCTCTAATGATAGGACATTTAAAAAAATAAAATGATATTGTATAACTTAAGACCATGATTATTTATATAGATAACTTTTTTTATTGTCTTTTAATATTCATATTTTAGCCCATTATAAAAATATAAATTACTATTAAGTTTATACACATTAAAAGCCCATATCTTATTAGATATATTAAAAATTCTATTATCGAAAATCTTAATAGATTATTTTCATTTGGCCTTAACCTTATATTATAGCTTGCAACACATGATTATTCACATATAGGCCCAACATTAGATTAATGATTCAATAATGTTGGATTAAAATTCCAACTAAAATATGTTATTCTAATTGTATGAAATTGAATGATTTAAGGTCTAGCTTCCATGGTCTTTTAAAATTGTTTAAAATAGATTTGAGTTTTAGTTAAAGTCAAGTCAAACAAAACAAATTTATATTTGAGGATATAATGTTGAGTTTATTTGGGATGTGTAATTTATTTGAATCTTCAATGATATTTAAGGAGCTGATAACAATAATGGAGTAGTTATTGAGTAAGGAATTAGAGATTAATAGATATTTTTTTGATAGGGAGATAAATAGATTTTGAGTTTGAAGGACTTGCTAAAGAAAAGTTATAAAGGTTCGAGGGCAATGGATCAAAACCACACTCCACCATCAAGTTAATTCATGGTTGTTAAGGGTTGTTATCCCTTAAAAATGTTGAGAGATTAAGGCTGATGATGATTTTAACTCTTTCATGTAAATAAAATTTTTGACACTTTGCTACTTAGCGAGATCTTATTGGAACTTTTTCGTCCTTAGGCAAGAATACTCTTATCATTTTTTGTTGTTACTATTTGGCACCTTGGAGCAAATACTTGGAAATAAGTTTACTTTTTATTCATTTTGCCCACATATATGCCTGCCAGGATCTTACAAGTGATTTGACTATTTTTGAACAAGCAATCACAATTAGTAAATAATATTTGGTGATTTATTTTCTCATTGGCTCTCTTTCTTTAAATAAAGGGACAACTTTCTTTTATGGAGATTGAAATATTAACTAGACAATCTAAGAGGGGGTAAATTAGATTTCTAAACATTTAAACAATTAAAATTTAAAGAAATTAAATAATGTACTCATTCAAAATAAAAAAATTAATATGCATATAAAAATAACGAAATAGAGTAAGAAAAAACAAACAAGTGATTGTTATGTGGTTCGACCAACTATACCTAAGTTCACACCTTCAAGCTCACTGAGGTTGTTGGTTCCACTAATTAAGCCTCCAAAATTTTAAAAAATCTCATAGTTGACTTCTAAGGTGTCAATAGACAATTACAACAAGAGATTATCCCTAATCTCTTAACCCAAATGCATTACAACACTTATCTCTTAACCAAAATGTACTACAACATTTACAATCACTCAAAAATAAAGATTGTAAATGAATTTTCTCTTACATAATATGTTTGATTACAAATAAAAACTCAATGCATGAGTCAAAGAAACAAAAACAAGTTTAAAGCTCAATAATAGTTGTATGTTCAGTAATAAACTCAATGATTACTTGTAAATTTACTTTTGTCCACTTTCACAATACTATAAAATTTATGTCTTCATGAAATTTTGTTTAGGAATTTGCACCATACAATCTCTATATAATATATAAAATTGAATCTACACAATATATATCTAATGTGTTGCCCTTTGAATAAGTCATATTTATACATTTTTGGTACCTCTATGCTTTCAAAATTTATTTACGAAAACATGATACTAAATTCGCAGTGCTTAATCCCTGTAACATCAAGTAGAACCCCAATAACTTTCCTATATATTACAACAGTAGCCAAAAATATCATTATTCTTTCATTTGTATTTAGAATCCTTGATAGTTTAGATTAGAATGGCAAAATAGGTCATCGAGTCATGTTTGTTTCGTATCACTTTGTGTCATATTAAATTTAGGTCGACTCAAACATGACATATTTAATAATAGTGTCAAAATATTGGGATCCAAACTTGACACAGAAAATAATTGGATTATCCAATAACCGATTTAATATCTATATGTTAAACAAAATTTACATCAAGTGTTCACATATCATTACACATATGTACGTACGTATGTACATACATACATATATAATTTATTGATATTATAAAGTATACATATCTATCAAAATATTACACATTTACACTTTTGAGGTTTTAATTATATATATGTAAAAATATTATATATCAATATTATAAAATATAAATGTCTGTCAATATTTTACGCATTTATACTATTGAAATTTAAATTTATTTAGAATTTTACAAATAAAACACTATGTTTATATTCATCCTTTCAGAAAATAAAAATAAAAGAGAAATCATCTCTAATAATTAAATTTTGAAGACAAGAACTTATAAATTATTTTAAAATAAAAAATATAATCGGATCATTGGTTGGTTAAATGAGTTAAGAACTTAATCCTAACCCAATACGGAAAAAAATGTTATCAACTCGGACTCGACCCATTTAATAATGATGTTAAATTTAATGATCTATATCTGTTTGTTTGTGTTATATTTGTATTAGATAATCAGATTGTGTCAAATTTTGCCATCTCTAGTTTAGATGGTTAAAATTCAATCTTTAATTAAAAAAAATGTTTGTAAGATCCTTGCTAATGAGATGGTAATGCTCAACAAGCTTTGATTCTCCATAAAGCCTCATCCATCTCTTTTAATCTTTTAGGACCATGCTGAGCCTTAGGCCTGTAATCTTTATCGAAAATATAATCTCTCAAGAGGCAAGAGGAAATGACTTTACACATATTGCTACTAACACACTTATTTTGTGGACAATTGTTCAAGTTAGTTGGTCTACTCTTGTGGATGAACCCTGCATGAAATTACTCCTACATTATTCTACTTGGAATTTATGATCACACTAGTTACAAATTCAAATACCATACAGTGTAAGTGCAAAGCTTAGGCTTCTCTTCTAATTTTTTTTCTCCCCCATGTCCACAAATTGCACAACAGTACAATGGACAAAATTAGTTCCCTTTTGGAACATCATTCAAACTTAGACTACTTCTATGAAATAGTAAAGAAAGAAAATTATTAAAGTTAAAAAAAAGAAAAAAAAGAAAGATAATTATTACATAACACAAACACGATCCTTGCGTGTTTCACTTTTCTTCGGGATAAATGTTTGACAATTGGTGGATTTTGATTAATTAGATAATATCCTAAAAAAGTAGGTGCTATGGAGAGAATTTGAGAAGGCTGGTTACTCATGTTACATTTTCCTCATAGCTGTTATAACTCGAAGTGGCAATCATCATTGAGTCCATTAACAGAACTGCTAACTAGAAAGTTTTCCGGTAAATCCTCTAGCATTTAGGACTGTCTCTCAAACTCTTATTGGTAAGGAAGTACAATAGTTTTCGGCTTCAATTAGGATAGAGCTTCAGAAATATTGGAACTCCATTGGGCCGAATCGTTTAAGAAGGGCTTGCGAAAAATCATCTCAAGAAATTAATCCTTTTGTTTTCATTAGCCAAATAACGCACTATTTAATTCTTTCAAAATGGCAAAAAAAAAAAAAAAAAATTGGCGATTGCAGTTGGTATTTCACTATAAGCTTTTGATATTCAAATTATTTTTCAACCCCATAAATCCGACTATTTGGATCTTTATAATTGAAATTTGGAAATTTTAAGCACAAATTTGTATTTGTAATAGATGAACCGAATTTCCCTAGCATTGCACTCTTGTTTACGCTTGCATTGACTTGGGAATATTGGAGGCTTAATTGGTCACACTTTATATTTAAACTTTAAAGTTTGCAAAGAATCTATTACATGATTGCATCTTGATACCAAAAATGTTGCGTATGTTCTAATATTTAATAGATAAAAGAGAGTTTACAAGGAAAGGTTATTTTCGAGAGAACTACGCTCCAGATGAAAGAATTCAATTGGAATTAACTCATCTTTTTAGTTTGCATTATCACAGCATAAATGCAGATAGATAACTACTTGCAACTTACAATAACCATAAATCACATTACCATTAAACTAACTGCAACTCAAATAACTACAAACTACTAACGTGAAATTACAATAAGAAAGGTGTTAACTATACTGGTTCTTCTTCATGTGACATTATTCTTTCTTTTTATTTGGTTGAAGTACATTTAAATCTCCTGCATCCTTAGTACTTACAGCAGAAGATTGTAACTTTCTTGTGAGAAACCATGCCTTTAAAAGGAACTTCTTCATATTTACAGATTTTGCATGCTCTGTTTGAAGAGAAATATGATTAGTTTGACTTGGCATGTATAGTACAACTCACACCCCTTTCCTTTATTATATACCAAAATGACCACATATGAATAAAAGATATATTCTAACTTCAAATAGCCTATTTTTACTGCCTTTACTTTTTTCCTTTAGTCCATGCTTGTGCCATAACACAACAATAAAATGAAAATGTTATGGTTGAAGTACAACTACATCTTACAAAACTTTAAAATGAACATCATCAACAGAATCTAAAACTTTTAGATATAATGTCTTCAATATGGCGGAGTATTATAAAATCTTTTTCTATGCTAGCTACTCGCTGTAGTTGGCTTGCTGATGTTGTCGATCAATGGATTTTTGGGTAGACAAGTGGCTTTCTTATCCTAATAATCAGGAGAGACAATTTAAGTGCTATTACATTACTTCTATCCAGTGTAATTTGAATGAAACACAATGGGATAATTCTTTTCTAAGTAGCCATACAGTCATGATATCAATGCCTGACATGACAAGCTAGAATCAAAATACTCGAATAACTAGATTATGTGCTTTATCACTCCTATAAAGCTAGATCAAAATAATTTTATTGTATGGCACACACAAGTGCTTTGATGAAGAGAGCTTAATCAATGGTGATCGTGAGTGTCCAAAGTAGTTTCTTCCTCCAGCAAGCACTGAAACTCGTTGTCCAGGTAGATCTAGAAAATCCTGAATATAAGACAGGTCAGCTTCTTTTGAGTTGGATGATGTTATCTATTCAACAAAATTTACTCTCTACAGTCATTTATTCTTCTACCTTTAAGGAGATTTAAGAGTCACTGACTGATATGTTTATCTCACAAAACCCTGGCTGGACTTATTCCTCTCAAAATACAAATTCATATTCTTAAGAAAAGATGAATGATTACAGCTAAATGCCTTGCTAACATAAAACATTTAGCTGATAATTTTGATAGAAATAATAATTAATTCTGGTACTTAATAAATTCTAGCAAGCGAAAAACGCAGCAGCTAAATTCTCCAACCAATAAAATCTCCTTCTACGGTAATAACAAATCAAAGAAAAGCTAACAAAAGTAGCTGTGCAATGGAGGCCCACCATTAATAAATTAAAAAGCCAAATTAAACTCAAATTTCAAACTAACAAATTTTGCAAAATCTGCAGAAGCCAACTCTATTCAATAATCCAGCAGCTTTACTTGCTCCTAATTCAACAAATCTTCAAATAAGCCAATTGCTAAACTAGGAGCTATAAAACAATCAAATTAATAGGCACAAAGTACAAAATATGGCTAAGAAATCAAGAAGCCAAGTGCACCCAAAAAGCACTGTCCTTTAAAGAAAAGATTTTGCCACTTCTCGAAAGAAGTAAGATAGTCTGCTCTTCCAGGATTCAATAGCGTTACAACTACAATGGTGCACTCCAAACTAAAATTGATACAAATAGATAGCTCAATTTGTTTTTCTGGTGAAGTGTAAGGGCTTTGATGAAGAAGGAGAAGAGGAAAAGATTTCTTTTCCCCCATATATGCAATCAATCACAACAGCTTGCTTTTATTGCCTTGATTTACCTAACCACATCCCTCGATTTTTTTTGCCGAAAATCAGCTTGAAACTATTTTTAAACATGAAATCAGGCAACTGGAATGCTAGTATCAAGCCGCTGCTACCGACATGGAGATATGTGGCTTGACCAATTGCAATCAGTTCAACCAAGTAATTTTAATGCAAAATACTAGATATATTTAGTTTTCATCAAGTGGCTAAGAAATGGGCTAAGCCAGTGAGCTCACATGCAAAGGTTATAAATATTTATCAGTTTGAGTATTTATCAATTTGAGTATTTCGAAATACCTCATGATTTACAACAATTCCTCTTATATTACAAAATACACATATAATACGTATATCACTTTACCAAAATATTAGAATTTAATGCTTATGAGTTAGTGTCTCTCAGACTATGAACTAATCATTGAACAACTAATCATGTTCCACAAGAATTTAGTGAAACGTATAGTCACTATACACCAAAATTCTTATTATATGAGTTAGAGGATTAGAGCTCACCCTAAATTCTCTCTGGACATTACTGTTCAGACTTGGCACTTTATGGTCCTATACCTGAATGTTCTAGAGATATATGTGTAGTTATGATAAAAATTGGACTTAATTCCATTCTCATATAAGTGAACCTCTATTAAGTGTATTCTGCATTTTAAACAGACTACCATACACAAAGTAGGCTATAGAGTTCACTAAAAGCATAATAGCTCAACTTAAATTACTATAATTAGCAACTATCTCGCCATAGAAAGGATTCAAGTATAAAGATTAATAGTGTTACAAGACAACAAGTGACTTATTATTACCCTTATAAACATACTTCATTAGATCTCTAATTACAAAGTAAGGTCACCATCGCCTTTATCTTTTATTCTAGACAGAAGTCCCTTCCCCATTGATGTATTTACCATTAATATGCTATTAAGTGATTTTGTTAAACGATCGACCAAATTTGACTTAACTACACAAAATCTAAGTTAACTACCCTAAATTCTGATAGCTATTTTATAATACTACATTTAAGATGAATTTGTCTCTTTTCCATTATAAATATTATTTTTGCCTTGGCAATAACAACATGATAATTATAGTATGTTGACTAGTGTAGAATGGTAAGCAAAAATAGGAAGATCTGTTAAAAGGTTTCTTAACCACTCAGCCTCAATACATATCTTTTTTTAATGCAATTAACTCAAACTCTATAGTAGAACGAGCTATACATGTTTGCTTAGAGGATTTCTAAGACATAACATGTCTACTAAGAGTAAATATATAATCATTAGTAGATTTGGTTTCATTATATCCTGAAATCCAATCTGCATCATTTTATCCTTCTAGCATTGGTGGAGAGATACTATAGTTAAGTCCATCATTAATGGGGCCTCCTAAATAGCTTGCAAGTCTATCTAATATAGCTCAATTACCTTTATTCATTTTTTAAGTATATTTACTTGGTTTGCCTATAGCATATGCAATGTTAGGCCTTTTTACTATTCATTAAGTACATTAGATTGCTAATAATTTGGACATATCTTAATTGATCAATGCTATGTTTTAGATTTTTCTTAAGATAGGTATTTGCTTCATACGGATTACAAATTGATTTTTTTATCATAATACCTAAACTTTCCAACATTTTCTTAACACAATTTTTCTATGATAAATAAAGACTATCATTAATTTAAATGATTTTGATGCCTAATATAATATCTACTTCTCTTATATTCTTCATATCAACGTTAGAGGCAAACATCCTTTTGGTCTCATTTATTTTTAACATTGAACTTAAGATAAGCATACCATTGACATAAAGACAAATGATTACACAAATAGTGGCATCAATGGATTTAAAATATATACAATATTTTGAACAATTGATCACATATGCATTTGACTAATACTTGATCAAATTTCTCATGCCATTATTTTAGTATTTGTTTTAAGTTATATGATGACTTAACCAATTTACATATCTTATACTCAGGTTTGGTACTAAACAACCCTTAGGTTGACTCACGTAAATTTTTTCATCCAAATTTCCATTTGACATCCATTTGATAAACATTTTAGTTATAAATTGTAGCAAATGCAATCAAAACTCTAATGGATGTAATCTACATCATATGAGTCCTTTGGTAATTAATCTTGGCTTATACTTATCAATTAGTCCATAAGTTTTCATTTTGTTTTAGAAATTTATTTGCACCCAATAAATTTAATACATATAGGCAAATTATTTAATACCTATATGCAAATCAACTAACTCCTATATGAGATTGTTCATGATAAAAGCTAACTCATTGTTAATTACCTTTCTCTTTATAGAGGTGAAAAGCTATTGCTTCATTAAAATTCTAAGGATCATTCTTAGTAAGAAAAATATAATAATCTTTACAAAAACTAATGGTCATCCTTATCATTTACTTCTCCTTAGTTGAGCATTCGAACTTTAGAAGAATCAGCAATTGACTTTTTCTATGGTAAATAACTTGTATCAGCTTTCTTAAGAAAAATAGAGTAAAAAAACTTAGCATTCTTAGACTTAATACTGGTATCTGCCCTAAATGAATATCTATCATCTCTAAGTAGTAAAAATCTATGAGCAATACCATTCTAAGATACCCTATAAATAAATAGTCAACAATTTTAAGTCCTAACTTAGTCCTTTTGGGAATAGGTTTGAAAACCTTCATTAGGCACCCTTACGCTTTGAAGTATGATAAATTTGGTTTGTAGCCCCTCTATAAATTATAGTGTGTCTTTCCTATTTTCTTATAGAGTATTCTATTTGAATATAGCAAGACAATAATATAGTTTCCTCTCACAAGTTTAATAGAGTTCCAAAACTTATTAATATGACATTCATTATATTCTTCAATGCGTTGTTCTTCTTTTAGTTGCATCATTAGATTAAGGTGAATAGGAAGGTATCACTTCATAAATGATGCCATGAATCGCACAATAAGCATTTAATATACTTGAATCATATTCATATCCTCTATTGGTTCTTAGTCTTTTAATTTCTTATTAAGTTGAGTTTTAATTTCACTCTTATAGATTAAGAACTTTTCATCTGCTTTATCTTTATTTCTCAATAGATATATTTTTACTTATCTTGAAAAATCATTAATAAAGGTAATATAATATATTTTACCTCATCTGGCCATGGTCGATTTTAAATCACCAAGATCATTGTGAATTAAACTAAAAAGTTTAGTTTCTCTATTTTGAACTGGTTTACATGTTTTCTTTATAGATTTAAATTTTACATATATATAACATGTGTCATTTGACAATTCAATTTTAACAATAAACCAAGTTCTTTCATTTTTCTAATATAAGAAAAATTCACATGACCAAATCCTCCATGCTGTAAGTTAATAGAATCAATAATATTAGAGAAAAATAAATATAAGTCAAAGAAGAAACATTTTCATTAATGATAACATTCAATACATTGAGCTTGAATAGTTCCCTAAAAAGTACCCCATCTTAATTATTACAATTTTATCACTTTTAAAAGACACTTTAATGCCAACTTTGCCCAATAAAAAAATAGAGACTAAGTTATATCAAATTTCTAAAATATGGAGAACATTCCTTAATGAGTGAGTTTTTTCTAAAAATAAGTTTGAGAGGAACTTTTCTCTCACTGAAGACAGGTGTAGATAAAAAATCACTAAGAAAAATAAATTCTTCATATTTCCTCACTAGAGTATAATAAAAAAAAGGATTTCTTCTCGCCATAAATATGCCTAGTGGCTCTAAAATCAATCACCCAATTTTTGTTCTCGACAATTATGTTCAATTAGGAGACGACCATAGTAGCAATAATTTCATCTCTTTTAGCCAAGTGGCTTTAGGAGGATTTCTATTGTTTTCCTTTCTTTGAGCTTTATTTCTATATTGATAGACATGTTGTCAAATTTTTTCACATAGTAGTGACTTGTTTTTTTTATTGATAGGGTTTTTTCTTTATCAAGATATTTCTTGTTGGGATTATTATGTCTCTGATTAGGTTAAGGGTTGTTCCAATTACATTTGCATTAGAATGAAGATTTTTTGCCATATTCTATTATTCAATCTTAAAGTGCACAATTACATCTTCAAGGCTCAAAGGTTTCTTCTTATGCATCAAGGTCCCGATGTAGCTATTCTATAGTTCAAGAAGCTTCTTAATTAGATAGACAACCAAAAATCTTTTAGAAATTTCCATATCCTCAACTTTTAAGTTCATAAACTAACAAGAAGTAGACATGTATTTGGTCTATAATAGGTTTATTATCTACAATTCTAAGCCATAAAAAATCACCAATAGAGTATTATTGGGATATAACCTTCTGTCTAATATATTTTTTTATTAAGTTGATCTCATCTTTCAGAAGATATCATTATAAGGGTAGTAAATATCGTAGAGGTTAGTAGAAAGAGCATTTAAAATTGTGTACATATAGTTTTTGCATTCCAAGTTTTCATTTGTTCTTAGTCTTCATAGCCTTGTTTTGGAGGACATAATTTTAGACAATTAGCCAAGTTATGCACATCAAGAATGTGATGAAGTTCTTCTTGCCAATGCTTGAAATGATCTCCATTAAAGGACTTTATTTTTGACATGACTGGCAAATTCTTAGAGTAGTAAGTGCAGTGCAAATTTGACAAGATGAAGAAGTCACTGTTGAAGTTGTTGTCAGAGTTAGAATAGTTTCTAAACCCATTCTAATGTTAGATTATTATTACTTTTTAAGATTGATATAAATAATAATCAATTATAATGCTTATAAAATTCCAGCAACTGAAAAAAGTGGAAGCTAAATTCTCTAACCAATAATATCTCCTTCTATAGCAATAACAAATTAAATAGAGATAACTAGGCTGATCAACATGAGACACAATACACACATGGGCTGAATCCGACATAGAATTTTAGATAAGTGGGTCTTAAAAGTATAACATGATTAGATATAGGCCAAAGCATGACATGCAAAAAAGTATGTAACAAGCACATTTCACTTTTTAGGGAAAGTGAACTTAAAGTTGTATGATTTTGAAAATAACTTGAAATTGAAGCTTTTAAAATATTTTATTAGCTAAAGTTTTTTTAATTCATTTAATTCTTATTTTTAAAAAAATTATAGTTGATTTATTTTTATAATTTATTAAATAAATAATTATTGTCATGATTTTAATAAATAAAATTATAAATGCCATGAATTTATAAATATGTGTTAATATTATTATAAACTATGATCTATGACTGTAAGTAATTCCAAGTTAACAATTAGGTTAGCCCTTAAGAAAAGTTTGTTATTATTGTTATTGTTAAGTATTAAAAAAGGATTTTAATACTATAGATCAAAACTTAATAATTAATATTACATTATCTTATTATTATTAACTTTTTATTATTGAATATAGACTTGAGTTTAAAATTTTTTATTTTTTTAAATTTGAATAAAGGCTTATAGCTCCAAAAAGGTACATAGGCTTAAAACGTTACACTTGTAGCAAGCTAACTTCATTCAATAATCTAATAGCCTCACTTGTTCCTAATTCTAAATATCTTCAAATAAGTGAATTGATAAACTAAGAGTTAAAAAAAAAAGGTTAATGGGCACAAAACACAGAAAATGGAAATTAGTAGGCACAAAGCACAGAAAAGTGCCTAAGAAATGAAGAAGCCAAAGTGTACCTAAGAAGCACTATCCTTAAATAAGAGATTTTGCCACATCTTGGACAATTTTTTAGTGCATAAAGAAATTAAAGAAAGTCTGCTCTTCCAATAGTCAATGGCATTACAACTATAATGATGCACTCTAAACTATAATTAATACAAACAACTAGTTCAATTTCTTTTTCTAGTAAAGTGTAAGGATTTAATGAATAAAGAAAAAAAGGAAAAGATTTTTTCCCACATATGCAATCAATCATAGTAGCTTGGCTTTATAGCCTTAATTTACCCAGTGTATCCCTTGATTTTTGCTGAAAATTAGCTTGAAACTGATTTTAAACTTGATATAAAGCCATTGGAATGCTAATATTAAGTTGTTACTATCAATGTGAAGATACACTAACTCTAACAATCCAAGTAATTAATTTTAATTCAAATTAGAAATTACATTTAGTTTTCATCAAGAGGCTAAGAAATGGGCCAAGCCTATAAGCTCATGTGTGAAGGCTAAATATGTTTTATCAGTTTGAATTTTTAAATACCTCACAACTTACAATAAGTTTAGCTTTAGTTAGCTAGTGTGTTGAACTATATGACAGCATAATACTTATGATAATCTACCTGAATCTACTAATTATAAATCTTTGATTACATAGTCTTAACTAAAGGTGGTCATATAAATCTAAGTGAGCTTCATTCCTTACTTTTGAGTTTTGAGAACAAAGTTAAACAAAAGAAAAGTAAGATTAATAGTAATGTCACACAAAATATATTTGCTAATATGATTGAAAAAAAATCCAAATCTCAGGGAAGAATGACATAGTTAGTTATTAAAAGAATAATAGTAATAACTTTAACTATAAAGATTTTACTGGTTTTAATATTAATAATCGAGGTCAGAATTCAAATGGTGGTATGGATCCTTTCGATATTATTTGTTCAATCTATTTTGTTCCTTAAAGAAATAATGTAAGAGATAGTTTCAATAAAGGTTTTAGGCTTAATGGACATCTTGATAAAGAATACTCTAATTCTCTTGCTAATAATGGTAGAGGTAAGCCAGAGGTAAGCCATTCAATGGTTACAGTAGAATTTTTGGGGCTCAGTTTGGTATGCCAAGAGGATCGAGATATTAGGAACTTATAGCTTATCAAGATCCTATAGCACTATATGGATTTAATCTAGTTGCTAATAATGTCTTTGTTCTTGGTGCTTTTTATTCAACTCATGTCCATCCTTTTACTATCAGTTGCGTCTACGACACCACAAACTCCTAAAATAGCATAAATCCTTCCAGATGTATTGATAGCAGAGCCACCAATCACATAACTAGTGATAACAGCACCATTTCATGAAATAACTAAAGTCCTTCCTTATATATTGACAATAAAGTTGTCAATCATATAACTAGTGACTCAAGTAAGCATATTGACTCTAATATTTATACTTATACTAGTATAAAATGTTGGTAGTTGACAATGGTATTGCCTTACATATTACATAAGTTATATCAATTTTACTTGCCATTATAGTTCATGAGTCTCTAGTTTTGAATCATGTGTTACATGTTCCAAATATTGCCATAAATGTAAATTTCTTAACTGTAAAACTTCTTCTTATTTATAGTTCTATTATTTTGAACTCTTTCTCTAAATCCAACAAAGAATTCTATAAGCCCTCAATTTTGTTTTTTTTTTTTTATCATTGTAAGATCAATTAATAGAAACATAGAGATAAAATGTTAGGTCACTCTAATGTTCACACTCTTATAAATGTTAAGTCACTCAATGAAATTCAAAATTTGATGTTTTCCTAATTTGGTAAAAGTTATATATTGCATTTAATTTTGTTGAGGCTAAACTATAAAGTATATATTGTTACTTTGTCTTGTGCAAATTTTATTAAATTCGCAAGCGCACGAATCTATTGTAGAATAGATTAACGGTGACGAGTGTTGATCCTAGGAGGAGGTTAATTTTAATTATGTGCAGAATTAATTTTCTTTAATGGGTGAATAAATTTGTGGTGAAATTGATGTAAATTATGCTTGAATTTAAATTATAATGGCAGGAATTAAATTGAACTGGAATCTATTGAAATGATGTGCTTGGGTATCCGGATCTACATCAACATGCTCCATGGGCTAAATATTCCATATTAATGCCAATTAAATCATAAGGGGGGATTCCACACCTCATGAACTACGCTCAAATAAATATGGTGCTAAGGGCTTATCGTGCCAAATAATAATAACCTTGTACTAGGGTGCCGGTTTAACCAGGGCGGTATCTAGACAAGACTATTATTATTTATCGATGAAAAGTCAAAACAACCACAAATATTAGAGGGGAAGAGAAAGTAATTTACCAAATTAAGCCCATGGGACATGTTGAGACTTCACCTTCAATCTAAGCTTAAAAGAAAATTAGCTACTCATTTTTAAACTAGGGGTAAAATGGGAATTTATTAAAAATACATGAAAAATACAAGAAGGAGAAAGAATTATAAAAATTTAAGCTTAGAAATGAATTCAAGGATATCAAATTAGAGAGGAGAGTCCCCTTTTTATAAATACATTGAGTGAATTGTGATCATTAGATTAAAAACAATTCGGACGCTCAGGATTACGCTATGTCATCAGTCAACAGTCAATATTTGAACAGTAACGGGATTTGGCCACAGTTTGCACAGTAATACGGTTTTGCACAATAAAATTATTTGAATAGTAAATAATCCCATGTATGTGCATGTACAGTACATACGATTTTTGTTTCACTGAAATACTGCCGCATCATCGATCCACAGTACATAAGAAATTTAGCCCAATAAGATTGTAACACATCATCGATCAATGCGACATCATCGGTCAACGCCACATAAGCAGTCAATGCCACATAATTCATCCAATTAAATACTGTCACGTCATAGGTAGTTGCCACGTCATAGGTCAATGCCACATCATCGGTCAATGCCATGTTATTAGTCCATATATATAAACAGTGTTGTGAACAGTACCATGAACAGTATCATACGTATGAACAGTGCCTTATATGTGAACAATGACATTTTTTCTTTTATGCTCCTCCTAAAGTTTTTGACCGTTCTGAGTCTAAATATAATGTCCGTTTTGTTGTCTGATCACCCGTTCATTGTGAAACGATCATGATGCCCCTAAAATACATAATTATAATAAAACATACATAATTAAACAACAAAATACTTAAATAAATAAAAGTAGCAATGTTAATGAGACTTGAAGTGTAAAATGACGATTTTCTCCTTTATAAATATACATTTTCTAACACTTAACACTTTGTACAAATTTTTAGGGTCATTCTTGTGTTGTTTCAACATAAGGATATTCCTAATATATTTCCATTCTAGATTATTTCGAACAATTAGATTTATCCCTTATCTACTAAGCGTAATGCTTTACAAGTTTTACTCAATTTAAAGTTCTCATTGAAAAACACCTTAATTGGCCTATTCAAACTACTTAAATTAAGTATAGGTATTGAGAGAGGGGGAAATTCAGGAAGTTTACTTGCTTACTTGCTTACTTGCTTACTTTGGGATGTAAAGACTATTGCTCTTATATTTAGCATGAAATGGTAGAATAAAGAAAAAGCATTGATATATAATAGTTATTATATTACATTACTAGCATAGATCAATAGCCATTGAATTTTTGGTGGAAGTGCCTTTCACACTATTGTCTTTCTCATTAATATACTTTTTATCCATATTAGAAACATTTTCACAAAAGACCACACGACTTTATCATGAGAAATTTTATTTGTTGTTGCTTACCTTATGTCAGGCCTTACAATAAACATAAGCTTGAATTCAAAACTCTTAGGTGCATCTTTATTGATTAACACCAAAAGTGTCTATGTTCCTTTAGTAAAGTTTATGTGTCTAATTGTATTGTGTTTGATGAAAATTCCTTTCCTAGTTATATGTCTAGTACATATTTTCCTCTGTCACTCTTTATTGTAATTCTTCAGAGCTATTTTTTTCCTTTTTTTTCTCTATCTATTTGCTGTACCCTACTAATACAAAGCACGCTTGGCAGTAAATTTAGCAAATGATTCTTCAAATTCAACTTTAATAGCCCATATTGAGACATATATACCTTCTTATACTTTTACAATTAGGCCTCATCTAATTCTTTTTTCTCATTCATACTTAACACTTCGTGTCTTACCAAATGACTTGAGAAACTAAAATTATATCTTATTACCTTGCTTGATGCACCTTCAAAACCTACCTTAATGGCTTACGCAATTAATCTAAAGTGAAAAGAAGTTTTGAGCTCTTCGACATAATCAAACTTGGGAATTCGTTTTCTTAGTAGACTTATTTAGTTAGCAATAATAGGTGTTTAGAATTGAGTATAATTTAAATGGATCCATTTTTAGATATAAGGAAAAGTTAGTTACTAAAGGATTCCATCAAATTCAAGTAGTGGATTATACTAAAATTGTAGTCTTATAGTTAAAATTTCTATATATTAGTAATTTTTTAGCATGAAATTTATGAACAAATGGAATGTCACTGTTCACATATACAGTATTGTTCACATGTACGGTATTTTTTACAGTGCTATTCATGATACTATTCATAAATATTGTATAATAACGTGGCATTAACTGATGATGTGGCATTGACCGATGATGTTGTACCGACCAATGATGTTGCACCGACCAATGATGGGCCAGCATTTGATTAAATGGATGATATGGCATTGACTGTTTATATAGCGTTGATTGATAATGTGACATTGATCGGTGATATGTAATCCTATTGGACTAAAATGTGTATGTAATATTGACCGATTACGTGGTAGTATGTCAGTGGATCAGTAAAACGTGCATACAGTACATACATACACACAGGATGATAGCCTTGATGATGTGTTCAAACTATTCATAACTTGCCACATGGAGCAATCTTGTGCGTCTAAATTATTTTGATCCGATGACCGTAATTTACTCGTTATATCTATAAAAAGAGGGTTCTCCCCTCTAATTTGACATCCTTGAATTTATTTTTTATTTTATTTTCTCTAATTTCTTCTCTATCTTGTATTTTCTATATATTTTATTAAAAATTTCATTTTACCCCTAGTTTAAATATGAGTAGCTAATTTTCTTTCAAGCTTGGGTTAAAGGTGAAGTCTCAACATATTCTGGAACTTATTTTGGTAAATTTATTTTCTCTTCCCCTCTAATTTCTATGAATATTTTGACTTTTTATTAACAGATAATAATAATACAATTATTACTGTTTGGCACGATAAGCCTTTAATACTATATTAATTAGAACGTAGTTCATGAGTAGTGGACATCTCCATCATGAGGTAATTGATACTAATAAGGAATATTAAGCCTTGATGCATGTTGATACAGATCTAAATACCCAAAGCGACTCATTATAATAGTTGATGTTTTAATTTATTTCTGCCATTTCATTTTGAATTTTAAGATCATTTTAGTTGATTTTACCACTATTCAACCACCTATTTAGAAAATTAATTTAACACAATTAAAATTTACTTCCTCATGGGATTGAGACTCATCACCATTAATTTATTCTACAATAAATTCGTGTACTTACAAGTTCAATAAAATTTGCACAATAAGTTTTTGGCGCCATTGCCAAGAAGGTAAGTTATTTTAATTTTTTGAATTAATTTCTTTTTTTTTTGTTTTCTTATTTTTTCTTATTAAAAAATAACTCTATAATTTAATTTTTATAATTTAAATTCTTTAAATTTTTGTAATTCAATTTTTTTTATAATTTCTTTAAATTTCTGAAATTCAATTTTCAAGTTATTTTCCTTAGCAATTATTTTATTTTATTTTTTTAATTTATTCGAGGAATTAATTCATAGAATTAATTTTTTAAAGTAATTTTTTATTTTTTTCTTTTAGAATTATTATTAAAAAAATTAAAAATTAAAAAGGTGAATATGCAATTCTTGTAATTTAATTTATTTTCTTTTCTCTTCGTTATATTTCTATAATTTAATATTTACGTCATTTTTTATTGTAATTTTTCATTTATCTTGTTATTTATTTAATATACTTCTTAAATATTTTTGTGCTTGAGTTTATTTTCATAATAAAGCAGTAACAATGTGATAAGGTTAGTATCATAATTTCTCTCTCTTCTTTATTTTTATTAATTTTGTTTTTACTTTTTTTGGTTGTATTGCTTCTATTTTTTTTTTTATGCATGGTTGAAGGTCACAATTACTTCATCTTGAGCCTATAGACTTAGAATTAGAAAAAACGCTTCAGACACATAAACACACTATAATTAAATAAAAAATTAAAATGGATTTACAACAACAAAAACCACCACATGAGAGGCCATTTAGGGACTACTTCAGTTCTTTAGCTAACTTGAGCACATCATGTATACCACACCTGTTGTGCAAATTTTATTGAATTTGGAAGCGCACGAATCTATTATAGAATAGATTAATGGTGACGAGTGTCAATCCTACGAGGAGGTTGATTTTAATTATGTGCAAAATTAATTTTCTTTAATAGGTGAATAAATTTGTGGTGAAATTGATACAAACTATGCTTAAATTTAAATTACAATGGCAGGAATTAAATTAAACTGAAATCTATTGAAATGACGTGCTTGGGTATCCGGATCTACATCAATATGATCCATGGGCTAAATATTCCATATTACTACCAATTAAATCATAAGGGAGGATTCCACATTTCATGAACCACGCTCCAATAAATATGGTGCCAAGGGCTTATCGTGCCAAATAATAATAACCTTGTACTAGGGTGCCGGTTTAACTAGGGCGGTATCTAGACAAGATTATTATTATTTGTCGACGAAATAATATTAGAGGGGAAGAGAAAGTAATTTACCAAATTAATCTCTTGGGACATGTCGAGATTTCACCTTCAATCCAAGCTTAAAAGGAAATTAGCTACTCATATTTTAACTAGGGATAAAAAGAAAGTTTTATTAAAATACAAAGAAACTACAAGAAGGAGAAGGAATTTCAGAAATCTAAGCTTAAAAATGAATTCAGGGGTATCGAATTAGGGGGGGAGAGCCCTTTTTTTATAGATACATTGAGTGAATCGTGACCATCGGATTAAAAATAGTTCGGATGCTCAGGATTGCGCCACATCATCAATCAACAGTCAACCGTCAACGTTTGAACAGTAACGACCGCTATTTGCACAGTAACACCTTTATTTACACAGTAACACCGTTATTTGCACAGTAATACTATTTGTACAGTAACGTTGTTTGAATAGTAAATAATCTAATGTATGTGCATGTACTGTACACAAAATTTTTGCTCCACTGAGATGCTTTCACGTCATCGATCCACAGTACATAAGAAATTTAGCCCAATAAGATCGTGACACATCATTAGTCGATGCCACGTCATCAGTCAACGCCACATAAGCAGTCAATACCACATAATTTGTCCAATCAGATGCTGCCACATCATAGGTAGTTGTCACATCATCGGTCCATATATATGAACAGTGTCGTAAACAGTATCATATGTATAAACAGTACCGTATATGTGAACAATGATTTTTTCTTTAATATTCCTCTTAAAGTTTTCAATCGTCCTGAGTCCAAATATGACGTCCGTTTTGCTGTCTGATCACTCGTTCATTGTGAAACGATCGTGATGCCCCTAAAATACATAAAATATATAATTATAATAAAACAAAAATATTTAAACAGTAAAATACTTAAATAAATAAACGTAGCAATGTTAGTGAGACTGAAAGTGTAACATGACAATTTTCTCCTTTATAAATATACACTTTCTAACACTCAACACACCCCCTAACCAGCTTATTGCTAGTCCCTATCAAATAAAGCGAAGATAAAATTCAAAACTTTCTTTTATTTTAAAACACACGTGTTTATTCAATTAGATTAATGATAGCAATCAAATAAAAGTACAAGCATTATCTCTAGTCTAAAGGAATATCACACCCACATCAACCTTTCGTATGCATCAGTACAACAGACTTTATTGTAGCAATAGTAATCAGGCCACTTTCAAGAATGACATATTCAACCCTAAAATCTCACCGGTTGTAATGACACTCTCACAAAGAAATTAATCCCAATAAAATTTTATCATTACAATGAATGGTAAATTGAGAGAAAATAATAAAGAAATATCTTACACTCTCACCAAGATAAAAAAAATATGCCCATAACTTAGAAATAATACGATCTCAAACAAAGTATTAGTCAACCCAATGTATTCATTTTTTTTTTTGTATATGCATCACTACATCTTAATTGCCCATATAACTAGCTTTTATTTCAGACTATAGTTCCCTAAAATCAAGAAGGACTTTTATTAGGACGTAATATAGGTTAGGGACATGGCTAACAAAGAAAGGGAAATAGGGAAATAAAATATATATGTTTGAGAAAAAGTTCAAGAACTTTTGAAAATTACAAGATGCATTTTGCTTATTTATTGCTATTGTATATCTTTTTTTTTGAATTTTGTTATATGTAGCACAACTTCGTTGAACAAAATAATTATTTATCATTTTTAAAAAACATGAATAGGTGAATGAAATTTGTATGATATCGGGTAATACTCCAAATTGGAGTGGGTCAGGATGATAAGTTAATAAAGAAAATGTTTTTTTTTTAAATAACAGGCTCAAAAGGGTTAACTATGGATATTACATAATAGGGATTGCTAAAAAGGCTCAAACGGGTCAAAAATGGCCTTCCATCGTCTTTTAGGACTCTAAATAATCTTTCATATCTACTAATTAGGTGGGCATTTAGATGTAGTAACACGCACATTTTTTTATTTTATTTTATTATTATTATTTTTTTTAAAGAGTTGACTCAACGAAAATCTAGAGATCATGTATGAAATAATAAACTACTAAGCTACATGAAGAATGGGCAAAAAGGGTTACTCTCCAAGAAAAATTAATAGGCTCAAAAACTCACTTAGAATTTATTATGACATGTGCATTCCTTCAAACAACTCATATTTATTTCCAACATCAACATGTAGAATAGCAAACATGGTGTAACATCACTCAAGACCAAAGATAATACAATTACTAAAATTCGAAAGTCATCATATCATCCAATATAAAAAAAAAAAAACTCACACAAAATATATATATATATATTTAATAGAATTCTTTCCCTCTAACCTATTCTAAACATAAAAAGAAAACATACATGCAGAAAAATTAAAGAAAAATGAATTTTTTTCTTTTTTTTTAAAGAAGATGCGTTTCTAGAGTCACTACACTCCATATTCAGCCATTTTCGACTTTAAAAACTTGAAAACATATATTTATAAAGGAGAAAAATGAAAGGTTAGAAAAAAAACACACAATTTTTTTGTTATTTTTATTATTTTTGTTATTTTAAAAGAAGATGCGTTTCTAGAGTCACTACACTCCATATTCAACCATCTTCAACACAAAAAGTTAGTCATGGTTAGTTCAACATTCCATAATTGTCAACTATTCCCTCCCCCTAACCAGAACGAAACATTGTCCTCAATGTTTAAAAGGAAAGAAGTAGAGTTTAGAAGACATCACCTGGGTGCTGCTGCACAGAAGAAAATATTTACAAGCGAAGAGTTAAATCTAATTTGCACTTCTTACTGCGGCTACTCTTACCCTCATTATTTGAACATTCCAACACAATAGCCCTAGGATCTGGCTCTGGTTGATAAGCTTGTAACAGATCAACTAGCGCATTAGTAGTATGTGCACAAATAAAGATTTTTTCACTGAGGAAGGAATGAAATAATTTTTTATTGTATGGTTAAGAAATGCGAGAAAGCCATCATAAAAGTTATTGACATTTAACAAACCAATGGGTTTCTGATGAATGTTCAGATGGGACCAAAATGTGAATGTCATTAGTGCCTCAAGAGTTGTAAGATCGCTTGGAAGGAAAATAAAAGCATCGACATGATTGAGCATTTCAGTTACTTGTTCTTGCATACCTGAGACGACTAACTCTTCTCTAGTTAGTGAATGAGACAAACAACCCAAAGGTTTTAGGATTTGAGGGATGATGCCTAACACTTGGCTCCCTTTGACAAAAGCAGCTTCTGAGACCATTTTGGATAGCCCTCGGTCACCTCCTCCATACACCAAGTGCAATTTTCTCTTTACTATTCTTAGACCAAGATCTATGACTGCCTCCATGAACTCTTTATGTTTGCCATAATGAAACCAAGAGAGCACACAAATGTTCTTGAATTGTTTACTAGAAGTAATTGCCATTAAGATACTACTAAAAAACAACTTGTGAGTGCTCAGTAAAAAAAAAAAATCATACTTAAAGACCTTGGTGACAGTTGGTTATAGCTGTGTATGAGACATTATGTCAATTAACGTGTAAGGCACATAGCTCAAAAGTCAAAATGAAAATAGTAAAAAGAAAAAAAAAGTAAATGAATTTATTAAAAACAATAATGTAAATAGCAAAATAACAGTAACAGTGAAATAAAGGAACAGAAAGGTAAAAAGATATTTACAGATAGTTGTGATTATGACTCACATCTTCCTCCAATTTTACATCCAGAAACAGCTTGAACGCCCTCTATGGATCGAGGATAGGTTTCCTATCTAGTTTTCTTACAAACTGGAAAATAGGATCTTTTATGGTCAGATTCCCGAGACTATAGTTTGCACATTCTTTCTGGAATAATGGCCATAACTGAAGTATTGCATTTTGGACGTATTCACTGGGATGCGTTTCAAGAGACAAAAGGATATCATTCAATGACTCCTTATTCAAGCCATCCCTAATGAATTGAATCTTATCTTTTCTATTTTCAGACACCATTCCTAAAGAACATGATTTTTCACTGCATATCATTCTGGCACATTTATGACAAGCAACAGAAAGTTTTCGAGCTCATCGTTTTCTCGCATAATTTCCTTTACCATAACCAGGCATGTATGCAATAAATTTAGGAGGTAACTTACTTGCTAAGCAAACTTTTACCTCGATTAACCAACGGATGTCAGCAAGGATGTTATTCTTCATAAGCAATCGCATGCGTTCGGACCAAGCTTTATAAATAGTGAAGAGAGCATTCTGAGGAAGTGAAGGAAATCGCTTGTGAAGTTTTTTTAAAATCTTGTCTCTGTCCATACCTTCGTCTCAGAATATCAGTTATTGTGGGAAAACTGAAGTAACCGACTTGATTGTCATGGAGTACCGTTATCCGCCACTTGACCGAGGTTACAAACTCAAGCTCCAATTGGGTGTTGTAGATGCCTCTCTCAATTTCTGTAAGATCTCTTTCTAAGTTCTCAACATGGGCTATTAACTATGGTGGTTGTAGCTGTCAGATATGATGTGTTTTACAAAATCGTATCTGACCTCTGAGATGAGATTGTATATGTCGAAACTATCTAAGAATATTTAAAAGGAACTATCTCATGTTTAAATGATAAGAAAAAAAACTCAACCGTTAAATAAACACACTTAAACAAAAATAATTTCAATTAGCAAAAGAATAATAAAAAGAAAGAAAAGAAAGAAAATAAATAATCAAATTAGCGAAACGAAAAGTCTCAATTTAAATAGGTGGGTCACTCAAATTCATTTCGCTATCCTCTCCATGCGGTTGGTTCTCGAGATATTGCTTTAATCTTTGACCGTTAACTTTGAAAGTGACACCATCCATTGGATCCTTAATTTCAATTGCCCCATATGAAAAAATAGTGTGAACAATAAATGGGCCAGACCATCGAGAGCATAACTTACCTGGAAATAGGTGCAAGCGAGAATTGAATAAAAGCACTTTCTGACCTGGAGTGAAAGATTTTTGCATAATTTACTTGTCGTGAAAGACTTTCACGCATTGCTTGTAAATTTTGGCATTCTCGTATGCTTCATTTCGAATTTCTTCAAGTTCTGCCAACTGTAATCTTCTTTCTAAGCTAGCTTGCTATATGTCAAAATTGAATTTCTTGATGGCCCAGTACGCACGATGCTCGAGTTCCATAGGTAGGTGGCATGCTTTTCCATACACTAGCCTGTAGGGTGACATCCCAATTGGAGTCTTAAATGTCGTTCTATATGCCCATAATGCATCATCGAGCCGCAACGACCAATCTTTTCTATCGGGCCTCACTATTTTTTCTAAAATGTGCTTTATGTCTCGATTAGAGATCTCAATTTAGCCGCTGGTCTGTGGGTGATATGGGGTCGCCACTTTATGAGTGATGAAGTACTTTGTTAAAACTGCTTTGAAAGATTTATTACAAAAGTGGGTACCACCATCACTAATTATTGCTCGAAGGAATCCAAAGCGGGAAATAATATTACTTTTTAAAAACCTTATTACCATTTTATGATCGTTGGTCCTACACAGAATTGCCTCTACCCATTTTGAAATATAGTCAAAAGCAACCAATATGTATTGATGGCCGAAAGATGGGGGAAAAGGTCCCATGAAATCGATACCTCATACATAAAAAATTTCAACCACTAAAATTAGGTTTAGTGGCATCATATTTCTTCGTGTATTGCTCTTTATTCGTTGACACCTATCACATGAAGAACAAAAGGTGTAAGCATCTCGAAATATAGTTGGCCAATAGAAACCACATTGTAAAATTTTAGTAGCTATTTTCTTAGCACTGAAGTGGCCTCCACAAGCTTGTTTATGGCAGAAAGAAAGGATATTCTGAAATTCATTCTCTGAGACACATCGTCTAATAATTAAATCTGCACAGTACTTAAATAGATAAGGATCATCCCAAAAGAAATTCTTTATTTCTGCAAAGAATTTGGCCTTGTCCTGTTTAGTCCAATGCTCTGGAAGTTGATCTGTAACAAGATAATTAACTATATCAGCATACCATGGTACTACTTCCACACTCATTAATTGTTCATCTGGAAAGAACTCATTCAAAGGTAAATGTTCTATTATTGTGTCAAAATGGAGACGGGAAAAATGATCAGCCATAACATTTTCTATTACTTTCTTGTCTTTTAATTCTAAATCAAATTCCTATAAAAGTAGCACCTAACGAATTAGTCTAACTTTTGCATCTTTCTTTGTGAGAAGATATTTAAGAGCAGCATGATCTGTAAATATAACTATTTTATAACCAATGAGATAAGATCGAAATTTTTCTAATGCAATCACAACTATTAACATTTCTTTTTCAGTGGTTGAATATTTCAACTGTGCATCATTCAATGTCATACTAGCATAGTAAATTACTTGGGGAATTTGATCAACTCTTTGTCCTAATCCTACTCCTACTGTATAGTCAGATGCATCACACATAAGTTCAAATGATAAGTTTCAATTTGGGGGCTAAATGATGGGTGATGATGTCAACAACTGCTTTAGTTTTTCAAATGCCACAAGACATGAATCATCAAAGACAAAAGATACATCCTTAGCAAGTAAATTGCATAAGGGTCTAGAAACTTTGCTAAAATCTTTAATGAAATGTCTATAAAAACCAGCATGCCCAAGGAAAGATCTTACTTCTCTGACTGTTTTAGGTGGAGGAAGATTGGAAATGAGATCCACCTTGGCTTTATCAACCTCAATACCTTTGCTTGAAATGATGTGATCGAGAATGATACCTTGTTTAACCATAAAATGGCATTTCTCCCAATTCAAGACTAAGTTCTTCTCGATACATCTCTGTAGAACTAGTGTTAGATGATGTAAACATTGACTAAATGAATCTCCAAAAATAGAAAAGTCATCCATAAAAACCTCAAGGAATTGTTCAACCATATTAGAAAAAATGCTCAACATGCATCGTTGAAATGTAGTAGGTGCATTACATAATCCAAATGGCATTCTCCTATATGCAAAAGTGCCAAAAGGATAAGTGAAGGTAGTCTTCTCTTGATCTTTTGGTGCTATGGGAATCTGATTGTATCCTGAATAGCCATCTAGAAAGTAATAAAACTCATGACCTGCTAATCTATCAAGCATTTGATCGATAAATGGTAATGAAAAATGGTCTTTACGTGTGATAGAATTCAACTTTCTATAATCAATGCATATACGCCATCCTGTAGTTACTCTAGTAGGTACTAATTCATTATCAAAAATTGGGTAAATGATATCTGCATCTAATCGCTTAAGGACTTCAGTGCGAACAACCTCTTTCATGTTAGGGTTTAACCGACGTTGTATTTCCCTAGTAGGTTTGGCATTTTCATCAAGGTGAATATAATGCATACAATCTACTGGGTTTATACCTTTTATGTCTGCTATGGTCCATCCTAATGCTCCTTTATGTTCTTTTAAAACATCCAACAACTTACCTTTTTGTTCGTCATTGAGGGAGGAAGAGATAATTACTGGTAAAGTACTTTCTTCTCCCAGGAATGGCTTGAATAAAGAGTCATTAAATGACATCCTTTTATATCTTGAAACGCATCTTAGTGGATATGTATAAAATGCAATATTCTAGTTATGGCCATCATTTCATAAAGAATATGTACGATATAGTCTCGAGAATTTATCTATAAACGACCTTGTTTAGCAATTTATAGGAAAACTGGATAGGAAGCCTATCCTCGACCCATAGAGAGCGTTCAAATCATTTCTAGATATAAAATTAGAGAAAGATGTGAGCCACAATTGCAATTACTTCTGTGAACCATTGTCACCAAGATCATTAAATATGACTTTTTGTTAAGGTACTCAAATTATTTTTGAAGTATCCCAATGACAACTACCCACAATAACCAAATCAATAACATTTGTGTACTTTTTGGATTCAACTATGGGAAATACAAAGAATCTATTAAGGCAACCTCGGATATTGGCCAAAGCATAGTAGTAGGGAACTACATTTGGTTTATGGAGGAGGTGATCGAGAGTTATCAAAACTAGTATTAGAAGCTACTTATGTTAGAGGGAGCCAAGTGCTAGGCATCATCCCAACAACCTTAAAACCTTTAGGCTATTTGTCTGACTCACCAATTGGAGAAGAATTAGTCATTTCAGGCATGGAAGAAAGAATAACTAAAATGCTGAATCATACTTATGCTTTTATTTTTCTACCAGGAGATCTTATAGCTCTAGAAACACAAATCACGTTAGCATCTTGGGCCTATCTGAACATTTATCAGAGGCCCATCGGCTTGTTAAATGTCAATAACTTCTATGATGACTTTATCAAATTTCTTAACCATGCAATAAAAAATTATTTCATTCTTTCTATAGTGACATAAATATTTATTTACGCTTACACTGCTAATGATTTACTTGGTCTGTTATAAGCTTATAGGTCAGAGCCATATCCTAGAATCATAGTGTTGAAGTTGCTAACTAATAATGAAAGCAGTAGCCACAGTAAGAAGTGCAAATTATATTTAACTCTCTACTTGTAAATATTTCTTTCTGTGTTGTAGTACCCAGGTGATATCTTCTAAACTTTACTTTTTTCTTATAAAACATTAAGGACAATGTTTCATTCTGATTTGGGGAAGGGAATAGTTAATAAATATGAAATATCTCAATCTTTGTAAATTTTTTACTATTTTTTATTATATAAACTAACCGTGGCTAATTTTTGAGTTGAAGATAACTGAACATGAAGTACAATGACTCTAAAAATGCATTTACTTTGTTTCTTAAAAAAATTAGACATTTTTTTATTATTAAGCTTTAGTTTAAGTGTGATCTTTTTAATTTTTTTCTACCTTCTCCTTTATAAATACACGCTTTTAAATTTTTTAGTCAAAGATAGATGAATATGGAGTGTAGTAACTTTAGAAACGCATCTTTTTAGTTTTTCTTAAAAAAATTAGGATCTTTTAATATCAGATGACATGACGACTTTTAAATTTTAATATTTGTATTATCTTTGGTCTTGAGTTATACTACGCGATATTTACTACTCTATATATTGATGTCGTAGATAGAAATATGAGTTGCTTGAAGGAATATTCATATCATAATAATTCCAAGTGAGTTCTTGAACCTATTATACACAATCTCTAAATTTTTTTTTTAAGTCAACCTTTAAAAAAAAAGGTGTTGCTATATCTGAAAGTTTGTCTAACTAGTAAATATGGAAGATTATTTAGAACCTAAAAGACGATGGAAAGACTATCTTTAACCCATTTGAGTCTTTCTAACCATTTATTTTGTGAAATATTTTTAGTTAACTCTTTTGAGGCTTTTAAAGAAAAAACAATTATCCTTTTCTTTGTTAACGTTTTATCTTGACCCAACTCTGATCTAAAATATTACTCGATGTTGTACAAGTTCAATCACCTATTCGTGTTTGAGAAAAATATAAATAATTATTTTTTAATAAAATTGTGCCATAAAAAAATATTAATATATATATTCATGTATATTTATTCAAAAAAATAAAAGCGAGATATATCTTGTAATCTAATTTATTTTTTTTTATTTTTTCTCAAATATATATATATATTTTTGTTAATTTTCCTCCTTTGTTCGCCATGTCCCTAGCCTTCGTTATATCTTAATAAAAGTCTTTCTTGATTTTAGGGAACTATAGTATGAAGTAGAAACTAATTACATGGGCTGTAAAGATGTAGTGATGCATATATATAAAAAAAGAAAAATAATAAATAAATACATTGATCTGACTCACATTTTGACTTGAGATCATATTATTTCTATGCTATGGGCATATTTATTTCATCTTGGTGAGAGTGTATGATATTGCTTTATTATTTTCTCTCAATTTACCATTTATGGGAGTGACTATTGTTATTGGATTTAATTTCTTTGCAAGAGTGTCACTACTAGTGAGATTTTGGGGTATTGACATGTCATTCTTGAAAGTAACTTAATTATAATAGTTGTGACAAAGTTTACTGGATTGATTCATATGGATGGTTAATAAAGGTTGTAGTAATATTTCTTAAAGCTTGGAGATAATGCTTATACTTTTATTTGATTGTTATCATAAGTTTGATTAAATAAATAAGATTTTTTTTAAAAAAAAGAGTTTTTGGGTTTGAATTTGTTTTCGTTTAATTTGTTAGGGACTAGTAATAAGTTGGTTGAGGGGTGTGTTAAGTGCTAGAAATGTATATTTATAAAGGAGAAAATCATCATTTTATACTTTAAGTTTCACTGACTTCCTTACTTTTATGTATTCAGCTCTCTTATGATTTTAATTATATGTCTTTTATTATAATTAGATATTTTATATATTTCAAGGGTAATAGGGTTATTTCATAACAAACGGGACATTGAATGACAAAATGGATAGTAAATTTGAACTGAAAATAGTCAAAAACTTCATTACACTCTTTCTAAATACTGTACAATGATGTGACATTAACCAATGACATGACATTAACCGATAACATGACACCGACCAATGACATGGCAGCATTTGATTGGATAAATGATGTGATTTTAACTGTTTATATGACATTAACTGATAATGTGACATTAACTAGTGATGTTTCATAATCCTATTAGACTAAAATATATATATACTATTAACCGATGATGTGGTAGTATATTGGTGGATCAGAAAAATATGCATATCGTACATGCATATACACGGGATGATAAACTTGATGATGTATTCAAAATAATCAAAACTTACCACGTGGTGTAATTCTGAGCATCCAAATTATTTTAATCCAATGACCATGATTTATTTGTGTATCTATAAAATAAGGGCTCTCACCCTTAATTTGACACTACTGAGTTTATTTTTTAATTTTATTTTCTCTAATTCCTTCTCCATCTTGTATTATCTATGTATTTTAATAAAATTTTTATTTTACCTCTAGTTCAAATATGAGTAACTAATTTGTTTTCAAGCTTGGGTTGAAGGTGAAATTTCAACATGTTCCATGGGCTTATTTTAGTAAATTTATTTTCTCTTCCCCTCTAATTTCTGTAGATATTTTGACTTTTCGTTGACAGAAAGTAATAACACAGCTATTACTGTTTGGCACGATAAGCCCTTAACACTATATTAATTAGAACGTGATTTATGAGGAGTGGACATCCCCCTCATGATTTATTGGTACTAATAAGGAATATTAAGTCCTAATACATGTTGATATGGATCCAAATACCTAAAGCCCCTCATTATAATAGTTTCTACTTTAATTTATTCCTGTCATTTCATTTTGAATTTTAAGATCATTTAAGTTAATTTGACCACAATTCAGCCACCTATTTAGAAAATTAATTCAATACATAATTAAAATCCACCTCTTTGTGGGATCGACACTTGTCACTATTAATCTATTCTATAATAAATTTGTGCACTTTTGAATTTAATAACATTTGTACAATAGGAGTGTCATTATAGCTTTTTAATATGACACCTAACCATACTAAAGATAATATTCTTATTTAACAAGCTTAATAAGTTCTTGCTCTCTCTAACAACAAAACACTAGGAAGATTATAAAAAGTTACTAAGATATTTAAGTGGAACTATTCATTTTAGTTTACAGTTTTATCATTGTGGCAATATGTATTCAAATTGTTTCCATGAGTTAGATTAGGCCTGTGCTAGAGATGATAGGAAACTAATTGTAGGGTATCTTATTTACCTTGGTGTGAACTTATTTTCTTGGTCTTCTATAAAACAACCAACTGTTTTCAAATTAATTATAAAAGTTTAATATAAAGTTTTTGCTTAGACAATATCGAAGGTTATTTGGATTCAATCTTTACTTGATAAGTTCCACATTAAGATTATGATAGTGCCTATTGGCTTACAATCCACTTTATCACACTAAAATTAAGTGTGTTGAATTAGATATTCAATTCATTAGAAATTAGTTTGCTAGGAATAGCAAAAGTACCGGCAAATAGAATTGCACTTAATTTTGTAGGTTGTAAGTTGTGGATTGCAAGCTAGCTTGTTATTTTGAACTTAAACCCACTGTGGGTTATAAGTATGTTTGGTTAATTTTATTCATAAAGTTGTATTAAAAAATTTAATCATAAAAATATATATGCCAAATTTGTTACTCATAGCCTAATCTTTTTAATTGCTGATCCTATCCTAAGTTACAACACACACACGCACACACAAAAACACATAAAATGAGCTTTTAATAATTAGAAATTTTGTATTTTCAAGTTAAATAGTACTCATTTTATTTTAATTTGATTAATTTTGTTCGTTTTGCTTTAATGATTTGAACCAATAATTACTTACAAAAGTTGAATTTTTATTTGTTAAATCAATTATTAATGTAGTTGCATAGAATTTACTTGTTAATATAAGATTGAGCAAGATATTTGTCTCAATGATGATAATTGAAGTACAATAGGAATACTTTGGGTGAGATTGGTATTTTTTTTTTATTTTCTAGTGCTGAAATTTTAATTTCTCATTTATATTGCTACTGTTATATATTTAAATGATATAATTTAAACTTTTAGGTGTTACTGAAAATATTTCCTTTCAATACTTGATATTTCAAAGGTTAGAACCTAGAAAAAACCCATTGTGTTTTACGGGTGGGTTTTGTAACTATTAAAACCCATAGTGAGTTGCGGACTACTTGGCAATTTAAGTGTTTTATTGTTGTAGATTGGTAATAACAAACAGCATGAAATGATACCTATTACCATTTGTAAAGGTGGTAGCCAAGAAAATTGTTGTCTATTTGTTCCAAGCAAGGATTAGACTATTGATGTCTTAACCAAGGCTCTCACATTTGGTTAGTTTCATTACTTGTGTAGCAAGTTAGATGTCAATCCTAGATAGTTTTAGCTTGAGAGGAGATATTAGTGAGTATAGTTACACATGGCGGATCATATTAAGATCAGTGAAGTTGCTAGCATGCAATACATTCACCTTGCTGACGTGGCCTAGTTCGTTAGTCAGTTCAGCATGTTTGTAACAATATTGTTATACATACGTTATGTGGGTAAACAAACTTGGGTAGTTTAGATTAATTACTATAACTATAGGCTTTATAATAATTTACAGCAAGCTTAATAATATTCTCTCTTCCGTCTCTCTTTTCATCATTTTCCTTCAATTTCCCTAACTTTCCTTTTCTTGTTTGCCAAACATTCCTAGTTGCAACAACGAAAACATCGTGAATGAACTAATTAAATAAAAAACGCAAAACACAATTGCATAACAAGACTATCATGGCTAGAGAAAATATTTCTTCCAGAATTTATTATGAGATACCACGTTAAAGAATTAAAATATATGTACGCTCATACCGTCTTGATTGTCTACCCAACTAAAAAAAAAAATTGAAATAGGAAATGGTTGAAAGAAATTGTTGGACAACTGATCATTATATTAGTTGACAACACTGCCCACTCCTCGTATTTGTCCAGCGCTGTCAGTGAGAGGACTGATATCTCCCATCTTGGTTATGGCAGCTGCAAAATAAGATTTAAATTTTGAAGGGTTTTTACTATATTCATCAACTATATAGTCAGTGAATCCACCACTAAAGAGAACTTCGTCTGATGCGAGAGGTCCCTTCTTCTGAATGAGATTCTTAAAGTAATTGTTATAGAAAGAATTGGGTTTCTTCAAATCAAGTGGTGACATATTGTTGTCATCACCATTAGCCGGCCATTGGCGTCTTTGAGTGCTTGCAAATCCAGCATCAATACTTTTTGATTGTTTTAAACCCTATGACCGAAAAATGCACATTGTGCTTGGCCAATTGTATGAGCTCCTAAATTTCAAACTAAGTGATTAATTAATTAATATTTTTGATTATTTAGCCATAATTAATTAAGAAATTTTATTTTATATATGTATTATGATTTAACAAATCAATGTGTGTGTGTGTGTGCGCGCGTATAGAGAGAGAGAGAGAATCATGCATATGGCATCAGGTCATGTGGCATCAGAGAATGTTGGTGAGAGTTGTGCTCCACATTGCGTAGAGATGATCAACAGCAATATGGAGGCATTAATTATACACGTAAATTATTTGTTTGAGAAAGAGAAGCCGCGGTAAGTGCTAACTAGCGAGATTTTAGAAGTAGCTAACGAATAAATGAATTGTCATCTTGAGCATTGAAAGATGATGAAGAAGAAGCTCAATCGTTGCATGGTATTTATAGTGCTAGCTATACTTATCTCTTTGACATTTTGGTACTTATTTTAGTTTTGGTCCATTTTTGGTAGCTTCATGCATATATGATAGTAATAGTAAGAAACCTAAACAGATGTTATTACTATTTCAGGCCGCCGTGTTTAGAGCAGATCAAACATTTTCTTGGATCTATTAATGTACAGGAGACAATCGTACCTTTATATTCTGTTCATATGTTCTCTTGTTAACTATTCAACTTGGAAATCACTGACACTCGTTAAGGACTAATTTGGGATTAGAGAATTCCCTACTACTATTTTTCTCTCTTGACCTTTTTACTCTTGTAAATTTAGTGAAAAAACTAGCTTATTGTAGATAAAATGAAAAAAAAATAATATGGGGTTGCTATACTACTAATTTTGGCTTAATTTTATGGAAGTTTGTCATTTTTGAGGGAGTTCTTCTGTATTATGCCCCTACGGCTATTTCGATCCTCCTTATGATTTAGATTCTCTCTTGTGGATTAAAGCAGAAGCTCTAGTTCACCTTTGCAACCTAATATGGTTGTTGATGATTTTTGTCTCTCCTACTCAGGCCTTGCATGTTAGGGTTTAGGATTATAAGGTCCAGGTTGATTCTGATTTAGCTAATGAGACTTGGGATTATGGAGACTCTTTTTGCAAAGCCCTATTGATACGTTGGTGATATTCATGATATGATTTTGGATGATTTGATGTTAAGATGATTTCTTTTTTTATTATTATATGAGACTGTTGCTCAAGATTACAACTCATATTACATGAGATTATAATATATATTTACAATTTAGATTATTATTGGGACTAATACGTAAATTTTTATAAAGCTCTGTTTAGATTTTAACCCTTACTAATATTCGAGAGGTGTCCTCCACTTACAATTTTAATAAGGAAGAGGACTACTTCACTCACAGTTGTGAGGGCAGCAGCCCACCAGTCAACTACAGGATGAGTGGTTGACATTAAGAGGATTTCTACTAGCTTTACTTTCTTCAAATCTAGTGTGGAAAATATTTGGCATATTGCTGTGTGCTTCATTTCTTATTCAGCCGACATCCTTAATAAATCTTATGAGTATTTTAGTTCTGATGGAACTTAGATGGTGGCCAATAATCATTTCTTATCTAAGCCGGAACTTAGATGGTAGCCAATAATCATTTCTTATCTAAGCCTGAGGGTATTGGGGGCCTTGATCTTGGGCCCAATTTTAGTATTGTTGGCCGAGGTACCTTTAGTTAAAAGAAGGGCTTTATATTACCGAGTAGCCGCAAGTATCATAAGTAGCATTATAGGCTTTATTCTCCTTTTTATGGTTCCTTTAGATAGGTTTTGCCTTATTTTGTGCTGTTTAGTTTACATTCTCTTTTATTATTATTATTATTATTTCATTTTTCCCTTGTTGGTTGTGTTTATTATTTGGTTTGGATGTTTTGGTTTATATCCCATCCAAATACTTTTTTTCCTATTTTATTTTATTTTATCTATAGATAAGGGAGTTCCATATAACCCCCATCCTATGGTGGTTATACTAATGTAAAAATAAAGTGAAAAAAATATGGTTGATTGTAAATATTAAAATTTAAAATTTAATCTCAACCACTTCAGAAAAGAAATTAAAAGAAAAAAAGAGGATCCTTATCCTATAATTTATTAAATCAAAAGCTTTAGGAGTTGACATGACAAGACATCAACTTATTTTGACTATTTTGGTTTTAGTAGCACTGGCAAAGGCAACTTACTAGGTGACATGCTAATAATAAGGATGGAGTATCTACTATGCATTGGCCTATGGAGCTAATAATATAATATTGTATTTACTAAATTGGAATAAGAATAAGTTGGAATTAGAATGGACACGAATGAGAATGAGTTGGAATAAAAATTAGAATAAGTTGTTTACTTGAACTGTGGGAATCAAAATCAAAATGAGTTAGAATGCATTAATGTGTTTACTTTGTCTTAGAATCAGAATAAAAATAAGTTAAATTGTAATAAATTAATAAAAAGTACTTAATGAATTATTGTAATAATTGATATTCTATATTTTAATTATAGTGATTATTTATTAAAAAAATATAATTATTAAAATATTATTATTAATTAATTGTTAATAATAATATATTACCTATTGTGATTATTTATTCAAAAAATATAATTATTAATATATTTTTGTTAATAAGGTGTGAATATATTAATTAATTAATTATAATAATAACATATTAATTATTGTGATTATGTATTTAGAAACCATAATTATTAATATATTTTTGTTAATAATGTATTAATATATTAATTAATTAATAATAATATATGAATTAATTATAATAATTATTGATAACAATAAAAAATATAAGAATTAATTATAAACTATATTAATGATTATTATGATAATATATTAATTAATTAATTATAATTATAACATATTAATTATTGTGATTATTTATTCAAAAACTATAGCTATTAATATATTTTTATTAATAATATATTATTAATAATAATAATGTATGAATTAATTATAATAATTATAATAATAATATTATTATTAATTATTGTGATTATTTATTCAAAAACTATAATTATAAATATATTCTTGTTAATAATGTATTAATATATTAATAATAGTAATAATTATATTTATTAATTAATAATAATATATTAAATAACTATAATAATTATTATTATTTTATAATATTATATTAATTAATTAATTATAATTATAAAAATATATTAATTTAAAAGAGAATATTTTTAGAATATTAAAAGATCATTAGGGGGGAAATAATAAGTTCAAGGAATAAGAGATTGATTCCCACCTCTTTATGGGAATCAATCTCTCATTTCTCATTCCAAAATAATGGTGAACCCCACTATTTTGATTCTGATTCTTACTTCATTTTTATAAAATAAACGTCATTATTCATTCCAATTCCAAATTCTGACTCCCCAATCCAGAAAGTAAACACACCATAAGTTTATTATAGTACAACTCTCAACTTTTGAATTAATTTTAAATAATATTGGCTTTGCGCTACTATACTAATTAGCCAAGGTTCTTATCAACTAATTAATTAATTAATTAATTTTAATAAGAGAAACACAGGATTTTTTAAAGAGGTTACTATTTTTTCTTGTTTAAATGATTTAATGCAAACTATTTAATGAGACTAGAATGTAGGAGAAAGAGACCACTCCTTATAGCTTAAGATAGACCTTAATCTTAAAAATAAAACAGAGTATCTACTAACTCATTTCTTTAAAGAAGTCAGTTAAACATATTAATAACAACTTTTGGATATTTTTTAATGTTTTATATAGGATGACTTTTTTAAAATTTAAACTCAAAATATATACAAAAGAGAAGAAGAGTGGTTCATAGACTTGGAAGATAACAACTATGGAACGCCTCAAAACTGAAATGAATTACTTTCTGTTTCATATATTCCAAGCTATCAAATTTTGCCTTCAGAACAACGATTGAAATGATTTAATTATTTATTACTTTCATTTTACAATTATACCGATAAATATTTATTGTCTTCTTTTTTTTTTCATTTACGAAAATGTATAATGGATGTAAAAGCTTATCTCAAACATGCATGAACGTGTGTTATGGTAGTAACGTATATATATATATTTAAAAAATTGGAGAAATTGAGAAATTTATTAATTAAAGGCCAAACAATTAATGGGAAGATATAGTTAGCCTTATTCCTGAAGATGAAGTGTAATGTTAGTTACACATATGATAACAAATACATTGCTTCTCTTTGTCTAATCCATGTCACGGGAAAAAGTAGTGCTACTTGTAGAGGCTGATCATTTTACCTAAACCTTATAATGTGATAAGGTATGCTATCATTTTATCTGGTCATTTTTTAATGGTAAGGTAGTGAAAATCTACTCGTAAACACTATATAAATAGGTTAAGAATTGAAAATTATCATAATCATATATTATTAGCCCACTAACTATTCAAAGTCATGTGCCAAGCCGCCTGGAGCCCTTTGTATAATCAGTAAATTCTTATATAAAATACGGTAATGTCACGAGCTTTAGGCACAAAACTTCATTTTGGTCCTTGTACGTTTTCTCACAATTAATTTTGATAACAGCTTGTACTTCTGCAATTATTAATTTCTTATTAACAAGGGCTCAGCTACGGTGCCGTACCACTTCTTTGGTCTTTTGTGTCAACACTACTGTAAATTTTCATACAACACCTTTTACTCATTTTTATTTGAATGTTCTTCACAACTATTAAGTTAATTTCTGGTGCATCCATATAGACATTTCAATAAGCACCTTATATTATTTACTATCTACAAATATTTATTTTATATTGCACTTATATCACAATACCATCTCTCTTTGCTCTTTTGAGATTAAATAATCAACATATTTAATTTAGAACCTTACACTTTTTTTAATATTAAGATTTTTTAAAAAATCTGTTATCAATTTTTATTTGACACCCTACACTCTTTCTATTATAAAATTTTTAATAAATATTATAATATTTTTTATTTATATGCATAATAAATTATGTAATCACAATAGTCCTACTATAAAAGTATTATAATTTTTTGTGTCTTTACTTTTATCATATTATTTAATTCAAGTATTCTTATCTTAGCGGTACATTTGTTTTGTCCTTATTTATTATATTAGGTTATTTGCATTATTTTTTTAATCACATTAGGGCATATTTAACTATAATTTAGTAAACTTTTTTATCCTTCACATATATTGTAATAAATATTTTTAATAATTTAATGTCAGTCCATGCTATATAAATAGTAATAAAATTTTTATATTAATATAATATCACTCCATTTTACATAAAATATTTGACTAAATTTTAAATTAATATAGCTTAATATAATAAAGTCTAATGCAATACAATTTAATGCAACACATAATGACGAACCAAATGCAACCATAATATAAGAATACTTGAATTAAATAACATGATGAAAATAAGATTATAAAAAAATTATAATACTTTTTATAATAGATCTGTTAGAATTACATATTTTATTTTGAATGTAAGAAAAAAGTACTATAATATTTATAAAAAAATTGAAATAAAAAATAAATAAAATTTAATAGTGGATGTAAAAAATGATATATAAAAAAATTATAATTAAAAAGGTGTTTGAGATTTTAAATTAAATAAGTTAAAAATTCATTTCAAAATAGTAAAGAGAAGGTATTATGATATAGGTGTAATATAAAACAAAAATGTATAAATATAAAATAATATAAGATGCTAACCGAAATGTATTTATGGACAAAGTAGAAATTAGTTTAATATTATGAATAAATATTAAAAAAAGTAATTAAAGGAGTTATTATGAGAATTTATCACAAAAGAAAAAAGAAGTGGTATAGTACCACTGTTGTACCGTGGCTGGATCCTATTAACAAATTCCTTTGTGTCTCTCGTTGTTTGGGATCAAGCAAACCCACGTTTTTAAACTATAAAACCAGTTTTAAAGGTTTTATATTATAATATGATATAATATACGCATTTTTATTTTCTAATTGAGAGTATCATTTACTTTTTCTCTTCGATTTTGATTTTAAAATTTATAAACTTATTACATGTTATCATGAGTAAAATTCGACGCATGTATTAAATTAATTGCATATGAATAATTCTAAATTGTCATGATATAAAATTGAGACATTTCGAACATGATTGCAAGATGAATTGGTCAGATTTTATTTCCACACGAGTTCGGTATTGGCTTAATTTGTGTTAAGGTTAAATAAAAATCTTTCCTTAAATGGAAAGAGAGAGGAGACATATGACAGAGAGAGAGAGAGGTTGCCTCATTGATGCATAAAACCCAAACCTAACCTGCAACTGTGACCGGGCTGGATCTTGACTTTTCAGCCACCTTTCCAAGCAAGATTAGTACTGATTTGAAACCCTTGAAACGTTGGTCATCCCCCTGCCCTCCTCGTCACGGAAAAGTAGTTGGAACACCACCAATAAAGCTAAAAAACCTAGGGCATCAATATAATATATACACTTTTATTTTCCTATTTAAGTGGATCATTTAATTTCTGTTGGGTATCAATTTTATAATTTCGGACTCATTACATGTCAATGTGAGAAAAATTCGATGCATCAATAAAAAAATTGTGTGTGGAAAAAATTTTATATTTTATCGCGATAAAAATCGAGGCAAAATTGAACATGATTTCAAAGTTATTTAGTCAGAAAATTGTTATTATGGAACTGGTTTCGATTTAATTGGTATAAAATAATAATAATAAATAGTTAAAATAAATAAAATAATAATAATAAAATTTTAAATAGAGAGAGAGAGGAGTCGAGAAAGGGGAGAGAGATAAAGAGAGAAAAAAAGAGGAAGAACTGGCACCATATGAGGCTTTATATAGTGGAAAATGTAGAACTCCAGTGTGTTGGGACGAGGTTGGTGAGCGAAGACTAATTGGTCCTGAATTAGTTCAGGATACGAACGAGAAGATACAAGTTATTTAGGATAGATTAAAGATGGCCCAAGATAGACAAAAGAACTATACTAATAAGCGCAGATGGGAACTTGAATTTGAAGTTGGTGACAAGGTATTTATTTATACAAATATCACCTTGGAAGGGAGTATTTCGATTTGGGAAACGTTGGAAGCTAAGGCCATGTTAAATTGGGCCATATGAGATTATGGAGCGTATTGGTCCATTAGCTTACCAATTAGCTCTACCACCAGAGTTATCCAGGATTCACAATGTGTTTCATGTCTTGATGCTCCGAAAGTACATGCATGATTCGAGTCACTTGTTATTGAGACAACTAATTGAGTTGAAAGAAGATTTGACTTATGAAGAGGAGCCTGTGGAAATATTGGAAAGGAGACATCAAGCTTTGCATTCCAAGACCATTCCGTTAGTAAAGGTGCAGTAGAGGAATCACATAAAGAAAGAGGCTCCTTAGGAATGCAAAGACTTAATGAGAGCTCAATATCCCCAACTGTTCTCATTAGACGTGTAAATTTCGAGGACAAAATTTTTATAAGGGGGAAAGATTGTAATATATACACTTTTATTTTCCTATTTAAATGGATCATTTAATTTCTTTTTGGTGTCGATTTTACAAATTCGAACTCATTACATGTCATCGCGAAAAAAATTTGACGCATTAGTAAACAAATCATGTGTAGAAAAATTTTATATTTTATCGCGATAAAAAATTGAGACAAAATTAAATACGATTTCAGAGTCAGTTAGTCAAAAAATTGTTATTACGGAATCGGTATCAATTTAATTGATATAAAATAATAATAATAAATAGTTAAATCGAATAAAATAATAATAAAAAAATTTTTAAATAGAGAGAGAGAGGAGTTGAGAAAGGGGAGAGAGAGAAGGAGAGAGAGAGAGAGAGAGAGAGAAAGAGAAAGAGAAAGAGAAAGAGAGAGAGAGGAGTTGATCCATTGACCTGGATTCGAATCCGACCCACAACCATGACCCAACCAAATCTCTCAATTCTGACCACCGTTCCTAGCGACCTTAATATTGATTTGAAGCCCTTAAGACGTCAGTCATATCCCTGCTATTCCCGCTACCAAAAAACAACCACAACGTCACTGGTGAAGATTGAAAGTTTCAGCCAAAAGATTCATTCTTGCTGCTGTCAATCCCCCTTGAGTTTGGCCATGCCACCAGCTGGATTCTACTCCTCCCACCTCCAGCTTCCATTTCCGACTGGTCTCGTCACCTGAAATGGCTGGATTACCGATGAACAGCAACTTGCAACCCACAGCTTTAGGGAGCTTGATCCGCCACCGTCACTGTGCGTGAGAGGTCACCACCAACACTGTTGGCTCACCGAGGCCAAAACTATAAGACCTAGGTTTCTTATCACCGCTGATTGAAGTCCGGTCACCGTTGACCTGTGAGGGGTAATTTGGTAAACCTTGAGAATTTTTTAGTGAATTATGTAATTTTTAAAAGTTATGGGTACTTTAATAATTATAGACAAGGACAGTTAAGTAATTTAAGATTTTGAGGGTAAATCGATAATTTAAGTGATCATGGGTAATTTGGTAATTTTACATCTCAGAGGTAATTTGGTAATTTTATATCTCAGAGGTAATTTCATAATTTCAAATATGTGAGTATTTTAGTAATTGATAAAATTGAGGATAAGTTGGTAATTTATAATCTTGAGGTTAAATTAGTAAATTATGATTTTAGAGATATTTTGGTAATTTTGAATTCAAGGGCATTTTGGTAATTTCAAAGGATTTAAGGATATTTTGATAATTTAAAATTTTAAAAATAAATTAATAAATTATATTTTTGAGGACAATTAAGTAAATTTTGATATCAGGGCATTTTGTAATTTAAAGACATAAGGATAATTTAGTAATTTTAAATATTTGAGAGTTATATTATGTGAGTTCGAGTTTTATTGAGTATAATTAATTATACTTTATATGATTAGCAATAATTAGGCGATTTATTTGATTAGGTGACTCGCGAACGAGAACCAATCCACGGATGTCGACGATACCGGATTTGATCGTCGTCACTATGAGTGGAATATACAAAATCTATTTTCTCTGTAGATTATTATGATTTTTAATTATGATAAAGAATGATTGCAAATGAATTTTTAAATGCTTGATTTAATGATTTAATGACAAATGGATTTTATCTGCATAATGGTGTTTATTATTGGAATTGTATATGATAAATGATTTTATTTCTGATTTTGTATATATGCGTATTAATAATATTTTTAAAGAAAAGAAATGAATTTTAAAGGTTGTTGAAAATAAAAGAAAATATGATTTCAGATATTATCGGATGTTTACATATATATATATATATATATATATATATATATATATATTTGATTATTTGTAAAAGTAATTAGACAGTACCCTTCCCCATATACTGTGATGAGATGATATGAAATGATATGTGATTAAATGAGATATAAGTTTTTGAGGTTCGTCTGAGTACACACAGAGACTTTGGACTGTGTAGTTGGTCATTTTTATCCTTTGGGGACTATTTATGCATGCATAGTATAATGACGAGATATGTCGAGATGTGATGACATATGAGATGTTATTTCCCCTTCTATCTGTGTAACTCCGAGGTATGATGGTTTCTTAATTGCCCGTCCCTTAAGGTTCGAATTATCCGTGTAGCTCTGAGGCATGATAGTTTCTTGATTACTCGTTCGTTGAGATCCGGATATGATGAAATTATTTCCTCAGGTACTCGTTTGGTGAAAGTTTTCAGTATTCAGTATTGATATTATATGTTGTTAATTTTCTTTGATTTTACTCAATATTTTGTGACGATTTGAGATTGAATATTTATATGATTTGATGACATATTCTTCCCTAGTTATTTCACATGATATTATATATGTTTTCAAAATTAGTCATTTGATTATAAATGTTAAGTGATTTATTAATATTTCTCGTTTATGATTTGATGAAATTATATATATTTAAAAATAATACGACTATTTTCAAAATAAAAATTATTTTCAAAAAAATTACTATTCACTCACTAACCTTCACTGAGTTTTATACTCACTCTCGTTTTATTATATATTTTTTTTCCACAGGAGATTTGCAAATGCAACAGTTGACTCAGCAACTATAACTATTTGTATTTTGCCACGTATTTGTCCTAGGAGTTGTAGAGTTTTTGTACAGGAATATTTCAAATTATATAATATTATAATTAATAAAAACTTACTGTGTTTAGTACTAAAATATTTCGGATGATATTTTATATTTATTGGGATGTTAATTGAAAGAGTTGGTTGTATTTAGAAATTATTTTGGGAGTGCTATTTTATTAATTGCAGGATTGAAAATGTCAGAACCATAGGAAAACTCTATCAGAATTTCGGTAGAAATATTATTAATATTATTATTTATAGAATCGTCATTAGTTAAATTTTGAGTATTAGAGAGACTTATCCTTGGGTTTGGGACGGGTCGTGACAATCAACCTATTTGTTCCCCCTGTTGATTTCCCCAGAATTTGGTCGTGCCACCGATCGACCCTAACCTTCATTTTCGATCGTTCCCATCACTTGAAATGGCTAGATTGCCACTGATCGACCACTTGGAAGCTCCCAGCTTTCAGACCTCAATTCATTGCCATCGCCGTCGCACATGGGAGGTCATTGTCGACACCATTAGAATCAACGTGACTAAAACTATCAAACTTATGCTTCCTGTCACCGTTGACCGATAAGAGCAATTTGGTAATTTCACAAACTTAGGTGACAATGTTGTAATTTCTAAAATTGATGGGTAATTTGATAATTATAGAGTAGGGATGTTAGGTAATTTGAGATTTTGAGAGTAAATTGGTAATTTATGTTATTAGGGGCATTGTGATAGTTTTACACTCTAAGGGTAATTTCATAAATTTAGAACTTATGGATTACTTTGTAATATGAATTGAGAACATTTTGCTAATTTAGGATTTTGATAATAATTCGATAAATTATGGTTTTGAGGATAATTTAGTAGATTTTGATGACAGGGGCATTTTGATAATTTTAGCTATTCGGGAGTTACATTATGTGGGTTTCAAGATTTATTGAGTGCAATTATCGTATTTCATGTTATAGATAATAATTATGTCATTTATTTGATTAGGAAGACTCAAGAACAAGAATCAAGCTGTAGACGTTGACGATATCAGATTTAAACATTGTCACTGTGAGTGGAATATACAAAATCGATTTTCTATATGGTTTATAATAATTTTAAATATGGTGAAGCATGTTTGCAAAATGAGTTTTTAAAGGCTCCTATTTAATGATTTTTTGAAAATAAATTTTATTTACGCAATGGTATTTATTATTGAAAATCTCTATGATTAATAATTTTATTGTCAATATTGAATATATCTATAATAATAATTTTTAAAGAAAAGAAAATAGATTTAAAGTGTGTTGAATGAAAAAGAAATGAGATTTGGACGTGATTATATATTTACATACATGTGTATATATAGTTATTAGCAAAATCATTGGATAGTACTCTTCTCCAGATATAGTGATACAAATGAGATGAGATGAGATATAAGCTTTTAGGATAGATCTGAATACACACAAAGGCTTTGGGCCGTATACTTGGGCACTTTTATCTTTTGGGGACTAGTTATGCATGTACTGATATGATGAAATATGATGTGATACAATGAGATACGATGTGATATGAAATGATATTTTCCCGTTTATCCATGCAGCTTAGGAGTATGATGGTATCCTGATTGCTCATCCGTTGAGGTTCGATTTATCCATGTAGCTTTGGGATATGATGGTACCATGATTGCCCATCCGTCGAGATCTAATTTATCCGTATAACTTCGGGGCATGATAGTTCCCTGATTACTCGTCCATCGAGGTTTGGGTATGATGAGATTATTTTTCCTTAGTAATTGTTTAGTGATAATTTTCCATAGTTTTTTCATTTGATATTATATATGATTTTTAAAGCTAGTGATTAAATTTCAAAAGTTAAATGATTTATTAATATTTCTTGCATATGGCTTGATAAAATTATATTTTAAAATGATACGATTATTTTAAGTAATATTATTTTTAAAACTACGATCCACTAACTAAGCTCATTGAGTTTTTATACTCACTGTATTTTTATTATATTTTCTCTTCTTACAGGAGATTTGCAAGTACAATAGTCGACCCAGTAATGTTATTTATTTTGTATTATGGCCACGTGATAGGAATAGGAGTTGTAGAGTTTTTGAGTTCAAATATTACAGTTGTATAACTTTGTTTATATTTGGAAATAACGATAACCTATTGTATTTTGGCTTTTGAATGTTTGATTGATATTTAGTATTTTGTTGAGAGATTAGTTGACAGAGTTGGCTTTATTTTGAAATTATTTTGGACCTATTGTTTTGTTATTTGTAGTGTTTGGGAATGTCATAATTATAGAGAAAACTATGTTAAATTTTTGGTAGAAATTACATCTATATATATATATATATGTTATCAGTTCGATTTAATGAGATCCGATAAACTCATCTGGGGCTGTCGGGGCCGGTCGTGTCATATGGCCCCCGCACCAGCAGAGTCGAACTGAGCCTCTAACCTTGCTATTTGATGTTACTTTAAAATATAATCAACTAGAAAAAGAACGTTCATACTTTCGTTAAGAGAATTAGCAAACATACAACAATAAGTTTATCATGATTGTAATAACTTAATAAAGAGTACAATAAACAATTGGCTAATTAGAATTTCATGAAGGCAAGAATAGATAATTCCTCCTTTGAAATATAAAACAATTAATAATAATTGAAGAAATTCTTGGGCAACTGATCATCAGTTCACAAGATTGCAAACTCTTCTAATTTGTCCTGCAGTGCCGGTCAGGGGACTGATATCTGCCATCTTGATCATAGCAGCTGCGAAATCAGATTTAAATTTTGAACGATTTTTGCTGTATTCATCAACAATTGAGTCAGTGGATCCACCACTAAAGAGAACTTGATCTGATGCAAGAAGTCCCTTCTTCTGAATGAGATTCTTAAAGTAATTGTTATCAAAAGAATCGGGTGTCACCAAATCAAGTGGTGATAGGTTGCTGTCACCACCGGTAGCCGGACATTGACGTTTTCGAGTGCTTGCAAATCCAGGGTTAATATCGCTTTGATTGTTATAAATCCTATCGCGGAAAAATGCACATTGCGCTTGGCCGATTGTATGAGCTCCTGAATTTCAAGCGAAGCAATTAATTAATATCAAATTGCTTATTTAGTGATAATTAAATAAGAAACGTTATTTTATGTATATTACGATATATTGTTTTATATATACATAATGAGATGAAGAGATACACACACAGAGAGGTACCTGAAAGGGCAACCAAGTCTCTTGCATTCAAGCCGTTGGTAGCGAAGGTGGAAATAAGTTTGTCCAAGCCATCTGTAAAGCCGGGGAGGTTTTCTGCTAAGCTTCTACTGGCAGTTGTTGAGTCTCTTCTACCAAGCTTAACTGTCCATGATGGTCCACCAACCTGGAATTAATATTTTCAAATTAATTAATTAACCGAAACTAATGATAAATTATATATTAAGATTAATAAAAGAGATCGGCATCGGCTTATCACTATTCCTGTAAGCACTATGTCTATTATAGTAATTTTCTTGTCGAAAATTAATGATGATTTACTCACAGCGAAAGAAGCATCACGGGCTGCCACAGCAACGATATCAGCGCACGAAACAACTCCAGAGCAAACACTCTCCAGTTGAGACTTGACACTGTCTATAACTTCGAATCCTCTAGCTGATTTAAAATTTGGAAGTGCATTTTTCTCGCTGTCAATGGAGGAAGAATCATCCAACAAAATGGAAGCGTCACAACCTTGAACGAAGCAATCATGAAAATGGAGGCGAATGAGAGACGCCGCCATCCTACGCTCTCGTGAAACAGCATTTCTAATGCCTGTTCGGATTGTATTGAGAGCATTATTGTGGCATCATAGAATGTTGGTGAGAGTTGTGCTTCGCAATGTGTAGAGATGATCAACAACAATATGGGGGCAAAAATTATTTGAGAAAGGGAAGCCATATTATTAGGCTGCTTAGTGCTTAATTATAAGTAACTAAAAGAATGAAATGGAATATTATCCGAGTGAAGTATTGAAAGATGAAGAAGAAGCTGAAACCTTGCAAGGTATATATAGTGCTGGCTATTTCTCTCTGAAATTTATTAATGGTCTTTTGGGTTTGGTCCATTAAGGCGGCTTCGTGCATATACACATGATTGCTGCATGCCGCGTGTAGAGCAAATCAAACTTATGCCCCGATATATTAATTTTTGCATGGGAAAGAAATTTGTGCCTTGATAATATTCTGTTCACATGTTTTCTCGTTGAACATTCAAATTGGAAACCCTATGAAAATCAATAAGGACAGGGGTACAGCTAATAGTTAATTAGTTGTAATTGTCCAATTTAAATCAAAATATTAATGTTGACCTTAGTGCACGCGTATCGTATTATAATTTACCCGACGTCGCACTCAATTTACTTAATTTGTTAATTTTATCCATACATATGTCAACAGTCAGCTCTCTTGATGCTGAAAGATTGGGCCAATAAACCAAAATACGTACGCAATAACAAACGCGTATGTCCACCTAATAAAAATTAAAATCGGAAGTAAACGTCAATTCAAGGTCAAATGTAGTATTTTTGCCTTCATTTTAAGGTATATTTGGGATTGAGATTAAACAGTTATAGATTTTAAGTGTTTGATAAATATTAACTGTTGTAACTTTTAAGGTATTTTAATATAATTTTTTATTTATATAATCAAGAATCTATTATATTTTTAATAATTTTATCAAAATTATTATTTAAAATTTATATTTATTATATATTATTAGCTTTTATTTTATAATTACAACTTTTTATCTACAATAGCTGTAGCTTTTAAGTTACGGCACTTCAATCCTAAACACACCATTAATCTCTATAAATTGTTAAGCTTTTTTTGACAAAAGTTATTATTTAACATTTATGAAAGTTTATATGTTAGGTTATGATCACTTAGGTATTTATGTTTGGGGATGGATCAAAAACCCCTAAAATGGCACTAAATTTTAGTGATTTTTCGAAGTGGCATTTTGTAATTAAAAAAAAAAAACTCATGTGGTCGGATCCGTTGATCTTATTTCAAAATTAATTAGTGCATATGGTCGTGTCAATATTGGGGCATATACGAAGGAGTTGAGAAAAAAAGAAACAAGGAGACAGACAACAAACAATACAAAATAAAAAATTTTCGCTACAAATGAAATACACATATTTAAAAATACAATAATTTTCTACCTCCAACTAAAATGATAAAAATGATAAATTATTCTTTTAATAAGACTCACTTAATTAGTATTCAAATTATCTAAATATTACTCCAATATCACATAGAATTTTATAGGGCTAACTTAATTCAAAAGACAACTCAAAAACTAAGAATTACCTATCACTTATTTATTTATCTCAAAATTTATTTTCAACTGATGTAGAATACATCTGTAACACTAATCATCTATAAGTCTTTTATTTGGTCTTTATTATATGTAAGATAATCAAGTCATTTTATGAATCGAACTGATATAATATAAAAATTTATAAATATAACTAATACTCAAAAAATAACTTATCAAGTATACAAATTTTATCTCAAACTTAAATTATTAATCTAAGCTCAATTTTACGTGGATACGTGAGATTGTTCCCTTATTATGTTTGTGATATTTCACAAGTTTCAAATATTTGACAGCCAGGCAGCCACCTATGCCTGTCATCTCAGCGTGGATTTTTCTCCATCTTGGAGTTCAAACGCGAAGTGACGGCATGGAAAAGACTAGGCCATGGAGTGGCTATTGTTTAGTCCGCCAATTATCGTTTTAAAGTAATTGGACCATTGACTTTATCTTGTCTAAGCTTACATCAAAATCAGTTGCAATCGTTGTACTTTACAAAGAATTTAATTAACTTGGACGCGATTATCTTATATTCTTATTAAATCTGGACAGGCCCTGAGCACGCAATTAATGCGCAGTCTTTTACTTTTGAAGCCAAACAAAAGAAATTGATTAAAAAAAAAAAGAGTAAAAGACTTGGAACTTTCGAATGTACATTGCAAACAACTTTTGGATTTTTCTTCTTGTTTTATAGGAATATTTTCTGTTTTTTCTTTTTTTTAGGAAGTCAAACTCAAAAATAATAAAAATGAAGTAGGTAATAACTTAGAAAGGATCAACTGCAATAAATAGCTACGGTTTCACTTATGACATGCCATCAACTTTTGCTTTTAAATGGATAAATGTTCGTTTATATTTTTGGTTAAATATTGGCTTAATTTTTATATTTTAAAGAAATCTTAAAATAACTTTTCTATAAAATATATGTTTTTGTCTTTATCTTTTTTTATTTTACAATAATATCTTCTAACAATCTTTTCATTATTTACATAAATATTTTTTTACAAAATTTACTTAATTAATGTCAACTTAATCCTTAAAGTGAAATGATAACAAGAAATTTTACAATAATTTTATTTACTTTTAGGATTAATTTGATGAATTAATATTTTTATTTTTTATTAATATCCCAAAATTATTGCAACAACACTTTTGTAAATATTGAGAAAAGAATAAAGGTAGAACTATAATATATTTGACAATAAGATTTTCTAAAATATAAAGACTAAATTGACATTTAATTCAAAATATGGAGACTAAACTAATATTTTGTATTGTTTAATTTAATACAACTATGTAGAAAATTTTGACCACATCTACAAATGGTTTCTTTTTTTTCTTTTTTTTTTTTTGTTTTTTGGGGTAGAGAAGGGCATAGCCAAGCAAAGGCACAACAAAATGAGGAATCATCATCCCATACATATCATAACAAAACCAAGGCCGCTTGTAGCTTGATTCTTTACTCATTCCATACTGGGAATAATTGCAGGAAATCGTTCGATAACACTTCTTCCTATTTCTCAATGATATCCAATGATCAAGACAATTCCTGTGAAACTCTTTCATTTCATAGAATTGAATTCTTATTTCGACCCGTTTGCCAAGCAGAGTCTCACAAAATCTTCCCTCTTTGCCTTCAATTACATTTAAAAACGAGTTATAAACCTTATTATGACCATCCCTCGTTGGTTGTCCAGGGATTCCGTTATCCATTCTTAGCCAAATAATCAGCTACAAAATTAGCTCATGATAGATATGCCTAATGGAAACATGCCAATCCCTGTTCAAGAGATTCTTAATCGAGTTTTATTAATGGTGTGTGCATATTCAAAATTTGTCTTCTAGACTCCAGCATACGAATAATAGGATGGCTGTCAACCTGTACTTCTAAGAAACAAATGCCATGATTCCATGCTAGATGAAGTCCTGTTAAAACCCTCAAAGTTTGCCTTAATAATAGAGGAAAATCCAATATTAATCCCAAAACCTTGAGCCCAATTTCCAATTGTGTCACGAATTAATCCACCTGCACCAGCACCATTGTCCCGTCTTGAGCCATTAGTATTTAAATGGAAATGAGGCCACCTGGGAGCAGTCCAACCAATTCCAACCAACATTCTGCACTGACTCTCATGCAAAGTGGCTTTAAAAGTTTGTTGTATCTCATGCACCCATGCTTTTATTTTTGACATAACATTAAGGTTGCAAGGGGAAGTATTGGTAAAAAGAAGCTGATTTCACCGGTACCAAATCTCCCATACAATAACTCTAAACATCAATGAATAACTCTCAATCATATCAAAACTTTGCCTACTTGAGAGCCATTCACTAAAATTATTAGAAAAGAAATTAGCTTTTATAGTGTTTGGAATCAAGGAGGACCATATCCTTTTTGCCAAGATGTAGTCATGAAGTGCATGTAAAATATTATCTATATCATGGACACAAATGCCACACATTGAATTGTTATGAATATGCCTTTTAAAGAGCACATCTTTTGTTTTTATTTACTATGCATTAAGAGCCATGGAAATAGCCTAATTCAATGTGGTCCTTTTCAATACCAAACGAGCTGGCAATCATTACTCCCCTCATAGCTACACTAGTTATTGAGAGAAAGGTCGGTAGGCTTTGTAGTAAACATGCCATTACGTGAAAAGCCCCAGAATGGGTGGTCATCTACTTCAAAACTAGATGGAGGTCTTACAGCTGCAATTTGGAGGATTAGATTGTTAGATAAAAGATGGCCAAAGACATCCCATCGCTACGAACCGTCTCCAACTTGAATTACAAAGCCTTAAAGAAGAAATAAAGCACCTTTATGTTATTTTATTCACCTCATAATCATTACATTTATAGTCCTTTATGAGAAATACAATAAGCCAAGAATGAGATCAAGCCTAGCATAATAATTATCTTTATCTTGATCTTGATAAAACAAAAGTAAAAGGCTTGAATTAATGATACGCTAAGAGATAAGGCTGTCTACTTTAAACTTTCAAAATAATAATGAGTGCAAAGCATGCTACCATGTCATCTATCATTCTTGAATTTGTACTACTCAAGTTTGGTAATATTTTCATCATTCCTCATGTGTAATGTTCTGGGAAGAATATGTAACTTGTCTCACAATCGTTGAAACCTATCAGTAAGAAGAGCTTTTGTGAATATGTCTGTAGGCTGATATTCAGTAAGAACTTATCTGAACTTCTACTCTACCTTTGGAAATTATGTCTCTGAGAAAATGAATATTGATCTCTATATGTTTTGTTCTTGAATGAAGAATTGGATTGGCAACAACTGAGGCAGCTCGAGTATTATCAAGCCAAATAATTGGAATAGGTGGAAGTTGCAACTGTTTAAACACAGATTTAAGCCATAAAATAGATACTCTGACTCAATTGAAGACCTAGGTATTGCATTCTATTTCTTGGAACTATATGAGATTAAGTTGTTGCCAAGCTAAACATAATAAACTCCAGTTAATTTTCTATCATCAATATTGTTTGCCTAATCTGCATTTGTATAGCCTGTCAGTGTCATTCTTCCCTTAGCAGTATAATAAATACCATAATCAATTGTTTCTTGTAAATATCTAAGGATTGTTTTACACCCAAGCCAATGTAACTGTAAAGGATTTTGCATGTACTAACCTAAATGACGAACAACATAAGCAATCTCAAGCCGAGCAATTGTTACATTCAATAATGTTCTAACTATGCTACGATAAAGTGTGGGATTGAAAAATTGCTTACCACCTATAGTTGAAAGTTTCGGTGCTATACTTATAGGAGTAGATGTTTCCTTGCAGCCATCAATACTTGTGCTCTTCAAAAGATCACAAATATATTTGTGTTGGCCAAGATGTTGGCCATTCTGTGTGCAATGAGATTCAAGACCACAAAAAATAGCTTAATTGTCTAAGCACTTTTAAAGAAAATTAACAATTAAATCATTCAATGAATTACTACACTAGACTTCTTTTACTTCTATTTGTTATGCCTATATAAATAAGAACAAATATTATATCTTTTTCTTGCTATAAGATAAATAATGAATTGTCTAATTTAGACTTTGTGAAACACCAATCAACCAATACTTTCTTAAGTTTTTCGAACCAAACTATGCTTAAGCCTATATAGTGCTTTTCTCAATTTACACACATGATTTGGTTTTGCTTTATTGACAAAGCCTACGGGCTACATCATATAAACATCTTCAACTAAGTCTCCATTTAAAAAGGCGTTGTTCACATCCAGTTGTATTATACCCTAATTTTTTATCCTAATAATACTTAAAACCAATCGAATTATAGCAACTTTAACAACAGGACTGAAAGTCTTGTTGAAATCAATTTCTGGTGTCTAATGAAATCCTTCTGCAACTCGATGAGCCTTATATCACTCTATCTAGCGATCGGCCTTTTGTTTTATTCAAAAAACCTATTTGTTTCCCATAATCTTCATGTTAGAAGGAGGTTGCACCAAACACACTGTGTTATTTCTAGCTAAAGCATTTATTTTTTCAGTCATAGAACTACACCAATTTTGATTTTGCAAAGCTTATAATATTTTTAGGTCCACTTATTTTGGTATTAGATGTTGTTAGGTAAAATCTAGGTTTGGGTTTAAAGATACTAGCCTTAGCATGAGTCATCATTGGACGAATTGATCGTGTATGTGTTGGCTATTGTAATTGAGGAAATGAACTAGGTAGTTAAGAGATTGTGTTATCAGTTTCTTGATTGGTAGATTCAAGGATAGCTAAAGATTGTGTAGTGTTCTTAGTTTATTGAATTTCAATGTTTGATTTAAGGTTGGCTTCTCTAGTTGGGCTTTTAATGTTGGATTCAAAGTTGGTTTCTTTATCTTGCTTGATGCTTGATCTGTAACTGTTGTGTCATCAACAAACTTAGGTGGAGAGTATGGTGTTTTAATAACTGAGAGAGTATTATCAGCTTTAGGACTTTCGCAACCTACAACCATAAAAAAATGAGCGAGTATAATAGAATCATCATTTAAACTAAAATACACATTTATTTGATCGTAAATCTAATTTATGTTTATTATAAAATCAAAGATAAGAAAATATAGCACATCTAAAAACTTTTAGAAAAGAATAATCAGGTATTTTATTGTAAAGTATTTGAAATGGTGATTTATTTCTAAGATGGAAGTAGGCATTCTATAAATTAAATAAACAGATGTTTAAAAAGCATCCCATCAAAAAGTGAGTGGCATGCCAGCATGTGCTAAAAGTGTTAAACCAGTCTCTACAATGTGTCTGATTTTGCTCTACTCTACCATTTTGATGATGTGTATGTAGGTAAGAGAGTTTGTAAATAATACCTTATTTTTTAAAAAATTTTATAAATGCTTGAAACTCTCCTCCACCATTAGTTTGTAAACTTCTTATTTTCTTTCTCTCTTTTCTTTTTTTAGCTTGAACCTTGAAATATTTAAAAGTTTCAAAAGCTTGTGCTTTAACTTTAAGTGCAAATATCCATGTAAAATGTGTGCTGTCATCTACAATACTTAAATAATATTTGTAGACATTTCCGGACATTAAAGGTGCAAGTCCCCACAAGTCAAGATGTAATACCTTTAAAGGTTCTGAAGCTCTATTATTTAGTGTTTTGATAGTTTGCCTATACCTCTTTCCTTGTTGACATGCATAACAGAATTGAGGAACAAATATTTTATTTAACTGACTTGTTTTATTACACAATGATAGAATTTGTTTTAGTACAACAAAATGTAGATGTCCTATCCTTCTATGTGAAAGATTTATGGAATTACTAAACTTGGAATCAAAAATAAAGTTTTGTTCATTTACAGAACTTATTATTAGAGTAGAATTGAAAAAACTAAAGAAAGTAAAGTTCACAAGATTTATTGGAAATAATTTTTTAATTAGATAGATTGGCTTATCTTGGAAACACTGGCAGTCGATATAAGTCTCTTTTAGTTTTTCATTGCAGCAGTTCTTCCCCCGAATTTTATCCTTAACAATACAAATGTTGTCATAAAAATCTAGTAATAGCTTATTATCAGAAAGTAGTTTGAAATGCTAATTAAGTTCTTGGCGATTTTAGGCATATATAAAATATCATTAAGCAATAAGGGTTTATGGTTTGGAATATTAATAAGTGCAGTACTAATGTGAGATATTACAAGAGTTTTTCAATCACCTATAACCAGTTTCTCACTTTTCTTAAATTCTAACTTAATCTATTGTTTAAATCATTTGTGACATGGTGTGTTGAACCGTTATCCAAATACCATCTATTATCTCTCTCTTTAGCAGGAAGTGTCATATAGCCATAGACTTGACCTGTTTGTATTGCTTTTTATCTTACAGAGACCCCCCAATCAAAGTGGAAGAAACATTGATATCCTGAATATCTATTTTTACTACATATCTAATAGGTTGGCCTATTTCCACCACAGCCCAAATTGCTTCTCCATCAACCTCTACCACATTCATTGCCTCTAAAACTTCTTGACATAGAGCCTTTTCGTGCAATTTTCTTTTTGTAAAAAGAAGCTCCTGCAAAATTTGCATTGAAATTGCCTTTAGACTCAAGATTTGCAACAATTGAGAGTTGCTGCATTCGACTTTCATAGTTGAGCAAAAGAGAGAAAACTTCAAGCAGAGATAAATCATCAGTTTTGGCTATAATATTTACAACTACAGGTCATATTCAGTTCCTAGACCTGCAAGAATATAAGAAACTAAGCTATCTTCAGTAATATATTTTCTAGATGTTGTAAGATTGTTAGCTACATTTTTCATTTTATTGATATAATTATTGATGGACATAGCATTCATTTTCGTGGTTTGGACTTGCATCTTAAGCTAAAATTCTAGTGCCTTTGACTGAGATGCAAATAATGTTTCTAAAGCATTTTAAAACTCAAAAGAGGTTGTGTATGGCAACACTGTGCTTAAAATTGATTCAGTCATAATGGATATAAGCTAGCTAAGTAAACATTAATCTTGTCTCTGCCATTATATATACGAACTTGATTAAGTTATAATAGGTTTTTGTAAGTAGTTGCTGTTTGATCCTCTTCTAATTGCACCAAGAATTTAGTGGGTATAAGATTTGCTCCATTAATCAAGCTTTTAAGATTGTTGTCATAAATGAAAGATAGCACTTGAGACTTCGATATCATAAAATTTTGCCTATTCAATTTGACAGGAGTAAAAAAATTGAAGGTTCGTTGTGTTTGACTTACAGCATTTATGTTGACTAAATTTGCAGAACTAGAACATGCCATGTTCTAACAACAACTTCAATTATAAAGATGGGCTTGGACAAAAAATAAAGCACATTTAAGTTCTTTTATTGACCTCATAATCATTACATTTATAGTGCTTTACAAAAAACACAATAAGCCAAGATTGAGATCAAGCCTAGCAAAATAATTATCTTTATCTTTATCTTGATGAATACAAAATTAAAAAGGCTTGGATTAATGATAAGCTAAGAGATAAGGCTATCCACTTTAAACTTCTAAAATACTAACGAGTGCGAAGTATGTTGCCATGTCATCTAGCATACTTGAATTTATACTGCTCAAGTTTGGTAGCTCTGTTACAATATTTTTATCATCTATCTGGCTAACCATATCAGCCACACAAATGTTTGTCATCTCCTAAGGTATCTCCTACGTGAAATGGGAACAGAGATAAGGAACATTTGCACTTAACACATTCTTACTGCTTCCAACCGCAATCTAATGCCATTACAACATGAGGCTAAACATTACAAATTGTCCTCCACAGATGAGAATCTTGTCCTGAATTAAGATGAGAGGAATCTCATTCGAGCCTAAACAGCGTTTGGTATAAAGAACTTTAATCCATAAGCTTTAGGGTGAAGCGACGATGTTCCAACCAATTTTCATCAATGAGGCAGTGTTTATCTGAAAGAGGTTTTTTCAAACCAAGTCCCTTTCTATCTTTTGGTTGACAAACTGCGCCCCTAGCTAATTGGGCTCATCTCGTGGTCCTAGCTACACCACTCCAAATAAATCTCCTACAAATTTTATTAATCTTTTTCATGACTAACTATAGAAATTCAAGTAGTCTGCATCGCATAGTTGGGAATAGCTTGGATTAGAATACGCCAAGGTCAGTCGTTTAGCCAAGGATAAGTGCAAAGCATTCCACACTAATAGTTTTTTGTCCACCGTTTCCACAATCTACTAATAAGTAGCCTTAATAATTCTACTATGTAGTCAGGGCATTTCAAGATACTTGCCAAGGTTGTTTGTAATGAAAAGCCACATACTTTAGTAATATTCAGCTCTACATTCTTAGAGAAGAAAATTTGTGTTTCTTTCTTGTTGACTTTCTCCCCAGAACTAAAACAAAAAATCTCCAACACTTCATAGATGATTTGTGCTTGATCACAATTTACCTCTGCTAGCAAAAGTAAATCATTTGCTAAAAAGAGATGGCTTAGTGGGCTGCCTCTACAAGAGAGATGGACAGGCTTCCAATGCCCATCACTGACGGCTTACCTGAAAGGTTGTCCTTATCCCCATCTACAAAGTGTCCTCCTTGGTTATTATTAACACTCAGTTAAGGACAAACATCACTTTTGTTGCCATATCTCCCATATTGAAAGCAAATAATTAGAAGGCCTTCATACTCAATTTTTTGGATTTTACCGTCCAAGAGGACTTGTGAACATAGATTTTTATGAGTCAGACTCAATTATGGCTTTAAGTATAAGCAAATAAGACAATTGTCTGAAGCCTCAAATTTTAGAAAAGTTATTTTTTTTACCATTTCATTAATAATTCTCTAATTAATAAATATTTTTTTTAAAAAAATTATATATGGTAGTATAGCCTATTTGACATCTCCCTAATTTAATAGCTATCATATAATTAAGAATAATTTTTTTTATAAAAAATCTATATTTGGTAATCTTATAGTTAAAGAGATATAATTAAGAATATTGTCTAACCATTGATTCATTCATTTTTTGCTTTAATTTTCTAAGAAAAAAAATTGTTTACCTTTTCAATTTCTCAAAAAATCTTAATTAGTTAACATTAGGATCTTCGATTTTGAGCACTTCTTTTAATTTCTATTAAGAACCTTATTATCTAAAAATTCATAGATGAAGAATTTTTTTCTCTACAAAGAAACTTATTATATGTATTGGTTTATTCAAGAAGTAAAAAAATTAGTTTCTTAAGATACAAAAGTTTATATCTATTATATAATCATCAATTCTTCATCTCAACTTTTTATGTACTACTAATTCCATTTGAAATAGTGTTGTTCTGTTAGGATCCTAGTCTTAGTTATATATTATTTTCTTTTATGTTAAGGATTAGTTATTATTATGTCATTAGGAGTTATTACGTAGAAGGATTTCTTTGACTCTATATAAGGAATTGTGGTTCGATTAATAAATAACAAGAATTGCTTCATAAACTCTCGCTTCTGTCTCTGGCCACTTCTCCATTTTAATCTTCTCTCAATTCATTTGCTGTCAATCTGTGAGCAGCAATCTAACATCTGGTATCAGAGCGGTCTTTTCTTGGACACAATGACTGTTAAGGAACTTGAAGAAAAAGTGGAGCAATTATCTCATCAATTCAACGAGAAAGTTGAAGTCTTATCCCAACAGTCCAATGACCTCCAAGAATTAATCATCAACAACTCGAACCTGCAGGGCGTAATGGAAGAACACTGGTGCAAGCCCGTCTTATACGACTGGATTTTCCAGTTTTCTGTGGGGAAAATCCAACAAGCTGGATCTTTCGTTGTGAACGGTAACAGCGATTGGCCGCTTGTCAGAAACAAACATACTATCCCTTGCTATCGGACATCTAGATGGCGATGCGGTGCCTTGGTATCACTGGTTGGAACAAACTATGGGTAATATGACTTGGGCACAATTTTAGCGAGCTCTAGTTACTCGATTTGGAACATTCGAAAAAGGGGATGCTGTCGGGTCCATTACTAAACTACGACAAACTAGAACTGTTATTGAATATCAACGGCAATTTGAAAGACTGGCCGATAGAACTCGAAATTTACCAGATTCATTCTTCATCAGTTGTTTCCTTTCGGGATTACGAGAGGATATTAACATTGGAGTACAAATGTTGAAACCTGCAAGTCTCCTACAAACTTTTGAGCTTGCAAGATTCCAAGAGGAATACGCAGCTGTTTCTAATCGGAAGGTTCCACCTCGGCCTAATGTGAGCAGACCATTACCTCAGACGCCACCACTCCTTAATTCATCTCCCACAATAACTATAACTGGGGGGTTATCACAACCTTCTATACTAGGCCAACCCCCTCCTAGATTACCACCTTTCCGACGTCTATCAGTTGCCGAACAAGCTGAATGGCGAGCAAAGAAATTATGTTTTAATTGTGATGAACAATTTAAACCAGGGCATCGTTGTAAAGCTCCCCAATTCCTATTATTAGATGCTGATATTGAAGATAAAAATGAACAAGCTGAGATTTTAGAGGGATTACCTGAAACTGTAGAAGTCTCCTTAAAGGCCCTAATAGGAGCAACCCCACAAAACACCATGCGACTAAAAGGGAATTTGAAAAAACATGGAGTCACGATACTAATAGACTCTGGTTCTACTCACAACTTTTTAAATCCATCCTTGGCTAAGCAATGTGGGTGCCCTGTCAGTACTACGACTAAATTTCAAGTTACCGTGGCTGATGGTGGAGTGATCCGCAGCTCGGAGAAATGTTCCCAAGTCCCAGTGAATATTCAAGGTTTCAATTTCACTTGGACATTTTCTTACTTCCAGTAAGTGGCTGTGACATTGTGTTGGGTGCTGAGTGGTTACGTTCATTAGGGGCCATATTATGGGACTTCTCCAAGCTAACTATGCAGTTCACTTGGAAAGGCCAAAATGTTAAACTCACTGGGTATGATTCTTTGCCTCCCGTTTTAATAAATCACGGTGAGATTAATAAGCTACTACTTCAAGAAAAGCAAGGCATTTTCTTTCAGATTATGGCTATAACTGTTGGGAAAATATGCTCTTTAAAAGCATATTGGTTTATTTAATTGTAATAAATTTTTTTCTGATTAATAAAATAATTGAGGTATTTTATTCAAATATCTTATTTGCATTAATTTTTTATTAAAGTCCATTTAATCATATTATATGTATTTATGTGATCACTATGTGGATTCACAGAAAACATAAATACAAATTATCTTATGATTTAATAAATTGAGTTCGCAGTTGATAAATAAAGTTGGGCACTTTATTTATATATAAACTGTAATAAATTCATTGAATGATTTGTCTTAATCATGTATGAATTTATTGATATAGTACGACTACATTGAACAGGATCGCACATAAGATTTAATTAACTTTATAATAACTGTCAAACTTATTAAATCTCATAGGCATTGATTTTACTGTAATCTTAATCTTGAGTTAGTTATAATTTCATGATTGTGGTTGTCATTCCATTTGAGTTACCAATGGGCACGACACATACTTGTAGTCAAGATTATCCAGTATCTTGGTGTGAGCAATTATAAGTATTGAAGTTATAGATTAACAATATGAAATTTATACAACACATCTCTTGATAGGTTTCGATACTTGATCATAATATTCTTTGGCCAGAGTGGATCGACATATATAATATGTTAAAAATGATCATTAGAGAAAAACAGTAAGTATTAAGGAATAACATATTATTAAATTGATTGGACAGTTGAGATATCAATTTAATTAACAATGTGGTACAAAAGATTGTGCAGTAAAGAGATCAATGTGGCTTGGGACGAAGTATTATTCGATCATACAATTATGGAGGTCAGTTCCAATCTCATAGAGGAATAGAATTGGAATTAAATAATTAAGTTAGTTTAATTATAGGCTTAATTATTGTAGCCACTATTGTATGTTCTCAAATGATTCCCGAGTTAGCTTATTTAATTGACTTCACCACTGCTGGACTCAAAAATAATAAAACTGGCATATTGGGTGATGAACTTAAATATAATATTTGTTAAGACCCTATGTGTTATATTTAAGTGTAAATAGGGCCTTGTGATATTTTACAAGGTGGGTCCCAAAGTTATTACACCTTATCTTCACTTTTACGTAAGTGGAGAGGAAAAATATTAAATATAATATATTTAATATTTTGAATTATTATATAATAAAGATAACACAAATTAGGATTTTAACTAGGATAATATTATATATAAGTGTTCTTTTCTCTTTAAAAAAAGGGAGAGACACCTTTTGAGAAAAAAATTGGAAGAAAGAAGCCAAGGATTTTTGGGAGTGATGAAACGAACGCCCACACGTTCAGTACAGATCAAACTTAAGTCATAACCTGGAAGATCGTTGAGTGACGGATTTATTGCCTAGTGTCGTTCATCTTCTCAGATTATCAAGGTATGATTTTCTGAATTATAAATTTTTTATATATTATATGAGATCGATCCTAAAAATATTTTTTATGAGAAAAATTATAATTTTTCACCAACATTAACAATTTCAGTAACCAAAATATCAGCACCTCCAGCTATTACTAAGTTTTTAGAGATCTATTCTAACATCTTTTCGACACCCACTGAACTTCCTCCTCAACGCCGTATTGATCATCATATCCCATTACTTCCTGGAAGCATCCCTGTCAATGTACGACCCTATCGTTACCCTCATTTTCAGAAACAAGAAATTGATCACCTGGTTCGTGAGCTTTTGGATGCTGGACTCATTCGACACAGTGTTTGTCCTTATTCATCTCCGGTTTTATTAGTTAAAAAGAAGGATGGTTCATGGCGAATATGTATCGACTATCGTGCTCTTAACAAGATTACCATCAAAGACTGTTATCCAATGCCGGTTGTTGACGAGCTGTTAGATGAATTACATGGTGCATCAATTTTTAGTAAACTGGACCTTCGATCGGGTTATCACCAGATTTGAGTTCACCCTTCAGACATATCCAAGACAGCCTTCCGCACTCATGATGGCCACTATGAATTTCTTGTGATGCCCTTTGGTCTTTCAAATGCGCCAGCAACATTTCAGACCTTGATGAATGAGATTTTTCGGCCTTTTCTTCACAAATTTGTCTTAGTTTTCTTCGATGATATCCTTGTCTACAGTACTTCGCTACAAGAGCATGCTCAACACCTCTCTGTTGTCCTTCAATGTTTGCAGCAAAATCAACTTTATGTCAAGCTCACAAAATGTTGTTTTGCTCAATCATCTATTGAATATTTGGGCCATATTATTTCAGCTGACGGAGTAACTGTTTATCCTAAAAAGGTACAATGCATGCTTGAATGGCCTAAACCCATCACTATTAAGGCTTTACGAGGCTTTCTTGGCTTAACAGGATACTATCGTAAATTTGTTGCTGGATATGGTAAAATTACTGCTCCCTTAACAGACATGCTTAAGAAGGATTCTTTTACTTGGAGTCCTGCAGCTGAAACAGCATTTGATGAGCTATGCCAAGCCATGGCTTCCACCCCAGTTCTAGCCTTACCCAATTTCTCCAAACCATTCTCTATAGAATGTGATGCTCCTGGTCGAGGAATCGGAGCAGTCTTAATGCAAGAGGGTCGTCTCATAGCTTATATCAGTAAAGCCTTATCTGGAAAAAACTTAGCCATGTCCACCTATGATAAAGAAATGCTTGCTATAGTTTTTTTCGTGCAAAAAATGGCGTCCGTATCTTATGGGTCGACATTTCCAAATTATTATGGACCATCGCAGCGTTAAGTATTTCCATGATCAACGTATTACATCTCCAGAACAACAGCTGTGGTTATCTAAACTCTTAGGTTTTGATTACGAAATTGTTTATAGGAAAGGAGCTACAAATTCAGTTGCTGATGCTTTGTCTCGTCGCCTCGAAGACTCACATTGCCATACCATTTCTTCCCCAATATTTTCTCATTTTGCTGACCTTAACATTGAGTACCAAGCAGATTCAGTTTTATCACACCTTATAGACCGTCTTCAGTCCTCCCAATCTGTTCTTAATTATTCCTATGATGGCTCTATTTTACAGTACAAGGGCCGGATTGTTCTTCCTTCTTCTTCCAATAAGTGCCAGCAAATTTTATGAGAATTTCACGCATCCACAATAGGTGGCCATTCTGGATTCTTACGCACTTACCAAAGAATCAAAGGTAGTTTCTACTGGCAAGCGTTAAAACGGGCTACTAAATTATTTGTTGCTGAATGTATCGTCTGTCAACGCAACAAGGCTGAAAATGTGCACCCTTTGGGGTTGCTTCGACCTTTGCCCATCCCTGATAAAATTTGGGAAGATATCTCTATGGATTTTATTGATGGTCTTCTCGTTTCTACATAAAAACATCTATTTTTGTGGTGGTAGATCAACTGTCCAAGTATGCACATTTTAGTGCTTTGTCCCATCCCTACACAGCTGCTAATGTCGCTAAAATTTTTGTGCGAGATATAGCTAAATTACATCGAATGCCTCGCACCATTGTCAGCGACCGTGATCCTATATTTATTAGTCAATTTTGGGAGGAATTCTTTCAATTACAGGGCAGTTCTTGTTGACAGCAAAGCACCACCTTCTCTAGAAGGTGGTGTCGGCAATTTGAACAAAGGATGCGGCTGTAGCTGCATTCTTTGAATAAAGAAAAAGGAAGAAGAAAAAGAAGAAGAAAAAATTGAAACGGCGCACGCGTTTTAATTAATTAAATTAAATGCACAGTAGCCAAATTTTGGCTATAAAAAGGCGCTGCTTCTCTCATTTCTTTGCATCGAATTCTTCAGTTTCTTTTCTCTCTTTCAGAGAATATTTGAGTCTAGTGAGTGAGAGATTGGGTGTATTGGGGTTCTGGGTAGTGAGCCAAAATATTACAATACTTGTAATCCTTATATCACTAGTAAAATATTTTCTTTCTGTTTCGCCCGTGGACGTAGGCTAAAAGCCGAACCACGTAATTTCTGGTGTCCTGTGTGTTACTGTGTCTTATTATTTTCTCAATTTTATTTTAGCTGCGTGTCTCCATCCACAGCAATTGGACTGAAGACAGCAATGGAGATGTGGACAGGAAAGCCAGCAGATTACTCTCACTTACATACATTTGGGTGTCCTGTGTACGTGATGTACAATGCTCAAGAAAGAACAAAGTTGGATCCAAAATCTAGAAGATGTATCTTCTTGGGATACGCTGATGGAGTTAAGGGGTATCGTCTGTGGGACCCCACTGCCCACAAGATTGTCATCAGTAGAGATGTTGTCTTTGTAGAAAATCAACTACAAATGAGAGATGAGAATGGTAGCACTGTAAAAGAAAAATCAGAGACTGTACCAGTACATGTGGAAAATAATCCAGAAGATTTAGATTCTTCTGAAGCAACTCCAGAGCACGAGGAACAAGAAATAGTTGAGTCCGAGGCTCCAGAAGTTCGACGGTCAACTCATGAGAGACGACCGCCAGCGTGGCACTCGGATTATGTCACAGAGATCAATGTTGCATATTGTCTTCTAATAGAGGATGGAGAGCCGTCAACTTTCAATGAAGCTTCAAACAGCTCAGATGTTACTTTGTGGATGACAGCAATGCAGGAAGAAATTGAAGCTCTACACAAGAACAAGACATGGGAACTTGTGCCGCTACCACGTGGAAGAAAAGCTATTGGAAACAAATGGGTCTACAAGATCAAACGTGATGGTAATGACCAAGTGGAGCGGTATCGTGCAAGATTGGTAGTAAAAGGATATGCTCAGAAAGAAGGTATTGACTTCAACAAAATATTTTCTCCAGTGGTTCGACTCACAACAATCAGAATAGTCTTAGCGATGTGTGCTACATTTGATCTATATCTAGAGCAGTTAGATGTAAAAACTGCATTTCTTCATGGAGAACTTGAAGAAGAAATTTATATGCTCCAACCAGAAGGTTTTGCTGAAAAGGGAAAGGAGAACTTGGTTTGCAGGTTGAACAAATCTCTATACGGTCTCAAACAGGCGCTGAGGTGTTGGTATAAGAGATTTGATTCCTTCATCATGAGCCTTGGATACAACAGACTCAATTCAGATCATTGTGCATATTACAAGAGGTTTGAAGATAATGATTTTATTATTTTACTGTTGTACGTGGATGACATGTTGGTAGCAGGCCCCAACAAAGATCGAGTCCAAGAATTGAAGGCACAATTGACTAGGGAGTTTGAAATGAAGGACTTGGGACCAGCAAATAAGATTCTAGGGATGCAAATTCACCGAGACAGAAATAACAGAAAGATTTGGCTTTCACAGAAGAATTACTTAAAGAAAATCTTGCGGCGCTTCAACATGCAAGATTGTAAGTCAATTTCTAGCTCACTTTCTGTTAATTTCAAATTATCTTCCAGTATGTGTCCTAGCACTCAAGAAGAGAGAAAAGAAATGTCTCGAGTGCCGTATGCATCAGCAGTGGGAAGTTTGATGTTTGCTATGATATGTACTAGACCAGACATTGCACAAGCAGTGGGAGTAGTCAGTCGATACATGGCGAATCCTGGTGGAGAACATTGGATAGCTGTGAAGAGGATTCTGAGATATATCAAAGGAACCTCAGATGTTGCATTATGTTATGGAGGATCAGAATTTATTGTCAAGGGTTACGTGGATTCAGATTTTGCAGGAGACATTGGTAAAAGGAAATCTACTACAGGCTATGTGTTTACACTTGCAGGAGCAGCTGTAAGCTGGGTTTCAAAACTGCAGACTGTTGTAACTCTATCTACAACAGAAGCAGAATACATGGCGGCTACACAAGCTTGCAAGGAAGCTATCTGGATACAAAGATTATTGGAGGAGCTCGGGCACAAACAACAAAAAATTTCAGTGTTTTGTGACAGTCAGAGTGCCTTGCATATTGCAAGGAATCCAGCTTTTCATTCCAGGACAAAGCATATAGGGGTTCAGTATCACTTTGTTCGTAAAATAGTAAAAGATGGAAATGTAGATTTACAGAAAATTTATACCAAGGAAAACCTAGCAGATGTTTTGACCAAGTCGATCAATGTAGACAAGTTTATTTGGAGTAGATCCTTTTGTGGCCTAGCAGAGACGTAAGCAACATAACAACGGCGAAGCAGAAAGGATGGTGTGGAGATTGATTGGTTCTCAATCAAATCTCCAAGTGGGAGAAATGTTGACAGCAAAGCACCACCTTCTCTAGAAGGTGGTGTCGGCAATTTGAACAAAGGATGCGGCTGTAGCTGCATTCTTTGAATAAAGAAAAAGGAAGAAGAAAAAGAAGAAGAAAAAGAAGAAGAAAAAATTGAAACGGCGCACGCGTTTTAATTAATTAAATTAAATGCATAGTAGCCAAATTTTGGCTATAAAAAGACGCTGCTTCTCTCATTTCTTTGCATCGAATTCTTCAGTTTCTTTTCTCTCTTTCAGAGAATATTTGAGTCTAGTGACTGAGAGATTGGGTGTATTGGGGTTCTGGGTAGTGAGCCAAAATATTACAATACTTGTAATCCTTATATCACTAGTAAAATATTTTCTTTCTGTTTCGCCCGTGGACGTACGCTAAAAGCCGAACCACGTAATTTCTGGTGTCCTGTGTGTTACTGTGTCTTATTATTTTCTCAATTTTATTTTAGCTGCGTGTCTGCTTCACCAACTAATTTCCTAACAGTTCTTTATGCCGCAGCTCTGCTTATTATCCTCAATCAGACGACCAAACCGAAGTAGTTAATCGCTCATTGGAAGGATATTTATGATGTTTTGCTGGTCACCAGCCTTCTACCTGGACTAACTGGTGGCCTTGGGCTGAATAGTGGTATAATACTGCATTCCAATCTGCCATCAAAATGACTCCATTTGAAGTAGTCTATGGTCGGCCTCCGCCTCGCATCAAATCTTACTTGCCTGGCACCACTAATGTTCATGCTGTCGACTTGGCACTTCGTGATAGGGATCTGATTTTACGTCTTCTTAAAGATAACTTAGAAGCTGCTCAGTTGCGCATGAAGTTTTATGCGGATAAACACCTTACAGACCGCGTATTTGCTGAAGGAGATTGGGTATATCTTCGTCTTCAACCTTACGGTAGTCCACTTTGCATCGAAATGGTACTCATAAGTTATCCCCACGTTATTATGGTCCTTTTTGAATTCTTTCTTGCATTGGATTTGTGGCTTACAAATTAGATCTGCCAGCTACAAGCAAGGTTCATCCTGTTTTTCATGTTTCGTGTTTAAAGCGGAAACGAGGAGTTCATACATCATCTCAACAGCTTCCTGCTTCTCCTTATTTCGTTGCTTGGGAGTGGCAGCCCTTGGCCATTTTAGATCGTGGACTTTTCAAACACCATAATCTCCCTGTTACTAAGCTCCTTGTTCAGTGGCATGGTCAGTCAAAATAGGAGGCTACTTGGGAGGAATATTATGAGTTCGTGGCCTGCTTTCCTTCTTTTCAGCTTGAGGACAAGCTGCCTTCTGCGGAGGGCCGGATGTTAGGATCGTAGTCTTAGTTATATATTATTGTCTTTTATGTTAAGGATTAGTTATTATTATGTCATTAGGAGTTATTACGTAGAAGGATTTCTTTGACTCTATATAAGGAATTGCGGTTCGATTAATAAATAACAAGAATTGCTTCATTAACTCTTGCTTTTCTCTCTGCCTACCTCTCCTCTTTAATCTTCTCTCAATTCATTTGCTGTCAATCTGTGAGCAGCAATCTAACATGTTCTCATTTATTTGTGTGCTTATTTTTTCTGTAAAAGTTCTAAAGGAGGTAAATTATAGGTTTTTTTTTAATTTTTAAGATATTCTTAATTATTTGTTGATATTTAAGAACTGAAAATGAAATGAACTTTAAACTCTTTCATGCCTTTTTGAGTATTGAAGCTGTTGAAAAAAAAAATTGTCTCATAAAATAAATTTACTTAAGGCCTAGATACTTTAAAGCTGCCCCTGGACAGACTTCAACCGCAATCCTCGCGAACTTACCCTTGGTAGCCGACTCTCTATTATAGTCGTCTTAATTACTTTTCTAATTACTTGATCTAGCATATGGAGAACACCCTTTTGTGGTAATAGTATAAAGGCATTCCTGTTAATCTAATCCAAGCAATAAGAGTCAATTTTATCAGTAGTACTATCAAATTGAGAATAGCAATCATTATAATTTACAAAGAATTTAATTAACGTTCGACATGGTGATCTTGTATTCTTATTCAATCTGAACGTGGCATAACCACGCAATTAATGCGCAGACTTTTACCTCTGAAGCCAAACAAAATAAATTGAGACTTGGAACTTTCTAATAATGTAAATTGCAAACCACTTTTGGAATTTTCTTCTTGTTTTATGGGTATACTTTTATGTTTTCTTTTTTTTTTTAAAAAAAAAAGTCAAACTCAAATATAATCAAAAGTGGCGTAGGTAATAGACTCAGAAAGGATAAACTGTAATGAATTGACATGGTTTCTTGATCACCTGCCATCAAGTTTTGCTTTTAGAAGGATAAATATCCATTTAGATGACATACTCTAGGTTAAATATTTATTATTTTTTATATTTTAAAAAATATCTTAAAATATTTCTTTTATTAAATATACGTTCTTCCCCTATCCTTTTTTATTTGTACACTAATATCTTCAAATAATCTTTTCATTGTTTACATAAATATTTTTTACAAAATTTACGTAATTAATATCAAACTAATCTCTAAAGTAAAATGATAACAAGAAATTTCACAATAATTTTATTTAGGATTAATTTCATGAATTGATATTTTTAATTTCGATTAACATCCCCAAGATTATTGCAACAACATGTTTGCAAAAATTAAGAAAAAAATAAGGTTAAAAATGTAATATATTTAACAACAGAATTTTCTAAAATATAAAGACTAAACTAACATTAAATTCAAAATATAAGGACTAACCTAATATATTCTTTTATTTAATTTAATACAGCTACTTGGAAAATTTTGACCACATCTACAAATAATTTTTCATCAATCTCAAATTCAACAAATAAATTAATTAACAGAAAATACTCGTATAATAGCAGAAGAAGATGCTTCCCATGCACATCAAGCAATCATTTCTTGTCACGACTAGCCCCAAATCCTAGGACGAGCTTTTCTAATCCATAAAACCAAACTAAGAACATTTTATAAAAATAAAAATTCTACTGAAATTTCAATAGAGTTTCCTCTATAGTTATGACATTCTTAATCCTACAAATAACAAAATAACACTCCCAAAATAATTTTAAAATACAACAAACTTCACCAACCATCATCTCAACAATACTAAATATTATCTGAAATATTTCAACACCCAATACAATAAGTTATCCTTAGTTATAAAATTATACAATCTGAAACATTTCAATTTGAAAATTCAATAACTCCTAATACCATTATGTGGCCAAAATATAAATAACTATTATTACTGAGTCAATTATTATACCTGCAAATCTCTTGTGGGGAGAAAATATAATAAAAACCGAGTGAGTATAAAAACTCAGTGAACCCAGTGAGTATATAGTAGATTTTGAAAATAATTTTACTTTAAAAATAATTTGATCATTTCTAAATAAATTTATCAAAATGTCACAATAACTTAAATAAATATTTTTAATTCAAAATCATGCACTAATATAATAAAGTCACATAATATTGTACAAAATTAAGGAAAATTAATAACACATGATATCAAATATTGAACATCGAAAACTATCACTAAACATGTACCCAAGGAAAATAATCTCATTATACTCGGATCTCGGCAAACGAGTAATCAAGAAACCATCATGCTTCGAGCTACACGGATAATTAAGACCTCAAAGGATATGCAATTAAGAAACTATCATACTCCAAAGCTACATGGATAAAAGGAGAAATAACATCTCATATCTTATAACATTTCATTATATCTCATCATAACTCATCATATCTCATCATCACAATTATGCATATATAACTAGTCTCCAAAAGATAAAAGCGATCAAGTACATACCCCAAAGTCTCTGTGTCTATTCAAACGGGCTCCACAAGCCTGTATTTCATATCATCACATATTATCCCATATCATCTTATATCATCTCATGTTATCTCATCACTGTATATAAGGAAGAGTATTATCCAATAATTTTACAAATGATCATAAATACACACGTATATAAACATCCAATAATATTCGAAATCATATTTTCTTTTACTTTCAACAACCTTTAAATCTATTTTCTTTTCTTTAAAATATTATTATCACTCATATATTCAAAATCGAGAATAAAATCATTTATCGTACACATTTCTGATAATAAATACCATTATACAGATAAAATTCATTTTTAAAAAATCATTAAGTCAAAACCTTTAGAAAATTCATTTGCAAATATAATTTATCATATTTAATATTATAGTAATCCATAAAAAAAATAAGTTTTGTACATTCCACTCACAGCAACGACACTCAAATTCAGTGTCTTCAACGTCTACGGTTGATACTTGTTTGCGGGTCCTCCTAATTTAAGAAATAATTTAATTATAATACGCAACATGAAATACAAGTAATTATACTCAATAAAGCTCAAAACTCACGTAATACAATTATCGATTGTATATAATTACCAAAATACCCTTATATCTAAAAATTACCAAAATACCCTCGATATCAAAATTTACTAAATTACCATCAGAGTCATAATGTATCAAATTATCCTCAGAATCTTAATTATCGAAATGTCCTTAATTTAAATTATAACAATAATATGTGAATTGAAATTACCTATAGAGTGTAAAATTATTGAATTATCCTTATAACGTAAATGATCGATTTACTCTTAAAATCTCAAATTACCTAACTGTCCTAATCCATAATTATCAAATTATCCACAACTTTCAAAAAATAAAAAATTAACCCCAAGTTTAGGTAAAAATTACCCTACGAATTCAAAATTATCAAAATACTCCTAAAATCATAATGTACCACATTAACCTTAAAATCATAATCTATCAACTTATCTTCAATTTCAGCAATTACCAAAATACCCACAAAGATTAAAAAATTACTCTTAGGGTCTAAAATTATCCAAAATGCCCTTATCGATCAACGATCAGGAATTCAAGTAAAATTATCAAAATGCCCTTATGGATCAACGATCAGGAATTCAACAACGGCAATGGGAAACACCTGTTAGTTAGTTCATATCACATTTAGCTCAAAGGTGGGGGTGTTGAGCTTCCACGTGCAGTGGTGGCACCAAATCGAGCTCCCAAAGGAGGTTTTGCTGCAAAAGTTCACGCTTCGATTGCTGCAAAAGTTAGCAATAAGATACTATAATTCATGAAAATGTTATTATAAAAAAAGTAAGATGGAGTAGAAAGAGATGATTAATTACTAGCATGTCGACTTTAAAACCGTGTTTGTTTGCGTACCAAAACCAACATAGCCAAAATAAATTAATCTATGCCAACTCTTAGAGCTTTTGACTTTTATACATAAGTACGGATATTAAATACGAATTTGAACGAGTATTCAAATTAAGACCATATGATGTTAACATTTTTTTTTAATAGATTGTAACACCGTTTGATGTTAACATGACCACACCAAATCCACATTTAAGCACCCTCATCATAAAATTTCTAATACACACACTCACTCAAACAAAATCATTTTCAAGTTCGAAAATCCCAGATATTATAAAACCTTAGACACGTTGACAATGATGTGAATATATTTTTATAATGTTATAAACAAAATTTACAATTTTTGAGAATGTCTATTCACTCAATTGTCAGTTTATCCCAAATTTTCTGTCCGAATTGAAAAATTTTCACCCACACACGCACGTGCACTTGCACACACACAGACATACTTCTGTGGTTGATGCTTGTACAAAATTCCGAAAACGCGAAGTTTACAACATTGTAAATGACTTTTAAAACATTGTAAATATCTTTGACAATGTTGGGATACCTGTCACAATCCTGTAAAAGTAGACATTTACACGAAAATTTGCGCCAACATCACCATCGTCGAGAATTTTCCAACGTATATATGCATAAACAGCCTTGACCGACTGTTGACAAATAACGTTGTACTAACAAAATAAATTCATAAAATTTTGACACTTTCTTTTTTTCCCTGTAAAATATAAAAACCTCGCTAAGGTCAACATCAGTAATATTGAATTTAAATTGGGCAATTATACTAGCTGTAACCCAATTTCTAAAGATATTCTATGATTTCCAAGTTGAATAGTCCACAAGAGACATGTGAAGAGAATACAAAGGCAAGAACCTTTCCTCTGTGCATTAGCGAATCCAAGCAAATATTTTATTTTGCTCTAAACACGGCAAGTAGCGATCAAGAACGGGGGCTGAAATAGTAATAAAACAACTGTCTAAGTTTCTTACTATCACCATCATAAATGCATGAAGTCGCCAAAATGGACCAGAACTAAAACGAGTACAAATGTCAAAGAGATAAGTACAGCTAGCACTATAAACACCATGCAACGATTGAGCGTCTTCTTCGTCATCTTTCAATACTCAAGATAACAGTCCATTTATTCATTAGCTAAGGATATTATCCAACATTTCGAGAATTGTTACACGGCTAATATTATTAAGGTCGAGGCCATCGAAGACCATTTGCCTAACCTATACTTAAAAGCTAACTTGAGAGTTGAGGTTTTCATTCGGCTCATGCTATTGCCCAATAATAAATTATTCTCAGCTAATGTGGAATAATTTTCTCATCTCAGCAAAGATAATGTTTAATTCTTGAGCTAGCTTTTGATTATGACTGTGGCTGGTAAACACTCATGCACATGTAAGTCCATGTTACATTTCTACATAATAAGAACGAAGCGTTGTTGTCGAACAATATCCTCAGATCCACGAGGTGGGATTACATTCTCGGTAGAGATAATCTTTGACTTTTGAGTTAGCCTTGAAATATAAGTAAGGCTCATGAGCGCTCATACATGATTAGTCTCATACTACCTTTTCATATGATAAAAACCAAATAAAGAGATCGGACTGCATATAAAATGTGATTGCATATGTTACAGCCATAACACACCTACATGCATAAGAATATGCTTTTAAATAAATATTTTCGTAATTTAAAAAGTAAAAAACAAAAGAAAGTATATGTTTATTCTTAGTTATAAAAAAGAAAGTATATTATAATAATCAATTTATTAGAACATTTCAATTGTTCTAGGTACAAGTTGATACCTTGTTATATAAGAAACTGTGGCAACTCCTATGAATACTATTGAGCATGTGAGGAATTTGGGGACTAAGAGCTTTAATGGTTCTAGAGATCCACCTGAGATTGAGTCATAATTTATCAAATTAGAATGTATTGTTAATGTTATTAGATGTTCAAAGAAAAACAGACTTACTTTTACAACCTTCCTACTTAAGGATATAGTTTATCACTGGTGATAAACAGTAGTAAATAGTAGAGCATCGATATTAGGGACATGCTGTAATTACCTAGGCTACTTTTCATAAGAAATTTTATGATTATTATTTTCCAGTTGTATATTAGGATATTAATGAAGTGAATTACTTCTATTTGTCCAGAGATCTATGTCAGTAGAAAAATATGAGAAGAAATTCTTGGATCTTTCTAGATTTACTATTCTCGCAGTTGCTGATGAGAGGAAGAGATGCAAACGATTTGAAGAGGGTCTTCAATTCGAGATCCGCAAAACCATAACTGCATCTTGATAAACTGAGCTTGTTGAAATGGTAGAGGCAGCTAAGAGAGTAGAGCATAGTATCTCAGAGGGATGCAGAGTTTAAGCCTTGAAATAGAAACGTAGCCAGAGTGGGACAGAGGGTGCCTCAAGTAGTAGGCCATTGAAGAAAGACTTACATATGAATTACTCTGTTAGTATCCAAAAGAGTCAGAGTATAGGCTTTATAGGACATCAAAGATTAACTGCCAACTATACTTCTATACAACTGTCAGTGGAGAGTAATTTTAAAACATGGGGGTAGCATGATAGAGGTGGTGGGAGATTCCGTGATGATTGTTCTGAGAGTATTCAGTAGACTCCTTGCCTTTTGTATATCAGGCACTATCCGGGTCAATGCCATGTTAAAGATAAAGTATGTTATTCATGCAGAACAATATGGACATATTAGGAGATTCTACCCCACCTTACTTCAAAGTGATAGCTCCACTCGAGGGACAGCCCCACAATATCAGTCTCACTCTAGACAGAGTCAGGGTTAAAAAGGTGTACAATCAGAAGGTTCTTTGTCTTCTACATTAAGTCAGATAGGTTAGTCTGGTCGACCTCAGACTCAGGCTTGAGTTTTTGCGTTGACGCAGTAGGAGGCTCATGCTACACCAGAAGTCATCATGGGTACATTATTTATCTTTAGTCGCAAAGCCCATATTCTCATTGATCTAGAATCTACCTATTCTTTTATTTCTCTTACTTTTTCCATGCATAAAGAGTAAGAACCTCAACTACTAAATTATGATTTAGTTATTAATATACCTATGGAAGAGTCATTACTTGTTGATAGAGTATATCGAGATTGTATAATTAGATTGAGTGAGCATAAATTTGGAGCGAATTTGATTATTTTAGACATTTATGATTTTGATGCTATTTTGGACATGGATTGGCTTAGATCTCACTGTGGATTGCTTTAATAAGGAAGTTCTATTTAGGAAGCGAGGAACAAACAAAGTGAAATTATATAATGAGCGTAGAGTTTTACCTTCATGTGTTATATCGACTATTAGTGCGAGACGGTTGTTAAAAAAATGATGCTTAGCTTATCTTGCACACACGATAGATACTGAAGTTTGAGAGTTGAGATTGGAGGATATTCCAGTAGTTCAAGAGTTTTCAGATGTATTTCTAGACAAACTTCTTGGGATGCCATCTAACAGGGAGATTAATTTTTCTATCAATTTAGTTCCTGGAACAACTCCTATATATAGAGCACCATATAGGATGGCTCTAGCTGAATTAAAGAAACTTAAAGTTCAACTATAGGAATTGGTAGATAAGGATTTATTCTACCAAGTGTATCTCGTGAAGCGCCAATCTTGTTCGTTGAGAAAAAAGATGGTTACTCTCAGACTTTGCATTGACTATAAATAGCTGAACAAAGTTATAGTACGCAATAAGTACCCACTTCGGCGTATTGATAATTTTTTTTTATTAGTTTCATAGAGCGAAGGTGTTTTTTAAGATCGATTTACGCCCCAGATATCACCAGCTAGAATTAAAGAGGCTTATGTTCTTAAAACAGCATTCAGAACCTGCTATGGACATTATGAGTTTTTAGTGATGTCATTTGGGTTAACGAATGCTTTAATGGCTTTTATGGATCTCATGAATAAAGTATTTCAGTCTTATTTAGATTAATTTGTGATTGTATTTATTAATTATATTTTAGTGTATTCTCAAAATCAGGAAGAGCACACTAAGCATTTACGTACTATACTGCAAATCTTGAGGCAAAAGCAATTGTATGCCAAGTTTAACTAGTGTGAGTTTTCATTAGACAGAGTAATATTTCTGGGCCATGTGATATCAGCTAAAGGTATTTATGTTGATCCTCAAAAGATCGAAGTGGTTGTGAATTGGGAACGACCTATAAATGTTACAGAGGTTAGAAGTTTCCTTGTATTAACTGGCTATTATTATAGATTTATGGAGGGATTCTCAAATATTGCTACTCCTCTTACACAATTAACTAGAGAGAGTGCTAAGTTTCATTGGGATGATGATTGTGAAAAGAGTTTTCAAGAACTTAAGACATGTTTCACTTCAGCATCGATTCTTACACTTCTATCCAGTAATGAAAGATTTGTGGTATATAGTGATGCCTCTAGACAAGGATTGGGATATGTATTAATGTAGCATGAAAAAGTTATGGCTTCTGTTTCTAGACAACTTAAAAAGCCTAAACATAACTATTTGACATATGATCTAGAGTCGGCAATAGTGATGTTTGCACTTAAAATATAAAATATTCCTTATATAGAGCAATGTGTTAGATTTTCATGGATTATAAGGGTCTCAAGTATTTGTTAGCTCAGAAAGACTTAAATCTAAGACAGAGGAGATGGATTGAGCTGATTAATAACTATGATTACACTATTGATTATCACCCAGGCAAAGCAAATGTGATAGCGGATGCACTAAGTAGGAAGTCTTCCAGCTTTATAGCTCATTTGCGAGTCGTCTGCATGCCTTTGTTAATTGAATTGAGATTTTTAGGAGTTGAGTTGAAAGTTAATAATGGTAGAGCTTTGATGACTAATTTTTTAGTTAGACCGACTTTGGTTGACAAAGTCCATAAGATGTAAGATCAAGACCCACAATCAATGAATTTGAGAGAAGATGTGCAAAAAGATTTATGAACTGATTTTATGGTGAGAGATTATAGAGTTTTAGTCATAAATAATAGACTTTGTGTACTAGATATAAAGGATCTGAAAAGGGAGATCATAGAGGAAGCTTATTACGGGATACATCATGATAGTAGGATGATGTACCATACATTGAGAAATCATTATTAGTGGCAGGGCATAAAGAGAGAGATAGCAGAATTTATTTCTCGATGTTTAGTTTGCCAGCAGATTAAGGCAGAACATCAGAAGCTTGCAGGATTTTTATAGCCACTTCCTATTCCTGAGTGAAAATAAGAGCATATCACTATATACTTTGTAACGAGACTTCCACATACTCAAAGATGATAGTATTTGGATGATTGTTGACCGACTCACAAAATCAACACATTTTTTACCATGCAAGATTACTTATTTAATAGATAAATTGGGGAGTATTTTTGTGGCTGAGATAGTTCAACTTTATGGAGTACTTGTGTCGATTGTTTCATATAGAGATCTCGGTTCACTTTTAAATTTTAAACTAGTTTACAGAAGGCTTTAGGTACCAAGTTAAATTTTAGTATTACTTTTCATCCTCAGACTGATGGCTAGTCAGAGCATACTATTCAAACAATGAAGGATATGTTTTGAGCATGTGATTTAGAATTTAAAGGTAGTTGGGACATTTATTTACCTTTGATGGAATTTGCGTACAACAACATTTTCTAAGCCAGTATCAAGATGGTATCATATGAGGCTGTGTATGGCCAAAAATGTAAAACTCTAGTGTGTTGGGATGAGTCTCAAGAGCGAAGACTAATTGATCCTGAATTAGTTCAGGATATGAATGAAAAGATACAACTTATTCAGGATAGATTAAAAGTAACCCAAGATAGACAAAAGAGCTATGCAGATAAGTGCAGATAGGAACTTGAATTTGAAATTGGTGACAAGGTCTTTATACGGATATCACCTTAGAAAGGGGTACTTTGATTTGAGACATATGGGAAGCTAAGTCCACATTATATTAGGTCGTATAAGATCGTAGAGCATATTGGTCCGTTAGCTTACCAATTAGCACTACCACGTGAGTTATCTAGAATTTATGACATGTTTTATGTCTTGATGCTCTGAAAGTACGTGTATGATTTGAGTCATATGTTATTAAGACAACCAATAGAGTTAAAAGAAGATTTGACTTACAAATAGGAGATAGTGGAAATATTGGAAATGAGACATCAAGGCTTGCGTTAAGACCATCCCATTAGTAAAGGTATTGTAGAGGAATCATATAAAGGAAGAGGCTACTTGGGAACCCAAAGACCTAAAGTGAGCTCAATTTCTCTAATTGTTCTCATCAGACGTGTAAATTTTGAGAACTAAATTTTTATAAAAGAGAAAGATTGTAATATATGCACTTTTGTTTGCTAATTGAAAGTCTTATGTAATTTTTCTATTCAGAATTAATTTAAAAATTGTTGGACATTTTACAAATTAATACAGATAACTTTGTCACATTTATTAAATTATCGCGTATAAATAATTTAAATTTATTACGATATAAAACTAAGACAATTTGAGTGTAATTTCGAAGTCGGTTAGTCAGATTTTTTGTTATTATGAATCTGACATTAGCTTAATTAGTATTAAGCTATTAAAAAAATTTCTTTAAATGAAGAGAGAGTGGTGAAGAGAGAGAGAAGAAGAGAGAGAGAGAGAGAGAGAGAATAGGGTTGACCCATTGACTTGCAACCCTATAGCCATGATCCGACTAGACCTCATGTTTTTCGGCCATCGTTACCAACGTGCTTAATACTATTTTAAAGCTTGTGAGATGCCGGTCACATCCTTGTCATCCTTATTGTCAGAAAGTAGTTGGAACGCTGTTGGTGAAGCTTGAAAACCCACGGCTAAAACTAATTTTTGCAGTCATTGATTCGACAGAAATTTGGCACGCCACCAGTTGGGTTCCACTTCTCTCACCTTTAGTTTCCATTTTCGATTAGTGCTATCACCTGAAACGGTTGGATTGCCTACGGTCGGTAAGTTGTAAACCCGTGGCTTTAACAGCTAAATCCGCGGCTGTCACCGCTTATGGGTAGTCACCACCAGCATTGTTAGACTCATCGTGGCTAGAACTACTAGACTTGAGCTTCCAGTCACTGTTGACTAGTGAGGAACAATTCGATAAATTTATAAAACTTAAGGTTAATTCTATAATTTTTAAAAGTTATGGGTAATTTAGTAATTATAGACTAAGACAGTTAGGAAATTTGAGATTTTGAGAGTAAATTAGTAATTTATATTATCAGGGATAATTTGATAATTTTATACTCTAGAAGTAATTTTGTAAATTTAAAACTCACAGATTATTTTTATAATTTAATTGAGGATATTTCGGTAATTTAGGATTCAGAGGATGATTTGATAAATTATGATTTTGAGGATAATTTAGTAAATTTAGATATTGGTAGCATTTTGGTAATTTTTTTATATAATGGTATTTTGGTAATTTTATAAAATCAGGAGTTGTATTAAGTGAGTTTCCAGTTTTATTGAGTATAATTACTTGTATTTATATTGCGAATAATAATTATATTATTTCTTAAATTAGGAGGACCTGCGAATAAGAACCAACCCGCAAACGTTGACGACACTGGATTTGAGCATCGTCATTGTGAGTGGAATATACAAAACCTATTTTCTCTTTGGATTATTATGATTTTAAATAAAGTAAATCATGTTTGTAAATAAATTTTTAAGGCTCTGATTTAATGATTTTCTAAAAATAAATTTTTATCTATTTAAGGGTATTTATTATTGAAAAAGTGTATGATTAATGATTTTTTTCTGATTTTGAATATTTGCATAAAAATAATATTTTAAAGAAAAGAAAATGGATTTGAGGGTTGTTGAAAGTAAAAGGAAATGTGATTTTTGATATTATCAAATGTTTACATATATGTGTATATATGTATGTTTTCAAAATCATTGAATGATACCTTTCCCAAGATGTAGTGCTATTGATACTGATGAGATGATATGTGATCATATGAGATACAGGTTTTTGAGACCCGCCTTAGTGGGCACAGAAGCTTTAGGTCACGTACTTAAGTGTTTTTGTCTTTTGGGGACAAATAATGCATGTATAGCTATGATAATGAGTTATAATGAGTTATGATGAGATGTGATGATATATGAGATGTTGTTTCTCCATCTATCCGTGTAGCTCCGGGGCGTGATGTTTTCTTGATTACTTGTCCGTCGAGGTCCAGGTATGATGGGATTCTTTTCTTTGGGTACTTGTTTGGTGATAGTTTTTTGATATTCGGTATTGATATAATGTGTTGTAAATTTTTATTGACTTTATGCAATATTATGTGATTTTATTATATTAGTGCATGATTTGATTTAAATATGTTTGTTTAAGTTATTATGACATTTTGATGAATTTATTTAGAAATAAGCAAATTATTTTTAAAGTTAAATTATTTTAAAAAACTACTATCTACTCGTTAATTTTCACTGAGTTTTATACTCACTCCGTTTTTATTATATTTTTTTCTCTATAAGAGATTTGCAGGTACAATAATTAACTCAGCAATGATATTTATTTGTATTTTGGCCACGTGATGATATTACGAGTTATATAATTTTTAAGTTGAAATATTTCTAATTGTATAATTTTATAATTGAAGATAACTTACTGTATTGGGTGTTAAATATTTCAGATGATATTTGGTCTTTATTGGGATATTAATTGGCGGAGTTTGTTATATTTTAGAAATATTTTAGGAGTAATATTTTATTATTTGCAGGATTGAGAATGTTATAACTGTAGGGAAAATTCAGCCAAAATTTTGGTAAAATCTTTTTTTATAGAATCATTATTAGTTTGACTTTATGGATTAGAGAGACTTGTTCTGTAGATTCGAGGCGAGTCGTGGCAATCATAGCAGCTGCGAAATCAGATTTAAATTTTGAAGGGTTTTTGCTATATTCATCAACGATGGAATCAGTGGTTCCACCACTGAAGAGAACTTGGTCTGATGCGAGAAGTCCCTTCTTCTGAATGAGATTCTCGAAGTAATTGTTATCGAAAGAATTGGGTATCACCAAATCAAGTGGTGATAGATTGCTGTCGCCATCATTAGCGGGGCACTGACTCCTTTGAGTGGTCGCGAATCCGGCATCAATATTGCTTTGATTGTTATAAATCCTATCACGGAAAATTGCACATTGTGCTCGGCCAATTATATGAGCTCCTGAATTTCGAATGAAACAATACGTTAATTAATATTATTGATTACTTGGACATAGTTAATGAAGAAATATTATTTTTCATATACATTATGATATGACAAATATCATATAGACATATATATAGAGAGAGAGAGGAGTAGGAGTACCTGAAAGGGCAACCAAGTCTCTTGCATTCAAGCCTTTGGTAGCGAAGGTGGAAATAAGTTTGTCCAAGCCATCTCTAAAGCTGGGGAGGTTTTCTGCTAAGCTTCTACTGGCCGTCGTTGAGTCTCTACTACCAAGATTAATAGTACAGAACGGCATCGGCTTATCAGTGTTTCTGTTAGCAATATGGCTCTTATTGTATTAATCTTGTAGACAATGAATGATGATTTACTCACAGCGAAAGAAGCATCACGAGCTCCAACAGCAACGATATCAGCGCATGAAACAACTCCAGGGCAAACTCTCTCCAGTTGAGACTTGACACTGTCTATAACTTCGAATCCTCTAGCTGATTTAAAATTTGGAAGTGCATTTTTCTCGCTGTCAATGGAGGAGGAATCGTCCGACAAAATGGACGCGTCACAACCTTGAACGACGCAATTTTGAAAACGGAGGCGAATGAGGGATGCCGCCATCCTATGCTCTTGTGAAACAGCATTTCTCATGTCTGTTCGGATTGTTTTGAGGGCATTAGGGCATGTCATCATAGAATGTTGGTCAGAGTTGTGCTGCACATTGTGCTGAGATGATCAACGACAATATGGAGACAAATATTATTTGAGAAAGGGAAGCCATTCTATCTGAATGAGTAGTGAAAGATGAAATAGAAGCTCAAACTTTGCATGGTATCACAACGGCATGTTGGGATACTGAAATTTATTAGTAGTTTTTTTGGGTTTGGTCCATTAAGGCGGCTTCATGCCTATACACATGATTGCTGCATGCCGTGTGCAGAGCAAATCAAACTTATGCCCCGATATATTAATTTTTGCATGGGAAAGAAATTTTTGCGCCTTAATAATATTTCTCTCGTTAAGCATTCAACTTGGATACCTATGAAAATCAATAAAGACAGGAGTACAGCTAATAATCAATTGGTTGTAATTGTCCAATTTAAATAAAATATTAATGTTGACCTTAGTACACACGTATCGTATGATTTACAAGATGTTGCGCTCAAGTTATCTAATCTGTTAATTTTATCCATACTTTGTCAGCTTAGTGAATGCTGAGAGATTGGGAGTCTGGTGCAAATTATTATATCAACAAACCAAAATACGTTCAATAACGAACGCATGTATGTCCACCTAATAATAAAATTGTTAGTAAACATCAATTTGAGGTCAACTATAGCCCTTTTGTCTTCATCTTAATCTCTGTGAATAATTTATTTTTTCATGAAGTATTTTGTTATTATTGAACCTCTTTTTTTTTTTTTTTTAACAGAAGTTATTGTTTAACGTTTATGGAAGTTTTCATGTTGGATTATGATCACTTAGGTATTTATCTTGAGGATGGATCGGAAATCCCTAAAATTACGCTAAATGTTAGTCATATTTCAAAGTGAGAATTTTGTAATGACCAAAAAAAAATAAAAAAGTTATGTTTTATAGAAACTCAGGGCATGGTCGGATCCTTTGATCTTATTTCAAATTTAGTGCATATGTTTGTTTCAATATTGTCGCTTATACGAAGGAATGAAAATTGAAAAAAAAATATATACTCAACCATATGTAATAAGAAAGATTTCGCTCTATATTAAATAATTTTCTACCTCCAATTAAAATGTTAAAAATGATAAATTAATAAAATAATTTTCTACCTCCAATTGAAATGATAAAAATGTTAAATTATTCTTTTAGTAAGACTAACTTAATTGGTATTCAAATGATTTTAGTATTGCTTTGATAGTATATAGAAGTTTATTGATCTAACTTAATTTAGATGTTAACTCAAGAGTTGAGAGTTATCTAAAACTTATTTACATATCTCAAGATTTATTTTTCAACTAATGTGGGGCACAATTTCAATAACAATCATTTTGTAAATCTTTTAGTTGATCTTTATTAGATGGTAAGATAGTGTGGGATAATTTACACTACATCAAAGATGAGTTTTTGCGGCTGAAAATAATCCCCATAAATAGACAGTTTTGGCTGCAAATAACCCCTTTGCGGCTCAAAATTATGTATTTGCAGCCAAATACTATTGGTTGAAATAAGTGGCCTCACAAAAGGTTCTAGCCTTTTTGCAACCAATTTGAACTCCTGCAAAAAGAATTTGCCGGGAGTTTTGCAGCCATAAAATTTTCTCGCAAATAAATTCAAGAATATTCTTAGATTTTGCTGCCACTTTTTATAGCCAGCATTTTCCCCGCAAATAACCTAGCAAATATTTTTAATTCCCAAATTGATTCCCCTACAAATTTTATGAGATTATTTTTCATCTCGCTAATTCAATTATTTTTATTTTATTTAGTAATTGTAATAAACATAATTTATTGAAAAATTATCAATTAACTATATTTTCCATATATTGTTAAAAATCCAACAAAGACTGGTATATTGCACCAAATGCATCGACTAATCTTATTACAAGTATCATCTCCAAAAAAAAAAAAAATTGAAATATTAACAGGAGCATCGTTTAGCAACACTGCAGTCCACTGGGATGCCATTCATTTATTCTGAAAAAACAGAAAAATAAAATAAAAGATTACAAACTAAACCAATTGATTATAACATATTGAATCACATTGTTAAAACTAGCAACAACTAACAAATCCAATAAAAGTACCTACTTCTCTAACTTCAATTTTCGAGCACTTCCAAATCAATTTTCAAGCTAATTCCATTATTAGAATGCCTCAACACATTATCAGTTGATGGTCTTAAAGAGAAAATAATAGGTGAAGTACTATAGAATAAAAAACTAAAAGATAAGTAATTTGAAGAGTAACAATGTTAGCTATACAAGTTAACTGACTTACAAATATATGTCTCAAAGTTGCATAGTGATTAGATATGCACTACAAGCATCCGCAACCTATTACATAAATAAGTACCAACATTTTAAATAACATATTCAAATAAATTTAATTAAATTATCAAAATATGTAATAATCGTTCACTTCTAACCAAATTGATTTGACATCCACATTTACAAGACTAGAAGTGATCTAGTGTTCTCATTACGACAAAGACATGCTGTCTTGCTTTTCGTACTCAAACCCCAAAAATTAGCCTAGGCAGGGAAGTCACTTATAGTCCACATTAATATTGCATGCAATTTAAACATTTGATTACTTGATACATCATAAGTTGGAACACCTTCATGCCATAATTCTTTTAATTCATTAATTAATGGTTGTACGAATACATCGATCTTATTACTAGGTGCTTGAGGACCATCAATAAGCATTGACAAGATAAAGAAAGATTGCTTCATGCGCATCCATGGTGGTAAGTTATAAGGTATTAACACAACAGGCCATGTACTATGAGATACTAACATAGTTCTAAAAGGGTTGAAGCCATTAGCTGCTGAACTAAGTCTAACATTTCGACTATCACTTGTAAAATCAAGATTTTTCTCATCAAATGATTTCCAAGCAGAAGAATCTACTGATGCCTCAAAACCATCATCAATGTGACCCTTTACATGCCATCTCATAACTGAAGTTGTTTTTGATGACATAAAAAATCTTTGTAATCTTGGAACTAATGGGAAATACCTTACTTGTTTAGAGGGTACCTTTTGCAAATGAGCACCATTAGGATTAGCATCAAATTGTTTGTATTTAGATGTGTCACATATACTACAATGATCAAGTTTTTCATCCTCATCTTTAAATAGGATGCAATCATTAGGGCATGCATCCCATGTCTTATATGTGAAACTTAAATCAAAATGATCTTATTGACCTCATAATATGCATTTGGTAGTTATACATCTTCAGGAAAAGCTTCTTTAAGTAACTGTAAATAATAGTGTAAATGATTTATCTGTCCAATCACAACGTTTTAGATGCAAGAGTCTTTGTATAAATGATAATGCTGTGAACTTTTTGCAAGATGGGCAATAGAGATTCAGCCTCTTGGAGAGAAACAAAGAGATAAAATATTAAATTAAAGATATATTAATTTATATCATCAAATTTTAGCTCTCTATTTTTCTTCGATTAAATGGCTTAAAATTTATATTTAAAATTATATTTAATGTTGTGTCTCTTTAACTTATTTTTATTCTTTTATATATATACACTCATTGTTATACACATAAGACACAACTAATTAGGAAGACACAATTAATTAGGTCACTCCAAGGTTAGCGCACCCCTTGTTTATTTATATTTTTTAGTATGAAAACAATTGGATTAGAAATGCTAGGGGTATGAAAGAGTCAGAAAATAGACACTTGGGATAAAATATAGATCGAATAATTATTATGGACTTATGGTTAATAACAGAGAGTAGGAAATAAAAAAAAATTATATGAAGAAAGAACTTACTTAATATCTTGTAACAACATAGTCAATATAAATACAATTCAAAAGAGAACACGTGCTACACTTTTATAATATTGGATCAATTTAATTGTAACAGCATTAATGGATGTTGCCTGAGAAATCTTCATTAGAGAATGCAAATTAGTTGATATATCCTTATTATTTTCATTAATTTCTTGAGTGTTCCTCTCATTAATTTGCATGGAGTTCTTGTGTTTTCTAACAATAAAACACTATAAGAATTTCATGTATTTACAGCATCTTATATACAACGTTTCATAAAGAAACGCTATAGTAAATAGTATAGATAGCGTTTAACTTTGAAACGCTATTATAGATTATTAATTTTGATCAATTGTAGTGTTAAATTTTAAAATGCTAGAAAAATTATTTGTTACGTGCCACACCACCTTTACTCCCTGCACTTTTCGATTAAAAGTAGCATTTACTTTTTGCTGAAAGTAATTTTTTTTTAACCACTTAAAATGATCTCGCGCTAAACTCATGATATTGGGTTCTCTCTCAAATAAAAAAAAAAAAAAAAGGAACACAAACTCACGATCTTCAATTTCCAAAAGAAAATAAATAAATAAACACCTAACAGCTTTGCTTTCATTCTTCATTAACAATTTTCATAATATTTCTTTTGATAAAAATATTACATTCATTTTCATTTAACAAAACCAGGAAGATATTGCAAGGATTGTTTAGATCAACAAAATCTTAGAGCTGAAATTGTAAGAATCGTTGGAATTTCTTGTAAGTTTTCTTCATTATCTCGCTGGAATTTCTTGTAAGAATTGCTGTAATTTTTTCTCAATTTCTTACAAGTTCAAGTGATTTCAGTTGGATGTTGATTTTAGAGAAACAAAAGTTGTCTTCAACTTCACTCTCTAGTAACTTCTTAAGCTCATACATTGTTCCTTTTAATTTGGTTAAAATTTCAGTTGCGTGTATTAATTAAGTTTATATTTTCAATTTCTTAAGATTTCAAGTAATTTTAGTTTGGGCATTGAAAACAAAAGTTGTTTTCGACTTCACTCTCTGGTAACTTCTTAAACTCTTATTTTGTTCCTTTTAATCTCGTTAAATTGTCAGCTGCATGTATTAATTAGTTTTATTTTCCTCAATTTCTTAAGATTTCAAGTAATCTCAGTTTGGGCATTGAAAACAAACGTTGTCTTTGGCTTTACTGATCTGGTAATTGCTTAATCTCTTCATTTCTTCATCTATTGAATTAAATTTTGGCTACATTTTCAGCTGGATGTGTTCATTCAAGTACTTGATTTCTTGTCATCTTCTCATTATATATTTTAGTTGGAGTTAAAATTAAATATTTGTTTGAGAGGTGATTTTGGTACTTATTTGGCTAAATTTTGTAACTTATTTGCTATGTATTGCTTAATGCTTATTATTTTATTCCTCTAAATTGTAGTAGCAGTTATATTAAGAAGTGAAGGACTCATAATAGATAAAACATGGATGAATCTTCTAAGGTTTTAACATGACCTAGTGTTATAAAAAAATTAAATCAAGTAATGTTGTAATCAAATAACAAAATCAAGTAATTAATTTTCATATGTAGATTTTCTAAGTAGTACAAAGATGGTGCTCGAAAGTTTGTCAACATGGCTCAAGCAAGTACAAGGGATGTTGATTATATCACTTGCCCTTGTGCTAAATGTCGAAATCTTGATTCTCAACATGTTGACATTGTTTATAAGCATTTGGTTATAACTGGAATGAATCCTAATTACACTACTTGGGTTCTCCATGGGGAAAGTCCAAATGTGAATTTACCACTTACAGATTAGGAAATGTTTGATGCTTATGAGATGTGTAAGGATACTTATGAGATACTTATGATAAGCATAATGAGGATGCTGATCATAATGAGGATGCTGATCAACCTAGTGATGCTTATGAGCAGTCCAATCATTATTAAATAGTATCTCATGAGAAAAAAGAGGATGTTTCTCTTCAAAAGGATGATGTTGAAGCTCCTCTTTATCCTAGTCGTACAAAGTACATAAGGTTATCAACAGTTACAACTTTACTTAAACATAAAGTTGATAATGGTCTATCCAATAAAAGCTTTACAGAGTTACTTCAATTCCTTAAAGATATTCTTCTTCTACATAATACTATTCCAGATTCTCTGTATTCAACAAAAACTTTGCTGAAGAAATTTGACTTCGGATATGAAAAGATAGATGCATGTATTAATAATTGCTGTTTGTTTAGAAAAGAGAAAAAAGATATGGACACATGTCTAAAATGTGGTGCTTCTAGATGGAAAGGTAATCAATGCACTAATAAGACTAAAAAAGGTATTCCAATGAAGGTGTTGTGCTATTTTCCATTTATTCCTAGGTTTATAAGGATGTTCAAGTCAGAAATAATGGCTAAGCAATTAACATGGAATGCCAAGAATCAAAGCCAAGATGGCAAGATGCGACATCCTGTTGATTCGCCAGCATGGAAAACAATTGATAGGAAATAGATAGAATTTGCTTTAGATCCTCAAAACCTTAAACTTGGACTTGCAACTGATGGATTTAATCTATTTGGTGATCTTAGCTCTAGATATAGTTGTTGGCCAGTGATATTAGTGACATATAATCTTCCTCCACGACTGTGCATGTTGCAAGAAAATTTAATGTTGACTTTATTAATTCCAGGTCCAAAACAGACTAGAAATGATATTGATGTATATTAGAGCCATTTATATAAGATTTGAATGAATTATGGAATAATAGGATAAATATGTATGATAGAATTTCTAAGTCCATGTTTAATTTGAAGGCTATTTTAATATGGACAATTAATGATTTTCCAGCATATGGTAACTTAGCTGGATGCACTATAAAAGGAAAATTTGCCTGTCCTATATATGGGTTTGAGACATGTTATTATTGGTTACCACATAGTAGAAAGTTTGCATAGATGGGCCACAGAAGATTTATTAACCCTTTTCATTCATTTGGTTTTCTTTCAAAATGCTTTAATGGAGATGAGGAAACTAAAGAAAAGCCTAAGCCACTGACTGGTGAAGAAATATTACATGAAATAAAATATTTTGGTAATGATTGGCGAAGAAAAGGCAAGATGAAAAGGAAAGGAAAAAAAGAATAGAAATAATATTTAAAGGAAATGGGGCATATATGGAAAAAAAGTCAATATTCTTTAACTTGCCATATTGGGAGGCATGTTATTTTAATGGCTATTTAATTAAATTTTTTTATTTATGTTTTAGTAATGTTTACTGTAAATATTTATTTGAATAATAAAATTTTTTAAAATTATTTTCAGGGTTTAGTCTTGTGTCATGACTTGGATGTAATGCATGTGGAAAAGAATGTATGCGATAGTATTATTAGTACACTAGATTTGAAAGGAAAATCAAAACATGGATTAAAATCTCGCAAAGATTTAGAAGAATTGAGAATTAGACCTTATTTGCATCCAAAGTTAGAAGAGAATGGAATACATTTGCTAGCAGCCATGCATACGCTCTCTAAATTAGAGAAGCAAACATTTTGTACAAGATTGTTTGATTTAAATTTGCCATACGGATATGGTTCTAACATTAGAAGGTGCATTTCGATTGAAGAATGTAAAATCACGGGTCTCAAATCTCATTATTATCACCTTTTAAAGCAATAATTATTATTAATAGCAATCAGAGGGCTTTTACTAAGGAACCACGAAGTGCAGTATTTCGACTTTCCACCTGAGACTTTATGTAATTTGGAGACATATTTTCCCCCTTCTTTTTTCAACATCATGGTTCACTTTACAATCCACTTAGAATGCAAAGCCCAACGGTGTGGTCCAGTGCAATATCACTGGATATATCCTTTTGAGAGGTATTAATTATAATTTTTCTTTTAATATTATAGTTTATTTTACTCTTATATTAAATACTTAAATATAATTGATTTTTTTATTCTAATTCTTTTTAGATTTATGAAAAAGTTAAAAGGATATGTTAGAAATCGTGCAAGGCTTGAAGGATGTATAGATGAATGTTATCTTGCTGAAGAGGCCATGACTTTTTGCAAGCAATTGAATGCAGGAGGTGCTAGAGATGATCGCAATGAACAATTAATAGGAGGACATCCACTTATGAGTGGAAAGCCAACTATATTATCTGATAAATTATTACAGATTGCACATCCTTATGAGTTATATAATACAGCAGAAGTGGAACCACATATTGAGTAAGTATAATGAAATTCAGCCTTGCATTATTTACAATTATTATTAATATTAACTTTTTCTTTTATTTTTCTATATAGAATGCACAAAATGGAGTTGAAATCTTTAGATAGATGATTTTGCAGACTAAAAGGCAAAGCTTTACTTGAAAAATGGCACACAGAGACATTTTGCACTTGGCTATCAAACAGGGTTGTATAGTGTGTAACTTTAGTTAACTATAAAATATATGAACTTTTTTATACTAATAGAAATTTAATTGAAACAGATTAAGTTCCAAGAAAATGGAGTCAATGAGATGTTAAAATGGCCTACATATGGACTAAGAAGACATGTAATGTCATATTCTAGATGCATTATTAATGGAATTCGTTTCTACATAAAAGAAAGTAAGAAGTCTACACAAATTAATGGTGTCTCTATTGAAGCAGAAACAATATGTAGATCTAGCGCAAAAGTCAACAATCAAGTTTTGGAAAAGATCATTTACTATGGAATAATAAAGGACATCATTTTATTGGATTACCATACATTTTAGGTTCCTTTGTTCAAGTGTGATTGGGCGAATATTACTAATGGCATTAAATTTGATGGGTTTACCTTAGTGAAACATCAAATAGTACTAAAAGAAGCTTACACTGAACTATGAAAAAAGAAAGCTTTTATTTAGGGGTGTATTTCTTTCCAATTGATCACATATGCCAAGATCTTATCAAATGAATAGGAAAAAAATGTTAGCTTAATCCAAATTGTATCAAGTTGAATAAGCACCAAAAAAATAACCAAAAAAAAGTAACAAGCACTAAAATAAAACATACACAAAAAACACAAAAATGTCCTCACAATCCTTTCTAACATGTTGCACATCCTCATATATTTTAGGACAGATGATGCATCATCATATTACATTGTGTTGAAAGCACCACCACGACATTCCTGTGACATGGAAATGTACAAAGATTCAAATTATACTTCTTGTACAACATTAGATATATATATATATATATTCTATGTATTGCTTTTGCTTTGTTTATCTTTTACATTTCTTTTGCAAGTAAACATGCCTATTAACCAATTCAATGTAGGACAATATTAAATTGTTTACAAAAGTTAAATTTTTTTTTAGAGAAGTAAGTTCTTATTTAAACATCAGGAATTATTAAAAATGTTTTGGTGATTTTTTCTAGCTTGAATAACATGAGTACAGTCTTCCAAACAAGCTAAAAAAAGACATGAGAAAGAACTTGCAGCTATAGTTACAGCTCTTAGAGATGTTAACGAAGATATAAAGATTGTAGATTTTGATTTAGATAATTCAACCCATTCCCTTTATGTACAAAAAAGAAGAAAAAGAAAAAAAAGGGTCTTACAAAGATTGATTTGGTTACACCTTTTAATGTAAGTCATAATTCAATATTATCAGCTTAAAATTTGCTATTTGATTATTTTAATTTTAATTATGTTTATATTGTGCTCTATACAAGTAGCAAAAAGAGCAAAAAGAAAACATATAGCTATTCTAGATGAATTTAAAGAGATTAAGTTTAGTAAATCTGATTTTGATTCTCCAAAAAAGAAGAAGAAGAGAGGTCTTGTACCTATTAATATAAGTTATAATTCAATATTATCAACTTAAATTTGTATATTTTGATTATTCACTCTACTTTTAATCATGATTATATATAATCCTTTAAACAATCAATAAAAAGAGCAAAGGGAAAACATATAATTGGTAGAGATAAACTTGAAGATAGTAAGTTTAGTGACTCTGATTCTAATAATTTAGTATCTCTGCCAAAAGTGAATAGAAGGAAAAAAGAACCTGCAAAGATTGATGTTGTTGCATCTGTTGATGGCAAACGTATGGATATTTTGTTTAATGAGATCGGGTAGGTGTTGAGTGCTAGAAAATATATATTTATAAAGGAGAAAATTGTCATTTTGCACTTCAAGTTCTATTAATTTCTTTACTTTTATATATTTAAGTTTCTTGTGAATTTAATTATGTGTATTTTATTATAATTAAGTATTTTACGTATTTTAAGGGCATTATAATCATTTCACAATAAACGAGATATCGGATGACAAAACGGACAGCAAATCTAAACTCAGAACGGTTGAAAACCTTAGGAGGAGAATAAAAGTAAAAATATCACTGTTCACATATACAGTATTGTTCACATGTACGGTACTGTTTATGATACTATTCATGATACTATTCATATATATTGTATGATGATGTGACATTGATCGATAACGTGACATTGATCAATGATGTGGCACCGACCAATGACGTGGCAGCATTTGATTGGAGGAATGATGTGGCATTGACTGATTATATGACATTGATTGATGGCGGGGCTTGACTGATAAGGTGTCACAATCTTATTGGATAAAAATGTTTATGCACTGTTGATTGATGACGTGGCAATATGTTAGTGAATCAGAAAAATGTGCGTACGGTATATACATATACACGGGATAATAGCCTTGATGATGTGTTCAAACCAATCAGAACTTGCCACGTGGTATAATCCTATGCATCTAAATTGTTTTAATCTAACGGCTAAGATTTACTCATTGTATCTATAAAAGGAGAGCTCCCCCTTTAATTTGACACCTCTGAGTTCATTTTTGAACTCTATCTTGTGAAATTCCTTCTCTATCTTATATTTTCTTTGTCTTAACATGTAAATATTCCTTTTATTGATTTTGATGATAACAAACCTTAATCTCTTTTGATAAATTTGTTAGAGTTTCACAATTTCAAATATTTTCTTAAAAGTAAAAAACTTTCTGTATATTTACAAGCTTTAGATAAACTGGAACATTTCTGTAAAAAAATGATTTTTAGAGTATAATCGGTGAACCGTTTATTTTAATGATTAACCGATAAAATGCAGAGAAGGGTATTTTCTAAAGTTTCAATCGTTTGTTTTATAACTTAATAAAAATTCAGCCACTGGATGTAAACGGCTAACCGTTATTTTTAACGGTTAACCGTTTAGAGAAAAGCCTAACCTTTATACTTAGAAAATGGTTATCTAATAAGCCTTAACCAATAAGTCTCTAAACTCGCTAAGAGTAAACGGTGAACTATTAATGTTAATGGTTAACCGATAATGTTCAAACCTGCATCATGTGCTAATCCTTTACCGTTTAAAGGAAATCAGTTAAGCATTTTGTTTAATAAGTTGCTGGAATTTAACGGCGAACTGTTAATAAATAACGGCTAACCGATAATATCTAGACTGTCAAATCTTGTTAATCCTTTACCATTTAAAGGAAAACGGTTAAACATTTTATTTTATAAGTTGCTGGAATTTAACGGCGAACCGTTAATCTATAACAGCTAACGGATAATATCCAGACTGTCAAATCTTATTAATCCTTTACCGTTTAAAGCAAATCGATTAAGCATTTTATTTTATAAGTCTCTGAAATTTAACTATGAACTGATAATGTATAAATAATTAATTGACAATTTCTAAACTAACATTCTTCATTCATCTTTAATCGTTTAGCAAGAATGGATAAAAGATTTTTGTCGTGCAAGTCTCTGATTTTTAACGGAGAAAGGGTAATTACTAATAGTCAACCATTAATTTAAAAGTTAGCCCAACGATAACTTTGACCAACGCAAACGGTTAACCATTAACAGTTAAGGGTAATCCATTTTCTTGCAAAAAGGTTAATAACGGCTAGTTTTCAGCTCCAACTATAAATAAGCTCATCTAAATCAAATCAAATGGGGACTACAACATGACCATTGAGCATATACACGATTATACAATCTACATTGAACTTCAAACAAATTCTTACTTCATCTATTCACTCATTGGGCATTGATTTATAATCTTAAAGATTGTGTGAGAGAAAAATAATTTTTAATATTTTATTTTGAGTGATTGTAATTATTGGGATATACTTGGATCAAGAGATTGGGAACAATCTCTTCTTGTAAAGGTTTATTGACACCTTGGAAGTCAATTGTAAGCTTTTGAAGCCTTGGAGGCTTACTTAGTGGAATCCTCAAGCCCGGTGTGCTTGGAGGCGTGAACGTACGCGGGGATAGCCGAACCACATAAAAATCATTATGTTTGATCTCTCTTACCCTATCTCTTTTTTTTTCATTGTACATTTATTTATTTATTTCAAATTTAATTGCTTGGTTTATATTGCTTCAAGTTTTTTGTTTGCTTAATTTTTAAAAACTCAATTCACCACCTCTCTTGGGTTGCTTAGTTAGTATTTCATTTGGTATCAAAGCTTGGTTCTCTTGTTAAGACTTAACCATCTAGAGTAAAAGATCCATGGTAACCCAAAATGATTTAACCTTTAGAGAAGGACAATCCACTACTAGACCATTGTTCTTTGACGGTAATGACTACCCATATTAGAAAATTGGGATGAGAATTTACTTGCAAGCTTTAGATTACAAAATTTGGGAGGTTGTTGGTGATGGTCCTTTTATGCCTTTGACTAAAAATGAAGTTAAGGAAGATATTCCAAAACTTTCATGGGAATGGAATCAATTGAAAAAGAGAAAAACTTCTCTAAATTCCAAAGCGATGAATGCTTTGTTTTCTGTATTAGATAAGGAAACGTTTCATAGAGTGTCAAGTTATGAAAGTGCTCATGAAATTTGGCACAAACTTAAAGTTATCTATGAAGGCACGAATCAAGTGAAAGAGTAAAAAATCAGTAGATACACTTAACAATATGAGTTGTTTCGAATAGAATAAAATGATAGTGTATACTTTATGTATACTAGATTTACAGACATAGTGAACACCTTAGAAGCCCTAGGAAAGACTTTCTCAAACAATGAGAAAGTTAAGAAAATTATTAGGTCCTTACATAAGGAATGGAGACAAAAAAGAACCGTTGTCGAGGAAGCCAAAGATTTAAACATTCTACCTATTAATGATTTAATTAGTTCTCTTATATCTTATGAAGAATTTGATAGCTGAAAGAGGAAATGAAGAAAAGAAGAAAAGCATTACTCTCAAAGCTTTAAAACATGAGAGTGATGGGGAAAATGAATCGGATAATAAAGAATTAACTATGCTAGTAAAGAGGTTTAGAAAATTCTTCAAGAAAACCGGTGAACGAAGAGAATTTAGAGATTTCAAGAACCAAAAGGAGAAGAAGGAAACAATCAAATGTTATGAGTGTAAGAAGCCTAGCCATATAAGAATGCCCTCTTTTTAATAAGTTTTAAAAGAAAGCAATGGTGGCCACATGGGATGATAGTGATGAAGAAACGAGTGACGATGAAGAGCATCAAGAAATAACAAATCTAACTCTTATGGAAATGGGAGATGAATCAAATGATGAATTAGATGAGGTAAATGGTATTCCTACTTATGATGAGTTACATGATGCCTTTAAAGAATTGCATGATGAATTGATAAAAATTGGTAAAAAGAATGTTTGCCTTAAAAAGAAGATGGTAGAGCTTGAAAATGAAAATGATTCATTTAGTGCTAAGATTACATGCCTTGAATTAGAGAATAAAACATTGCATGATGAAATTACTTTATTTGAGAATTCTAGCACTTCACATGAGCATCTAGAATCACATATAAATGACTTGAAAAATAAAAATGAATTAATTAAAAAGAAGAGTAATAATCTAAGTGAAATTGTTCTAAAATTTACAAATGGACAAAAGATGTTGGATAACTTGCTAAATTCACAAAAGTGTGTGTTTGACAAAGGAGGGATTGGTTATAAGTCAAATTTGAAATAAAAATATTACAAGAGTTATTTTGTGAAAAGTAACAATCAAGTTTTATGTCATTATTGAAATCAAGATGGTCATATAAAAAATAAATGCATATTAAAAAGAAATGCATATTATGGTATGAAATGTATTTGGATTCCGAAAGGAACCATTGCTAACACTTAAGGACCCAAAAAGATTTGGGTACCTAAGACTTGAGATTTTTTCTGCAGGTCTCAAAGAAGAAAGAAAAAGAATAAATGATTCTTGGGTAGTGGATGTTCAAGACACATGACTGGAAACTATACATGCTTTTCAAGTTTCACCAAAATCGAAAATGGTGAAGATGTTTCTTTTGAAAACAATTCAAAAGGGAAGATTTAAGGAATTGAAAATGTCGGTAAGAGTTCATCAACCTTAATTGAAAATATTTGCTTGATTGAAAATTTGAAACATAACTTGATTAGTATTAGTCAATTGTGTGAAAAAAGTTTATAAAGTAGTTTTTGATAAATCTAAATGTATTATTGAAGATGCATGTGCTGGAAAAATTTTATTTGTTGGAATTAGATATGGTAATGTTTATACTATTGACATTGAAGTTGCACTTGCTCATGATAAATGTTTTTCAGCATTGCATGATGATAGTTGATTGTGGCACAAGAGATTAGGTCATGCAAACATGGAATTGATTTTAAAAATTTCAAAAAATAACTTAGTTAAAGGACTTCTAAAAATTATTTTTCAAAAGGATAGAATTTGTGAAGTTTGTCAATTTAGAAAACAAATCAAAACCTCTTTAAAAAATAAGAATCATGTATCCACTTCAAAACCACTTCAATTACTTCATATGGATTTGTTTGGACGATCTAGATATGCTAGTTTAAATTACAAGTATTCTGTATTTGTAATTGTGGATGATTATTCTAGATATACATGGGTATTGTTCTTAGCCAATAAGGATGATGCCTTTGATGCTTTTAAAATCTTTTGTAAAAGGGTTCAAAATGAAAAAGGGTTATTTGATTTCTTGTATTAGAAGTGATCATGGTAGAGAATTTGAAAACTATGCATTTGAGTCTTTTTGTAACGACTTTGGCATCGAGCATCAATCTTCATCACCTAAAACTCCACAACAAAATAGAGTCATTGAGAGAAAGAATAGATCTATTCAAGAAATGGCTAGGATCATGTTGAATGAAAATGCATTACCTAAGTATTTTTGGGCGAAGCCGTCAACATTGCTTGTTATGTTTTAAATTAGGTGTTGATTATATCTCTTTTTAACAAAACTTCTTATGAGCTTTGGAAAGATAAAAAATCTAATATTGGTTATTTCAAAGTCTTTGGTTGTAAATGTTTTATTTTGAACACAAAAGACAATTTTGGTAAATTTGATTCAAATTCTGATTTTGGTATTTTTCTTGGATATTCAACCTCAAGCAAAGCTTATAGAGTTTACCATAAAAGAACCTTAGTTATAGAAGAATCTATGCATGTTTCTTCTGATAAGTCTAACCCCTCCTTTGCAGAGAAATGAGTTGTTAATGATGATGCAGATGGAATGTTACAAGAAGGATCATCAAAGAATAATCAAGAGAATGCACCACAAGAAAATCAAGAGGATGATCAAGAGAGCAAAGAAATATAGAGCAACAAGAAAGTACGGTGCAAATACTCCCCAAGGAGTGGAGGTATATTTCTTTTCACCCTAAAGATGCCATTTTAGGAGATCCATCTAGAGGTGTTATAACTAGATCATCACTTAGGAACACATGCGAACATGTTGCATTTATTTCTTAAATTAAACCAAAGTCCTTTACAGATGTGGAAAATGATGAATCTTGAATTATGGCAATGTAAGAGAAATTAAATCAATTTAAGCGAAATAATGTGTGGGAATTAGTTTCTAAACCGGAACATCAATCCATCATAGGTACTAAATGGGTATTTAGGAATAAGATGGATGAATCCGGTATGGTTGTAAGGAATAAAGCTAGATTAGTGGCCCAAGGATACAACTAAGAAGAAGAAATTGATTTTAATAAAACATTTGCACCTGTAGCTAGATTAGAATCCATTAGAATGTTGCTTTGCATATGCATGTTATAAAGATTTCATTTTATTTCAAATAGATGTCAGAAGTACTTTTCTAAATAGTTATATTATAGAGGAAGTTTATATGAAACAACCCCCTGGTTTTAAAAATGAAAAATTTTCAAATCATGTATATAAGTTATGTAAAGTATTATATAGATTGAAACAAGCACCTAGAGTTTGGTATGATAGGCTTAAAAATTTCTTATTGGATAATAGTTTCTCAATGGGTAAAGCAGATATAACTCTTTTTGTTAAACGTGAAAATCAAGACATACTTATTGTTCAAAAATTTATATTGATGATATTGTTTTTTTTTCTATTAATGAGTCCTTGTGCAAGGAATTTTTATCTTGTATGAGTAAAGAATTTGAAATGAGCATGATAGGAGAATTAAAGTATTTCCTTGGAGGCCTCGTAAGAGGAAACATACGCTCGTAGCCAACCCTATTCCACCATGAGAAACTTTTGAATTTCAAAGACTGCACTTCCCTACAGCCCCATTGCGCAAACGATTTGAAGATTCCTTTATAGATAGACAGGTTCTTGATTCTTATTTTATAGGCATAGATGATTTTAAGGACCTGATTATATATAATAGAAGTGTTAGCAACATGCTTAGACCTTGGGAATCCGCCATTAAGATTGATGATAGATCTTATCCTAATCTAGTTCGAGTTTTCCACTCTAATATGGAATTATCCGCTACTCATCTAGATAGGATTGTTATCCTTGTTGGTGATGTAACCATTGATTTTGATGTTGAATTTTTTAATATTGTTATTCTTGGGATTGAAGATGAGGGTCATATTTTTTACACTTCTAGAAAAGCCTTATTTTTTGATGATTTTGTCCACAATGAGGGTGTCCGTAATATATGTTGTCGTAGGGAGCTCAGTGATGAGATTTGTGGCCTACTTTTTTAGGCTTAGTTACTGCCTCTTCAAGTTCGCATCCTCTATAGTATTTTGCAGCATATTATTACACCTAGGAGGGGTCATTCGGATGAGGTAACTAGTATGAATGTTGGGTTATTAGATAGTCTACTTAGTGGGCGACCTGTTAATCTTGTTTATATTATTGTGCGCCACATGCTAACTACTCCTACAGTCACTCACCGCTTGCTTCCATATGGCAGTATCATTACTCAACATACTGCGGCACTTCCATGTAATAATACGGGAGGTTGTGTATAAAGAGCCTAAAATGATTGGTCAAGATGCTATGAGTAGTATTGGATTTACTAGAAGGAACGGCCAATGGCACAAGGCTGCCAACGTTAAGAATTAGGATACCTTGATTGCTCCTAAGGATGATCGGATGCTTAATGATATTTATCCTCCCGATCAACTTTCTAACTTCAGACTTGGAGCTCGTCCTCCACCTTTTCATCGTCAAAACATTCCTCAACCATCAGCCTCTTCTAGTTCTACTGCGCCTAAGATGGATTATGATCTTCCCTCAGTTTCTGAGGCACTTCCCGCTTTTGAGCAACCCTCTGCTCCTCAGCAGCCTCCAGCTGGTTCAGCCCCTTATTTCTGATATTTTACAGTAGCTGATTGCTAATGTTCCCTAGATTTCTGAGCGCCAGCAGCTGATCCTTGATCATATGGATACTATGTCTCTCGATCAGCAGCAGCTCCGGTCTCAGGTTCAGACCTTTCAGGAGCAGAGTATTGATCACCAGTATGAGATCATTGCTGCACAGCCACAGATTCTATGGTATTTTAGGTTTAACCCTAGCTGCACCTCTGCGGGAGCTCCCTCTTCGCTACCAACTTCTTCACGACCTCCCATTTTGAGACCTTCCTCTTCGCGACCCACTTCTATGTAACCTCCTACTTCGCGGCGAGCCTCTTAGTTTCTGATTTTTATTTCGTACATACATTTCATGTTTTGATTATACTTTGATCTTAACTTATCTATTTTTTTTAATTGATGGATTGGCTTTTTCATTTGGTATTCTTTGGTTAAGTATATAAAAATATTTTTCTTTCTTATAACTGATTATATTTGCTCTCGATTGGAGTTGTTGGCATATAGATACTTGATTAGTTGCCTTTAGAAGTGTTCATACTTTTATGTTGTATTTAAAGATTTCTCCAATTTTAAAGGGCGACTCTGTCGAAATTTCTACCGAAATTGTTATCATAGGTACCATCCTTCTTTTCACTCTCATGTTCCTTTGCTTTGATGTTTTTAATGATAAAGGGGGAGATATAATCATGAACCAAAATTTTGCATTCTTTTTAAGAAAATATCTTCTATTGGAAAAATTGTTTTAAGTCATACATGTAGGGGGAGCATATAGTTAGGAGGAGCAAAATATTTAGAACATGTTTGTCATCATAAAAAATGGGGAGAATGTTAACATGTAAATGTTCTTTTTATTGATTTTAATGATAACAAACCTTAATCTCTTTTGATAAATTTATTGGAGTTTCACAATTTTAAATATTTTCTTAAAAGTCAAAAACTTTCTATGTGTTTACAAGTTTTAGATAAACTAGAACATTTCTGTAAAAAAATAATTTTTTTGGTATAATCGATAAACTGTTTATTTTAACGGTTAACTAATAAAATACAGAGAATAGTTATTTTATAAAGCTTCAACTGTTTGTTTTATAACTTACTAAAAATTCAGTCATTGGATGTAACTGGCTAACTATTATTTTTACCGGCTAACCGTTTAGAGTAAAGCCTAAACTTTATGCTCAGAAAAGGTTTATCTATTAAGCCTTAATCGATAAGTCTCTAAACTCGCTAAGAGTAAACGGTGAACTATTAATGTTAAAGATTAACCGATAATGTTCAAACCTGCATCATGTGCTAATCCTTTACCATTTAAAGGAAACCAGTTAGCATAAGTTGTATTGGGCTCATGCATTTTATGGATGATTTGATAAAGAGGTATTTTAACGATTTTTTTTTAAAAAAGGGTTGTTATATTACTAGGTGGCAAGAGTTCATAAAGAAGGCAAGCTCTCTAAGCTGAGAAAAGAGATCCTTTGGGGACGGCAATACGTAACGCCTAGCGAATCAATTAATTAAGCCCAAAGGTATGTTATGGATTGCTAGATTTGTAGTACAACAAACCTAGGGCCCTAACACCATTCTTTACATTTTGAAGTTTCATTTAAAAGATTTAGCACTTATTTCATAAAGTCATTATGTGCATGTAGGTAATACATGTATCAAGTGTTTACTTACTGAACATTAACTCGTGTAGTCCTTATATTGCAAGAACTTAGTAGGATAAGCTAACGCCAAGTCCTAACTAAGGCAAAGTACATATAGATATAACAGACTTTGGGTTATACAACGAGCTCAACTTTTATCCTATCTAAGTATAAATATAACAAGCTTGTTTATAGTATTAGTTTATGACATGTCACTAAAAGATATTTGACTTTTGTAACAAAGTTTTTGGTGTAACAAACTTTTATATAGTTTTTGTGTAATAAAATTTTTATGTTCTATATTTATAAAATATTTATTTTTGACATTCATTTCTATAAGTGCTTAATGTTTCACCTGGTTTAACCACTTTAGTTACAACCATAAAGGTGGAGTGTTACACACACACACACACACTCTCTCTCTCTCTCCTTCTCTCTCTCTCTCTCCCCTCTCTTGACTCCTTTATCTCTATTTAAAGAAAATGATTTTTTTATAATACCAATTAAATTGATACCGGTTCCGTGATAAAGAAATTCGACCAATCGGCTTTGAAATCGTATTTGATTTTGTCTTGGTTTTACATTGCGATAAATTTAAAATTATTTACTTGCGATTAATTTAATAATGTCTCAAATTTTCTCACAATAATATATAATGAGTCCAAAATTTATAAAATCAATACCGAATAAAAAAATAAATAACTCTCTTAATAAGAAAATAAAAGTGCATATGTTACAATCAAAAGCCTTTAAATCAAGAATATTCAGGTAAAACAACTCTGCCTTATCAAGCGCCAAAACAACAAGCCTAACAAGTAAATAAATCTAAGGAAAATGTCCCTTGACAAATTTGTGGTAGAACCAACCACACAGTTATCAACTATTATTATAAGTATGATCATGATGATGAGGATTTCCCTCAAGCACTTGCAACAATGAACTTTAAAGAACAAAATGACTTACATTTCTGTACTCACTCAGATGCAATGACTTACATGACCAATGACATAAGTAAAATAAAAAAAAACTCAAAATTTACATGGGGAATAATTCAATATTTGTTAGTAATGGTGGTAGTTTAGAAATTTCCCATAATAGCCAAACAAAATTGAATACAAGCAATGGTAAGTTACAATTAAACAATATTTAGTGGTGCCTCATTGAAAGAATAATGTTTTATCTATAAGCCAACTCACTTATGATAATCACTGGACTATTGAATTTACTTCTAACATTTTTTTTTTTTTTTTGCTAAGGATCAATAGGGATGGGCAAAAGGTTTACATGCATTAGGTGTGTTAGCCTATATGATTATAAAATATTAATTTTGATGATAATAAACCATATGTTTTGGATAATCAAGGAATTGTATACTATGTTTTTGAAACAAGAAAATGATTTTATGGTTTTTAGGTTTATGGTTTAAATTGAAAAATTTTAAGAATTTTGAAATCAATAAGTATTGTTTTACTTTGGGAATAGACCTATTTGTGAAGTTTGATTAATACTTGAGCCATTATATAATTATATAAAGTTTTTATACAAAAATATAAATTTTGGAAACTAGCACTCTAGCAAGGCAGTTAGTCGGATTCCTAAAAATGCCATACCAGTTATGAAGCAGAAAGTCTCTACAGAAAAGCAACAAACCAAATTTCCAAAAATGGTATACTGACTATAATGCAAAAAGTCTCTAGACAAAAGCGGCAAACTGGATTCCCAAAGACAATAGACTAGTTATGAAGCATAAAGTTTCTGAATAAAAGTGGCTAATTGGATTCATAAAAGCGGCAAACCCATTATACAAAAATTAAAATCTTTGATTATAATAGTAACATAAAGTGGTAATCAATTACCATAAAACTATAAGCTGATTATCACTAGAAAGTTAGCAATGGTCAGTTTTCTACTTCAACTATAAATTAGGTCATTCAAATTCAAATAAAAAATAATCCAATAATTATCATTGAGCTTACTACTGAGAGTACAACTTTCATTAAGCCTTAAACTTGTTCTTATTTTATTTATTCACACTTTGAGCTATCATTTGTAATCAATTACATTGTATGAAGGAAAATACTTTTGTAATCTTTGCTTTTGAGTGATTTTAAGTGTTAGGATATACTTGGATTAAGAGATTGGGGACAATCTCTTATTGTAAAGGTTGATTAATGCATGTGAAGTCAATTGTAAAATTTTTTTAAGCGTTGGAGACTTGGATAATGGAATCCTCAAGTCCAGTGAACTTGGAGGTGTATACGTAAGTAGGGTTAGTAAGGCTAGTTGAATCACGTAAAAATTTTTATGTTTGAATCTCTCGTCAGTTATCTTTTTATATTTAGATTGATTTATTTATTATTGTTTTGAATTTGTTCAAGATTTATATTTAAGTTTTGTTCAAGTATAGTATAACATTTAAAAACTTAATTCACTCTTCATCTTGGGTTGCTTAGCTATTATTTCAAGATAAAGTGCAGCACCAAGCATTAAATACTATTCAAAATTGCAAAGCACCTTTTACTCTTTGGCATTAAAGGATAGGGCATCCTCAATTGAAAATTATTATAACTCTTGATAATAAACGTCATATAGACATCAATAGCTGGATAAATAAAACTTTTATTTGTAATAGCTGCATATTAGGTAAAAGTTGCAAATTTTTGTTTAATATTTCTTCTAAATTGCAAATACTCCTTTAACCAAAATTCTTTGTGATCTTTGGGGCTCTGGCCTTACTATTTTTGTGCAAAAGATTTCTTTATTATACTATTTTCATTGATGATTTTCTCGCTATATTTGGCTTTTTCCTTTAAAAAGAAAGTGAATTTTTTAATTGCGTTACTAAATTCCAAAAAAATAGAAAATCAATTTGACAAAAAAATTAAAATTTTCAAAGTGTTGGAGGTGGTAAATTTACTGTAAAGATTTTTAAATAACCTCTTGGAACATTATAGAAATATACACCAAATTTCTTGTCCAATAACACTCGATCGAAATGGTGTGGTCGAGAGAAAATTCAACATATCTTAAAGACTGGATTAACGTTATTGTTTCATTCAAACATGCCTATTTGTTATTAGATTAAGGCATTTTTAACTTTTGTCTACATTATAAATAGGCTATCTTCTTCTACATTAAATTTAGATGCATTATATTATAAATCATTTCTCCATTATCCATATTACAAAATCTTGAAAAGCTTTTGGATGTAGGTGTTTTCTTTATTTGAAAGCCCATGGCAAAAATGAATTTTCAAAAAAGTCATATCAATGCATTTTCCGAGGATATAGTCCTATGCATGAAGGATATAGATGCCTTGATCCCTCAACCAAAAGAGTTTACATCTCAAGACATATTGTCTTTTATGAAAATTATTTTCCCTATTAAGAATCTAAAGTGTCTAGCTCTTTAATGAAACCTATGAAGGTAGCCGAATAGAGTATTTTTCCAAAATCATGGACCAATGCAAAGACCATAATAAAAGGCAAAAATAATAATACAAATTATTGTGAAGTTGCTATCCACACAAATCAAAATTCTGATGTCAATGAAATTTCTCTTTGGGCCACTGAGCTTGTTGTTAATAAGGAAGATATAATTCGCTCAAATCCAATCCAAGAGACAACAAATATTCCGTCGAACTCAAATAGCTTAAACTTATTGCCTGAGATAGATAGCAATGCAAATACTTTAGAAGCACCCATAAATGTATCCAATTTTATTGCTTGTCGAAAAACAAAAAGCAATCCTAATTGAATAAATATATTTATGGACATTCGAGTACCTACAAGTGAACCAATAAAGACAACCATAAAAGCGCATAATTTAGACTACAATTATTCCTTATCACATCATAACTAGAAATAGGCTTCATAATAATCTAAACATTGCTGAACAAATGGCACTTGACATGGAAATCAAACCAAAAACATGGAATCCACTTTAAAAATTGCCCTAGAGAAATCAGCCATGGAAGATGAAATTAAAGCTCTTCAGAAAAATAAAACATGGAATCTTATTGAAAGACCAAAAGGTGTAAATATTGTAGAAATATCAAGTTTAATGAACATGTTACAGTCAATTGGTATAAAGCAAGTTTGGTAGCTCAAAGATATATATAAATATTGGGACTTAATTTTGAAGAAACATTTAGTCCGATAGTGAAGCCAATAACTATACGGGTCATTTTTCTATTGCCATAACTTTAAATGGGTGATGACACAACTTGATGTGAAAAATGTTTTTCTCTATGGAAATCTCAAGTAAACAATATATATGGAACAATCCCTTTGGCTTTGTAGATATAAAATTTTTAGATTATGTGTGTAAGTTAAATAGATCTCTATATGGCCTAAAACAAGCACGTCGTGTTTAGTTCGAAAGGTGACACCGTCTGAATTTTAAACCAAACTTTTATGACAAGCATAAAAGCTCACCACTCTAGAGAATTACAATAGGATATAATAAATTTCACCACCTATTGAAGTTTTACAAGAGATACAGGATTTTCTGTCTCACCAAAGCTCACCATTCAAGAGAGTTATAAAAGGATACAGAGATTCATCACCGAATGATACTATACAAGAAATACAGAGCTTCTTAACTTACTACTCTAAGGAATCTACTCAAGAAATACATAATTTAAAGAAGAAACTCTAAAAAGAGAACTCTTCTAGTATATAATCTCAAAATCACTCACTTAATTTTTTTTTAAAGTTAAAATCTAATACATTTATATAGGTAATTTGGAACATCCCTCCAAGCTTAGGATAAGATTTATATTATCTAGAATTCAAATCAAACTTGAATTAAAGGTCTTAGCTGTCATGAGGTAGACAAGAATAAAGTAAAACTGAATTTGACTACTAAGTTAGTTTGATTAATAAGTTGAGTAGTCAACATTCATTTAATCATATCTTGATGTAAAAAACTCCAAATTGAATGTTGTGCAAATTTTATTGAACTCGCAAGTGCACAAATCTATTGTAGAATAGATTAATGGCAATGAGTGTCGATCCCACGAGGAGGTGATTTTTATTGAGTGTTGAATTAACTTTTTAAATGGGTGGTTGAATTGTGATAAAATTAATTTAATCTATCTTAAAATTAAAGTTAGAATAACAGAAATAAATTAAAGTAGCAACTATTATAATAAAGCACTTAGATATCTGGATCCGCATCAATATGCACTAGGGTTTAATATTCCTTATTAATACCAAATAAATCATGCGGGAAAAATTCAGTCTTCATGAACCACGCTCTAATTGATATGGTGTTAAGGGTTTATCGTGTCAAACAATAATAATTGTATTATTACTATTTATCGACGAAAAGTCAAAACATCCACAGAAATTACAGTAGAAAAGAAAATAAATTTACCAATTAAGCCCATGAAACATGTTGAGACTTCACTTTTAACCCAAGCATGAAAGAAAATTAGCTGCTCATATTTAAATTAGGGGTAAAATGAGAATTTTATTAAAATACATAGAAAATACTGGATGGAGAAGGAATTAGAGAGAATAAAGCTAAAAAATGAATTCAGAGGTGTCAAATTCGGAGGGGAACCCTCTTTTATAGATACAATGAGTAAATCATAGCTATCAGATTAAAATAATTTGGATGCATAGAATTACGCCACGTGGCAAGTTTTGATTAGTTTGAACACATCATCAAGGCTATTATCTTGTGTATATGCATGTACCGTACACACATTTTTCTGATCCACTAAATACTGTTACATCATCAGTCAACAGTGTATAAACATTTTTATCTAATAAGATTGTGATACCTTATCAATCAAGTCACATCATCAGTCAATGCCACATAATCAGTTAATGCCACATCATTTTTCTAATCAAATACTGCAAGTCATTGGTTGGTGTCACATCATCAGTCAATACCACATCATCATACAGTATATATGAACAGTGCCATAATAGTACCATAAACAATATTGTATATGTGAATATTATCATATATGCGAACAGTGACATTTATACTTTTATTCTCGAGGTTTTCGACCGTTCTAAGTTCAAATTTGCCATTCGTTTTGTCATCCGATGTCTGTTTATTGTGAAATGATTATGATGTCCCTAAAATATATAAAATACTTAATTATAATAAAACACATATAATTAAAATTACAAGAGACTTAAATATATAAAAATAAGGAAGTTAATGAAACTTAAAATGTAAAATGATAATTTTCTCCTTTATAAATATACATTTTTTAGTACTTAACACACCTTCCAACCAGTTTATTGTTAGTCCTTAGCAAATTAAGTGAAAGCAATTCAAACCCAAAATTTTTTTTTTAACTATCATGTTTATTTAAGTAAACTTATGATGTCAATGAAATAAAAGTATAAGCATTATCTCTAGTCTTTAAGAAATATTACTCCTAAATTAACCATCTACATGAATCAATCTAGTAGATTTTATCACAATTATTATAATTAAGCTGCTTTTAAGAATGACATGTCAATACCCCAAAATCTCACTAATAGTGACATTCTCACAAAGAAATTAAGCTCAACAACAATAATCACTCTTATGAATGATAAATTGAGAGAAAATATTAAAGTAATATCACACACTCTCACTAAGATGAAATAAAATGTACCCACAGCTTAGAAATAATACGATCTCAAGCCAAAATGTAAATTAGACTAATATATTTATTTTTTTTCTTTATATATATATATTTTTTTCTTTTTTTATGCATCACTACATCTTTATAGTTCATGTAACTAGTTTATACTTCAGACTATAGTTTCCTAAAATCAACAATGACTTTTATTAAGACGTTACATAGGCTAGGGACATGACAAATAAAGAGGAAAAAATAGGGAAAGAAAAACAAAATACATGTTTGAGAAAAAGTAGAGTTTTTTTTTTAAGATTAAGGGTACATCTCTTTTTTTTAAAACTAATATATAAATTTTAAATTTTTTTCTTTTCTTTTTTTCTTCTTTTTTTTACGAAGGCACAATTTTTTTGAACAAAATAATTATTTATATTTTTCTCAAACATAAATGGGTGATGGAAATTGTATGACATTGAATAATATTTCATATCAAAGTTGGGTCGATATGATCAGTTAACAAAGAAAAGGATAATATTTTTTTTAAAGCTAAAAAGTGTTAACTAAGGATATTTCACAAAAGGGATGGCTACAGGTCAAAGATGACCTTTTTATTGTCTTTTAGGGCATTAACTAATTTTTCATATCTACTAGTTAGATAAACTTTTAGATGTCGCAAAACAAAAATTTTTTTTCTCTTTCTTTAAAAGGTTGACTCAAAAGAAATTTATAGATAGTTTATCAAATAATAAACTGCTAAGCTGTATAAAGAATGGGCAAAAAAAGTTACTCTCCAAGGAAAATAGCAAGTTCAAAAACTCACTTGGAATTTGTTATGACATGTATATTTCTTTAAGCAACTAATATTTTTATCTCTGACATCAACATGTAGAGTAGCAAACATGGTGTAACAAAATTGAAGACTAAGGATAATACAAATACTAAAATTTAAAAGTCATTATATAAAAAAAAAAGGATATTGCAAATACTACACTCCATATTTAACCATCTTCAACGTAAAAAGCTAACCGCAGTTAGTTTCTACAATAAAAATTAGTAAATGCTTCACCAAGATTGAGACATTCTGCAATTATCAACTATTCTTCTCCTTAGCCGGAATGAAACATTATCTTCGATATTTTAAAAGAAAGAAGTAGAGATTAGAAGATATCACCTGGGTGTTGTAACATAAAAGAAAATATTTACAAGCAGAGAGTTAAATCTAATTTTTACTTTTACTGTGGCAATTGCTATCATCATTAGTTGGCCACTCCAACACTAAAGTCCTAGGATGTGGCTCTGGTCTATAAGCTTTTAACAGATCAAGTAACTCATTAGCAATGTGAGTATAAATAAAGATTTTTTTCACTGTGGAAAGAATGAAATAGTTTTTTATTACATGGTTAAGAAATGCGAAAAGCTGTCATAAAGTTATTGACATTTAATAAACCGATGGGTTTCTTATGAATGTCCAGATAAGACTAAGATGCTAATGTTATTAGTGCCTAATTGTAAGATCTTCTAGTAAGAAAATAAAAGCATCAGTATGATTTATCACTTTAATTATTCTAAAAAATAAAAGTGTCAACATGATTCAGCATTTCAGTTATTCTCTCTTACATACCTGAGACGATTAACTCTTCTACAGTTAGTGAGTTAGACAAATAGTTAAAAGGTTTCAAGATTATTGGGATGATGCCTAACACTTGGCTTTCCCTAGTATAAGCAGCTTTTGAAATCAGTTGGATAACTCTCGGTCACCTCTTTTATAACCAAGTGTATTTTCTTAGCTGTTATGCCTCGACCAAGATCTACGACTGCCTCAATAAATTCTTTATATTTTTCATAGTTAAATCCAAAAAGTACACAAATATTTTTGATTTGGTTGTTGGGAGTTGCTGTCATTGGATACTTCTAAAAAATAATTTATGTGTGCTTTAACAAAAAAGTTATATTTAATGATCTTGATAATGATAGTTCACAACTGTAAATAAAGTAGCATATTTATATCAAATAATTCGTAAAGCACATGGCTAGAGAATAAAAATAGAAATAGTAAAAAGATAAAGCAAATGATAATAGCATGAAATAATTAAAGACAAAAATGTAAGTGACAAACAATAATGAAATAAAAGGATATTTACAGGTTGTTGCCACTGTGGCTCACATCTTCCTCTAATTTTACATCTAGAAACAACTTAAACGCCCTCTATGGGCCGAGGATAGGCTTCCCATCTAGTTTTCTTACAAACTGGCAAACAAGGTCATTTATAGTTAGATTCCTAAGACTATATTTTACACATTCTTTATGAAATAATGGTCATAATTAGAGTATTGCGTTTTGTACGTATCCACTGAGATATGTTTTAAGAGACAAAAAAATATTATCCAATGACTCTTTATTTAAGTCATCCCTAATGAATTGAATCTTATCTTTCCTATTATCAAACACTATTCCTAAAGAATATGACTTTTTATTGCATCTAATTCTAGCACACTTATGATAAATATTAGAGAGCTTTCGAGCTCTTCGTTTTCCTGAATAATTTCCTTTACCATAACCAGGTATTATGCAATAAATTTGAGAGCCAATTCACCTGCTAACCGTACTTTGATTTTGATTATCCATCGAATATCAGTAGGGATGTGATTCTTCATAAGCAATTACATGTGCTTCTACTGAGCTTTATAGATGGTGAGGAGAGCATTCTAAGAAAGTGAAGGAAATCGCTTGTAAAGCTTTGCTAAAATCGTATCTTTATCTATGCCTTCAACTCAGAATATCAGTTATTATAGGAAATTGAAGTAACCGATATTGATTGTCACGGAGTACTGATATCCACTACTTAACCGAGGTGAAAAGTAATAACACACCAAAGAAAAAATCCAGCAAAAACACAATATACATAAAGGCAAATAAAAAAAATAACACACAGTAATAAAAAAATATTAACTTACGATCATCCTCTTATTGAATTACCTCAAGCTCTAATTGGATATTGTAAATGCCTCTCTCAATTTCTTTATGACCTCCTTTTAAATTCTTAACATAGGCTACTAACTTCGGTGGTTGTAACTTCTAGATACAATGTGTTTTACCAAATCGTATCTGACCTCTGAGATGAGATTGTATATATCAAAACTATCTAAGAATATTAAAAAGATGCTTTTTAATTGAGATATTCTTGAGGAAAAATTATAAGAGAAAACTTAATAGTCAAACAAACATACTTATGCAAACATAATCAAAAATAGAAAAAAAAACATTAGATCACTGAAAGAAAACAAAAAAATGTTAGGTCACTTAAATCTTTTGAGTTATTTTCTCCTCATGGTTGGTATTCGTGATATGACTTTACTTTTCTAACCATTAACTTAAAAATTACACCATTACTTGGATTCTTAACTTTAATGACTCTATGTGAAAAGACAGTATGATCAGTAAATGGACCAGACCATCGAGAGCGTAACTTACTTAGAGAAACAAGTCATTAAGAATTGAACAAAAATACTTTCTAACCTAGTATTAAAGATTTTCTCATGCTCCACTTATCATGAAAGATTTTTATTCGCTATTTGTAGTCCTCAGCATTTTTATTGTTACGAATCTCCTCTAGTTTTACTAGTTGTATCTTTCATTTTGAATCAAATATGGGGTCAATGATGTCTGTATTGTTTTATTTGTCACCGAGGGAGGATGAGATGATTTCTAACAATATTTTTTATTCTTCCAAGAATGTAGAATTCAAAGAGTCAGGTGAAGATTTAAACTTAATTTTTTATAGTGATTTTGATGATGAGATGAGATTTTCTTTTGATGGTGCCAATTGCCCTATTTTTGTCTTTCATTTATCAATGTCTATGCATGGCGATGAATCTAATAAGGCATTAACATCATCAATCAATCTGTCAATATTAAAATCCAAACCAAAGCGAGTTAAAAATGTTAGTAAAGGGTCATCACTAAGGTTTAAAGGAAAAGTATGATCAACTAATTCATCAATTAAATCCACATCTACAATTCCATTATCTGCATTGTAAGGTTGTTTGGTAATATTGTAAATATTTAGTTCCATGGTCATATTGTTAAATGACAACTGTATATTTTCAATCCTGCATTGAATGTGAGGATCGGCAGTTGCCCAGAATGGACGGCCCAAAATAATGAGGATATACTTCCTTGAATCCTGTACTGGCTGAGTGTCAATTACAATGAAATCAATAGAAAAATAAAACTTACCTAGAAATTTGTCTTTCTCAACAGTCATTGCTAGGGTTTGAATTGAAGAGGCAAGCTAGCCCACCATCTTCTCAAGATTTAAAATTGATTGGGTTTGTGAGTTGAAGTCTGCTCTCATCTCATTTTGTAGTTCATTAATAGTGCAGTTTTGTTGCTCGATCGTAGAGTAGGTATAGTTGAGAATAACTTGAGTTCTGGTTGTAATGTATAAACGGTGGCTGAGAGGCTTGAGGAATTTAAGAAATTGGTTGCATTGGTAGAGTTGGAATTATTGGTCCATTCTGTTGAAATCCTTGAGATCACAAAAAATTAAGGTGGTTTCTCCATCCAGGGTTATATGTGTTGGAGTAAGGGTTGTAGTTTGATGGCTTTCTTATTACACCTATGACATTGGCTTGATCTGGGTAAGAGTCATGATCATATGGCTCTATTGATTTAGTAGCCATTAAAGATGCGATTTATCAGGAAAGTCCTTCAACTATTTTTTTGACTTCTTTGATTCCTGACCTTGACTCGCTAACTTGGACCTCATTCACTCCTTTAATTCTTTTATTATTCCTGAATGATTGACTCCACTTGTTGCTGGAAGAAATCCAAAATTTTTTTTGTACTTTTGGACATTAGTTCTCCTTCACTTGTTGCCATTAGTCATTTTTGCATATTTGACAATAATCCCTTCAAAAGGTATTGGCATTGGTGCCATTTTTCATATCCATGATGTGGACATTTCAAGAGTATCCCATTGAATCGCTTCCATACTTTGAAAAACTGCTCGTCTTCTCTCTGGATGAACTCTAAAATTTCTCTGCGAATAGAATTAGTTTTATGAATTGAAAAGTATTTATTTAAAAATTTTGTGACCATTTGTTCCCATGATGTAATGCTATTAGCAGGCAATATATTAAACCATGAACGAGCTCTATCCTTTAAAGAAAATAGAAATAGTCTAAGTTTAACATCATTATCTGAAAAATTTTCATATCTAAAAGTTTGACAAAGAGCATGAAAATCATTCAAATGATTATACGGGTCCTTATTTTCTAGGTCATAAAATGTTGGGAGACAATTTAACACACTAGATTCTAATTCAAAATTCCTAGTAGCTACATTCGAGTATCGTATACATGATTTGTTTAAGTTAACTAAGGGACTAAAATAGTTCTTAAATGGCCTTTTCTATGGTGGTTCTAGTCGTTAAAAATCTATTTTAATTTTATCTTAAAATGCAATGTGTTTGTGTGTGCGAAGTATTTTTTTTAATTCTAAGTATATAGGCTTAAGCTTAGGTAATTGCGACCTTTGACCATGCATAAAAAATAATAAAAAATACAACAAAAAATGAGAACAAAATTAATAAAATTAAAGAAGATGGAGAATTTACGATATTAACCTTATCATGCTATTACCACTTTACTATGAACATACATTTAAGTACTAAAAAGAAAAATATAAGAAATAGATTAACTAAAATTAAAATAAATTACTAAAAAATAAAAAAATTTAAAGAAGAGTAAAGCAAAATTGAATTACAGAAATTTAAAAAATTTAAATTACAAAAATTAAGTTACAAAATATTTTTTTCTAGGACAAAAAAATAATACAAGAAAATAACACCAAAAATTATGAATTAAACTAATATGAAATAAAATTACAAAAATTTAAACAAGAAAAGAAATTAAATTACAGAAATTATAGATTTATTTTTTATTTTTTAATAAAAAATTAAGAAAACAACTAAACAATAAAATTAATGAATTAATAAATTAACAAAATAAGCAAAAAAATTATAAAGAAAAATAACTTAGAAATTAAATTATAGAGATTTAAAAAAATTACAAAGAAATTGAATTACTAAATTTAAAGAAATTTAAATTATAAAAATTAAATTACAGATTCACTTTTTTTTATTTTTTTAATAATTTTAAAAGAGAAAAAGAAAAAAATTAATTTATAGGAATTACGGATTCATTTTTTTTATTTTTTATTTTTATTTTTTAATAACAATTTTAAAAGAAAAAAATAAAAAATAACTATAAAAATTAATTCTATGAATTAATTGAAATAAATTAACAAGATAAAATGAAAAAAATTACCAAAGAAAATAACTTAAAAATTAAATTTCGTAAATTTAAAGAAATTTAAATTACAAAATTAAATTACAAGAAAATAAAAAATTAGTCAAAAAAATTAATTCAACATGTTAAAATAACTTATCTCCCTGACAACTGCTCCAAAAATTTATTGTGTAAATTTTATTAAACTCGCTAGTGTACGAATCTATTATAAAATATATTAACGGTAACGAATGTTGATTCCATGAGTAGGTAGATTTTAATTGAGTGCTGAATTAACTTTCTAAATGGGTGGTTGAATTATGGTAAAATTAATTTAATCTATTTTAAAATTAAAATTAGAATGACATAAATAAATTAAAGTAGCAATTATTATAATAAAGCACTTGAGTATCTGAATCCGCATCAATATACACCAGGGCTCAATATTCCTTATTAATAACAATTAAATTATGAGGGAAAAATCCACTCCTCATGAACCACACTTTAATTAATATGGTGTTAAGGGCTTATCGTGTCAAATAGTAATAACTGTATTATTACTATCTGTTAACAAAAAGTCAAAACAATCACAAAAATTAGAGGGGAAGAGAAAATAAATTTGTCAATTAAGCCTATGGAACATGTTGAGACTTCATCTTTAATTCAAACTTAAAAGAAAATTAAATACTTATTTTTTAACTAAGGGTAAAATAAAAATTTTATTAAAATATAAAAAAATACAAGATGGAGAAGGAATTAGGAAGAATGAAGCTCAAAAATAAATTCAAGAGTGTCAAATTAAGGGGTGAGTCCTCTTTTTATAAATATAACGAGTAAATCATGGTCGTTAGATTAAAATAATTTAGATACACAGAATTCGTTGTGTGACAAGTTTTGATTGGTTTGAACACATTATCAAGACTATTATCCTGTGTATATACATATATTGTACGCATATTTTTCTAATTCACTAATATAATGTCACGTCATCAATCAACAATGTATAAACATTTTTATCCAATAAGATTATGATACCTCATCTGTCAGGTCACGTCATCAGTTAACGCTACATAATCAGTCAATACTACATTATTCCTCTAATCAAATACTGCCACGTAATTGGTTGGTGCCATATCATCAGTTAATGCTACATTATCATATAGTATATATGAACAATGTCATGAATAAGATCATAAATAGTACTGTACATGTGAACAATACCGTATATGCAAACAGTGACATTTATACTATTATACTTCTCCTAAGGTTTTCGACCGTTCTGAATTCAGATTTACTGTTTGTTTTGTCATTCGATATCTCATTTATTTTGAAATGACTATGATGCCCCTAAAATACATAAAATACCTAATTATAATAAAACACACATAATTAAAATCATAAGAGACTTAAATATATAAAAGCAAGTAAGTTAATGAAATTTGAAGTGTAAAATGATAATTTTCTCCTTTATAAATGTATATTTTTTAGCACTTAACATAGAACATAGTAAAATTTATTAAACTCTTGGAAAAATGATTTCCATAGATATGAGGCTTGTTAGATATAACTTGATGCACTAATGCTAGTAGATTCAAAACTTTTGGCCTTATGTAGAATTCCTGAAAGTTGTGACCTTTGCTGAATAAATCTTGAATTTCGTTAAAAGATAAATTCAAACTAGACAAAATTATCTTTTCAACCATATATCACACATAACTTATCTATTTCTAAAATAGTATAGGTAATTTGCACAAATAGACTATTAATTTTGACTTTTGCTTCCTACTTTGACTAACATTCCCAAATGTTCACATTCATGCTCATATTCATCTTCATTTTTCTAAACATCTTGTGTCAGAAGGCTATCACGATATCTTTTAAAGCATAACTTCAAGTGTGTAGTAAGGCTAACCCTTCACTTTTTATTTTGTATGAACATAATTTTGTAACTCTAAAGCTTGCGTACATTAATGACATTATTATCACAAGAAATAATGGCTCTATTGTAAGTAAGGAATTTGATCTCAAGGATACAAGACAACTTCGTTTCTTCCTTGGAATTGAAATTCAGTTTTTTTTATGGTGGAGCATTTGTTTCCTAAACTAAGTACGCAAGAAATCTAGTATAGTGAGCACAAATACTTTATTGTTTTCTATGCCTACACCAATGGCTGTTGAAACACAAGTACAACACAATGACTCAAAGCTTATACATCCTATGGCTTATAGAAGTTTGGTTGGAGTGTTACAGTATTTGACCTTTACAAGACCACAAATTGTCAATGCTATTAACAAAGTATGTCAACACTTTCAAGCACTAACTAAAACAAAACTTAAGGCTATCAAATGCATACTGTGTTACCTCAAAGAGAGTATAAATCATGGTCTTAAATATTTATTTCAAAGTTCATTGACTCTACCTGGATTTTGTAATTTAGATTGGGCAACATGCATTTAAACTAGAAAAAGCACTACTGGCTACTATAGTTATGTAGAAGCAAATTGCATTTCATGGACATCTAAAAAGCAAACACAGTATCTTGTTTAAGTCCAGAGCCCGAATATTGAGCTCTTGTAGTTGGTGTGGCAAAGATCACATGGTTGATCTATTTGTTCAAGGATATTGGCATTCCATTACTCAAGCCTCCTTGCCAATTATGTGACAATCAAAATGCTCTTCATCTATAAAAAAATTCAGTTTTTCATGCATGGACAAAACATATAGAACTTGATTATCATTTTGCTCATGAAAAAGTTGTTGCAGGCTAGTTAATAACTCAATTTGTCAACTCAAAGAATCAAATTGCTGATGTGTTAACAAAGCCATTCTCAAAAAATCAATTTATCTTTCTACGTAACAAGCTGAAAGTTCCTTCCATACCACTTGTTAGCTTGAGAGGGATGATAAATATTAGCCCAAATTACAGCAAGCAAATCATGCACAATAATTAGAGCAGTGGTCGCATGGATCAAATAAATTGCAGCAAGCAAATCATCTACAGCAATTGCAAAACCAAGAGCAATAGTCACAAGGAACAAACGGCAACAAACTGGCCTAGGAAAGTTGTTGAAAACATAACTGTCAACCTTATATTAAACTTTCATAGTCATGTCTTTTGCAAAATCTTTATAAAACACATATGGGAAAATATTGTAAATTAGTACTAAAAGGCATAATAATAGGGATTTTTTTATAATTCATATCAACCAAGAGTTGTATAAAAGTATCATCCTTGTATTAATAATTTTATCAATTTGAGAATTACAATTCATTTTTTTCTTTAATGTTAAGTATAAAATTGATATTGTGATATATGGAAGGAACTATGTTGAAATAATGATGTGGAACCATTATGATCTATATTAGTTTTTGCTTAATGATGATTTTATGATTTGACTAATGTAAGTAAATATTTAGCTCTTAGTATGCATATAATGTTTATTATTATTAAATCATTAAGTTGAGTGTGCCACAGGAGCCAAGTTGGAGAATGTGGGTGTGTTTTAAGTGGTTCACGTGCCACATTATTAAATGAGTTATAATTGGGTTTAAATAATAACATAAATAATAGGTTGAAATCTTATTAATCAATTGGGAATAATGATTGCCCACTTTCATGGAAAGTAGTGAATAATTATTTTATTAAAATTAGCCCTCTCTCTAGCCAAAAGAGATATCATGTAAATTTTCTCTCCATTAAAAAGTGAGCCATTCTAAAAGGATCAAGAGAGAGAAATCAATTTTGTTAACCATTAATTCTTGAAGTAAAATTTGATCAAGAAAATTGATATGAATCAAGGTATGTCTTGTCTCAATTATAGTGATATGAAAATCATGATATTTTATAATCTTAAGGATTAAAGTTTATGCAAATTAGGGCTTACTTGCTTTATGTATAACTTGTTATTGCTTGTTTTCTTTTTCTTACCCTTATTAAATTGGTTAGAATAGTTAATATTGGGTTTTTATGTGTGAGTAAAATTTATCATTTATTTTAAATAAGTTACGAAAGTTATTATCTTTTTTTAAAAAAATGAATTTTCTTAAAATGTCTAATTAATTAAAGATGTGATTTCGGTACTTAGATGGAAATGTCTTTTAATGAATCTTTCAAGTTGTTTTAAAGATTAAATTTGGCTAGACTTTTTATTTTGAGTTAGAGACTTTTCTTTGGAGACTTTATTTCAGATATTTTATATAACAATTCAGATAGAGTATAAATAATGATTATCTATCTTGACGTATTTATAATAGAAAACTATTTGAAATTTTATTTCAATTTTATCTTTATACTTTCATAAATTAAATTTTGGGGTGTTACGTTATCAGAATTGTAAGAAAAATTCACATCATCCCGCTAAATGGAAATTATCCAAACAAAATGTAAAGACTCACCCCAGGCTCTACACAAGGCGGATCTTGCTGAAAAATAAATTAATAATAATATTAAATAATATTAAATAATTCTCTGCAAATTCATAAAAATTTGAGTTTCGAATAATATAAATATGTTACACGAACTGCAGCGGAAGAATTTATAAAGTTATGCCAAACCATTTGCGGTCCTCAATTTATATTCTTCTGGTCACTCATCATGAATCAAACATGATGTTTGGGAACTGAATCATAATAAACTATAATGAGTACAAAACTCAGTAAGTAAACCGGTTTTTAATGTACCAAAACACATACATACATACATACATACATACATACACACACACACACACACACATATATCTATATATATATATATATATATATATATATATATATATATATATACACACACAAATGGATTATGTGCAATGCATTCAAAAACATTATAAAACAAATCATTAAAATATCATTCTGTCATTTTCCAACTTTCACATTTTCTTTTCAAATCAATCACTTGAGCTACCTTCATTCAATTACAATTTAATAGAACACTCACTTATCTTTCATAACTCTCAAATACATTGGGCTTCACGTCAACACGTCCCTTACCCACTTATCTTATAATCATAGTATAACAACCTGAGTGTCCTCCCCTAAACACGTAATGAATTCAAGCATCCAAGCTAAAACTATAAAGCAAGCTTTCTTTCTCTAAATTATGTTTGACTAAAATTCATTTTTTCTCATTTCAAAAAAGTAATAAACATAATATCTTTTTGTGCTGATGCCAATGAAACATTCATACATACATATGCCCATGTCTATAAACTCACATAACACATAACAGCACATCATTTCAAAACACATCACATAAACATATGGATAGAGCAATTGGCCTAAAATCAATAAAAATACTCTTTAAGATAAAATCGGATCAAAATTACAAAACCAATATCCTTAAATTTCTCAATATAATCACACTTTAAATTGAATCTCAAATAATCTCAATTTAAATCTTAAATTACCAAAATATCCTCAAATCCTTTAAAATTACCAAAATACCCTTGAATTTAAAATTACTAAAATACCCTTAAAATCATAATTTATAGATTTAACCTCAAGATCATAAATTACCAATCTATCCTTAATTTCATCAATTACTAAAATACCTATAAATATTACAAAATTATCCTTAGGGTGTAAAATTACTAAAATGCCCTTTTCAATCAACGATTATTGGAATTCAATCGACAGTAACGAGAAACTCATATCACATAGTTCAGACAACTTTGAGTCCGATGGTGGTGGAGAGCTTCGGCGCGCGACGGTGGTGCCGTATCATGCTCTCAAACCCACGAATCCTTCAACGGCTGATCAACGACAAATTGACTTCCTTAATGACTGTGGATGGTCAGAAATTATAAAGAGGAAGATAAAGAACAAATATGAGTAATGGCATCACCGAAAACAGATAAAATCACAGTCGAGGTGCTAATTCATCGACTTTTCGTGACTTCGTTGGTGGCTTATTCACACATTTTCCAACGACAAGGTGGCATAGAGACACCAATGGCTCAATAGCTTCCAATCGGTACCTTGCTCTGCTGATAGGGTGGATGGAATCAAAAGTTGGAGTTGGGTCAGGTCATGCGAATTTGGGTTGACTCAGTTCCCTTTCTTTTCTCTCTCTCCTATAAGTTTTGTTTCTCTCTCGCGCTTTGTCTCTTTTCTTTTTATTTTAAAAAGTGTGGGTATTACACAAAAACATAAATAAGTACCTAATATTGACATGTTTTAATGAGAAATTTATTTTGGAGGTGTTTATTACTCTTCTAGTTTTGGTACCACTAATAAACATTGCTTGTCTAACCAGTTATTCATCAATATTATCACTATTTGAAATATTATTATCGCTTATATTGATATTGAAATTTGGTTGAGCTGGTTACTACGATCAAGATCTCTTATCAACTTGAATGTTTCTCGTGTTCTACTTGAAATCACTACAAATAAATGTAAGAACTGCCAGAATTTTTTGCAGGAACCCTTCAACGCTTAAGTCAGATCACAATTTAACCTTTTGGAAAGTAAATATTTTTTTTTGTAAATTATTAAAAGTTTCAAAAAAACCATCAGAATCTCCTTCTCTTTTCTATATACCTTCTTGCCTTATTTCATGTTTTTCTTTATTACCAGCCTTTATCCTATTAAAAGTCAATTAATAGAATTTAAGAGCTTAACTTACCGTTATTTGATTACCATGTTGCCGATCGTAAGGCCCTCTTCCTTTATTGCTTAGATAACATGCGTTTATATGTTTCAATATGGTGGTAAGCTGATAATTGAGGCTCGAGCAGATCCTGGTCATGCTAATTACTGGGCTAATTTTGGTCCCCTTCGACTAAATCCTGGTCACTTTGAATACTCTTTTCGTAACTACTAGCTACTCCTCGAGTTTATAGGGTTCTCATATTTCACATCACACACATCGGTCCCCTAATTTTGTATTTTTAGAGTGAAATATAACAAAACATGATGCCCATAGTTGAGCCGATTAGTCCTTTATTGATATCTTTATTTGAGTCGTTATGTTAGATGTTTATGATGTAGGTGAACCTAAATCACATCTTTTCAAATTTAACTTATCGTCTCTCGAACTTTTAGGTATGCCTTTTTTTTATTTTGAATCATCACACCCTTTTGAATCGCCTGAACGCTTCGTTTTGTTGTCGTTTCTAAAAGACCAAATGTCTCTTTATTAGCCATAAGATCCTTTTTCTCTTTATATTCCTATTTCTTTCTAGGACCAATCTTGAACGTTCTCACTGTAACCCCTTTCTTTCCTAACGTGATTATTTTAGGTATTTACCTAAACTTCTCTTTTTAATCGTGCCTTTGTTTTGCTTTTTGTTTACTTTGTGCTTTCATAGTGTCCCTGCCTTTCTTTTATTTGGGTTATGGGTTTTGCAATTTCACTAGATTTAATGCTTATAGTGAAACGTGTCTCTCTAAACCTTAATGATGAGGATGAATTGACCCCCTCTCAAGGGTTGAGCTTTCTAGAGAAACCATTAAGATTGTGTCTCTAAAGGCCTCCTCATCTAGAGTGGCTAGATCCTCTAAACTCTCAAGTAGGTCAGATGTCCTAATAATTGATAATCTTGATTCTAGTGTTATTCCACCCATTAGTAACACTAGGGGCAGTGAAAATAGCTTCTCTAAAGAGCTCTTATTAGCAAAGAGAACCAAGACTGGTCATAGAGCTAAAGCTAAATCATTCCTTATTGATTTTATAAAATGTGAGACCACCCCATAAGAGCTGAATGTGTTGAGGAGAGAATATGGGGTTACCCATAACATTGAGTTGAGAATTCCTAGTAAGGATTACGCTCTTAGCCACCCACCGATGGGTTTTGTTGCTTTTTACTTAGAATGCTTTAGACTGGGCACTTAGAATGCTTTAGACTGGGCATTAGTTTACCACTCCAGCTTTATTTTGTAAAAATTTTAGAGAGATTAAAGCTAACACTTAGTCAACTTATCCACAATGGGTAGAGGGTTTTGTCTAGTCTGCATGTGTTGTACTAGAGGTGTAGGATAAGTATTCCATCTGTGGATGAGGTAAAACACCTTTATTAGCTCAGAAGCAGTCTTAAAGATTCGATTTGTACTACTTTATGAGTAGCTCCAAGTATAGGAAACCCATTGTGGATTTCTCTACCTCTAGAGATAACTAGTAGGGAAATTTTTCTTTATGAGAGGTAATTGGGGTTGATTGGTTTCAACTACAAAGGGGAATATTGGTGTTCTTATTCGATTTTGTACTTTTAGGTTTTCTTCATATTCTACTTTGTATTTCTTCTTTCCTTTAGTTTGATAAATTTACACATTTGCTATTTTTTTTTTGGTTAATTTCCTGAAATTTGACTCATGAAATCAATGAGAAGCATAAGCTATGGGTCAACGCTGCCTTAGTCAACATGAGCTTATACAAGGATTTGCTATCTTTGACCAGTTTAGTCGATTCTTGCCTTGCTTCTTCTGCATCAAGTGACATGAGTAACATTTTTAAGCGAATGAAGAAGCGTAGTCACTCTAATAGCATTCCTAGTAGCTCTTTTACCCTTTTAAGAATATAGAACATTGCCAAAGCTGTTTCACCTATTCAATCATTACCTCCATCAATCGATGTCATTATTGAGATGAGTGAGTAAGCTCCTACAAAAGATCTTACGACCTCATCTCCCATTCAAACTCGTTCCAGAGCCGCTCATCAATTTGAGGGTTCTAACTACTTGAGTCCCTTCTAGAGGGACCTTGACAAATTAATAAAAAGGGAGTTTATTAATAGTCAGAACGATTCTAGCCTTTTTGAATTATGTAATACCATACAGCGATGTGCATACCAACTATCATCTACAACCTCAGTTTACAAGACTAAGCTTTCCAATTATGACAAGAAGTAGAAAGCTGAGGCTAAGGGCCTGAAAAATGAGATCGAGCAAGAGAAACAAGAATCGGCTAAACTCAAATCAGTGATTGAGAAGCTCAATGAGAGAACTGCCATGTCGAGTCTAAACTTGAATTTGAGCTGTCAAGAGTAAGAGACAAGCTTTTAGCTCTAGAAAAGACCTGGACACTCAGAGAGTTAATTTCAAGCCACTGCTCGAGTTGGAAACTCGTCGCCTTTAGAGCAGGATTGACACAATGATGGCTATCATTTTGTTTCACTTCTATTATGTGTGTACTGGGAATAGAATACCCAGAATTAGACATGAAAAAACTCAAGGAAAGAGCTCATGTCTATATGGAGGAGCAGAATAAAGAAAGCGAGCATACTAGGAAGGGTGATGTGATTAAGGCCCCTCCTAACATTGCACTTGGGGCAACCCCTAACCAAGCTATTGCTAGTATCAACCCCACCAGGCCTGATGAAACTCGTGCAATGGAAGCTAATCCTTATCCGCAAGTTTCTTAGAGTTTTTTTTTTTTTTGCCTAGCCTTTGGCCTTTTTTTTTGTAGACCTTTTGATCCAATGGAATATCAACTTTTTATTCATATTTTCTTGTTTGTTTGAATTTTGTTTAATTGACTTGCTTTGTTAAGTCTTCTAAAATAATCTTGACTCTTATCTTGACTTAAATTAATACCAAGACTCTAAGTCTTTTACAACTTAACGTTGTTGCTTAAGTAGGTTAGAGTAAGCTTCGACCTCTGCCTTACCTCTTATCGGCTTTGAGACTTAGAGCCTTTATGAGCAAATTTTAATGAACTTCGATCTTTGTCTCGCCTTTTATTAGCTTCGAGACTTTAGGTCTTTATGTGCTTCACGAGTAGATTCTAATAGACTTTGACCCTTACCTCGCTTCTTATTGGGTTTGAGACTTTAGGTTTTTATCTCTACATCGTTAGTTGTTTAACAATATATTTGACCAAGGTCATTTTGGTCTCAAGAATCTTTGAATTTCACAACAGAATTTTGTAAATTTGTATATTATTTATCTGTGAAAATTACAAACGTTCTCTTTTTCCTTTTGAACTTTGCAAAAAGAGACTTACTAAAAATACTTTCATAAGTGCTCGACATTCCATGGTTTTCTAACCTCTCTACCATTAACTTGAGCTAGTCGGTATGCACTTGGTCTAATTTCACGTATGATTCTGTATGAGCCTTCATAATTGAGGCCAAGCAATCCATGGCTGGGATTCTTGGTCTTTAATTCACCTTCCTCAATACCTAATTCACGTTCCGATTGTAATGTCGTGCAACCCTCTGCTGATACTTTGCTATCTATTTTACAGCGAACTCCCTATTCACTTGTGGATATGTTGGTAATGCAAATCTCAACTCAATTTTCAATTCTGCACAAAAGTTTCTCAAGTTGCAGTTGTCGAATTGCTTGCCATTGTTCGTTATGAGTGTGTATGGAATCCCATACCTACAGACAATATTCCTCTAAATGAAATCAATTATTTTTTTTGTAATGCTGCTCAAAGCCTTGACTTCTACCCATTTTATGAAATAATCTACAATAGCATGCTAGCCCTTCCTCAACCCTTTAGTAGCGGGGCAATCAAATCTATATCCCACTGGGAAAATAACCAAGATGACACCATCGAGGTTAGGTGTTCTGGTGGTTGAGTAAGTACATTTGTGAAGCTTTAACAGTTTTTACAAGTTTTAACTTTTTTCTTAACGTCCTGGTGCATAGTTGGCCAAAAATACCCTTGGCGTAATGCTTTAAAGTTTAGAGACCTTACACCAAAATAGTTTCCACAGATCCTTTTGTGAACTTCTGTTAACACATAATTTGCCTCTTCAACTCATCCACCCAAGCATACCCTTGTTAGTATAATATTCCGACTACTATGGTATGTCTTGCAACCTCACAACTAAGCTTACTTGCTTGCTTTTTATCTACAAGTAGAACCCTATCTTTTATATACAAGATAATCGGGTTTATCCATGAAGATCCCGAACTAATGCTTATTACAACCACTTCTTTCTCAATGCTAGGCAAAGGCTTAACTTGTATGAGAACAGTTTTTAGAAGCTTTGCATCTTAAACTGCTGCCATTCTTACCAAGGCATTTGCTCGATGATTTTTTATTTTTAACACTTGCTCGACTTTCACTTTGCCAATCTTGGCCATAGCTTGTCTCATGCACTTCAAATATCGTTTCAACTTTTGATCCTTTACTTAAAAATTTTCACTCAAGTGATTAACTACCAATTGAGAATCAGTCCATAAATAACCAAGCAGAATATGATACAAAAACTGGCACGAGCACGAGAACTTTGAGCACTTTCCATCATACAAAAACTTCTGTATTTTCTTACAAGCAGTTTTCCAACTTCTGTTTTAACCCTTGCTCGAGTTTCATCCTAATTCTGACAACCCTTTTGTGTGCTCGCTGCTTATGCTTACTATCTTTACTTTTTCTGCAGGTTCTTACTTGCTCCTACCTTCCTTCTTTGAAGAATCTGTTGAGGAGATTTGCATTGTTTCTTTTATTGTGCTTGCATAACAACTTTGTGCAAGCTGTTGATTAGACACTACTGCTTTACTTATTCGTAAAAAGGGTCTTCCCAAGATTATTTAGTATGGCCTTTCTTCATCCACTATAGCAATATCCAATATCATTGTCTACTCAAACGTCTTACTTCTTATTGTCACAAACAATTCCACCATGCCTAACGAAACCATCCTTTCTCCACCAAATCCATTTAAGGAAGTGCTTATACTTTCTAACCATAAACTAATGATGTCAATCTGAGCCAAAGTTGTTTTAAAAAAAACATCCACTGAACTATTGGTATCTACCAATATTCGGTTAAACTTCTTACTAACAATCTCAGCACTTACCACCAAGGCATCCTTATACGGATACAACACTCCTTCCTCATCATCTTCTATCCAAATGATAAAAGCTTACCTAGTCCTTTACTACATTGGAATTAAAGCATTGAAGAGGACATCTTTATTCATTATTGCATATCTTGTGTAGTTCTTCCTTAATCTATCTGAATCCTCGACCAAGGTTAGCCCTCCTATAATGACCATAGTTATTGACTGCTTACACCTAATATGTTGTACTCTATTCCTAAGCTCACCCTACCTATCCGTTACCGGATAAGTACCCTTAATGAGCTTATCTAAGTACCGGTTCCTAAAGAGATCCTCTACTTGGTTTTTAAGGTCCCGACATTGCACTGTTATATACTCATAAGTCCCACAAAAATCACAAAACTTGTTTTTATCGCGCTTGTGAGGCAGTTTTGCTATTAAGGGTCAGTAGATGCAATAAGGAATGATTTTTTATCATCTGATATACCTCCTTCAATTTTTTATCATCTGATATACCTCCTTCAAGGAAACCTTCAATTGAGTATATTGCTGGTATACCACACCTTGCTCCAATACCCAAACTATATCATCCCTACTAAAATTTCACTGTACTTGCTCATAAGTCGGAGTGGTTGACCAAATTGGTGTTGTACTCGTTGTATACTGTACACTCAGGTGCCTGTAATGAGGTTGCTTTCAATCTTCACGACAAGAGAACTGTGGCAACGCAGCTCATCCTCACCTTGGCTGCAGCTGCAATGAAGAAGCCTAAAACGAGTATAGTCTTTCCCTTTGTCCACTAAATGATGTCCTACCGGTTCGTATTAGCCTTCAAATGCTTTAGGCTTTCTTTTCCTTTCTCCTCTGACTTTCGAGCTGCTTACTCCTCAATTTAGTTGCTTTTTTTTCCTTAATTTCAATATCTCTCTTTACCAATCAAAGATAGTTGAGTACAATTAAATTATAGGATTCCTCAAATTGTACCAGAGGCGACCAATCTTCACTTCATCTTTTAGCCTCTTCAATACTTGTAGATGATTGAAAGCCCTTAAGTCTAGAACTACTCAATGGTATCTATTTATAAATTCCTTCAAAGTCTTATTCTCACTCTGCTTTATTAACAGCAATTCCATCATGTTGTCTTTTGAAGCAACCGCCTTATGGAATTACTCTATAAATCTTCTACACATCTACTCAAAACTTTGAATGCTACCTTTTGGTAACTTCTAATACCACTACCATTCCTGTCCATCTAAAGTTAAAGGGAACACCCTACACCTCTGAGCTTGTGTCAGACCTTGAACTCCCATCACGTCATTGAAACGTACCACTTGCTCCAACGGGTCATGCCACCCTAAATACTTGAGATCTAAAAATTAAAAATCTTGTAAAATCACCATGCCCATTATTTTCTCCAAAAATAGATATTCATTGTCTAACATTATCCGTTAGTTTAGCTCATTTAGTTACCCTTTAAGCTCTTCTATGACTTAAGCCATTCGACGTACTTCTCCTTCCAGCTTTGTTGTTTGTCCATCATGTTGCTCTCTGTTAGCCTAATAGGTTATAAATATTATGATTTTGATGATAATAAATGGATGCATTAAAGTGTTTCATTTTGTATTTCACAAGTTCATTAGTTTTGAAAGATAATAAATCAAGTGAAATCAAGTTCAAGACACTCAACGGGTAACAGCGGCTCAACGGATAATTTATGCTTGGATTAGCATTTGTAAAACTCAATTTTATGTTAATAAAATAACTATTTTTCAAGTTAAATACTTTTATGTTTATGAGATAAAATATTTTATGGATTAAAGTATTTTGGATAAAAATAAAAATGTTTTAAATTTCGGAGTTGGATTTATTTGCTAAATTCTAAAACATTTGGGATTTATTGTAACTTATAATAGATTGTGGGCTTAAGTGAAAAGTTTTGAAAACTTTATAGATTATGGTGATTTAGCTAAAACTCAAAAAGGACTTATTTGAAAAGATTTTCTTTAGTTTGAGCCACACTATAATTTTAGAATGTTTTTAGGAATTAAATAATAATTAAAATTTCTGAGATTGGGTTTTTTTGAAAAATTTTATAACATTTTAGACTATAGCATAATTTGAATAAGTTTGGAGGTAAAACTGTAATTTCGTGAACAGTATTACTGTAGCAAAATTTAAAATTATCGATAACTTTAATGTTACGAGCGGGGAGCTGGTTAAATTAAACGGCTAGCCGCTTGAGCACTGGAATTTGACAATAACGGCTAGTTTTCGAGCTTTAACTATAAAAACTCAACTCCAACTTCATTTCAAAGTTTCTGGCAAGCAAAAACAAGTTTGTAAAATATATATTGAGCTTCTATATTGCAAATCACAATAGATTAAATCATTCTTGAGCCATTATTTGTGAATCTACTCTTGTAGAGAGTGTTTTTGCTGTAATTTTTATTTTGTATTGTATTAAGAGTGTTCAAGTGAGGGAAACACTTGGGGTAAAGAGATTAGGGTGATAATCTCTTGATTGTAAAGGTCCATTGACACCTTGGAAGTCAATTGTAAACATTTGAAGCCTTGGGAGGCTTGGATAGTGAAATCCTCAAGCTCGGTTGGCTTTGAGGCGTAGACGTAGGCGGGGATTGCCGAACCACGTAAAAATTACTGTGTTTGCATTCTCTTCCCTTACTCATTTATTTTGCAAGCATTGCGTAATTTATTATATTTGATTTAATTCCTGTAAAACTTAATTTTTGTTTGCATTAAGGCATTAGATTGAATTATTTATAAAATAAATTTTAATAACCCAATTCACCCCCTCTTGGGTTGCTTATTTGTATTTCAATTGGTATTAGAGCTTGGTTCTCTTATTAGGACTTAACCGTCTAGAGTAAAAGATTCATGGCAACCCAAAGTGATTCAACCTTTAGGGAAGGACAGTCCACAACTAGACCACCATTCTTTGACGGAAATGACTATCCATATTGGAAAACTAGGATGAGAATTTATTTACAAGCCCTAGATTACGAAATTTGGGAAGTTGGTTGTGATGGTCCATTTATGCCATTGACTAAAAAGGAAGTCGGGGAAGATATTCCAAAACCTTCACGGGAATGGAATGAATTGGAAAAGAGAAAAGCTTCTCTAAATTCCAAAGCCATGAATGCGTTATTTTGTGCACTAGATAAGAAAGAATTTCATAGAGTGTCAAGTTGTGAAAGTGCTTATGAAATTTGGCACAAACTTAAAGTTGTTTATGAAGGCACGAATCAAGTGAAAGAGTCTAAAATTAGTAGATACACTCGACAATATGAATTATTTCAAATGGAACAAAATGAAAGTGTGTATTCTATATATACTAGATTTACGGACATAGTGAACACTCTAGGAGCCCTAGGAAAGACTTTTTCAAATAGTGAGAAAGTTAAGAAAATCATTAGATCATTTCCTAAGGATTGGAGACCAAAAAGAACTGCCATTGAGGAAGCTAAAGATTTAAATGTCTTACCTATTGATGATCTAATCGGTTCTCTTATTTCTTATGAGGAAGATTTGGCAGCTGTAAGAGGCAATGAAGAGAAGAAGAAAAACATTGCTCTCAAAGTCACAAAATTTAAAGGTGATGGAGAAAGTGAGCCGGATGATGAGGAATTGGCTATGCTTGCTAGGAGGTTCAGAAAATTTTTCAAGAAAACTGGTGAGCGAAGAAAATTTAAAGATTTCAAGAACCAAAAGGAGAAAAATGAAGCAATTAAATGTTACGAGTGCAAGAAGCCTGGCCACATAAGATCGGAATGCCCTCTTCTCAATAAGTTCAAGAAGAAAGCAATGGTGGCCACATGGGATGATACTGATGAAGAAACAAGTGATGATGATGAGCATCAAGAAATGACAAATCTAGCTCTTATGGCGATTGGAGATGAATCGAATTATGAACCAGATGAGGTAAATGATCTTCCTACCTATGATGAATTACATGATGCTTTTAAAGAGTTACATGATGAGTTAATGAAGATAGGTAAAAAGAATGTATGCCTTAAAAAGAAATTGATAGATCTCAAAAATGAAAATGAATTGTTGAATGCAAAGATTACATGTTTAGAACTAGAAAATAAAATGTTGCATAATAAAGTCACATCTTCAAATGAGAAACTTAATACCTGATATGAGCATGAAAAATTACATGTTGAGAAATTGATAAAGGAGAATGAAGTTCTCAAGAAGAAAAATAATGAGTTAAATGAAATGTGATAAAATTTACAAATGGCCAAAAAATGTTGGATAATTTACTTAACTCTCAAAAATGTATTTTTGATAAAGGAGGACTTGGGTATAAGCCTAACTTGAAGCAAAAGTATTACAAGAATTATTTTGTTAGAGCTACATCCACAAGTGATCATAAAATTACTTGTTATTATTGCAATAGAAATGGTCACATGAAAAATAGATGTCCTGTGAAAAGAAATACTTATTATGGTATAAAATATGTTTGGGTTCCAAAAGGAACCATTGCTGACATCCAAGGACCCAAAAAGATTTGAGTACCTAAGACTTAAAATTTCCTCTGCAGGGCTTAAAGAAGAAGAAGAATAAATGGTACTTGGACAGCGGGTGTTCAAGACACATGATAGAAAATTATGCTTGGTTTTCAAGTTTTACTAAGATCGAAAATGGTGGAGATGTATCTTTTGGAGATAATTCAAAAGGAAAGATCATTGGTATTGGCAATGTCGGTAATGTATCTTCTACTCTTATTGAAAATGTGTGCTTGGTTGAAAACTTAAAACATAATTTATTTAGTATTAGTCAATTATGTGATAAGGGTTATAAAGTAGTCTTTGATAAATCTAGATGCGTTATTGAAAATGCATGTGATGGAAAAGTTTTGTTTGTAGGAAATAGATGTATTAATGTTTATACCATTAATATAGATTGTGCATCTACCATTAATAAATGTTTCTCGGCATTGCATGATGATGGATGGTTATGGCATAGAAGACTAGGTCATGCAAACATGGATTTAATCTCAAAAATTTCGAAAAATGATTTGGTTAAAGGACTTCCAAAAATTAGTTTTCAAAAGGATAAAATTTGTGATGCCTGTCAATTTGGAAAACAAATCAAAACTTCTTTTAAAAACAAGAATCATGTCTCTACTTCAAAACCATTTCAATTGCTTCACATGAATTTATTTGGACCCTCTAGACATGCTAGCTTAAGTGGAAAATATTATGCATTTGTAATTGTAGATGATTATTCTAGATACACTTGGGTACTATTCCTGGCTAATAAAGATGATGCATTTGAAGCTTTTAAAGTTTTCTGTAAAAATGTTCAAAATGAAAAAGGATACTCTATTACTTGCATTAGAAGTGATCATGGTAGAGAATTTGAGAATCATGCATTTGAAAATTTCTGCAATGATTTAGGCATTGAGCATCAATTTTCATCATCTAGAACTCTACAACAAAATGGAGTCGTTGAGAGAAAGAATAGATCTATTCAAGAAATGGCTAGGACCATGTTAAATGAAAATGCTTTACCTAAATATTTTTGGGCCGAAGCCGTCAACACCGCTTGTTATGTTTTAAATCGGGTGTTGATTAGATCTTATCTTAATAAAACTCCCTATGAGCTTTAGAAAGATAGAAAACTCAACATTGGTTATTTCAAAGTTTTTGGATGTAAATGTTTTATATTGAACATAAAAGATAATCTTGAAAAATTTGATCCAAAATCTGATGTTGGTATCTTTCTTGGGTATTCAAACTTAAGCAAAGCTTATAGAGTGTATAATAAAAGAACTTTGGTTGTGGAAGAGTCTATGCATGTTACTTTTAATGAGTCTAATACCTCTTCTATGGAGAAAGTTGCTGTTAGTGATGATGCAGATGAAAATATACAAAAAGATTCATCAAAGAACAACCAAAAGAATGTAGAAAATCAAGTGGAGCAACTTGAAGAAACAAGCGCAGAAGAAACTCAAGGTACTTCTCAAGCACTCCCCAAGGAGTGGAGGTATGTTTCTTCTCACCCAAAAGATGCCATTTTAGGAGATCCATCTAGAGGTGTTACAACTAGATCATCACTTAAGAATACATGTAAGCATGCTGCATTTATTTCTCAAATTGAACCAAAATCCTTTGTGGATGCGAAAAATGATGAATCTTGGATTATGGCAATGCAAGATGAGTTAAACCAATTTGAGAGAAATAAAGTATGAGAATTAGTTTCCAAACCAGAACACCAATCCATTATAGGAACTAAATGGGTATTTAGAAATAAGATGGATGAATCCGGTATGGTTGTAAGGAATAAAGCTAGATTAATGGCTCAAGGATACAACCAAGAAGAAAGAATTGATTTTGATGAGACATTTGCACCAGTAGCTAGATTAGAATCCATTAGAATGTTGCTAGCATATGCATGTTATAAAGATTTCATTTTATTTCAAATGGATGTCAAAAGTGCCTTTCTAAATGGATATATCATGGAGGAAGTTTATGTGAAACAACCCCCTGGTTTTGAAAATGAAAAATTTACAGATCATGTTTATAAGTTATCAAAAGCATTATATGGATTAAAACAAGCACTTAGAGCATGGTATGATAGGCTTAAAAATTTCTTACTTGATAATGATTTTTTAATGGGAAAAGCCGATACTACACTTTTTGTTAAGCATAAGAACCAAGACATACTTGTTGTTCAAATTTATGTTGATGATATTATTTTTTGTTCTACTAATGAGTCATTGTGCAAAGAGTTTTCATCTTGTATGAGTAAGGAGTTTGAAATGAGCATGATGGGAGAATTGAAGTATTTCCTTGGACTTCATATCAAACAAAACAATGAGAGAATTTTCATCAATCAAGTTAAATATGTCAAAGATCTGCTCAAGAGGTTTGGAATTGAAGAATCAAACACTAAAAGCACTCCAATGAGTACAAAAATTAAGCTTGACAAGGATGAAAAAGGTAAAGAAGTTGATATTAAAAAGTATCGAGGTATGATCGGCTCTTTACTTTACTTAACCACAAGTAGACCTGATATCATGTTTAGTATATGTTTGTATGCAAGATTTCAATCATGTCTCAAGGAATCTCATTTGCTTGCTGTTAAAAGAATTTTTCGTTATTTGAGTGGAACCATAGATCTTGGCCTTTGGTATCCTAGAGGAACTCATATAGATTTAACTTGTTACTCGGATGCCGATTTTGCTGGTTATAAGGTGGATAGAAAAAGTACTAGTAGAACTTGTCATTTTCTAGGTCATTCTCTTGTTTCATGGTTTAGTAAGAAACAAAACTCGGTTGCACTCTCAACCACTGAGGCGGAATATATTGCCGCAGGTAGTTTTTGTGCACAAGCCCTTTGGATGAAACAAACACTTAGAGACTATGGCATTAAACTTGAACAAATTCCTATCAAGTGTGATAATACTAGTGCTATTAATCTGTCAAAGAATCCCATTCAGCACTCTAGAACCAAGCATATAGAGATTAGACATCATTTTTTAAGAGATCATGTACAAAAGGGTGATATTGCTTTAGAATTTATCTCTACGGAAAATCAACTTGCTGATATTTTTACAAAACCCCTTTACGAAGAACAATTTTCAAAAATTCGGCATGAGCTTAGGATGATGAGATTTTCAAATTAACATCTCTAATTATGTTATTGGATCTATTAAAATTATTTGTTTAATGTTTGTTAATGTTTTTGAAAGAGTTTGAGCATGATAGATAAGTAAGGTGTTATGAAATATTCATTTCAAATGCTTGTGTGCTTTATGATACATGCTTGATAGATGAATTATTTGCTTGATTTAATCATGTTTTAAATGTTTAAGATCATGATTTATGCATTAAAATGGTTCTTGAGAGGTTTTGGAATCAAGAAATGATGACGAGATTGATCAAAAATGGCCGAAAATTGAAATTGGTACAGTTGGGCAGCAACCAGGCGGCTAGCCGCCTGAACCAAGCGGCTAGCGGCTTGGACTTGCTCCCAAACCTGAGAGCAAGCGGCTAGCCGCTTGGTCATGGGTTTTACCCTCTTCCTCTCCCTCTTTTTGGCTTTCTTCATCACTTACCTCTCTCTCTCTCAAAACCGTGACTTCTCCTCCATTTTCTTTCAAAAATTCTTCATTTCTCAACCATTTTCATGTCAAAATCCTTGATTCAATCCATTACCCATCCATTTAACTTCCATTAAACATCTTCCAATCATCTTTTCAATTCCCTCTTCTCTTATTCATCACTTTCTCTCTCTCCCGCGTGAATAGTACTTCACCATCTCTCTCTCAAATTTCTTCCTTTTTCACTCATTTTCTTGCTAAAATTAATCATCCAAACCATTACCCATCCACTACTCCTTCATTTTTTCATCATCCAAACACCATTTTATCACATCTCCGTAAAAAATTTGAAATCCGAAAACCTAGTTTTGGCTGTTTCTCTCTCTAGATTTTCAAGCTTTCTCTAGCCCATCTTTAATCAATTCCACATTATATCTAAACCTCATTCATCTCTAGGATTACATTTCTTGGCTCAAACTTATCCATTTTACTCAAATCCAAAATTGTTCAACAATGGTGGGTGGAGAAAAAGCCAAGAGCAAACAAATGGCCAAGAGACGCAAGGAAGATCATGAGGATAATATGGAGTTTTTGTCAACTCATTTTTGACATCTCCCGCTTCAAGAACGGTTTATCGATAATTTCATGCCGAGGTCGGTTATTCCTCCTTACTTTGTTAATCTTAAGAAATTGGCAAATTTGGAAATTTGTGGTAAATCTCTTGATAAACTTCTTATTATAATGAGCTGGAAAAATGTCTTAGTTATTCAAAAAGCATATTATGAGAATTTAGTTAAGGTTTTTTATTCGAATATGGATATAGAAGTTTCGGATAAAATTGGTATTAGTGTTGGGGGAGTTCGTATTGAATTTGATGTTGCGAAGTTAAATCATATTCTTGGGACTCCAAATGAGAGATTAGAAATTTATAGTGCTAGAGCTAGAATAGATCATCCATGGTTTTCCCTTGAAAATGTTGTTCGAAGAATTTGTCGCCGACGTGATTTGTCCGAGGAATTTTGTCGATCATCATTAAAATCTCAAGCTTTGCCTCTTCAAATTAGAATCCTACATTATGTTCTTCATCATGTGATTACTCCTAGATATGGTCATGGGGATGAAGTTAACCGATTGGATGTGGCTTTATTGGATTGTATTTTGGAGGGCAGAAAACTCAATGTTGGGTACATTATACTCAATCATATGCTTAGTACACCTTGTATGGCTAAAAGGTCCCTCCCTTCTGGTAGTATCATTACCCGCATCTTTAAACATTTTCGAGTACCCATTACCAAACCAACCTTTTTAAACTCAAGAGAACTAGGAGATGATGCCATTGCCAACTTAGGATTTATTTGGGCCGAAGGTAAATGGACTAGGGACCGGAGATACTCCACCAAAGTTTCTGAACTTGCTCTTACAGATCATCGTTTCTTTAACGATGTTCTTCCACCAGAGCAACTTCCTGATCTTAATGTCCCACAGCGCTCTCATTATCCATCTTCTGCGGGTTCTTCCAAAACTCCTTCAGATACCCATGAGGATCAAATGCAGCAGATGTTGGCTAAAATGGATTCTCTTTCGACACAGCAAAGCCGACTTCAATCTCAGTTTGAAGCTTTTTCAGCTCAATCCACTTTAGAGCACCAGCGCTTCTTTGAGTAGCAGCAGCAATTATTTGACCAACACCAGCGACTTATAGCTCAGCAGCAGCAGATTCTTGATGGCTAGCAACAGTTTTTTGTAGCTCTTGGGTTTCCACCACCATCATCTTCATCACATCCACCATCTCCATAGATATTTTATTTCTGTTCCTCTGTACCACACATTTTTATGTATTTACATTTTCTTTATGGATTGTGGATGATCATTATAAGCTCTTTGGATGTTCTGTATTTGGATTATTTGTCTTTGGATGTTCTGTACGTGGGTGTTTTGTATTTAGATGCTATATTATGACTTCTTGATTTATTATTAGAATTTCATGTCTATTGCCTGTATTTGGTTGATTATTATTACCTTAGTTTAAATTTTGATGATGAAGGGGGAGAAGTCATGTATTTCGGAGACATGTATTATATTTTTTTTTTTTACGTACTTATGCATGTTTTCTGAAATATTAAGAGGGAGTTTATAAATTGTTATAAATCATATTGTCAGGGGGAGTTTATTTTAAATCTGATTATATACGCCATTTATTAAGGGGGAGCATATATGTCAAAATACATGAGATGTTTGTCATCATCAAAAGGGGAGATTGTTAGCCTAATAGGTTATAAATATTATGATTTTGGTGATAACAAACATATGCATTAAAGTGTTTCATTTTGTATTTCACAAGTTCATTAGTTTTGAAGGATAATAAATCAAGTGGAATCAAGTGAAATCAAGTTCAAGACACTCAACGGGTAACGGCGGCTCAACAGATAATTTATTGCTATAATTTCTTATAAAGTCGGTATGATTTAATTTATACTTGGATTAGCATTTGTGAAGCTCAATTTTATATTAATAAAATAATTATTTTTCAAGTTAAATACTTTTATGTTTATGAGATAAAATATTTTATGGATTAAAGTATTTTGGATAAAAATAAAAATGTTTTAAATTTCGGAGTTGGACTTATTTGCTAAATTCTAAAACATTTGGGCTTTATTGTAACTTATAATAGATTGTGGACTTAAGTGAAAAGTTTTTGAAAACTTTAAAGATTATGGTGATTTAGCTAAAACTCAAAAAGGACTTATTTGAAAAGATTTTCTTTAATTTAGGCCACACCATAATTTTAAAATATTTTTAGGAATTAAATAATAATTAAAATTTCTGAGATTGGATCTTTTGAAAAGTTTTATAATGTTTTGGGTCATACCATAATTTGAATAAGTTTTAAGGTAAAACTGTAATTTTGTGAACAGTTTTGCTGTAGCAAAATTCAAAATTAATAGTAACTTCACTGTTACGAGCGGGGAGCCGGTTAAATTAAGCGGCTAGCCGCTTGAGCACTAGAATTTGACAATAACGACTAGTTTTCCAACTTTAACTATAAAAACTCAACTCCAACTTCATTTCAAAGTTTCTGGCAAGTAAAAACAAGTTTGTAAAACATATATTGAGCTTCCATATTACAAATCACAATAGATTAAATCATTATTGAGCCATTATTTGTGAATCTACTCTTGTAGAGAGTGTTTTTACTATAATTTCTATTTTGTATTGTATTAAGAGTGTTCAAGTGAGGGAAACACTTGGGGTAAAGAGATTAGGGTGATAATCTCTTGATTGTAAAGGTCCATTGACACCTTTGAAGTCAATTGTAAATATTTGAAGTCTTGGGAGGCTTGGATAGTGAAATCCTCAAGCTCGGTTGGCTTGGAGGCATGGACGTAGGCGGGGATTGCCGAATCACGTAAAAATTGCTGTGTTTGCATTCTCTTCCCTTACTCATTTATTTTACAAGCATTGCCTAATTTATTATATTTGATTTAATTCCTGTAAAACTTAATTTTTGTTTGCATTAAGGCATTAGATTGAAATATTTGTAAAATAAATTTTAATAACCCAATTCACCCCCCTCTTGGGTTGCTTATTTGTATTTCACTCTCTATCTTCGTCCTCCCTTTTCCTAGGCATCCCGGGGTGTCATCCCAATTTGACGTCTTGTACAACTAGTCCTCTTCTTACTTCTGTCGACTCTCCATCTTATTGCCCTTGTCCATCATATCGATTAATATTTTCTCTTCTATCATTGTCCAACTCACTTCACAATTCACTGCAACTTACTACAGCATATCTTGAGTTCCTGTCATGGGGTCTTTCGACACCCCCTAACTGTCCTTTTTTGAGCCCTTAAAAAATGATTACCAGAGCCTCTATTTTCTTTTCCATTTGTTCTCGGTGCTCATTCATCATTCTGTCTCTGTTTCTACTTGCTACACCTTGAGGGGTTACAACTCCCTCAGCTCTATCTCCTCCTATGCTCATTTTCGTAGACAATAGCCTTTTACCCATTTCCCTACAGACAACACCAAAATGTGAATGTTGAAATCTGGCTAATCTAGTTACTACGACTAGGATCTCTCGTCAACTTGAATGCTTGTTGCATTCTACTTGAAATCACTGAAAATAAATGTCAAAAGTGTCGGGCTTTTAGCCGAGAACCCTCTGATGCTTAAGTTAGATCATAATCCAACCTTTTAGAAAGTAAATATATTTTTTGTGAATTGTTAAAAGTTTTAGAAAAAATCTTCAAAATCTTCTTTTCATTTTTATATACCTTATAGGCTTATTTCAGGTTCTCCTTTATTACCTGTCGTTATCCTATTAAAAGTCAATTAGTGGAATTTAAGAGCTTAACTTACCATTATTTGATTACAATGTTGTTGATCGTAACGCCCTCTTCGTTTATTGCCTAGATAACATGCGTTTAAACGTATTAATATGGTGGTGAGTTGGCAATCGAGGCTCGAGCAAATCCTGATCATGCTAATTACTAGGCTAATTTTGGTCCCCTTCGACCAGATGCAGTCACTTTGAATGCTCTTCTTGTGACCACTAGCTGCTCCTTAAGTTTATAGGGTTCTTGTATTTTACATCCCAAATAGCCTAATTATGTATATATGTTTTTCCATAATCTCAACAGACTTTAAGGCTAAAATGTGCCCATGTTCCAAATTATCTTGATTTTAGAGATCTTGTAGTATGGGTAATTTAATAGAATAATTTTGATATAATTTAATTTTATTAATAATCATCTTAAGGGTTTGACCGGGTGATTTTCTGATAGTTATATTTTAGGGTTAAATAATTAATTTAGTTTTTAAATAAAAAAACTTATTAATTAATCAACTAAATGCAAATGGCTCTAAAATAATATCATCATGCAAAACAATAGATATCAAACTATTAAGAAAACATAAGGATGGTATAAAAGATTAGAGTATTATTGGAAAGTCATTATTGTATTAGAAAGTAGCTTGACAATCACATTTGTTAGACAAAAAGAGTTTACTTAATCCCACAATAACTACTATGAGAAGGATTTTTTTTTTTTAAAGTCAAGCTTAAACTATATTCAAAAGTAGAATAGAAATTATATCACAGCAACGAAAAGCTTTGAAACTGGAATGAATTGCCGCGGCTTCTCATATTACGTCCTATCAACTCTTTTAATTATTTCTAATATTATATTTTAACACTATTGGACAAGAAGCAGAAAAATTTTAAGCCATATTTGTAGTTAACATAAATGTATCCAATAACAAGCAAGACTAGGATACTCAACAGCTTAACATATATCCATGGCCATCTTGATCAGAGCTGGGGAATTTTTTGTTAGATTTTGAGCAACAATCTTTGTCACTACATTCACCTTGAGGGTTTAGACCGACATAATCTTTGCGGAGTTTTCTTAATTCTTATCACAATGACCAACACAAGGATAAAAGCATCTGTAATAATGTATTGCATCAGGAGTCGTACGGTGATCACATGAGCCATAATTTTCAGTGCATATTTGCCCTTTTACTTCGCCGAACATGGTTATTGTTAGGAATACAAGGATGAGAAGAGAAGCATTGGAAACTGAGGAAAGTCTCTTCATTGTGATAAGAAATAGATTTGGCTAATTAAATAATTTGTGTCCGCGATATCCCATCAATTCTTGCCTCATAATTTAATTAATTTACTTATTTCATATATATATTTACGCCTAAAGATAAATATATAAAGTCTTCTTCTTCATCTTTTTTTTTTGTTCCAGTTACAAGTGTATAATGTATCTAAAAGCATATTTTTTAAATTCTATCCAAGTAATCGGCCACTTATGCCAGGTTTTGGCTTGTTCTAAGTCAGAGTGGGGTTTATTCTAAGCATCTTTTATTTTCCATTTATATTATAGGAACTTTTTGATTATTATAATAGCTTCTTTTTTTTTCATTTTTTCAAACTATAGAATATAAAAAGCTCATAGGAATAAGAACCTAGCTCGATTAAAAAGTGAAGGTTGTCTCATGCTTAATAATTTGCAACCTAATCAGACATTTGCTTAGATCTATTAATGCATAAGGGAAATTTTCATGCCTTCATATTCTGTTCATATGTTCTCTTGTGAACTACTCAACTTTAAAATCATTGGAAATCGTTAGAGCCTGGGTACCGCTAATGTAATTTGGGATTAGAGAATCCTCTCCAAGTGTTTTCTCTTCTAATCAGTCTTAGACTTTTTAATCTAGTGAAAAAGATAGCTTAATTGTAAATAAAATGAAAAACTATTAAGTTGATTGTCAATATAAAAATTTAAAATACAATGTTAATATTAAGAAAGCACATCTCAACTTCTTTAGTCAAGATAAGTCAATGCAAAGAGTGACTAAAGTGCTAAGTCATCAAAGTGATTGAGAGTGTGCCAAATCATTGACAGCTCAGCTAAATTAATTACACATGTCCATTGTGCTCTGTATCTTTTATTTTTTGTTCTTTATTTTACTGTTAGCAGTTAGTTATAGATTTGGTTACCTCACGAGTCTAATATAAATACATGTATCATTATTTTTCAATTCATGAAAACCATATAATAAAATTCAGTTCCAAAATATTCTTCTTATTCTTCTGAAAATTTTCTTTCTTGCCAAACACTATGAGAACTTTTCCTTTATGGTATCAGAGCTAGATCAATATGGCAAGCTCCAACAATCTAATTGTAAAAACAAATGATAATTCATCAAGTTCAACTAATTTTCATTCAACACTTCCGTAAATCTAGATCGAGTCAGTTATTTGATTTAGCGATCTTAAGTGTTAGCTTTCGTAAGTGGCAATAGACTTAAAGATTACATTAATGGGACAAAATCTAAACCAGAGCAATATATCACTCAAAAAACAGTTGATGGATCTACATAGCTAATTGAGAATCCATAATTTATCACTTGGAAAGCATAAGATCAAACATTTCTTGGTTGGCTCTTATCTTCTATAAGTGAAGGTACACTTAATCTTGTTATCTTGATAGCTCTTATGTTGTATGGAAAACACTTGAGAAGAAATTTAGAGTATAGTTTAAAGCTAAAGTACTTCAACTTAAGTATAAAATAAACACCTTTAAAAAAAAATGAATGACTGTCGAAGATTATTTCACGAGAATGAAAGCTTTAGTTGATAAACTTGCTTGTGCTGGTAGTCCTTTGAATGATAGAGATTTGTTGATGTACATTCTCAATAGTCTTGGACTAGGCTACCTAGATTTAGCTTCTTTTATCACTACCTATAGAATGGATTTTGATAATGCATCTGCATTTTTACTTACTCATGAATCCAAACTTGATCAATAAAAGCAAGATGCCAAAACTGTTTTTAATGCTAATTTTGCACATGCAAAAGGAAACTATAAAAAAAGTGGTTATATAATAGGTTTTTAAGGCAATATCATGGTGGAAGAGGATCAGGTACTAATAGGGATTTTCCATTAAGAATTCTTTTTAGATTTAATGGTTTCAATAGAGGATACTTTGGTTTTGGTGGTTATGGCAAAGGTCAAAATATGCATCAGATGAAAGGCAAAGGAATCTTTAATGGCATATCTCTTAATATACCACCAAAATTTTCGGAGATCCACATCAAAATGCTGCTGGCATTTTTTATAAAGTTATAATATGTTAAATTTGCTCTAAATCTGGACACAGTGTTGATGTTTGTTTGTATAGATTGAATAAAGATTTTATTCCAGTACCACCTAAAGCTTACAATAAAGGAAAAGTTCTAAAGTCAGGTTATATGGCTAATTTTGAATCAACTCATTACATGCCACCTTATACGTATAATTTTGATGAATACTTAGTTGGAATATCTCTTGTATAAATGCCTGGATTTCATGCTCCATATTCCTTTGGAACTATGTATATAGCCAATTTTGAAGGGCCTACAGATAAAGGCTACTATTTGGGCAAGGGAGATACATATCATCTAACAAAGAACATGGCCAACATGCAAATCAAAAAGAAATTCAAAGGTAATGAGACTCATTATAGGAAATGGTCAAGGCTTAACCATCACTTATATTGGTAATGCTTCTCTTCATTTGTTTAGTTCTAAAACTACTTATATTATGTTAAAAGTTATGTTGTTTATGCCTTCTATAACTAAAAATCTTTTCATTATATCCAAACTAACCTCAAACAATAACATATCTATTGAATTTTGTTTTTTGAAGGACAAAATGAAAGGACAAGTTCTTTTGCACGGCTTTATTGAGAAAGGGTTGTACAAGCTGTAATTTAAACCTAGTTCATCCAGTACTTATCTTCTAAAGTCACATATTTCAGTTGTTCATTCAAATAAACCTTTGTCTATTTTGTCTTTTGTTGACAAAAACAATCAAACCTTAAATAAATGTGACTACTTTACCAAAGCTTGTTTCAATTATGTTTCATCAAATTATACTCAAACAGTTGATCAATTAACCTTATTACATAGACGGTTTTGTCATCCAAATTTGAATGTTCTAATCACTTGCTGAAACTTTATAATTGTGATAAACTTTCTCTGCATTCACTTAAGAATTCTAACTATAATTTGTGTAAAACCTGTCAATTGAGAAAATCTCATAGATTACATTATGCTATTACAGATGCAAAAACTACTCATGTTCTTGAACTAATTAACACAAATCTTTGGAGGCCTTCACCAATTTTGTCTAAGAATGGATATAAATACTACATTAGCTTTGTAGATGATAATAGCAGATATATATAGATTTACCCCCTTAAACTTAAATCAGAAGCTTTAGTAGTCTTTAAGTTGTTTGAACTTTAGGTTGAAAATTAGTTCAGCACATCTATCAAGATGTTTCAATTTAATTGGGGGGAGAATATAGAGTGTTTACAGACTTTCTCAATCAAAATGGTATTCTTTTTAGATACTCATGTCCTTATACACATCATTAAAATGGATCAGTGGAGAGGAAAAATAGACACATAGTTGAACTTGGTTTGACTCTCTTAGTTCAAGCAAATTTGTCTCTTTAATACTAATAGAATGCTTTCCATACTACAATTTTTATATAAATAGGTTACCCACTCCAATGCTAAAGAATCAAATACTATATGGAAAGTTATTTAAACACTAAGCATGACATGACCCACCCTGATACCCATAGGATGAGTCTGTCCAAATCTTATCAAATTGAACTGATAATAGTAATCCTAATATATATCGATATAATTTCTACTGAAAATTTGATAGAATTTCCTTTACAATTATAACATTCTCAATCGTGCAAATAACAAAATAATACTCCCAAAATATTTTTAAAATATAACAAACTTCGCCAACCAACTTTTCAATAAATACCAAATATAATTTGAAATATTTTAATATTAAATACAATAAATTGTCCTTAATCATAAAAAAATTATGCAATCCAAAAATATTTCAACTTAAAAATCTATAACTCTTAATACAATTATATGGCCAAAATATAAATAACTATTATTACTGAGTTGACTATTGCACCTGTAAATCTCTTAGAGGAATAATGAAAATTGGGTAAGTATAAAAACTCAGTGAGTTTAATGAGAGAATAGTAGTTTTTAAAAGTAATTTTACTTAAAAATAATTATGTCATTTTTAAACACGATTTCATTAAACCATATGCGAGAAATATTAATAAATCATTTAACATTTAAACATCAAATCACTAACTTTGAAAGCATATATAATATCAAATGAAATATCCACAGAAAATCATACCATAACAACATATAAAATATACCAATTCAAAATCATCACTAAGCAAGTATCCTAGAAAAACAATCTCATCTTACTCGAATCTCAACGGACGACAAACTAAGGCACCATCATACCTCAAAACTATACAGATAGATGGAGAAATATCATCTCATATATCATCATATCCGAACCTTGATAAATAAGTAATCAGGAAACTATCATATCCCGAAACTACACGAATAGATAGAAAAATATCATCTCATATCTCATCATATCTTATCGTATCTCATTATATTGCATCATAACTATGCATGCATAATTGGTCTCCAAAAGACAAAAACGCCTAAGCACATCATATCCAAACCTCAACAGACGGGTAATCAGGAAACCATCATACCTTAGACTACACGGATAGTTGGAAAAATATCATCTCATATCTCATCACATCTTATCGTACCTCATCATATCTCATCATAACTATGCATGCATAGCTGGTCTCTAAAAGACAAAACTATCCAAGAACAAGGCCAAAGCCTCTATGTGTACTTAAACAAGCTCTAAAAACCTATACCTCATATCATCTTGTCTCATTAATATCACTGTCTCTGGGGCAGAATATTGTCCAATGATTTTGAAAACAACCATATATACACGTATATGTAAACATCTGATAATATCTGAAATCTCATTTTCTTCTTCATTAACCTAACTTTAAATACATTTTCTTCTCTTTAACATATCATCACTATGCATATATTCAAAATCGATAATAAAATCATGAAATCATAAATATCTTTAACAATAAATACCGATTTTGCTGACAAAATCTATTTTTAGAAAATCATTAAATAGAAACCTTTAAAATTCATTCCACATCATATTTTACCATATTTTAAAATCATAATAAACTACAAAGAAAATATATTTTATATATTCCACTCATAGTGACGACGTTAAAATCCGGTATCATCAATGTTTGCGAGTTTATTATTGTTCGTAAATCCTCCTAATTAAGTAAACGACATAATTATTATCTCTAATATTAAATACGACTAATTATATTCAATAAAACTCAAACCCACATAATATGACTCCCGAATAACTAAAATTACCAAAATACCCTTATGTCAAAAAGTACCTAAATACCCCTGATGTTAAAACTTACTAAATTACCCTCAAAACTATAATTTATTGAATTATTCTCATAATCCTAAATTACCAACATATCCTTAATTTATTTTACTAAAATAATCCATAAATTTTGAATTTATGAAATTAACCCTGAAGTATAAAATTACTAAAATGCCCCTGATATCACAAATTATCAATTTACCCTTAAAATCTCAAATTACTTAATTGTCCTTATCTATAATTATTAAATTACCCATAAATTTCAAAAATGATAGAATTATCCCTTAAACACTTTGAATTTACTAAATTACCCCTCATCTGTCAACGATGATAGAAAGTTCAGATCTGATAGTTCCATCTATGTTGAGTCCAATGGTGTCGATAACGACAATCTAGCTATTTTAGGTGATAAGACCAATTGAAAATAAAAGCTGAAGGTGAGAGGAGTGAAAACTAGTTGGTGGCACAACTAAATTCCAGCAAAATCAACGGTAATAAAAATGAGCTCAAGCCACAAGTTTTCAAGTTTAACGAGTGGCATTCGAGCTGCTTTTCAGTGATAAAGATGGTAGGGGTATGACCTGCATCTCACATGCTTTAACTCGATATCTTCCTCACCTAGAACGGTAGCAAAAAAAGGAGATCTAATCAGATCAAGGTCGTGGGTCATAGGTCTTGAGTCGAGTCAATGGGTCAACTCTCTCTCTCTCTTTCTCTCCCCTCTCTCTTTCCTTCTCTCTCTCTTTCCATTTATAGGATTTCTTTTACAACTTAATATTAATTAAGCTAATACTGGTTCTGTGACAAAACAAAATCCGACTAACTAACCTTATAATAGCATTTGAATTATTTCAATTTTATATCACAACAAATTTAAAATTATTCATACGCGATTAATTTAATAAATGCATCAAATTTTAATTGCGATAACATGTAATAAGTCCGTAAATTGTAATATTGAAACCGAAGATAAAAATTAAATAATACGCTCAATTAGAAAATAAAAGTGTGTATATTACAAAAATGATTTTATTTTTTAAAATGTTTTGGCTATGCTTGTTACCCATTTTTTAGAGACTATAATAAGCTCAAGTTTGATTTTCATTCCAGCAAGTGTATATTCATAGGGTACAACCAATCACACAAAGGTTTTTCATCCTTCAGGTAAAGTGTATATTGTCAGACATGTCACATTTGGTGAAACCTATTTTCCTTCAACTCTCATTGATGATAAAATCAATACCTTATCTTGTGTCCTTCAATTTGTTCAGTCACTTAACCAACAACAACTTTTTCATTTATCCACTTTGCCATATACTTCTGATAACAGCTTTGAAGAATCTTTCTCAGTAAGAACTAGTAGTAACAAAACTCAGTCTCCATCAAGTCATACAATCAATGCTCAACAAAATTAAGCTTACACATAAACACTAATTATAGACAATTCACCCAGACCAGCCTAACATTCTTAATCAAAACTTTAAAATACAATTTTACCACATAACATATCAACCAACACACCTTTATAACACTAGAAACCTATACATAAACCTACACATAAGATGATCACTAGAGCTCAGTCAAGTATATTTAAACAAAAGTGTATTGTGTTGTTCTGTCAAACAAAGAACCATATACAATTGAAGAAGCACTAGAAGATCAAAAGTGGTACTAGGCAATGAAAGATGAGTATGATACATTAATGAAGAACAACACTTGGATTCTAGTACCTAAATCCTCTTAATATAAAGTTATTGTTAATAAATGGGTATTTAAAGTCAAGTATAATACTGATGGTAGTACTACCAATTATAAAGCCAGACTGGTTATAAAGGGATTTCAATAAGTAGCAGGAGTTGATTACTTTGAGACATTCAGACCAGTGGTCAAACCAGCTACAGTTCGAGTGGTGTTAAGCTTAATTACAACGTATAACTGAAAAATAAGGCAAGTAGATATTAATAATGTATTCTTGAATAGTGATCTGGTGAAAGATATTTTTATGAAGTAACCTGAGGGTTTTATCAATGTACACAAACCTGATCATATTTGCAAGTTGAACAAGGTACTTTATGGATTGAAATAAGCTCCTAAAACATAGTTTGATAAGCTCAAAGAAACTATGATTACATGGGTATTTCAAAATTCAAAAGTAGATACATCATTGTTTTTTAAGGAAGAAAAAGGATATATGATTATAATATTAATCTATGTTGATGATATATTAATTATAGGTCCTAATAGTAAAGCTCTTGAAGATTTTATCTCTCATTTTAGTTTAATATTTACCTTAAAAGATCTAGGTATTTTGTCTTATTTCTTGGGCATTGAAGTCTCTTACTACAAAGGAAGTATTTTCTTGTCTTAAAGGAAATATGTCAGAGATCCATTGGCAAAAGCAGAGCTTCTAAACTATACACACCAATGATTATATGTACAAAGCTTCAAAAACAAGTTGATGGTTTTCTTGGTCAATTCATTAAAGATCCTGTAGCATATAAAAGTTTGGTTTGAGGTTTGCAATATGTGATCCAAGGCCTGAGATAGTATTTGTAGTACATAAGCTCAGTTAGTATGTTGCTATGCAAATTTACAGCATTTAATGGCATGCAAGAGGGTGTTAAGATACTTAAAAGAAACTCAGGATTACGGACTAAAATTTAGAACTGAAAGAGAGATGAAATTGACTTGATATATATATGCAGATTGGGCTTGTGACATTGATGAAAAGAAATCAGTTGGCGCGTATTGTATTTACTTAGGAAACAATCAATATCATGGTCTTTTAAGAAACATAGTTATGACAAAACCCAATACTGAAAGTGAATATAGATCCCTTGCTTTAGCTTGTACAAAAATTACTTGGCTTTAATCATTATTCAGTGAAATGAAGTTGCAGTGCACTTTAACTCCAGTGATATGGTGTGATAACAAAAGTTCCATTGAGCTTGCAAAGAACCTAGTTTATCATTCAAGAACCAAATATATTGAACTTGATATGCATTTTATCAGAGATAAAGTTGGTGTTAAAGAATTACAGATCAATTATATATCCAATGAAGAATAAATTGTAGATGTTTTGACCAAACCCTTAACATTCAATCATTTTAATTTTTTCAGAAGCAAACTCAATGTGCAACATTGCCCATTGAGTTTGAAGGGGGCTATTAAGGAAATATATCTCAGCTTCTTTAGTCAAAATCAGTCAATGCAAAGAGTAACTAAAATGCTAAGTCAATAGAGTGATTGAGAATGTGCCAAATCATTGACAGCTTAACTTAATTAGTTACACATGTCTATTGTGATCTGTATCTTTTATTCTTTATTCTCTGCTTTATTGTTAGTAGTTAGTTATAGATTTGTTAGCTCACAAGTCTAATATAAATACATGCATCTTTATTTTTCAATTCATAAAAAATAGATAATAAAATTTAGTTCCAGAATATTCTTCTTATTCTTCTGAAACTATTCTTTCTTGCCAAACACTATAAGAATTTTTTTTCTTTAATAACTGATCTCACCAAAAGAAATTAGAAAAAAAATATTAACGAAAAATCCTTGTCCTACAATTAAAATAAAATGTTATTAATGTTACCTTAGATTTACATACTTTTAAAGAAGAAAAAGAAAGGAGTGAGCATTTTATGAATTTCTTTTTTTCACGCAATCCATATGTCGAATAGTCAACGACTATGTATGCATGTACCATATATAGATTATTAAATCAAAAGCTTTAGGTGTTGACATGCTAAGAGATTAATTTATTTTGACCATGTTGGTTTGGTGATACTAACAAACATGGTTTACGAGTTGACCTACTAATAATAATGATGGAGCATCTGTTTCAATTAGTATTGGCAACGGGACAAAAATGTGTCCTAATCTCGGATGTTATAAGATGTTCATCATACGTTGCACATTATATCACAAATAATGTCGTACTCATATAACTGATGCCATGTATATACTATTTGTTAAAGTGACTTGTCATACCGTTTTAGAAACCGAGATTTTGAGACATTTAGGATCCCAAACGGGATTTCCAAATGTTTTAAATCCCGTCCTTAATGGGTCGGATTACGATTTGAGGAACACTACCAACCCTAGTTTCAACTCCATCTTATTTTCTTTCATAATAATTAACCTATTCATGAATTATGGCATGTTATTATTAACAGTGTATGTTTTTAGATTATCGTATCTTTATACTTATGTTAAATATTGACATGCTTAAAAAATAAAGATGCATAAAAGCCAATCAATCTAATTATTAGAGAATGAATGTGATAAATCATCATACGTACTTTGAAATAAATTTGATACATATGCTGTTATAAAATTACTACCAACTATTTAAAAATAAGCCTCAGTCTTGATTAACTATCCTTTTGTACCAAACGCCCGGAATAATTAATTGATAGAGAAAATATTATGCATAGGTTTATAGAGCTGATATTATAAGTTTAACACAGTAAAACTTCAACTTTTAAGCTAGCTTTGAGTATTTGGCTCATGCACTTCTATAATAATAGGCCAAGATTCTTATTAATTAATTAATTAATTAATTTTAATGAGAGTAACATAGGATTTTCTAAAGAGTTTTTTTTTTTCTTTTAATGCATACAATCTGATGATGCTCGAACGAAGCTCCAATGTAAGGAAAGAAGATCGCTCCTTCCCACAGAGGTAGATCTTAGTCTTAGTAATGAAACGAGCAAGTCCCTGCCAACTCAAATATTCAAAGAGGTCATCAGACATATTAATAACAACGTTTGGAATTTTATTCATGTTTTATGGGAAGACTTTTCCACAAACCAAACTCAAAATATATTCAAAAGTGAATTAGAGTATTTCACAGACTTGGAACATAACAACTATGGAAAGCTTTAAAACGGAAATGAATTGCCGCGGTTTCTTGTATTGCAAGCTATCAATTTGTGCCATCAGAACAACTATTGAGGTTGAGAATTTTACTGATTAAAGGACAAACACCTAATCGGGGGGCTATATTGAGCCTTACCCCTGAAGATGAAGTATAATATTAGTTATACATACGATAACATATATATTTCATTTAGATAAGTCTCCTTGTCTAATTCATGCCATGTGGATTATCTAATTCACTTATAGAGGCCAATCTTTTTATCTATTCCCTGTCATGTAGTAAGGTAGGCTAGTCATTTTCCTATGGTAGTGTGAACCTACTCATAGATATCATACAGAGATTCATTGATCTAATTAATACTCAAAACTAGTTTAAGAATTGAGAATTATTCCAATTGTACATTATTATCCTAATAATTGCAAAGGCACCTAAAGACTTTCATAAATTCAGTGAATACCTAAATAAAATATGATAATATCATAAACTTTTAGATGAAATCTTCATTTTGATCCTCGCAAGTTTTCTCATGATTTTTAAATTTTTAGAGAAAAACATCGTTTAAGTTTTATGGCTCTCAAATACTAATTTCGATAGCGACTTATTGCTTTACAATTATTAATTTCTTATTAACAAATTTCTTTCTCTATCCTTATTTAGAAACAAGTGAACGCATCTTTTTAAATGATATAATCAGTTTTGAAAGTTTTATGTTATATGGACCCGACAGAGTTGAACTTGAGCTCCACCTTTGCAGTTTGCTATTACTTTAAAATACAATCAACCATTTAAGAAACATTCCAACTTTTGTTAAGAAAATTTGCAAACATACAACAATAAATGTATCCTGATTGTATTAACTGAATAAAGAATACAAAAAAAAAAAATTGGATAACTAGAATCTCATGAAGGCAGGAATAGATATTCATTCGTTGAAATATAAAACAATTAAGAAAATTGAAAGAAATTCTTGGGCAACTGATTATCAGTTGACAAGATTGCAAACTCTTCGAATTTGTCCGGCAGTGCCAGTTAGGGGACTGATATCTGCCATCTTGATCATAGCAGCTGCGAAATCAGATTTAAATTTTGAAGGATTTTTGCTATATTCATCAACAATTGAATCAGTCGATCCACCACTAAAGAGAACTTGGTCTGATGCAAGAAGTCCCTTCTTCTGAATGAGATTCTTGAAGTAATTGTTATCGAAAGAATTGGGTGTCACCAAATCAAGTGGTGATAGGTTGCTGTCACCACCATCAGCCGGACACTGACGTCTTCGAGTGCTTGCAAATCCAGCATCAATATTGCTTTGATTGTTATAAATCCGATCACGAAAAAATGCACATTGTGCTTGGCCAATTGTATGAGCTCCTAAATTTCAAACGAGACAATTAAGCAATATTAATATTGATTATTTAGTAATAATTGAATAAGATATATATACATACATAAATACATATATATACACACACACACACACACACACACATACATACCTGAAAGGGCAACCAAGTCTCTTGCATTCAAGCTTTTGGTAGCGAAGGTGGAAATAAGTTTGTCCAAGCCATCTGTAAAGCTAGGGAGATTTTCAGCTGAGCTTCTGCTTGCAGTTGTGGAGTCTCTTCTCCCAAGCTTAACTGTCCACGATGGTCCCCCTACCTGTAATATTTTCAAATTAATTGATTAACCAAACTAACAATGAATTATTAAGATTAATGATACAGAACGGTATCGCTTATTACTAGTTCTGTTAGCATTCTGTCTCCTATTGCATTAATCTTGTAGAAAATTGATTATGATTTACTCACAGCAAAAGAAGCATCACGGGCTGCAACAGCGACGATATCAGCGCATGAAACAACTCCAGGGCAAACTCTCTCCAGTTGAGACTTGACACCATCTATGACTTCGAATCCTCTAGCTGATTTAAAATTCGGAAGTGCATTTTTCTCGCTGTCAATGGAGGAGGAATCGTCCAACAAAATGGACGCGTCACAACCTTGAACGAAGCAATCATGAAAATGGAGGCGAATGAGGGATGCGGCCATCCTACGCTCTCGTGAAACAGCATTTCTAATGCCTGTTCGGATTGTGTTGAGAGCATTAGGGCATGTGGCATCATAGAATGTTGGTGAGAGTTGTGCTTCGCAATGTGTAGAGATGATCAACAACAATATGGGGACCAATATTATTTGAGAAACGGAAGCCATATTATTAGGCTGCTTAATACTTAATTATAAGTAACTGAACGAATGAAATGGAATATTGTCCGAGTGAGTATTGAAAGATGAAGAAGAAACTGAAACTTTGCATGGTATTTATAGTGCTGGCTCTCTCTCTCTCTCTCAAATTTATTAATAGTCTTTTGGGTTTGGTCCATTAAGGCGGCCTCATGCATATACACATGATCGCAGCATGCCGTGTGACGTGTGTAGAGCAAATCAAACTTATGCTCCGATATTTTAATTTTTGCATTGGAAAGAAATTTGTGCCATAATAATATTCTGTTCATATATTTTTATCGTTAAGTACTCAACTTGAAAACCCATGAAAATCAATAAAGACGGGGGTACAGCTGATGATTAATTAGTTCGAATTGCCCAATTTAAATATAAAAATATAATGCGGCCGTTCGTACATGCGTATCGTATAATTTACAAGATGTTAGCACTCAGTTTATTTAACCTGTTAATTTTTATCCATACATATGTCAACAGTCAGCTCTGTCGATGCTGAAAGATTGGGTCATTAAACCAAAATACGTACGCAAAAATAAACGCGTATGTCCACCAAATGATACGAGGTCAACTATAGTATTTTTAATCTCCGAGAATAGTTTATATTTTCATGAAATTTTCTGTGATTATTTAACCTTTTTTTCCGAGAAGTTATTATTTAACATTTATGAAAGTTTTTATGTTAGATTATGATCACTTAGGTATTTTTGTTTGGTCGATTAGGACCCTTAAAATTAGACTAAATTTTAGTGATATTTCAAAGTGAGCATTTTGTAATAAAAAAAATGTTATGCTTTATAGAAACTCATGGGCACGGTCGGATCCATTGATCTTATTTCAAATTTAATGAGAGCATATATTTGTGTCATTATTGGCACATATACGGAGGAGTTGGGGAAAAAAAAAACACACACACACACAGAGGCATGCACATAAAAATATTTCACTCTAAATAAAATACACATTTATAATAAAATGATTTTTTTCCTCTAATTAAAATGATAAATTATTTTTTTAATAAAACTGACTTAATTGATTGTCAAATTATTTGAGTATTGTTTTGAAATCATATAAAAGTTTGTGGGTCAAAATTAACCAAGAAAACAGCTCAAGAAGTGAGAGCTACCCAAAACTTATTTATTTATTTCAAAGTTCATTTTTAATTGATGGAATACATGTTCAACACCAATCATCTATAGGCCTTTTATTTAATCATTATTACATGATAAGATAATATGAATCACTTTATGAATCGAACTAACATAATATAGAAGCACATAGATCTAATTAATACTCAAAAACTAACTTATCAAGAATTTAAAATATTACATGAATCGAACTAATATGAATCACTTTATAAATCGAATTAATATAATTTAAAAGTACATAGATCTAATTAATACTAAAAAACTAGCTTATCAAGAATTAAAAATTTACCTCAAACTTAAATTATTAATCTATGGTCAATTCCGCGTGAATATGTGAGATTGTTCCCTTACTATGTTTAACAATAAGTTTCGAAGATTTGAGAGCTGGGCAGCCACTTACGCGTGTCATCTCAGCATTGATTTTTCTCTATTTTCGATTTCAAAGGAGAAGGGACGGGATGTAAACGACTAGGCCATGGAGTTGCTATCTTTGTTTAGTCCCCAATTATCCTTTCAAAGCAATTGGGCCATTGACTTTGTCTTGTCTTGGCTTGCATCAAAATTAGATGCAATCATTATACTTTACAAACAATTTGATTAACGTTCGACATGGTGATCTTATTCAATCTCAACGCAGCACAAGAATGCAATTGATGCGCAGTCTTTTACTTTTGAAGCCAAACAAAATAAATTAGGAAAAAAAACAAAGGTCAAGAGACTTGGAACTTTTTAATGTACATTGCAAACAACTTTTAGAATTTTCTTCTTGTTTTATGGAAATAGTTTTTTTTTCTTTTTAAGTCAAACTCAAATATAATCAAAAGTGAAGTAGGTAATAGACTCAGAAAGGATCAACTGTAATGAATAGCCCCGGTTTCTCATATCACATGCCATCAACTTTTGCTTTTTAGAAGGATAAAGGACCCTTTACTTCCCATATCTTAGGTTAAATATTCGTTTAATTTTTATATTTTAAAAAAAATTTAAAATATTTCTTTTATTCAATATATGTTCTTGCCCTTTTTTATTTTTACATAAATATTTTGAACAATATTTTCACTATTTACATAAATATTTTAAAAAATTTACTAAATTAATATCAAATTAATCCTCAAAGTAAAATAATAACAAGGAATTTCACAATAGATTTATTTACTTTTAGGATTAATTTGATAAATTAATACTTTTATTTTTTATTAACACCCCCAACATTATTGCAACAACATTTTTGTAAAAGATGAGAAAAAAATAAGAATAAAACTATAACATTTTTAACAACAGCATTTTCCAAAATATAAAGATTAAATTGGCACTTAATTCGAAATATACCGACTAAATAACATTCTCCATTATTTAGTTTAATACAGACGCATGAAAAATTTTGACCACGTCTACAAATACTTTTCATCGGTCTAAAAGTTCAGCAGATAAATTAATTAACAGAAAATACGCGTATAATAGCAGAAGAAGATGCTTCCCACGCACATCAAGCAATCATGTCTCCACGTAAATGTTTGATTAGTTCTTTTTTTTTCTTTTTTTGGAAATTGTAAATGTTTGATTAATTAATTTGCTCTAAAGACAAGGAATCAACAAGCAAATAACGAAGACCAGGTATATTTCGAAGGCAGCTTGGAATTACAGGTCTAGGTTCTTTGTTTTTATTACACATGAATAGCTCGAGCCTTCGTGGACCAAATCAAGTCTGTAACATTACAGAGTTAGCTAGCAATATTACACTACAAGCAATGCGGGAGCCTTGAGCTTTAATTTCTTTGACCAGACGGGTGCTATTATCATTTCTAAGATGGAAAAAATCAAAACTTTACAATAATTTATTACCACTAACGTAAAACGACTAACTACTATTTGACTAAAACATAATAAATATAAACTTAAGGTAAAATAAATATTATGAAATAATCATATTTTTAATAATAAGGAATATCTTCACAACATGCTTATTTGTAACTTTATAGATTAAGGACTAGTTTGGGAATGTTGTAACTTTTAAAATAATTGTTATTAGTTATATTGTAGAAATAATTAGCTATAAAGAGAATCAATTAAGTGTTTAGCAAATTTTATTTTCAGAAGTACTACGAGTTTTGAAAGCAATTATGCACGTAAACTACTGAGAGAAACAAATGACTAAAATACATATAATGTATGATAAAATTTACTTATACATATAAAAATATATACATACAATTTTTAATTGTGTATTATAATAATTTAAGTAGAAATAAAATTTATAATATATTAATTTTATTTTTATAATAATTGATAATTCAATTTACAATATAGTGAAAAATTTAATAATAATTCGACCAAAAAATTGATATTGACAAATTTATATTAATGAATTATAATAAAAATTTATTAAAATATTAATTTATTTTTACTTTGAATAAAGATAATTTTGGGTTCATATAACAATTTTAAGGATATTTATGAAATTGTATTAAAGGATAAAATTAATTATCAAAATATAAATCTAAAATCTATTTCTTACCTGCTTTTCAAAATTAGCTATAAGAGGGGCTGATTTTTTGACGAAAATGATTTTGATTTTTTCACCAAACACTAAAATTAGATTTTAGACTTTTGAAATCACTCTTAACCTCTCAAAAGTAATCACAAATGAGCCTTAAATAATATTCACTTTCACTTAATTGATTTTTCACTCTCTCAAGCCTATCAACTCATCCAAGCATTACATATATGTTCAGAATGCTATCCCACATCGACTTTGAATAATTACATTGAATGGGGCAATCAAAGCTTAAACTAACTTTTGATTAGGGGTGTGCAAATTTGGGATCGAATCAACCCAATAGAATTTTAGGTCAATCGAGTTGGAAAAAATATAATGCAAACTTAACCCGAACACAAGATCTGATCAAATCATAATATAATTAAGATTTGTGCTTGTTTTAACTTTGGTTTTTTTTTTAAAAGATTTTTGGATCGAATTGGATTTGACTCGATTCGATCATGATCCAATCCGATCAAGTTGGCCAAAATCCAACTCGATCGAGTTTGAGCCTTCATCTAAATAAGATTCAAACTTGAATTTTTTTAATTAAATTAGGTCAAATTGGGTCATTTCCTATCCTACTTTTGAGTATGAGTCAGATTTATGAGCTTTTATATAGTATCAATGAGCGAGCTCACAGTATTTTACCACTAGAACATGAATATTCAAAACGACCTACCAACTTACCATGTGACAAAGACTAGGCAAAAGTACTTACTCCAATGAGTGAGCCCATGCTACCTTTCCACATGACAAGACAATTAAAAGGGATTGATTTGTATGTAGTATGTTATTGTAAGTATTACCACCCATAACACCTCACTTTAATGGATATTGCTTAATAAGTCCCCTATATTAGGTGCTTGGACTTCATTTAATAAATTTCTCAATTTTTCAGTTTTTTTTTCAAAGCTACATCTCTAGCGTTTGGAGTCATGCATATCTTTAAATTTTCGATAAGCGATACCAAGAATTCTTTTTAGTCGTAATGCGTCCTTTGAATATCATAATAAAAAAGAATTGACTCCTAATTTTTTTAGTAAATATAAATGTAATATAAATAACTTAATCTACCTAGTAGACTAATAATATTAATATATTCTTCAACATTTAAAATAATTTTAAGAATTTAAATTACTATAATTATTTTAATAATATATTTGTATTTGTTATAAAGTTAGAAATAAATATTTAGGTTAAATACATTTTACAATTAGTAAAATATTATTAAGTATTAATTATGTGAAAATAATTTTTTTCAATAATCAAAATAATATAAATTTTGTACATTTATTTTACAATTATGTTTCTATTTTTTAAGAAATTTATTTAATATGATAAAAAAAGTTTAATAGATTATGAAATATTAAATTTTTTTCAAATATTTAAATTATTTTAAAATGTATATATCATTATTTTTTTTAGATTATATTTCTATGTATTAGAAAATAATGAAGTCAATTTTTCAAGTTAATATAGCCAAATGACATAATGGTTAAAAAGAGATCTTATTGAAGACTTAAGGATTATTTGATTATTTTTTCAAGCCTTGGTGGTTTAACTGTCCTTTTCTCGACAGAAGAAAGTGTAAATTTATCCATATTAGTGTATATGAAAGTAATAAATTAATTAAATCATTTTAATTGTTGTTCTAGAGGCACAAGTTGATATCTTGTAATATAAGAAACCATAGCAATTCATTTCAATTTGGAAGCTTTCCGTAGTTGTTATGTTCCAAATCTCCGGGGCCACTCCACTTCACTTTTTAATAGATTTTGAGTTTGAGTTTAGAAAAGACGTCCCATAGAACATAAGAAAATTCCAAAAACTGTTATTAATACGTTTAATTGACCTCTTTGAAGAGTTGATATAGTAGGCACTTTCATTTGATTTTTAAGACTAATTAAGGTTTAGTCTCAATGGTTAAGAGCGGTCTTCTTCTTCTTCTTCTACGTTCAAGTTTCATTAGATTGCATGTATTAAATGACAAAATAATAATAATAATAGAAGACCTCTCTATGGAGTATGATATTTTCTTTTATCAGTTAGTTATTTTAGGTATTTAGTATAAAGGGATATTTAATCATGACTATGCCTTATTTTTAGATATCGATGGTAATTTTATAGTGTGCACATGTCAAGTTCATTTTAAAGTATGTATAAAAGTTCATTATTTTTTATTCTCTAATGGCTTAGTCGAATCGCATTTTAGCAATTTTATTTTTTAAGCATGCCATTACTCAGCATAGAAAGATATGATAATCCAAAACAAAACTTATACACCGTTAACATTAAGATACCACAATTCATGAAAATTGTTATTATAAAAAAAAAGTAAGATGGTATGGAAAGAGATGATTAATTACTAGCATGTCAACATTTGCGTAACAAATCCAACAAACCCAAAATAAATTAATCTATGTCAACTCTTAAAGCTTTTGACTTTTATAAATCAGCATTTCTTAAGTGCGGATATTAAATGCGAATTTGAATTCGCGCGTATTCAAATTAAGACCATATGATATTAACATTTTTCTTTTTCAATTGGTTGTAACACCATTTGATGTTAACATGAACCCACACGAAATCCACATTTAAGCACCCTAATCATAGAATTTTCAATACACAAATTTGCTCAAATAAAATAACTCTCAAGTCCGACAATCCCAGATCTTATAAAATTTGGAACACGTTGATAACGATTAATTTTGTCGAAGGGTTTACAATTTTAAGAATGTCTATTCGCATAATTGTCAGTTCGTCCCAAATTTTGTGTCCAAATTGAAAAACTTTCACAAACGCACGTTTGTGCACACGCACACATACATTTCTCTGGTTGAATGTTTGTACAAAATTCTGCAAACATGAAGTTTACAACATTGTAAATGACTTTTAAAACATTCTAAATATGTTTCATATTGTTGGGATACCTTTCACAATACTGTAAAAATAGACATTTGTACGAAAATTTGCGCCAACATCATCATCGTTAAGAATTTTCCGACGTATATATGCATAAACAGCCTTGACTGACTGTTGACAAATGACATTGTACTAACAAAATAAATTCATAAAATTTTGAGTCTTTTCTTTTTTCTTTTTCTTTAAAATATAAAAACCTCGCTAAGGTCAACATCAGTAACATTGAATTTAAATTTGGGCAATTATATTAGCTGTAACCCAATTTCTAAAGATATTCTATGATTTCCGAGTTGAATAGTCCACAAGAGACATGTGAAAAGAATACAAAGGCAAGACCCTTTCATCTGCGCATTAGTGAATCCAAGCAAATATTTGAGTTGCTCTAAACACGGCAAGCAGCGATCATGAACGGGGGCTGAAATTATTTTTTCTTTTAAAAAAGAAAAATAACATCTAAGTTTCTTATTATCACCATCATATATGCATGAAGCCGCCAAAATGGACCAGAACTAAAACGGGTATCAGTGTCAGAGAGATAAGTACAGTTAGCACTATAAATACCATGCAACGACTGAGCTTCTTCTTCGTTATCTTTCCATACAATACTCAAGATAACAATCCATTTATTCATTAGCATAAGGATATTATCCCATATTTGAGAATTGTTACAGTGTAATATTGTTAAGGTTGAAGCTATCGAATAACCTATAATCAAAAGCTAACTTAAGATTTGAAGTTTTCATCAAACGTATATTATTGCCCAGTAATATATTATGCTCAGATAACGGGGAATAATATTTTCATCTAAGCAAAGATAATGTTTAATTCTTGAGTTGACTTTTGATTATGAGTGTGGCTCATGAGCACTCATGCACATTTAAGTGGACATTATATTTCTACAAGATAAGGATGAAGCGTTGATGCTGAATAATGTTCTCATATCGACAATGTGGGATTACATTCTCAGAAGAGACAATCTTTCACTTTTGAATTAGCTTTTAACTATGAGTAAGACTCATGAGTACTCATGCACCATTAGGCCCATACCATCTTTACATATAACAAAGACCAAGCAAAGTGATCGGTCTACATGTAAAACGGGATTGCAGATGTTACTATCATAACACACCTACAAGAATAAAAATATGCTATTGCATAAATTATATTTTTTTGTAATTCAATAAGTAAAAAACAAAAAGCAAAAACAAAAGACAGTAAATGTTTATTTTTAGTTATATATAAAAAAATTAAAAGTATATCAAAATAATAAACCTATTAGAACATTTCAATTGTTGTAGGTACAAGTTGATAGCTTGTTATATAAGAAACCGTGGCAGCTCATTTCAGATTTGAATATTTCCGTAGTTATAGTTCCAAGTCCCCGAACTACTTCACTTTTGAATATACTTTGAGTTACAAAAAAGTCTTCCCATAAAACATGAAGAAAAATCGAAACGCTGTCAGTAAATTGCGATTAAATCATCTCTCGGGAAGGATTCATGGCCGAATTGGTATCCTTATGAAACATCATGGACGTCAAAGGCAACCACTGCTTGATGAAACACCATGAACTTTGCTAATGCGACTAACTTAAGCTTCTTTTCTTCAACGTAAGGATACCTTGGATTTTCAACCAGAATAACTTCACGTTCCTCTCATCCGTGGTGATACAGATAGTTTCAAGAAACTTTTCAAAACCTGGCTTGTCTTACAAAAAAGGTTGGAAGTTTTTATTAGAATTTATGGAATCCTATAGGGAATTCGCAGTTAGTCTCATTGGTCACTGCCAATTTTAATTACTAGTTGGACATTCCGGGTTTGTTAATATGGTATACCTATTTTGGTTTATTCATATAATAATTTCCACTGGATTCCCAATCCCCCAGCATCAACAAAGCTGATTGTTGACATGTGCAAGGATAAAATTAACAAATTAATTCAATTGAGTGCGATGTCAGCTAAATTATACGATACGCATGTACGACGGTCAGCATCAATATTTTTATTTAAATTGGACAATAACAAACTAATTAATTATTAGCTGTACCCCCGTCCTTATTGATTTTCATAGGTTTCCAAGTTGAATACTTAACGAGAGAACATATGAACAGAATATTACCAAGGCACAAATTTCTTCCCACCCAAAAATTAATATACGAAGCATAAGTTGGATTTGCTCTGCAAACGGCATACAGCAATTATGATTTTGCAGCTTCCCTCATCAAGATAGCAGATATCAGTCCTCTAACTGGCACTGCCGAACAAATTCGAAGAGTTTGTAATCTTGTCAACTGATGATCACTTGCCCAGGAATTTCTTTCAATTATTCTTAATTGTTTTATATTTCGAGGGGGAAATATCTATTCCTTCCCTCACGAGATTCTAGTTATCCAATTGTTTATAGTATTCTTTATTCAGCTAATACAGTCATAACAATTTTATTGTTTTATGTTTGAAAATTATCTCTCAACAAAAAGGTTTGAATGTTTCTTATACAATTGATTATATTCCAAGGAAATAGCAAACAGCGGGGCCGCTGCTCAAAGTTTAGCTCTGCGGACCAAATTACAGCACAAAACTTTTTCTTAGGTTCACTTGTTTTTAAAGAAGGGAGAGAGACAAGAATTTGTTATTAAAAGCTACCAGTTGTTATAAAAAATAATGTTTCACCACAATATAACTTAAACGACATTTTTCTCCAAAGTTTAAAATCGTGAGTAAACATGCATGACCAAACCATAGATTTTGTACCCAAACCTCATTATATTACCATATTTTATTTTGAAATTAACTGATTCTACAAAAGTCTGTAGGTGTCATAGCATACTCTAGTTTAAATAAAGCCCCACCTCCCGGCAAACAATATGCATATATCAATGATAAATGGAGACATGAATCCTCTTAGCAAGAATTTTGATTGCTTTTTAAGTTAAAGAGAAAATTATTAGTAAGATAAAAGAGTGTAAGAGAACGCTTAAATTTATAAATATAAAAAAAAAATTAAGGAGACCCCAAAAATTTAGAAGAAGAAGTTTCCAAATTGAATGGGGTGGCTCATTCCCTGAATTAAAAGAATGACAACCAAGGATATCATTAATTAAAGAATCCCCCCATTTGTTGCCTTTACAATAAATATGTGAAACATCGTATTCCATTGAGCAAAGCAAGTCAAGACAATTTAAACCAACGAGTGTGGAGTTGCCATGGGGAGTGTGTCAAAATATCTGAAGACACTAATTCACAAAGAATGAGTGTTCTTTCCTGTAGAAAATAAATAATATATACCATTTATTCAATAAATTATCTCACATCGGCTTTGAACAATTATTAGCACAATATAACGCACAACTAGGGAAATCCTCAACTTTTAAATTACTTTTATGCATGTTTGGGTTCACTCACACTACCTTTTCACATAACATGGATTAGATAAAAAGACCGGTTTGAATGTAATATATAGGTCATCAGAGGTGTAACTAACATTACACTTCATCAGTAGGCTCGCTATATCCTTGATTGAGTGTTTTGGCCTTCAGTTAACAAATTTCTTGATTTGTCCAATTTTTTTATTTTTTTAAAATATGTGCTACTATCATAATACACGGACATAATTGATGTTTGGCTGAAGATGGTAAATTCGGATGCCAAACTACTTAGCAGGGTAAAGTGGGATGTGGAGCTACATCAGGGCACTTGGCGTAGTAAAGCAAATTTCTCCGTCATACCTCCAGATAATTTTACACTTAACGTTAGGTATAGAGATCTTGAGGCAGTTCAATGCGGTGCCCCCTCCCAAGGTATAACTCGATGTGCATCTTAAAGGGAATCGCATGCTTGGTTCCAAGTGTGAGTAAGGCTACAACACCAAGTCAACTTTCTGTAATTTAAATCAACAGGGGTTGTAAGCGGCACAAGGAGACCTTTTTTGCCACCATCAATGAGGCCAATAATAGCAAGGAAACCATAGCCATGAAATCATTACCGAAAGCGGTAGCCCAAGTCCTTGAAGAGTATAAAGATGTGATGCCACCCCAGTTGCCAAAGCATTTGTCAACACGACGGGATGTAGACCATAAAAAGAGTTGGAGCTAGGTGTCAAGCCATCCACATGAGCACCCCACCATATGTCTCTACCGGAGCTAGAAAAGTTACAAAGGTAAATCACAAAGCTGGTGGACACGGATATATCCAACCCTCAAAGACACCATCTGGGCTGCTGGTGTTGTTCTAACAGAAGCATAATGGTTCACTTCGATTGTGCATTAACAATCGGGCACTCAACAATGTAACCGTAGAAAACAAATACCCCCTCCCATTGATTACTGACTTATTTGACTAACTTAGACGAGCTAAGTACTTCTCCAAGCTCGACCTTCGATGGAGGTACTATTAATCGCAGATTAAGAAGAAAAACGAGGTAAAGACTGCTTGTGTGATTAGATATAAGGCATACTAGTTAAGGTCATGCCTTTCGATCTCACCAACACTCCAGCCATATTTTGCACGCTCATGAACTGCATCTTCTAGTCGTATCTTGATCACTTCATGGTAGTATACCTCAACGACATTATGGTCTATAGTAACACTTTGGAGAAGCATGCCAGGCACTTGCTGTCTGTATTCAAGATGTTATGGTATAATAAGCTTTATGTGAAATGGGAGAAGTGCTCATTCATTAAACTGAGAGTTAATTTTCTTGGCCACAATATTAGAGATGGGGCATGGGGCATGGCTCATGGACAGAGTAAGGTCCAGACCATTACTAAATGGGAGCCATCAACAAAGGTCACGGAGTTGCGCTCTTTCTCAGGCTTTACGAACTACTATAACTACTATAGGAGGTTCATCAAGAGCTATTCCACCATTACTGCACCACTCACTGACTTGCTTAATAAGACCACCAAGTGTGAATAAACGAATAAAACCAACAACCCTTTGATGCCTTCAAGAAGGCCATTATGAAGGAGTTGGCTCTAGCACTACCGAACCATATCTTCCTATTCGAGTGCGAATGAATACTTCAGATTTTGCTATTAGAGGTGTGTTAATGTAAAGCGAGCATCCAATAGCTTTTAAGAGAATTAAACTAAATAATATAAAGCAGCGCTATACTCCAAGATATATTCGAACATGCAGTAGGATGAAGACATGTTGTTGGGTGTTTATGCAGGTGGCTTGGCACTCGGCTCTTACTTTATTGTCTACTTTCCATCGTGGCAGAAAATGCTCTGGTAACTCGGGCGGTATCACATCCTTATAGTCCTCAAGGACTTAGGCTATCGTCTTCGGTATTGGCTCTATGACTATGGTGTCCTTCCTGTCATTAGCTTTATAGATGGTAGCAACAAAGGTCTCCTTATGCTACTTGCAACCTTGTTGATTTCAATTGCGAAAAGGTCTAAATAGTGTTCTAGAGCTATATCCACAGGCACATAACTCACTAATTACATGGAAGTATCTATACACACTATATGAGTCTTTATATCTCTAGAACCTTCTTAAATCAAGGCTTGTCCAAAGGCTTGGGTATGATATTGGGCTATGACATTTTCCTTTACGTAGTTCGAGGACGTCCTCGTCAACTCACTATAAAAGTCCTTGATCTTGCCCTGAAATTACCACAAGACGTTTATGAGCTCCTAACTTATTTTGCTCTTAGGTAGTCACTTCCACTTGACAAAGTACTCTTAGCATGATGGAAAACTCTTTTTTCTAAGCAATACAATAAGGTAAAATACTCTTTATTTCTTTATTACAAACCCTTGTATTACTGAGTAGCAGGTGTTAGGACTCTCCTCGTAATAGATCCTTTATGTCCCTATGGTATAAGCTCAAGCAACTAATTTGGAAAATAGGATAAAGCTTAAGCCAAGAAGGAAACTCTAGCTTATAGGACATGTTGTCGACCTTCTTGATAATTGGAAGGGCCGTTGTGTAGTAAGCATACAGACTTGTGTTGTGACGGTACAATCTTGACTAGCACTAAATCCCCGTATTAAACTCTATGTGTCTATGCTTATTGTTCATCTATTTCTTCAACTGCTTTGTGGCCTTATTGAAGTGTGCCCATGCTATGTGTGTTTGTTTATGCCATGACTTAGTGACCTTCTAGGCCACTGGACACCTTTCAGTATAGCTTGTAATGAGCGTGTGTGGCATTAACGGCTATTATCCGATGATCACCGTAAAAGGGCTGTTGCATGTAGCTTTTCTCTATTATAAGTTGTGAGAAAATTGATTCATGTCCAGTAACTTAACCCAATAATGCTAATAAGGCATTCACTCTCTCAGTTTGTCCATTTATTTTCAGGCGAAAGCTTATAGAGAAGTGTAGCGCCAACCCTATAAGCTTAAACAACTTAGTCCAAAACCTCCTCATAAATCAGTTGTCATGGGGATTGATCATGGATGTTGGAAGTCTCCAATACTCTACCACATGGTTAAAGAAAAGCCTAGTGGTGACCTCTACTAAGCACTCCTTTGGGCAGGAATGAAAGTGGCATATTTGGAGAATCGATCCACCACTACATCAATGGTCACAAACCCATCGGACTTCAAAAAATGTATTATGAAATCCATTGGTATGCTCTTCAATAATCGATCCAGAATGAATATTGGCTCAAGTAACCTCACAGGACATTGTTGCTCCACTTTATCTTGTTGGCACACGAGGCATGTCCGTGTAAACTACTCCAACCCATTCCTCATTTAAGACCAATAATATGTCAACTTAAGCAATGTCTGTGTCTACTTTTGTCTCGAATGTTCAGTCCACTTTGTATCATGATACTCGTTGACCATGTTCTGCCTTAAATTTTCCTATCTCAAACCAAAACTACTTGGATTTTTATTGTTACACGAGAGAAACTAGTTGTTTGCCTAAAGGATCATGCTTTATTCCTTCCTTTACGAGCGTAAGAAGCTCTTTTTGTATCCAGCTCATGGCTACAAATATAGCCTTTCGACTCAAGGCATTTGTTATTAAATTGACCCCTCCCGGCTTATACTCTAAGACATAGTTAAATTCGGCTTAGAAGTCTTGCCATCTTGCTTTCTTGAACTTAGCTTCTTATAACTTTAAAAATAGCTAGTGGCTACATTGTCCATCTTCACCACAAACTTAAACCCAAGCAAGTAATGCCTCTAAGTGCATAAATAGTGCACTATTGCAGTCATCTTCTTTTCTTGTACCGTATACTGTAACTCCATATCGTTTAGCGTTCAGCTTTCAAAAGTTATCGGATGCTCACCTTGCATTAACACACTTCCAATAGTAAAAATTGGAAGCATTCATATGCACCTATTTATCCATAATAGGTGCTAGAATTGACTCCTCCATAATAGCCTTCTTGAAGGCATTCAAGGCATGTTGGCTCCTATTTATCCATTCCCACTTGGTGGTCTTCTTGACTAAGTCAGTGCACGGTGTGACAATGGTGGAATAGCCTTTGATGAACCTCCTGTTAGGGATGACAATTTTTCCCGTTGGGATGAGAGCCTATAGAATCTTATTCTATTTGAGATAAAATTGGGACATATTTTTATATCTTAAATTAAAAGGATAGGATAAAGACAAAAATAAATCTTATTTTTATTTATGGGATCAGAGGAGGACCAATTATAAAATTTTATCCTGTCCTATATATTTCATTAATATTATAATTTAAAATAAAAAATAAAAATCATAATTAAAATTAATAATTAATAACAATAGTTACCTTTCAAAACGCAGCCAATTTCTTAAATTAATGCTCTATAATTTTAAAAACCACCATCCCACCTCACCTTCACCGTAAAAAAGTTTATGTTGCCATAAAAGTTCATAAGCAGCCACTATGACCTACCTACTATGCCTCAAGAGGAAGTTCATCTATAAAATTCTCACTTTTTTCATTATAATTATTCATAATTTGACTTTTTTATTTTTAGTGTTCATAATTTTGATCTTTTTCCATGTAATTCATATTTATTAAATATTATTATATTATATATAGTGATGTTATTGAATTTTTTATATTATAATAATTATTATATTTGTTTCAATTATATTTTGTTTTAAAATTTATAACCTATATGTATTTGTTAATAAGACAAATTTGTAAAGGTTCTTGTGGTCCCCTATTATTATTAATTTTGTTTTATATGGTTTGGTATTTGTAAAAGTTTACTTATGTTTAATTTATTTATTTGAGTTTTGGTTTGTTGTTTTATTTTTGTTTTAAAGAATGGCAACTCCTCCAGTAGTGGACGAAAGCTTAGATAATGATGATGTGATTGTTCTTAAAGAAAGCGCCAAAGACAATTATTTAACATCAAGATTAAGATTAGTGGTCTGGAAACATTTTGAAAGGAAGACAAAAAATGGAAAAATAAGAGCCTTTTGTAAGTACTGCAATAAAGACTATATTGGAGGTCTTAGAGATGGAACAAGACACTTGAACGATCACATGAAAACATGTCCTCGAAGAAAGCAAATTGTGATAACACATTATTTAAAGAAGTTAAGATGGTTGAGGATGATCAAGAAAATGTGAAGGTAAAGACTTATTCTTTTGATCTTGATGTCATTAGGAGATTAACTACATGTATGATCATTATGCATGAGTACACATTAAGTTACATTGGACATGAATGCTTTAGAAAAGTATTGTCTTCTTTAAATCCAATGTGGAAAAATGTGTCTCACAATACTATAAAAAGTGATATTATAAAGATAAATGAGATGGAGAAGGTTATGGTTATGAGTTTTATAGAGAGTAACAATAGTAAGGTTACAATCACAATTGACATGTAGACTTGTGGCTCCTAAACAAAAGGATACATGGCAGTTACAACATATTTTATTGATGATTCTTGAACCTTACGGAGTCAAATTTTAAGGTATTATGTTCATATCTAATTAACATTGAAATATTTAGTGCATTATATTTGTTTGTTGAATATATTTATAATTAATTGTATATTTTCTATGTAAGTTTATTCATGTGCAAGCTCGGCATAATTCTCAAGTACTTTGTAATATGTTATTGAGATGTTTAATGTATCTTAATCTTGAGCTTAAGTCTTTTGCATTAACTGTCGATAATTGCACTACTAATGATCGAATAATTCAACTTCTACTAGATAAATTTGATAAAAATGATTTACTTATGGGTGCCAAGTTGTTTTATATGCGTTATACTACTCACAATTTTAACTTGATTATCAAATAAGGGTTAAGTGTCATTAGTAGGAGTGTTGTTAGAATTCATTTAGTGTTACATTTTGGATAGTTACTCCTCAGAGAAGAGAAACATTTAAAAAAATTTCTCGTAGGTTAATGTTCTATGTAGTAAAGAGTTAGTTCTTGATTGCATTACTAGATGAAACTTTTACTTATCTCATGATTTCTATTGCCCGAGAGTATAAAAATGTCTTTTATAGATTATAGCAATTAGAGGCACAATATATGTGTTTGCTAAGTGAAAGCGAGTAGGAGTTAACTCTTATATTGTTAAACAATTTGAAATCACAATATAGGTATTTTCATTCATATTTGTGAGATTAAATTATCATTGGATAGTTGGCTTATATGTAAGTATGATGATGTTAGACAAATGACATTTAACATGATTGACAAATTTGAAAAATATTAGGTAGATATTAATGGGATATTAATAGTGGCAATAGGGTTCGATCCTAGATACAAAAATGAAATTGATTGTATTTTACTTTCCATTGTTATATGTGATAAATCAAATATTCATATTAAGAGAGTTGATATGTTTTTAAAGGACTTAATAAAGGAGTACAAATTTAAGGCCAATTTATTTATAAGCAGTTCTAGCATGGGTGCTTTTAGTTCTAATATGGGAGAGTCTTCAGTTGTCATGTCCCATGTTCAGAAACAAGTTTCAAGTAGGTATGATGATTTTGTGAAAGTCGATATGGTTGAGAATTGTAAGACTGAGCTTGAGTCATATTTAGGTGAATATGTCTTGATTACTAAAGATAAAAATTTTGATATTTTAGGGTGGTGGAAAATAAATACAATACAATATCCTTTGTTATCTACTATTGCTAAGGATATACTAGCAATCCCAGTGTCAAAAGTTACTTATGAGTCGACTTTTAACACATTTGGTAGAGTAGTTAGCCCACATCATAATAGACTACATCCACAAACAATTGAGACATTAATGTGCAATCAAAATTAGTTGCATGCTTACATAAGAGGTAAATTATTTTACTGTAGTTTATGCATATTTTAAATCTTTAAACTTTTTTATTTTCTTTTCTAGTTCTTTAATATTATTTTTTTCTAGGTTTTCTAAGACAATAGGTGTATAATTCTAGTAAAATTCCTACATTTGCGAAGGAAGAAAAAGTTGATGTAGAGATTGAAGAGGTAACTAATTTTATTAATAATTTTGAACATTAATGATTAGTTATTATATAATTATCAAAATATATTAGTCTTACTCTTACTATCCTTAATTAAGTCTTATAGGTTTATACGGAAATTTAAAAGTTCAATCTTGAAAGTACGATTACAAAATGAAGTTTTCTTGTCAAATAAAATGAGAATTGGAATTGAAGTCAACTTGTGGAAGTTTATATTAATTTGTAATTTTTGCTTAAACTTTGAAACTTAGATTGATTTGGTTTAGTGATGGAACATTAAATTTTTTATTTTTCTTTTTTACTATATTGAATTATGAAGATTCTTAAAAGAAAAAAAATCAAAATTTATTTATTTACATTAGAGACTATTTAGGACAATACGATAGGATAGGATTTTTACTGGGATAGGACTAGGACATATTTTTATCCTAAAAAAATAAAGGGATGAGAATGGGACTTTTTTATCCTAGTTGCATCGACAGGATAGGACTGCAATTGACAAATCCTGTCTCATCCCATCCTATTGTCAACCTTACCTCCTATAGTAGTTCACAAGGCCAAAAAGAGAGCACAATTTCTTAAGCTTTATTAGTGGCTCCCATCGGCAATGACCTAAACCTTAGCCTTGTTTATTAGCAACATAATATCTCTGATTTTGTGGCAAAAAAAAAATAATAAACTTCTAGCTTAGCGAATGAGCACTTCTCCTATTTTACATAAAGCTTATTGTCCCACAACACTTTGAATATAGCTTGTAAGTGCTTAGCATGTTCTTTCAAAGTATTACATCGACCACAATGTCATCGAGGTATACCACCGTGGACTAATCAAGATACAATTAGAAGATGCAATTCATGAGCATTTAGAATATGGTCGAAGCAATGGTAAAGCCAAAAGGCATGACTTGCATCTGCATGTCCCATATCTAGTCACACAAGTGATCTTTGGCTCATCTCTATCTACAGTCTATACTTAATAATATCCTAATCTAAGGTCAAGCTTAGAGAGGTACTTACTTAGCTTGTCCAAGTTGGTCGAACAAGTTTGCACTGGGATGGGATATTTGTTCATCACAGTCACCTTGTTAGGTCTAATAGTTAATGCACATCAAAATGAGCCATCATGCTTCCATTAGAATAACACCAGTGCTACATATAGTGTCTTTAAGGGCTAGATATATTTGGCATACAACAACTCCTTGATTTGCCTCTGCAACTGCTCTAACTCCGATGGAGACATACTGTAGGGTGCTTGTATAACTCTATCTTGTGATCTACTTCTTGTCATGGTGACAAATGCTCTAGTAACTTGGGTAGCATCACGTCCTTATACTCCTAATGAAGTTGAGCTACCGCCTTCAGTATAAGCTTATAGCTAAGGTGTCCTTTCTGTTATTAGTCTCATGGATTATGGTAAGAAAGGTCTCCTCATGCTGTTTGTAACCCTTGTCGATTTGCATTGTAAAAAGGTCTAGATGGTGTTCTAAAGCTATTCCGATTACCACCTAACTCACTAATTACATGGACATATCTATAACAATAAAAAGTGTACATTTAATAAAGATAAAATTATTTATTTTTTTACTTAAAGTGTTGATTAATGTGTTCATAACTTATAAATTATACGAATGCCTCCTAATCAATACTCATGTCAAATTAATTTGCAAAATATTAATTTTTATCTTGTAAATATTTTTTCAGAATAAAGATTGAATTGTAACTGAAAGTAGGAATGAAAAAGAATTGCTGAAGTAATTTAAAACACATTAAGGAGATGTAATTAAAAAACATTAAAAAATAAAAAATAAATAAAAATAAATGGAATAATGTAATTCAAAGCAGACCAAGGTTGAGCAACAAGGGGCATTGACGAGAGCATAGGGAGCTAGAAACAAGTCGAAGAGAGCTAAAAATAGAGTAAAATTGAGAAATTCCTTGTTTTCCTTTCTTGTTTTTCGATGTAATCATTTCTCTTATAATACATTTTAGAAATTTATCAAATAAAATGAGTGTTTTGTTTCCTAATATGAGTAGTTAATTTTCTAAGCTAAGGTGAAAGATAAAGCTTAAGGATTCAAATTATTATTTAATCAATCTTTCAATTGAGTTTTAAAGTTTATTAGTTTGTTGTATTTTATTTTATTTTTGACTTTATGTCATGTTAATTAAAGTCTTTTCAAATTAATATAGTATTTTGATGAAATATCAACACTTTAAGAAAGTTATGGTACATTAAGTACTTAGTCTCATATTTATCATACTAAGAGTCTGTTCAAAATTAAATGGTAAAATAATAAATTGATCGAATCAGAGAAAAATAAAAATATAAGATAGTTGTTATAATTATAATTTGAAATCCAAGAGTAAATCATGTAACCTTAGCATAATTTTTTATTGATTTCTCGTAATTTCTTTTCCCACATTTAATTTTATTTATTTAACAAATTGACTAAATTTTAAATTCCTTATAGTTCGATTCTAGACTCATCAGATAATATTATAATTGGACACTATAATATTTGTGAGTAAAAGCACTTTTGAGTCGTGTTAAATTTTTAGCGGAAAGGTTCTTAAATTTAGTAGTAGTTTTATTTTCTTTTTATTTCTTTTTATTTTTTCTTTTCATTTCTTGTGGTTGCATTTTTTTCTTCCGTAACTCTTTTTTTTTTAGTCTTTTTGTAAAATTTCAATGGGCTCCTCTATCTCTCATAATCATAGAGTTACCATAAAGTTTTTGATTCATAGAGTTACCATAAAGTTTGTGAAAATTTTTATTTTGATCTAAAAACTTTACAAATTAGTCCCTAAAATCAAATAGAACTCGGATCTTCGAATTTTGCCTTATTCATTAGACTTTCAGACTTTATGGACATAGCGAACATAGACTTGGACTTGGACTTTTAAATAATTAAATTTATTTAGCTTGTAAAATAAAAAATATATTTTTTAAATTTCTATAATTTACTTTTTATAATTTTTTTGAGTCGGTTCTACTGTTTAAATTGTTATTTAAATTTTATTGTTATATGAACAATTCTACCATCTATCATCTTAATGTTAGTTTATTTATTTTTATGCAATTTTTAGTTTCTGTTTTATTATATCTCTGGTTTTAAAATATTGCCTAACTTGCTTTCTTTAATTTCTTTGTTCTATGGCTAATTTTAAATACCGCCTAATATTTTGTTTAATTCTTTATTTTAATGGCTGGTTTTATAGCCTAGTTTTTTTAATTCAGCTTGTTTATTTTTATTTCATTTTTTTAGTTTTTTTATTTCTGTAATTTTTATTTAGTGTTTTATATATCATTTGTTTGTTTAACACACATCATAAGCATTGCATACGACATTGGTCTTATACAGATAGTAGTAGATTAATTAGAAAATCATCTTTACCACATTTAGATATAGCTAATGTTGAAGCTGATAATTTTTCAGAGCATGAAGATAACCACGGTTTGCAAAATGTTCATGAACAACCTAGGACCCTTAGAGACTATGCATCCCACTAGAACAGGGCCACCATCATGCATAATTTTTTCTTCTGATACAGTACGTTTTAATTTCAAACATGGTATCATCTAATTCCTACCTACTTTTCATGGTTTTGAGCTTGAGAATTCATATTTGCCTTTGAGAGAATTTAAGGAAGTTTGTAACACTTGCACTGACCAAAATTGTAGCATGAATATAACTAGACTTAAGTTTTTCCCTTTTTCACTAAATGATAAAACTAAAACTTGGTTATAAAATCTTCGATCAAGAACCATAAAAACTTAGGATGAAATGCAAGTACAAATTTTGAAAAAAAAAATTCACCTCACAAAATAAATTCTTTCAAAAGACAAATTACTACATTCAATTAAAAACTAGGACAAACCATTCACCAATGTTGGGATTGGTATAAGGAATTTATTAACATTTTTCCAATTTACAGTTTTAAAATATGAAGATCAGTGTCGTATTTATACGAAGGATTAATATCCCAAAGTAAACAAATCGTTAAAATGATGTGTAATGATGAATTTAGAGACAAAAGTCTTGATAATGCATTAGATTATCTTGACTATATAGTAGAGAATGCATAACACTAGGATACAGTAGGTTTATATAAGTCATCTAGTAAACTCCAGTCATCTCCATCAGGTGGAGGCATATACAACCTTAGGGAAAATCATGACCTCCAAACTAAATTTGCATCCTCAACTAAAACAGTAAAAGCATTAGAGTCTAAAAAGAATGATCATGTAAAGTCTGTTCAAAATATTATATGTTGTGTTTGCGATTCTACTAACCATTCTACACAAGACTATTTAACCTTGCCAACTTTGAGAGAAAGTTTGCACAAGCAAGTAAATGTCATCAATAATTTCAAAAAGCTGAACCTCAATGCTTACTCTTAAACTTATAACTTTAGTTAGAGAAACCACCCAAATTATAGTTGGAGAAACGATAATCATGCGCAATCTTCTGAACTAGCTCCTCTATGTCAAAATTTCCAAAACTCCCAGAGTTAACTACCATATATCCCACTACCAAGAAAACTCTGAAAGACACATTACATTCATTTATTGAAGAACAAGAGTCAATCGATAACCAAACTATGTAAACCTTAACCAACTTAACAGAAATTATCTCCAAAATTACGGCTGCTCTGACCATACATGAAAAAGAAAAGTTTCCTGCTCAACTTGAACCAAACCCTAAAAATCAACAATATCCTTAAAAAGGTAATATAGGAAACCAAAATATAGGCCAAGTGAAATTGGTTATAACCCTTCGTGGTGGAAAAGTTATCAAAAAATACATTCTGGATCTTTATAAAATTAATAAAGATTCAATTCCAGAGAGTAGAGAAGAGTCTGTTGAACCTTTAACCCATGAAGAAATATTCAATTCTTCTTATGTACCCTTATTTCCTCAAGCACTAATCAAGGCAAAGAAATCAAACCACAATCCAGAAATTTATGAAGCTTTTAAACAAGTAAAGGTCAACATTCCTCTACTAGATGTCATTAAACAAATACCTTTTTATACTAAATTTTTTAAAGATTTGTGCAATGTGAAAAGAAAAATAAAGTGCAAAAAAAGCTTTTCTAGTAGAACAGGTAAATTCCATTCTCTCAATCAATAATACTTTGAAATACAAGGATCCTAGTTGTCTGACTATTTCTTATATTATTAGGGATCATAAAATTAGACATGCTTTACTTGATCTTAGTGCCAGTGTTAATTTGCTTCCTTACTCAGTATACCAACAACTTAATCTTGGTAAGTTAAACCAACCTCTAGAACTCCTTTACTTACTAATAGATTAATTAAGGTTCCAAAAGAAATAATTGAAGATGTATTAGTCTAAGTTAATAAATTCATATATCCTGTGGATTTTATTGTTTGGAAACAGAACTAATTGCTAATGAATGCAAATAAATTCTTGTTAATTAGGTTGACCATTTTTAGCTACTACTAATGCTTTGATTAATTGTAAGAATAGAGTAATGAATTTATCTTTTGGCAAAATAACATTGGAACTCAATGTGTTCAATATATATAAACGACCTTACCACCAAGAATATAATGATAATGAGAATAAGGAGATTCATCTCATTAAGCCATTCATCGAAGAACATATTTAGAATGAGAACTTTACAAACTCTATATAGATTTGTTTCGTCGATTCTTTAAAATCAAGTAAAGAATTAAAATGTAATACTACTAATGAATATTTTGTACTTTATTTTATGCAAGGCTTCTACTAGTGATGATAACCAATTAAACTCTAAAGAGATGACATAACCTAAGGAACCAAACAAAGAGGAAGCACCAGAGCTTGAATTAAAACCATTACCAAAAGAATTAAAATACGTCTACCTTGGAGAGCAGCGAACATATCCAATGGTAATTTCTTCCCAACTCATGCATGATCAAGAATGTAAGTTGTTGGCTATACTAAAAAGTATAAAACTGCATTTGGTTAGACCTTAAAAGACATTAAAAGCATTAATCCCTTAATCTACACACATTGAATACATTTAGAAGAAAATGCTAAAACAACCCATCAACTATAAAGAAGATTAAACTCACATATGAAAGAAGTGGTAATGAATAAGGTCCTTAAACTACTAGATTTAGGAATTATTTACCCTATCTCTAATAGTAAATGGATAAGTCCAACATAAGTAGTAGTATTAAATAAATTTAGAATAATTATTGTAAAAAATGAAAAAGGTGAACCAATTCCAGCACAAATTCCATCTAGTTGGTACAAGTAAATTGATTACAGAAAATTAAATGATGCCGTTGGAAAAGACCATTTTCTCCTTCTATTTCTATATCAAATTCTTAAGAGAGTAACAAGACACCCTTGCTACTGCTTTCTTGATGGTTACTCCATCTTACAAATGAATCCTTAATTGATACAACATCCATTAATATTTTTTTCCTAATAAATTTTTGTTTTCTGTAAACAAAATGCCTTGGTATGCTAGCATCGTTAATTATCTTATAACAGGTGAAATGCCATCTACTTGGAGTTCTCAAGATAGGAAGAAATTTTTACCAAAAGTGAAAAGCTTTTACTGGGATTATCTATACCTATTCAAGTACTTTTCTAATCAATTTTTTTAGAGATGCATACTAGACGATGAGGTAAGTAGAATTATTTAATTATGTCATTTTGAAGCATGTGATGGCCACTTATCTTTAAAAAAATAGTTGCAAAAAAATTACAGTGTAGATTTTATTGATCTACATTATTTAAAGATTCACATATATTCTGAAAAATATATAAAGATTTTCAAATGGTAAGGTCTATTTCAAAGTGACGCATGATGCCTTTGAGCCTTATACTCATCATTGAAATATTTGATTGTTGGGAATTGATTTTATGGGTCTTTTCCACCATTATTTGGATTTGTATATATTTTAGTTGTTGTTGACTATGTTTAAAAATGAATTAAAGCAATTCCTTGTCAATACAATGATCACAAGACTATAATCTACTTTTTAAATAAAATTTTTTAAGCATATTTAGAATCCCTCTAGCTATTATCAGTGATAGAGGTAAGTATTTTTGTAATAAGTCATTTGAGTCTTTAATGAAAAAATATGGAATTGCACATAAAATGCAATCTTGTATCACCTCTAAACAAGTTGTCAAATTAAATTATCAAATATAGATATAAAAAAAATTGGAAAAGACAATTAACCAAAACCGTAACAATTGATTTCTCAGACTAACTGATGCACTTTGGGCATACCGTATTACATTTAAAACATCTTTAGGAATGTTATCTTATTGACTTATTTATGGTTAACCTTGCTGTTTAGCAATTGAAATTGAACATAAATCATTTTGGGCTATTAAAGCTTTGAATTTAAAACTTAATGATTTAGCAATGTGCGTAAATGACAATTGAATGAACTTGAGGAATTGAGGAATGATGCATATGAAAATTCAATAACTATTAAGGCAAGACCCAAAACTTTTCATAATAAAAAAATTCTTTGAAAAACATTTGAGATTAGTCAAAAAGTTCTATTTTATAACTCTCGTCTTCATTTATTTTCAGGGGGGTTAAAGTCAAAGTGGAGTGGTTCATTTACTGTAAAAAATTATTTATCCATATGGTACTGTAGAAATTGAGAATCCAAAGAATAGTATCACATTTAAAGTTAATGGTCAAAAATTAAAACCAGATATAGAATACCAACCAAGTGAAGCTAACAGGGAAATCAATTTGAGTGATCCACCAAATTTTAGTTAAGCATTTTTGTTTTAACTTTTTGGTTATTTTGTTTTCTTGTTTACTATTTGAATTGTTTGATTCCTTTTTATTTAATTTTTTCTTTTATTTCTTGAATAGAGTCAATTATATTTAGTGTGTTTATTTGAAAATTATTTTTCATATCACTAGTTTGTGATACATGTCATAAATATCTTTATAAGAATGTTCTTTCGAAAACATCTAAGAGAATTTATACATGTAAAAGTTTATTTGAAAAGCTTTATCCGAGTTTTCAAATCATATCCTTTCTGGGATTTATGGCCACCAAAGTTAGTATCCCACATTGAAGAACTAGAAAGATAACTCGAAGATATAAAGAGTGGTATTTCTAAATTCTAGTTGGAACTAGAGATAAATTCAATAAAAAGAGGAAGGTAGGTTGCATATTTGTTTGTATTCACTGTATGTTTTTTTCTCTTTCACTTTTTATTTGATTTTATAACTTTAAATTGCTTTGTTAGTATATTTTGATTTAATTTCCCATATAAATGGTAAATAACAGTACTCTGTGACTTTTAAGTCAGTATTTTAGTTTTTTGCAATAACTGATTTCCCAAAAATCAAGCACAGAAGAAATACAAAAGTTGCACAAGTATTTTTCTTCTCTCCTCCAAAATACTCTTAAAAAGATTTATAAAGCTCATTGGTTAATTGAAGTAAAAGTCTGATTGTCAAGTTAGTTTTTTTATCTATTTGTTTCTTACATACTTAATTTTGGTTAAAGTAAATTTTGTAAAAAAGAGAAGAGCCAAACAACTTAGCTCTAAATGTCCTAACTGTGTAAGACTTCTTTGCCATAAAAAATATTATAAAACTTTGGGAATTGTTTGTGTAAATCGTAAAGATGAAATCAAATTTTTTAAAGATAGCATAAGTAAAGAATCGTTAGATGATATCTTACGATCTCTTAAAACACATCCGAGCGGATATGTTCAGTGTGAGATTCATAATTTATGAAGACTATTCCAAAAAAGAAATTGCACAGTTTAGTCTTAAGAATATGATTATAAAAGCCCATGTTTGCGAATTTATAAAAAACTAGAAAGAAAGCCTATCTTCGATCTATAGAAGGCGTTCAAGTCATCACTTGACGTAAAACCAGAAGAATATATAAGCTACAATCACAACTACAAGTAAATATTCTTTTATTTTATTGTCGTTTTACCTTTTGCATTATTATTTTTTTGTGTAATTTTATATTTAATCATTTTTATTACTATTTGCCTTTTCTATTTGGTTTTTAATTATTGAGCCATAAGCTTTACACATTATTTGACAAACACATCACTCTATTTACATATGTGTATCATTGTGTCTGTTACTACGGTTTTTAAATAAGAGCTCTTTTTCAAGCATTCATAAATTGTTTCTTTTTGAATTGTTCTTATAGCAACAACTTCAAACAGACAACTTAAGAACATTTGTGTGCTTTCTAGATTTCACAGTAGAAAATATAAGAAGTTTGTTCAAGCAGCCATAGATCTTAAATGTGTTATAGCAAAGAGAAAAATGAATTTTATATATAGAGGAGGTGACTGAGGGTTATCACAGCTATAGATCTTAAATGTGTTATAGCAAAGAGAAAAATGAATTTTGTATATAGAGGAGGTGACTGAGGATTATCAAAGCTTGTCTTAGAAGCTGATTTTGTTTAAGAAGCCAAGTGTCAGGCATTACCTAAAGGCCTTGAAACTTTTACGATGTTCGCTAAACCTACCAACTATATAAGAGTTAGTTATCTTAGGTATGTAAGAAAGAATATCTGAAATGTTAAATCATGTTGACGCTTTCATCTTCTTACCAGGAGATCTTGCAAATTTAGAGACGCTAATTACATTTGCTTCCTAAGCTCATTTTAATATCCATAAAAAACCTATTAGTTTGTTAAATGTTAATAACTCTTATAATGACTTAATAATATTCATTAATCATGCAATTAAAAATTATTTCATTCTACCCTTAGAGAAAAAACTCTTTATTTATGCTCCTACTATTAATGAGTTACTAGATCTTTTGCAAACTTATAGGCCAGAGTGAGGTCCAAGGACTTTACCATTGGATTGGACAACTAATGATGATAATAGTAACCCTCATAAAAAATATAAATTAGATTTAACTCTCTATTTGTAAGTATTTCCTAACAATGGCCAGCTGATGTCTTCTAAACTTTGCTCTTTTCTTAAACATTGAAGATAATGTCTCCTTCAGGTTGAAGGAACGAAATAGTTGATAATTATAAAATGTCTCAGTCTTGGTGATGTTTCTACGAATTTTTATTGTAAAAAATAACTTTGGATAAAAATTTAAGTCGAAGATGATAGAATGTACAATGTAGTGTTTCTAGAATGCATTTTCATAAGTTTGAAGTTTTGTTTCTTTAAAATAAAATTTCTAACTTTTTCGCTTTTAATCATCTGCTTTGAGTTTCTGCAATTAGTTCTATTTGTGTGTGTGTGTTTTCTTTAAAATTTAAAAAAAAAAGAAGTTTTTCTTTTTTCTGTGTGATATTTTAACATTGGATAACATCATGATTTTTAAATTTTGGTATTTGTACTATCTTTGACCTTGAGTTATGTTACACTATATTTTCCTCTTTGTGTGTTGAAATGTGAATTGAGAAATTTGATAAGTGAAATTAATTAAGTCATTCGAAAGAATGAATATGTCATGGAAAGTCCTAATGAGTTTTTTAGCCTATTATCCTTGAAGAACATCTGTATTTCCCTATACAGTTTTGCACTTTATGAGATCTCCATATTTAGAAAAAAAACTAAATAAAAAATATACAGCTACATCTAGAAGTCCATTAAACTAGTGAATATGAAAGATTATTTAGAGCCCTAAAAGATGATAAAAAAGTTATCTTTGATCTGTTTGAGTCTTTCAAGTTAACCGTATTATGAATTATCTATAGTTAACCTGTTGGAACCTTTATTACAATTTAAAAAAAAAAATTCTTTGGTAATCTATCATCTTGTCCCACTTTATTATGGAATATTACCTTCTATTTTATATTTTCCACCATCCAGTTCTATTGTGAAAATAGAGATGATTATTTATTTTTGATAATAGTGCTAAAAAAAAGGGGGATATGTACATATCTAAATAAATGCAAAACCAAAAACAAAAACACAAAAAAAAAGAAAAAATTCCAAGAAAAAAAGGCACCTTGAAATCTCCAAAAGTCCTTTATTTTTCAAACACATATTTTATTTTTCCTATTACCCTTTCATTGATAGCCTTGTCCCTAACCTACATTACATCCCAGTGAAAAATCCTTATTAATTTTAGGGAACTGTAATCTAAAGTAAAAGCTGGTAATATAGACTAAAAGATATAGTGATGCATAAAAATAAATTTGCTTAATGTGATTATTTTATTTTTAAATTGTCGGCATTATTCTTTCATCTTGGTGAGAGCGTGTCATATTATTTTACTATTCTCTCAATTTATCACTGTTGTGTAAATTTTATTCCATGAGGAGGTGGATTTTAATTGTGTGTTGAATTAATTTTCTAAGTGAGTAATTAAATTATGGTAGATTTTATCCTAAATTGTGAATTAAAATGGTAGGAATAATTAAAAATGAAACTCTTATAATAAAGCACTTGGGTATCTGGATCTGCATCAACATGCTCCAGGGCTCAATATTCCTTATTAATACCAATTAAATCATGAGGGGAGAATTCACTCCTCATGAACCACGCTCTAATTAATATGGTGCTAAGGGCTTATCGTGCCAAACAGTAATAACTATGTTATTACTATCTGTCAATGAAAAGTTAAAACTCCATAGAAAATAAAAGGAAAAATAAAATAAATTGACCAATTAAGCCAATGGAACATGTTAAGACTTCACCTTCAACCCAAGCTTGAAAGGAAATTAGCTACTCATATTTTAACTAGGAATAAAAAGGAAATTTTACTAAAATACAAAGAAACTACAAGATAGAGAAGGAATTTTAAAAAATAGAGATAAAAAATGAACTCAGGGGTGTTAAATTAGGGGGAGGAGCCCTCCTTTTGAAGATACAATGAGTAAATCATGACCATCAGATTAAAACAACTTGGATGCACAGGATTGCGCCACGTGGCAAGTTATGATTGGTTTGAACGCATCATTAGGGCTATTATCCCGTGTATATGCATGTATCGTATGTACGTTTTTTTTTTTATCCACTAACATACTGCCACATCATCGGTCAACAGTACATAAATATTTTTATCTAATAAGATTGTGATACGTTATCAGTCAGGCCACGTCATCAGTCAATGCCACATCATTCCTTCAATCAAATGCTGCCATGTCATTGGTCGGTGTCACATCATCAGTCAGTGGCAGTCATCGTACAGTATATATGAACAGTATCATGAACAGTATCGTGCATGTGAACAGTACCGTATATGTGAACAGTGACAATTTTACTTTTATCCTCCTCCTAAAGTTTTTTACCGTTCTGAGTTCAGAATTACCGTCTGTTTTATCATTCGATATCTTGTTTATTATAAAATGACCATGATACCCCTAAAATGTGTAAAATACTTAATTATAATGAAACACGCATAATTAAATTCACAAGAAAATTGAATACATAAAAATAAAGAAGTTACTAGAACTTGAAGTGAAAAATGATGATTTTCTCCTTTATAAATATACATTTTCTAGTACTCAACAATCACTTCTTAGAATTATTGCTTTTCTAGGGCTTGTTTTTTTCTTAAGAAATCACTCTTAACCGTGAGGATTTGGAGATTTAATATATCACTCTTAAAAATGGCTTTATTAATGTAGCTTTGATAATTGATTAATTTACATGTTTTTACTTAATTGATTTATATAGATGTGATTTTCTTTAAGTTGGAGAAAAAAGTAAACACAAATTTAAAAAAAAAAAGATTTTCAATTTGGATTTGTGATTGTGCTAAATTTTTATCGCTTGAATTGCTAGCGATTAGCAATAAACTAATTAGGAGGTGTGATTAACACTAAAAAATGTATATTTAATAAAGATAAAATTATTTATTTTTCACTGAAAGTGTTGCTTAATGTACTCATTAACATATATGAAATTCTAGTTGTGCGACCCAAGAGGAGGTGAATTGGGATTTTAAAAATTAATCTAAGTAAATCACACAATAATTAATTCTAATACCTTAATAAAACCAAGAACAATAAGTTTAACAATGCTAAAACATAAAAGAGTAGGGAAGAGAAAACAAACACAGATATTTTTATGTAGATCGACAAACCTCGCCTACGTCCACGCCTCCAAACCAACCAAGCTCGATGATTTTACTATCCAAGCCTCTCACAGCTTCAATTTTGTTACAATTGGATTCAAGGGGTCAATGAACCCTTATAATCCAAGGATTATTTCTCAATCCTTTTACCCAAGTATTTCCCACATTTATACAACTACAAGTTTGACAAGAGATTAAAAATTACAACAAGAAAAAAAACTCTTCAAGAGTGGATGAACAAATATAGCATATAATGATTTAATCTATATTGATTTACAAATTGAAAGCTCAATCAATGATGTAAGAACTTATTTTTGGTTGTGCCAGAACTTAGAAATGAGTTTGATTTTCATTTATATAATTTAGACTCGAAAAATAGTCGTTATAGATAAATTCCAGGGTCGAAGCAGTTAGTCTCTTCCCTCAAGCGTTTAGCCGCTTGCTATAGTGAAGTTACCGTTAAATTTGAAATTACTATAGTAATACTGTTTATGAAATTATAATTTTACCTAAAACTTTTAATAATTATACTATGGCCTAAAAACTTATAAAGCTTTATAAATAGGTTTATTTTTAAAATTGTTTTAACTTACTACAGTACCACTATTCATAAAATTATAATTTTACTCAATATTTTTCTATAATTGTACTATAGCTCAAAATGCTAAAATCTTTGCGAACAAGTCTAATTTCAGAATTTCTAAAAATTATTTCTCATTCCCACAATTTTCTGAAAATATAATAGGACCAAAAATATTTCTGATTTTGTAAATAAACCCAAATTCATATTTAAAATATTACTTATTAAAATTAAAAATTATAAAACTTTTTCACTTTAATCCATTTTTAGAAAATCAATTATTTTGCATGAAATACTTAATTTATAATCAAAACTTTAGATTAATGAATTAAAATCTTGAACTTCACAAATTGCTAAATCAAGTATAAATTAAATCATATCGGCTTTACAAAAATTTATCATAATCATAAGTTCAATGCACTCCAAACTTGTTCTCGATTTAGCCGTTGTTTGTTGAGTGTCTTGAAGTTAATTTCACTTGTATAAATACTATCCTTCAAAAAACTTAGTGAAAAATTTGAAATACATTATTAATTTAAAATAATTAAGATACATGTTTGTTATCATCAAAATTATATTATGTGTAACCTTTAGGCCAACATTATAAATTATATGGGTGCCCTCTAATAAATATTTATGTCAAATTAATTTGTAAAATGTTAATTTTTATCTTGTAAATATTTTTTTAAGAATAAAGATGGAATGGGAACTGGAAGCGAGAATGAATAAGAACTGCTGGAGCAATTTGGAATACATTAAAGAGATATAATTAATAAATATTAAAAATAAATAAATAAATAAATAAATAAAAAGAAATGAAATCATGTGATGGTCAAGAGGCCATCACACCTCGTGACCATCATACAATTCAATAAATAAATAAATAAATAAATATATATATATATATATAAGAGCGAGGTTGAGCAACAAGGGGCATTAAAACAGTGTAGAGAGTTGGAGATGGGTTGAAGAGAGTGAGAATGGGTGAGAATGGAGCAAAACTAAGAAATGTCTTATTTTCCTTTCTTATTTTCTAATGTAATCATTTCTCTTATAATACATTTCAGAAATTTGTTAAATAAAATAAGTGTTCTGTTTTTCAATATGAATGACTAATTTTCTAAGTTAAGGTGAAAAATAAAGCTTAAGGATTCAAATTATTGTTTAATCAATCTTTCAATTGAGTTTTAAAGTTTGTTTTATTTGTTGTATTTTATTTTTTTACCGATTTCTTTTATGTCATGTTAATTAAAATCTTTTTAAATTAACATGGTATTTCAACATAATGTCAACACTTCAATAAAAGTATGGCATATTAAGTACTTACTCTCATATTTATCATACTAAGAGTCAGTTCAGAATTAAGTGGTATAACAGTAAATTGGTAGAATCAAAGAAAAATACAAATATAAGAGATTTGTTATAATTATAATTTGAAATCCAAGAACAAATCCTGTAGCCTTAGTATAATTTTCTATTGATTCCTGGTAATTTCTTTTCTTATATTTAATTTTCTTTATTTAACAAATTGACTATTAGATTTTAAATTCTGTGATTCAACCTCAGACTCACCAAGTTATATTACAACTGGACACTCTTATACTTTGGAATAAAAATACTTTTGAGTCATGTCAGCCTCCATGTCTCTAGAACCTTCTTCACCAAAAAGCTTGTTGAAAGGCTTGGGCCATGACATTGGATCATGACACTATGCTACCTTTGCACATTATATACATTAGAAAAAGGACAGGTTTGAATGTAATATATTTATTATCATATTTGTAACTAACATTTCACTTCATATTCAAGAGTAAGGCTTACTATATCCACTACAACAAACAAGTTGTATTACCAATCAAACATTTTATAGTGTTATTTACCTTTGAAAATATGTGTTTTCTACAAAGTATTGATGAACCGTTGGACTAATTTTTTCCTAAGTAGTCAACCATGGGCGATAATGAAATATTTTTAGTGGAAATACAATGGATAGGGTAGGTAAAATTTCTCTTAGGCCTACTTTTTTCTTTTATTTTGAAATAGGTCTGATCTCTTTTTCTTTTCTTTTAAATTACTCTTAAATATTTATTTTTTTATATATATTAACATAAAATAAATGTGTTACCTATTTAAAAATAAAATCGAGACATGGAAATTGAAAAACAAAGCAAGCAAAAATGCAAATTAGTATTAAAAACATGAGGAAAATTACGGAGATGAAGAAACAATCTCCGTTGTTCTCTAGGTGTCAATTCTTACTTTCAATCTAATCTTACTTCTCTCTTGCAAAATTCGAGTGAAGTGGACGTCTTTTAAATTTAGTAAGGATAAAAATCAAAGTGGTGCTTTACAAGAATTGATATAAACTAGTCCAAGTAATGATCGGATTTGTAAATATCAGCTATAGTCTTATGTAATATGAGTTGTAATCTTAAGCAATAATCTCGTGTAATAAAAAAAGAATCTAATCTTGCTTCTCAATTGAACAAAGGACTAGTATGCATTGCTGGTTCTCACTCAGTGGCAATTATTTTAGCAAATTTCTTTGTTTCTTCAAATTAATTTAGGGATAGGTTCAAATTAACTTATGGTTAGGTTATGTTTTTCTTCATTGTTGATTTTTAGTGTTTGCATTGTATTTCCAATGAGTTTGCAATTGTTTGATTGGTCGATCCTTATTCTTTCTTTTTTTTTCGTTTGCTATAAATTTCCTGCGTTTCATTCTGTTTTTGATTTTTTGTGTTGTTTCATTTGAATTTCTTACTTGTTTCTTACAGTTTGATATTTTATAATTACGATCATGTTTGTGCATGTTTCCTTCGCAAATTGCTTTTTGTTTATTTCTTTTTCTGCTGTCCTAATTTACTCTTATGAAATTTCAGAGTATACTATTTCATTTGATCCTTAGCTCTTGATTCATAATATTGGTGCGTGATTATTGTTTCCTCTTTTTATTGTATATTTCATTAACCATTGATTTTACAGTTGATGAAGATAACAATTTAACTTTTTAATTGACAAATAAATTCAATTTAAAATGACCAGTTTACTTATCATTTGGATTTGTACTGGCTTCGAGCAGTAAAAGGAAGAAAAATGGACAAGGAAAGCCAAAAGAGTAGCTCCAGAGCATGATTTGACATTGGAGAGACACACAGCAGGTAGAAAATAATAAGATTTTATCTTTTTAGTGAATTTTTAATAAGTCCTGACATATCTTTATTTTAAATAATTTAGAAACATGACTCCTGCAGTTGATTTATTAATTAAATTCAACTGTCAATCAATGGGTTCCTATATATATTAAGATAGAATAATTTTCTTCCTCTGTTCATGATTTGTATATGGGCCATTCTCGTCACATGCTGTATTTAGATGATGTTTACTGGAAATCAATTCCTCTATTGATTAAACTGTGATAAAGATTTTGAACTTTGCAATGCGTGTGGCTGAAAATGGGAATGGAGCCTCCTTTCCTATCATTAGAGTCCGCACCAAATAGACAGGCTCATACATATTTAATTTAAGATGCAATGCTTGTGATATAAATTTTAGCAATTTCTCTGCTTAATTTAATGAATCATAAAACTCTATTTGAATAAGTTAAATTTAATTTTTGTTCTCTTTGACCAATGTATGCGGGATTCTTGAAATAGCATGTGCTAATTTGTGTGCCCAGTGCTGATTGCGTTAGATAATTGTGATTTTTTAAGAATTATTTAAGTATAGTTGAATAATATTTTCAATATAAACAATTGTTTCAGAGCTATGTCTGGTTGCTGCAAAAATTCAGGAAGAGAACAACGCTTTGTAATGGTCTTTTTGCAGGGTTCATTATAGAAACTCAGGTTTAATACGGAACCTTCCAGCTATTTGGTCATTGCAGATTATGTGTAAGTTAGTCTTTGAGTCCTAAGAGCAGATTATGAAGAAGATTATTCACATTATATAAGTTTTCTTAAGATGGGACATTATGCTAGAAGTATAGAAGTTTATTTTAGAATCTGGCATCTTTAGTAATTTGAGCGAATACATTCAAACCTTGCAAAATGTCTAGAGTACTTGTCAGAAGTCTCAAAGATGGATTTTCTTATATTATTAGATAAGCTTTGCTTTTTATCGCTGTATGTACAAGATGTTCCTAACTAAAGTTTTGCGTTTACCTTGCAGTGAGAATTGGATTTATTATATTGGTTATGGTGTGGGCATATCTGGTATTCAAGGTAGAGTCTTAAGGTAAATTATTCATAAGCCAAACAATCTTGTCCCCTTCATCTGGTTATGACATCTTTTAGAATATCTTGATGCTTATGGCCAGTGTATAAGTTATTAATAGAGCAAAAAATATAGTAGAAATTGAAATATTTGTGAAGATCTTTAAATAGTTGTAATATACGCATTTTTATTCTTCTAATGAAGTGTATTATTTAATTTTTTCTTTCGGTGTTGATTTTCTAAATGTACGGACTTATTACATGTTACCACGATTAAAATTTGATGCATTTATTAAATTAATCATATATAAATAATTTTAAATTTATTAAAAATAAAATCGAGATAATTCGAACGCGATTACAAGGTGGATTAATCATATTATATTTTCACTCGGGTCCGGTATTAACTTAATTTGTATTAAGCTAATAAAAAAGAAAGAAAGAATTTCTATAAATGGAAAGAGAAAGAAAAGTCGAGAGCGAGAGGGAGAGAGACAAATTGAGAGAGAGAGAGAGAGAGCTGACCGAGTTTGACCTAATCTGGATCTAACCCGCAACCATGTCCCAGTCGAATCTCATAATTCCGACCACTAATCCAGGTGAGCTTAGTACCGTTTTGAAGCCCTCAAGATGCCAATCATACCTTGCCGTCCTCATCGGAGGAAAACGACCACAACACGGCTGGTGAAGCTCGAAAGTTGCAATCAAGAACCCATTTTTGTTGCCATCGATTCTACCAAAATTTGGCCGCATCACCAGTTGAGTTCCACTCCTCTCATCTCTAGCTTCCACTTTCAACCAGTCCTATTACCTAAAACGGCTGGATCGCCGGCAAATGACAAGTTGCAAACCCACTAATTTAAGAGCTCGATTTGCTGTCGTCGCTATGTGTGGGAGGTCATTACCGGCACCATTAGACTCACCGTGGCTGGAACTAATAGATCTAAGCTTCTCGTCACCGTTCACTAAGTTCCAATCACCATTGATTGGCGAGGGACAATTCGATAATTTCACTAAAACTTAGAGTTAATTCTGTAATTTTTGAAAATTGATGGGTAATTTGGTAATTATGGACTAGCGCAATTAGTTAATTTAAGATTTTGAGGATAAATCGTTAATTTACGTTATCGGGGGTAAAAATTTTACATCCCGAGAATAATTACATTATCATGGGTAATTTAAAAATTTTACACCCTAGGGATAATTTCATAGATTCACAACTCGCATATCAATTTTGTAATTTAAATTAAGGACATTTCAAAAATTTAGTAAATTTCGATACGGAGGTATTTTGGTAATTTTTAAACGTAAGGGTATTTTGATAATTTTAGTTATTTAATAGTTATATTTTATGAGTTCAAACTTTATCGAGTACAATTGGTCATATTTTATGTTATCGATAATAATTATGTCGTTTATTTAATTATAAGGATCCACAAACGAGAATCAATCGGTGGATGTTGACTATACAGGATTTAATCATCGTCACTGTAAGTGAAATATATAAAATATATTTTCTCTATAAATTATTTTGATTTTAAATAGGATAAAGCATGCTTCCAAATGAATTTTTAAGGCTCTAATTTAATGATTTTTTTCAAAAATAAGTTTTTATCTGCATAATGGTATTTATTATCGAAAATATGTATATTTATGATCGAAAATATGAATGATTAATGATTTTATTCTTGATTTTGAATATTTACGTAAAAATAATATTTTAAAGAAAAGGAAATGGATTCGAAGGTTGTTTAAAATAAAAGGAAATATGATTTCATATTTATATACATGTGTATACATAATTATTTGTAAAATTATTAGATAGTACCCTTCCCCAAATATAGTGATATTAAAGAAATGATATGAGATAATATGTAATGATATGAGGTGACATAAAATATAGGCTTTTAGGATCTGTCTCAGTACACATAGAGGCTTTGTGCCACGTACTTAGACGCTTTATCTTTTAGAGATCGGTTATGTATACATAGCTATTATGATGAGTTATGATAAGATGTGATGAGATATGACGAGATATGATGAGATGTTATGAGATATAATAACATGTTATTTTTCCGTATATCCATATAACTTTAGGGTATAATAGTTTCTTGATTGCCTGTTTGTTAAGGTCTGGATTATCCATGTAGCTCTAGGACATGATGGTTTATTGATTACTTGTCCGTGGAGGCCCCGGTATAATGAGATTATTTTCCATGGATACTTATTTGGTGATAGTTTTTAAGTATTTGGCATTTGATATCGTATGTTGTGAATTTTTCTTAGTTTTATGCAGTATTATGTGATTTTATTATATCAGTGCATGATTTTGAATTAAAAATGTTCATTTAAATTATTATGATATTTTGATGAATTTAGAAATGATTAAATTTTTTTAAAGTAAAATTATTTTCAAAAACTATTATCCACTAACTAGGTTGACTGAGTTTTTATACTCATCCCATTTTTATTATACTCCTCCTATAGGAGATTTATAGGTACATCAGTCGACTCAGCAACGATAGTTATTTATATTTTGGCCACATAATAGTATTAGGAGTCATAGACTTTTTGAGTTAAAATATTTCAGATTATATAATTTTATAATTAAGGATAACTTATTGTATTTAATATTAAAATACTTCGGATGATATTTGATATTTGTTGGGATGTTGGTTGGCAGAATTTGTTGTATTTTAGAAATACTTTAGGAGTGTTATTTTATTATTTGCAGGATTAGAAATGTCATAACTATAAAGAAAATTCTGTCGAAATTTCGAGAGAATTTTTATTTTTATAGAATCGTTATTAGTTAGTTTCAAGGATTGGAGAGACTCGTAGTAGAGTTCAGGATAGGTCGTGTCAGTAGTAGTCTTTGAAAATCTCTTTATACTTATAATAGAGCTATGCTAAAACAACTTGAGCTTGTATTAATAGATCAAGATCAACCTAACATTAGCATGGTTAAAATAGCTAGTTGAATGTGGTGTAGTATTATAATAAACGCATGCTTCTCACTTTTGTTTTGGATCGTAACAGATGGATCGGTCATATTTTTGCTAGTCAATGTATATATAGTATTATTTTAATAGTGGTTTGAGCATTTGTATATCATGTTAAAGCTTTTACTTCAATTTAAGTGTAAGCTCATTCGCAAGAGTTCTCTAAATGACTTATGATAGTTTGATTTGCTTTACTATGTGTATTGAGTTATAAATATGGTGAAAGGGATATAGTTTAAAAGTAAAAATTGGAGAAATTTCAAATTTCAAATTCATTAATTGTTATATCTTTCCCTTTTTTTGGGAGAAGATATCAGTCCCTAATTTAGTAATATTAATGATTAAAATTTTCTTCTTTTATAGATTTTCTTTTGCTGGATGAAGTTGATAATAGGCTTGAGGAAGATAAGGTTGAGGAAATTGAAGAAGATATTTCAGAGGAAAATATTTAAGATTTGAGATCATTTTGTGTATATTGTTGGGAGGCCTTGATGTAAAATTATTAAAATTGATATTTTATCAAACTTTTGATTAGTAGATATGATTTCTATCAAAATTTTGAAATTTATGTAGGCAAAGTTTATGTACTTTGTGGCTTGTATTCATAATATCAATGCTTCAGAAACTAAATTTTATGAAGAAAAGTGGTTGCCAAATTCTAGAAGTCAAAATGTAAGTGCTGCAGCAAATTTTACAAGGAAGAAACTTTGACAGCAGCAACGATTGTTAAAGAAAGAAAATTGGATTTGCTAACCAATTTTGACAAGCAAAGAATAGCGGTAAAGAGAAAAAAATATTTAATAGTCAACTTTGGCTATAATTACTGTTCACATATATGGTTACTATTTATATATACAATTACTATTCATGTAAAATGGTGGGAGCTGATTATAGCAATAAGTAATGGCAGTCAAATACAAAATTGAGAAGTTCAACGGGAATAATTTCTCATTTTGGAAAATGAGGATGCGGATAATTTTGTAAAAAAAATAATTATTTAGCTGTAATTAAAGAAAAACTTACAAAAATTACTGATGATAAGTGGAACGAGATGCTTACAAAAATTATTGATGATAAGTGGAACGAGATGAACGGTAATGTAATTACTGATCTACACTTACCACTTATAAATAGAGTATTATCTAATGTGACAGAAAAAAAAGACAACAAAGGAAATTTGGGATACTCTCACAGGACTGTACAAGGTCAAATCGCTGCGCAATAAAATCTTTTTGAAGAAAAGACTCTATACTCTTCAAATGGTAAAATCTACAATGGTAACTGACCATATCAACACCTTGAAGACTCTATTTTCATAACTCACAATGCTAGATTATAAAATAAAGGAAAATAAACGTGCGAAGCTTCTACTTTAGAGTTTACCAAATTCTTGCGAACACTGTATTACAAGTAAGCAGCATAGATTAAGGTTTAGTAGATCTGTTACTAGAAGTAAATGCATTATAGACTTAGTTCATCTGATGTTTGGGAATCACTGGATATTTCTATGGGAGGTGCAAAGTACTTGGTGGGTTTTATAGATGATTATTCCAGGAGGTGTTGGGTGTATCTAATTAAGAAAAAATCAAATGTATTTTCAATGTTCAAACAGTACAAAGCGCAAGTTGAACTTGAATATGGAAATAAGATCAAGTGCTTAAAGATAGATAATGGTAAGAGGTACACAGACGGTGAGTTTCTTACTTTCTGTAAGCAAAAAGGTATATAGAGGCAATTCATGGTGGCATATACTCATCAATAAAATAGAGTAACAAAATAGATGAACAGGACTTTTACAGAAAGAATAAGAGGTATGTTGAGGATTGCTAGTCTACCCAACTCATTTTAGACAGAAACAGTCAAAATTGCTTCTTATATGATAAATCGGCCTCTATCAATAGCAATTGGGTTGAAGACTCTAATGGAGATATGAACTAACAAATCAATAGATTACTCTTACTTACATGCATTTGGATGTCCTATGTACATTATGTACAATGTCTAAAACAGAACAAAATTCGACCCAAAATTTAAGAGGTGTATCTTCTTAGGATATACTGATGGAGTAAAAGTGTATCATCTTTAGACCTCACTGCCCATAAAATTGTCATTAGCAGAGATGTTATCTTTGTAGAAGATCAACTACAAAAGAAGAATAGGGATGATAGTATTGTAATAAAAAAAAAACCAGAGACTGTACTAATATATGTGAAGATAATCTAGAAAAGAAAATTTTAGATTCGTTCTGAAGCAGTATCAGAGCACGAAGAATAAGAACCAATCGAGTTCGAGGCTCCAAAAGTTCATCGGTCAATTCATAAGAGACGAACACCAGTGTAACACTCGGATTATGTCACTGAGATCAATGTTACATGCTGTCTTCTAAAAGAGGATAGAGAGCTATCAACTTTCTATGTAGCTTCAAACAACTTAGATATTACTTTGTGGATGACAACAATGCAGGAAGAAATTAAAGCTCTATATAGGAACAAGATATGAAAACTTATGCCACTACCACATGAAAGAAAAGTCATTGGTAACAAATGGGTGTATAAGATTAAGCGTGATGGTAATGACCTACTAGAGCGATATCGTGTAAGGTTAGTGGTAAAAGGATATGCTCAGAAAGAAAGTATTAACTTCAATAAAATATTTTCTCATGTGGTTCGACTCACAATAATTAGAATAATATTGCCAATATATGCTATATTTGACTTACATCTAGAGCAGTTAGATATAAAAACTGCATTTCTTTATAGAGAATTGAAGAAGAAATTTATATGCTCTAATCAAAAGGTTTGCCTAAAAAGAGTAAGGAGAACTTAGTTTACAGATTGAACAAATCTCTATACAGTCTCAAACAGGGGCCAAGGTATTGGTATTAGAGATTTGATTCCTTCATCATGAGCCTTGGATATAACAGACTGAATTTAGACCATTGTGCATATTACAAAAGGTTTAAAGATAATGATTTCATTATTTGCTATTGTATGTAGATGACATATTGGTAGCAGGCCTTAACAAAAATCGACTCCAAGAATTGAAGGCATAATTGATGAGAAAGTTTGAAATGAAAGATTTGGGACCATTAAACAAGATTTTAGGGATGCAAATTTACCGAGCCAAAAATAACAAAAAAATTTGGCTTTCTTAAAAGAACTACTTGAAGAAAATTTTACGATACTTCAACATGCAAGATTGTAAGTCAATTTCTACCCCACTTCCTATTAATTTCAAGTTATCCTCAAGTATATATCTTAACAATGAAGTAGAGAATAGAAATCCTGGCAATTTTAATTTCAATTTATCCTCAAATATGCATCAGTAATTGGAAGTTTGATGTTAGCTATAATATGCAGAAGACCAGACATTACTCAAGCAGTGAAAGCAATCAGTCAATACATGGCAAATCCTAGTGAAGAGTATTAGAAAGCTATGAAAAGAATTCTGAGATACATCAGAGGGACTTTAGTTATTGCATTATGTTATAGAGGATTAGAGTTTACCGTCAAGGGCTATGTGGATTCAGATTTTACAAGAGATTTGATAAAAAGAACTCCACTACTGGCTATGTGTTTACACTTGCAGAAAGAGATGTAAGTAGGGTTTCAAAACTACAGACCATTGTGACTCTATCTACAACAGAAGCAGAATACATGGTAGCTAAACAAGCTTGTAAAGAAGCTATTTAGGTATAAAGGCTATTGGAGACACAAGCAAGAGAACATTTCTGTGTTTTGTGACAATCAGAGTGCCTTACACATTGTAAAGAATCCAGTTTTTCATTATAGAACGCAGCACATAGGAGTTCAATATCACTTTGTTCGTGAGTGGTGGAAGATAGAAATGTGGATTTATAGAAAATCCATACTAAAGAGAATCTAACGAATGTTTTAACTAAGTCAAGGTTTATATGGAGTAGATCCTCTTGTGGCCTAACAAAGACGTAAGCAACATAGAAATGGCGAAGTAGAAAGGATGGTGTGGAGATTGATTGATTTTCAATCAAATCTCCAAGTCGGAGAATGTCAAGAAAAGTGGTTGCCAAATTCTAAAAGCCGAAATGTAAGTGCTTCAGCAAATTTGGACAAGGAAGAAACTTTGAAAGCAACAACGATTGTTGAAGAAAGAAATAAGCAAAATTGGATTTGCTAACCAATTTTGACAAGTAAAGAATTGCAGTAAAGAGAAAAAAAATTTAATAACCAACTTTGGCTATAAAAGGGAGAGCTCTTTTTGCATTTAGTATCCATTTTTCTTGAGAAGTAATTTAGTTTTGTGAGAGATTTTTTTGAGAGTTTAAAATAAAAAGCTCCAGAGAGATTAGTGAGTGAAGGTTTGGGTGTATTGGAATTTTGGGTAGTGAGACAAAATATCATAATACTTGTATACTCTACATCCCTAGTAAAATTATTTCTTTCTGTCTTCGCCCGTAGATGTAAGCTAAAAGCTGCATCATGTAATTTCTGGTGTTATGTGTGTGCTTATTCTTTATTTTTCTTCTAATTTCATTTTAGCTATGATCTTACTTCACCCATCAATTTTCAACAAATGCATAGATTATTAATTTTATAGAAAATAAGAAGAAAAAAGTTTATGAAATAATACCACCAAATAAGAAAAATAGAAGTCTAGAAAAAAGGATACACATTTCGACTACTAATTTAGTATTTCTAAGGACAAATTAAGTAAAAATGTGTAATTATTCGATTTCCGATGGACTATTTATGATGGCAGTTAGCATTAGCTTCGATGATTCACAAAAAACTATGTTTTGCTTTTCTAATGTAACTTAATACAACGTGTTCTCTTTAAAATGAGTTTTTCCGAGGACCTATGAATATCTTTGAGGGTATTTGCCTTCAAAAATGATTTTTTTTGCTATTTATGATCCCTGATTGAGGTATTGAGACATTGAATGTTTGGCCTTTTACTAATAAATTTCTCAATTTATCTATATATATATATATATATATATATATATATATATATATATATATATATATATATATATAATCATTCTCAAACGAAGATGCTTATATTTTTTTTAATGAAAATACACTGTTAAACCGTATGGTTTTAAAAAGTTAATTTTTTTAATCAACTATAAAATTATACAATTTAAGAGAGTTAAAAACTAACTCTCTTAAACCCACAGTTTTAAATTGTATTTGTATTAAAAAAAATGAGAACGTATATATTAGAAAAGGAATATACACACACATACATACATGTACGTATGTATATGTATATATGTGCTCCTGTCATAACACATGTACATATATGTAGAACAATACTTTTACATATATTATATATTTTTGTAATTAAGAAAAGGAAGATAATATATATTTGTTTGGATAATTGTTAATGAAAGTAAAAAATTAATTAGATCATTTCAATTGTTGTTTAGGAGGCAAAAGTTGATAGCATGTAATATAAGAAACCGCGGCAATTCATTTTAGCTTTGAAGCTTTCCATCGTTAGATTCCGAGGCTCTTAACAACTGTACTTCACTATTTGAATATATTTTGAATTTGACTTGTAAAAATGTCTTCCCATAAAAAATGAAGAGAATTCCAAAATTTGTTAATAATGTGTGATTCTCTCTTTGGAGAGTTGAGTTGGCGGGCACATATTGGGCCAGTTGTTAGACTAAGTCTAGTTTTAATGGCGTGACCTCTCTACCCTGGGTTCGAGTCTTATTAGTTTGCATGCGATAGACCAGAAAAAAAAAAATGACCTTTTTAGAGAATCTCTTTTTACTCTAACTAAGATAGATTAATTTTAAATAAATAAGTGATTGGCCAACATATATACTTAAAAATCAGCTCAAAATTTGAGAGTTGCGTAAAATTTATATTAGTAGCTCTATTTATATTAGTAGCTCCATAAGCCTATGCGTGATGTTTCCTCTATCAATTAATTATTTTTAGAATTTAGTATAAAGGAATAATTGATCATGACTGTACTTTATTTCTAGATATTGGATGGTAACTTTCCAGCAATCCCACATGTCAAGTTCGTTTTAAAGCATGTATGAAGATTTTATCATTTCTCAATTTTCTAAATGGCCTGATTCAGTGGTATTTAAGTAACTTTATGTTTTAAGGATGTCGTTACTCGGCATAAATATAATTATACCATCATCCAAAACAAAAACTTACATACCGTTAATAATAGCGTACCATAATCCATAAAACAGCTATTGTCCAAAAAACTAATTAGTAAGATGGAATTGAAAGAGAAGCTTAATTATTCGCTTGTCAACTCTAAAACCGAGTTTGTTTGTGCTACCAAAACCCTCAATGACAAAATAGATTAATCTCTTATAGCATGTCAACTCTTATTTGATTGTATATATAAATTCACGGAGGGAGAGAATCATTCTCAGGTCTGGAAATCTGAATTTTATAAAATTTGAGAGAAATTGATAATAGTTTGAACATATTCGTTGTCAAATAATTTACAATGTCAAAAAAAATACTTGTCCAGTTGTTAATCCGTCTTGAATTTTATATCCGAGTTAGAAAATTTCTATGTATAGAGGGGGTGAGGGGATTGCCTGATGGGGATGCCCGTACGAAATTATGTGCGGACGCAAAATTTATAATATCACGAAACCTTTTACAACACTAGAAATAGACGTCTGGAAGAAACTTGTGCGTAGTTGAGAGTTTTCCAACATGAATATAAAACATGAATAAACAGGGCTGACTGTTGACATTTTGCCGTGCATTAACAAAATAAATTCATAAAATTTTCACTCCATTTTTTCTTTAAAATATAAAACTATAAAGTCAACATTGGGCAATTACATTTGCTATAACCCAGTCTCTCAACGATTTTCTATGATTTCTTAGTTGAATAGTTCACAGAGGAACATATAAACAGAATATAAAAGCACGAATCTTTCCCTTATACATTAATGGGTCGGAGAAAATGTTTGATTTGTTCCAAACACAGCTAGCAGCAGTCATGGATGGGGCCTAAATAGTAATAACATACGCTTAGGTTTCTCTCTATTATCATCATATATGCATGGAGCCACCAAAGTGGACCAAAACTAAAAGGAGTATCAATGTCAAAGAGAAATGACTAGCCAGCACTATAAATACCATGCAAAGATTGAGCTTCTTCTTCATCGTCTTTCAATACTCAAGAAAACAATCCATTTATTCATTAGCTAATATGGCTTGTCTTTCTCAAACTAATTTTATATATACAATTATTGCCTTCATATTGTCGTTGATCATCTCTACACAATGTGGAGCACAACTCTCACCAACATTCTATGATGACACATGCCCTAATGCCCTCAAAACAATCCGAACAGGCATTAGAAATGCTGTTTCACGAGAGCGTAGGATGGCGGCGTCCCTCATTCGCCTCCATTTTCATGATTGCTTCGTTCAAGGTTGTGATGCGTCCATTTTGTTGGACGATTCCTCATCCATTGACAGCGAGAAAAATGCACTTCCAAATTTTAAATCAGCTAGGGGATTCGAAGTTATAGACAGTGTCAAGTCTCAACTGGAGAGAGTTTGCCCTGGAGTTGTTTCATGCGCCGATATCGTTGCTGTTGCAGCCCGTGATGCTTCTTTCGCTGTAAGTAAATCATTATTCATTTTCTACAAGATTAATACAATAAGAGACATATTGCTAACAGAAACAGTGATAATTACATACAGGTTGGGGGACCATCATGGACAGTTAAGCTTGGTAGAAGAGACTCCACAACTGCAAGCAGAAGCTTAGCTGAGAACCTCCCAAGCTTTACAGATGGATTGGATAAGCTTATTTCTACCTTCGCTACCAAAGGCTTGAATGCAAGAGACTTGGTTGCCCTTTCAGGTACCTCTCTCTCTATATTTATCTCATCTCATTACGTGTTTATAGAATAATATATTACAAAATATATAAAATAGCGTTTCTTATTTAATTATTACTAAATAATCAATTGTAATATTAATTAATTTTTTCGTTTGAAATTCAGGAGCTCATACAATCGGCCAAGCACAGTGTGCATTTTTCCGTGACAGGATTTATAGCAATCAAAGCAATATTGACAGAGGATTTGCAAGCACTCGAAGACGTCAGTGTCCCGCTAGTGGTGGTGACAGCAACCTATCACCACTGGATTTGGTGACTCCCAATTCTTTCGATAACAATTACTTCAAGAATCTCATTCAGAAGAAGGGACTTCTCGCATCAGACCAAGTTCTCTTCAGTGGAGGATCCACTGACTTCATGGTTGATGAATATAGCAAAAACCCTTCAAAATTTAAATCTGATTTTGCAGCTGCCATGATCAAGATGGCAGATATCAGTCCTCTCACGGGAACCGTTGGACAAATTCGAAGAGTTTGTAATCTTGTCAACGAATGATTTAGTTTCTCTATTCTTCGATTTAGTTTTCTAATAATCAATAACGGCAGGTCTATTGGTCCTGCATTTGTATTCTGGTTATCCAATTGTATATTGTTTTAATTTATTAATTAATTTAATCATTATAAAATTTTAATTGTGTACTTACAACTTTCTAACATAGTAAGAATGATTGATAACTACTCATACTGTGTTTACTAAAAAAGAATAAAATGAGCTAAAATTAGATTAAGTAGAAATGAGAATTGGTTGAAATGAGAATAGATAATGAAAATTAAAAGAAGTTATTTACTTGAAATATAGAAATTAGAATTAAAATGAGTTTATTTATTATTAATATATTTATTTTGTCTTAAAATTGAAAACAAAATAAATTAGATTGTTATAAATTATTAAAAAGTCCTTAATAATAATGACAATAATAATAATTAAAAACAACAACAGTAGTAATAATAATGATACTATTAACAAAATAATAACAACAATAATTAATAATAATTAAAATAATGAATTTAACATATTTTAATAATAATAATGAAATGTAAATAATAATAATAAAATAATAAAAATTAATTTATTTTAACAATATTAACATTAATAAAATAATGAAATAAATATTTTTTAATAAAATAATATTAGGATAATAATAAAGACATATTATTATTATTAATAAAAATAATAATTAAAATAATTAAAGTAACAAAGTATTTTATTATTATTATTATTTTTAATGTCAATCTTATTATATTAAAAATAATGGACCTTTGTGAAAGTAATATAAAATTTTTAGATATTTTCAAAAGGTGAAAATATAATATTACACTATCTCAAGAACGAAAATACAGTATTAGATAAGCTCTAAGTCTCGTTCATTACATGACTGTTCCTTTATAATCAAATTGCAGACATTAGATCTCATGCGGCATTGCAGAAATTTTTTTGGATGGCCACCCAACTCAGATTTATAAGGTGAAACCACGTTCTAATCCAAAACAGAAAGACATCATAGTGCCCTATACAGCTACAACTACTACTTCAACAACGATACACCAACACAACAACAAAATTCAACACAACACAGCCACCGGATCTGAACTCAAATCCGAAGATATTATTAAGACAACATGCGAAAAAAGAAAAAGCCACGACAAACTACTCTCCTTGTAATGAAATGTAACTTAAGAAGACTTGTTCTGTCTTCTCGTAAATTGCAAAACCAAGTTCCACATATACAAAATTGGTATCTGAAATGCTGTCACATAATACATTGCAATTAATCTTACCGAAACAAGATTTAAAGAATTAACAATCATCACCTTCCTTTGTGCGTGTCTTTAAATAGAAATAATCAACTAACTGTGCAAATAATACAAATCAAGATAAAACAAAAGGGGTATATGATACTAGGCAAGAGAGCTCTTTATTTTACGTGAGTTACCAGTGATTTCAAGACCAAGCATGTTGACCATATTTATGCAATGATTAATGATATATAAAACATATTCTAATTTCATTCTAAATAATATAATGCATAACGTATCATTTATGGAATAGTTCATTGGCATAAGTGGTAAGTGAATTGATGGAGATTCAAATCATCACATAAGTTTTTTTATTAAAAAAAAAAACCTCAATTAAGTAGTGAGAAGATTCATTAAACTGAAAAATAAAATGATGAACTAATCGAGAGAGTTATTCTACCAAAAGATCCGTAAAGATTTAAAGCAGAATAAAAAGTGAAAGGAAGAAAAAGATTACATGAATCTGTGTTGAGAGAATACACACGATCTTTAATTAGTGCAAAATCAAGTAAATTGAGAAGTTCTTCTTAAATTCATATGGACTAAAGAATCCACAACCTTATTGCCCTCTCTGCAAATGTGAGATCGATAAAAGGTGGATGGTAATTAATTTTTATATTAATGGCCAAAAAGAACTCGCAACAATTTCGAAGAATTCTCGAACATCAAATTGACGGCTAAGTTGGATTTTATATTCATATTTCTTCAAAAAAGTTCCTTCCCTTTTCTTGTTCTTATTGTCCTTATACTTATAGGTAAATGCTTGAATGCTTTTAAGTTTTAATTAATTAGTTATGCTCTACTTAGTCTATTAAAGTTAGATTAGGTACATTGATTAATTTGCTGAATAATGTCACTCTTAATGTCATTATTGTTATTTAATTATTTTCCTACTAAAACCTTTTAAACTTAAATAAGTTATTTTGTCTCTATTAGTAAAAACTCAAATTTTGAGCTTTGATGAGTAGAGATTAAAAATCTTTTTTAAATGTTAAAATATCTAAAATATCTTTTAGTTATTTGATAATATTATTTAATTCTTTCCATAACACAACTTTAAATAATTACCTATTAAAATAATTTCATAAATTTTTAATAAAAACTCTTATACACTATCAAACAAATTAAATTTTTTGAGTAAAAACTCTATTTATAAAGTTTTACTAACAAAAATTCTATTTAAATAAACTCTATCTGAAAAATTATATAAAATGAAACCTTACTCTTTTTAAATTTAATTAAAAATTATCTTAATTATAAATAAATTAGAAAAAACTAATTTCATTATCAACATCAAAATTCAATTCTGACCACTCATTTAATAAGGAAACAAAAATCAAGGAGAGAATCCTTTTCCTTGCATCATTGGTTATAAAAAATACAAAATCCCAAATTATTGCACAACTGCAGTGGAACTAAATGGATTAGAGTCAAGTACTCACAGCAACTCATGTTTGATTTACCATTACTTGCAGAAACTTTACAAATAAATAAATCAGACCTTGGAATTGGATTTTTTAAGATCCGTTTTATCAATTAGTCCCGGCTATTCCTCAGGCAAAATACTCAATCTTTTAGTACAGCCCATTAAACCTATAATTTCGAAGAGCTTCTACAAAGAAGGTTTTGGGGGGGGGGGGGGGATAGAACTGGACAAGACAAGACAAGAAAAGACAAAAACAGAAGGAATTTGGAGGAACAAGTCACAACATAATTAGGAGCTTTGGAACAATTAGGATGAACATAGCCAAAGGGATTGCAAAAATGATTGGCACTGATAAGCTTACCCAATTTTGTATTACACTTTTATTGAGTAGTGTAATGCTAATATGTGATCTTCAAATAAAATAAAATTAGAATGAAAAAAAAAAACAAAATTAGACTGAAGATATGCCATCTTCAATTGCTACTATGACATATGTTAGAAGTTGGACAATTCGCCACTTCTCACAAAAGTAGTAGTTATGGGGCAATATATAGCAAATATTACGTGCCCTCAAAGTTCTGCTGCAGCCATTGTGCTTGCATTTGCAGCCCAGCATCCCTCAAAGCATTCATAGCGGAATGGTAAAGCCGCCCATCTAGTTTTGTTCCTTCAGATTTCATATCTCGCAAAAGCTTCACTAACTCTTCAATCTGACTAAGTTTGGAGAAAACCCCAACCATGATTCCAGCCATAGCTCTATCGATAACACCTCCGTTCATTCTAAATTCATTGTAAAATTTCACGCACATATCATACTCCCTTGCCTTATTGTAAGCACTTATAACAGTAGTGTAACTTACCTTATCCGGAGTCACCTTTCTTCGTTTCATTTCCTTCCATAACTTCTCAACCTGTCTCAAGTTCTTAGCCCTGCCATGCATGTCCATAAGGGAATTATATATCCAAACGTTTGGCTCACAACCTTTCGCTTTCATTTTAGCCACAAGCCACATTGCATCTCTTATCCTTCCTGTTTTGCCATACATTGCAACCATGCTAGAATATGCCACAATACATTTATCAAAACCCTTTTGTTGCATCTCTATGAATACCTTCTCCGCTTTTGAATACAACCCTATTCTGCAATATGCATTTATGATTGAAGCATAGGTCACTTGTCCTGGAATGCAGCCCTGGGAGATCAGCTGTTCATAAACCTTGACAGCAGCCCAATATCCACTTCTTTTAGAGAAGCCATTAATAATCGCACATGAAATGCAATCAGAAATCTTCAACTTTGCATTCTTCATAGACTCAACAACTTCAAGGGTCTTCTCCACCGACCCTTCTTCAATATACATCAAAACAAGTTTCAAAAAGACTTCCGGATCCCTCAACATTCCCTTCTCCTCTGCTTCTTTGAATAGCTCTTCAGCTACCTTTATTTCCGCAATACTCGCGAAAGAGCATATCAAAGAAGCATAGATCGAAGGGTCCTCCAAAATAACCTTTTCCTTCATATCCCTAAAGAACTTGAGAGCTTCAAAAGCTCGACCAGATTTCCCTAACGAATCACATAATATCTTATACATATGAGTTGAAAACGGAGTTGAATCTAACTTCCTACTCTCACATTCAAGAAACAGAGCAGCTACTTTTTCCGAGTCACCAATTTTATAATATGCTTCCATAATCTGACAATAGCTACCAGAATCAAGAACAATGCCAGCAGTTTTCATCTTCTCGTACACTAAAACAGTGCTATAATACATATGAAGTTTGTTATAACCTCTCATTGCAGAATTAAAAGCCAACAAAGCAATCTGTCCATCAGTTATAAACACTTGAAGCAAAGTGTTAGCAATTTTGAACTTTCTAGCTCTAATGCAACTAGCAACCAATCGAGAACAAGTATGAGCATCAGGCAACACATTATAAATCTTAGAATCTTCAGAAAGCGAAACAATAGAATCCCATTTCTTGGAGTGCACTAAGTACCTGATCAGAAGCTTTAAAGTTGATTTCTCTGGTTTAAATTCTGGCAATTTTTTTGCTTTGTTGTAGTAGTCATATGCTAGTTCTTGTGTCTGAGGATCTTTTAACATGCCATGTAAGAAACTATCAAACTTCTTGGCATCTGGTACTGGTGTTTGATGCTGAGAGTCTTGATCCAATTCAATTGAGGGAAAATTGGTGGAAGCATTTACTTGAAAGAATCTATGATTGATAATGGAGCATGGATTGATTGTTACAAAGGGAAAGGCTTTGCATGTTGAAAAGAGAGTGTGTTTATGGGACTTTTTTATGCATGTGTAAGTAGTGTTCATCAAAGCCAATGAACAGTCTGAAGAAGAGGAAATGGCCATGGCCATTTTTCTGATAAAATTTAAGAAATTAACAAAATTGGATCAATGTAGAGCTGCTGCATGCCGTGTGGTGTATATATACCTTATCCTTACAAGCTTTATAAATATCCAATCAGCCACTAAATAAGTTACACGTGGGAGACGGTCGACATGAAATATCCAGACACATATAGTGCCACGCAGTTTACCCATTCTTCTCCATCAGCTTTGTCCAGAAGCCTGTTTAAAGGAAATTTTCAGATTTTTGTCTTGTTAATAATAATAATAATCATAATAATAATAAATATTATCAAAAAAAGTAATTGATATTATTATTTTCTGTCCTAATTAAGAATATTTGTCTTTCAATTTTTTTAAGCACTATCCTTTCCTTTCAATGAAATAATCCCTTTTAACATTTCTCATTTTATTAAAGGATTATAGTTAAAAAGGTAATGATATAGTTATAACTGACATCTTTATTAATATTACTAGTTTGATATCATGTTAATAATAATTAATAATTTAACAAAGACATCACTTAATTTATAAAATTTATTTTATATTTTATATTTTTATTCAACCAATTATATAACACCATCTCAATTTATACAAAAATAATTTATTTAAAAACTTATAACCAAGCATTACTCATTTAATAAATATAATCCCAATGATAATTCTGTCAGAGAGTCGTTGCACACTTCTAATGCACTATTTCCTGTACTAATTGTTCATCATGTGTACATGAACATTTTTATAATTAGTTAAGATACACTTTTTACAATTTTCAAGTTAACAGGGGGACACCGATATGGCCGAGTCTAGATGATTTAAGGCTCTAGACGAAAACGATATTTTAGGTGCTTTTGATATTATAGCTATAAAATAACTATTGGTTATATTTATATGATTGAAACTATATTTTTAACAACAATGTAGGACATCTTAAGATACTTTAAGTCATCAAATTAATTTTTATTTTTAGTCTTTCGAGATATAGCTCATTTTTAAGATTTTAAAAAAATTAAATTAATTTTTTAATACAAAGAATGTAAAAATAAATACTAAAAAATTATATTTTTTTTGTAAATTATGCCAAATTTTTGTTTATAAGATTTTATTAGAAAAATAATAAATAAGATGATTTATTGGAAATGATTAATTTAGAGAAATTTTCTGAAAAGTGTGTATTCTTTTATTTTAGAAAAAAAAATTCAATCAATATAGGTTCAAACCTTTTTAAAAGATGTAAATTATTAAATTATTTTTACTATTCATAAAATAGAGGGAACAATTGAGAAATAAAGCGGGCGCCTTAATTGGACCTTAGTTTGGGGCAGGGCCTTAATTACCTAAGCTCATGAGCCACACCAGGACTGGCATTAGAGGACCCAATATTTTTATAATTTCATATTATAATAGTTGAAAAGAGGACGACTAATTTTGTACAAATGTGATATCATCGTACATTTATATGATTTATTTGAATTAATTCAGTTATTCTGTATCAATTTATATGAAAATAAAGTTACATAGAATTTATAGTTTTATCACTATTTATATTATTTTGTCTATATCACTAATGAATAATAAAAACCTAATGCTAGACTGATACTTTCAAGTTCGGTCATCAAGATACTCTGTTCAATTTCTCTATGGTGTTATTTGTGGAATCAAACTTTTGAGTTATTGGAGATAGCTCTTAATTGAATTGGTTATTGAGTTTAACTTAGTTTAGAATTAGCTAGCTGTATATTGGTTAGTTAGGATTCATTCTTAGATAGTATTTTATTACGATTGGTTAGTGTTGTATGAGATATATCTTCAGCCGTATTTGAATTTCTGAATTTGTATATATATAGCCCTAACAGGTGATCAATAAGAAAGGGAGATCAGTCATAAGTTTCAGCTCAAACTTATTATGGTATCAGAGCCATCAAAAATTTGATTAGCTAAAAAAAAAAAGGAGAAAAATGTGAGAGAAAAATACATCAATGGCAGGTGAAAGCAAGAAGTCCGTGTACACCTTGTCATCAAATGATAATCCTAGAAATATACTAACCCAGGTGCAATTGAAGGAAGATAATTATGATCAATGGGCTCGTTTAATACGAACTACATTGCGAGCAAAGAAAAAATTTGGTTTTATTGATGGAACCGTGACCGAACCTGATGAAGATGACGAAAACTTGGAAGATTGGTGGACTATGAATTCCATGATTGTATCTGTGGGATGATATTAAAGACTATTTTTTTAGGACTAATAGTGCAAGAATACAGCAGCTGAAAGCAAAACTTGCTAATTGCAAACAGCAAGGATCATCACTTGTGCATTATTATGCCAAATTGAAGCAATTATGGGAAGAGCTGGCCAATTATGACATGATTTCCGCATGCAAGTGTGGGGACCGTGTCGTTGAAGTAGAAGGCGAGAAAGAACTTGGGCGTGGTCTTCTATCAAAGCAACAATCTACACGACTGAAGGATTTTGTAATTTATTCAACACAATGCAAAGACACTAGCCCCTCTACAAGTTCATCCAAACCTGCACCATCTTCAGGTATGTCCTACGACTTGGCTAAATATATGAATTACACTAATTTTTCACCCAAACATCAAGCTTTTTTAGCAGCAATAACAGCCAATGTGGAGCCCAAATTTTATCATCAAGCAGTAAACGGTGCTCGATGGAGAGAAGCTATGAGACACGAAATTGCTGCCCTTGAAAAAAATGGAACTTGGACACTTATTGATTTGCCACAAGGAAAGAAACCAATAAGAAGCAAATGGGTATACAAGATTAAGTATAACTCATATGGTACTATTGAGCGATATAAGGCACGATTGGTGATTCTTGGCAACAATCAAGTAGAAGGGATCGACTACAATGAAACATTTGCACCAGTGGCAAAGATGGTTACAGTGCATACATTCCTTTCGGTGGCAGCAGCTAAACAATGGGAACTTCACCAAATGGATGTTCATAATGCCTTTCTTCATGGAGATTTGGCAGAGGAGGTTTATATGAAGCTGCCCCCTGGTTTTCATGCTCAAGATCCTGAAAAAGTGTGTCGCTTGCGCAAATCTCTTTATGGGTTGAGACAAGCACCTCGTTGTTGGTTTGCCAAACTTGCTGCAGCACTGAAATGGTATGGGTTTGTACAATCACATTTAGATTATTCCTTGTTTACCTTGATTCGAAATGATTCATAGTTGGTTGTGCTGGTATATGTCAATGATCTTATCATTGCTGGTAATAAGAGAGAATTAATCAGTGCATTTAAATCATATTTGAGTCAATGTTTTCACATGAAGGATTTGGGTGTTTTGAAATATTTTTTGGGTGTTGAAGTCACTAGAAATGATGAAGGGATTTTCCTATGCCAACAAAAATATGTATTAGACATAATTAATAAAACTGGCTTGTTGAGGGCACGACCATCAAATTTTCCCATGGAGCAGAACCATCATCTTGCACTTGCTAAAAGAGAGTTAATGGCAGATCCTGAACAATATTGGAGACTAGTGGGCCGTTTAATTTATTTGAGTTTGACCCGTCCTGAGTTGTCATATGTTGTTCATATTCTAGTACAGTTTATGCAACATCCCTGGAATGAACTGTAATATTTACGTATATATATATATTTATTTATATTTTAATAAAGAGAGAGAAGTCGAGAGAGAGAGAAAGAAAGAAAGAGAAAGAGAAAGAGAAAGAGAGAGAAAGAGAGAGAGAGAGACCCGGATCCGACCCGAGCCGTGACCCGCGAATAGACCCGGCCGGATCTCTCAATTCCGGCCACCGTTTTTGACGATCTTGGTACCGATTTGAAGCTCTCGAGACACTGGTCGTATCCTTGCCATTCTCACTGCCGGAAAACAACCAGAACGCCGCCGGTAAAGCTCGAAAGTTTCGGCCAAAACACCCGTTCTTGCAGCCGTCGATTCAGCCGGAGTTTGGCCACGCCACCGGCTGGGTTCCATTGCTCTCACCTCCAGCTTCCATTTCCGACCGGTCCCGTCATCTGAATTGGTCGGATTGCCGGTGAACGGCAACTTTCAACCCGCGACCTTAGGAAGCTCGATCAAGGCCACCGCCGATACCGTTGGACTCACCAAGGCCGGAACTACAAGACCTGAGCTTCCCGTCACCGTTGACCGAAGTCCGGTCATTGTTGACCGGTGAGGGGCATTTTGATAAACCTTGAGAATTTTAGGGTTAATTCTGTAATTTTTGAAAGTTATGGGTAATTTGATAATTATGGATAAGGATAGTTAGGTAATTTGAGATTTCGATGGTAAATCGATAATTTAAGTGATTTGAGGTAATTTGATAATTTTACACCTCAGAAATAATTTAATAATTTCTAATATGTGGGTATTTTAGTGATTGATAAAATTGAGGATAGGTTGGTAATATATGATATTGAGGTTAAATTGGTAAATTATGATTTTTGGTATATTTCGATAATTTTGAATTCAAGGACATTTCGGTAATTTTAAAGGATTCGAGGATATTTCAGAAATTAAGAATTTTAAGGATAAATTAATAAATATATTGTTGGGGACAATTAAGTAAAGTTTGATATCGAGAGTATTTTGGTAATTTTTGGAAATAAGGATAATTTGGTAATTTTGGAGATAAGGATAATTTAGTAATTTTAAATATTCGGGAGTTATATTATGTGAATTTGAGTTTTATTAAGTACAATTAATTGTACTTTATGTGATTAGTAATAATTATGCGATTTATTTGATTAGGGAGATCTGCGAACGAGAACCAATCCATGGATGTCGGCGATATCGGATTTGATCGTCGTCACTGTGATTGGAATATACAAAACCTATTTTCTCCGTGGATTACTATGATTTTTAATTATGATAAAGCATGACTGCAAATGAATTTTTGAATGCCTGATTTAAATGAGTTTATGATGAATGGATTTTATCTGAATAATGTTGTTTATTATCGGAATTGTATATGATAAATGATTTTATTTCTGATTTTAAATATATGCGTATTAATACTATTTTTAAAGAAAAGAAATGGATTTTAAATGTTGTTGAGAATAAAAGAGAATGTGATTTCGGATATTATCGGATGTTTATGTATATGTGTATTTTCGATTGTTTTCAAGTCATTAGACAGTACCCTTCCCTGTACACTGTGATGTGATGATATGAGATATAGGCCTTTGGGGCCCGTCGGAGTACACATAGAGGTTTTGGGCCGTGTGCTTGGGCGCTTTTGTCCTTTGGGGACTATGCATGCATAATTATGATGATGAGATATGTCGATATGAGATGACATATGAGATATTATTTCCCCGTCTATCTGTGTAGCTCTGAGGTATGATGATTTCTTGATTGCCCGTCCGTTGAGGTTCGGATTATCCGTGTAGCTCCGGGGCATGATGGTTGCTTGATTACTCGTTCGTTGAGGTCCGGATAGGATGAGATTATTTCCCCGGGTACTCGTTTGGTGAAAGTTTTTAGTATTCGAAATTGATATTATATGTTGCGAATTTTCTTCGGTTCTACGCAGTATTTGGTGATGATTTCACATTGAGTATTTATACGATGTTATGACATATTATTCCTTGGTTATTTCACATGACATTATATAAGTTTTCGAAGTTAGTGATTTGATTATAAATGTGAAGTGATTTATTGATATTTCTCGTTTATGATTTGATGGAATTGTGTATTTAAATTTGATACAGTTATTTTAAGAATAAAATTATTTTCGGAAAAACTATTATCCACTCACTGACCTTCACTGAGTTTTATACTCACCCCCATTCTTTTTCGTTTTATTATATTTTTTTCCCCCACAGGAGACTTACAGGTACAACAGTTGATTCAGCATCAATAGTTATTGTAATTTGGCCACGTGTTTATCCTAGGATTTATAAAGTTCAGTGTAGAATATTTCAGATTGTATAATATTACAATTTAGAATAACTTATTGTGTTTGGTATTAAAATATTTCGGATGATAATTGGTATTTTATTGGGATGTTGATTAACAGAGTTGGTTGTATTGGAAATTATTTTGAGAGTGTTATCTTATTAATTACAGGATAAGAAATTTTAAAAATATAGAAAAAGGCTATCGGAATTTAAGAGAAGTATTATTGTTATTATTTATAGATCGTTATTAGTCAAATTTTGAGGATCAGTCACGATTCGTCCCAGGGTTCGGGACGGGTCATGACATGAACATTGGGAAGCAGCTTTGCGTGTTGTACGCTACTTGAAAGGCAACCCTGGGTAAGGAATTCTTCTCCAAGCTAATTGCACTTTACAGCTCAACGCTTACTGTGATTCCGATTGGGGCGGTTGTCCACTAACTCGACGATCACTCACAGGGTATTTCATATTTCTCGATGGCTCACCCATTTCTTGGAAGACGAAGAAAGAACACAAAGTCTCTCGTTCTTCGGCAGAGGCAGAATATTGATCTATGGCTGCCACAGTTTGTGAACTCAAATGGCTTAAGGGACTATTGTTGTCCTTGGGAGTAAATCATTCTAGCTCCGCAAAAGTGTTTTGTGACAGTCAAGCAGCAATGCTTATCGCTGCCAATCCTATCTTCCACGAATGCACAAAACATATAGAAGTGGACTATCATTTTGTGCATGATGAGATACAGAAGGGCGTTATTGATACAGTATATGTTCGCAGTGGTGACCAATTGGCAGACATTTTAACCAAGGCTTTGGGCCGAGATCAGTTTGCATTTCTACTTAGCAAGTTGGGTGTTCGTAATCCTCATGCACCAACTTGAGGGAGTGTATTCGAGATAGCTCTTAATTGAATTGGTTATTGAGTTTGACTTGGTTTAGAATTAGCTAGCTGTATATTGGTTAGTTAGGATTCATTCTTAGATAGTATTTTGTTATGATTGGTTAGTGTTGTATGAGGTATATCTTCAACTATATTTAGATTTCTGAATTTGTATATATATAGCCCTAACGGGTGATCAATAAAAAAGGGAGATTAGTCATAAGTTTCAGCTCAAACTTATCATTAATCATGGTAAACTTCTCAATAGAGGTATAACTTATGTACCTAGAGTATTAAAACGCCATAAACTTTTGTAGTAACTTGGATAATAGGATAAAAAGTTGATGATTGATAATTTTTCCTTTTTTATCATGTTAAATCTTTAAATTATCCTTTTGATGTTATCACTTTATGATCGAAAATAAATTGTAATTTTTTTTTTATAACAAGATAATTCAAGGGAAGTGACTAATAATTTCTCTATAATATATCTAGTGATGGTAACCTTTGAAAACAAAACCTCTCGGGGTCTTACAGTAGGCAGAATTCGAGATTGCACTAAAAAATTAATGAATATTTAATTCTCAAATAATTAATTTAAGATTTTAATGAACGTTAAGGCCATAATAATTTAAAGAAAAACATCGTAAATAAGAAACTACGATTACTTGAAATTCAAGATACTGAATAATATTTGAAAACCATAGACTTGAGTAATGTGATAAGAAACTCAAGAGGAGGATGCTTTCGAAAATAGAAGGAATAATTGTAATTTTTTTTAAAAAAAAAAAGAAAGTGGAAGAAATTTTATGGAAACTGATGAACAGTTGACGAAATTAAGAAAAAATAAATGAATAATTAAATGAAGCGGACCTTTCTAAAAGAATTGAATGATAAACTTTTTCCGTTCTTGCATGTCTTTTCGATCTCCAAGAGGCTCCGTAATTGTGCAAGTGATGAAGGAGCAGTAAGAGCTATTGCATCTGCCAAGGTGATCACTACTTTCCCTATTAAAGCATACGTGAGTGGGAAATGAAAAGTAGAAACTGAAATTTGGACCCCAAAATGAAAGGAAAAGGAAAAAAAAAAAAAAAAAGCAAAGGAAATGGAAAGACTTTTGCTGTTTTCCTACAGTGTCTAGGTAAGCACATTTGCCTATCTTTAATCTTTAATCTTTAGTTTGTGCTCGTACGAGGTGATTCCTTGTCGCTTCCATTTCTTTGCTTTCTAGTGAAGTAACCTTTTTTTTTTTTTTGGGGTATTTATAGGGTGGTAATGAAATGGGTTTCCAGCACTACATTGTTCATTTTAAAAAAATTAAACTATAAATAAAACACTGTCATTGTTTTTTGGTTGACGATACAGGAATCATAGAGTGAATAAAAGATGAAAGATGAAGGTTGCAGCAGCAGTAGCGGCATGGAGAGACTAGTAGACTTCACAGAATATACAGTGTTTTCTTGGTCTCTTGAGCATATTTTCAATGAAAGCTTTTTCAAGGACCAGGTTTTTAATATTTATTTCTTCCGGGTTCTATGCACGTTATCAGTGTTGTTAGATTAAGTTAATCCACATGATGCTATAAATAATCTGCTCGATTCTTAGCAGTTAGCACTTGTGCATTGTTTCTTTTTATTCAATATTTTAATTGGTGTCATCAGCAACCATCTCTTTCAGTTATATTTATACATTATGTTCAGTTGGTCATTTTGAGTCATCTACCATAAGCCGATCTAGTGTTTTTGTTATTACTCATCGTTATCATAATTTTGTTCTAAAAGTAAAATTAGAAAGATCCGAATAGGTATTTAATGCATTGTAGCATTTTCTTTGACCACAAAATTATTTGGAAAATCAATGCTGCTTTATGTTTATTTTCTGTTCAGTTCTTGAGCTCATTGACCGACAAGTTTTAAGCAAGGTTTCTTTAATTTGTGAACACTTCCGCATTCGTTCTATCACTTTGGCCTAGCTATTTCCTTTGAATATTATAGCACCAAGGCTACAGATTGTCAAATGCAAAGTGCTGTTAATTAAAATTAAATTGTGGTATAGTCGAGTTCATGCAGCCTACTATTTTATTGATGTTCTATTTTGAACTGCATTCCTTTCAGGTGGAAAAAATCCCAGAGTCTTTTCAATCTGTTGAGCAGTATTTTGGGTCATTTGTTTTCCCTCTTTTGGAAGAAACACGTGTACAATTGCGCTCAGGCTTAGAGGCTATACGAAGAGCACCTTATGCTGAAGTAAAAGCTCTTGAGGAGTTAAAGCCCTATGGAGCTAATCAATATAGTGTAGAAGTATATGACTGGAGAAACACAATCAGTAACAGTGGCAAGGATCCTTACAAAACATTGCCTGGTGATATTTTAATTTTAGCAGATGGTAAACCTGAAACGGTTTCTGATTTGCGAAGGGTGGGCAGGATGTGGACTTTTGTGTCAATGACAAAGGTTCCCAATGATGAGGATGAGAATACGAATAAGAATTGTTATAAAGTCAAGGCTGGAAACGACATGCAAGTCGATGATGGGACAAAGAAATCATTCTTTTTGATCTACTTGACCAATATACTTCCTAACAAACGAATATGGAACTCATTGCATATGCGTGGAAATTGGAAGGTTATTGCTCAAGTTTTAGGCACTGATTCAGTGGTAAGTATTCGAGGATGATTTTGTAGGTTTTGATGCAATGATATTGAATTAACTCAATTGATACAGATGCCCTGTTATCCATTTGGTGGGAGAGGGGCAATATTTCATGCATTGTGCATAACATAGTTCTAAAACGGGATGATGTAAATGGCCTTCAGAATAATTGCATTTACTTTCTTTCTGGCTATTATTAAATTTTTTCCCCCTGTTTTGTGTTGAAATTTCAATTTTTTATGACAGGTTGAGGAAAGGTGTGAACTCTGTTCTGTGCCAAGAAAGCACAAATGGGATGAGAAATTTGGTCCAAGTTTATCATCTACCCTGAATGAGTCACAAGCAGGTGCAGTGTTAGCCTGTCTAAGAAGATTGGCCTGTGACCACAAGTCTGCTGTTGAACTTGTATGGGGGCCTCCAGGGACAGGGAAAACTAAAACTGTTAGTATGCTGCTCTTGACACTCTTGAGAATTAAATGCAGAACCCTTGCTTGCACCCCAACAAATGTGGCTATTACAGAATTGGCTTCTCGTGTTCTAAAGCTAGTGAAGGAATCATATAAAAGGGATTCTAGAAGCAACACCCCATTTTGTCCACTGGGAGATATTCTCTTGTTTGGGAACAAGGATAGAATAAAAGTTAATCTAGGTTTTGAAGAGATATATCTGGATTATCGTATTGAAAAACTTAAAGAGTGCTTTGCACCGCTCTCTGGTTGGCAGCATTGTTTTTCTTCCATGATAGATCTTCTTGAAGATTGTGTTTCTCAATACCATATTTATGGGGAAAAATTGAGGAAGGAGAGTGGAGACTATAATGAGAATCAAAGTGAAGAGGAAGAATGCAGGAAGGAAACTGAAGGGAGAAAAGGGGAGTGCAAGCCAGTTCTTGAATATGTGAGAGAGAGGTTTAAACATACTGTAATTCCCCTTCAGAACTGTATTTCTATCTTTTGTACCCATTTGCCCAAATCATACATTTCGGAAAATAGATTTCAAGACATGGTTGCCCTTAAAAGTTTACTTGATTATTTTGGGACTTTATTGGTTCAAGGCAATGTGTTTTCTGAAGAGCTGAAGAAACTTTTTTCACATCCAGTCGATGAAGATTTCTCTTCGGCATTTGTAGGTAAAAGATACCTGTTGCAATTACATCAGAGGAGGAATGAATGTCTTTCTGCTTTAAGAAATCTTTGGAATTCATTAGGTGAACTCAACCTTCCATGTACTACAAGCAAACTATTACTGAAAGATTTCTGTTTTGAAAGGGCTTCTCTGTTTTTTAGCACTGCTTCAAGTTCATATAAGCTGCATTCGGTGGAAATGGAACCACTGAACTTTCTAGTGATAGATGAAGCAGCACAGTTAAAGGAAAGTGAATCAACCATACCTCTACAGCTTGCGGGTATAAAGCATGCAGTTCTTATTGGTGATGAGTGTCAATTACCAGCAATGATTGAAAGCAATGTATGTCAATTGTCTTCTCTTTCTTTGTTTCGTTTGGCATTTTTTCTTTTTCCGTTTTAGGCAATTTACTTTTGAGCTTGCTGATATCTATGCATACAATGTTTGCTTCTCAGCTTTTTGGCTCCCATTTTTGGTTGTTTCAGATTTCTGATGAAGCTGGTTTTGGAAGAAGTTTATTTCAGAGGTTGACCTTATTGAATCATACAAAGCACCTCCTCAATATACAGTACAGAATGCATCCATCAATAAGCTTATTTCCGAACTTGCAGTTTTATTGCAACCAGATCCTAGATGGTGCAAATGTTAAAAGCAAAAGCTATGAGAAGCACTATTTGCCCGGGACAGAATTCGGCCCCTATTCTTTCATTAATATTATTGATGGAAGAGAAGAGTTCATTCACTATAGCTGTAGAAATATGGTTGAGGTAACTGTGGTGATTAAAATACTGCAGAAGTTGCACAGAGGTATGTGTTGTAGGAATCATTTGTGTTATCGTTTAAAGATTTGTTTGATTTCTTTTATTAACCTGTGAGCATGATTGTATGGGTTGTAATATATTGAACTTTGGATATTGCCTTTGTCAAAACAAGATAATTTTCAGAATCTTGCAAAAACTATTTCATTGCGATAGCATCACTCAGCATTTGTTACACTATTTCATTTTTTCTTTTGATTTCACTTGCCAATTGAATTTATGTGGAACTTGTATCTTTGATGTTTTAGATATTTTGCTGCTAATCAAGTCTTTTGTAATCCTTTTGCTTGTGTACCATATTTTTGTACATCGACAGGATGGTAGGACTCACTATTTGTTTGATGAAATTAAGTAGGATATTTTATAATTAATTCATAACTGAATTGTGGAGCAGTTTCCTGTTATAATGGTCAGCCCTTACTGATACCATGAATACTTGACCAAAATCTTGATTGCACCATAGGAATTGCATTGTTAGGTATTATTACATTTACCTAGCCTTTAATTCAGTTCTATAATGGGAAGAAAAAGGTGTTGATTTACTGTGGATAATGCAAAGACACTTTGTAATTATGCTTTTTGACCTATTCTTTTGATATTCTTGGCTATCTTTATGCTGCAGCTTGGGTTGGCTCAAAACAGAAGGTCAGTGTTGGTGTAGTTTCACCGTACACTGCTCAAGTTGTCGCAATTCGCAAAAAAATTGGATCCAAGTATGAGAATAAAGATGGTTTCACTGTAAAAGTGAAGACAGTTGACGGATTCCAGGGCGGGGAGGAGGACATTATAATCATATCCACAGTTAGGTGTAATACTGGTGGATCGATTGGATTCATATCCAAGCCACAGAGAGTTAATGTTGCTCTTACAAGAGCAAGGTACTACTCTTATGTAAAATCATATGATATAATACATTTTGGATCATTTTAAGCATCTTTGTTAATACCTGCTGTTCTTTGACACATCCTAGGCACTGTCTTTGGATTTTGGGAAATGATAGAACCTTAATTAGTAGCGAATCTATATGGGGAACCTTAGTATGTGATGCTAAGGCACGTCAGTGTTTCTTTAATGCTGATGAAGTTAGGAATTTGGCCAAAGCAAGACTGGAAGTTAGCAAAGAGTTAGATGATATTGATCCTGAAAGCTTAACGTCCAAAAGTCAAAGGGAAAAGGTATAGTTAGTAGTTTTACATTCTTTACATATCAATTTTTCCTATTGTACCTAGTTTTATAATTTTTTTTTCTGTGGTTATTTACAGTGATACCTTATTTCTCTCATCATGTTGTTAATTACTTTATTTTTTTCCAGTTATGTTATAAACCTAAATATGAGAAGACAACTTCGTGCTATGATAAAGATGGAGAAACTTACTGGGAAGGAAGGTCCACAGCTACTGATGGCGAGGCAATTGCTGACCCTATGTGCAGTTCGAATCCTAAAGAGGCTAACTTTAACCTTCAGAAAGCTGCTGAGATATTTGCAGCGATGGGCATGCCTGATTCATCTGTCAGATGTTTTAGTGATTTGGGGAATTACAAACGAGCAGGTATGATTTCTAGTATTGATTAACAATAATCTGCTACCTTTATGTGAAGTGAAGTTATGGTTCTAGTGTTGTACTAATTTTATCTATCTCATGAGATTTATCTGTCTGCTGGTCTATTGCTGATATATCTGGCAATATTGGAAATTTTGGTCTATTGCTGATATATATTACAATATTGAAACTTGTGTATTCAGATTCAGCAAAGCAATGGCTCAGAACAAGAGTTACAACTATATAAACTTTTCAGAAAAAAAGCAGTCATTGACAAGGCCACGGTTTCTAATTTTGGTGCACCAACTGCAACAATTATGCAGTATATTATTCAGCAATTTTCAGTGAAATTATGAGTATTAATTTTGTTTTTCATTTTTAAAGAAAAATTTCCCTATACTAGTCTAACTTTTTGAGGTTTTCTTCTGCTGTTAGCATGATTTTTAGGTAATCTCTTTGTTCATTTTTTCCCTTTTTTTGTATTTGAAGTTTCTCCTAAGAACAATAGCAAGTTCTGCACGCTTGATCTTTTATTTGCTTTTATTTGCTTTTATTTGCTGAGAACTTCATGATGCTCCATTTTATACTAGTTGAGAAAATGATTGCACAAAGAAAGAGGAGTTTGAGTTTGAGTTTGAGTTTGTTACAGCCTTTCTTGTAAACCTGATACGCAAAGTTTTGAACTCTTTAGGTCACTTTGGTGAGCTTCTGATGTTGGAAGGATCAGGGAATTTCCTGGAAGCAGCAAACATGGCAACACTTGGAGGAGATATTTTTCTGGCAACTGATTTGCTACAGAAAGCTGGGAATTTCAGAGAAGCGAGTAAGCTTGTTCTCAACTTTGTGTTCTCCAACTCACTTTGGTCTCCTGGGAGCAGAGGCTGGCCCTTAAAGCAATTCACACAGAAGGAGGAGTTCTTACAAAAAGCAAAGTCACTGGCAAAGCATGACTCAAACCAATTCTATGCATTTGTTTGTGCAGAGGCTGACATTTTATCAAATGATCAGAGTAACCTACTCATGATGAATCAACAGTTCATTGATTCTAAAAGACATCAGAATATCAGAGGTCAAATACTATCATCTCGAATGATTCTGGACTTCCATCTTCATTCAAATACCTCTACATATCATTGGGAAGATGAAGGGGTTGTGAAGCTTACAATATATTCAGATGACAGAATTTGTAAAAGCCAGGTTTCCATTGAGAAATTTGTCTACTTTTGGAACTGCTGGAAGGATAAGATTGTAAAGATTTTTGAGTATCTAGGATGTCTCAGAACCCAGCGGGATGTCGATGACTATAAAAGTTATGAAGACTTTTGCTTGAGTTATTTCAGTGTGTGCAAGCATTCTAGTAATCTGGATACCACCTATCTTTTGCTGAAGTCTGATGCCTACTGGGTTAGAAAACTGAGCAACAAGAATGTGCAAAAGAGAGGGGAGCTAGTTTTTATCGATTTGCACCAGCTTGTTTCTGCCTCCCAAAGCTATTGGAGTGCAGAGTTACTTTCTGTCGGAATCAAGGTGTTGGACAAACTTGAGGCCCTACATGAGCAATCAATCAAGAATTCACTTTCTGTGTTCTGCCAAAGCAAGTGTCTATCTTATATCTATGATGTGGCAAAATTTCTTCTGGGCTCTAAGTTTCTGTACCGCCACATGGATGACACTAAGACACTACAGAAATTTGTTGAACTATCTACTGAGGATTTTTTTAATTGCATATTTCCTCTGTACTGGCAAGAATCTTCAAGCAAGGATATGATTTCTCTGAGGCAAACAGATGTCTGCAGGGGTATACTTGAAGAAATTGTTTCTAGATATGTCACTTCGAAGTCTAAACTATCTTATGGGCAGATTGGAAACATTGCTGTAATGATTCTTGGGTCTGGCAAGCTGCACAATGGGTTATATAAGAAAGTTGTAGAGAGGTGTGTTAAAAATTCACCTTGGCAGTCATTTCTTAAGTGTTTATCTCGGAAGATGGAATTTGGATATCTGCAGCATCCTTCAGAAATTAGTAATGAAAGAGAGTTGCATGTTATTCAAAAGTTCCATGGAGCACTGCTAGATACTTATGGGGCCAATTGGAGGAAAGAATATGACTACATGTCACCTGCTTGTTTCCTATATCTTCTTGAGCGCCTTTTGATTTTAATGTCTTGCTTCCAGGGGTACGTCTTTACTACAAAATCATCTTTTGTTGATTGGCGTATCTACCAGGAATTAAATACCAATCCAATTGCTATCTTTGTCACTGATGTGTGGCAATCCTTTGGTCATGTGCTTGATTCTATATTCTTCATTGTTCGGCAGTTCCTTCACAACGAGAAGGAAATGATTGAATGGATCAGTAAATCTCATCAAAATGTGAAGGATTACCATTCACTAGTTGTTTTGAGACTGGTTGTCATAACATGTTTGCTTCATTTGAACTTTGGGAAATTTGGAAGTTCACTTTGCGATTTACTTGGAAGGAAATATGTTACTCGCCTATTGCCATTGGAATTTTGTGATGCCCTTCGTAAAATAGAGAATCATAATTGTCTGAATGTACGTGAAATTTCTCAGGCATTCAAAAAGATTGGCAATCCTCTTGTAATAGCTAGCTTGGGAAAGAATTGTTCACAATTTTTATGTCCAGATGCAATCTTTGTTAACATGAAGGTAGTGAAAAGCATGGATGACATAGTCGGAATTTTGTATCCGAAAATGGAAGCCTGTCAAGTTCAAGTTGGAACGCGTGCAGATGTTCCATCAAAACGTCCCTCTTCCCTCCCTGAGGACACAAATGCTCAAAACGTGAATGACAATACCATGGTGATGAACCTTGATCAGCTGTGTAAAGTATTTGAAGCACTGAAGATGGTCGATAATGGAAACAATAGGAGTTATGGGCATGGTGTTAAATATCAAGTTGGAGCAAGTAAAGATGTTCCATCTAAATGTCCTGCTTCCCTCCCCGAGGACACAGATGCTCAAAATAAAAATGACAATACCATGGTGCTGAACCTTGATCAGCTGTGTAAAGTATTTGAAGCATTGAAGATGGCGGATAATGGAAAAAATGGGAATGACGGGAACAGTGTTAAATATCATGTTGGAACAAGTAAAGATGTTCCATCTAAACGTTCTGCTTCCCTCCCTGAGGACACGGAAGCTCAAAACGTGAATGACAATACCATGGCAATTAACCTCGATCAGCTGTGTAAAGTACTTGAAGCATTGAAGATGGTGGATAATGGAAACAACAGGAACTAAGGGCACAGTTTTAAATGCCCCAGCGATTGAGGTACTGCCAAATTTGTTTTAACAATACCTTATGACTGCAAGATGAAGCATGTGATGAAATGAGTGCTATAATGTCTCTTTGTTCTTTGTTGATATTAACAGGCAGATATGTATATAAGTATTCAACTATATCTTGCAGCCAGAACGCTGGAGGAATTGAAGCAACTTTATGCTGCACTTGATGGCATGTGTGTGATTCAAAGATGTATGGTTTTTATGTCATTGGTTTTCATTGTTTCTTACTTTCTATAGTCTTCAGCAGGCTGAAACTTGTGGGACTGCATTCAGGAATCTGATATCTAAGGATATTCATCTTTTTTTCTAAACTGTAACTAATGTAATATAAATCATGCAACTTGAAAAGAAATTTGTGCATACTAGCTGAGAGGCTGAGACATTTGCCACCATCCTTTTGTAGAAAAGAACTTTGCAGTGTCATATAATTTGATCAATTATATTTAGTATTGTTCCAAATTATAATGAGACATAAACGATATTTGTCATAACAAAATTTCTTAATCTAGGAGATTGCGTTTCATCCTTACAGCTACCAAATGAAAGTTGAATAAGAACTTTATTTCATCTAGGAGAGAGTTTGTCTATCATCTATGATAAACTGTTCCTTATCTTTATTTATCACCTAACTATATACAAAAGTCTGCCATGATTGACGGGTACAATGACCATTTGTTGTCACTCTGCACTGGTAAGGGTCTGTTAGTTAAATTAAAAGTTTGAAATTTGAAAATTTCTTTGTTTTAAATTATTTTAAAAACTTAGTTGTTATTTTTTTCAACTTATATCTGGTTATTATTTGTACCTAAAAATCCTATAAAATCTTAATTTCAGCCCAGTTATTTTCCCCTCTACAAGGTAGATGCTTGGCGGCTAAAAAACTTTATTCAGGATATAAATTCTATAATCTTAACCCAACTAGCAAGACACTCTGTTGGAAAGAATTCTCAAAACTATAGCTTACATCACAAGGATTCGTACTACCTTTGACGAGTGATATTCTTAGACCGTGTCAGTTAGAATTTCCTCCAAGCCTATAAATAAAGCACCCCATAGACTATTCATGTACCCATTAACAAACTAGCAAGTTAGTGGACATAGGTTGAATTGGGACTTAACCCATTATGTATTTTAATCCGATCCGTATCTTTATGGGTTAGACTAAATTAAATTAGTTAGATTAAATTTTTTAAAAAAATTATTTTTATAATTTAATTTAATATTAAAATATCAATTAATTTATTAAAAAATTAAAAGATACAAATATAAAAATCTTTAAAACAAATTAAATATTTTAAAATTTTTATATTTTTATTTTTTAATCTTTATATAAAGTATTAAATTTTATATAATAATTTTTATGTATATGCATATTAATGAATTAGATTAGTTTAAAAATTTTTAATTTAACCCAACTTATAATTCATACGGATTAAAAATTTTATAACCCAACTTAATTTAATTTATATATTCTGTCAACTTAACTCAAATCGTAAAAAATCATACGAGTTAAGCGGGTCGGTACCGACCATTACGTAACATATACCACTATCGTAGCTTACCCTTAAGCACTCATGAGCAACTTGGCAATCATTTAGCAACTTAAACATCCCCTAACTAGCAGCCTCTTCAACCATCCTTTCTCCTTATTCAAGAAAAATTTTTCTTGAACGAAGAACCCTAATTTTCATTCTCAGTCAAACTCCTTTAAATCCTCAAATATCGACCTTAAATCTCAAGCAACTGTTATGGTAAAATTCTTAATTTGCCGCCAAAATCCTTTTACTCTTGCAAATCAATGTTATAATCACCTTGTACATCATTCAATCGCAATATTTTGGGTTGCCATCACTCCAGAATTTCAACTTTATGCGTAAGAACTCATTAGGATCTTTTTCCCAATTTACTGCTGTATTAACTCGATTTCCATCATTCGCTAGTGTAATGCTGCCAAGCTACTACTCACGGTAGGTGCCATTGCTATTCAGGCCTAGATTTTCTATTTGACAAACCAACTATAGTTAATGCTTCAGCACTAGTTTTTTTGGTCGTAGATAATCTTATGAACCTTACTCTTTGAAATATAAACAAAACGGTGGATTCACGTACCACGTTCAACTCAAGTTAATGATCATGCCTAAATCCTATTCTCATTTGAAAGAATTGTCCCCAACAAATCCTGAGGCGGCATATGAATGGATCCTAGTCTTGCTAAAACAACTATCAACTATTTCCGTTTGAGTAGAAAAAATAGAAATTTTTAACTTTTATTTGAATAGAATAGGTTTTTTTAAAAAAAAACTAAGAATATCTCTTAAAATTTTCCTATTGCGTGTACTTAAGCAGTATTATATATAGTCATAAAATCCTGAGGCGGCATATGAATAGATCCTAGTCTTGCTAAAACAACTATCACCTATTTTCGTTTGAGTAGAAAAAATAGAAATTTTTAACTTTTATTTGAATGGCATAGGTTTTAAAAAAAAAACTAAGAATATCTCTTAAAATTTCCCTATTGCGTGTACTTAAGTAGTATTATATATAGTCATAATATATTTCTACCTATATCTTTCTAATTATCATGAGCTTTAACTAAAAAGCAAGGCACGGCCCCGAGGGCTGAGAAATGCTTAACATATAAAAGATAAATTTTTTATTTGAATAATTTTTTTAATATTTATTTAACCAGTCCATAACATATATATTTCAAGTTGTAGATCCTTTCAGCCCAATTTTTAAAGGGCTAATATTAAAAAATAAAATTTTATGAACTATAAATTTATAAAACATAATGGAAAATTTTTTTTAAAAATTGTGAAATGTAACATATGGGCTTCTAAGGCTTCGATGAAAAAACCATCCAGGTTTTTCCATCCAAATTTGAAAATAATATTAGTTAATTAAGAAATTAATTCGTTATCTTTTAGGTTTTGGTGGCGTGATTCAAGGCTAATGGGGACATATATGCGATCCCACAAATGAGGTAATTATTATTAACATTATTTATAAATTGATTACAATAGATATTACAATAATAAATTTATTAGAAATTTAAATATAAATAGTTATAGTACGTCCAGAAATCCACCGACTTAAACTGATGCACTCAACTTTAAATTGATTCAGTTACAAGCCCACATCTAATGCAAGGCTTATGAGAAGCCAAAATCGAAATTATTGATGTTGTTTCCTTGTAAAAACACGAGGAGCAATGAAAATGAAAATAATAGACCTCACATAAAATTAAAAATACAGAAGAGTGAGAATCAAGTTTTTATTCCTTGAACTCATCATCTTATTTTATTAAATTTTATAATTTTATTTTTATTATTAATTAAATTATCATCGTTGTTGTAATTGTCAACTTTTTTAGTTATTATTCATATTATTATCTTTGTCATTATTATTGTTATTGTTATTATGAATATTATAATATTATTAATATTTATTAGTATTGATGTCTGTAATCAAAATCATTAATATTGTTTACTTACAAAATGAAAAGGACAATGCGAATGAAATCAGTGGGCTTCTGATGTATTTACCCAGTTTTATCAACAATTTTTATTGATGTAGTTTTATCATGTTAAAACCTGATGAAATGTTACCAAAATGACTTGACATTTTTAAGCGTGGTGCATTTACATGTCTATTGACATTTTAAAAAATTTCAGTGTTTTGACCACTATCAAATCTCGATCCAATTCTGAAACTGAGGTTTTCTTATAAAAAATTTCAACTTCTGCCACTTTGATTTGAGTCATAAAAATAACAGTCAAATTTTTCATTGTATTGTTTTTGAAATATCATTTCAGAGTGCTGTAATAGTTAAGATATTCCTAATTCTCACATGTCCGATTGCCAGGTCTTGACGATTACTAATCTGAGTATTTCCTATTCTCTTGTCTTCTTTTAATTGTAAAATATTGTTTTGAGTACAAAATTGGTTAGAAGTTAAGTTTTTTCGTCCCGACATTTTAGTTGTGTAAAGGAGAAAGGAATACTTGTACTAAGTCAACTTTTAAGAGATTCAAGCTTAAAGGGCTTCGAATTGAAAGTTTTTTACCCCATGCTACCATTAAAATAGTTTCCCTGCTGTTTTCGCTTGAGGTTTTAACGAAGAGTCAGCCTAGCATTGCTCTTAGAAAATTTATATACCCTGGCAAAATTTGGTGTTACCTAACTTGGATCGGATGCATGTGTATGTTTACAATATTCGGTTCCTAATGTATTGTTTGCTTCAAATAATATCCTTACTCTATTAATTAGTCTTTTGTTGAAAGAGAACCAGCTTTAGAACACACTGAACAGCAGGGGCTTGAATTTAATCAATTGGCTTTAACTGTTTTTTAATACGCAAGGTATAATCCCAACTTGCATTTCCGGTGCACTCTGCTGTGGTAGCTTGCTTTTATTTTGCTTTTTCCTATTTAATTAATAATTTAAAATGATGGTCTAAACCACTCATGCATTAAGCTGTCAAGTGTTCGGTTGAATTTACGGTTTGATTGTGTTTGGAAATGGAATAATGTATCCTTTCATGAAATGCCCATAATCATTTTTGTTCTTTTTTTTTTTTCTTAATTGTGCTTAAAATTCTTATCATTTTCTCTCGTCCGTTACACATTTGACAAGTGCAGTACGGAAACCTACTTATGGTTATTGGATTCCAGGCCATTTTTGGATGCTTAAGGTTATATAATTGTATAGCATGTTAGTATTAACAGAAGATGTTAATGTCAATTCTTGTTGCTTAAAATATTTTGCTTGCGGTAAGCTTCTTTGATAAAAAAAATAGTAAAATGCTTGGTAAACTTTTTTTTTTTTAATTTTCACGGTGCCATAACTCAGGACTGCATATAAAGAGTTTGCAGATTCAATATTTGAGGGCATGGTAAACAAATGAAGAAGAAAAAATAAAGGAGGGTGGTGATCGGAGAAGGCATTAACTTCTGTCCCCTCAATACGAAGACTCTGCTAAAGTCATGGCCGACACCACCTTTCTAGATAGGTAGGGTCAGGCATTCAACCCGGCCCCCCATTTTTTTGTGGTGCTGCGTTGAATTGAAGAAAAGAAAGAAAATTACAAAAATAGAAAGAAAATTACAAAAATACTATTTTAATAAGTCATTTTGGTTATAAATAGAGGGATGAATTCAATTATCTCAATTCAATTCATTTTTTCTTCCTCTTTTGAGAGAAATTAAGAGAGAGATTAGAGAGTATTTCAAAAGTTTAGTGATTTGAGAGTTTGTATATTAGAATTTTGAATAGTGAGTTAAAATATCACAATATTTGTAACTCTTTTTCACTAATAATATTATTTCCTTCTATCTTCGCCTGCGGACATAGGTTAAAAGTCGAATCACGTAATTTCTGGTGTCCTCTATGTGTTTGTCTTTTATTTTCTTCCAATTTCATTTTAATTGTAGCTTTACTTCACCCATTAATTTTTCAATAGTGGTATCAAAGTTATTGGTTGTAATTTTGAAGTCAAAAGGTACTATTTAAGTAAAGGCACTGTTCACATATACGGTATTATACACGTATATAGTAATTGTTCGTATATATAGTTACTATACACATATATGGTTATTGTTCATATATACAGTTACTATTCACGTAAAACAATGGGAGCTAATTCTACCGAAAAGTAGTTCCTGGTAAAAAGCAATGGTGGCAAAATACAAAATTGAGAAGTTCAACAGAAATAATTTCTCGTTGTGAAAAATAAAGATGCGGGCAATTTTGTAAAAAAATAATTACTTAGCCGTAATTGAGCAAAGATCTACAAAAGTCACTGATGACAATCTAAACGAGATGGACAGTAATTGCTGATCTATACTTCACTTGTAGATGGGTATTATCCAGTGTGGTAGAGAAAAGACAACAAAAGAAATTTGGAATACTCCCATAAGACTGTACAAGGCCAAGTCACTACATAATAAAATTTTCTTGAAGAGAAAACTCTATACTCTTCGAATGACAGAATCTAACGGTGATTGACCATATGAACACCTTAAAGACTTTATTTTCACAACTCAGAATATTGGGTCATAGAATAGAGGAAAATAAATGTGCGAAGCTTCTACTTTAGAGTCTACCAAATTCATATGATCAACTCATCATCAATTTGACAAATAATAATCAAGCAGATAGCTTAGTCTTTAACGATATTGCAGCCTCTATATTAAATGAGGAGATCAGACAGAAAAGTAAGGAAGATAGACAGGCGAGTTTGCAGCAGGCAGAAGTATTATTGGTGACGAGAGAGAGAACAATAGAATGTGGCCCCAGTGAGAGTCAGAATCATAGTGGATCAAAGTTAAGAAGTAAAAAGAATGTCAAGTGCTACAATTATGGCAGGAAAGAGCATGTCAAGAAAGAGTGTTAGAGTAACCAGAAGATAAGAAATGGTAAAGATTTTGAGACATCAAATGCTCAAGAGTATGTAGCAAGTATCTCAGATGATGGCGAAATTCTCTATAGCGAGCCAACAACTATTTTAGAAGGGAGAAAACAACTATCTGATGTCTAGCTCATAGATTCAAGAGCTACCAAGCACATGACCTCTCGAAGAGAATGGTTTCATATATATAAACAAATCTTAAGAGGATCTGTATACATGAGAAATGATCATGCCCTGGAGATCACTAATATTGGTACTATCAAAATCAAAATATTTAATGGTATAATTTGCACAATTAAAAAAGTACGACATGTCAAAAACTTGAAGAAGAATCTATTATATTTAAGACATATAAATAGTCATGGGGGCCAGACTTATGTTGAAAATGGGATTATGAAGATTGCTAGAGGTGTGCTTGTATTGATTAAGGCATAAAAGATTAGTGTTGATCTATTCATGCTTAAAGGGAAGGCACTATAGGAAGTTAATGCACGTGCACATCAAATGGAGAAGATTCAACGATGATGTGATATTTCAAACTCGGCCACATGTCAGAATAAGATTTGAAGATTCTCTTTGAGCGAAAGTTACTTTTTGAGCTCAAATAGGTAAATTTATCATTTTGCGAGCATTGTGTTACAAGTAAGTAGTACAGATTAAAGTTTAGTAGATCTGTTGCTAGAAGTAAATGCTTCTAAACTTAGTTCATTCTAATTTTTTGAATCACTAGATTTATCTGTAGAAGGTGCCAAGTACTTGATGACTTTATAGATGATTATTCTAAGAGATATTCAGCGTATCCAATCAAGAAAAAGTCAGATGTATTTACAGCATTTAAGCAGTATAAAGCACAGATAAAACTTGAATACATAAAGAGAATAAAGTGCTTGAGGACAAATAATGGTGAAGAGTATATAGACAGAGAGTTTCTTACTTTCTGTAAGTAAGAAAGTATACAAAGGCAATTCACGGTAGCATATACTCCTCAATAAAATAAAATAACAGAGCGGATAAACAGGACTCTTATAGAAAGAATAAGAGCTATGTTAAATATTGTTAATCTACCTAACTCATTTTTGGGCAAAAGTAGCTAAAACTACCTATTATATGATTAATCAGTCTTCGTCAACCGCAATTGGATTAAAGACTCCGATAGAGATGTAGACTAGAAAGCTAGTAGATTATTCTCACCTACATGTATTTGGATGTAGTGTATATGTGATGTACAATACCTAAGAAAGAATAAAGTTGGATCTAAAATCTAGAAGGTGCATTTTCTTGGGGCATGCTAATGAAGTGAAGGGGTATTGTCTGTAGAATCCCACTGTCCATAAAATTATCATCAGCAGAGATGATATCTTTGTAAAAGATCAACTGCAAAGGAGATATATGAATGATAGCATTGTAAAAGAAAAGTCAGAGTCTGTACGAGTATATGTGAAAAATAATTTAGAATATTTTGAAGTAGCACCAGAGTATGAGGAACAAGAACCAATCAAATTTGAGGCTCTAGAAGTTCGTTGATCAACTCGTGAGAGATGACTGCTAGCGTAACACTCAGATTATGTCACTGAGATCAAGGTTGCATATAGTTTTCTAACAGAGGATGGAGAGGTATCAACTTTTTATGAAGCTTTAAACAGCTTAGATGTTGCTTTGTGAATGACAGCAATACAGAAAGAAATTGAGGCTCTACACAAAAGTAAAACATGGAAACTTGTGCCACTACTATATAAAAGAAAAGTCATTGTTAATGACCAATGGAGCGATATTGTGAAAGATTGGTGGTGAAAGATATACTCAAAAATAAGGTATTGACTTCAATGAAATATTTTTTCTGTGATTTGACTCATAATAATTAGAGTAGTATTAGCAATATATACTACATTTGACCTACATCTAGAGTAGTTAGATGTGAAAATTGTATTTCTTCATGAAGAACTTGAAGAATAAATTTATATACTACAAGCAGAAGGTTTTGCTGAAAAAAAGAAGGAGAACTTAGTTTGCATGTTAAACAAATCTCTATATGGTCTCAAACAGGCACTGAAGTGTTGGTATAAGAGATTTGATTCCTTCATTATGAGTTTAGATACAACAAACTCAATTCAGACCATTGTGCATATTACAAAAGGTTTAAATATGATGATTTCATCATTTTGTTGTTGTATGTGAATGACATGTTCATAGCACGCCCGAACAAAAATTGAGTCCATAAATTAAAGGTACAGTTGGCTAGAAAGTTTGAAATGAAGGACTTGGGACTCGCAAACAAGATTCTAGGGATACAAATTTACCGAGATAGAGATAACATGAAGATTTGACTTTCTCAAAAGAGTTACTTGAAAAAAATCTTGCGATACTTCAACATGCATGATTGTAAGCTAATTTTTAACCCACTTTCTGTTAATTTCAAATCATCCATAAGTATGTGTCCTCGCAATGAAGTAGAGAGGAAAGAGATATCTCGAGTACTGTATACATCAATAGTGAAAAATTTAATGTTAGCTATAATAAGCATAAAACTAGATATTGCACAAGTAATCGGAGCAGTCAGTCGATATACGATGAATTCTAGTGAAGAACATTGGAAAACTATGAAAAAGATTTGAAGATACATCAGAAGAACCTTAGATATTGCATTATGTTATGAAGGATTAGAGTTTACTGTCAGAGGCTATATAGATTCAAATTCTATAAAAGATCTTTATAAGAGGAAATCCATTACTGGTTATGTATTTACACTTGCAGAAGAAGTTGTAAGCTAGATTTCAAAATTACAGACCGTTATGACTTTATCTACAATAAAAGCAAAATACATGGCAGCTACATAAGCTTGTAAGGAAGCTATTTGGATTCAAGAGTTATTGGAGGAGTTCGGGCATAAACAACAGAAAATTTCTATGTTTTGTGATAGTCAGAGTGTCTTGCACATTACAAGGGATCCAGCCTTTCATTCTAGAACAAATCACATAAGAGTTTAATATCATTTTATTCATAAAGTGGTAGAAGATGAGAACGTGAATTTACAGAAAATTCATACTAGTGAGAACCTAGCAGATGTTTTGACTAAGCCAATCAATGCAGACAAGTTTATCTAGAGTAGATCTTCTTGTGGCCTAGCAAAGACGCAAGTAACATGACAACGACAAAATAGAAAAGATAGTGTAAAGATTGATTGGTTCTCAATCTAACCTCCAAGTGGGAGAATGCTAAAGTCATGGCTGGCACCACCCTTCTAGATAGGCGATAATAGTCATTCAACATGGCCTACCATTTTTTGTGGCACCGTGTTGAATTGAAGGAAAGAAAAAAAATAAAAAATTACTATTTTAATAAGCCATTTTGGCTATAAATAGAGGGATGAATCCCTTATTTCAATTATCTCAATTCAATTCATTTTTTCTTCCTCTTTTGAGAGAAATTAAGAGGGAGATTAGAGAGTATTTTAAAAGTTCAGTGATTTGAGAGTTTTGGTATATTGAGAATTTAGGTAGTAAACTAAAATACTATAATATTTGTAACTGCTTTTCACTAGTAATATTATTTTCTTTTGTCTTCGCTCGTGGACGTAGGCTAAAAGCTTAACCATGTAATTTTTTATGTCCTCTGTGTGTGTTTGTTCTTTATTTTCTTCTAATTTTATTTTAACTGTGACCCTACTTCGCCCATCAATTTCCCAACAGACTCTACGAGTGATTGATTGCTAGAATTTGGTGGACTTTGGTTTTTGGCATTTGTTGCTGGTTGTTAATTGCATAATTAGGATATTCTGTAAAATTTGGAATTGAAGTAGTTTTGAATACTTCATCGATATAGTGTGGATAGTTAGATGAATATTGTAGTGTAAATACATATGAATTTCATTTTGCATATTTATTGAATTTTCTTAATTACAAATATTATATTGTATATTTTTTCAAAATAACAAATTTTATTTCTAAAACCAAATTTGAAATTTTTGAGAATTTGTATTATATAAATATATAAATTAATATTAATAAAAATAATAGTAACAATAATATTTGGTGTTATGACTCAATCCAGACTTAGTAAGATTTTGTTCACTTTACGCCTTAACAAACACTGTAAGGTTTTATTTTTGGGGCGCAATATATCTAAAAAAACATCTTGCCAATTAAGATGTAAATTACCCCTTATAAACTCCGCATCTGTCTTATACTTTATTGATGTGGAATTTACATAGAATGTCACATACATCCCCTCAGGGATTTAGCGTGTTCACTAAGATTTGTCCTACCATCATTCAAGAAGACATGCAAAGCTACTCTGATGTCATCTGTCAGGAGTCAGCCCATACTTGACAAGATATTATCCGTTTTAAGCCTTAATCGAACCTATAAAGTTTTATTTTTGAGGCACCCATACCTTCAAAAAAATATCTTTCCAATTAAGGCGTGGATTATCTTTTATAAACCCATTATCTTTCTCATATTTTGTTTGAAATTTTAACTAGAGTACCCAAGAGGGAGGGTGAATTGGGTTTTTAATAATTATGTAAATAAAATGCTCAATTACTGTAAATAAATTCAAAATAATTGAATAAATAAATAAAAAGGATAAATAAATTAAAAGATAAGGAAGAAAGAGCAAACACAATGATTTTTACGTGGTTCGGCTATCCCCGCCTACGTCCACTCCTCCAAACACTCCAGGCTTGAGGATTCCACTATGCAAGCCTCCAAGGATTCAACAAATTACGGTTGACTTCCCAGGTGTCAATAGACTTTTACAACAAGAGATTATTTCCAATCTCTTAACCCAAATGTATCTCCACACTTACAGTCACTCAAGATAAAGAAATACAAATTGATTTGACACTCACACAATCTTTCAAGATTACAAGTTAATGCTCAATGTGTGAATGAATGAAGTACAAATCTGTTTGAAGCTTTATGTAGATGGTAAACTCATATGTAAGCTCAGTCTTTGTGTTGTCGTCAGTCCTTGATTTGAGTTGGATGAGCATATTTATAGTTGTAGCTGAAAACTAGCCGTTATTCTTTCATCTGACAGAAAACGGTTTGCCGTTAGCTGTTAACGGTTAGCCATTTTCTCTGGTCAATGTTACCATTTGAGCATGATTTCAAATAAACGGTTGACCGTTAATAATTATCCTTTCGCCGTTATCGTCCAGAAACCTGCACAATAAAAACACTCGATCCGTTTTTACTAAATGATTAAGGATTTACAAAGAATGTCGATTCTGGAACTTATCGGTTAGCCGTTATGTATTAACGGTTTGCCGTTAAAGTCCAGTGTCCTCATAATATAAAGCTCTGTAACCAGTTCTTTTATTTTTAAAGAATTTTAAAGAGTTGACGATATTAATTAGCCGTTATATATTAACGATTCGCCGATTACTTCCAGAATCTCACAAAAATGCCTATCGGTTAAGGCTTAATCCGTTAACCTTTTACAGAGCTAAGTCTTTTCACTAACGGTTAACCGTTTAATATAATCGGTTAGCCATTTATACTTAGAACTTCATTTAACTTACAAATTATTCTAGTTTCTCTAAGAAATGTTAAATGCATACCTAGTTTTGACTCTTAAGAAAATACTTGAAATTTTGTGAGTCTTAAAACACATTTATTAACTTAAACTAATTGTTTGTTATTATCAAAATCAATTACCAAAACAAGTATATGTTAACATTGTTGATGTGAGATTTGCTTAGGGTGTTATATTTTAAAATAAGTTTTTATTGAAATAATATTAATTGTCCTGCCAAAGATTTCAAAAATTGTTTTTTTTCCACTAAAATATTGTGTGACATATACATAACTATTAAACACTATCATAAACTTATAATAATAAAAATTTTGTTATAAATGAGAGATATTGACATAGACGATGAATAAAATTGTCCATCATATACCCCTTTTATAGTAATTATTTTTCGTCATCTATTTTTTGTTTTTAAATAGTGGAAACATTTTATCCTTACCTAAATTTCATAACTCTACTTTTTTCTCCAATTAAAATTTTATTATTTTATTATTTTATTGTTATCATTGTTATCCTTACTCTCGTCATTGTTGTTAATAATAAAAATAATTACAGTGAAAATAGTGAAAATAATAATTATAATAAAAATAATACTAATAATAATAACAATTACGACTACAACAAGGATGATGATGATGATGATGATGATACTACTACTACTATTATTATTATTAATAAAAATAATTTCTTGAATAATAATAAAAATGACATTAATTATCTAAGGATATTTTAATAACTTAAAATAATCTATTTTGATTTTAAACTAAAGTAAACACATTAATGTAAATACATTCATTTTTTATTTTAGTTCTATAACTAAAATAAACAGTTTATTCTAATTTCTATTGCTCACTCACGTTTCAATTTATTCTAGTTTCTAGTGATTCTAATTAATAATTGGTCAATAGAATGGGGTTGATTACTTAGTCATTTCTAATTTCATGTAAATTTGCCTATGGTAATGATAAAAAAAAAAGAACGGCTGGATGGCACCTGTTAGCTAGAAATATCCCCATTTTATTTTTGCTAGCTAAGTTCGTCCTATTCGTCAATTGTAAACAAATTCCGTTATCGTTTCAGTCTGTCAGTCGGTATTTTGAGTCATTTGTTTTCCCCTTGTTGAAAGAAACACGAGCAAACCTGATGTCAGGCATGGAAATAATTTCAAAAGCACCTTTCGCTTAGTGTTGGCTCTTGAGGATTCCAAGCCATATGGAGCAATGTTGTATGATGTCAAGGTTGATCACTGGAGGAACAGATTCAGTAATCTTGACAAAGGGCCTTACAAAACATTGCCAGGGGATACTTTGGTTCTTGCAGATGCTAAGCCTGAAACTGCTTCTGATCTGCAGAGGGTGGGAAGGATGTGAACTTTTGTGTCAGTCGCAAATGTAACAGAGGACGAGAGTGAAATTGATACTAGTTCCACTTATTTTAAAGTCAATTAGTGCCGCTGAAGAAATCCAAATTGATGGTTCAGAGAAATCTCTTTTGGTGATTTTCTTGACAAATAGAACTTCTAACCGAAGAATATGGAACTCCTTTCATATATGAAGGGAAATTTGAAGATTATCAAGGAACTTCTGTGCTCTGGTTCAGGTTAAGTGTTTTTGAGATAATCTAAGATGATAATTTTTTAAATGAAGTTATAATTACAGAAAAATTAACATCTTGCAATCACAATTTTTTGTAATTAGAATTTTATTTAATTTTTGTAATTAATAATTAAGTATAGGAAAGTTTATAAAAACTAACATGAAGAGAAAAGTTTCATATAATTATTGTAAATTTCCCTATAATTAATATTGCGAAACTTACCAATGCAAATTAAATGAAATTTTAATTGCAAAAAATGAACATGATAATTTTTTTCAAAAATTATAATTATAAAAATTTAACATGCTGAATTTGAGATTTATTTAATTTATTAAATTTAGGAGTATTTGCTCAGTGTACGTGTATCAAATTTTGTAGTATAAAATAATCTTTTAATTCATTTACAGATATAATAGTCATTTTTAGTGTCAAAATAGTTTATTGATTCAAACTTTAAAATGGTTTAGAGATAATTTTTCTTTTATTATTATTATTTTTAATATTATTGCTACTAACAATAAAATTTTTGAATAACAATAATCATAATAATTATAACAAAATAAGGTCCATCTACGGTGCAACTGTTACACCATACCACTAAATTTTATCTTTTTCATTAATTATACAATACTACTCTATATTTTATGAAAAAAATTAAATAAACACTAAAAGTTACAAAGTAAGTTACAAAGTTTTATATATAAGTCCCTTTTTTTTATAAAATGACTTTTGAAAAACATTTTGACTGTTATTATTAGTATTATTTACTAATGTCATTATTATTATATTAATGAATTATTGTTGTTATTATTATTATTAAAATTTTTACTTTAATTGCTATCATTAATTTAATTACGTCATTATTATTATTTATTAATTTTATTAATATTATTAAAATATTTTAAATTTATTATTTTAATTAATGTTAACTATTATTATTATTTTATTAATATTAATATTATTAAAATTTATTAACTTTATTATTTTAATTAATGTTAATTATTATTATTTTATTAATATTAATATTATTAAAATTTATTAATTTTATTAGTTTAAATGTTGTGTTGTTATTAATGTCGTCAACACCATCATCTTTATCATCATCATTGAACTTTATAGAATTTTTTTTGTTTTAAATAATATTATTGGTAGTATTATTATTTTACCGTAATTGAGAATTAAATATATTTTAATCATATTTTTATTTTTATTATAATAAATAAAAATATAAAGTAAAATTATACTATAATATTAATTTATTATATCATATTATATTTATATAAAAATAATAATTAAATTTAATTAATAATAAATTTAAATAATTTTAGTTTAATAATGTAATACCAATCACCAAACGTTGTATAAATATTTATATTATAATTTATCATTAATGTGATATAACATAATACAATACACTTATATTAAGTAATGCAATATAATATAATATAATACACTATACCAAACAGACCAATAATTCTTTGAATGATGATGATCTAGAAGAATGTAAATAAGTAAAAATAATCATGTTAGAGTCTTTTATAATGGTTGACTAAGCATGATAAAAAAGTTTAGGGTAACACAATAAAAATTAAGCAATCATCCTACAATTAAAAGAGTAATTAAAAACTAATAAATTTACTATTCAATTATTTTTACATCAAAAATAAATAATAAATTATCATTATAACAAGATTCGCAAGCTCAAAATTTGTTTTAAAAAAAGATAATTCTCAAGAAATATAAAACTCAATACTTTTGAAATATTCTTAAAAAAATGAATAAACTAACTTCGTTTTATATTATTTTTATCTGTCTTTCTATGACTTTATTGGGCTACATTTAAAATTTTAAAAAATTAAAAATGGCTTCCTTAAATTTCAAGAGTAATATTAGTATTTCATTGGTAAATTAACATATTCTATGTACAAATAAACTAACATGTCAATTAGTGTCAAAAACAAAAATACAATAAAAAGTAATTTGTAATATTAAGATAAGAAAATTTTAGAATCTAACACCTTTTACATGTTTCTCGTTTTGAAATTTCACCTTTTTTATTTTATAATTTTCTGAAGTATTGCAGGCTAATAACTTATATTCTTTACACATATACAGTTTATTTATTCTATATTAAATATATATTATATAATAAAAAATAATATTTACATTTATTAATTTTTCATGTATTTAAAAAATTTTATGTGATATTACATTATTACCTTTACACCATCAATCATTTTTATGATCGAATTAGGGTAATGGATCAAACTTTTAAAAAATTTAAAGCAATAGGAGTTATATAAATAAATATTTAAAATTTTTTATTTTTATGATATTATAATAAACATTAGAGACTTAAGTGTTAATAACCAATTAAATATATCTCAAATATTGAACACTTTAACTTTTAGATCTATTGGCTGAATCAGAGAGAAGAAAAAAAGGGTAGGCAGACCCAACAAAATAATAATAAAGACGACATTAATTAATTGAAGATATTTTAATAATTTAAAATAATTTATTTTAATTTTAAGATAAAATAAAATATATTAATATAAATATATTCATTTTGATTCTAATTTTATAATTCAAGTAAATAATTTATTTTAATCTCTACTCCTTACTTACATTTTAATTCATTCTAATTTTATTTATTTTAATTACTATTTGATAAACACACCGTTAATAAAATGAGTTGATTGCTTACTCATTTCTAATTTCACATCAATTTATGGTAATGATCAAAATAGATGGTTGGATGGCATGCTTTAGTTAGCTGATTGATTTGAAGCGCTTTAGTTTCTTTGTGTTCGCACGCGAACACGATGCAAGTCTAAGGCTCTATGCATTCAATGATGCTTAATAATGAAGTAACCGTTCATTTGAATTCTATCCATTGAATATATTCTATGGATTTAGTTGAGGGAATGTGAATATGTTCTGCATTTTATGATTGTTCCACTGAAAGATAGTAAAGTTGTGATCCGTGCGAGTTGTCGGTTTTTTTTTATTTTTATTTTTTTGGTGTTTTGTCTACCAAAATAATCAATAAATCATGAAGAATTGAAAGATAGAATAATTGTTATTGTTGATGTCATGCTGTATGTTTTTAATTACAAAATATAATACTGCAGATATGCAAAAAAAAAAAAATCTATTCAGACCAGCCGACATAATTTCATAGCGACCCAAATTGCTACTTCTACACTGAGAAGTGCGTGTGTGTACACACACACACACACATATATATATATTTAGGGAGAAATCTGCAGTAATATAGAGAGAATATAATTCCTCTTGCATAAGGGAGTGTGCTTTGTCAACATGCTACGTGGCCACATGGTGATAATCTGTAGTCCCCAAGTTAAGAATAGTTATGATCTCAATTTAAATTCTAATTAACGTGACATTTATTTAATAAATAATATAATATTAATTTTACTAGTTATAAATACACTATTCTATAAATAGATAACACATATAGTTGGAATATAAATTAAAATCAAAATATTGAAATGTTTAACTTTATTATTGCAATCATGAGTAGGTCAAAATAATAATAATAATAATAATAATAATAATAATAATAATAATAATAATAATAATGAGTCAGGTACCTCTATACTAAAAAATAATTTTTTGAATAATAATAATTATAACAAAATAATAATAAAAATAAGATAGATTAATTGAAAATATTTTAATAATTTAAAAAAACTTATTTTGATTTTAAAACGAAATAAACAGGCCATTACAAATACATTCATTTTGATTATGGTTTTATAACTCAAGTAAATAGTTATTTTGATCTCTATCTCTCACTCACATTTTAATTCATTTTAATCTGTGTTTGTTCTAATTATTAATTGATAAGCGCCCCTGTTAATAGAACAAGGATGATTACTTACTCATTTCTGATATCATGTCAATTTGCCTATGGTAACGATAAAAATAAAAAAAGATGGCTGGATGGCACGTGTTAGCTAGCTGATTGATTTGAAGGGCTTTAGTTTATTCGTGTTCATACATGATGCAAGTCTGAGCATTTAATGATGCTTAATATTGAAGTAACCATTCATTCAATTCTGTCCATTGAATATGTTCTATGGATTTTGTTGTGTCAATGTCAATATGTTCTACATTTTATGACTGGTCTAATAAAAGATTGTAAAGTTGACTCCGATGAGTTTTCAAAAATTTTTTTTTAATTTTGTCTACCAAAATAAGTAATAAATAATAAAAAATTAAAAGGTGATAATTAATTCTCATTGTTGACAATATGTTGCACGTTTTCAATTACAAAATATAATACTATATATACGCAAATTGCTACTTCTACATTGAGGAGTGAACCTTTTTTTTTTTTTCTAAATTTACGGAGAAATCTGCTACAATGTAGGAAGAACAGAGTCCCTTATGCATGAGCGGGTTTGTGTTGTCACTATGCTACGTGGCCCCGTAGTGCTAATATGTTGTCCCCGAGCTAACAATAGATAGGATCTCAATTTAAATTTTAATTAATGTGACATTCATTTATTAAATAATATAATATTAATTTTATTAATTATAAAATTTATTATCTTATGGATGAGTAATACATGTACTTGGGTTATACATTAAAATCAAAATATTAGAATGTCTAATACTATTACAAAGATAATTACTGAATACTGCAACCATAAGTCAGGTTAAAAAATAAAAATTAGAAACGAAAAGTAAAAGAAATAGGAGAGACATTGAAGAGCGAGAAAAGAAAAAGGGACAACAGTTGAAAATTTAAGTTATTATTTTGTTAAATACTGTTATATTACAATAAAAAATTTTCTGCAGTAGACTTATATTTTCCTGACTTACTTCCTAGCCGTGCTTATGACATTATATTCTAAAACCAATTTTTTAGAATTTTTTTAAATATTTTATTTATTTTTAAGCTGGTGTTCAAATTAATTTTTAAGTGCAAAATAACACTACCGAAACTAGAAATATTGCAATGGAAACAAAGATTGTTTTTTTTTTTTTAATCTATGTGGTAGCTTAGCCCCTGATACCAAACCCTCTGATTATATTTCCAAACTCCAAAGTCTTTTGACCTTGACATCCGGTGGAAATAATAATAAAAAAGTGAAGATGCATTATTTTTCAGAATAAAGGTGAAATAATTTTTTCTCTTAACACAAAGTAAAGTAATTAAGTATAAAGAAATAAAATGGGAAGACCTCGGGTCAACCATATTTCCGTTCTATTAGTGTATTTTTTTAATTAATTTTTTAGGGTGAACTCTAAATTACTCTTTTATGAATTGACAACTGCTTATTTTTAAAAATCTTTAAATATTCATATTTTTATTCAAAAGATGAAATTAAAAAAATAAAGGTAGTTTGATGATTTATTTTTTTATTTTTGTTTTCTTAATAAAAATAGAGGATAAATTGATGTTTTTAGAAGTAAAGAGTGATTTGAAAATAGTCAAGTCAATTCACAAGAAGTAATTCAAAGTTAATTCAAATTTCTTTGGGTGGTCAAATTATTTTTACACCTTAAATCACTTTAGCCTCAAATATAATAAGAAAGTATATGAAAACCTAAAACTCAACTTTTAGTTAGGACAATGCCTAATAATACAAAAAATAACATAAAACCGAATTTCTTACAACAAAAAAGAAAAACAACTATATACACTAAGATCTAGTGAGATACTAGAGAAAATTATATGTTTATAATTTACACGAAATACTCTATTAGCCTTTGGGTTTCACAAAAAAATATGACCATTGCCCTTCTCATTTTATAATAGGCTTGGGAAAATGAAGCAACATTGTTGAATTTTCAATTGCCAAAAAAATACATTGATCATAATCTTCCTCAACCCTCAAGAAGCCCCGTTTATATACTAATTATTTGCAAGGTGAGCAATGGGAATGACTCGCTCAATTAAGCAATTGTATAAGTTGGTTAGATCCATCTTTCTTCCTTAAGAGTATAGGAAAATGGAGAGTTGTATCCGTACGAGTGTAGCTATCCTCCATTGAAAAAATGTTACGTCCTGCATTAATATTGCTATAAAATTAACATGTATCCGTCGCCTAACATGAAATCAAATATCTCACCATTCTGAACACAAACAAAAACATTAGGCTAGAGAACGTTGGGGGAGACCCAAGGCTTAATTCTACGTACGTTCAAAATTTTGAATTGAACACGGAGTCATATTATGCATGATATTTTGCGACTTTTTTCACGTACACATTTATAATAATAATAATAATAATAATAATAATAGTAATAATAATAATAATAATAATAATACACAATTAAGATTTAACTATTTATATATTATTATTATTATTATTATTAATTTGATACCTAATAATGACATCTTATAAAGATGTGCAAAGCAGAAAGATCAGTTTGGAACTTTTTTTTCATTCTTTTCTCACCTGATTCCTCTTAAGGATTCCTCGCAACAGTGAAGAGCCGGCCTTTTGCTTTTGTACGGACATTGCTTACTTGCGAAGTAACTTCATTTGTATTTTAAAACCAATTTTTAAATTCAAGTAATTGCAATAGCAAAAGTTACTACTGAACGCTGAATTAGTAGCCGTGGTTATGGTATTATATTTTAAAACCAGTTTTTTAATATTTTAAAATTTTTTTATTTATTTTAAGCGGGTGTTCAAATTAAATTTTTAGCATAAAATAACACTACGGAAGCTAGAAATACTGCAATGGAAACAAAGAATTTTTTTTTAAAAAAAATATGGTAGCTTAGCCCTTGATTCCAAACCCTCTTATTATATTTCCAAGGTCTCTTGACCTTGACATCTAGTGGAAATAATAATAAAAAAGTAAAGTTATATTATTTTCAGAATAAAGGTGAAATATTTTTTTTTAACCGAAAGGAAAGTAATTAAATATAAAGAAATAAAATGGAAAGATATCGGGTCTACCATACTTCAGTTCTATTAGTCTTTATTTTTTCTTTAGATAAATTATAAATTAGTCTTTTGTGAATTGACTACTACATTCATATTTTTATTCAAAACATAAAAAAAATTAAGATAGATTAATATATATATATATATATATATATAAATAGAAGATAAATTAATGTATTTAAAAATAAAATATAATTCAAAAATAATCAATTCACAAATGATAATTTAAAAACAAAATTGATACATCCTGCATGAATAATGCTATAACATGTTTCGGCCGCCTAACATAAAATAAATATCTCATCATTCTGAAGACGAACTAAAACATAAGGTTAGAATGTTAGTGGTGGGACCCATGCCTTAATTACACGTGCGTTCAAAAGTTTGAATTGAACGCTGAGTTGTATTATGCGTAATTTTTTAATTCTTTTCTTTTTTTAGGTGTACATTTATAATAATATTTAACTAAGATTCAATTACTTATATATATATATATTTTGGTGTATTAAGTCATTTGATATTTAAAGATCATATTAAATTTTATCTAATTTAAATTCAAGTTGAATAAGACTATTAAAATAGTAAAACTCTCTTAACAAGAATTTAACGAAATTATATTCTTAAATTTCAAATAAAAAATTTTAATTAAGTCAGAATAATTCTGTACGAACTAATCTACAAGTTGTTAGTATTATATATTTAGGATCTTATCTGCTTAAGTTACAATCATTGTAACTTATGCTTTTTTTATTTTTTCTACGCATAATTTTGTTTGGCTTCATATACTTGTTGTTATTTTTATTTTATTTATAAATATTAAAAACTTTTTCATTTACATATAATATAAAATTTTATTAAAATTCTCATATTTTTTAATTTATTTAAATCTTTATTTAAACTAAAAGAATAAAAAATATTAAATACATTATAATTATAGTTATTATATTAAATTATTATTATTATAACAATAAAATTTTATTTAAATTATTATTAATAATAACTAATAATATTTGTTATTATTAAAGATTAAAAATAAAAATAAATTATAAAAATATAAATAAAGAGTATTTCTAAATTCTAAAAATGTTCTTTGTTTAAATTAAAAATATAATAATTATTATATAGGTTATAATTATAATTATAATTTTATATTAAACTAAAATTATTATAAAAAATTATTATAAATAATTAATACATTAAAAATACTTAATAATAATTTTTATTTAAATTATTAATAATAATAACTAACAATAATTACTATTATTAATTAGTTTTTGATTAAAAATTTAATTCATTTTTTTACACTCTTTTTCATTTACTAATTTTTTATAAGTATCAAAATAATTTAATTATTGTTATTTATATTTTATTTGTAAATATTATAAACTCTTCTATTTAAGTATATTATAAAATTTTATTAAAACCACTATAATTACTACTTTTATTATTTGAAAATATTTTATTTGTAATTTTTATCATAATTACCACTTTATTTTAATTATTATAATTTTTATTAATTTTATTCAAAAATTAATAAATAATAATAATTATTACTAGCTATTATTATTAATAATTTAAATAAAAATTATTAATAAATTATTATTAATGTATTAATTAATTATAATATATTTTAACTGTTGTAATAATAATAACTTAATAGAATAATGATAATTTTAATTATAGTTATAGGACCCGCTTAAGTTACTATAACTTACACGGTTTTTTTTTATGTTCAATTTCGGTTAGCTCTATATACTTATCATTATTTTCTTTGGCCCTATATAATTATTGACACAATTTTGTTTTGGCCCTATATAGTTATTGGTATAATTTCGCTTGGCCCCATATACTTTGTATTATTTATATTTAATTTATAAATATTATAAAATTATTATTTATATATATTATAAAATTTTATTAAAATATTTATATTTTTTTATTATATTTAAATCATTAAAGTATTAAAATAACTCCTAAATTTTTAAATTCTAAAAATACTTTTCATTTTAATTAAAATAACAAAAAGTATTAAATAGATTATAATTATAATTATTATATTAAATTATTATTATTATAACAATAAATTTTTTATTTAAATTAATAATAATAAGTGGTAATTATAAAATAAAAATAAATTATAATAATATAAATGAAGAGTATTCAAATTGCAAAAATACTCTTTATTTAAATTAAAAATATAATAATTATTAAATAGATTATAATATAATTACAATTGTTATATTAAATTGTTATTATTATTATAATTAATTAATACATTAATAATAATTAATAATAATTTTTATTTAAATTATTAATAATATAACTAACAATAGTAATTATTATTACACTCTTTTGTTCACTAATTCTTTGTAAGTGTAAAAATAATTTTATTATTATTATTTATATTTTATTTGCAAATATTATAAAATTTTCTATTTACGTATATTACAAAATTTCATTAAACCCTTATATTTTTTTTCATTTTATTTAAAATTTTAAAGTATTAAACTAACCTCTATAATTTTTAAATTCTAAAAATATTCTTTATTTAAATTAAAAGAATAAAAATTATTAAATAGATTATAACTATAATTATAATTATCATTATTTTATTAAATTATTATTATTATAACAGTTAAAATTTATTATAATTAATTAATACATTAATAATATTTTTATTTAAATTATTAATAATAATAACTAACAATAATTATTATTAATAATTAAGCTTTGAATAAAAATAATAAAAATTACAATAATTAAAATAAAAGTAATAATTAGGATAAAAATTACAAATAAAATATTTTCAAATAATAAAAGTAGTAATTATAGTGGTTTTAATGAAATTTTATAATATATGTAAATAGAAGAGTTTATAATATTTACAAATAAAATATAAATAACAATAATTAAATTATTTTGATACTTATAAAAAATTAGTAAATGAAAAAGAGTGTAAAAAATGAATTAAATTTTTAATAAAAAATTAATTAATAATAGTAATTATTATTAGTTATTATTATTAATAATTTAAATAAAAATTAATATTAAGTATTGTTAATGTATTAATTAATTATAATAATTTTTATTTAATATAACAATTATAATTATAATTATAACCTATTTAATAATTATTATATTTTAAATTTGAACAAAGAACATTTTTAGAATTTAAAAATACACTTTATTTATTTTTTTATAATTTTTTTTATTTTATTAATTGTTAATAATAACAAATATTGTTAGTTATTTTTATTAATAATTTAAATAAAAATTTTATTGTTATAATAATAATAATTTAATCTAATAATTATAATTATTATCAATTTAATATTTTTTTATTCTTTTAGTTTAAATAAAGATTCAAATAAAATAAAAAAATAAATAATTTAATGAAATTTTATATTATATGTAAATGAAAATGTTTTTAATATTTATAAATAAAATATAAATAACAGTGAGTATATGGAGCTAAACGAAATTGTGTGAAAAAAAACAAGTAACTTTGTACAAATAGTTATAATTTATTTAATAATTTTTATTCTTTTAATTTAAATAAAGTGTCTTTTTAAAATTTAAAAATTATAGAAATTAGTTTAATACTTTAAAATTTAAATAAAATGAAAAAAATATAAAGAATTAATGAAATTTTATAATATATGTAAATAGAAAATTTTATAATATTTATAAATAAAATATAAATAACAACAATAAAATTATTTTAGTACTTATAAAGAATTAGTAAATAAAAAAGAGTGTAATAATAATTACTATTGTTAGTTATTATTATTAATAATTTAAATAAAAATTATTATTAATTATTGTTAATGTATTAAATAATTATAATAAATTTTTTATAATAATAATAATTTAATATAACAATTGTAATTATAATTATAATTTATTTAATAATTAGTATAAGAGTATTTTTAGAATTTAAAAATACTCTTCATTTATATTCTTATAATTTATTTGTAATTTATTAATTTTTTATTAAAAATAAATAATAATAATAATAATTAGTTATTATATTTAATAATTTAAATAAAAAATTTATTGTTATAATAATAATAATTTAATATAATAATTATAATTATGATTTATTTGATATTTTTATTTTAATTAAAATAAAGAATATTTTTAAAATTTAAAAATTATAGGAATTATTTTAATATTTTAATAATTTAAATAAAATAAAAAAATATAAAAATTTTAATAAAATTTTATAATACATATAAATAAAAAGTTTATAATATTTATAATTTAAATATAAATAGTATAAAATATATGAGGCCGTATAAAATTATGTTAATAATTATATAGGATCAAATATAATAGTCTTAATAATTATATAAAGTCAAACAAAAATAATGATAAATATATAAAAACAAAAAAAATTATACGTAAAAAAAATAAAAATAAAAACCGTTACGTAACTTAGGCGGGCGTTATATTTAATATAACGGCCAACGAAATCTTTCTTAATTCTGTACAAAGTTATTATCTGATTCCTTTTAAGGATTCCTCGCAACAGCCATCCTTTTTCTTTTGTACGGACACTTGCTTTCTTGTGAAGCAACTTCATTCTGTTTTAACACGTATGGGTATTTATTTTTTCTTTTTTAAAAAAGTTGCTTTCAGGATTTTAAGGATGATTTTGAAGTGGGTTCTTGACATTGTGGTTGTTGTTTTGATTAGACAGAGAGAGAAGAAATGATGATGGAGGGTGAAGCTAGCAATAGTAGTAGCAAGAAGAAGAAAGCAGTTCCCTATGACTATGGTTTCACTGATACTGTATTCTCTTGGTCTCTCGAGGACATTTTTAATGAAGATCTTTTTAAGGACAAGGTTTGCTTTCTTTCCATATTCATCCTCATTTTTCAGCCTTTTGAATAATTTTTTTTTTTAATATATATTTCTCGGGGATATAAAGGTTTGGCCGTGCTAACTTACATCTATATGAAAATGCTCTTTTGGAATCGGGACTTGGATTATTTCTTAATTTCACCGTTTATTTTATGTGACTACACAATTAAAAGTAGAATAAATCTTCACCTCATGCTGTAATAGATGAAGATATATGTGTTGTAAAATCCTTCAAAGTTTAGAGCAGTTTCCAAGAACACTTTTCTAGTTGGTTAGTTTCTAGCAATTCACTTTTTGAGTTGGAAGTTTTTTTGATATTTTAATTAGTATGTCTAGCATCTTCCTTTCAATTATATATATTGATGTTTACCAATATTAATAATGTATTTCTAATTTTGGTTTTAAGGAAGGCAGAATATCACCTGTTATCAAAACTACTATTCAAAAGCATCTAAGAGTGGAACTTATAGCTTGTATAGTGCTTATGAATATTTAACATCAAGTTTCTTGGGTTTAGCCATTTCTGATTTCAGTTACCTTCAGTGATTGTGGCACGAAGATTATAGATTGCTTAGGCAAGGTTCTATGAGTCTCCTATGTGACTATTGCTCTACATGAACATTTACATTACCAGTCCTCTTATATGCACGACTGTAAACATCCATGTGTGTTTTTGGCTTCTGTTTGTGCCATTCTCCCCATTATATGTTTCTGCTAGCTAAGTTTGTCTTATTAGTCAAACGTACACTAACTCGTACTTCATTCTTTTTAGGTGAAACAAATTCCATTCTCGTTTCAGTCTGTCAGTCAGTATTTTGAGTCGTTTGTTTTCCCCTTGTTGGAAGAAACACGAGCAAACCTGATGTCAGGCATGGAAAAAATTTCAAAAGCACCTTTTGCTCAAGTGGTTGCTTTTGAGGATTCCAAGCCCTATGGATCAATGTTGTATGATGTTAAGGTTGATTACTGGAGAAATAGATTCACTGATCTTGGCAAAGAGCCTTACAAAACACTGCCAGGGGATATTTTAGTTCTTGCAGATGCTAAGCCTGAAACTGCTTCTGATCTGCAGAGGGTGGGAAGGATGTGGACTTTTGTATCAGTCGCAAATTTAACAGAGGATGAGAGTGAAATTGATACTGGTTCCACTTATTTTAAAGTCAATGCCACTGAAGAAATCCAAATTGATGGTGCAAAGAAATCTCATGTTGTGATTTTCTTGACAAATAGAACTTCTAACAGAAGAATATGGAACTCCTTGCATAGGAAGGGAAATATGAAGATTATCAAGGAACTTCTGTGCAACGATTCTGGGGTAAGTGTTTTGGTGATGGTCTTTAGATTATGTTCTTTCTTGATGACATGTAATTACATTATCTTAACTAGTTTGGAATGTCCTTTAATATGAGGGACTGCAAGATGAATTGAATATATATTATGATCAAAGTAGGATAACATGAATGACTTTTAAGGTCATTGAATATACTTCTGCCTTCTGAAATTAGCTGTGGATTGATTATTAAGCTTCTATCTCTGAGTGTCAGGTTGACAAAACATGTGAACTCTGTTCTATGCAAAGTGAGGGCATCTGGAATGAGATATGGGGTCCTAGTTTATCTTCTACCCTCAATGATTCACAGGTACAGGCTGTCTTATCTTGTCTTTGTCAAATGCATTGTGACCACAAGGCCACAGTCCAACTTATATGGGGCCCACCAGGGACGGGAAAAACTAAAACTGTTAGTATGCTGCTCGTTCTCCTCTTACAAATGGAATTCAGAACCCTTGTTTGCACCCCAACAAATGTTGCGATTAAGGAACTTGCCTCTCGTGTTGTGAAACTTGTGAAAGAATCAGTTGAAAGAGATGGTAGAGATACTCTGTTTTTGCCGCTGGGAGATATTCTCTTATTGGGAAACAATGAGCGTCTAAAAGTTGATTCTGGAGTTGAGGAAATATATTTGGACTATCGTGTTAAGAGGCTTGCAGATTGCTTTTCACCGCTCACTGGTTGGAGCCATTGCTTTGCTTCCATGGTAGATTTCCTTGACAATTGTGTTTCTCAGTATCATATTCATATAGAAAATGAATTGATGAAGCAGAGTGAAGATATCAATGGAGACATAATCAATAAGAAAGAATGTGGGAAGGAAGCCGATGCGAGCGACGTGGAGATTAAACCATTTCTTGAATTTCTCAGAGACACATTTCAATGTATTGCAGCTCCACTTAGGAGTTGCATTTTTAACTTTTGTACTCATATTCCCAAATATTACATGGGGGAAGGTAATTTTCAAGACATGGCAACCCTTATAAGTTTACTTGATTCTTTTGAAACCTTACTATTTGAAGACAACTTGGTTTCTGAAGAGCTTGAGGAACTTCTTTCACATTCAGTAGATGAAGATTTATCTCAGTCAACTGTGGATATAAAGTATTTGTTACACAAGAGGAGAAGCGAATGTCATTCTGTGTTGAGAAAACTTCGGAGTTCTTTTAATGAACTTAACCTTCCAGGAGCTGTGCACAAAGATTCACTTGAAGATTTACTTAAGCATTTCTGTTTAGAAAGGGCTTCTTTGTATTTTAGCACTGCTTCAAGTTCATATCTGCTGCATTCAGTGACAATAGAACCGCTGAACTTTCTAGTTATCGATGAAGCAGCACAGATGAAGGAAAGTGAATCAACCATACCTCTACAGCTCCCGGGTATAAAGCATGCAGTTCTTTTTGGCGATGAGTGTCAATTACCAGCAATGGTTGAAAGCAAGGTATGTCAAAAGAACTTGAGTTGAACTGGAGTACATAACTTTCAGTACATTTGAGATTTGAAACTTCAATTTTTTTTCATTTTTTAAAATCCTTTTTACCTTTCTTTTCAGGTTTCTGGTGAAGCTTATTTTGGTAGAAGTTTATTTGAGAGGTTGAGCTATTTGAGACACTCGAAACACCTGCTCAGCATACAGTACAGAATGCATCCATCCATTAGCCTCTTCCCAAACTCATATTTCTATGAAAACAAGATTCGTAATTCCCCTACTGTTAGGAAAAGAAGCTATGAAAAACGATTTTTGCCAGGGCCAATGTATGGCCCATATTCCTTTATCAATGTACGTGGTGGAAGAGAAGAGTTCATTGAGCACAGCTGTAGAAATGTGATAGAGGTATCTGTAGTGATGAAAATTCTGCAGAACTTGTACAGAGGTATGTCTTGGTTGAGCCTCATTTTTGCATACATCTAAATATTTTAGCCTCACTGGAGAGCTTTTGTTTATTTGACTTTTGATATTCCCTTTGACAAAGAAGATATACTTCCGTCTTACAAACATTTTCTGCTTCTATGATCCTGTGTGTTTGTTGAATCATTCTTGGACCATTTTTCTAATAAAGGCTGCAATACTATATGAATTCATTTTATTTCCTTTTAAACATAATTGAAGAAAAAGAGGAGTGATCAGATGCAATGATGCAATTAAGAGATTGAATGACGCAATGATGATATAGATGAAATTGTGCGAGCATTCTGACTGCATTCCTGGGAAGAGATATCCCTGTCATCTCTACAAAATATTTATCTTTTAGCCTTCTTAATGCATAATATAAGTAACTTATGCTCGAATCTATTGAAAAAGCTCATCAATGTTAAATATTTCTTTCTGTCAATGTACTTGAATACCAATAACACATCAATTTTTTGATATCCTTGTGATGTTTCTAAATGAAGCTTGGATTGACTCAAAAGAGAAGCTCAGTATTGGTATAGTGTCGCCTTACATTGCACAAGTTGTTGCAATCCAAAAAAAGCTTGGAAGTAAGTATGCGAACAGTGCAGGCTTTGCTGTGAAAGCGATGTCCATTGATGGTTTCCAGGGAGGAGAAGAGGACATAATTATTATTTCAACTGTAAGATCCAACGGCGGTGGATCAATTGGTTTCATATCCAATCCTAAGAGAGTTAACGTTGCTCTTACAAGGGCTAGGTAACATGGAATATCTGAGAATATTACTCCTTAATAGGAAATTATTTTGAACTTGTATGGTGAATAACTTTGGTCCATTTGAATCCTTATAGGCACTGTCTTTGGATTTTGGGGAGTGAAAGAACTTTAACTCGTAATAAATCTGTTTGGGAAGCCTTAGTCTGTGATGCTAAGGCTCGTCAGTGTTTCTTTAATGCTGATGATGATAAGGATTTAGGCAAATCAATATTAGAGGCGAAGAAAGAGCTTGACGAATTAGATGAACTCCTTAATCCGGGAAGTATACTTTTCAGACGTCAAAGATGGAAGGTACTTAATTTTAGTTGCCATATTTTCTTTCCTAATCAATGTATCTGTCGTGGCTTGTTGGTAATTATTTTCTGCTTTCCTTAGGTTAATTTCAGTGACAACTTTTTGAAATCATTTGGAAAGCTGACTTCAGGCCAGACCAAAAAGTTGGTTATCAACCTTCTACTGAAACTTTCTGGTGGCTGGCGACCGAAGAAGAGGAATGTGGACTCAGTCTGTAGAAGCTCTTTACACATCATTAAGCAATTCAAGGTTGAAGGATTCTATATTATTTGCACAATTGACATTGTAAAGGAGTCAAAGTACTTTCAAATTTTGAAAGTCTGGGATATATTGCCTTTGGAGAATGTCCAAAACTTGTTGACACGTCTGGATAACATATTTGTGAAGTACACTGATGAGTTTATTAATCATTGCAAAGAAAAATGTATTGAGGGGTATGTCTCTTCTTTTTAACTCTGTTGGATATGAATCAATTTTATAATTTGTAGATATTAGCTGCATTGCTTGAACAAAACAATACGATCGTTTATTGATGGTTGGAACTTTATTTTAATTATATTTGCCTGTTTCTTTGTACCCAGGAATTTAGAGGTTCCAAAGAATTGGGCAACTACTTCCAATATTGTCCGTTTCAAGAGTCTTGCCGACAATGAAAGTGGGAGTGACGGCAGTGGAGCTGCTTCTGATGGTAGAAGTTATGCTGAGAATTCAAATGTGAGTGATAGCCTGTTGCTGATGAAGTTCTACTCGTTATCAGCAGGTGTAGTGAGGCACCTCCTATCTGACCGTGATGGTAGAGAATTGGATCTTCCATTTGAAGTGACAGACGAACAATTGGAGATGATCCTTTTTCCTAGGAGCGCCTTTATAGTTGGTCGGTCGGGTACTGGGAAAACTACTGTTCTGGTAATGAAATTATTTCAGAAAGAAAAACTTCACAATATGGCACTGGAAGGATTCTTTGGAGTAACTAATAGTTCCCGGGAAACTGAGGCTGAGGAGGATTTTGGGAAAACTGAAAGGGTTATCTTGCGCCAACTTTTTGTGACAGTCAGTCCTAAATTATGTTTTGCAGTAAAGCAACATATATCTCACATGAAAAGGTGCGTGGGCTTGTTTTAATGAAATTTCTGTTAAGTATTTATTTTTTCTTTAGGGTTCTAATTTTTTTTTTAAAATCCTTTTCTCCTTAAATCTAGAAATGACAATTCGCATGAGTTGAATAATTTAGGTTCTACATGATTGGTTTTTTCTCTCCTCTTCTGTTGTGGAATTTAGAAAGTTTAAATTTCTAAAACCAAATATATTATTTTTGATTTCTTTAAATGTTAAAAGGTAGAAGGCATATTTATGAGTTGAGTAAATTTGCTATATTGTCAAACATCTTTTGTCGGGACTCAAAGTAAATGCTTCTAATAATTCCATAAGGATTTTTTTTCTTTTAATTTTTATTTTGCGTGAAATTTTCTTTTCTGGATTACTATGAGTTTCTTTTCTTTTTTCCAAAAGAGGAATATTGGAGTTTTACCTTATTCCCTCACTTAATGAGGTTGGAACTGAGGATCTTTGCTGTATGAAGGCAATGCTCTTGCCACTGGAGCTAAGCCTTTGTCTCTAAAAACAAAGGAGAAGAATCCTTTTTTTTATTATTATCTTTTGTCATACTTACAATTGGTGCAATAGGGTTAATATATACGACTATAAATTCTAATATAAATTCCTAGTTCTGAGAAATAATCAAATTAGGAATAACTACGTAAATCAGACAACTCATCCTAGAAATCATTAGAAATCAGAAAAGTTAACTATTTAATCTTTCCATATTTTCTAACCCTCCTCAAGTTGGTGCATAAATATTGATCATGCCCAACTTGCTTATGAAAGATTTAAATTTTGGTCTGAAGTATCCCTTGGTAAAACATTAACGGTTTGTTGCTTTGAAGTGACGAATGGCATACGAATAACTCTATTCTCCAAATTTTCTTTAATAAAATGCCTATCAATCTTAATGTGCTTTATACGATCATGCTGAATTAGATTATTTGCAATGCTTGTCGCTGATTTGTTATCACAGAATAGTCTTATAGGTGTTTCAATATCTAATCGCAGTTCTCCAATGATCCTTTTAATCCATAACACCTCACAAACTCTATTTGTCATGGCTTTAAACTTAGCTTCAGTACTACTTTAGCAACTACATTTTGATTTTTGTTTCGCTGAGCAACTAAATTTCCCCATAAGAAGATATAATAACCAGAGGTTGATCTTCTATCTGAAATTGAGCCTACCCAATCTGCATTTGTGAAAAATTCTACATTCTTTTGATCATTCTTTTTAAACAACAACCTCCTTCCAAGTGTGTTCTTTAAATACCTGAGAATCTTGTAAACTATCTCCAAGTGTTCCATATAAGGTGAGTGCATATATTGACTTACAACACTAACAACAAAGATAATATCAAGTCTTGTATAGGATAAATAAATGAGTTTCTCTACAAGACATTGGTACCTACCTTTGTCAACTGGAATTTCATCAGAAATCTCTCCTAACTTCTAATTAGGATCCATAGGTGTATCACTTGGTTTGTAACCACTTATTCCTGTCTCCTCTAGCAAGTCCAGAACATGCTTTCTTTATGACATAAAAATTCTCATTCTAGATCTTGCAACTTACATACCTAGAAAATAACATAAGGGACCCAAATCCTTAATTTCAAATTTTGATGCCAGCTGATTCTTTAGCCTACTCATCTCATCACTATCACTCCTTCGAAGTACTATGTCGTCTATGTATACAATCAGGATATTCATCTTTCCACCATCTGTGTGTTTAACAAATATGGTATGATTAGATTGTCCTTGACTATATCCTTTTTTTCTAACAAACTTGGTAAATCTCTCAAATCAAGCATGAGGTGACTGCTTCAGTTCATAAAAGGATTTCTTTAATTTACACATTCTTCCTTCAAACCTATTTTCAAAACCAGGTAGCGCATCCATATAGACTTCCTCTTCTAGTTCTCTATTAAGAAACACATTTTTAATATCCAATTGAAACAATGACCACTCCAAATTAACAACTACAGATACTAGTACTTGAACAGTATTTAGCTTGGCCACAAGAGCAAACGTCTCCTGATAGTAAACTCCATAGGTTTATGTGAATCTTTTTGCTACTAACCTTGCTTTATAGTGTTCCAAGGATCCATCTGATTTGAATTTCACAGTGAAAAGTCACTTGCAACCAGCAATCAATTTTCCTTCAGGCAAATAAACCATCTTCCATGTTCCTTTTTTTTTTTTTTTTTCTAAAGCCTCTATTTCTTCATGAACAACCTTCTTCCATCCAGGAACCTTTAGTCCTTCATGTATAGACTTAGGTATATCCACACTTGACAATTGTGAGACAAAAGTATGATAAGATGATGACAAATTTTTATAAGACACAAAATTGGAAAGGAGATGTTGAGTACATGATCTAATTCCTTTCCTAAGAGCTATGGGAAGATCTAGAGGGTCAGAATGTACTTGTGGAATAGATACATATACAAATTCTATAGATTCAGAGATTGTACTTGGTTTTTCAGAATCAGTGCTTTTTAGATTTGGAATTGGATTAGATTCTTACTCTGAGGAAATATAGCTACGTCTCTCTTACTTTGAATCTGTCTCTTTTTAGTGTAAGTTTTTCAGTGTAAGTTTTTCTAAACAATGTCTCATCATTAAAGTGTGCCTTATCTATTATTATAGTGTTAGTTTTATGTTTAGGCACCAAGGTAGTCCTCCTATTCTTCTTATTCAAGGTATCAAGATTAAAAATTGTAATTTCAATATTTGCCTTACTATTTAAATAATTAGTACTCATGTCAATCTTAAACACTGAGTCTTCATTTTCTTTTCCCTCGTGAAGAGAAGGATTAAAAAAACTTTAAAGCTCAAAGAATGTAACATCCATTGTGACAAAATATATATATATATATATATATATATATATATATATATTTTTTTTTTTTTTTTGCTAGGATCAAAATATTTATACCCTTTTTGTGCGATAGAATGTTTTAAAAAAATACATTTTACAGCCCGTGGATCTAGTTTATCCCTATTATGGTTGTGTATATGTACAAAGGCAACAAATCCAAAGACCTTTAAAGGGAAATCAGAAGTCAGACGTGACATTGAATTTTTTTTTTAAAACTATCAATGGTGTCTTAAAGCTCAAAACCCTTGATGGCATCCTGTTAATACGATATATAGCAATAAGAATTGCTTCCCCTACCAAGTTTTTAGGAACTCTAGTAGTGAACATCAAAGACCTAGCTACTTTTAGAAGGTGCTTATTTTTTCGTTCTGCTATTCCGTTTTGTTGAGGAGTGTTAATACAAGAACTATGATGAATAATTCTTTTTTCTAAAAAAAATAACCCCAATATGTGATTAAAGTATTTCTTCTCATTATCATTTCGAAACTTTATTTTTTGTTTGAAATTGTGTTTCGACCATATAATAAAAGTTTTTAAAAACTTGTTTTGCTTCAAATTTTTCTTTGAGTAGGTAGACCTAAGTTAGGCAAGTATGACCATCAATAAATGTTATAAATTATTTTTTTCTAAAATTAATTAGTGTCCTAGAGGGGCTCCACACATCACTATGAATAAGGTGAAAAGGCTTGAATGTTTTATATAGTTGTTTAGGAAAAGATGTACGATGGTGTTTAGCTAATTGACAAATATCGCATTAAAAAGAAAATGGGATTTTATTACAAAACAAGCTTGAAAAAAATATTTTAAATATGACAAGTTAGGATCGCCTAAACTACGGTGCCATAACATTATTTCATCATCGATAGAACTAAAGCATGCTTTAATATTTGAAAATTGTGATTGTTGACACATATAATTCCCATCCAAGTAATAAAGACTGCCATACTCTCTAGCAATGCCAATCATCTTCCTTATGTCTAGTTTTTGAAATTCACAACAATTTGAAAGAAATTTAGTACAACACTTAAAGTTACGAGTTATTTTACTGGCAGATAGAAGATCACAAGAGAGATTTAGAACATGAAAGACATCGTAAAAAATGAAAGTATTAGAGATAATAATTGATCTTTTCCCAGCAATTGCTGAGAGAGAGCCATCAGCAATCTTAATTTTTTGATTGCCTACACAAGGACTATAGGGAAAAACAATTTATAGAATCTAGTCATATGATCTGTGGCAGCTGGATCAATTATCCATGGACGAAAAGGAATTGTAGACACATTAAAGACTGCAGAAAAATAATTAGCTTTTTGGGATAAGGCACAAGAAGAAGATATAGGATTAGTCAATCGTGTGGATTGAAAAGTTCATACAGTTATTCTAACCGCTCGTTACTGAATGAAGGTGTTACAGCTGTGGTTATTGTGTTTCCAATTCCTCCGTGGCTGAGCGGAAGGTCTTTGAGTCACATGTTGACTGACTAGCATTCCGTGGCCTTCAATTGGGAGGTTTTCCATGTAAATCCCAACAAGTCTATCTAGTGTGACGTGGTTTGTGGCAATGATCACATCACACCTTTTCTCTTTTCTTGTTCTACCATGACTGGGATGGGAATTATTTTCATTGGTCCTTGTCATTAGGGCTGAAACTTTTGGAACAGATGAGGTTTTTTTCCTTAACATCGTTTTGCGTCGACCTTCCTCTCTTCGTACTTCTGAAAACACTTCCCAGATTGATGGCAAAGGGTTTCTGCCAAGAATTCGGTCTCGAACTTCATCAAGCCTCTTATTCAAACCTGCTTAAAACTCATAAACACGATCATTTTCAATTCGTTTCAAGTAATGAACACTATCTGTCATACAGGCCCAATCATCTTCATAGCAGAGATCAAGCTTTGACCATAACACCTTCATCTCGTTGTAATACTCAATAACCTTATGATCACCTTGCCTAGCTTGCCATAGTCTTGTTTTCAACTCAAAAATCTGTAATGAATTTTTGAGATTTGAATACGTTTCTCAGATAGCATCCCACACATCCTTTCCGGTGGGAAGAAACAAATATGACCTCCGAATTTAAACTTCCGTAGAATTGATTAACCAAGATATAACCAGGGAATTTTCCGACTTCTAAGTTTGTCATGTTAGATTAGTTTTTTCTGGGTCCTTCGTCTCAACAATGAGATAGCCAAATCTGCCTTTGCCATCGATCATCAACTTAATGGATTGTGCCCATTCTATATAGTTCTTACCATTCAATTTGTGAACGGTTAATTGCATGAGAGAAACCTTACTTCCATTCAGGTTTTCCAATCCTGATGGTAGAAGCTCTCCTGTGCCCACTCCAGTAGATGTGGAACTGGTGTCACCTGTCATTGCAGCACTAGGCATGGCATTTTGTGCCATTACAACAAGAATTAATGGAACAGAAACAATGAACAGAGTTGAATAGGATTAAGCTAGGCTTATTTCAACCTAGCTTTGATACCATGAAAACAAAGGAGAAGAATCCCTTTTTTTATTATTATCTTTTGTCATACTTACAACTGCAATAGGGTTACCATGTAGGACTATACATTCTTAATATAAATTCCTAATTTTGGGAAGTAATCAAATTAGTAATAAGTGCACAAATCAGTCAGCTCATCTTAGAAATCGTTAGAAATCAAAAAGGTCAACTATCTAATCTTTCCATATTTTCTACAAGTTTCAGATTACAATGAATTGAAATGACAACTCAGAGTTAACTTCTTAGTTTAAGTTTAAACGGGTTAACTATCTCTCCCTCTCTCTCTCTCTCCTTTTTTTTTCCCCTTTTTTCTCATGTTGGAAATAGAAAAAGAATCCAAATTTTCTGTGCTGTGTAATTTGAAAATCTTATACGGTATATGAAGCTTTAGGCTTCTTAGTCAAAACACATTGCAATGCATCGTCTTGCTGGAATTGGTTTGGACCAATATGTATGAAAATCAAGTTCTATTTGTAAATATTGATAATCCTTTCAAATTTCAGAATCTCAACTGCAGTTTTTGGCTTTAAATTCTTGTTTAAGTGTATCTTAACATTTTATTTACAACGAGGCTTGCTTTCTGGTGTTTAAAAATATTTTGACTCGTGAAATTTGATTGATGCAATTGCAAATCATCCTACTAGTGGGATATGCAATTGGAATCATGTTTAGGCAGCCTACATTTTTATTCGTTGCTACTTCCTACTATCTGAACAACAGTGTCAGTATTTTTTGGTTCTCAGCTGTATCCACCAAATTTCTAATCAATTTTAATATTTTGCTGGACATTTGCTACATGGAAGATGTTTCATGTCTAATAATTGGCCTGTCTAAATCTACAGTTCTACCATTGGTGGGAAGTTTGCAGCAGAAAGCAGTTTAATTGATATTGATGATATTGATGATGCCGAACAATTTAAAGACATCCCAAATTCTTTTGTTGATATTCCTGCTCAGTCTTACCCTCTTGTCATAACATTTCATAAGTTTTTGATGATGTTGGATGGGACTTTGGGTAATTCATTCTTTGAGCGATTCCATGATATATGGAAAAACTATGGTCAATTACAAAATTCAAAATCAGTCTTCATAGAGACCTTTATCAGGAAGAAGGAAGTTAACTACGAAAGGTTTTGTTCATCCTACTGGCCTCATTTTAATGCACAACTAACAAGGAAGCTTGATCCTTCTAGAGTCTTTACTGAGATTATATCTCATATAAAAGGTGGCCTCCAATCCATTGATGTTGTTAATGGTAAACTCAATCGAGAGCATTATGTTAATTTATCAGAGATCAGGAATTCTAGCCTTAGCAGACAGAAAAGAGAGAGAATTTATGATATGTTTGAAGACTATCAACAAATGAAGAAGAGGAACGGTGAATTTGATTTGGCTGATCTAGTTAATGATCTTCATCATCGACTTAAAGAAGAAAGTTATAAGGGTGATGAATTCCATTTTGTTTACATTGACGAAGTTCAAGATCTTACCATGAGTCAAATTGCTCTGTTCAAGTACGTCTGCAGAAATATTGAAGAGGGTTTTGTTTTTTCGGGTGATACAGCACAGACAATTGCTAGGGGGATTGACTTTAGGTTTCAAGACATACGATCCTTGTTCTACAAGAAGTTTGTATTGGAATCGAGAAATAATGGTAATGATGGAAGACAAGAAAAAGGACAAATCTCTGATATTTTCAATTTGAATCAGAATTTCCGTACCCATGTAGGTGTGCTTAACTTGGCTCAAAGTATCATTGAACTTCTTTACCGGTTCTTCCCTCACTCTGTTGATATTTTAAAACCTGAGACTAGTCTTATATATGGAGAGCCTCCCATTTTGCTTGAATCTGGGGATGAGGAAAATGCAATCTTAAAAATTTTTGGAAACACTGGAGAAGTTGGGGGGAACATGGTCGGTTTTGGGGCAGAGCAAGTAATATTGGTCCGTGATGACTCTGTTCGCAAGGAAATCTCTAATTATGTTGGGAAGCAAGCTCTTGTGCTGACAATAGTAGAGAGCAAGGGCCTTGAATTTCAGGTTATTTATTATTGAAAAGTTTTTATTGCTAGTGGAGTAACAAGAATTGAGTTTTGTTTTGATAGATTATATTCATGCTATCTCCTTTTGACTACTCTTCTTATCTATGTTGATCTTTTTATTAGTGGGGGTTTTCTGTGTTCTAATAAACAGTTTAAAAAATGCACTATTTCCTCTGTTACCCCTTGTGAGATTCTTCACCATGGACAATGTATGATAAGCATGTCCGGTAACTAATAAAAGAAGAAAACGTCAGGAAGCTCAAACTCACTATAATATGTTTAGATAGAGGTTTTTCAGTTGAATGAACTAGCACCACATGTTGTCGATCAGAAATGAGTACTTATATATGGAAATAAAACCAAGTAATATGACCAATTCTAAGGGTAAAATACAACACTTGGAGTCATTTCACTGTCAAATAAGATAATATAAGAAACTGATGAAGTTCATACTAAATTGAGTCGTAACAGCCTTTGCAAGCATGGGTTTTACTTTTAATTTGATTTGATTTTCTAAAAGTTTCTATTTCATACATCCAAGTTTTCATCCCTTGTATTCAACTGCAGTTATTATGAATTCTAAATATTTACATAATTGATTTATGCTATCTCCTTCTATAGGATGTCCTGTTATACAAATTTTTTAGCGCTTCACCTCTTAAAAATCAGTGGAGGGTGGTATATGAATATATGAAGGAACAAGCTTTGCTTGACTGCATATCGCCTATATCCTTCCCAAGCTTCAATGAAGCAAAACACAACGTTTTGTGCTCTGAACTGAAGCAACTATATGTAGCCATCACTCGCACAAGGCAGAGGCTGTGGATCTGGGAGAATGAGGAATTCTCCAAACCTATGTTTGAGTATTGGAAGAAAAGGTTCCTTGTTCAAGTTAGGCAGTTGGATGATTCACTTGCACAGGCAATGCATGTAGCAAGCAGCCTGGAGGAGTGGAAGTCGCAGGGCATTAAGGTTTGTGAAATCTGGAAAACTTTTATCACTTCTGTGCGTGCGTGCATGCGCGCGTGTGTGTGTGTGTGTGAAGACATTTCTTGGTCTAATTTCTGAATGTATTATGCTCTTTCACTACCATGGATGTTAATTTTGTTGTGACGTCATCTCCTTATTTCTGGCACTGTAAGGAGATTTGACATTCATATTTAGACTGCATGCATACATGGCATAGATTAAAACATGGTGATCAATTAATATCACCATTACTTTACAATTACTACCATTTATTATCATTTTCTATGTAGTACCTCTTTCATTGTCACTTCCCTTTCTTGAGAAGACACTTTGGTCAACTTTTTACTGGAAAAATAGCATGATTTTGCCGCGCATATCAAAATATGGTCATTAACAATTAGGTCCACGTGCTTTTGTTTGTGATTTATGTTGCTTTTATTGGTTCTAAGTGATCCGCAATAAACTTTGGGATGACATTGACATTGCTAATAGTGCTGCTGTTTCTGTTACTTCTATTTACTGCTGGCTAAATGGATGTTGATGTTAACACCCTCCATTTTCTTCTAGTAAGAGTGAGATGTATGTTTGTTCCTTGTCAAAATCAAATAGCTTTTCCTTTCTGCTAATTATGTGCTGTTTTCAGCTGTTTTATGAGCAAAATTATGAAATGGCAACAATATGCTTTGAAAAAGCCAAGGACACCTATTGGGAAGGAAGGTCTAAAGCATCTGGCCTCAAGGCAACAGCTGATCGTATTAGCAGTTCAAACCCTATAGAGGCTAACATTATTCTTAGGGAAGCTGCCAAAATTTTTGAAGCCATAGGAAAGGTTGATTCTGCTGCCAAATGCTTTTTTGATTTGGGGGAGTATGAGAGAGCAGGTGTGAATCTGATCTTTAGTTGAAAGAAGATAATGCTGTGTTATGGCCTTAGTTTTATTCTTGTTATGTTCTTTCTGAACCTTAAAAATTGTATCATCATTTTCATTAAAAATTATATCATCATTTTCAATCTGTCTGATAAACGACTTTGATATTTAGTTGGATGAATATAATTCTGCCATTCTATGATGTTCGGAATTTGGTACTTTCAGGATAGTTGTAGATTATGGATAAACTCTTGATTTGATTTAAGCTTGAGGATGGTGATTTAATGTTTACATTTCTTTGGAATGCTTTTTTCTTAGAAATAACTTAAACAGTGTGGTTAATTGCAATTTCCAGAACAGCAGATAAAACGTGTATGAGCTGATAATGGCTTATGATGATGTAATTGTTAATATTCATGGTAGTCAACTATTCCAGAACTGCAGAATACTGTACTTATCATGAAGTGACCTATTATGTCAATCAATCATTCCACTTGATACTATTTGTTGGTTGTGGGTTTGAGGATAAATTTTTCTTTCCTCACTGTCAACAAGAACTTTTCCGTGTAATGGGTTTAGCTTATTTTGCAGTTAGCATCTCCCCTCTCTTCTCTGTTGGATAGGCCTGTAGAAGTGATTAAAGTTGTTTGCAGAATGTCAGTATGCATGTACTTAAGATGGCTTCAATCTTATAGAAAGTTCAACATTAAATGAGCTAAACTGAGTTTAGAATTTTGGTTTATGACGACACACAAAAATGAAACTTGACATCTATTTTAAATTTACCTTGGTGTGTTTGTTTGCATTAATCTTTTTCTCTTTTTGCCCTTGTTTTCCCTAGAAATTCTTTTGTAGTAGTTAATGATAAAAAAGAGGGACAAAAATTCTTGCTTATAATTTTGAAGGATTTTTCCGGCAATAAATTTGACAATCAGATTAACTTCTGATTCTTGTAGGCACGATTTATTTAGAAAGATGTGAAGAACCTGAGCTGGAAAAAGCTGGAGAATGTTTTTTTCTGGCAGGATGCTATAAGCTTGCAGCAGATGTATACGCGAGGGGCAGTTTTTTGGCAAAGTGTTTGGATGTTTGCTCCAAAGGAAAACTTTTTGACATTGGTTTACAATACATCAGCTACTGGAGACAGCATGCTGATACTGATGTTGGGCGAGTTAAAAGCAGCAAAGAAATAACAAAAATTGAACAAGACTTTCTACAGAGTTGTGCCCTTCATTTTCATAAGCTCAATGATAACAAATCCATGATGAAATTTGTCAGAGCTTTTCATTCCATGGATTTCATACGCAACTTTTTGAACTCTAAAGATTGCTTCGATGAGCTTCTGGTGTTGGAAGAAGAATCAGAGAACTTCATGGATGCTGCCAATATTGCAAGGCTGAGAGGAGATATTCTTCGTACAGCAGATCTGTTACAGAAGGCAGGAAATTTCAAGGAAGCATGTAATCTTACTCTCAACTATGCTCTTTCCAACTCTCTTTGGTCGTCTGGGAGCAAGGGCTGGCCCTTAAAGCAGTTTACACAGAAGAATGAGCTACTTGAAAAAGCCAAGTTACTGGCTAAAAATGAGTCGAACAAATTCTATAAATTTGTTTGTACCGAGACAGACATTTTGTCAAATGAGCAGAGTGACTTATTGATCATGAATCAACAGTTAAATGCTTCTAGGAGACACCAGAGTGTTAATGGTGAAACTTTATCTGTCAGAAAGATACTGGATTTCCATCTTGATACCAATTCCTCTAAATATGTGTGGGAAGATGAATTGGGATTAGATGAGACAATTCGTACGAACAGGGTTTCTGTTCAGACTCTCGTCCACTTTTGGAACTGCTGGAAGGATAAGATCGTGAACGTGCTCAAGTATCTTGAATGTCTCAAAAGCCAGGACTTTAATGACTATAGAAGTTATGGAGATTTCTGCTTGAATTACCTTGGTGTCTGGAGGCAATACAATAATGCGAATATCATCTATCTGTTGTTGAATGGTGATGCTGAGTGGGTGAGGGAATTGGAAGATAGACATGTTCCAAGAAGTGGGAGGTTGGCCTCTATCAATGTCCATCAACTTGTCTTTGCCGGAAGGAATTATTGGAGTTCTGAGTTGTTTTCTGTTGGTATGAAGGTCTTGGACAATCTTGAAGCCCTGCATAAGCAATCATCCAAGAATTCACAATCTGTGTGGTGCTGTGTACTGTTTCTTGCTTACATCTACGAGGTTGCTAAATTTCTTTTGAGTTCCAATTATCCGAGCCTCCAGTACCATTCTAAGGTACTACAGAAATTTGTTGACCAATCAACTGAGCGTTTCTCTGACTTCATTTTTCCTCTAGACTGGCGAGAATCTCTGAATAAGAATATGATTTCTCTGAAAGGAACTGAGTTGTATAGGAATATCGTCAAAGAAGTTATTTATAAGAAGATTGGTTTGAAGGGTAATCTATCATATGGGCAAATTGGACGTGTGGCGGTAATGATTCTTAGGACGGGTAAACTAGGCAATGATGTATATGGGAGAGTTGCAAAACAGTTTGATGGAAATACACCATGGAAGGAATTTGTTGAGAGTCTCTCTTTCACTATGGGATTAGAATCTTGCCGGGGATCTGCATTGCATAATCATGATGATATGAAAGAACTGTCTCATGTTTGGAAATTATATAGAGCTTTGTATGATACTTATGAAGCCAACTGGAGGAGAGCTGACTATATAACACCGGACTGTTTCCTGTATCTTATTGAGCGCCTTTTGATTTTGTTGTTGAGCTTCAAGGGATGCATTTTCACTACAAAGTCATCTTTTGTTGATTGGCTTATCAACCAGGAATGGAGCACCAATTTAACTTGTAGCTTATCTACTGATCTTCATCAATCCTTTGGAGTTGTACATGAATTTATTTTCAACATCGTTCAGCAGTTCCTATACAATGAGAAGGAAACGATGGAGTGGATTAAGAAAACATGTACAGAAATCAAGGACCATCATTCATTGGTAGTTTTGAGATTGGTTGTGATAGTATGTTTGCTTCATTTGAACTTTGGAAATTCTTTAAATTTGCTTGTGGACTTGCTGGGTAGAAACAATATTTCCAAAATGTTGCCGTGGGAATTTTATGATGCCCTCCGCAGAAGACGAAAACGTGACATTCAGATTGTTATTGCTGAAGCATTTGAAAAGATAGGCAATCCTCTTGTGGTTGCAAGTTTGGGGGGAAACTGTCCAAAATTTGCATGTCCAGGTGCAATAGTGTTAGACATGAAGATCACTAGGTGTAAAGAGGACATATTAGGAATATTGTTTCCAGCAATTGCAGCCTCTCAAGATCATGCTGGAGCTTCTTAAATGGAGGCCACTAATTTACAAAGGGAAGTACTGCCTCCAGACAGTTGTGAACAAGGGAAGAGTTCAAATGGTTCAACTTCAAATTATGCTTCCCTGCAGTATCTTTAAATAAATACATTGAATGTAAAAGCAGATGATCTGCTGATGAACCTTGAATAATTCTGGAAAGTATTTAAAGTAATATACTTTGGAGACCATGGGATAGGTCCAAGTAGAATTTTGTCCGAATGTCTAACTATTAAGGTAACGCCAAATTGTTTCGCATTGTCAGTTACGTCAGTTTGATACGGTGATAAACTGCTATTCGTTGATTTATTCTCTCGTGTATCATTTTAGGAGGATGTGGAGAAAAATATTCAACCTTTTATCTGCTGCAATGGATGGATGCTTTCAGAAAAACTCCTTTCATGGCAAAAATCAAAGCCGATGGGATGAAGCAGCAAGCATGCTTGAAGGTCTGAAACAACTTGATGCAGCACTTGGTGGTGTGATGAGGTCAGTTTAAAAGGAAGCTGATTTCCACAGTTGACAATAGCATTACAAAATCCAACATAAATTTTTTTTCTTCTTCCAAAATTGTTGGTGGCATCTTATATTAGTTCTTATTTTAGAAGGCGATTGGAATCTGCATTTGTTTAGTCATGGTGGATGGGTTTAGATTTAAATTTGTTTGGTTTCTTCAGTTGGAAACTTTCCATGCTGGGAAAATACATTTGATTTAATCAGCTACTGCCAGCAATACTCAATTGTTAAAGGCAAGAGGCAGAGACTGTTGTTGCATCAGCTGGAAAATTTAATATTGCCTTTACTAATACTCAATTGGTAAAGGCAAGTCATCAGAGTCAGAGAATGTCATTGCATCAGCTGGCAAATTTGATCTGGGGATAGCAATGCTGGTAAACATAGCTGTTCAGATGAGGGAAAGGTGATATCTACATCAGCAACCTATAAGCTGGATAAAACCTAAACAAGAGGGCAGGAACTTGAAAAACAAATGGGAAAGATGATATAAAAACTTAAACTTAATATTCATCTTTAAAACTGAACCACCTTTTTTTCATTATTTGGGGCCCTAAAAGTGATAATCTCTTTGGTCTCCTGCTATTTATAATTTTATAAGATATCATCTTATAAGTATTCAACTTTTAACTGCTACAATGGATGGATGCTTTCACCGTCTCATATAAATTGAGAAGCAGGAGATGTGTTAGGCATTTATTTAGAAAGATAACTTAAGATGAACCAGCCAGAATGAAGAATCCAAGCAACAGGAAAGAGCAGGGAAAGGTGTGGTTAATTCGCTTTCAGGAACTGCAGATAAAATGTGAAAAAATGATAATAGCTTACAATGCGTATAAGTGGATAAATAACAGCTTATGCGTTTTGTCTGGCAAGACAGTATAAGCTTGTAGCCGATGTATATGCCGGGTGCAATTTTATCAGAGTGCTTGGATGTTCGCTCAAAGGAAAACTTCTGGACATTGGCTTGAAAATTTGACAAATTAACTATTCCTGGGGAATTTAGAAAGATGTTAAGGAACCTGAGCAGGAAAGAGCAGGGGTATGCGTTTTGTCTGGCAAGACAGTATAAGCTTGTAGCCGATGTCTGCAATTTTATCAAGTGCAGTTCAAAGGAAAACTTCTGTTGGCTTAAAAAAAAAACAGCATGTTGGTACAGATGCCGGTCTGCTTAGAAGCAGCAAAGAAGTGTTAAAAAAAAAAAAAAAAGGAGAGAGAGAAAAGAAAAAGAAAAGAATAAGACTTCATTGATAACCGTGGGAAAACACGTAGCCTTTTTTTATTGTAAATATTTGATTCCTTAGAAATAAATATACAAACATTTATATTTATATAGAGCATGTGTATATATGGTAGTTTTCAAATCAAGGGTTTTAAAATATAGGCAACGTTTGGGAAAATTTTAAAATTGTAAAATTTTAAAAGTTTAAAATTTAAAATACTTAAACCGCATGGTTAATATAATTTCCTAAATGATCTCACACTAACACGTGTGGAGCACATGAAAAAAGAAATTGCTTACAAATTAAAATCTTTAGATATAAAATTTTAAACTGAAATATCTCAAATATTTTTTTAATTAAAACTACAAATTCTTGTGTTTAGTATTAAATAATAATAATTCTTAAAGATATAAATATATCGAAGTCTCAAATCTTTCAAATTATAAACTCATAACAAAAATAAATTTAAAGGAATTTAAAATAATCATGAGTTTATTCCTTTTGTTATTCTACTAGCAAAACGAAACATATCTTTAATTTTAATGCTAAGAATACGTCTCAAATAAGAAATTTAATCTGTAAAAAATAATAATGAACGGTAAGTCATCAACTCGATAAGTAAAATAATTCTTAACAGACTAGACTTTTCGTGACAAAAAATATTACAAGCCTTCCTTTTTAGTAAAATATACATTATAATTCATAACATTTCTTGAAATAATATATTACGATAATAATTTCATTATAGCTACAAAAAATCAAAAACACATAAATTATAAAAGCAAATCATATAACTTATATACAAATAATAAGAAATTAGCTCAATATCACATAGTGTCACCTATAGTCCCAGCGGCTAAAACATAGTCATAATCATAATCAGAATAATGTATGCACACTTATAACTTATACCTAGTACTAGTTTAGAAATTATATAACTTATATGTATCGTATGATACGATCAGAATCATAATCAAAATAATTGTGAATAATGAGTCAAAAACATAACTTAAAATCATACATGAGACAACTTGTGTATTATATTTATAAATATCCATAATAATAATTTAGGCTTGCAACATAAAAATCTATTATAATAACTTATAAATAAATCCATAAAGATTAATCTTGTAACAAAATAATTTATACTTTTAAAAGCATTGATAATATTCTATTAAAATCATAAAAATAAGATAATTTTTAAATTTCAAAACATTTACATAAAATAATTTTTTTATGAAAAATAATCTATTTTGGAAAAAATATAAAAACACATTTACTTATTGTAGTATTAAAATAATTATATTTTTCTAGTATATTTAGAATAAAATTACTTATCTCGATTTTGAATTGATCTAACACACTTAAAAGTCTCTAAAAGCCTCAGACACCCTTAACATCCTAAACAAAATATAATAAACAACTATTAATAACTTATTCTAAGAACTTATTTTCTATGTATGCTATCCTAGTCTAATTCTCGAAATTTTAACTCTTAATCTAAAAGTTAGAATATCATAATATTTTATAGAACTATTCTAAACATCCATGGGTATTAGCTCTAAAATTTTCATGAAGATCCAAAAATAAAAATATTTTTAAAACTATTTATTCTTTAACAAATCCAAAACTGTTTCACAGTATCTTAACTAAACAAAATGGATTCCAAGAGTTTTATAAAATCAGGAACAAACAAAAAAATTATGAAATTAAAACGTGCATACTCGACACATACATAAGTCTCTGTTTAAAATTTTGAAACTTTTTAAAATCGTTTGGTGGTACAAAGAATTTTTCAAATCTAGTTGTTCTGCTGGAATCACAGTTTTCTAGTATAGTAATTTCTGTTTTGAAAATATATATAAAATTAAAAACGAAGTCAAATTTTATGAAACAAAATTTATTCAAGAAGCTTTACGTGTCTAGTTTCTAGAAATATAAATTTCTTAGAAAATCATTGAGAAAAGAGGAGTTTAAAATTTGATATACTCATACTATCTAGAATTATTTAGTGTGCCTAATGTATTTGGGATTGATTATCACGACTTAATAATAAGTAATAACCCTAAACAGAATATAAATATGCCTTAAATCATAAATTAACATATGAAATAATCTATAATCATGTCAATTAAAAAATTCTAATTAGAATAATAGGAAAGATTTAGAAGAGTAGAGGGAGTAAACTTACAAAATTATTTTGTTTATTTTCTTAAACAAAAAGGTTTGAATACTAAGGTTCTGATAAGAGAGTTATGAGTAGCTAATAAGAAGAAATAAATGTCATAGACTTAAGATTATGAAATAGGAAAAAGTATGTATTTATAGGAGTCTTAAGAAACTTTATTGGATTTGGAAAAATAACCTTATGAATAACCTTATTACAAATTTAATTTTCTCATTGATAAGGGTTAAAGAATCATATGTGTATCTTAATAAGAGTCAAATTTTCATAATTAAAAATTATAAAAAGTGGCGTCACAATTCTCCCCTCCTTAAAAAATTTCATCTTTAAAATTTAAAAATTATCACCTCATGCATGAAGAGTTGAGAATATTTCTTCAACATTTCTGCCTTTCTTTCCCATAGAACTTCCTTAATAGAATGGTTCATCCAATGTACCTTAACTAATGAGATAACTCTGGTCATTAATACTTGTTCTTTTCGATCAACAATCTCAATAGGCTATTCCTCATATGTCACTTCTTTTGATATTTGAATTGGTTGATAATCTAACACATGCAAAGGGTCTGAAATATACTTCCATAACATTGACACATGGAATACATTGTGAAGCCTAGACAGATTTGGCGGTAGTGCTATGTGATAAGCCACAAGACCAATTCTCTCTAAAATCTCAAATAATCTAATGAACTTAGGGCTCAACTTCCCTTTCTTACCAAACTAAAACACTTCTTTCCGCGGTGATATTTTTAGAAAGACAAAGTCTTCTTCTTCAAATTTCAATTCACATCTGCGATGGCCTACATAACTTTCTATTTACTTTAGGCTACTTGAAGGTGTTCTTGAATCAATTTGATCTTATCAATGGTAATTTGTACCAATTCTGGACCTAAAAATTTTCTCTCACCAACATCATCCTAACAGATAAAGGATCTACCTTTTCTCCCATATAATGCCTTAAATAGTGTCATGCCAATACTTGAGTAGAAGCTATTTGTTATAAGCAAACTCGATCAACATTAAGCGTTCCTCCCAACTACCACTCAAGTCTAGTATACAAGATCAAAACATATCCTTAAGGGCTTGGATCGTCTTTTCAGATTGTCCATCTATTTGTGGATGAAAAAAAATGCAAAATCTCAATTTCATCCCTAACTTTTTATATAAACTAAACCAAAATATCGATGTGAAAAGTAGATCTCTATCAGATACTATTGATGCTGGAATTCCATGAATTCTTACTATCTTTCTTATAAACAACCTAGCCAGTTGCCCTATATTATTTATACTTTTCTTTACCAAGAAATAAGCCGACTTCGTCAAGCAATTAACAATTACCCAATTATAATCATATCCTTTCCTAAAACAAGGTAATCCAGAGACAAAGTCCATTGTTATGTGTTCTCATTTCCACTGTGGAATATGAAGCGTTTGATACTCAATTTTCACTTGTTAGCAAACCAAACATCAAGACACAAAAGCAGCAATATCTATCTTCATTTACTCCACCAAAAACTCCCTTTAGATCATGATACATCTTAGTGCTACCAGGATGTATACTATAAATTGATTCATGAACTTTCCTTAAAATCTTTGCTTTCAATTCATCATTTGTTGGCACACAAAGTCTTTGTCCAAACCATAATACATCTTCATCGTCAAGTCTAAATCCATACTTATGTCCTTTGTTTACCTCTTCATGAATTTTGTTGAGCTCTAAGTTATTCTTTTGAGCTATCTTAATTTCATCAATTAAAGTTGGTTGTACAGTTAAATATGCCAACAAGTCTGCTTGCTTATGAATAACAAGCTCGGTCTCATAACTTCTCAAGTCTTCTACCAAATGAGCTTATGTGGTGATAAGGTGTGCCATGCATCCAGTTGATTTCCTACTCAAGGCATCGGCTACTGTGTTTTGCCTTACCTGGATAGTAATTAATGAAGCAATCAAAATCTTTTACTAACTCTAACTATATCCTTTGCCTCGAATTCAATTAATTCTATGTAAATAAGTACTTCAAACTTTTATGATTAGTAATGATCTCACAAGCCTCCCCATATAAATAATGTCTCCATATTTTCAAAGCAAACACTATAGTAGCCAACTCTAAGTCATGAGTCGGATAGCTTTGCTCGTGGCTTTTTAAGTGTCTAAAAGCATACACTATAACTTCTTATGTTGCATTAAAACACAACCTAATCCTTTTCTAGAGGCATCGCTATAAATAATGAAATCTTTACCACTAGAAAGGAAAGTCAAAACAGAGGTAGACACTAATTGACTCTTGAGTTCTTGAAGACTTTTTTCACATGCCTCATCCCAAGTGAGCTTCACATCCTTTTTAGTTAAATTTGTTAATGGTGCTACCAAGCTAGAAAATCCCTTCACAAAGCACCTATAGTAATCTGTTAATCTTAGGAAACTTCTTATTTAAGTGACACTGATAGGCCTTTCTCATTTCATAATTACCTCAACTTTAGCAGGGTTCACTAAAATACCATCTTTCATCACTATATGCCTTAAAAATACCATCCGATCAAGCTAGAAACCATATTTCTTAATTTTTGCATATAATTTCTTCTTTCGTAATGTTTCCAACACAATTCTCAAATATGTCTCATGCTTTTCATTACTCTTAGAGTAAACCAATATGTTATCAATAAAAATAATGACAAACTTATCAAGATAAGGTTGAAAAACCTATTTATTAGATCTATGAATGTTGCAGAAGTATTAGTTAACCCAAAAGACATAACTAAAAACTTGTAGTGCCCATAACGAGTTTGAAAAGCCATCTTCAATACATCTTAACCACTAATTCTTGATTAATGTTACCCAGATCGTAAATCAAATTTTGAAAATATTGCTACACCTCATAATTGATAAAAAAAAAAGGTCATCAATTCGAGGAAGAGGATATTTATTATTGACAATAATCAAATTTGACTGTCGATAGTCAATACATAACCTTATTAAACTATCTTTCTTCACGAATAACACAAGAGCACCCTAAGGCAACACACTAGGACTAATTCTATAACTCCTGCAACTGGGCTTTTAGCTCTTTTAACTCAATATGTGCCATCTATGGAGCTCAGATGTAGGCATAGTACTAGGAACTAATTCTATTATAAACTCAATCTCTCGATCTAGGAGTAGTCCATGAAGATCTTTAGGGAATACGTTAGCAAACTCACTTACAATAAATATGTCTTTAGGGCATGCCTTATCAGAGTGGTAAACAACTACATATGCTAAAAATCCTTCATATCTTTTTCTTAGCATTTTCTCTGATTTAACCATAGAAATTAAACCTTTATGACTCTTTTGATTCCTATGGAAATGAAATTCTTCCTCGCCAGACAGGTAAATAATAATAATAATAATTTCTTTAGCAAAACAATCAACTGAAATATGGTAAGGTCCTAACCAGTACATCCCAAAATCATATCAAAATTATGCATCTTTAAAGGAAAGAGATCTACAAGAAATTCTCTACCATATAATTTGATCACACAAGACTTATAAATACGATCTATCAATTAGAAATTTTTCATAGGGGTAGTAATTGAAACTTGATTCTCTAGTGTCGAGATGGGCACACCAAGATAATTGAAAAATACACAAAAGGTAAATGAATGTGTAGTACTAAGATAAAAAAGAACTTTAACTTTACCTTGGCTCTTAACTGGCACATTCCCTTGTAGCCCATTACGATCTCTAGCCATATATAGTATCGGCCTACTTTATTGTTCCATCAATCTTATTATTGCATGTATAATAGGATTACCTTCTTTAGCCATCTCACACAAGGTTAGGTCAACATTATCAGTGATACTTAAAACATCTCTCGAGATAAAGGCATTTCTATCACCTCCCCTACGTGACAACTTTAACAAAATAATAAGCTAGAAAAATCACTAAATTAAATGGAACTTAGTTTATCAACAAAAGTCACACTAGCTCATGAGATACTAAATAAGTATAGAGGAGAAAAAAAATTCATAACAAAATTTAGAGATTACCAACGGGAGCAAAAAAATATCTCATTCTATATTAAAACAAAAAAATTCCTTATCAAAGAAGTTATTATAATGTCACGAATAGCCAAAAAGTCATTAAGACCCAAACAAAATTACTAGCTATAATGATTACTCTTTTTCTTCAAGATCTATTCTCCCTATTAATCTTATAAGGTCTAAGAGTCTCGTGCATTCTCCCTATAGCTATACAGTTCATAGGTTTACTTAAACAAATAGGGAAATGATCTAATTCTACTTTCTCCCCTATTTTATGATACTCGACGTCTTTTTTTTCCTTAAGAGTTTCATTAGACAATTTATCTAGGCATGGATGAACCCATTCTTTGTTATGGCAAGGCTTAAAGTAAGGTCTTGTCCAAAATAAGTGACATACTATCCTCTTCTTATTCCACTAACAAAATGAAACAGATCTTTAACTCCATTGCTAAGCATACCTCTTAAATAAGAAACTTAATTTGTAAAAAATAATTACGAGAGATTAGCTGTCAACTCGGTAAGTAAAACCATTCTTATAGACTAGGTTTTTCGTAACAAAAAGTATTGCAAGCGTTTCATTTTAGTAAAACATACATTATAATTTGTAACATTTCTTGAAACAATATATTACGATAATAATTTCATAATAGCTTTAAAATATCAAAAGCACATAGATCATAAAAGTAAATTATATAACTTATATATAAATAATAAGAAGTTAGCTCATGTCACATAGTGTCACCTATAGTTACGGTGACCTGGTCAAAACATAATTATAATCATAATCAGAATATCGTGTGCACACTTATAACTTATACCCAGTATTGGTTTAGACTTATATAACTTATATGTATCGTATTATACAATCAGAATCATAATCAGAATAACTATGGACAATGAGTCAAAATATAACTTAAAATCATACATGGGACAAAAGTTTTGTATTACATTCATAAATATCCACAATAATATTTTAGACTTGCAACATAAAAATCCATTATAATAATTTATAAATAAATCTATAAAGGTTAATTTTATAACAAAATAATTTACACTAAATACATCGATAATATTATGTTAAAATCATAAAAATAAGATAATTTTTAGATTTTAAAACATTCACATAAACTAATTTTCTTATGTAAAACAATCTATTTTGGAAAAACTATAAAAACACATTTACTTGTAGTAGTACTAAAATAATTATATTTATCTAATATATTAGGAATGAAATTATTTACCTCGATTCTTTGTGTGAACAGAAGAGATGAATCTTTTTTTTTATTATTATCTTTTTGTCTTCCTTACAACTGATGCAATAGGGTTAATATATAGGACTATACATTCCTAATATAAATTCCTAATTATGGGAAATAATCAAATTAGTAATAACTATATAAATCAGAAGCTCATCCTAGAAATCATTAGAAATCAGAAAAGTCAACTATCTAATCTTTCTATATTTTCTACACCCTCCCTCAAGTTGGTGCATAGATATTGATCATGCCCAACTTGTCAATGAAAGATTCAAATTTTGGTTTGAAGTGTCCTTTGGTAAGAACATCCGCTGTTTGTTGCTCTGAAGTGACGAATGGCATACAAATAACTCTATTCTCCAGTTTTTCTTTAATAAAATGCCTATCAATCTCAATGTGCTTTGTACAATCATGCTGAATAAGATTATTTGCAATGCTTATTGCTGATTTGTTATCACAGAATAGTCTCATAGGTGTTTCAATATCTAATTGCAGTTCTCCAATAATCTTCTTAATCCAATACACCTCACAAACTCCATTTTCCATGGCCCTAAACTAAGCTTTAATACTACACTTAGCAACCACGTTTTGTATTTTGCTTCGCCAAGTAATTAAATTTCCTTATAAGAAGGTATAGTAACCGGAGGTTGATCTTCCATCTGAAACTAAGCCTGCCCAATCTACATCTATGAAAACTTCTACATTTTTTTTTATCACTCTTTTTAAACAACAACCCCCTTTCAGGTGTATTCTTTACACACTTGAGAGCCTCCTCCAAGTGTTCCACACAAGGTAAGTGCATATATTGACTTATAACACTAATGACAAAAGCAATATCAGGTCTTTTGTGAGATAAATAAATGAGTTTCCCTACAAGACGTTGATACCTATCTTTGTCAACTAGAACTCCATCAAAAATCTCTCCTAACTTCTAATTAGGATCCATGGGTGTATCATTTGGTTTGCAACCACTCATTCTTGTCTCCTCTAACAAGTCTAGAACATACTTTCTTTGTCACACAAGAATTCCAATTCTAGATCTTGCAACTTCTATACCTAGGAAATAACGTAAGGGACCTAAATCCTTAATTTCAAATTCTGATGCTAGCTGCTTTTTCAGCCTATTCATCTTATCACTATCACTTCCCATAAGTATTATGTCGTCTACATATACAATCAGGACAGCCATCTTTCCACCATCTGTGTGTTTAACGAACATGGTATGATCATATTGTCCTTGATTATATCCTTCTTTTCTAACAAACTTGATAAATCTCTTAAACCAAGCATGAGGTGATTACTTTAGTCCATAAAGGGATTTCTTCAGTTCACATACTCTTCCTCCAAACTTATCTTCAAAACTAGGGGGTGCATTCATATAGACTTCCTCTTCTAGTTTTTCATTGAGAAATGCATTTTTAATATTTAATTAAAACAACGGCCACTCTAAATTAACAGTGACAGAGAGCAGTACTCGAATATTATTCGGCTTGGCTACAGGAGTAAAGATCTCTTGATAGTCAACTCTATAGGTCTGTGTGAATTCTTTTGCTACTAAACTTACCTTATAGCATTCTAAGGATCCATCTGAGTTAAATTTCACAATAAAAATCCACTTGCAACCAACAATTAATTTTCCTTGAAGCAAATAAACCATTTCCCATGTTTCATTTTTTTCTAGAGCCTCCATTTCTTTACGAATAGCCTTCTTCCATTCAAGAGCCTTTAATGCTTCCTGTATAGACTTAGGTATATCCACACTTGACAATTGTGAGGCAAACATATAATAAGATGATGACAGGTTCTTATAAGACACAAAATTAGAAAGGGGATGTTGAGTACATGATCTAATTCCTTTCTTAAGAGCAATGAGAAGATCTAGAGGTTCAGAATGTGCTTGTGGAATAAATACAGATCCAGATTCTATAGATTTAAAGATTGTACCTGGTCTTTAAGAATCAGTGCTTTTCAGATTTGGAATTGGATTAGATTCTTGGCTTTGAGGAAGTATAGTTGCATCTCTCTTACTTTGAATCTGCTCTTTAATGTATGTTTTTTCGAACAATCTCTCATCATTAAAGTGTGCCTTATCTATTATCATAGTGTCAGTTTTATGTTTAGGCACCAAAGTAGTCTTCTTATCCTTCTTATTCAAGGTATCAAGATTATAAATTACAGTTTCAATATTTGCCTTACCATTTAAATAATTAGTTCTCATGTCAAGCTTAAATACCGAGTCTTGATTTTCTTTCTCTCTGTGAAGAGGAGGATTAAAAAAACTTTGAGACTCAAAGAATATAATATCCATTGTAACAAAATATTTCTTTTGGCTAGGATCAAAACATTTATACCCTTTTTGTGTGGCAAATATCTTAGAAAAACATATTTTACAGCCTGTGGATCTAGTTTATCCCTATTATGGTTGTGTATATGTGCAAAGGTAACACATCCAAAGCCCTTTAAGGATAAATCAGAAGTCAAACGTGACATTAGAAAGAATTTTTTTAAAATTGTTAATGGTGTCTCAAAGCTCAAAACTCTTGATGGCATCTTGTTAATAAAATATGTAGCAGTAAGAATTACTTCCCCCTACAAGTATTTAGGAACTCTAGTAGTGAACATTAAGGACTTAGCTACTTTTAAGAGGTGTTTATTTTTTCATTTTGCTACCTCATTTTTTGAGGAGTGTCAATATAAAAACTGTGATGAACAATTCCTTTTTCTTAAAAAAAAATGACCCCAATATGTGATTAAGTATTCCTTCCTATTGTCACTTTAAAACTCTTGAATTATTGTTTGAAATTGTGTTTCAACCATATTGTAAAAGTTTTTAAAAGCTTGTTCTGCTTCAAATTTTTCTTTGAGTATATAGACCCAACTTAGGCGAGTATGATCATCAATAAATGTTATAAATCATTTTTTTTCAAAATTGGTTAGTGTCCTAGAGCGGCCCCACACATCACTATGAATAAGATGAAAGGCTTGGATATTTAATATGGTTGTATAGGGAAAGATGCACGGTGGTGTTTAGCTAATTGACAAATATCGCATTGAAAAGACAATGGGATTTTATTATGAAACAAGTTCGGAAATAAATATTTTAAATATGATAAGTTAGGATGGCCTAACCTACGGTGCCATAACATTATTTCATCATCGATAGAACTAAAGCATGCTTTAAGATTTGAAAATGGCAGTTGTTGACACATATAATTCCCATCAAAGTAAAAGAGACTGCTATACTTTCTAGCATTGCCAATCATCTTCCCTATGTCCAGTTCCTGAAATTTACAATAATTTAGGAGAAATTTAGCACAACACTTAAAATCATGAGTTATTTCACTAACAGACAGAAGATTACAAGAGAGATTTGGAACATGAAGAATATTGTGAAGAACAAAAGTATTAGATATAATAATTGACAATTTCCCAGCAATTGCCGAGAAGGAGCCATCAACAATCTTAATTTTTTGATTGCCTGCACAAGGACTATAGGAAGAAAACAATTTAGAGCATCCGGTCATATTATCTGTGGCACCTGAATCTATTATCCATGGACAAAGAGGAATAGTGGAAACATTAAAGGCAACAGAAAAATAATTACCTTTTTGGGATAAGAAACAAGAAAAAGATATAGAAGTAGCCAATTGTGTGGATTGAAAAAGTTTATACAATTGTTCTAACTACTCTTTACTGAACGAAGGTGTTGCAGCCGTGGTTATTATGTTTCCATTCTCCTCCGCAGCTGAGTGGAAGGCCTTTGAGTCACGATTTGACTGACTAGTATTTCGTGGCTTCCAATTGGGAGGCTTTCCATGTAAATCCCAACAAGTCTCTCTAGTGTGATGTGATTTGTGGCAGTGATCACACCACACTTTTTCTCCTTTCTTATTCTGTCGTGACTGGGATAGGGAATTATTTTGATTGGTCTTCGTCATTAGGGCTAAAACTTCTGGAGCAGATGAGTATTTTTCCCCCTAACATCACTTTGCGTCGACCTTCCTCTCGTCGTACCCTTGAAAACACTTCCCGAATTGATGGCAAAGGGTTTTTGCCAAGAATTCAGCCTCGAACTTCATCAAGGCTCTTATTCAAACCGCCTAAAAACTCATAAACATGATCATTTTCAATTCGTTTCAAGTAACGAACACTATCTATCATACAAGCCCATTCATCTTCGTAACAGAGATCAAGCTCCTGCCATAACACCATCTCGTTGTAATACTCGACAACCTCACAATCACCTTGTCTAGTCTGCCATCGTCTTGTTTTTAACTCATAAATCTGTGATGAATGTTTTAGATTTGAATATGTTTCTCGGACAGCATCCCATACATCCTTTATAGTGGGAAGAAACAAATATGTCCTCCCAATTGAAACCTCCATAGAATTGATTAACCAAGACATAACTAGGGAATTTTCTGACTTTCAAGTCTGCCATGTCAGATCAGTTTTTTTCGGCTCTTTTATTTCACCAGTGAGATAGCCAAATCTGCCCTTGCCATCGACCATCAACTTAATGGATTATGCCCACTCTAGATAGTTCTTACCATTCAATTTGTGAACGGTTAATTGCACGGGAGTAACCACACTTCCATTCAGGTTTCTCAATCCTGATGGTAGAAGCTCTCCTGTGCCCGCTCTAGTAGATGTTGCAATGGAACTAGTGTCACCAGTCATTCCAGCCCCAGGTATGGCATTTTGCGCCATTACAACAGGAAATAATAGAATAGAAATAATGAACAAAGCCAAATAGGGTGAAGCTAGGCTTATTTCAACCTAGCTCTGATACCATGTGAACAGAGGAGAAGAATCCCTTTTTTATTATTATCTTTTTATCTTCCTTGCAGCTGATGCAATAAGGTTAATATATAGGACTATACATTCCTAATATAAATTCCTAATTATGTGAAATAATCAAATTAGTAATAACTACACAAATCAGCCAGCTCATCCTATAAATCATTAGAAATCAGAAAAGTCAACTATCTAATCTTTCCATATTTTCTACACTTTGAATTGATTTAATACATTTAAAAATCTCTAAGAGCCTTAGACACCCTCGACACCTTAACCAAAATACAAGAAATAACTATTAATAGCTTATTCTAAACCTGATTTTTATTCGCACTGTACTAGTCTAATTCCTGGAATTTTAACTCTTAATCTAGAAGTAAGAATGCTATAATATTTTACCGAATTATTCTAAACATCCATGATATCTCCTCCAAAATTTTTTAATTTTTAAGAAGAACCAAAACCAAAAAATTTTTGAAAACTATTTATTCCTTAAAAATCCAAAACAGTTTCACAGTATCTTAACTGAATAGAATGGATTCCAAGAATTTTATAAAATTAGAAACATACCAAAAAATTATGAAATTAAAAATATGCATACTAGACACATACCTAAGTCTCTGTTTAAAATTTTGAAACTTTTAAAAATCATTTGGTGGTACAAAGAATTTTTCGAATCTAGTTGTTCTGTTGGAATCACAGTTTTCGAATGTAGCAATTTCTATTTCAAATATATATATAAAATTAAAAATAAAGTCAAATTTTATGAAACAAGTTTGTTAGAAAATCATTGAGAAAAGAGAGTTTAAAATTCAAGATACTCATATTGTCCATAATTATCTAGTGTGCCTAATGCATTAGGGATTGGTTATTACGACTCAATAATAAATTAAAACCCTAAATAGAATATAAACATTCCCTAAATCATGATTTAGCATATGAAATAATCTATAGTCATGTCAATTCAAAATCATAATTAGAGTAATATGAAAGATTAAGAAGAGTAGGAGAGTAAACTTATAAAATTACCTTGATTCTGTTATTAAATAAAAGGGTTTGAATACTAGGGTTTGATAAGAAATTTATAAGTAGCAAATAAGAAGAAAAATGTCGTAGACTTAAGGTTATGAAATAGGAAAAAATATATATTTATAGGAGTTTTAAGAAAAAATAACCCTATATATATATATGTATGTATGTATGTATGTATGTATGTATGTATGTATGTATGTATAGAGAAGTGACCATAAACTAGGAAGATCCATATCATAATCTCGAGGTTGTTACCTAGCTAGCGAATGTAAATTTGTTAAGTGTATAAAATATTGTCCTTAAAACCAAATTTCATGTCTCAAAATAAGGTTTTTTTAGTGTAAAAAAGATAAATAAGTTTAATCTCTATGATAAATTACACTATTGTAAGATTGCACCTCTAAACACAAAAAATTAGAATAGCAAAAATAAATTTATGAAGAAATATGAGACAATAGTAAAGGGCAATAAATAGAATAATTTGATTGTTCTCTTCTCTTTTTATTATTCTTGTAGGCATCATTAAAGCTTTTGTATTTCTCTCTTATATAGAGAAATACTGCATTGACCTTTTCCTAATTCAATTAAATTAGTCACTCACTTTTTTTATTAATTTGAATTAGTCATCTATATATCTCACAATTTAATTCAAAATGAATCATTTGTGTCACATATACTTTTGACTTATTCAATTTTAATTTATAGTTAAATCAAACATACAACTAATTTTAAATTGGACGCACAAATAACAATTCTCAGTTCCATTGAATATGGGATATTAGTATTTTGAAATATACACTTACTTCCAATAAAAATGTCATTCTATAAGTATTTATTAGCTGTTGTTTATTCCCTTTGTTTATTTGAAACAGAAGGTTAGATTTAGGAAGAATTCTAGAATATATGAGAGGTAATATATCAATTAATGCATGTAAGACTATATATAGTTGAGTTTTATATAATTACTGCTTGCATGCTAATATTTTAAGATAAATACATACATATTATAACATTATTTACGTATATCTCAGAGAATTAGATTCCCAATAGTATAATTTGATGGTAGCTTCCACATTTGATGATTGGTATTTTATTCCCATATATAATATTTAATTAGCTATATGAATGTTTTTACTCTTGATGCAATTAGAATTGCAAGGATTTTTTTAAATTTTTAAATTTTGTATCTTTGTAAGAAAATTGGTAATTTGCTTGCCTCCACAAAATTATTAAAGAAATTAAAAGAACATTACAGTGAAATGTATGCATGCTTCTTATTATATGACATTCTGCCCAATTTATAGTTAAGGGCACACACTCACACTCACACACACCGTCTTGGAAGTTATACAATTCGTTTTCTGTGTCACTGGAAATGAGTAGAGAAAGAGATAAAGGCAGCAGCACTACAATGGTCAAGAAAAATAACGTTATTAATGGGTCATTTCTTTCTATTTTCATGCCTGTGGATCGTGTGGATTTTGGGATTCATCGGAGCCATTGATGATGGGTTCTTACCACCTTGAATGACATTTCTGACTGCTGGATTGATGCATATCCGATGGGAATGCATCAAGTCTGACTTCATTCGAGTTAATTCATAAACTGTACTATTTAATTCTCTCATCTTTTTTTCTTGATGCACAATAATTAGAATAAACTTGATTATTCTACATGCATATGTATATATATTTAGAAAAATGATATTTGGCCACCAGCAAAATACTATCACGACAGAAACAATAAAACTGTAGTATAAAAAATGTTACCTTTTTGTGTGCTACTGTGATAATGTAGCACGAATAGTTTTCAATTTCTATCTTGATGACATTCAAATATGAGTACTCATATATTAAAAGGTATAAATTAATTAATTTATCTGGACGACAGAATGCATTGATAGTTTTGTATGTAGCTTGTCTAGGATGGTTTGCTCCTTTCCTAGGTGGGTTTTGTAATTTGTTGATCTGAGTTAAGTTTGTTCAAGTTTTATTTTTGGAGATGTTGTTGGACGAGAACTAGTAAAAGAGAAGCAATTAGGATGAGAGCTATCTATTTGAAAGCAATCTCAAGGCAAGGTGTTAGATACTTGGATTTGAATGTGACAAGCACTGCAATGTAGAGATCTCAAATGTTTCTAAATGATACTCTTATGTTTCAAAATGTCATCAGCAAAAAGGTTTAATAGTAATTAATTTGATTAACTTCAATTTTACAAAAAATTAAAGTGGTTAATTTAATTCTTTTTTTATTACCCTTAATTATACACACACACACATGTATATATAGACACACACATGTTTAGATATAGGACCTTGAACTTTGTTAAAATATAGAAAACTATTTAGATATATAGTTTATTAGTGTAATGACATTGCACAATTAAACCATATGACTTAATAGTTTTTTGTTTTTTGAACTATAACAAAGTTCAGGATCCTATGAATTAAATTAATTTTAATTTGGTTTAACCTTATATAATAATTCGCAATACATAATTATTTACATATAAACCTAATGTTGAATTAACTGTAACACCCCAATTCCATCAACAAGATACTACATTGAAATTGACATGAGACTATGTTTCATCATTCTTATTTCTAAAAGCCTTGTAAATAATATCCAATAATAAATGTTATAAACCTCCAAATTAAAATAAATAATGAAATAACATATCCTTAAATAAATATCATCCCAACAGAAGCTAACATATTCATAGCTTGTTAATGTAAAATCATTCTCCAAAAAAAAAAAAAAACTGAGCTCTTATTCTTCCTCCTAAGATTGTAAACTTTGTAATATAATTCTATCTGTAAAAATATTATAACGAGTTGTGGTCTGTCAACTCGGTAAGTAAAATTCAGGCACAATAATAAAAAAAATTAAAATATAATTGATTGAATTTCATAGATATGCATAATAATAAGGAAAATTACCTTTGTAAATCATTATTTAGGAAAAATAAATCAAAATATCATAAAGTCATTTAAATCCTTTAAACATAATAATAGCATTTGAAACACATAAAGTATTATTAACTCATGCCACATAGTATTACCTATAGATTTAATGACCTAGTCATATAATATCTTTCATGGTACTGTATCCTGTGAGAATTATTAACATTAACATTATATGTGTACAAAATCTAGCTAGCCTTCCATAACATAACATAATAGCACTATTGATAATGAGCCAAATAATTTAAAGTCATTTTTGAACTTTTAAACTTTCATAAATTACACTTAAATAATTGATAATTATTTCAAATTATTTGACTTAAAAAATTTAATAAAATTTTTCTTTTTTAAAAAAATTTATAAAACAAGCTTTTGATAAATAAAATGTTGTTATAAATAATTTTAAAGAATAATATTAGTTAACAAAATATTGTAATAGATTAAAATAAATCAAATATTGTAATAGATTAAAATAAATCAATTTCATATACCTTTCATTTGACATAATAAATATACCATGAATTAAATGTAATTTAATAGTTAATAATGAGCCATATATAAATTTATTTACCTAGATCCTCAACAATAAAAATAATAGTAATCTCAACCATGAGCTCAATTTCGTCCTAAAATATTAAGACACATTCTTATCAATATTATTATTTATTCTAACCTTAATATTTATCCAACATAATCAAGTATAATCATAAGCATTAAACTATCAAAGTTAGTCTAAATCTGACCATCCTATACAAGTTAATTTTATCAAGCTAATCATATGTTGGTAAATTATAAAAATTAAAGAAAAGAAACCATAAACATGTGTAGCATTTCAAATAAAAGTTCAAAAAAATGAATAAAAGTCACAAGCATAATGCAAAAAGAATTTTACTTGCACATATTCAAACTGTTCAGCAGTGATAACAACAGAGGTGACTAAATTAAAAAATTGTTAAATGTTTAATAAAACTTATAAAAATTAGAACACTTGATTTTGAGAAACAATATATCAAACTTCCAAAAGTAGAAACATCAAGAAACAATATATAAAATTTTTAGAATTTTTGAAGACATAAAAATATTTTAAATGAATTTATATTAAGAAATCAATGAAAATTTAGTCAAGTAAACTTTAAATAATAGAGGACTCATAATTTATATGAATGTTATTTTTATAGGTCATTTTAAAGCCTTTTAGCAGCCTAGAGTAATTTTACCATCGACCATAGAAATTCTGGAAAGTAATCTTCAGATGTACAATAGCCTAACATAATAATTTTTAATAATTTTTATACTCAACTTAAAATTATGAAATCAAACATACAGGAAGTAGACATGAGAAGATTAAAGAAAAAATTCAACATAATTTTAGAGATCATTTGAATAATCAGAAAATTTGGTGAAGTCAAACATGCTGCTACAAATCAAAATTTTCCAACACCACTGTTCTAAGTTTGAAAATTCATAACAAATTAGTTGCTTGGAATCTCTTACACAAAATAAATTGTTGAAAACATTGATATGTATATTTTAATTTTTTAGAAAATTATGTAGAGATTAAATCAAAAAATAAAGGAAAAACAATAATAAAATCAAACAACTCATGCATTACAATGTCTGGGCAGTCATTCACCATGAAGAGAACAATGCATGCATTTATTATCAAACACATAAGATTGCATTAGAGAGCATGTGTTAAAGGAGGATAAATGCTTGAAAGTTTCTTTTAAATGTGCAAAAAAGAAAACCCTAGAATTCTTTTTTTTCTAAATGTTTATTTGATTAAAAAGTTTTAAATTATAGGGAGATAGGAAGAGTTTAAGTTTTACAAAAACACATTCTTTATAAAAATATATTACACAATGAAGATAGATAATCCCTTTTGAAAAAAAAAATAAAAAGAATTATGCCTTATCTCAAAGAATGTTAATTAAAGTAAATTCACTCAAACAAAAGATAAACAATTAAGTAAGTAAGCATAATTAAAATCAAACAAACAAGGAGCAAATGTTAAATTAAGGATCAAATAATGCAAGATTAAAGATCCAATACTTGGATCACATCAATACTCCCTTTCTCTCTCTCCCTTTAAAATCATTCCTATGTAAAAGCACCCTTATGTTTTTTAATATAGACACTTTGTTTAATTGTATAGTTTACTAGAGTTATTTTTTAATATATTATAAAATCATATGGCTTAATAATGAGCTTATTTGTATTGACTCTAGTAAATCACATAGCTTAATAATTTGTTCGCTTGAAAAAAAATGAGAGCATGCACATAAAGAGATCTATTATAGGCACTCTCAGTTTTTTAATGTAGACACGTTGTTAAATTGTGTATTTTAATAAAATCAATTTTCAATACAATATAAAACCATTTGATCTAATAGCTAGCTTATCTACATTGACCTTATTGAACCAGACGGTTTAACAACATGTTCATATCTCGATTCTCTAAATTGATCTAACATACTTCTTAGACTCTAAAAGTCTCAAACACTCCTAACACCTTAAATAAAATACAAGATCTAACTATTAATAACTTATTCCAAGAATTTGATTTTTTATTTATACATGTACTAGGTTAATTATCAGAATTTTAACTCTTAATATAAATATTGAAATGACATAATATTCTATAAAACTATTCTAGACATCCATGGGTATCTCTTATAAAATTTTCAAGAAAATTTGATACCAAAAACATTTTTAAAACTATTTATTTCTTGATAAATTCAAAACTATTTCATAGTATCTTAACTAAACAGAGCTCTGAGATTTTTATAATATCAAAAAAAATCAAAAAATTAAGAAATTAAAAGTATGAATACTAAAGAAATATATAAGTCTTTGATTAAAATTTTATAATTTTTCTAATTCGTTTGATGGTGCAAATAATTTTCTGAATTTAGTCATTCTGCTAGAATGGCAATTTTCTAATATAGCAATGTCTACTTCAAAAATTCATATAAAATTGAAAACGAATTCCAATTTCATGAAGCAAAATTTATTCAAGAATCCTATATGTCTATTTTCTAGATAGATAAATTTCTTAGAAAATCATTTAGAAAATAGGTTTTTAAAATTCAAGATACTCATGCTGTCCAAAATTATCTGGTTTGCGTAATACATTAAGGAATGATTAACAAGACTCAATAATAAATTAAAACCCTAAGCAGAACTTAAACATACCCTAAATCATGCATTATGATTTGAAACAATCTATAATCACGCGTATTCAAAATCTTAATTAGACTGATAGGCAAGATTGTAGAGAATAGAAGAATTAAACTTACAAAATCATCTTGATTATCTCTTAAACAAATGTTTGAATCCTAGAATTTGGGTAAAAGCATAACGAACAGTAGAGAAGAAGAAATAAATATCATGAAATTAGGGTTATAGAAAAAAAATTATAAATTTATAGAGAGTCTTAAGAAATCCTATTGAATTTGGGAAAATAACTTTTTTTCTAAAAATTACCCTATAAATAATCCTTATTAGGAAGGGTAATAATATCATTTATAAATCCTAATAAAATAAAATAAAATAATAGAAATTTTGGGCATTACACATAATTTCATTTGCTAGTTACCTTAGCAATATGATACCTAGTAATTAATTATGCTCTTGCCTAGGATAGCTATCCATATAAACATATGAAAAGTGAAAATTATACATTGAACTCACTCAATTATATAAACCACATAATATATTTAAATTTGTCTATATTAATAGGTTGTGGAAAGATGAGTTCAAATAGTAGGGGAACAAAAGCAAAGAATTGTAATAGCGTGAACATTAGTTAAAGTACCAAAAATCCTACTACAAGACGAAATAGCTAATGGCTTAGACTTTGAATCAAAGCTCATTGTTCAAAAAGCCCCAGAGAAAGCCACCATTGGCCATACCACCATTGTCATAGCCTATCATCTCTTTACCATCTGCAATGAAGATGTCATTGTTGTAATTCAAAATGGGTAAGTCATTCATCAGGATCCCATGATGAGCTGATACAATATGAAAATGACCTTTACACTACATTTTTACATCAAATGTAGCTTATCTTTTACATCAAACATGGTTAATAAAAATAGTACAAGCAGTTCCAGATCCACTAACTCTTTCAACCCTAGTATAGCTTGCTTCGAGGATTATAATAAAGTAACTACATCACCTTTTAGGAGATTATTAGCTGTGAATATATTAGAATAGAAACAAGTAGGTATAGGTTGTTTGAGTGCAATATTAACTATTGCAGTGTGGCTAGCTTATGCATCAAAAATAGGTTTTATGACATTGGTATATTTCTTGGAAGATCATGATGAGATCAAAGCAAAAGCAAGATTTTATTCATTGTATTTCCTCGGTTTATCAATATTTTCTTTGTTGACCAATATTTATCAGCAATATTATTGACACGACTCAAAATGATTTCTAACTCTCAAGTATAAGAGTATCTTATTATATTATAGCTTAGTAAATTCGAGGTCGATCCGCAAAAAAATATTTAAATTTTTATTTTATTTTACCTAAAAAATAAAAACAAAACTTGAATATATATAACTTAATTTAAATTAAATTAGTTAGGGTTATGAATCCACTTTAGTAATAAATAAGATTTAATAACTTTTTTGTCATTTTTATTTAGATTTATTAACCAAAACATTAATTGTATAAATTATCATTATTTTCCCACTAATTTTATTATGGATTAAGTATTTATTATGCCAAAACTTAATTTGTTTACAACAAATCAAAATATCATTTTACCATACTTAATTTATATTAAGATATTAAGAATTTATTGTGTCAAACTCCCTTATTTGTCTACAATAAATCAAAATTTCAAAATATAAAAAATGTATAAAATTAAATGGAAAATAATTTAATTTATATAACTAGAAATAGAATTTCATAAAATCATATATGTTTCCTAAGAATTTCACCTTACCCTAACTATTATTATTTAGCTTAGAATAACTAAAATAAAAATAATTATTAAATTAAATTACTCATAATTAGAAGGAATAAAACTAAATTTATTTGTAAAAATAATTATGCAAAATATGAAAACACACTTGAAAAATAAGATGATAGGGAAATTACAAGAAATTGAGAAGAAGAGAAGTGCTCAAAACATAAAAATGAAATTCTGTTTATAAGAAAATACATTCATAATCTAGTGTTTTGTAGTCCATTAAAATTTTATGCATGCACATCTCGCAACCATTAGATTAAGATCTAATAGTTGGTCAAACTTCAAAAGTCAAAATTACATATGGCATCATGTGAAGTGTCCAATTCAGTCAAAAAACAATTGAGATTTGGCAAGTTAATGGGTAGATCGGATTGACCTAAATAAAAAAGGTTTGGATCCTATAATTTGTTTCACTAACCATTGCCACATGGCGTGATCGTAGCCATTGAATTATAAATTATTGATATTTAGTCAAAGTTGACAACTATCCTTACACTCATATCTATTAGAAGCTCATTTTATCATCCAATTAGTATTCCATTAATATATAAGTCAACTTTTTTGATAAGTTTAATTTTAAGTTGACTTTTGACTCATCTTAAGGTTTTCAAATCTCTAGAATCTAAATTTAATATCTGTTTATCTGTTTTAATCCTTGAATTATGTGAATTTAATATTTTACCTAATAATACACAAAAATACATAAAATTAAATATAGTTAAGATATAATTAATAATTCCTAATATATTGCATAAGCACAAATATAAATTATAATATAAGTACAAAATAATATTTTTATCACTTCATAATTAAACAATTCTCAATTATTTCATTGCACAGGGGAATACTTGACCAAAAGAATTAGAGAATATATGCTTTCAAAGATGCTCACATTTAAAATTTGGTGGTTTAATCAAGATGGCACTTGAAGTGGTGCAATTTACTCTCGACTTACCAAAGATGCAAATGTGGTATGCACGTATTAGACATCGATCCTTGACAGCTCTTAAATTAAATTAATGATACAAATATTAATTAAAGTGCATGCTCTTCTTAATTAACTACATACGGTTGGTTTTTTGGTGTATATGCAGGTGAGATCTTTGGTGGGTGATCGGGTAACTTTGCTAGCACAATCCTTCTCTTCTATAATCATGGCCTTTACCATAAGCCTAGTCATTGCATGAAGGTTTGCATTAGTGATCATAGCAGTTTAGCCTCGAGTCATTTTGTGCTTGCATGGTAAAGGGTACTGTTTGAAAGCATGTCGAAGAAGGTCATAAAGGCATAAGATGAAAGCCGTAACCTATCTGCTGAGGCAATCTTCAATCTTAGAACCATCATTGCTTTCTCTTCCCAAGAACGGATTTTAAAGATGCTTGAAAAGGCTCAAGAAGTCGCGAGATAAGAAGATTTCAACAATCTTGGTTTGCATCCATATACCTTGCCTTTTCCCGAGCCCTAGCGTCATGCGTTGTGGCATTTGCCTTTTGGTACGATAACATGCTCATCTGCAGCAGATACAATACAGTAAAATCTCTTTTTGAAATATTCTTGGTCTTGGTGATCATGGGAAAGGCATTAGCTAATGCTGGTAACATGACTAGGGATCTTGCCAAAGGTTCAAATGCTGTTGCAGTCTTTACCCTTTTATAACAGTACCATAAAATAAACACCGAAGACCTTAACGGCTACCGACTAGAAAAAATCGAAAACATATCATACAACTTGAAGATGTATATTTTACATACCTTACAAGACCTAATATGATGATTTTCGGCTTCTCAATCAGCATTGAAGTAAAAAGTATTGAACGGCATTTGTTGGCCATAGTAGGTCCAGAAAATCGATCATCATGGCTTAATCGAACGGTTTTATGATCCTTAGAGGGTGTTGTAACGATTGGTGGTCGAGATATTAGATCATACCATCGAAAGTTGCCGAGAAGGATGTTGCACTTGTTAGTCAAGAGCCGACTTTGTTTGTTGGTTCTATTAGATAAAACATCACATATAGAGCCGTTGGTTATTTTCTTCAATCAATTGTACAAAGAACAAAAAAACCAGAAAAAGATAGAAGAAAACAGAGCACTTACAGGAAAGAGGACAAATTTTTATTTATTTATTTCTTGATCTTAGTCTTACAATTGAGACACATAAATATTAGCTTCGATCCTTTGACAATAAGGAATTAATCTAATCTAACTTGATATTAAACTAGAATTCCTAATATAATTAAGATAAAACAAATTTCAACATCACGTTAACTTTCTCCCCCTTATTATGCTATTGTTTAACGCCCAAAAGTTCCCTTAGTTGATGGAATTTCGCTTTTGGAGGAGCTTTTGTGAATAATCCACTCCACTTCAGACTTATAATGCTTGAGCTGAATGTCACCATTGCCAATTGCTTCTCGTATGCAGTGTTACTTACTGCTTATGTGTCTTGTTCTGCTGTGATAACCTAAATTCTGTGGACTGAGTGGCTAACTATTCTAGGAGTGGAGCCGTGTTATGGGTGACCTTATTGCACGGTTAACCAAGTGAAAAATTATAACATGAAATGCTTTTCATATCATCAACACAGCCACCCCAATTACCATCACAAAAACCAATTAACTTCACATCTATATCTCTATTAAATTTCAAGCTATAATTCATTGTGCCTTTTAGTTACCTTATCACCTTTCTTGCTGTTTGAAGATGACTGTGGCTTGATGCTAGCATAAATATTGACAGCAAACTCGAAGAAAAGGTAATGTTGGAGTCTTGCAGCTATGAGATAAAATAAGTACCCAATTAAGCTTCCATAATAGTTCTTATCAACGTACTTCCCTTTATCTTCTTTTATTAATTTTTCAGTTATAATAAGAGGTGTATAAACTAGATTGCACCATACATCCCAAATTTGTTTAGAATATTTTCTTCATATTTCTTTTGGTAAATAAATACTCGATTCTTCCAGATAAATTTAATGCCAAGAAAATAATGCAACAAACCCATGTTGCTCATTTCAAATTTTTTCATCATCTCATATTAAACTTTTCAATCATCGTCCTATTGTTTCTAGTAAAGATCAAGTCATCAACATGAAGAGCGCGACAACAAGAATATCAGACATACCTTGGCACTTCACATATAAGGTGGGTTCACTCTTGCTTTTTTTGGATCCTTTTTCTAAGAAATAGGCATCAATCTAAGTGTATCAAGCTTTATTTAGCTGTACCCCTTATGTTCTTCTCCATTGACAAAAAAGTCTTGGTTCAACATAAATATCTTCTTCCAATTCTCTATTCAAGAATGTTGTTTGGACATCAACTTGATATAATAATCAGCCTCTTTATGTGACTGCTACAATAAGAGTTTGTATGATGTCAAGCCAAGCAACCAATGCTAAAGTTTCACTGTAGTCAATACCAAGTTGTTGGGAATAACCATTAGCCACCAACCTTGCTTTGTTTCGCTTTATGCTTCAGTCGGAATTATACTTCACTCTATAAAACCATTTTACTCTAATTATTTCTTTATTACTTGGTCTCTTAACAAGTTGCCACATTTTTTTTTTCTCATTGATAGTGATTTCTTCTTACATGGCTTTTCTACAAGTTTTATCTTCTATGGCTTACTCAAAATTTTCAGGTTCAAGGACCAAAAAAATTACATCTTGCATAAATATCAGCCAAACTCTTTATTTTTCTTAGACTTATAGACGAACTTGATGAGTCACTTAATATTGACAATGGACTTGATGGTGGAGAGACATGATGTGAACTTTCGTCGTTTTCAATATCGAGTGATTGTTTTTTCTTTTTTTATTTCATCCCTGTTAACAACCTTTTGTTCATCTTCTTTTGCTTATAATTCCATGTTTCTTTTTCATCATATACCACATCACATTTTTTGAAAATCTTGTTAATCTTCGATTTATACAACCCAGACCCTTTACATTGTGAGTTACACACCTTTCACTTGTCTAATCAAGTCTGTGTTACTTTTCTTTGGAACTTGTGAGTAACAAAAATATTTTGACATGTCTCGCTGATGGCTTTCTTCCAGTCCAAGCTTCAATTAGTGTTTGATTTTGAAGTGCATTTATTGGCATATATTCATCAAATATATAGTTGTATAAACCGCTTCACCCAAAAATGATTTTGGCAGCACCTTTCCATGAAGCATTGACTTAGCCACCTCTACCACCATTTGATTTTTCCTTTCAGATACTCAATTTTGTTGTAGAGAATAGCCAATAGTAAGTTCTTTAACATTTTATCCTCACGAAATTTGTCGAACTCTCTTAATTATATTCTTTCCCTCTATCAATTCTCAAAATTTGTATATAATTTTCATTTTTCTCAACAAACCTTTTAAACTTCTCGAAAGTAAGCAAAAATTTATATATTTGCTTCACAAAGAATAACTACCTCGTTCTAGTCAAATCATCAACGAATAGAATAAAGTACTTGTTTTTACCATGAGAGAATGTAGATATAGGTTCACAAACATTCCTATGAACTATGCAAGTGCTGTCTTTGCTCTCTATGCAACTCCTTTTGGAAAAAGCTATCGCCGATGCTTTCCAAGTGCATAGCCCTGATAGACTTCTTCATTGTCTTTAATGTAACAGCAATCCATAACCATATTATTTTTAGAAAGTAATTTTAGTGCATCAAAATTTAATGCTTCTTTGCGATAGCCATGATTCTTTAAGATCGTCTGCTTTGAAAGTCGCATCTCTCTCATACTTGAAAATAATTGGAAAGCATTTATTTTTTATTTTTCCATGTTTTTCTTCTTCACAAGATGCATGTTGCCCTTTTCATTAAGGGTGGCAACAAGGATTAGGATCCATTTATTCAATTTGATTCGATGTAAATTAAATAAGTATGGATTTGAAAAAATTAATTCGTTTAATAAATGGTGAATTTGATTCGATTTGTTAATTAAACAAATTGAATGCGGGTTTAAAGATTTTGATTCATTTAATAAACAGGTCATCGACAAAATGAATATATGTTGATTCGTTTATTTTTGTTTAATTAAATTACCTTTTTATCTTTAAATTTATTTGAAATTTTTTTAAAAATTGAAGGCAATATTGTAATTTTAAGCATAACATATAAAAGTCCAAAAACATTCACGCAACTAGCCTTAATTTTGAATTTCACACAATCTCCCTCATTTTTACTTCACCTCGTAGCAACTATTAAGCTTAGCTACAATGCCTATCTCAAGAATTTCTTTGCAGCTCAACCAACAACAGTTACTATCTCTCGTCACAACAGCAAAGTAAGCTCCAATTCTTTTTTTATTTGTTTATTTTTACATCCAACAAGTGCTAAGATTGGCTTGGGCTGTCTTTACTAATCTTGAATCTTGATTTAAGTTCGTTAGTTTGTTAGATCATTTTTATTTTTTCTTTTTAATATGGAAATGATAACTTGCTGTAATTGTGCTATCTATTTTATAGCTGGGTCTGTTGAAAAGGCATTAACCAGATAAAAATTTATGTAAATGAAAAAGAGTTGAACAAGAAAAGAAACTTCTTTTGCATTATAAGCCATTTCTTTTTCATGGTTTAGTATGTTGGGCTAATTCAACTTAAAAAGAAGACATAATCAAGTAAAAGCAAAAATAGTGGAGCAATGATAATATTCTGAGATTATTTCTTTTTCACTTTTTTTAGTTTATTTGTTGGATAGAATTTAAGCACTTTCAATTTCTCTATCCAGAATAGTGGGTTAAAGGAATAATTGAATGATGTAATTGTTTTATTTTTTGTTTTCATTCTTTAACTTTTTTTTTTCAGTTTTCCAAAAGAATAGCTCGTATCACTATTAGAATTTTGAAAAAATAAATAAATAATTAATCGTTAGTGCTAGCTTTTTCATTTCTTGCTTATATTCTTCAATTACATTAAAATTTTAAACACACACACACACACATATAAATGAATTAACAATATATATATATATATATATATATATATATATATATATATATATATATATTTTTGTGTGTGTGGTGAATTCTTTACCGGTAGTAAGACCGGTTTAGGACAGGGATCCGCTTAGGGCTGTAAAACCGTACCTGTAGCCATACATATAGGTTTTAGTTGAAAAGACTTAAGGTTACATGGATTCTCTACTCTGTAGAGCATCCTCTTTCTCTAGTTCTTCCTCCGGGAGGACTAGTGTTTCAAAGAATATTGTGAATTCTGAGAAATTCATAATTGAGAACTTTAATAAAGCCATAGATTGTTGGGAATTACCCAAAGTTGCTAAAGACATGATTTACAAAACCAAAAAGCTTGATTTTTTAAAATCAGATTATATTATAAAAATGAAAGAGCGAGATATCACTCTTTCAAAGCCTTTTGAAACAATCCAATTGTTTTCAGAAAATTCTTTAAAGATTTTAAAAGAAAGGAAATTTAAATATGTTCATATAGATTTAATCCAAGTAGGAATTAATCCCCTAATTAAAGAAGGTTTAGGTACCTCTACATTAGCCGTTCTAAGAAATGGCAGATTCATCTCTTTTAATGATTCTTTACTTAGCAGTATTGAATCGAGTCTCTGTAAAGGCCCAATATCGTTTGATTGTTATCCAAACATAACAATCTCACTTAAAGACAAAAATATCCTTAAGAGTATGATTCTTGAAATCAAAACCCACAACTATCACATGATTGAAGGATCAATTCCTGTTGCATTGATTTATAAAATGTCTTATAAAGCAATGCATTCTGCATTCAACATGCAACATAAATTCCAGTCAAAAAAGAATGAAACGATTCTTTTCCAGACTGACCTATCCAAAGCCAATATTGTCGTATCAAGACCTATCCAACGGAAGGATGTCCATCTTCCAGAAGAATGGATCCTTGATGGAGCCACTGAACCAGTGATTCTGAAACAACTTGAGCCCAATACAGAGTTACAAAATGTGACTCAGTATTCTGATGGTAAAGTCAAACTATCATTTAGAAGGTTCACTTCGTCTAGATTCTCAGACGTAGGTTCTGTTTCTAGCATTCCTTCTATAGTCAGAACATTTACTAGAGTACCTTTTATAGTAAATGTCCCTTACAAAGACCAACCTAGGTTCTCTACCTTAGAAATACCTAGTTCTTCCATAAGATCTGTTGACTATACTACTAGTATACCTCACTCAGTCTATATTAGTAGACAACAGGATCAAAGATAGGAAGATAAGGAACCTTCTCCTCCAACTTCTCTTACATTTTCTACCGTTATGGAAAATGTAATCAGTGTCTTAGAAAAGCCATTTGAATTGGATAAAACTCTGTTACACAATGATTTTTATTCTAATTCAAATAAAAAGAAAAGACTTTGGTTCTTTGAACATTTTTTGGACCAAAGAAAACAAATTCAGGAATCCTATTATGAATTTGTTAATGAGCAAAAAACCCACATTTTATTTTTTGATTGGTTTGAAATGTATACTTCCAATAACAACATTTCTTACCCTTTCAAAAAAATAAACCCTATCATTGAAAGAAAGAAAACTCCAAAATGGAAATTTTCTGACCATGATGATGTGACCATTGAGTCTGAGCATCCTTCTATGAGAAACATCACCCTCATGCATGGTGAACCTCCCATAGAAGTTAAGGCGTCACCTTACAAAATACATAGACACGGTGATGCAAATAAAAATTTAGAAAATGTTATTCAATAGAATAACTTCTGTAACACCAATCTTAATACGATAGGAAAACAGTTGACTAAGATAAAAAGTCAAATTCAAAAGTCAACCATTATTGTTCCCCCTACTGTATTACCAAAGCCAATTACAAAATTTGATCTTGAAAATAGACTCAAAGAGCCTATTTTCAAGCCTTTCTAGGTTTCAAAGACAAGTCAAAAACTTGTTCAAGATTCGAAGTAAGATTTTGCTAAAGCAATTAAAGAACAATTAGACAGGATAGAAACCTCTTCATCCTCATCTAAGAAAGTTGAGATAGCCCTGATACTCCTCAATCAAGTAAGATAGGAGTATTAGATCAGGATCAGTCTTCTATAGCTTCCTCTGACATAGAAGCATTCCAAGAAAAACCTGAACCTAAAGTAAATAAAGTCCATTGGAATTAGCACTTCCTGCTACTTCTCGTACTCCACCAGACTTGGCAATAGATAATAGACCAAGTGCAATAAACCAATTACGGTTTAATGCATCCTCAGTCTATGAGTGGAACATAGATGGAATATCTGAGTATAACATACTTGGACTTCTCCAACAAATGACCATGACAGCCAATGCCTACAAAACCCAATCAGAAACTGCTGATAGAGCCATAGCAGAAATTCTAATTTCTGGTTTTACAGGTCAACTTAAAGGATGGTGGGATCATCTCCTCACCAACCAATAACATCTTGAGATTTAAGGAGCTATTAAAACATATCAAGAAGGACTACCCATTCTTGATGAATTTAATAACACTATTCAAGATGCTGTTGCAACCCTAATAGTTATAATATCCCTTCACTTCATAGGTGACCCATCTCACCTTAGGGATAAAAATGCTGAGTTACTACACAACCTTAAGTGTAGAAAGCTTAGTGTTCCAAAGTTACAAAACCACATTCTTTATCAGACTCTTTCTAAGAGATAATGCAAATCATGTAACTTGGAAAGAAAAATTCCTTGCAGGGTTACCAACCCTTTTAGGAGAAAAGGTAAGGAATTCAATTAAAACCCTTTATGATAACCAAATTCCTTATGACAGCCTCACCTATGGTGAATTGGTTAGTTATGTCAATAAGGAAGGTCTAAAAATTTGTTAGGATTTGAAGTTACAAAAACGTCTTAAATGGGAGCTTAGGAGATCTAAGCAAGAATTAGGAAGCCTTCGAGACCTTATAAAAAGCACTCCTCTAAGAGAAAGGAAAGTAAAGCTAGACCTATTATAAAAAACACATTCAACTATAAAGAAGCCACTTGTTTCAAGTATGGGAAAAAAGGACATACTACAAAATATTATAGAATGGCCAAAAGACTTCATGAGCTGGGACTCAGTGAATAAATATTTTCCCAAATAGCCATTTTATTAGTTGAATCCTCTAATTCAAAGTCTTCCATGACGGGAGACAGTAAGTCTCTGCAGGTTGATGAGTTAGTTGACTATGATACCTACGAATCTTTTGATAGTGATTCTGATACAGAATCCTATCTAAAGAAAGTTAATGTGTTGACTAAAGAACAAGAGACCTTTCTTGAATTGGTCAAACACATATTTGACCCTACTTTGCAAACAGAGTATTTAGATAAACTTCTAAAAACTTTCGTGCAAAGAGACAAACCTGAGACTTCAAAAACACCTGTTATCCAAAAGCATGCTTATGATCTCACGAATATTCTGAATAAGAAAAAAACTAAAAAGTCTTCTCCTTCTATTCAAGACCTCTAAAAAGAAATTAAAGAGATCAAATTAGAAATTTCTAATTTAAAAAAAAAATAAAAAACTAATTTTGAAACTTTTCAAGTATTGTTACAAAAGTAATTGGAACAACATTTGGATAATGAATCAGACTCAGAAAGTGGTGAGGATGAGGAACAAAAACTTGAAAATATCGAGTCTTTACCTCATGATTTTTTATTTGTTTTAAAACAAATCACCACAAGAAAATACTTAATTAAAGTCACATTAGTGTTTTCCAAAGAATTTCAAATTGACACCATTGCCCTATTTGACACTGGTGCCGATTTAAATTGTATTAAAGAAATAATTCTTCCAAAGAAATTTCATGAGAAAACTAAAGAAACGCTTTCTACCGCCAACAATTCAAAACTGAGGATTACCTCCAAAGTAGATGCCTCTATTTTGAATAATGATTTTGAATTTAAAACTTCCTTATATTGACAAATGATATCCATCATGCTGTCATTTTAGGAACTCCTTTTATAAATCTCATCACTCCATATACTGTTAATTACGACAATATATCTTTCAAAGCCCAAAAGAAGAAACTTGTCTTTCCTTTCTTAGAAAAGCCCAAGAAAAGAAACCTGAATATTTTTAAAGCTACTTTCGTTTATCAAAACCAAATTAGTGTTTTAATTAAAACAAAACAAAATGATTTGACTTGTTTACAGAAATATTAGAGTTTATAAAGAATTGAAAAATAATTACAAAGTGATTTCACAAAGAAAAAGATTTCTAACTTCAAAAAGCAAATTGAAAAAGAGATCTGTGCTAACCTACCTTCTGCTTTCTGGGATAGAAAACAACATATGGTAGATTTACCCTATGAGCCCAATTTCGATGAAAGACAAATTTCTACCAAGGCTAGACCCATTCAGATGAATATGAACTTACAACAACACTGTAGGAATGAGATAAAAGACTTAGAATCTAAAGGCCTAATTGTGAAATCAAGGTCTCCATAGTCTTGTGCAGCTTTCTATGTCAATAAAAATTCTGAGATTGAAAGAGGAACACCTCGATTGGTGATCAATTATAAGCCTTTAAATAAAGCTTTAAAATGGATTAGGTACCCTATACCTAACAAAAAGGATTTGCTTCAAAAACTCCATTCTACTTTCACATTTTTAAAATTTGACATGAAATCAGGTTTTTGGCAAATTCAAATTAAACCAAGTGACTGTTATAAAATAGCCTTTACTGTTCTATTCAAACAGTATGAATGGACTGTCATGCCATTTAGTTTAAAAAATACCCCTTCTAAATTTCAAAAGATTATGAATGACATCTATAATCCTTATTTAGAATTTTATTTTGTTTATATAGATGATGTGTTGATCTTTTCTAACATGATTGATCAGTATTTCAAACATTTAAAGACTTTTTACTATGTCACTAGGAAAACTGGTTTAGCTATTTCTAGTTCAAAGATATCTTTGTTCCAAACAAAGATTAGGTTCCTTAGACATTACATCTCTAAAGGAACAATTACCCCTATTGAGAGATCACTAGCATTTGCTGACAAGTTTCCTGACCGAATACTTGAGAAGACGCAAGTGCAAAGATTTCTTAGTGGTCTAAATTATGTCCTAGACTTCTATCTAAATATTAATAGGATTTCAAAACCCTTACATGATAAGTTAAAGAAAATTCCTAGTGAATGGGCCGAAGAACATACTAAAGCAATCAGACTAATAAAACAGTCTGTTAAGAGCATACCATGTTTGCATCTAGCAAACCCTGCATTACCTAAGGTAGTTGAGACTGATACCTCTGACCTAGGATATGGTGGTAGACAATGGTAAAGAACAAATAGTACAATATGTCTCTGTACACTGGAATAAGTGTCAAAAGAATTACTCTACTATTAAAAAATAAATTTTATCCATTGTTTTATGCATTACAAAGTTTTAAAGTGATTTGTTAAATAAAAATTTTTACTTAGAATTGATTGTAAAGCTGCAAAACACGTTTTGGAAAAAGATGTTCAAAATATTGCATCCAAATAAATTTTTGCACGAAGGCAAGCCATTTTAAGTATTTTTTATTTTGAAATTGAGTTTATAAAAGGTGACAGGAATTCTGTTCCAGATTTTCTAACGAGAAAATTTCTACAAAACAGATAAATGCCCCTTAAAAAGAAAGATAAAGGCAAATGAGTCCTCAAAGACCTTCAGCCTAAAACACCTAAAGCCCAATCTCCTCTTAAAGAAAAGTTGTTATCTTTAGTAATGCCTATAAAGTCCTGGATCGATATAGTCCAAGAAGAAGAATCAGAGTCTAGAGCCCTAGCAGCACAGGAACAGGTAAAAGAATGGATGTCCTCTATTTCTAAATCCCCTAAACTTATGTTAGCCTTACAAAGCTTTTCTCAGGTAAAACCTCTTTCTCAATTTCCGGAGAAAGAAAAATCTATTTCACAATCCCCCTCCAAAGAAATTTCAAAAATCTCATCTTCTAAAGAAATAATTTCTGCTAAAAGCTCTTCTTCTTCTGTTGTGCTTTCACAAAAAAACATTTTAAAGAAATCAGATTGGATTAATAAAGCCTATCGAAAAAATGTTTTAGTCATTGAGGATGGGTTTTATCATTCTGATCCTTTTCAAAGTCTTTTAAAAATTTTTCCGAAGGGTTGATTTTTTAAACCATGGGATTTAACGAAACCATAATCCTTCTACTAAATTATACTTAAGTTCACTGAATCAGTGAAATTCAAGCATTTTTATCTTTCAAAAGAACATAAAGAGCCAGCCTATTCCACGGCCACAATTCACAAAGTTATAAGCTCAAAACAATGGAGTGAACCACTCCATAAGACTAAACACTTTCCCGCTAATTTTCAAAATTGTTTGAGCCATTACCAATCTTTTTCCTATTGGGATTACCAATAAGCCTGGTTCAACACATTTTTTATTCAAAACCTAAAGAAGTCCCATTCTTGGTTATTCTTCCCTTCAAGGGAAAAAAGCTGTGGGGATAAGATTCTATTTTCTGGGTCCTACAAAGATTTTAAAGATATAAAGCAAAGATGTTGTCTTTATTCACGGGATTCCCGGGATTCACGACACTGAATGCGGACCAACCCACGTGAAGACTTTATCCGTTGTAATTATTTCTTTTGTAAAGTAACGGGTCTTTGGCTATATAGTTGCCATTAGCTTTCATTTGAAGGGATCCAAATTTCTTTCCTCTCTCAATTCTCTCTTTGGTTTTTGGAAAATGAACAGAAGTCATTTGAAGGAAATTATTCTTGACTTCCGATTCCAAAACCATTCTTCTTCTTGTAAAGAGTTAAAGCATTTAATTTTAATTTTATTTAAAGCATTTAAAGCATTTGCCTTAAGATCTGTATCTATTTTTACTTTAAAGCATAGATCTTAAGGGTGTATGTTTAAATTATTTAAAGCTTTAAAGCCTATGCATGTTTGCAGACTGATCCGTATCAGCTCTGCCATAACAACTGCTACTTAGCCTCTGAGGCAGAGAGACCAGATCTCGATCCTTAGTTGTATCTTCTCTTCTCCCCCCTTATTCAGAGCACCCTTTCCGGGAACCGGTCTGGGTACTGTGTTTGATTAGAAAGCCAACCTTAATGCATGTTTATTTCTGCAAACCCTGTTGTTAGGCTTGCCTAAATAAACTGGTTTTAAAAAAAAAATTAAAGAATTCAATTGGTATATCGGCTGGAAACCAGAACGAGCGGACTGATAATTGTTTGGTCGGTTAAACCAGAACTTGGGCCCTGAAGCAGGACTTGACTCCTGTATCGACCAGGTCTAACAAAGCCACGTACCAATAATCTAAAGAATTATTAGGTTCTTGGAATAAGAATCATTCCCATTAAAGCAAAAGGTATTTCAAAATGATCACCGGTTTAATTAAATATCTAAAATTTGATATTCCAAAGCATTCACACACCTTCCCACGATCACTGGTCTTGTTTGGTATCAGAGCCTTCCCACGATCACTTAAGGCGCTTACAATCCTACCAAAAGCTATAGCTGTTAGTAGAAGCGCTACTTTATACTTCAGCACCACTCGGACCACCAGGTAACATCTCTCACGTTAATGCCCTTCGAGGAGTCTCTTTCATTAGGAGTGGGACCCAGACCCAGTCAGGCCATCACCACAAGAGTGGGATAATATTATTAGCCCATCTTCCCCTGGGGCTCGAAATCTTTCAAAGCCCAAAAAAAGAAACTTGTCTTTCCTTTCTTAGAAAAGCCCAAGACAAGAAACCTGAATATTATTAAAGCTACTTTCGTTTATCAAAACCAAATCAGTGTTTTAATTAAAACAAAACAAAATGATTTGACTTGTTTACAGAAAGATTTGAGTTTACAAAGAATTAAAAAATAATTTCAAAGTGATTTCACCAAGAAAAAGATTTCTGACTTCAAAAATCAAATTGAAAAAGAGATTTGTGCTGACCTACCTTCTGCTTTCTGGGATAGAAAACAACATATGATAGATTTACCCTATAAGCCCAATTTCGATGAAAGACAAATTCCTACCAAGGCTAGGCCTATTCAGATGAATATGGACTTACAGCAACACTGTAGGAATGAGATAAAAGACTTATAATCTAAAGGCCTAATTGTGAAATCAAGGTCTCCATGGTCTTGTGCCGCTTTCTATGTCAATAAAAATTCTGAGATTCAAAGAGGAACACCTCGATTGGTGATCAATTATAAGCCTTTAAATAAAGCTTTAAAATGAATTAGGTACCCTATACCTAACAAAAAGGATTTGCTTCAAAAACTCCATTCTGCTTTCATATTTTTAAATTTTGACATGAAATCAGATTTTTGGCAAATTCAAATTAAACCAAGTGACCGTTATAAAAAAGCCTTTACTGTTCCATTCGAACAGTATGAATGGACTGTCATGCCATTTGGTTTAAAGAATACCCCTTCTGAATTTTAAAGGATTATGAATGACATCTATAATCCTTATTCAGAATTTTATTTAGTTTATATAGATGATGTGTTGATCTTTTCTAACACGATTGATCAGCATTTCAAACATTTAAAGACTTTTTACTATGTCACTAGGAAAACCGGTTTATCTATTTCTAATTCAAAGATATTTTTGTTCCAAACAAAGATTAGGTTCCTTGGACATTACATTTTTAAAGGAACAATTACCCCTATTGAGAGATCACTAGCATTTGCTGACAAGTTTCCTGACCGGATACTTGATAAGACGCAATTGCAAAGATTTCTTGGTAGTCTAAATTATGTCCTAGACTTCTGTCAAATATCAATAGGATTTCAAAGCCCTTACATGATAGGTTAAAGAAAAATCCTAGTGAGTAGACCGAAGAACATACTAAAGTAATCAGACTAATAAAACAGTCTGTTAAGAGCATACCATGTTTGCATCTAGCAAACCCTGCATTACCTAAGGTAGTTGAGATCGATGCCTCTGACCTAGGATATGGTGGTAGACAATGGTAAAGAACAAATAGTACAGTATGTCTCTGCACACTGAAATGAGTGTCAAAAGAATTACTCTACTATTAAAAAATAAATTTTATCCATTGTTTTATGCATTACAAAGTTTCAAAATGATTTGTTAAATAAAAAATTTTTACTTAGAATTGATTGCAAAGCTGCAAAACACGTTTTGGAAAAAGATGTTCAAAATATTACATCCAAACATATTTTTGCACAATGGCAAGCCATTTTAAGTATTTTTTATTTTGAAATTGAGTTTATAAGGGTTAACGATATTATCCCACCCTTGTGGTAATGGCCCGACTAGGTCTGGGTCCCATTCCCAATCAAGGAGACTACTCGAAGGGCATTAACGTGAGAGACGTTACCTGGTGGTCCGAGTGGTGCTTAAGTATAAAGTAGCACCTCTACTGACAGCTATAGCTTTTGGTAGGATTGGTAAGCGCCTTAAGATATATATATATATATCATCTTGCTAAATAATTTTATTTTTAGGAGAATGGACACAAGCCAAAGTAATTCAGCATACACAATTAATGATTTATGTTGGAGATGATGATGTAAATAACATAATTGAAATGGAAGAAGAGATTGAAAAAGGTTTAAGGCTAGTAGAACAACAGTCACCACGGCAAAGGAAACTAACTTCATAAGTTTGATCATTGTTCTGTAAGGTTCTGGGGGATAAGTATCCAAACAACAAGTCGAGATCGGAGTGTAAAAATTGCTATATTGAGTACGTGGCTATGCACAATTTTAGTACGAATAATTTGAAAAGGCATTATGAAACTTGTGCAAAATTTAAAAATATGATCCCATACAAATGATGTTAGATTGTAGTGATGGACTACCAACTTGTGTTCCCAAGTTTAAAGCTCATTTGTTTTGTGAATTATTGTCTTATGCCATTATTATGCATGATTTGCCATTTCAATTTGTTAAATATGAAGGAATTAGAAGAATTTAAAATTATTTATGTGATGAAGTGGCGAAAATTTGTAGTAACACTGCTAAAGTAGATGTATTAAAAATGCATAATAAGGAAAAGGCAAAAATTGGATGCATGTTAGAAAAAGCTTCTGGTAAAATATGCCCTATTACTAATTTATGGACTTCTATAACTACAAATGGTTATTTGTGTCTTACTGCTCACTTTATTGATAAGGAATGGAATTTACAGAAAATGTCTTGAATTTTTATGAAATGCCAAATCCACACACTGGGATTGCTTTGGCTAAAAAAATATTGGCGTATTGAGAAGTGGATTTTTTCATTGCCTATAGACAATGCTTCAAGTAATGATATCTATATTGTAAGGTTAAAAAGTCAATTAAGATTAAAGAATTCTTTCGTTTATGATAGGGATTTCTTTCATATTGGATGTTGTACTCATATTATTAATTTAATTATTCAAGAAGGATTGAAAGAAATTGAGAAATAAAGGAAAAAGTCTTATGAGAGTGTGAAATATTTCAAAGGGTCACAAGTGAGAAAAAGAAAATTCTTAGAGTCTGTTAAGCAAATACCTCTAGATAACAAGAAAGGATTAAGATAAGATATTCTTAAAAGATAAAATTCAACTTTTGGAGAGTATGTTTTGTTCATGGACAACAGTGACTTTATTTGGGATTTATTTATAAAATGAGTTTTATAAGATTTCATTCCAAATTCCTCTTGAGTTTTTCTTAGGTGAATTTTAGGTGTTTTAGGGAAACTCTACTACCTTGAAAATTTTATACTTTTCGACACCTTTTTGAATGAATTTAATTATTATTACTATTACTACAACATGTCAAATAGAGATTCAAAAATTTTGCAAATAACAAGAGGCAGAGCTCGAATAAATCTCTAGGGGGTCCTAGTTCAAACTTCAAGTATTAATAGGGAAATGATTTTAGATTTTTTTTTAATCCATAACTATAGTGCAATCAAATTTAAGAATTTTGTTTCTAACTACAACAACTTGGGATTTTGATTGATAATCGAGGCCAATGGTAGTGCCATATTGGAGTGAATAAGGGCTTTGTCCCATTTTTAATTTAATTTACCATAAAAGCTCTTGTTAAAATATAAAAATAACTAAAATATCATATATTTGTTTTTACATCTCCAACCCACAAAGAAATATTGTTATCTTGAAATCCCTACAACCCTAAATCTCCTTGCATAAAAGAACAAAAGCTACTCATCTTATTGAGTTTTATCTAATTAAGTTTTCTATAATAGATCTTATGGCACTTGAAATTCAACTTGATGTTTACATTATTGATGTGGGTTCTTGTTAACATATACATATTCTGATAATTGATTTTGATGATAACAAACAATGCGTTTAAGTTAATAAATGTGTTTTAAGACTCACATAATTTTAAGTATTCTCTTAAGAGTCAAAACTAGGTATGTGTTTAACATTCCTTAGAGAAACTAGAACAATTTGTAAGTAAAATGAAGTTCTGAGTATAAACGGCTAACCAATTATATTAAGCGCCTAGCCGTTAGTGAAAAGACTTAGATTTGTAAAAGGTTGACAGCTTAAGTCTTAACCGATAGGTATTTTTTGAGCTACTGGAAGCAATCGGCGAACCGCTAATATATAACAGCTCACCGGTATTATCATACTTTTGTTAATCCATTACCGATTAAAGAAAACAGCCCAAGGTTTGTGTTATGTGAGATACTAAAAGTAATCGACGAACCGCTAATATATAACGGCTAACCGATATCATCAACTCTTCAAATCCTTTACTATTAAAAGGAACCGGTTACAGAGCTTTATATTATGAGGATATTAGACTTTAACGGCAAACCGTTAATATATAACGGCTAACCAATAAGTTTTAGAATCGATATTCTTTGTCAACCTTTAACCGTTTAGAGAAAACGGATCGATTGTTTTCTTGTGCAGGTTTCTAGATGTTAACGGCAAAAGGGTAATTCTTAATGGTCAACCGATTATTTAAAATCATACCCAAACGATAACATTGACCAAAGGAAACGGCTAACCGTTAATGGCTAACGGCAAACCGTTTTCTATCAGATGGAAGAATAACGGCTAGTTTTCAGCTCCAACTATAAATATGTTCATCCAATTCAAATCAAGGACTGACGACAACACAACTACTGAGCTTATATACGAGTTTACCATCTACAGAAAGCTTTAAAACAAATTTGTACTTCATTCATTCACACATTGTGCATTAACTTGTAACCTTGAAAGATTGTGTGAGAGATAAATCAATTTGTATTCCTTTGTCTTGAGTGACTGTAAGTGTGGGGATACATTTGGGTTAAGAGATTGGGAATAATCTCTTGTTGTAAAGGTCTATTGATACCTGGGAAGTCAATTGTAAGTTGTTGAAACCTTGGAGGCTAGCATAGTAGAATCCTCAAACTCGATGTGCTTGGAGGTGTAGACGTAGGCGAGAATAGCCGAACCACTTAAAAATCATTGTGTTTGCTTTCTCTTCCCTATCTCTTAATTTATTTATCACTGTCTGTTCATTTATTCAATTATTTCGAATTTGTTTGCATTGATTGAGTATTTTATTTCTATAATTTTTATAAACCCAATTCACCCCCCCTCTTGAGTTGTCTAGTTAGAATTTCAGTTCTGATAATATATTTTTATAATTGAAATGGGAGTGGTGAGCTAAACCCCCCAAAAAATATATATATAAAGAGAGAGTTGATATCAAGAAAGATAAATTATATTCATTAATTTATCTATTAGTAACATTAGTATTAATTTTACTAGTTGTCACAACTATATTAGAAATGGCATTTTTCACTATGAATTTTGTGAATCGTCAGTGAAATTAGATAGGAGAAACTCTATACATAGACAAATGTATATTTTGTAGTCTTGATGATCGGGTTATTCTTCAATGTTTTCAACATATGAAAACATGTCAAGGATAGTTATAAATGCATTGAATTTAATATATCAATGAATTTTTATTTTATTTGTTGACCCTTTTTAAAAGTAATGATACAGCTATAAATTCTTGTACAAACTGATTTTATACAAATTGATTTTGTATTAGCTAATTGGTTGATTAAAATACCAAATAATAAAAATAAATTATGTGAATTAAGAGATATTTAATTCAATCAATTAAATCATATCACATTAATTTGACCAAGAAAAAATTATATAAGAGTTTGTGATTTTATTATTACTCATTTTTAAATTATCTTATTGTTTGAACTCAACCTCTGTAAGATTGAATTTCTAACACCATCACTAATTGAGGCTACCATCACATATAAAAAATAAAATCAAAAAGCATTTAACAAGATAAAATTCAAAGTGTTAGGTCCAAATTTTATCAAATTCTTAAAAGGTTATTTGTCATTTAGTTAGAATGGAAAAGTAATTAATAAAATAAAAATCAAATAAATGGGCTATTTGATTTCACAGAATATAAAATTATACATTCATCGTACATGTAAAGCTCACAAATTAATTATGCCGGGGCTAAATCAATATTTTTATACTTGATTTTTAATACTTCCTTTAGAAACTTCAAAATTTTCAAAGTTTGCAGACGCTTTGGCCCACCTAGTACTAAAGAGCCTTCACCCGCGCAAACAAAAACAGAAAAATAATACTATCCATATATATATATATATATATACACACACACACACACACTAGCCCACGTACCTTGATAGTTGATACCAAACACTGTAATGTTTCCAAAAGTCTCTTGGCGTTTGACGTCTAATGGAAATAATAACCAAAAGTTTTTTATTTTTTATTTTGAAAATAAAAGCAGAGTAATTAAATATAAAAGAAATGACATAAGAAATAAGAAGACTTGAGTCAACCATACTTCTGTTTTTGCAATAATTTTCTTTTGGTACGGAATGTGAAGACAACTTTTTTGTCAAACTTTTCTTTAATTACTTCTTTACAGAAAGCATCCATTAACCATTGGATTCCGCAAGTAAGTACTACTATTGCCTTTCTCGGTTTGGGACAGTACTTGCAAAATGAAGCAACATTGTTGAATCTACGGACTTCCTCATCATCACCATGTGAACATTCATCCTTTAATAAATAAAACTTAAAAGCAACAATTATTTGCATTCCTTCCCATATGAACATTCATCCTTTAATGGAGAAATGAAAAGACGAATTAAGGGGATTTCCAAAGCAAGTACAAATATTGGTAAGTAAACGGCGAGAAAAAAGAAGAAGAAGAAGAAGAAGAAGAAGAAAATGAGAAGACTGAATTAGTGGAGACCTTTTAGTCCACTTTGCTACAGTGTGTAAACGAGCAGCTTCCCTTGGAAAGCTTTTTTCTTCTGTTTCCTTTTATTAAGGTTTCTTCTATTTGCTACTTTGTTATATGATTTACAAGAGCCTTTTTCTTTTGTACCATTCCACTTGCTTTCTTGTGAAGTAATTTCATTTTGTTTTAACACGTAAGGTACAATTTTTTTTTTCCCTCTTTTAGAAGAGTTACTTTGAGGATAGAAAGGGTGATCTTGAAGTGGATTGTGATCTTGAAGTGGATTTTTAACACTGTGATTGTTATTTTGATTATACAGAGAGAGTAGAAATGAGGAAGGTGAAGCTAGTAGTGGCAGCCACAGCAGCAAGAAGAAAAGAGACAATGACTATGGTTTCATTGATACCGTATTTTCTTGGTCTTTTGATGACATTTCTAATAACCATCTTTTCAAGGACAAGGTTTGTTTTCTTCTTCATTTTCATTTTCATCTTTCAGTCTTCTCTGAATAATTTTTAATATAGATTCTTGATGATATTATAGGTTTGCCTATGTTATTGTACATTTATTCAAAGTTGCTATTTTGGAATTGGGACCTGATTCTTTGTCAATTTGACCATTTGTATTATGTGATTACACAATAAATATTAGAACCTCGTGCCGTATTAATGATACATCATGCATGTATCGTAAAATCCTTCAAAGTTTAGCTATTAGTTAGCTTACCGTTTATTATTATTTTTAAAAATTTTCCATTTTAAAGTTAGAGAAGGGTGGACAAAACTCAATTCGTTTTTTTAACTTCCTGTTTCTCTCAGGATTTGAACTTAGGTGGCCTACTTGTTTATGTTTAGTCATCAGCTTGTTTGCTATCTTAATTAGGTATGCTCTGGCTGTGATTGGACCAAAATAATTTTCACGTGTATTCAAATGACGTAGAATTAATTTTGAGATTAAAAGAAGGCAGGAGAACATAAGCTGTTATCAAAATTACTATCGAAAATCATCTGAGAATGAAGTTGATTGCTTATTAAATGTTTGTGAATGCTTTTGCATCAAGTTTCCTGGGCATAGCTTTTAATTATTCCTATCGACAAGGTTACCTTCAGCGATTGTGGCACGAAGACAATAGATTGCTTATGCAAATGGCTATTGCTGTACATGCACTTGCATCCACCTGTGTTTTTTCCGGCTCTGACTGTCACAACCCGTCCCGAACCCTGGGACGAATCACGACTGATCCTCGAAATTCAACTAAATCACAATAATATTGCTACTAAAATTTTCGATAGAATTTCACTAAAATTTTGAAATTTCCAATCCTGCAATTAATAAGATAACACTCCCAAAATAATTTTCAAATACAATCAACTCCGTCAATCAACATCCCAATAAATACCAATTATCATCCGAAATATTTTAATATCAAACACAGTAAGTTATTCTTAATTGTAATATCATACAATCCAAAATATTCTACACCGAACTCTATAATTTCTAGGACAAACACGTGGCCAATTACACATAACTAGCATTGCTGAGTCAACTGTTGTACCTGCAAGTCTCCTGTTAAGGGAAAAATATAATAAAATGAAAAAGAATGGGGAATGAGTATAAAACTCAGTGAAGGTCAGTGAGTGAATAATAGTCTTTCGAAAAATAACTTTATTTTTAAAGTAATCGTATCACTTTTAAATACACCATTTTATCAAATCATAAACGAGAAATATTAATAAATCATTTCACATTTGTAAACAAATCACTAACTTTAAAAATATATATAATGTCATGTGAAATAACCAAGGAAGAATATGTCATAACATTGTATAATTACTCAATCTGATATCATTAAAAAATACTGTGTAAAACCGAAGAAAATTCGCAACATATAATGTCAATTTCGAATACTGAAAACTTTCATCAAACGAGTACCCGGGGAAATAATCTCATCCTATCTGGACCTCAACGGGCAGCAATCAGGAAACCATCATGCCCCGGAACTATCCAGATAGATGGGGAAATAACATCTCATATGTCGTCTCATCTCGACATATCTCATCATCATAATTATGCATGCATAGTCCCCAAAGGACAAAAGCGCCCAAGCACACGGCCCAAAGCCTCTATGTGTACTCCGACGGGCCCCAAAGGCCTATATCTCATATCATCACATCACAGTGTACAGGGAAGGGTATTGTCTAATGACTTGAAAACAATTGAAAATACACATGTATATAAACATCTGATAATATCCGAAATCACATTCTCTTTTATTCTCAACAACATTTAAAATCCATTTTCTTTTCTTTAAACTATTATTTATACGCATATATTCAAAATCAGAAATAAAATCATTTATCATACTCAATTCCGATAATAAACAACATAGTGCCGATAAAATCCATTTTTCCACAAAATCATTAAATCAAGCATTTAAAGATTCATTTGCAATCATGCTTTATCATAATAAAAAATCATAATAATCCACGGAGAAAATAGGTTTTGTATATTCCACTCATAGTGACGACGATCAAATCCGATATCGCCGACGTCCGTGGGTTGGTTCTCGTTTGCGGGTCCCCCTAATCAAATAAATGGTATAATTATTACTAATCTCATAAAATACGATTAATTATACTTAATAAAACCCGAATTCTCATAATATAACTCCCGAATATTTAAAATTATTAAATTATCCTTATTTCTAAAATTATCAAATTATTCTTATTTCCAAAAATTACCAATGATCTCGATATCAAACTTTATTTAATTGCCCCCAATAATATATTTATTAACTTATCCTTAATATTCTCAATTTCTGAAATATCCTCGAATCCTTTAAAATTACCGAAATGCCTTGAATTCAAAATTATCGAAATATTCCAAAAATCATAATTTATCAATTTAACCTCAAAATCATAAATTACCAACCTATCCTCAATTTAATCAATTACTAAAATATCCACATTTTAGAAATTATGGAATTATCTTAGAGGTATAAAATCATCAAATTACTCCCAATTACTTAAATTACCGATTTACCATCGAAATCTCAAATTACCTATCTAACCTTATCCATAATTATCACATTACCCACAACTTTTAGAAATTACATAATTAACCCCAAAATTCTCAATCTTTACCGAATTGCTCCTCACCGGTCAACGGTGACCGAACTTCATTCAACAGTGACGGGAAGTTTAGATCTTATAGTTTCGGCCTCGGTGAGTCCAATGGTACTGGCGGTGACCTTCCACGCGCGGTAACGGAGCCGAATCGAGCTTCCTAAGGCCGCGGGTTGCAAGTTGCCGTTCACCGGCAATCCGGCCGATTCAGATGACGAGACCGGTCGGAAATGGAAGCTGGAGGTGAGAGCAATGGAACCCAGCCGGTGGCGTGGCCAAACTCCAGCTGAATCGACGGCAGCAAGAACGGGTGTTTTGGCCGAAACTTCCGACCTTTACCGGCGGCGTTCTAGTTGTTTTCCGGCGGTGAAAATGGAAAGGATACGACCAGCGTCTCAAGGGCTTCAAATCAATACCAAGATCGTCGGAAACGGTGGCCGGAATTGAGAGATCCGGCCGGGTCAATTCGCGGGTCGTGGGTCGGGTCGGGTCGGATCCGGGTCAACGCCTCTCTCTTTCTCTTTCTCTTTCTCCCTTTCTCTCTCTTTCTTTCTCTCTCTCCTTCTCTCTCTCTCTCTCGGCTTCTCTTACACAAATATTAAAAATAATATTATTATTTTATTAACCTAACTATTCAATATAATAATTATATTATACCGATTAAATAAAACCGGTTTCATAATAACAATTTTCTAACTAATTAACTCAGAATCGTACTCAATTTTATCCCGATTTGTCACCACGATAAAATATAAAATTTCTACACGCACAGTGTGTTTACTAATATATTGAATTTCCCCGCATTAACATGTAACGAGTTTTAAACTTATAAAATCGATACCGAATGAAAATTATACGATCCACTCTAATGGAAAAAAAAATAAAAGTGTATATATTACACTGACGTTGGGCTATATTTTAAACCAAAGATTCTTTGAGCTGTTCTCTTAATTTTAAGTCTCTGCTAGCTAAGTTTGTCTTATATTCACTTGTACACTAACTGCCGTTTCATTTCTTCTAGGTGGAACAAATTCCATTATCGTTTCAGTCTGTCAATCAGTATTTTACGTCATTTGTTTTCCCCTTGTTGGAAGAAACACGAGCACAGCTGTCCTCAAGCATAGAAAAAATTTCAGAAGCTCCTTTCGCTCAAGTGGTTGACCTTAAGGATTCCAAGCCGTATGAAGCGATGTTGCATGATGTTAAGGTTGATTACTGGGGGAAAAGATCCAGTAGTCCTGGCAGAGAACCTTACAAAACACTGCCAGGGGATATTTTAATTCTAGCTGATGCTAAGCCTGAAAATGATTCTGATTTGCAGATGGTAGCGAGGATGTGGACTTTTATATCAGTCATTAAAATAACAGAGGATGAGAATGAAATCGATACAAGTTCCACTCACTTTAAAGTCAAAACCTCAAAAGAAATCCAAATTGATTTTGCAAAGAAATCACTATTTGTGATTTTCTTGACAAATATAAATTCCAACAGAAGAATATGGAAGTCCTAACATACAAATCGAAATTTGAAGATTGTCAAGGAAATCTTATGCACTGATTCTGTGGTAAGTGTTTCAGATTCCATCCACTGGTGTAAAATATCCTACTTTTAGATGAGGGAATGTGTGATGATAAATTGAATGTACTGCAGTTGCAAATCAGGATAAATTGAATGTGTGATGATAAAATATCCTTCTGACATTTACTGTTGATTGATTGTTAAACTTCAATCTTGCTGTCAGGTTGAAAAAAATTGTGAACTCTGTCCTGGGCAAAGTGATGGCATCTGGAGTGAGAAATTCGGTCGTAGTTTATCTTCTACCCTGAATGATTCGCAAGTAGAGGCTGTTTATCCTGTCTTCGTCGTGTACATTGTAACCACAAGGCCACCGTTGAACTTATATGGGGCCCACCGGGACGGGGAAAACTAAAACTGTGAGTATACTGCTCGGTTCGCTCTTAGAAATGAAATGTGGAACCCTTGTTTGCACCCCAACAAATGTTGCAATTATGGAAGTTGCCTCGCGTGTTGTGAAACTGGTGAAAGAATCAGTTGAAAGAGATTCTAGCGATACTCTGTTTTTCCCATTGGGAGAGATTCTCTTATTCGGGAATAATGAGCGTCTTAAAGTTGATTCAGAAGTTGAGGAGATATATTTGGACTATCGTATTAACAGGCTGGAGGAGTGCCTTGCACCGGGCACTGGTTGGAGGCATTGTTTTGATTCCATGATAGATTTTCTTGAACATTGTGCTCCTCGGTATCTTACTTTTCTGGAAAATGAATTGATGAAGCAGAGTAAAGATTTCAATGGAAATGAAATTAAAGGGAGAGAATGCTGGAAGGATACAGAAGTCAGCAAGGGGGAGGTCAAAACATTTCTTCAGTTTGTGAGAGAAAGATTTAAATGTACTGCAGCTCCGCTCAGGAGTTTCATTTTTAACTTCGGTACTCATGTACCCCCATCTTACATTGGGGAAGATAAGTTTCAACTGTTGGAAGCCCTTAAAGCTTACTTGACTCTTTTGAAACCTTGCTGTTTCAAGACAATATGGACTCTGAAGACCTTGAGGAGCTTTTTTCACATTCAGTAGATGAAGATTTCTCTCAGTCAATTGTGGGTATAAAGTACAATTTGCATGAGGGAAGAAGAAACTGCCATTCTGCTTTAAGAAATCTTTGGAGTTCTTTTAATGAACTTGACCTTGCAAGTGCTATCAACATAGGATCACTTAAGGATTTCTGTTTTACAAAGGCTTCCTTAATCTTTTGCACTGTATCTAGTTCATCTAAGCTGCATTCGGTGAAAATGGAACAACTGAAGTTTCTGGTCATCGATGAAGCTGCACAATTGGAAGAGAGTGAGTCTACCATACCTCTACAGCTCCCGGGAATACAGCATGCTATTCTTATTGGTGATGAGTGCCAATTGCCAGCGATGGTTGAAAGCAATGTATGTTATTTGTTATTTGGACATCTTATATATTTTTCCTCTGTCTTCTTTGCATTTCACCCTTTGGTTAATTGATTTCCATATATTTGATTTTCAAATCTTCAAATTTCTCACTTTTTTCACCTCTCCTTTCAGGTTTCTGGTGAAGCTTGCTTGGGTAGAAGTTTATTTGAGAGGTTAAGCCTTTTGGGATACACAAAACACCTGCTCAGTATACCGTACAGAATGCATCCATCCATTACCTCCTTCCCAAACTCATATTTCTATCAAAACAAGATTTTTGATTCCCCTAATGTTAAGGAAAAAAGCTATCAAAAACGATTTTTGCCTGGACGAATGTATGGCCCATATTCTTTCATTAATGTACTTGATGGAAGAGAAGAGTCCATTGATCGCAGCAATAGAAATATGGTTGAGGTATCTGTAGTGATGAAAATTCTGCTGAACTTGCACAAAGGTATGTCTTGGTGGAGCCTCATTTTTGCAACCATCTAAATATTTCATCACTATATAGCTTGTGTTTATTTGACCTTTGATATTGTCCTTAGAGAAACAAGATATACCATCCATCTTATCGACTAGTACAAGTGCGTTTGTTCAACCACTCTTACACTATTTTCCCATTTAAGACTCCATTGCTATGTGAATTCATTTTATATCCTGTGAAACATATTCAAGAAAAAAAGGAGCGTAATTAGATGCAATGGTAATTAAGAGATTGAGCGATGCAATGATTATATAAATGAAATTGTGTGAGCACTCTGACTGCATTACTGGTGTAAGATATCCTGTCATTTCGACAAAACATGCATCTTTTAGCTTTCCTAAGTGCATAATGTAAGTAATTTATGCTCTATTCTATTGAAAAAGTCTATCAATGTGAAATATTTCTGTGTCAATGTAATTTGAACACTAACAACACATCAATTTTTTGATATCCTTGTAATGTTTAACATGAAGCTCGGATTGACTCAAAAGAGAAGCTCAGTATTGGTATAGTGTCGCCTTACAGTGCACAAGTTGTTGCAATTCAAGAAAAACTTGGAAGAAAGTATGCGAACAGTGCAGGCTTTGCTGTGAAAGTGATGTCTATTGATGGTTTCCAGGGAGGAGAAGAGGACATAATTATAATTTCAACTGTAAGATCCGACAATGGTGGATCAATTGGTTTCCTATCCAATCCTAAGAGAGTTAATGTTGCTCTTACAAGGGCTAGGTAACATGCAATATCTTAGAATATCACTCCTTACCAGGAAATTATTTTGAACTTCCATGGTGAATAATTCCTGTCCATTTGGATCCTTATAGGCACTGTCTTTGGATTTTGGGGAATGCAAGAACTTTAACTAGTAAGAAATCTGTTTGGGAAGCGTTAATCCATGATGCAAATGGTCGTCGATGCTTCTTTAATGCTGATGATGATAAGGATTTGGGCAAAGCAATATTAGAGGTGAAGAAAGAGCTTGATGAATTAGATGATCTCCTTAACGAGGGAAGCACGCTTTTCAGAAGTCAAAAGTGGAAGGTACTTAATTTTAGCCCTCCTTACTTTCTTGTCCAATCAGCCTTTCTGCTGTGTTCTGTTACTAATTATATTTTCCTTACCTTAGGTTAATTTTAGTGAAAACTTTTTAAAATCATTTAGAAAGCTGACTTCAGACCAGACCAAAAAGTTGGTTATACGCCATCTACAGGAACTTTCTAATGGCTGGAGACCTCAGAAGAGGAACGTAGAATTCATTAAGCGACTCAAGGTGGAAAGATTCTACATTATATATACCATTGACATTGTCAAGGAATCACAGTACTTCCAAGTTTTGAAAGTCTGGGATATATTGCCTTCGGAGGATGTCCCGAAATTGGTGGCCCGTCTGGATAATATATTTGCAAAGTACACTGACGAGTTTATTAATCACTGCAAAAGAGAAATTTGTTGAGGGGTATGTCTATTTTTTTTTTTAATTTTTTGGGATATGAATCAATGTCATGATTTCTAAATGTAAGCTGCAGTAATTTCCTGGACTGAGACGAATGAGATTGTCTATCCCTGTTTGATTGAAATTTTGTTTTTATTATTTTGGCTTGTTTATTTGCATCCAGGAATTTGGAGGTACCAAGGACTTGGGCAGCCACTTCAAATGTTGTCCGGTTCAAAAATCTTGCTGATAATGACAATGATAGTGGGAGTGACCCGAGTGGAGCTGCTTCTAATAGTTCAACTTACGTTGAGAATTCAAATGTGAGTGATAGTCTGCTGCTGATGAAGTTCTATTCCTTATCACCAGGTTTAGTGAGCCACCTGCTGTTGGACTGTGACGGCAGAGAATTGGATCTTCCATTTGAAGTGACAGATGAGCAATTGAAGATGATCCTTTTTCCTAAAAGCACCTTTATACTTGGTCGGTCGGGTACCGGGAAAACTACTATTCTGACAATGAAATTATTTCAGAAAGAAAAACTGCATCATAGGGCAATGGAGGGATTCTATGGAGTAAACAATAGCTTATTGTGCATGGTAGCCGGTAAACTGAGGCTGAGGAGGGTCTTGGGGAAACTGAAAGGCCAATCTTGCGCCAACTTTTTGTCACAGTTAGTGCTAAATTATGTTTTGCTGGAAAGCGACATATATCTCAGATGAAAAGGTGCGTGGGTTTGTTTAGTGAAATGTCTGTTTTTTATTTTTTAATTTAAAAAAAAATCCCTCTTCACTTAAATATAGAAATGTTGAATTGCTCGAGTTATTAAGTTCTATATGACTGGTTTTTCATCACAACTTTTTTGTTGTGGAAAGTAGAAAATTAAAAACCAAATAATATTCTTTTAATGTGCCTACAAATATCATATGCTAGAAGGCATGTATATGGCGCCAAGTGAAATTTAAAACTTTATTGTCAAACACTTTACTTCTTGATTGAAAGTAAATATTTTTCCATTACAGCTTTTTAGTTCTCCCTGTTTTGTGGGAAAATTTGTATGTGCATTTTCTCTTTTGAATTACCATGAATTGAAATGATAGTTGGGGATTAGAGAAAAGAATTCAATTTTTCCATCCTATTTTATTAGGTCTTAAAAGAAAAAATTAAAAACCTTAATGGGTGTGCAAAGTGCTAGGCTTCTTAGTTCACATATTTCAATGATCTTGTTGGAATTGCTTTTTGTCCCAATGAGCCTGGAAATGGAGTTTTACTTTTAACTATTGGTGATTCTTTGAAATTCTGTATCTGCAAAATCATATTACAAGTGTTGTACGCAATAGAAATGTGTTGAAGCAACCTATTTTGAATTTGTTGTTGCTTTCGTATTGTCTGAACAACAGTGTTTAGCATTTTTACGTTATCAGCTGTATTCACTAAATTGCTCTGCAATTTTAATGTTTTTACTTGACATTTAAAGCATACAAGATGTCTCATATCTAATGATTGGCCTTGTTAAATCTACAGCTCTGCCTTTGGTGGGAGGTTTGTAGCAGAAAGCGGTTTGATTGATATTGATGATGCATCAGAATTCAAAGATATCCCAAATTCTTCTGCAGATATTCCAGCTGAGTCTTACCCACTTGTGTTAACATTTCACAAGTTCTTGATGATGTTGGATCGAACTTTGGGTAATTCATACTTTGAGAGATTCCATGACATAAGAAAACACTATGGTCAAGTTCAAAATACAAGCTCACTTTTCTTACAAACCTTTTTTGGAACGAATGAAGTTAATTATGAAAGGTTTTGTTCATCATACTGGCCTCATTTTAATACACAACTAACGAAGAAGCTTGATCCTTCTAGAGTTTTCGTCGAAATTATATCTCATATAAAAGGTGGCCTCCAATCCATTGATGTTGTTGACGGTAAACTCCGTCGACAGGATTATGTTAGATTATCAGAGACCAGGGAGTTGGAGAGAGAGAAAATTTATGAAATTTATGAAAACTATGAAAAAATGAAGGTGAGAAATGGTGAATTTGATTTGACTGATCTTGTTAATGATCTTCATCGTCGATTTAAAGAGGAAAGGTATAAGGGTGATGAGTTTCATTTCGTTTACATTGACGAAGTTCAAGATCTTACCATGAGTCAAATTGCTCTATTCAAGTACGTCTGTAGGAACATCGAAGAGGGTTTCGTTTTTTCTGGGGATACAGCTCAAACAATTGCTAGGGGAATTGACTTTAGGTTTCAAGACATACGATCTCTCTTCTACACGAAGTTTGTTCTGGAATCAAGAAATACTGGAAACGCTGGAAGAAAAGAAAAAGGGCAACTTTCAGACATTTTCAATCTGAGTCAGAACTTCCGTACACATGCAGGTGTCCTGAACTTAGCTCAAAGCATCATTGAACTTCTTTACCGGTTCTTCCCGCAATCTGTTGATATTTTAAAACCAGAGACTAGTCTCATATATGGAGAGCCACCTGTTTTGCTTGAATCTGGGAATGATGAAAATGCAATCATAAAAATATTTGGAAACAGTGGAGATGCTGGCGGTAATATGGTCGGCTTTGGAGCAGAACAAGTTATACTGGTCCGCGATGACTTTGTTCGGAAGGAAATTTCGAATTATGTTGGGAAGCAAGCTCTTGTTTTGACCATAGTAGAGAGCAAGGGCCTTGAATTTCAGGTGATACGTTGCTTAAAAAGTTCTTTTATTATTAGCGGTTTAGTTGATTATAATCATGCTATGTTCTTTTGAGTACTCCTAATCTATGCTGATCATTAACAGTTTCAAAAATGCACTATTTTCTTTATGTTACCTGTTACCTGATGTTAGATTCTTCGCCATGAACAATGTTGGATAAGCATATCCACAACCAAAAAACTGTAACTCCTGGTGATTATTTTGGAGCTGGGCTGTCAGTATTAAGTTTCCTTATTGTTGAGAGTGAATACATAGGAAACCCAAGTTCGCAATATGCTTGGATGACATGTTGTGGGGGGAGCATGTTTGAAATAATAAAGTACTGCAGATTAATTGCAATTCAAGTGTATATTTTCGTCTTAAAATAATTTATGTCCCTAAGTTTTATCCTTTTAATAATACCCCAAGTACTTTTGCTCTTTTTTTTATTTATTTAAGTATTGCATTAATGGAAACGAAACCCCCTCCTCACCCACTCTATTGATTTGAGAGAAGTACATAATTAAGGAAATAAAACCATGAAGAGAACCAATTCTAAGGGAGTAGAATACAACATTAGGAGTTATTTTAGTGTACAATATGATAACATGAGAAACTGATGTAGTACACTAACTAAAGTTGCAACAGCCCTTGCAAGCATGGGTTTTACCTTTTAGGAGGTATTTTACGTGCCATGTGATAAAATGAGAAACTCATAGAGTAAACCATCTAAAGTTGCAACAGCCCTTCAGGCATGGTTTTTACCTTATTTTTATTGTCTAAAATGTTTCAATTCATACAGCCAAAATTTCATGTCTTATCTCGATTGGCAGTCATTATGAATCCTAAATTTTTCCATGATCTCTTTCTATAGGATGTGCTGTTGTACGACTTTTTTGGCTCTTCACCTCTTAAAAATCAATGGAGGGTAATATATCAATATATGAAGGAACAAGCCTTGCTTGACTCCACATCACCACGGTCCCTCCCAAGCTTCAATGAAGCCAAACACAGCGTCTTGTGCTCTGAACTGAAGCAACTATATGTAGCCATTACTCGTACAAGGCAAAGGTTGTGGATATGGGAAAACATGGAGGAGTTCTCCAAAGCTGCGTTTGACCATTGGAAGAAAAAGTAGCTCGTTCAATTCAGGCAGTTGGATGATTCACTTGCACAGGCAATGCAAGTAGCAAGTAGCCCCGAGGAGTGGAAGTCACGGGCCATTAAGGTTTGCATACTTTTTAAACTTATTATATGTTTTGTGCATGTGTGTATCTATGAAGACCTTTGTTGTTGGCATTCTGAATGTATTATGCTCCTGCACTACCACTGATATCAATTTTGTTGTTATTGTCATGTGTCTAGTCCTGCACGTAATTGACATTCATAGTTAGGCTACATGCATAAATTGCTTTTGAAAAAAAAAATGGTGATCATGATTACCATTACCATCACTTGTATAACTATTTTATCATTGTCAAAACATTGTCATGGCTAGTATGGCTATGTAGTTTTGTTTAGGATTCAGAATACTGCTATTGATGCTTAAGCAATCTGCAATAAATGATAGAATGATAATGACATTGCTGGTAGTGATGCTGTTTTTTTCACCTTCTAGTTATGCCAGCTAAATAAATGTTGATTTTGATGTTGACGTTGATAAACTGCATCTTCGAGCTAGTATTAGTGTGATGGAGGTTTGTTCCTTGTAGAAATTAGATATTGATTTTACTTTCCGCTAATTATTTATTGTTTTCAGCTGTTTCATGAGCATAACTATGATATGGCAACTATATGCTTCGAAAAGGCTCAGGATTCTTAATGGGAAAGAAGGTCTAAAGCAACTTCCCTTAAGGCAAAAGCTGATCATCTTCGCAGTTCAGATCCTCAACAGGCTAATGTTAATCTTAGGGAAGCTGCTAAAATTTTTGAAGCCATAGGCAAGGCCGATTCTGCTGCCAAGTGTTTTTATGATTTGGGGGAGTATGTAAGAGCAGGTATGAATATTAAGTGTTGATAGGTTATAAAGCTTTGTCATGTCTGAAGTTATGATCTTATTGTCTTATCTTCTAAACTTAAGAATTACGTCATCATTTTCAGTCTGTCTGATGTTTGAATTCTGACACTTATGATATTCGTAACTTGGTACTTTCAGGATTGTTATAGATCATGGATAAAACTTACGATATTTTTGTTCGACTTTTTAAGGCTATAAATTTGACAATCAGATTTGCTGACTTATTGATGCAGGTAGGATTTATTTGGGAAGATGTGATGAACCTGAGCTGGAAAAGGCTGGGGAATGTTTTTTCCTAGCTGGATGGTATAAGCTTGCAGCAGATGTCTATGCCAAGGGCAAGTTTTTCTCAGAATGTCTGGCTGTTTGCCCCAAAGGAAATCTTTTTGACACTGGTTTGCAGTACGTCATCCACTGGAAACAGAACGCTGATACAGATGTTGGCCTTGTTAAAAGATGCAAAGAATTTTACAAAATTGAACAAGACTTTCTACAGAGTTGTGGTCGTCATTATCATGGGCTCAAAAACTATAAGCTTGCAGTAGATGTGTATGCCAGGGGCAAGTTTTTTTCAGAATGTTTGGCTGTCTGCTCTGAAGGAAAGCTTTTTGACATTGGTTTGCAATAGATCGATTACTGGAAAAAGCATGCTGAAATAGTTGTTGGTCCAGATGGAAGAAGCAAAGAAATGAACAAAATTGAAAAAGACTTTTTACGGCGTTGTGCTCTTCATTATCATGCACTCAAAGACTATAAGCTTGCAGCAGATATGTATGCCCGGGGCAAGTTTCTCTCAGAATGTTTGGCCGTTTCCTTCGACGGAAAACTTTTTGACATCGGTTTGCAATACATCAATGACTGGAAAGAGCATGCTGATACAGATGTTGGTCTTCTTGTAAGAAGTACAGAAATTAACAAAATCGAAGAAGAGTTTCTAGAGAAATGTGCTATTTATCATCATAAGCTCAAAGATAAGAAATCCATGATGGAATTCGTAAAAACCTTTCGTTCCATGGATTTGATTCGCAAATTTTTGAAGTCTTTAAGTTGCTTTGATGAGCTTCTCGTGTTAGAAGAAGAATCAGGAAACTTTATGGATGCCGCAAATATTGCAAGACGGAAAGGAGATATTTTTCTTGCAGCAGATTTGTCACAGAAGGCGGGAAATTTCAAGGAAGCATGTAATGTTACTCTCAACCATGTGCTTTCCAACTCTCTTTGGTCACCTGGGAGCAAAGGCTGGCCCTTGAAGCAGTTTACAAAGACGAGGAGCTTCTTTAAAAATCCAAGTCACTGGCTAAGAATGAGTCGAACCAATTCTATGAATTTGTTCTACTGAAGCCGACATTTTGTGGAATGATCTGAGCGACTGATCGACCATCAATCAACAGTTAAATGCTTCTAAGAGGCATCAGAGTATCAGCGGTGAAACATTATCCGTCAGAAAGATTCTGGATTTTCATCTGAAAACAGATTCGTCTAAATTTGTGTGGAAGGATGAATTGGTTTTAGATCTCCCAACATATTCAGAGGAGACAATTTGTAAAAACCGGGTTACTGTTCAGACTCTGGTCTACTTTTGGAACTGCTGGAAGGATAAGATCGTGAATGTGATTGAGTGTCTTGGATGTCTCAAAAGCCACGACTTTAGTGACTATGGAAGTTATGCAGATTTCTGCTTGAATTACCTTGGTGTGTGGAAGCAGTACGATAATCTGAACACCATCTATCTTTTGTTGAATTCTGATGCTGATAGGGTGAGAGGATCGGGCAATAGATATGCTTCATGGAGTTGGAAGTTGCCCTCCATCGAGGTCCATCAGCTTTTCTCTGCCGGTAAGAATTATTGGAGTTCTGAGCTGCTTTCTGTTGGCATGAATGTCTTGCACAATCTTGAGGCCCTTCATAAGCAGTCATCAACAAATTCACCATCGGCGTTTTCCCAAGTACTGTGTCTTAATTGCATCAGCGAGGTTGCAAAATTTCTTCTGAGTTTCAAACATCTGAACCTCCTGTACCGAGATGCTGCGATACTACAGAAATTTGTGGACCGATCAACCGACCATTTCTTTGACTTTACATTTCTTCTAGACTGGCGAGAATCGCTGAAAATGGATATGATTACTTTGAGACGAACAGAGTTTTATAGGAGCATCATCAAAGAAGTTATTTTTAAGCATCTGCAGGATACTCCATCTTATGGGCGAATTGGAAGCGTGATGGTAATGATTCTTGGGTCTGGCAAACTAGGCAATGATGTATATCAGATGGTTGCAAAATGGGTTGACGAAAATTCATCCTGGAAGGAACTTTTCAAGAGTCTCTCTTTGAATATGGGATCAGAATCTTGTCAGGGATCTGCATCGTGCCATAACTCTGGTGAACTGAAAGAATCTCATATTCAGAAATTCTATAAAGCTCTGGTAGATATTTATGGAGCCCACTGGAGGAGAGTGCACTATATAACACCCGCTAGTTTGTATCTCATCGAGCGTCTTTTGATTTTGTTGTCCAGTTTGAATGGCTATATCTTTACCCCGAAGTCATCTTTTGTTGATTGGCTTATCTACCAGGAAGGGAGTGCCCAGCCAACATGCAGCTCGTCAACTGATGTTAAACAGTTCTTTGGAGGTGCAGTTGAATTTACTGGCATCGTTGTAAGGCAGTTCCTATACAATAACAAGGAAATGATTGAGTGGATTGGAGAATCACATACAAATATTATGCACCACCACTCATTGGTGGTTTTGAGATTGGTTGTCATAATCTGTTTGCTTCAATTGAACTTCGGTGGGGATTCCCCAAATTTGCTTCTTGACCAGGTGGCTAGGAAATACATCTGCAATAAGTTGCCGCGGGAATTTTATGATGGCCTCAGGAGAAGACGAAACCGTAGCCTTCTGGATGTTATTGCCGAAGCATTTAAAAAGATTGGCAATCCTCTTGTGCTAGAAAGTTTGGGAGATCATTGTCCGAAATTCGCATGTGGAGAAGCAATTTTTGTAGACATGGTGACCAAAAGCAAGGAAGACATATTAAGACTCTTGTTTCCGGTAATTGAAGCCTCTGAAGGTCATGTTGGAGCTACAGAAATGAAAGCTACAAATTTACAAAGGGAAGTACTGTCCCCAGACGGTCAAGAACAAGGGAACAGTTCAAATGTTTCATCATCTGATTCTGTTTCTGTGCAAGATCAGGAACTTAGTACATTGATGGTGAAAGCTGATGACCTGCTGGTGAACTTCGAACAATTCTGGAAAATATTTGAAGCACCAGATTTTGGAGACAATGGAATAGACACAAAGACCTTTGTGTCCAAATCCTCAACCATTAAGGTGACGCCAAAGTGTTTTCACACTTCAGTTTTTTTCATTTTAATGTTCCGCGCACATTTCTGTGAATACCATTTTTGTTTGTTGATTTATTCTTTTGCGTACGTTTCAGACGGATGTGAATAAAAGTATTCAAATTTTATCTGCTGCATTGGATGGATGCTTTCGGAAAAACTCTTCTCATAGTGAAGATAAAAGCCGATGGGATGAAGTGGCACGCATGCTTGAAGATTTGAAACAACTTGATGCAACAATTGATGGTATGATGAGGTCAGTCGAAAATGGCAGCTGATTTGCACAGTTCATGAATATATATTTTCAGAGTTATTCGTGGCAACTTATATTTGTTCTTGTTTTAGAGGGCAATCTCAATCTACATTTGTTTACTCTTTGTTGTTGATGTATCATTTTAGTTCTCCTTATCACTTACTTTTCTACATATAATTTCTTCAGTGAGTGGAAACACAAGCACCCTTCCACATTGGGAGAAATTTACAGGAGATTGCAGTCAAGAAGGCAGAAACTGGAACCTTTCTTGAATCAACTATTTCAGCAATGCACAATTGGTAAAAGCAACTCACAAGAGGCTGGAGTTGCATCAGCTGGAAAATTTGATGCGGAAAACACTGCTGGCAATGCCGATGAATGTAGCGGAACAGATGAGGAAAAGACGATACCTACATCATCAACCAGTGCTGCTCATGCCCGAGGCAGCAGCCAGAAACCCGTAGACAAAGAGGGCAGGACCCGCAAGTCCAAGAATAACAAAAAGAAGAAAGGTGGCAAGAAACGCAAATAGCCCTATTTGGAGTATGGAGTATTGCTCTTTGCTGTATAGTGAATTTAACTTCTATGCTTTACTTAATATCGCGCAATTGAATTGGTATCTGCACTATCTTATGCACATTGATCGCGGGTAATAAAGTATCTCGTGATTAGGTTTTCATAATTGATGAATTTTATTCGAACACTAAGTATAACTTTCACTTTCCTCAGTTCTCAACGTCCCTTGCTCCGAACTTTATGTTTTACAAGAAAAATTATACATGACCTACAATTAAAAATCCAAAACAGAATAAGATTCCAGTCACCAGGGGATTCAAACCCTCTTAACCCTACTATAAAAGATAAGATGATGAGGCGCCAACCAACCTGACTAATTGTAATTAGCTCAGCGTGCCTTGCTCTGACCTTTGTAACTTTGTGTCACCAAAAAATTATATTGGCCTCCAATAAACATCCAGCACAAAAAATAAGTTTCCACAGTCACTAGCTAAATTCAAACCCTCTTAACTCCACTGTAAAGATAGGATGATGAGGTGTACACCAACCTGACTATTTATAATGAAAAGTAAAAAAAAAAATTATTTATTTATTTTTATTTTGGACATACATGGTACTCCAGCCCTTGTTACCAAAGCCTCTTGTATTTCCTAAGCCTCCCAACTTTGACTGTTGAAATCTGCTGGAAAAAAAATAATTTTTTAAGAATAAAAGTGAAGTATTTAAAGAAAAGAAATAAGAAGACCTTGGGTCAAATATATTTTCCATTTTATAATTTTCGTTTAGTACAATATCTAAAGAGCTTTCTGTGCCAAACTTTTCTTTATTACTTATCTTTTTTTTGCGCGGGCGGCGGGGGGGGGGGGGGGTGGTTGGAAGAGTGATTACTTCTTTATAGAAAATAATTAGCCATTGAGTTTCACAAATAATTGTGAATATTGCTTGTCTCATTTTGCAACAGTTGTAGGAAAATGACGCTATATTGTTTGAATTGACAGTTGCCAAAGCGCCTGATCATAATCTTCCTCAACACCAACAAGTTACACATTGTCTTAAAAAAATAAATAAATAAAATATAACAAAAGTGACATTCATTTTGGATCCTTCCGAGGTAAACATTCATACTTTTATACGGAGAAATGAAAACAATGCGATTTCATGAGCAAGTAGAAATAATGTAAACAAACGAACATTCATCCTTCTGTATTTTAAAGAGCCTTTTTTTCTTTTGTTCTACGCCGCTTCCTTTAACTTCATTTTGTGTTAACACGTAAGGTCCCCCCCCCCCCCCCACCAAAAAAAAGTTAGTTTAAGGATGTAAAGGGTGATTTTGAAGTGGGTTTTTAGCAATGTGATTTTTATTTTTGATTATATAGATAGAGAAGAAATGATGGAAGGTGAAGCTAGTAGAGGTACATCTCAATGATTATGATTTCACTTAGGAGCGTTTAGAGGTTCAAATTTATTGGATTTTGCCAACTTTAAGTTCAATATATTATATATTAGATTTTTTATTTTGGATGTAATCCAATTCAATCATTGATTGAAATCTAATATATTCCAAACTAAAAAAAGTCAATCCAATTTAATATGATCTGATCAATTTAATTAAAAGAAAAATTTATAAATAAAAATCATCAATTGCTCTCGAGAGTTGTAATTACTAAAAATTAAAAAAATTAAAGTAATATATCCACTCCTTTAAAAAAATTAAAGAATTAAAATTTGAATATTGAAAGCAAATATTAGTCACGGCTCGCAGTTTGTCCTCTCCACTATTATTGTATATCTATACCCATACAAAATTAGTTGCTATGTTCTTAGGAAAATTAATTTTTATTTTCTTAGCAAGTTAGATATAAAGGTGACTTATAACTTTTCTAATAAGTTAAAGGTAAATGCTCATTTAGTCTTATATCTTGAATTGAATGTTCATTTAGGTCTCTGTATTTTAAAAAAATATTTTAAGACACTCTTATTATTAAACACATTACACTTCTACCATGCTTTTCATTTTCTTTTATAATAATGCGCTTGTAACAATATTCCTGCCTTCTTAACAGTATTAATGAAAAAAATGTTAATCCATTAAAAGGGCTTAAAAGTAACATAAAAGTTTCTACAAATTTTTACATTATTAATATTAATAACATAAAAACCAATATTTTTTTTCCGCATGGGTTCAAAAAATACTAGTTCTTTCATGTTATATTTATTAGTTGATTGTTAACTAAATTTTTAAAAATAAATTACTCAATGTTAAGAATATTATTCTAAGAGCGTTATGGTAAAAGTAAGAAAAAACAAGAGTAAGAATGTCAACACAACGGTTTTTTAAAATTTAAGTCAAAATATAGGGACTATACAGATATTTAAGTTAAAATCTGGGAATTAAATGTGATTTTTCTAAAAATAATATAAAAAGTAAAATTAACTAGTTGGATTAGTTTATATTCAATTTGAAAATATAGATTCATAAATCAATCCAATAATATTAGATTTTTCATTTTATAAGGCAATCCAATCCAATCAAAAGATCAAGCCAACAAAAAAATTGGAATGGTTGAGATTGAATTGATTTGTTTGATTGGATTAGGTTGGATCTTGGACAACACTAATTTCACCGACATAGTATTTTCTTGGTCTCTTGAGGACAATACACATTTAATGAATGAATTGATACATTACGATATGAGTGATAATCATGTTCTATCCTTGTTACACTACTTCATCACATTTACTGTTTACGAAGTGAATATTAATTAACATATGATGACATTATTGAAAAAACAACTTATATGTATACTTAACAAATATAAATTATTTGTTTCATAATCTTATTGCATCGTAAAATAATATTAGTATGATCTTAACCTATTCGTGATCTCCACAAGAATAATATTGGCATATCACTCATATTGCAAATTAATTATTGTTATGTTTTTATGAAATGTGTGAAAAGTGTAGACATGATTAATAAGCAAGTTATATCCATGTTTTAATATAATTAATAAATAAATCATATTCATGTTAGATTAAATTTGACACAAAGCAAATTAGAAAACGGACAAAAAGACGACTTGATAGTTTGAATTAACGCCCTTAATAACATGTATCACCCCTAATCGTGGTAACATGAGAAGCTCTTGTTCAGGAAAGTGGGGACGCTGTCATGAAAAAATTGTGTGTATGTGTGTTTGTGTTTTTTTTTTTTAACTCTTTATTGATAAAATTTTTTATTGATTCATTCATTTTTATTATATTTCAAGCAAGGGCAATAACATTTTGCAAAAAGCATTATGCAAATAATAATACCGTCCAAACTTAAAATACTGCAACGGAAACAAGGATTTTGTTTTTTCTTTCAAAAAAAAAAATTATTTAACATACCCAAACGGTAGCTTAGCCCTCGATACCAAACCCCGTAAAGTTTCCAAAAGTGTCCTGACCGGACATCCATCCGAAATAATAGTCAAAAAGTAAAGTATTCTTCGTTCTGAGAAAAAAGTAATTAAACATAAATGAAATCAATTAAGAAGACCTTGAGTCAACTTCATTCCCATTTTCTTTCTCCAATTTTCTTTTAGTACAATGTACAGAATCTGAATTCAACTTTCTTTTGTCAAAGATTTCTTTAATTACTTCTTTCTATGAAGCATTATTAACCATTGGGTTTCCCAAATAAATGTGTCTACATTGCCTTTACCTCTCTCGTTTTGTAACAGTCTTTGTAAGATGAAGCAGCACCGTTGAATTTACTCTTGCGAAAAATACTTGATCACAATATTCCTCGTCATCAACAAGCTATATTATCTTTAAAAATTGAAGAAAAATGAAAGCTGCATTTATTTTCATTCTTTCCAAGGTGAAATTTCATCCTTCAATGGAGAAGTGACGAATTAATTTGATATTCAAAGCAAGTAGAAATAATTGATAAATAAATTTAGAAAAAAATAAGAAACGAAAATTGAAAAGACTGAACGGCAGAACGGGTGAAGGCCCTTTTTCAGTCCATTTTGCTGCAGCGTTCTAAGCCAGCAACAGCAACTTCACGCTGGAAGCTTTTTTTTTTTTTCCCCCTTTTGTTAAGGTTTCTTCTGTTTGTTATATGATTTTTCAAGAGTCTTTTTTTCTTTCCTAGTATCTCACTTGCTTTGCTGTAAAGTAACTTCGTTTTGTTTTAACACGTAGGGTATTTTTTTGTGCTTTTTTAAAAAAGTTCTTTTTAGGATTTGAAGGGTGATTTTGAAGTGGGTTTTTAACAATGCTGTTGTTATTTTGATTACACGGTGAGAGAGGAAATGATGGAAGGCGAAGCTAGTAGTAGTAGCAGCAGTAAGAAGAAGAGAGCAGCTCCCAATGATTATGGCTTCATTGATACTGTATTTTCTTGGTCTCTTGAGGACATTTCTAATGAAAATCTTTACAAGGAAAAGGTTTGTTTTCTTCTCCTTTTTCATCCTCATTTTACAGCCTTCTGAAAATTTTTCATACGGATTCTTGATGTTATTGAAGGTTTGCCCATGCTACTGTAGTCCGTACATTTATACAGAATTGCTCTTTGGGAATTGGGACATGGACTCTTTCTCAATTTGACCATGTACTTACGTGACCACATAACAAAAATTAAATAAATCTTGACCTCATGCTGTAATAATGATACAAGTTTTGTAAAGTCCTTCAAAGTTTAGAGCATTTTCAAAGAAATCTTTTTTTTTTTTTTTTCAAAATGAAATGGATAGAGGGAGGGTAAAACTCCACCAATTTTTTAACTAGCTGCTTCTTCCAGAATTTGAATTTTGGTGGCGAGCTAAATAAAATTGTTTGAAGATGTGGTCAATTTTTTAACTTGCTACTTCTCCCAGAATTTGAATTTGGATGGTGAGCTAAATAAAATTGTTTGAAGATGTGGTCATGCTTCTTGAGTTAGTATTTTGTTTGGTATTTGTTTGTGCATCTTAAAATTTCCCTTTCAATAGCATCGTTCTGTATGCTTTTACTGTGTTGGGACAAAAATATTCTGACTTATATTAAGGAAGTAGATCTAATTTTGAGTGTAGAGGAAGGCAGGAGGATATAATCTTTTATGAAAATTACTTTCAGAACATCTGAGAATGGAGTTGATTGCTTATTAAGTTTTTTGAATGCTTTTGCATCAAGTTTCTTGAGGTTAGCTATTTCCTATTGACAAAGTTACCTTCAGTGATTGTGGCACGAAGACTATAGATTGCTTATGCAAAGTTCTATGATTCTCCCATGTGGTTGTTGCAGTACATGTGCATTTACATCTCAAATCCTTTTATCTGCATGACTATAAACATCCACCTACATTTCCTGGCTCTGATTTCTGTTACATTTTAAACCTAAGATCCTTTGTGCTGTTCTCTTCATTTTATGTTTCTGTTAGTAGGTTTGTCTTATTATTCAATTGCACACTAATTGCTCTTCATTCCTTACAGGTGAAACAAATTCCATTATCGTTTCAGTCTGTCAGTCAGTATTTTGAGTCATTTATTTTCCCGTTGCTGGAAGAAACACGTGCACAATTATTTGCACAATTATTCTCAAGCATGGAAAAGGTTTCAAAAGCACCTTTCGCTGAAGTGGTTGCTCTTGAGGATTCGAAGCCATATGGAGCAATGTTGTATGACGTTAATGTTGATTACTGGAGGAACAGATTCAGTAATCCTGGCAAAGAGCCTTACAAAACACTGCCAGGGGATATTTTAGTTTTAGCCGATGCTAAGCCTCAAACTGCTTCTGATTTACAGAGGGTGGGGAGGATGTGGACTTTCGTATCAGTCACAAAAATAACAGAGGACGAGAATGAAATTGATACTAGTTCCACTTACTTTAAAGTCAAAACCTCAAAAGAAATCCAAATTGATTGTGCAAAGAAATCACTGTTTCTGGTTTTCTTGACAAATATAACTTCAAACAGAAGAATATGGAAGTCCTTGCATACGAATCAAAATTTGAAGATTATCAAGGAAATTTTATGCACTGATTCTGTGGTAAGTGTTTTGGAGATCATCATTTTATTATGATTTTTCTTTATGTCATGTTATTAGATTACATCCATTAGTATGGATTGTCCTATATTTGAATGAAGGCATGCGAGATGAAAACTGAATTTAATGTAGTATCAAAGTAGAATCTCAGCACACTGACTTTTAGCATCATTGAATATACTGCCTTCTGACTTTTAACTGTTGATTGATTGTTAAACTTTCATCTTGAGTTTCAGGTTGACGAAAATTGTGAACTCTGTTCCATGCAAAGTAAGGACATCTGGAATGAGATATTTGGTCCTAGATTATCTTCTTCCCTGAATGATTCACAAGAAGAGGCTGTCTTATCTTGTCTTCATCATATGCATTGTGACCACAAGACCACTGTTGAACTTATATTGGGCCCACCGGGGACAGGCAAAACTAAAACTGTCAGTGTGCTGCTCATTGCCCTCTTAAAAATGAATTGCAGAACCCTTATTTGCAGCCCAACAAATGTTGCAATTATGGAAGTTGCCTCTCGTGTTGTGAAGCTGGTGAAAGAATCAGTGGAAGGAGATTCTAGAAGAGACACTCTGTTTTGCCCGCTGGGAGAGATTCTCTTATTTGGAAATAATGAGCGTTTAAAAGTTGATTCTGGAGTTGAGGAGATATATTTGGACTATCGTGTTAAGAGGCTTGCAGATTGCTTTGCACCGCTTACTGGTTGGAGACATTGCTTTGCTTCCATGATAGGTTTTCTTGACGATTGTGTTTCTCAGTATCATATTTATATGGAAAATGAATCGATGAAGCAGAGTGAAGATATTAATGGAAACAAAATCAAAGAGAAAGAATGCAGGAAGTATGCTGAAGTGAGCAAGGTAGAGATCAAAACATTTCCTGAGTTTGTGAGGGAAAGATTTAAATGTACTGCAGCTCCACTTAGGAGTTGCATTTTTAACTTAGGTACCCATTTACCCAAATCTTACATTGGGGAAGATAATTTTCAAGTCCTGGGAACCTTTATAAGTTTACTTGATTCTTTTGAAACCTTGCTGTTTCAAGACAATATGGGTTCTGAAGTCCTTGAGGAACTTTTTTCACATTCAGTAGATGAAGATTTCTCTCAGTCAATTGTGGATATAAAATACATGTTGCACGAGAGAAGATGCCAATGTCATTCTGTTTTAAGAGATCTCTGGAATTCTTTTAACAAACTTAACCTTCCAAGTGCTATGAACATAGGATTACTTAAAGATTTCTGTTTTACAAAGGCTTCCTTAATATTTTGCACTGCATCTAGTTCATATAAGCTGCATTCAGTGGCAATGGAACAGCTGAAGTTCCTGGTCATCGATGAAGCTGCACAGTTGAAGGAGTGTGAGTCTGCCATACCTCTGCAGCTCCCATGCTTACAGCATGTTATTCTTGTTGGTGATGAGTGCCAATTACCAGCGATGGTTGAAAGCAGTGTAAGTTATAGTTATTTGGGCATCTTAGATTGTTTTCCTTTCTCTCCTTTGTTAATTGAAGTTGAACTGGAGTATTTAAATTTCTATACATATGATGTTTGCTTCTTTATTTATTTATTTGTTTGTTTGTTTGCTTATTTTTATTTTTACCTTTGTTTTCAGGTTTCTGGTGAAGCCTATTTTGGTAGAAGTTTATTTGAGAGGTTAAGCTATTTGGGTCACTCAAAACACCTGCTAAGTATGCAGTACAGAATGCATCCATCAATTAGCTTCTTCCCAAACTCATATTTCTATGAAAACAAGATTTGTGATGCCCCTAATGTTAGGAAAAGAAGCTATGAGAAACGATTTTTGCCTGGGCCAATGTACGGTCCATATTCCTTCATCAATGTATTTGACGGAAGAGAAGAGTTCATTGAGCATAGCTGTAGAAATATGGTTGAGGTATCTGTAGTGATGAAAATTCTGCGGAACTTGTACAAAGGTATGTCTTGTTAGAGACTCATTTTTGTATCCGTCTAAATATTTCAGTATCCATGTAGAGCTTGTGCTTATTTAACCCTTGATGTTGCCCTTTGAGAAACAAGATCTAATATCCATCTTATTAACACATTGTACTACCATGATTGTTTATTTCTGTTAAACATAATCGAAGGAAAAGAGGAGGGTAATTAGATGCAGTGGTGCAATTAAGAGATGAGACATTGTAATGATGATACAATTGAAAAAGTTTGAGTATTCTGACTATATTACTGGGAAGATATATCCTGTCATTCCAACAAAATATGTGTCTTTTAGCTTTCCTTGGGCATAATAATATAAAGTAATTTGTGCTCTGATCAATTAAAAAATGCCTAACCATGAACCATGAACCAGAATAGAAGAGCTTGCCCTACCCATGAGTAAATATTTCATGGAAGCCTGTAATCCTTTATTTCTTTTGTTAACTATGAACTGTTGATACTAATAACTCCTTTTTTTTTTTTTTCTTTTTGATATCCTTGTAATCCTTAATTGGCAGCTTGGGTTGAGTCAGAAAAGAAACTCAGCATTGGAATAGTGTCTCCCTACAGTGCACAAGTAATTGCAATTCAAGAAAAACTTGGAAGTAAGTATGAGAAAATTGCTGGCTTTGCTGTGAAAGTGACTTCGATTGATGGTTTCCAAGGAGGAGAAGGGGACATTATAATAATTTCAACTGTAAGATCCAACAATGCTGGATCAATGGGTTTCACATCCAGTCCTCAGCGAATTAACGTTGCTCTTACAAGGGCTAGGTAATGTGAAATATCTTAGAATACTCTATATTTGGTTTATTTTGACCTATTATGGTTAAATACTTCGCTCCATTTGACTCTTGTTAGGCACTGTCTTTGGATTTTGGGGAGTGAAAGGACTTTAACTCGTAGTGAATCTGTTTGGGAATCCTTACTTGATGATGCTAAAGCTCGTCAATGTTTTTTTAATGTTGATGAGGATAAGGATTTGGCCAAAGCAATATTAGAGGTGAAGAAAGAGCTCGATGAATTAGATGAACTGCTTAATCCAGGAAGTATACTTTTCAGAAGCGAAAGGTGGAAGGTATTTAATGTCAGTCTGTATAATTTTTTTGACTCAAATCAGCATTTCTGTTGTATTGTTACTAATTCTCTTCTCCTTTCCTCAGGTTAATTTTAGTGATAACTTTTTGAAATCTTTTAGAAAGCTGAATTCAGACCAGACCAAAAAGTCGGTTATCAACCTTCTACTGAAACTTTCTAGTGGCTGGCGACCTAAGAAGAGGAATGTGGACTCAGTCTGTGCAAGTTCTTCGCACATCATTAAGCAATTCAAGGTTGAAGGATTCTACATTATTAGCACAACTGACATTGTCAAAGATGTCAAGGAATCTCAATACATCCAAGTTTTGAAAGTTTGGGATATATTGCCTTTGGAGGATGTCCAAAAATTGGTGACACGTCTGGATAATATATTTGTCAAGTACACTGATGAATTTATTAATCTTTGTAAAGAGAAATGTTTTGAAGGGTATATCTATTCTTGTAAACTCTGTTAGACATGAATCAATTTTATAATGCCTAAACTCTAGCTGCATTGTTGGACTGGAAAGAGTGTGATTGCTTATTCATGTTTCGTTGAAAATCTGTTTTGATTATTTTGGATTATCTCTTTGTACCCAGGAATTTGGAGGTTCCAAAGACTTGGGCAGTCACTTCAAATATTGTCCGGTTCAAGAATCTTGCTGACAATGAAAGTGGGAGTGACTTGAGTGGAGCTGCGTCTGATTGTAGAAGTTATGTTGAGAATTCAAATGTGACTGATAGTCTCTTGTTGATGAAGTTCTACCCCTTATCATCAGGTGTAGTGAGCCACCTCCTATCTGACCGTGATGGTAGAGAATTGGATCTTCCATTTGAAGTGACTGATGAACAACTGAAGATGATCCTTTTTCCTAGAAGCACCTTTATACTTGGTCGGTCAGGTACAGGGAAAACTACTATTCTGACAATGAAATTGTTTCAAAATGAGAAACATCACCGTATGGCGAAGGACCAATTCTACGGAGTAAATAAGAGTTTAACTCTGCATACTGGCTGGGAAGTTGAGGCTGAAGAGGGTCTTGGGGGAGCTGAAAGGTGTATCTTGCGCCAACTTTTTGTGACTGTCAGTCCTAAACTATGTTTTGCAGTAAAGCAACATATATCTCACATGAAAAGGTGCGTGCTTTAATGAAACTTCTGTTAAGTTTTTTTTTTTTTTTTCAATTCGAAAAAAGAAAACGAAGAAAAAACTCTTCACCTTAAATCTTGAAATGGTGAATTTGCTTGATTTGAATAAGTTAGGTTCTACATGAACGGCTCTTCCTCTCTCCTTCTCTGTTGTGGAAATTAGAAATTTGAAACTTCTTAAAGTCAAATAAATTCTTTAATTCTAAAATTTTATTGTCCAACATTTTCTGTAGTAGTAGCTCTTAATGATTCCATAACAGCTTTTAAGTCCTCCCTCTTTTTTTGTGTGAAAATTGCTGGTTGCATTTTCTGGTTCAGAGTACAATGAATGACCGATCGGATTAGCTCATTAACTTAAGTTTTAATGGGTTTCATGCATCTTCTCCTTTTTATTTATCGTGTTGAAAATAGAAAAGAATTCAAATTGTCCCTGCTCTTTTGTTGGTGCCTAACTAAAACATTGAATAAAACTGAACTATTACTTAGTAGACAAAGCTTTAGGGTTCTTAGTTCATAGCATATCACATTGCATCATTTTGTTGGAACAGCTTTTTGTCCCAGTGAGCATGGAAATGGAGTTTTACTTTTGAATGTTGATGATTCATTCCGATTCTGATTCTTAGCTGCAGTTTTTGGCCTCAAATTCTTGTTTAAGAGTATCTTAACATTCTATTGGCAATGAGCCTTGCTTTCTGGAGTTTAATTTTGATTGATATATTTGCAAATCATCTTACGAGTGTTATCTGCGGCAGAATTGTATTGAAGCAGCCTAATTTTATTCGTTGCTGCTTTCCTGCTGTCTGAACACTAGTGTTTAGTGTTTTTAGGTTCTAAGCTGCATCCGCCAAATTGCTTAACAATTTTAATATTTTGCTTGAATACGGAAGATATTTCATGCCTAATGATTCACCTTGTAAATCTGTAGCTCTACCTTTGGTGAGAAGCTAGCTGGAGAAGATTTAATTGACATTGATGATATTGATGATGCAGCTCAATTCAAAGATATCCCAAATTCTTTTGTTGATATTCCACCTAAGTCTTACCCTCTTGTCATAACATTTCACAAGTTCTTGATAATGTTGGATGGGACTTTGGGTAATTCATATTTTGAGAGATTTCATGATATAAGGAAACACTATGGTCAGGTTCAAAATTCAAGATCGCTTTTCATACAGAACTTTATCAGGACCAAAGAAGTTGATTATGAAAGATTCAGTTCGTCATACTGGCCTCATTTTAATGAACAAATAACAAAAAAGCTTGATCCTTCTAGAGTCTTTATTGAGATTATATCTCATATAAAAGGTGGCATCCAGTCTATTGATGTTGTTGATGGTAAACTCAGTCGAGAAGATTATGTTAAATTATCGGACACCAGGATTTCCACTCTCAACAAACTGAAGAGAGAGAGAATTTATGAAATTTTTGAAAGCTATGAGCAAATGAAGATGAGAAATGGTGAATTTGATTTGGCTGATCTGGTCAATGATATTCACTATCGACTTAAAGAAGAAAGTTATAAGGGTGATGAATTTCATTTTGTTTATATTGATGAAGTTCAAGATCTAACAATGAGTCAAATTGCTTTATTCAAATATATCTGCAGAAACATTGAGGAGGGGTTCGTTTTTTCGGGAGATACTGCACAAACAATTGCTAGGGGAATTGACTTCAGGTTTCAAGACATACGATCTCTCTTCTACAAGAAGTTTGTTTTGGAATCAAGAAATACTGGAAATACTGGAAATGCTGGAAGATCAGAAAAAGGACAACTTTCCAACATTTTTAATCTGAGTCAGAACTTCCGCACACATGCTGGTGTTCTGAACTTAGCCCAAAGCGTCATTGAACTCCTTTACCGGTTCTTCCCACACTCTGTTGATATTTTAAAACCAGAGACTAGTCTCATTTATGGGGAACCACCCGTTTTGCTTCAATCTGGGAATGATGAAAATGCAATCATAAAAATATTTGGAAACAGTGGAGATGCTGGTGGGAATATGGTCGGTTTTGGAGCAGAGCAAGTTATATTGGTCCGTGATGACTGTGTTCGGAAGGAAATTTCCAATTATGTTGGGAAGCAAGCTCTTGTCTTGACAATAGTAGAGAGCAAGGGCCTTGAATTTCAGGTGATACATTACTTAAAAAAAAACTTTTATTATTAATGGTTTAGCAGACTATGATTATGCTATGTTCTTTTGAGTACTGCAATCCATGGTGATCATTAACAGTTTTGAAAATGCACTATTTCCTTTCTGTTACCTGCTACCTGATGTCAGATTCTTCACCATGAACAATGTTGGATAAGCATATCCAGCAATCGAAAATTTGTTACTTCTGGTGACTATTTGGTAGCTCTTTTGTCAGCATTTAGTCTCTCCTTATTGGTGAGAATGAATACATAGAAAGCCCAACCTCAGAATATGCTTAGATAACATCTTTGAAGATAAAAGGGGGCCCCAAAAAAATATATATATATATGTTTGATATAATCACATACTGCTAAGTAATTGCAATTCAAGTTTATATTTTCCTCTTTAAAATTATTTTTGTTCCTAAGTTTTATACTTTTAATGAAACCCGAATACTTTTGCTCTTCTTTTTTATTTATTTAAGTATTGCATTAATGGAAATAAACCCATGAAGAGGGCCACAAAATACTTAATTATATAAATAAACCCATGAAGAGAGCCAATTCTAAGGGAGTCCAAGACAACACTTGGAGTTATTTCAGTCCAATATGATAATATGAGAAACTAATGTAGTACACGAACTAAAGTTGCAACAACCCTTTCAAGCATGGTTTTTTCCTTATTTTTATTGTCCAAAATGTTTGAATTCGTACAGCCAAGTTCCCCTCTCTTGTCTTCATAGGTATTTATTATGAATCATAAACTTTTCCATGATCTCCTTCCATAGGATGTGCTGTTGTACAACTTTTTTGGCTCTTCACCTCTTAAAAATCAATGGAGGGTGGTATATGAATTCATGAAGGAACAAGCTTTGCTTGACTCTGCATCACCTGGGTCCTTCCCAAGCTTCAATGAAGCTAAACACAACGTCTTGTGCTCTGAACTGAAGCAACTATATGTAGCCATCACTCGTACAAGGCAAAGATTGTGGATATGGGAAAACATGGAGGAGTTCTCCAAACCTATGTTTGACTATTGGAAGAAAAGGTTGCTTGTTCAAGTCAGGCAGTTGGATGATTCACTTGCACAGGCAATGCAAGTAGCAAGCAGCCCAGAGGAGTGGAAGTCACGAGGCATTAAGGTTTGCATAATTTTGAGACTGTTTTCCTTTTTGTGCACTTGTCTGTGAATAGCGTTCTTGGTGACATTTCAAATGTATTAAGCTCCTGCACTACCACTGCTATCAATTTTGTTTCTGCCCCTATTTCTCATATCATAGAGATGTTTGACATTCATTTTTGGACTGCGTGCATAAATTGCATACACGATGATCATAAATATCATAACATGCACTTTTATAACTACTACTTTTATCATTGTCAATGTAGTGCCTCCACTGGTCGCATTCCTTTAGTTACTCTGATTGTTTCACCCCTTTATTGAGAAGATACCTTTTGGTCAAGTTTACTGGAAAAACTGCTTGGTTATTGCTGCATATATTAAAACATAGTCGTGAATGATTATCATGCATTTTTGTTTGTGATTTAGCATAGTGCTATTGATGCTTAATCTGCACTTAACAATAGCATGTCATTCACTTTGTTAACAGTGCTCATGTTGTTGTTAACCTTCTATTAATGCCATCTAAATGGATGTTGATATTGATACACCCTGCATCCTATTCTAGTAAGAGTGAGTTGCATGTTTGAACCTTGTCCAAACATATATTATTTTTCCTTTCCGCTAATTTTTTGGTGTCTTCAGCTGTTTTATGAGAATAACTATGAAATGGCAACTATATGCTTCGAAAAAGCTAAGGATACTTATTGGGAAGGAAGGTCTAAAGCAACAGGCCTCAAGGCCACATCTGATCGTATTAGAAGTTCAAACCCTTTAGAGGCTAATGTTATCCTTAGGGAAGCTGCTAATATTTTTGAAGCCATAGGCAAGGCTGATTCTGCTGCCAAGTGTTTTTATGACTTGGGGGAGTATGAAAGAGCAGGTATGAATTTAACATTTAGTGCTGATGAATATAATGCTGTGTTATGGCCAAAGATTTGTTCTTGCCATCTTCTTTGTGTAAATTAAAAGTTACCTCATTATGTTCAATCTGTGAGTGTTGAATTCTGATACTTTGAGTATTATAGATAATCTCCTGATTTGATTTAAGCCCATGGATGGTTATTTCATGTTTCCAGTTCTTTTGATCAGAATGAGCTATCAAAAGATTCACTTGCAGTCTAGATACTGTATCACGAAATGGCCTGTAATCTCAGTTGTTCATTCAAATTGATACCATTTGTTGGTGGAGGGTTTGAGTATAAAATTTGTTTTCATTGTGAGAAAGAACTTTTCCTTTCCATTTTATTTCTCGTCTGTGCTCTTTACTATTTTGTAGTAGTGCCAACCCTCTTTCTTGTCTGTTGGATAGGCCGGTTGAAGTGATAAAAGTTATTTTCACAATGTCAGTATGCAATCTGCTTGAGATGGCCACAATCTTTCAGGAAGTTCAATATTAAATGAGCTATACTGAGTTTTGGATTTTGGTTCATGGGTACTTCAACATCTGGATCATGATGAACAGTCAAAAACGAAAACTTGATGGTGTTTTTTTTTTGTAGTTCTTCTGAGGCTGTAAATTTGTCAATTAGATTAATTCTCATATTCCTGCAGGTAAGATTTATGAGGAAACATGTGAGAAACCAGAGCTGGAAAAAGCCGCGGAATGTTTTTTTCTGGCAGGACAATATAAGCATGCAGCAGAAGTATATGCCAGGGGAAATTTTTTCTCAGAATGTTTGGCTGTTTGCTCCAGAGGAGAACTTTTTGACATTGGTTTGCAATACGTCAATTACTGGAAACAGCATGCTGATACAGACGTTGGTCTAGTTAGAAGAAGCAAGGAAATAAACAAAATTGAACAAGACTTTCTACAGAGTTGCGCTCTTCATTTCTATCAGCTCAATGATAAAAATTCCATGATGAAATTTGTCAGAGCTTTTCATTCCATGGATTTGATGCGCAACTTTTTGAAGTCTAAAAGTTCCTTTGATGAGCTATTGGCGTTGGAAGAAGAATCAGGAAACTTCGTGGAGGCTGCGAACATTGCAAGACTGACAGGGGATGTTCTTCTTACAGTGGATTTGTTACAAAAGGCTGGCAATTTCAAGGAAGCATGTAATCTTACTCTCAACTATGTGCTTTCCAACTCTCTTTGGTCACCTGGGAGCAAAGGCTGGCCCTTGAAGCAATTTACAGATAAGAAGGAGCTTCTTGAAAAAGCAAAGTCACTGGCCAAAAGTAACTCGAACCGATTCTATGAATTTGTTTGTATTGAGGCCGATATTTTGTCAAATGATCAGTGTGACTTATTTATCATGAATCGAGAGTTGAATGCTTCTAAGAGACATCGGAGTATTAACGGTGAAACTTTGTCTGCTAGAAAGATTCTGGATTTTCATCTGAAAACAAATTCCTCTGAATATGGGTGGGAAGATGAATTAGTTTTGGATCTCAAAGCATATTCAGAGGAGACAAGTTGTAGAAACAGGGTTACTGTTCAGACTCTGGTCTACTTTTGGAACTACTGGAAGGATATGATAGTGAATGTACTTGAGTATCTGGGATGTCTCAAAAGCCAGGATGCTAATGACTATAGAAGTTATGGAGATTTTTGCTTGAATTATCTGGGTGTGTGGAAGCAGTACGATAATCTGAATACCAAATATCTTTTGTTGAACAGTGATGCTGAGTGGGTGAGCACTTTGGACAATAGACATGCTCCAAGAAGAGGGAAATTGGCCTCTATCAATGTCCATCAGCTTGTCTCAGCTGGAAGGAGCTACTGGAGTTCTGAGTTGCTTTCTGTTGGTATGAAGGTCTTGGACAATCTTGAAGCCCTTCATAAGCAGTTATCCAAGAACTCACCAACTGTGTTTTCCCAAGTACTGCATCTTACTTGTATCTATGAGGTTGCAAAATTTCTTTTAAGTTCCGAATATCTGAAACGCCGGTACTATGATGAAAAGATCCTGCAGAAATTTGTTGAACTATCAACTGAGCATTTCTTTGAATTCATATTTCCTGTGGACTGGCGAGAATCACTGAAAATGAATATGATTACTCTGAGAGGAACTGAGTCTTATAGGAATATCATCAAAGACGTTATTTTTAAACACATTGGTTTGAAACGTATTCCATCTTATGGGCAAATTGGAACCACAGTTGTAATGATTCTTGGGTCTGGTAAGCTGGGCAATGCTGTATACAAGAGAGTTGCAGAACCGCTTGATGAAAATTCACCGTGGAAGGAATTTGTCAAGAGTCTCTCTTGGAATATGGGATTAGAATCTCATCAGGAATCCGCTTCGTATCATAACTCTGATGAATTGAAAGGGATTTCTCATATTTGGAAATTCTATGAAGCCCTGGTAGATACTTATAGGGCCAACTGGAGGAAAGAGGACTATATAACACCTGCTAATTTCTTGTATCTTATTGAGCGTCTTCTGATTTTATTGTCAGGCTTGAAAGGCTATATTTTTACTACGAAGTCATCTTTTGTTGATTGGCTTATCTACCAGGAAGGGAACACCAATTCAACATGCAGCTCATTGACCGATGTTCAACAATCCTTTGGAGTTGTGCTTGATTTTGTTGTCTCCGTTGTACAGAACTTCATATACAAGGAGAGGGAAATGATTGAGTGGATTCGAAAATCTCATACAAGAAATAAGCAGTACCACTCATTGGTGGTTTTAAGATTGGTTGTCATAATCTCTTTGCTTCATTTGAACTTTGGCGGGCATTCTCTAAATTTGCTTTTTGACCTTCTGGGTAGAAGCTACATCAACAATAAATTGCCATGGGAATTTTATGATGCCCTCCGCAGAAGACGAAAACGTAACCTTCTGGATGTTATTGCTGAAGCATTTAAAAAGATTAACAATCCCCTTGTGCTTGTGAGTTTGGGAGATAATTGTCCAAAATTTGCATGTCCAGATGCAATTTTTGTAGACATGGTCACCAAAAGCAAGGAGGACATATTAGAGATCTTGTTTCCAGTAATTGAAGCATCTCGAGGTCATGCTGGAGCTGCTAAAATGAAAGCCACAAACATACAAAGCAATGTACTGTCCCCAGACTGTGATGAACAACACAAGAGTTCAAATATTTCATCTTCCAGTTCTGCTTCCGTGCAAGATCTGGAAATAAGTACATTGAAGGTAAAAGCAGGTGACCTGCCATTTAAACTTGAACAATTCTTGAAAATATTTGAAGCATTAGAGTTTGAAGATAACGGAATGGACACAAAGACTGTTGTGTTCAAATCCTCAACCATTAAGGTGATGCCAAGCTGTTTTCACACTTCAATTGTCTTCATTTTAATGTTCTGCACACATTTCTGTGAATAATATTTTTGTTCGTTGATTTATTAGTATGTGTGTCTTTCAGGAGGATGTGAAGAAAAGTATTCAACTTTTATCTGCTGCATTGGATGGATGCGCTCAGAACAACTCTTTTCATGGTGAAGATGAAAGGCGATGGGATGGAGCAGCACACATGCTTGGAGATTTGAAAAAACTTGATGCAGCACTTGATGGTGTGATCAGGTCAGTTGAAAAATGGAATCTGATTTTCACAGTTCACAAAACCAAACACCTTTGTTTTATAAATATTTCTAGAATTATTGGTGGCAACTTATACTAGTTTTTATTTTAGAAGGCAATGCATTTGTTTAGTCATTGCTGATGTATTATTTTAGTTCTCATTATCACTCACTTTGAACGCATAATTGCTTCAGTGAGAGGAAACATGAGCACCTTTCCACACTGGAAGAAATCTACAAGAGATTGCAGTCAAGCAGACTGAAACTGGAACCTCTTTTGAATCTGCTATTTCAGCAATGCATAATTGGTAAAGGCCAGTCAACAGAGACTGGCACGGCATCAGCTGGCAAATTTGATGTGGAAAACACTGATGGCAACGCTGATGAACATAGCGGATCAGGCGAGGAAAAGACTATACCTACATCAGCAACCAGTGCTTCTGAAGCCCAAGGCAGCAGTCAGAAACCCGGAAACAATAGGGAGGGACCGAGCAAGTCCAAGAAAAACAAGAAGAAGAAAGGCGGCAAGAAAAACAAGTAGCCCTCTTGCAATGTTATTTTTCTTCTATATATTAAGTTGTGAAGGGAACATACAGTTCGTAGTATAGCTCTTTGCTCTTTACCTAGGTAACTTCTGTACTTGAGCTTTAATATCGCGCAATTGATTTTCAAAAATGTGTATTATATGCATATGATTTATGATCACGGGAAAACAGCATAGCGTCTCGGGACTTCTAGGTTATGCACTTTAGCTTGGCTTAATTGTTGACGCATAATATTGGCACAGAGGTATAACTTTCCTCTTCAGTCCTCAACCTGCTTTGTCTTATTTCATATCATTCCCTTTATTTCATCTTATTTCCAGTTGCTTTATAATCATTAGATAATTTGATCTATAAGACGTTATCAGTACGATATTTCTTTAATAGATTGAAAAGAGATTGTTATGATACAAGAAGTCGAGAAGTATTTTATCCTTTTATTATTTTATATTACTACTTATTTAATATAGCTATCCTTATAAGATGGTTCTTAAATTTGTCATTAATTTGGATCTTTCTTAGTGGATTTTTCACTTAAGAAAGTAAGTTTTTACCCCCCCTACTACTGTTTCTACCTTTTGTCAATAATGGTAATTATTGATCATCTTTTAATTCTTCATTTTTTATTTATTATTTTGGTTGATAAAATTTTTAAAAAATAATAAGAAACAAAACTCGTATGAATCACAACTTTACTATCTTTGAGTACTAGCCATTATATGCAGAACATATGCACATTCACTCAACAAAATCCATAGAATATATTCAATGGATAGATTTCAATTCGAACAAATATTTACTTTATTATTAAGCCTCATTAGATGCTTAAATTTGCATCATGTGTGAACGCAAAGAAACTAGAGCCCTTTAGATCAATCATCCATTTTGATAATCACCATAGGTAAATTGACATGAGACCAGTAATGGGCAAACAATCAACTCCATTTCACTAATGCTACATTTATCAACTAATTAACAATCAGAATAAATTAGAATGAGAACGAGAAATAAAAATTAAATTAAATTGTTTACTTAAGTTGTAAGAAGTAGAATATAATAAACGCATTTATATTGATATATTTACTTTATTTTAAAATCCAAATAGATAATTTTAAGTTACTAAAATACTCTTTAGTTAATTATTGTCATTTTGTTATTATTTATTATAATTATTTTGACTATTATTGTTCAAAAAGATTGCTGTTAATAATAATATTGAAACAAAAACCACAATAATAAAACAAAAATCTTCAAGTATATCTTGGCCATAGCACTTGAAAGGTCAAGTTCGTTAAAAGAATTCGTAAGTTTTCTTAATAACAAAATGACATTCACTTCTCCTACTGTGTAACAAGTACTTCATATCCACAATTGACTCAAATAAATCTTCATCTGTTGAATGTGAAACCAAGTTGTCGTCAAACAATAAGGTTTCAAACAGTAAGGCTTCAAAAGAATCAAGTGAACTTATAAGGGTTTGCCATGACATGAAAATTATCTTCCCCACTGCAAGTTATGTAACATTGAGGGGTATATGAGTACAAAAGTTACGTATGCAACTCCTAAGTGGAGCTGCAATACATTTAATTCTGCCTCTAACAAACTCAAGAAATGGTTTAATTTCCACCTCGCTCGCATCAGCTTCCTTCCTGCATTCTTTATCTTTGATTATGTTTCCATTGACATCTCCATTTGCTTAATCAATACGTTTCCCTAAAAGATACGCCGCTCAGAAACACAATCTTCAAGAAAATCTATCATGGAAGCAAAGCAATACCTACAACCAGTGAGTGGTGCACAGCACTCTGCAAGCCTCTGTATACGATAAGATAGGACATGTCAATGACCCTAAAGTCATATTAGTTGGACTGTGGCCTTGAGGTCACAATGTATTTGACGAAGACGAGATAAGACAGCCTATATCTGTGAATCATTCAGGGTAGAAGATACACTAGGACCAGATATCTCCTTTCCAGATGCCCTCATTTTGCTTCGAACAGAGTTCACAAGTTTCATCAACCTGACACTGGCGATAGAAGTTTAATGATCAATCAACACCTGTTGTCGAAAAGCAGAAGCATATTCAATTACCCTAGAAGTCATTCATGTTATCTTACTTTGAGCACAAGGTAATGACATTACGGTTGTGTTTGGGATTTGGTGATGAATAGGACAGGAGAGATATAGTTAATTTAATTCGGTATATTTTCCTGGATCACATGCAATACATATGTACTTTTTGTATAATGGCATTGGCTATTTTTATTTTGAAACTCAATTGGGCATGGCCAGGCAAGGACATCTAGAGACAAAAATTTGGCCTAGAATTTGAGATTTTGGAATTATCGATAGCTGGTTACTGACAAATTTTTGAAAAATTAAATGTTTATAACTTGAATTGTACCAAAACTAAAATTGGGACTTGAATTTTCAAACCGAACTGATCTAAAACATGAACCCAAATTAAACTATACCAAAATAAATTTGGTTTGGTTTAGTTTAGGATCGTATTTTGACTTGATCAGGTTAAATCCTCTACTGATTGAGTTGCAACCCAGACAACCTCTAGTGAAAAGTCCTAAGTCCACCTTTGATTTCCTATTAGGGAAAAATCTCACATTTGTTGAGAATAAATCTTAAACTATTTGTATAAGATTGATGTATAAGATTGAGCCAGCTATAAACTTTTGAGTTTGTTTTTCAATATCAATTAGAGCAATGGCCTTCTATATAATGTATCCCATTAGCACCTAATGTCAAAAAGTCAGTAGTATAAATCAATTTTCATTCTTACACTTTTGATCATGAAACATTGGAATGGCAATTTTTACAGTAATTACAGATAGTTCGATTGATCATTATTATGCCATAGTTCTAGTAGTTAACTACCTTTCAACGAAGCCAAACAATTACTCTGTTTGAAGGAGACAAAATGAGGAATTAAAGGGTCTTCCTTTGTTACGGAAAATCGTAACGAACAGGCATGGATTTGACAAGAAACGAAAGCTGAGTGCGTCCCGTATACCTGAGCATTTGGGTTGAAACCAATTTCGCTGGTTCGCATCCAGTAAAAGAGAAAAAAATTATACTGTTGCTGACCGGTTGCAGGTAAGCCATCTGACAAATTAGGGCATTGTTTTGACAGCCCATTTGGAAGCTTAGAGTGATGGCTAATGATGAACGACCCCGAATAATAAAATACTTTTTAAACTCTATTGATATCTAATAAGATCCTAATGTTACGCAATAAGAAGTGACCAATTTTTTTTTTTTATCTGGCAATGGACCACCTTATAATTTTGTTTTGCTCCAATGACAAAATTAGTATTGACTTAGAGCATGTTATTTATTACGTAATTTATTGGCAATAAAATATGTATAGTATAGTGAGGGAAATAAAAGATGGAGAAGACATTTCACACTAAGAATTGAACTTTTTTTTATAGAGACTGATTAATGGAAATGTATGAAAGGATCTAAAGAAAATAGTAAAAAGATAATTGAATAAATGTTACATAGGCAACATATTACTATGATAGGCCAATCAAAATATATTCTATTAGACGGTTTTAATTTGAACTTATTGTGGGAAAATTATTTCATATAAAATAAAATAAAATACCAAAACGAGCCATGGAAACACAAAGCAAAGAGGAAAGCAACAAAATTAATTCAGGAGGGCAACAATTGAAAGAAGAAATACTATGAAGTAGTATCCAACAATAACCAAATAAAATGAATACCAATTACAAATATTTGTTCTCAAAATTATCAGCAAAAGCCCAAAAAAATAATTTTTATGTATGCAAACCGGTCAAAAAATTGTCACTCTAAACAAGAATATCCACATATATTAGAAGGATAAAATTGATAAAAATTAATTCATACACCTTAAAATAATTACTAGCCTTTTTGAAAATTGATCATCATTCATCAACCCAGACGTTATGGAAAATTAATTATTATTCCAAAATCATACCCTAGCAAGAAAAATCAAAATGAGTTAATAATCCCAAAATTAGCAGCAGCTTTTGAGGAAGAACAAGAAGGCCAGTTGCCCAGTGAGCTTTCTAGGCAGTAATCCACCACATATTTTTCAATTTTTAATAATGCGACAGCTTCTTTTTTTTTTTTCTATGTTTATGCAGATATGTTTTTAAAGCATAAGATTTAAAAGGGTTAACTTTTAACTCTTTTAAACTCCATAATTTTAAAACATATCCGTATTTAAAAAAAAAATGTGTACTTAAGAATGATTCACTCACACGCATACGCGTGCGTGCGTGCACACACACACACGTATATACAGTACTATTATTTAACATAAGTTATAGGATCTGGCTACGTTGCAGTTAGTGCCTAAATTATAATATGATAAATAATCTTATATAATATGCATTATAACATCAGAAATAGTCTTATATAAATAAAAAATAAATAATAGCTATAAAGCAACTTATTCTCAAGTCTTGATTAATTTACTAGAAGCTGCCACCTCATCTAAAGCCATCTATCTAGTGACTGCTTTTGATTTGCAATATATTAATATTGGCTACCTGGTTGCTTTTGAGATTTTTAATTGCAATACTGGCTATGTTTAGGTATTAATTTGACAGTAAGATTGTTGTGTTTGTATACGATGTAAGACAATGTTGATGAAGTACAAGAGCTTAATAATAAAGTGCAAGAGGTCACTACTGAAGTTCAAGACACCAGCAATGAAGAAGGAGAGGTCAGCAGGAGATGATAAAAGAAAAATTTTTTTGAGGTCATTTCTTTGGAAACATTTTTCGAAGCTATCTAGAGGAAAAAGAGCTAAGCAACAAACACTAATTCGTAAAAAGGGTAAGTTTAAAGATTACGGTAATGCTAAGACTGTGCAAGTAGGATTTTTCTTGTTTATCTAGTTTGTTTATTTAAATAACATTTTTATTTTTTAATAGATTCAATTATGGGACAGGAAACTGCCTAAAGCAGAAGTTGATAAATTCGAGTATTCAAGATTACTAGCAATCCAAATATTGTTGATGTTTGTTTGTAATTTTTTTTTTTTTTTCGGTAATGTTACTCCTCTTTGTCCCAACAACTTTACGTTTATATGTTTATTTAGACGGGACATTGGAGTTATATTTAAATTCTTAGTATTTTATATATTATTAGTGCCATAGCGGTAGTTAGCAAGTAGATAGTAGTGATGCATATTTTTATTAATTATTAGTATTTGTAATGAATTTGTAAATTGTAATGAATTGATATATATGCATAGTTTAAAATTGAGAAAAAAATTTCCATTAATGAGGCTCAAAGGGTTATAATAGTTTTGAAATTTAAAATAAGTCTAATAGGTTTAAAATCGAAAAAAATAGGATATAATCAAATTCCATTCATATTTGGTTTTTTATCTTATCGGTTTCCATTTGGTTTTTTTATAAAATAATAGATTTCAATTATTTCTATATAATTTTGATCTAATTTAGATCAAATCAAACCGACCTGAACCATGTCAATTCCTAGTTAGTGAAGATAACATTATATTTAGTTTTCAGGTTGAAGTTAGAAAACCCGAATCAAATAGCAATTCCAGCTTGGTTATAATAAAAAATTCAAAAAAATTACTACTAAAATTTCTAAAAAACTAAACCCACCTGAACCCGATCCCAAATCCCAAATTAAGAAACGTTTAAAGCTTAACTCTTTCAACTGCCTCTATGGCGACACGCGCAGCTAGTAAATCAGCCTTAGCCCATTAGGCGTACCAAGTCCCACAATGCTCAAAAGATATTATACCATTCTAGTTCCTTCCTGATACCTCCCAAGGAAAATCTTGAATTGGATCCCAAATTGACGGGTTAGTGTAAGCTTATCCATGATTGTAGAGTTGACCATTTAGACCTTTCAATTCATAGATGTGGATCTCATACTATGAATGCGTTGTCTTTTCATATTATGTATAAAGGATAAAGCCCACGCAGTGTAGATAGATCAAGAAAGAACCTGTGGGTTTAATACAACAATGCGGCTCATGCCATTTAGCTGGCCACCATAGTACTCAACGGTTACACCTACTTATTCGACACTATACTTTGATCTGCCCTTCAAAAAGGTGACAATTTCCTTATGAAGGCTTGCTTTCACCACGGCTCCAGTGGTTCCCTTAACCAAGGCACTGCCTATGGGTCTGTGGACTCATGAGGAAGTGGGATCTCTTTAGGATCTACTCCAGTATTTAGAAATTGTTTACTCGGTAAGGATATATGTAATTAATGCTCGGCCCAAGAAAGGGACTCGAGCCCTAGCAGCCCTGCTAAATGATGTTTCAACATAGATTCTACATCGATGATCTCTCTCATCTGCCTCTCAGAAAATCAGCCTCCGCATGACAGCTCTTCACTTGATGGTAACTTCAGCTCTTTGCACGTAAATTAAATATTAATTATAGATTGATTTTTTATTTAAGTAGCTGATTTGTTCATTTTGTTGAAATCGAACGGGTTGAAATTAGACACCCCATCCCGTTTTAATTAATGATGAATAATTGTGCTTGGCCAAAATTAATTGCCAAGTATTGAAATAGACAAGGTATTTCAGTCAAGCCTTACCCATATCTTGCCTCTTTCAAGTTTCATTTGTTTTTTTCTTTAGTGGTAAATTTTGACTTATCACCACCTAAAATGATAATCTTTTAATTTACCACTCCAAGTTAGAAAACATCAATCTATTATTATCTACCGTTTAAAAAAATTAAAGAATATATCAACGCACATCCCCATTACCCCTCCTCTTTCGATGGTAAGTAGAGATGAATTGATATTTTCAAAATTTTAAGGGATGAATCAGCTTAACAATGTTGAAAGTCAACGAGCCTAATCCATTGCTTGTTTCTAGATTCTTTTCAATAGGAAAAGGAATTGCAATTGATGTAATATCTACATTGATGGCAATCAACAGCTAACTAAAGCTTCTATATGTGTGTTTTATGCGATACTCTTCTACGTTCGATATGATATATTAGAAATAGTTTAAACGTCCACTAATCTTTAATAAAATGTATAAGTTCGCAACAACTCTTAACTTATAAGTTAACTTTCGAGTCTTTTATGTGGTTGTCGAACGAATGCCAGAGAGCTATTTAAATGTAATAACAGAAAAATTATTGTGCACAGAATACATAATCAATCAGAGAGTTATTTAAATATAACAATGCAAAAACTGTTGTGTGCAGAATGTAGAATGAAAGGCGCCAACTAATCACAAAAATAAAGACACATAATTTTGGTAATTTTACTTACATGCACGGGAGTAAAAAAAAAAAATAATAATTACATTACTAATAATTGTTTGAATATAATATTTGAGTAAATAAATTTCACTTTCTAAAATTCAAATACTCAAATATATTCATTACTCTCAAACTCTTTAATTACACACATCCTCCAGTTGCTCACTCTTTACAATTCTTCACTTGAATTATTTCTTTCAAATTTGAAATGATTTACAAATGGAAACCTCCCTCTATTTATAAGAAGCGTTCTGCACTATTATTAAAAATTTAGTACCCAGCTAATTTTGTCAAATTGTCAAAGTTGTTGTGAAATTGTCAAATTGTCACATGCTTCTTCAACTCACTTGACTTCAATTTCCACGATTCCAACAGGTTTTGCCAATTTGTCAAGCTTTTTGACAAATTATCATATAACTTGGCTTTTGTCAAAAAAAGTTGTCTTGACTTTTACCAACTAAAGAAAATTACAATTGAATAATTGAACTTGAGATTTATTTGATTTGAAAATTCAACTGCTTACGATATATCTTGGGAAAATTTGACAGATTACTTGTCGTTGATTATAAAATTAATGATAGCAAGATTATTTGAAACAATCCACTAGGCGATACTGAAATATTGTGCAACGTTTTCAAAATACGACAACAATTCGAAAGCAATAGTATTGGCAGTGATTGATACTACAAGGGATTAAAATAGAGGGGAGAGGAGGAGGTTGACCTCTTCAAATTTATCCTGATACTTTATTTATATCATTTTATTTTCTGTCTCCTTAACAATTATTAGAAGAGACGGTGCGTGGACCCTCAAATAATGGAGTGGATCTCTATGGGTACCCGCCTCTGCAATATCTTATAATTTTATAATGTTCTAAATTATATCGGTAGAATTATAACAAAGATTTGGGTAAAAAAAAAAATGACAATAATGTAAGTGAATATAGCAGTACTTATTTATTAATTATAATACATATTTATTGTAATGATTTTTCTTGTTTTGTGAAAAGCAATATGAAATAAAACAATAATGCTAGATATCCAAATTTATATATTTGACTTCAATGGTGTAAATTTTCTTGTATATTTTATTTCTTGTATAAATTTCATGTTTCATATTTATGTTACACACGACATATTCAAAGTTCGATGTTTGATGTTGTAAATGCATCCAAAAATTAAGTTCTTTTCTTGATTTTATATTTGGCTTCTTTTTCATATAAAATGTTTAGCGTGCGTATATATTGAGTTAAATGTAGCAAGTTTTTGTCAAGATCATGCTAGCTTCATTGTTGCATATTTGACTGTTATTATGGCACCTCTTTTGTTTTTTGTTTTATGTATCAATATCTTGCTTAATATTTACACGAAGACTGTCCTTATTGACAGTGGTGCATCTAGAAAAATAACTTAGTAGGGGTTAAAGTAGACAATAGTAAAATTTAAAAATTAAAACTTTGAATTTATAAAATATTTGTTAATACATTTATAATTATTTTTTATGCAATTTCATTTTTGAAAATGTTAAGTAATAAACTCATTATCAATATTATTAAATGTATTATTTCCTGAATAAACAACTAAACTATTATTCATACATCTGGTTCCAAAGATAATTCATCATAAATTTCATTATCTCTGCTATTTTATGGAAACTGAAAGAATTAATCTTATTTTTGAGAAAACAAAGATGTTTTGTTTGATAAATTATCATTATTTTTAATTGAAGTATAGGCTTTTATAATTCTTAATGTTTAAATTTTATGAGTTTATAATTTTTTTCAGAATTATTCTAATGGGTTTAACAGGGCTAATTCGAAACCTAAAATATGCCTTGATTTTATTCTTGGATTTTTTTTTTCTTTTTCAGCCAGCAGGGGATATAGCCCCCACTAGTCACATGGTGCATCCGCTATTGCCTATTGAGACCTGTTTAAAGTTTTAATAAAACTCCTCTTTTAACGAAACCCTATTAATTAATTAGAAAAATTTATTATTTATAAGGATATCTATACTCTTCCAAAATTATCCCTAATTCAATCTTTTTTTAGCCTTTTTTTTTTATGAAAGATGTCTTTTTGAGAAAAGAAAAAAATTTAATGTTGCATTAAGAGAAAACATTACAAGAGAGAACTGCAATTTGTAGAAGCTCATCCCCAGCCAAATATATGACTAGCCATTATTTCAAATACCTCAAATTTCCAATCAACCTTTTCCTTAACAAAAGCAATGAGATTAAGCAATCAACCTTTCACTGACATTTACCAAGAATAACTCTCTAATTGGCTTAAGCATCCGCTTAGGGAAATCTTAGTTTTCTCACAATGTCCTTTATTTTTGCTAAAGTATTAATTTAAAAAAAAATGAATTTGTTCACAAAGACAAAGAAGCGATTTCCTAGAATTGATTTAAGGGTAATTTTGAAAGAATATAGATGTGCTTATAAATAATGAATTCTTTCAATCAGTAATGGAATTCTTTTAAAGGAGGGGCTTTATCAGGACGTTAGGCGGGGGCTAATAGTTTTAGAAGTGGAGCTTCATCAGGACATTAGGGGGGCCGCGACCAGTCCAACTCTTACATCAAATGTCTCATGCAATAGGTAGGCCTACATGCAGGAAATTTTACTAATATCCTTAAACTCTTTTTTTTTAATAATTTTTCATATAACAATAGTCTTTTATTTTGTTTTAAAGTATGTCTCCAATTCAACTATTTCAATTGAAGTTAGATATTTAGTTTATATAATGATAAAATTATCTATTATTCAATAAATTAAAAAATTATATATTTATTGAAAATTTTGAAATGTTATAATGTGGTCTAATTGAAAGAAGAGTATGTCAATATATCATTATTTATAACATCATCACTAGTATTAGAAAATAAGAGAATAGACATAATAACAATTAAAAATAATTTTATAATTTTATGATTTATCGCTATCATAGTGTATTTTCTTTTTTTCTTTTTCATCATACCAAATTAATAAAAAATTTCATCATCTCTATCAATAAAATAATTTCATAAATGATTTTTTTGGTGCAATTGTTATAATTCGCATTACAAGCTTATTATACCGTAAATTATATATATTTACAAAATTTTAATAATGAAACTTTTAGGTGGGGCACATTGTTATTGAAACTGTTAATGTACAAGATTGAATAGACACCACGGGGTTTTGATGGATTTAAAAAAAAATGTGGACTATCACTTAGTCTTGTTAAAAAAGAGCAGGCTTTCACTGATTTTCCCATGTATTTATTTTCTGTAGACTTTAGATATAATGGAAGGTGCGCCAGAGCTATTTATTATCATTCGGTGGGCATAACCAGAACTAGAAGCTACAAAACCACTAGTTTAATTTTTTATTATTAATTCTAGTATTGAAAAACCGGATTTTTTTTGTTAATTTTTAAATTGTACGCCTATTATGTTATTATTGGTGGGCCAAAAAATTAATTTATATAAAACAAAAAATAAAAAATAAAAAATAATATGTTTCATAATTCTTTTCGGAGTAATGGCAAAGGTACAAATAATTTATATAAATTTGTGCATATAAGATGAAGTTTTTTTTTTTATTTTTCCCCAATTAAATTACTATGGAGCCCATATTATTATTATTATTATTATTATTATTATTATTATTATTATTATTAATGAGTGTTTTTATCCAACAGGAAAATAAGTATTACCCTTACTTTTTTTAGTGAAACTAAGTAAAATTCTGTAATGTTTAAATAAGTTCAAACCCTCTGCCATTATAACAGTGTTAATTCGTTGAATCAATTTAAATTTAATTTTTAATTTGATAAATCAAGATACGAGTAAATAATCAAATAATTTATAAAGTTAACACTATTATGACAACAAGGAAGTTAGGACTTATTTTAAAAATATCTGGACAATTTTACTTAGTTTCATCAAACAACATAGGGGCAACGCTCGTTTTCCCATACTAAAACATGATTTTTGCCCATCCTTATATTGCTTTAAAACTAGAAGATTCTTCTATCTTTGCTTTTTTTAAAAAATAATATTATTTCAATAATAACAAAAAGATGGATGAGGGTTGACTTCGATATAAAAAATGAGCTCCCTAAGTTATAATATTATTACTGTATTGTAGCACGTAAGAAAAATATGTTACAGTAAATTATAATTTAGCATTTATTAATAAAAACAGAGATTTTGGCAATTTAAGGAAATGACATAATTGCCTCACGGTAAAATGGATCTTCTCATTTAGATACATTTACTTAGAGGTAAATTTCAAGTAGCCTCCAAGTGCTATTTCTAAAATTCATGCTGCACAACCTCACCTTCAATGCATCAGAACTGTGAAAAGTATTACATTGAAAAAAATTGCGATAAGCATTTCAAAAGATGGTGGGGCGAGTTTGCATTCTAAAACTTGTTTTGAACACCCATTTATTTAGAGCACTCTTATGTTAAAATTTAAAATTAAATATTACTCAATGCCCACCTAACATGTACCAAAATTATCATGTATAGATATTTTCTGCACTGATAAAAATAACCTCACCACCAATCAGTTCTTGATGAAATCTAGCTGATAATCTTTCAATTTTTTTTTTTTTTGGTTTTTAAGCTGGATTGAAAGGCCGATGGTGATTAGAAAAGAAAAATGGGAAAACTATTGATCATTATTTTGTAGTTAGGATGAGAAAGATAACGATGATTTTATCCTTTCAATTAATTACTTCACGTACGAAGCAGGAGACCCACAAACAGGAAAATGCGTTTGCAATTAAAAAAAATAATAAGTGAAATAGACTTTCAATTTCTAAAGAATGCTTCAAGTTTTATTCTTTCAAGTCGGAAAAAACAAAATCTCTTCCATTAAAAATTTTCACTTTATCTTCACCATAATTCAACATTATATTAATTTCATGTAATATCTACCGTGAATATTTCTCCCTCCCGTTTAGGAATGAATTTGTTGTTTGAGGATATTAGCATTTAGGAGAATAGAAAAATGGAAATGCGGCTTGTGATTAGATAATTGTACGTTGAATGAGTGTTAAAGAGTAATATATTTTATTACTTAATTTATTAATATTGATGTAATTTAATAACATAAAATTATATTAAAAGTTTAGTAGTCAAAGTATTTTTGTTTTAGTACAACTAGGCCCGCCTCGTAAAAATTTTACTGCCAGACTCAATCTAAGAAAATATAAAATAGACCGTCGGCCTCAAAACTATCCAGGGCCCAAGTGCCCTCGCTACTTGCTTCAACGGACAAATATAATAAATCTAGTGCTATGATCATTTACAGTTTAATCAATCTAACAAATCATCATGCTGCTTCAAACGAATTCGTGTTCAAGCTTCTCTCTCAAATACCATCCTTTGCAACATGCTGGTGAGGTTCATTCTAACTTTTAATGCTGTCTATGATTAAAAATTAGATATATATATTTTTTCATTTACGAATGAGGCTGTTTGCATCTTAAAAGGTATAATTTATCATTAAGAATAATTTAATTAAATTAGTAAGAGAGATTTTCAATTTTTTTCTTTACTAAAATTAATATACCACTTATCCCTTAACATTTTCACAATAGCTAATAACAGCCTAGCATAAAAAATTTAAAGGAATAAAATGGTAAATGGGTCATTTGCTTGGTATTTTATCTTGTGAACATAAAATATATATTTTTTTATAAGAAAAACATTTAAAAATAAACAAAAAATTATAAGAAAAGTATTTATTATTAATGTTTTATTCAAGTTGAAACATGTAGTTCCAATTTTTATTATTTATTTTTATTTAATTTCTATTTGTATGATTTATTTAATTAAAAATAAATATGAATAAAAGTGTATATAAAAATAAAAATAATATTATAAAATTATTTTACTAAAAAATTATTGGCTATTATAAAAATAGTAAAGAAGTAATTAGAATACATTAATTTTACCAGAGAGAAACTATCAATTTTGTTGTATTTTATCATTTGGTGTTAACAGTTCGTTAATTAAATGGAATAGATAAAAAACTAACACGTCAAATACTCCAATCTATGCTTTGTCTTATGTAATTATATATGCCGGTAAGCTTCATTCTAATATTTTGATAACGTCTAAATGAAATTATGACTTAGATGTTTTATTTATTTATTTTTTTTTTGGAATGGCTAATTCATATTAGTAATTCATATTTCTTCTGATAAATTTTATATTCTTTTGGTCGTTTAGGTTCTTTTAAAACAATCCAGACGCCAATGACACAAACAAATGGCTTGGTAAATAGAATTAAGAGCAACAAGTGTTCTATCAGGCGCTCCATACAAAACTCCCTCTATTTAACGAATAAGAAAATTAGAAACCATGAGGATATGATGGAGAGACGTCATAAACCATTGAAGAAATCAACAGTCCCTATGGCGTTGCAAGATGATTATCCATCAAAATCCCAGGACGAGAATGTTTTCTCAACGAGCTTTGTGGATGTTTTGACCAGGAAGTTACATGCATTATATCGTCTCAGTCGTCCCTACGCTTGGATTGCCATTGTGAGTTGCTTTACGGTATACATATCTATGCGTGTGTTCGTAAAGTTTCTTTAGACTGATAAATAAATTCTACCTTTTTTCATTTTTTCAGATTGTAGGGACATTATCAACTTCTTTGCTTGCAGTGGAAACTCATGCTGATTTAACTCCTACTTTTTTTATTGAAGTATTGAAGGTAAATTTAGTGTAGCCAACAAACTAACAGCTCAATTGTGAAGTTTATTGGCATGGCATTAATTCTCTTTTAAAAATATTTCAGTCGATGGTGCCCACATTAATGATGAATATTTTTGTGTCGGCCATCAACCAGTTATCAGATATTGAAATAGACAAGGTATTTTATTTAAGACATGTCCTTATTTTGCCTTTTTCAAGCTTCATTTTTTTTGAGATAAATTTTAATTTATCCAACCTAGAATTATAATTTTATTTTACCTCTCAAATTTTAAAAATATCAATTTACTCACATCTATTGTTAAGGAAACACACACACACACACACATATCAACGTGCTTCTCATTGTCCTCATCTTTTGACTGTAAAGGAAGATAAATTGATATTTTAAAACTTCACGAGATGAATTAAAGATTTTTCATTCTAAGTTGTGTGAGCTATTCTGGTCTGTGTTAACTAATCAACTTTACATTGTCGAAGGTTAATAAGCCTAATCTCCCACTTGCTTCCGGAGACTTTTCAATAGGAGAAGGAATTGCAATTGCTGTAATATCTACATTGACGGTAAGCAACGGCTAACCAAAGCTTCTATACGGATGTTTTATATGATGCTCTTCTGTATTTGATGTGAGATCTTAAGAATGTTTTGTACATCCACTCATTTTTAATAAAATGCTTAAGTTTGGGGAAATTCTTAACTTATTATTTAATTTTTGAGTATCAATTAAAATTATAATTTTTTATATGGTATCAAAAACAGATTATACATGAGTAAACTCAATATCTTCTTAAGTGACAATTATTAGTTAAAAAAAGACTAACTTAGTTTCAAAAAAAGACTAACTTACATGACAATAAATTCCCTATTAAATATTTATGCTAAAAGCAATTCTAAAATCTATACTTTAAATACAAGTTATGTCTTGTGCAATTCAACTAACAAAAATAACTTATATTGTAATTTTTCATAAAAATATATTTATAAAACTTTTTAAATATTTTTATTTTATAATTTTTTCTATTTTGACATCAGTTTTAAAAAATAATCAATAATTGCTTTCCAAAAGTAGCTTATAGAATAATCATCATTAACATTCATATTATACATTGTTATTTTAATGAAAAGATAATTGTATCCTAACAACTAAATACTTATTTAATCATTATACCAATTTATGAATAATTACTATATTATCTTAAAATAATTACTATCAATAACAAAATATTTTAGTCAGTCAGTTAATCTATTTTCAAAAAGTTTGGTATTATATTTCTAAGTTCAAATGCTTGTTTATTATGTTTCCCTCTTCGATCAGATCGGTATGTTGACTTTTCATCGTACGAAACAATTAGGCAGCTGGCATATTATTATCACACAATTAATCTTATTCTTATGTTTTATTTCCACGTGAAAGAATTCGCTTTTAGTTTTAATTATCGCTAAGGGCAATTTGTTAATACCTCCCGTGAGGTTTGCCCTTGCTACACTTGGAGAGTATATACATATATTGATATATAGTACCCCTCACTGTGTATTAACATTAGAGTGCCGTTTGATTGTCAAGGGCAATAACGTAATCATAAAAATAAGGAGGCTGATTGCAGAAAAAAGCCACAGATTTTTGCTTCCTTTCTCCCAACTCGTTCTTGTCTCTCTTTGAACAGAATTTGAAGTCCGAAGAGAAACCCAAAAAAAAAAAAAAAAAACACTTTCTATTTTTCTTTCTCTTTTCCTCCTTCCTCTCCACCGATTTTATTCTTTTATCAGTAAAGCTGAAAAACAAAGGCCACCATTCCTGCATCACTACCACGTATTGCTTTCCTAGTAAAAAAAAAATTCTAACCCTATGTTAGAAAATAACGCCAATATTAATGCTGCTTCTTCTTCTTCTTCTGATCCTTTCACCTCTTCAGAAAATGGTGCTCTAGCTATTTATAATAAGAGAAAGAAAACCGACAGTTAACCCATGTAGCTTTCTTTTTCAATTTTCTTTTGTAAATGGGTTCAATTCTTTAAAGGCGAACTGCAATTTTTAATTTTTGTTTGATGCACACACAAGCATAGATCTAGATGAGAGCTGGTTTCTATATGCCATTCAATCTAATTACAAAGCACATCTAAAAAATTGTGGTGTTAGAGGCCAAGTTCTCTTTCTCCTAAATTTATCCCCGTTTTGATTCTTTGAATCAAACCCTAGGATCCTAACAAAATCATGCCAAAATTCTTGAGTCACCGGGCCTCCTAATTAAGTTAAAAGCTTATGTTTTGTTATCTTCTGCAATGCAAGAAGCACTGTCAAGTCTGCAACTCCGCATTGCTGCAACTGTTGTCCGTGATTGTACTGTGCAGTGAAGGCATTATTGTACTTTCATCAACCGAGCAAACGGCTGTCCAACACTGATACACGGTGACGGGCGCTATATGTCAATATATGCATGCATTCTCTCTAAGTATAGCAAAGGCAGACCTCAGGGGAGGTATCCAAAATTACCCTTTTTTCCCTATTTTATTCATATTAACTGATTATGCTATTAATTTTTATAGTATAAAATTTATATGAATTATAGAGTTTATATGATTTCAATTAATTAAAGTTTTCTTTTAACCTGTGAGTTAAATTTTTTATTTTATTTAAAAAGTATTTTTTGTATTAGTAAGAATTTCATCCATCTCTATCAAATCACTGATTCAAAGCAACCATCTTCATCATTCATCAATTAACTCTCTATCAAGGCTTATTCTGCTATATATCTGATTTCTTTAATTTAGGATCACTTTAAATATTCCTTTTATTTACATTATAGATGTGTATAAATATGTACAATTGAATAATTAATGTTCAAGCCTTTTACACAAATATTTGCTCATTCTTATTAGTATATCTATTTTAGTCATTGCAATATACAAAAGCAATATAGTTATAAAGTTTATCAATACATACAATTTACTTTTAAAACTCATAACACTCTTAGCAATTTAAGGACTTGTTTAGAAGGAACTATTTTTGAAAGATTCAAAAGTGATTTTAAAAAATTAAAAGTTAATTTTAGCATTTAAAATGTAGTAAATTTTTTTTAAAAATTACCCTTGGAATAATTTTTAAAATAATAAATGAGTAACTTTTTAAAATCTAATTTTGAGAATTAGTTGTATAGCTAAAATAATATATCCTTATATATATATTAAAAATTCAAAATTATTATTATTTATTAGGAATAAAATCAATCAACTTAAAGAGATTATTATTATTGTCAATTATATTAAGATAGTAAAACAAAAAATAATAATAATAATATAAAAGAATTGTATTATGGCAATTTCAATCATTTACATTGTTATAATAATTTAACAATAAAATTAATCAAATACATAGACTACTTTTAAAATATACAGTATCTTTGAAGATAAATTTTATCAAACATCTAACAAATTTTATTGACAGGTGATTATTTTAAGAATACAATTAACATAAATTATTTTAAAAGTTATTGTATAATCAAACTGGCCCCAATTAGTTGATCAAACTCTATAAATAAATCCAAAAAAAAAAACCAAAAAAGATTTGTTTATCAAAATCCTATATACTTTTTATCGAACTGATTATGAGTGGGTGGCTGTATTTTTTCTTTTCTTTTTTTCTCGTTTCAATTTAGTATTTGAAAATGGATTTGTACGTTCTTAGGGCATGTGGATGTCCATTTATTACAAAATTATATGTAACCTTTAATTAATCAATCTCAATTTTCAGAGTCTGGGCATGGGGGTAATGCTTCGATCTCCACCACTTGTAATCGGCCTTATCACACGGTGGATAGTTGGAACTGCTTATTCCGTCGATGTAAGCTCCTAAATTGGTTCCATATATTTGATCCTTTTGAGGACTATAATAAAAATCCAAAGCTGAAATTTATGTGCTTCCGTTTATGAGAAATCAATTCAATTTAAACACTTACTATGATCCAGCATTTTGCCTTGCCATTCAATTTCATGTCTTAATATCAATTTACTATTGCATTGTCTGACTAGTTTCATCGTGGTTTCTGTCTGGCCTTTAATTAGCATAATATTATATATAACTTTTTCCAAAGTTAGTCTAATTGTTCTTCTGAATCTTGCAGCTTCCCCTTCTTCGATGGAAGGCGAGTCCATTGATGGCCGGAGTGACCATTATCATTCTAAGCGGAACTAATGTTTTGCCTTACTTCGTACATATCCAGGTATGTACGACACCTTAATTTTGTCTTTTTAATTGATTAATTATTTTTTTGAAAAACTATAGCAGTTACGAATCATATGCTTTTATGTCAATTTTTTTTTTTTAAACCACACTAACAAATTGGATTTGCAAACGTGCGCAGAAATATGTGCTGGGTAGACCTGTAGTATTCACGAAGCCATTACTATTTTCAGTCATTTTCATGGGAATTATCGGCCTCGTACTTGCATTTCTTAAGGTAGATACATAAATTAAATAGATATGTTATCATAGACGGAAAAAAAAGAAGAAAAAACCATCTTAGATTCATCATCAGCACATGCAATTTTTTTCTTTTGGATTTACAACAGGATATACCTGATGTGGAGGGCGACAAAGAATTTGGCATACGAACACTCCCTGTGATCCTAGGGAAAGAAAGAGTGAGTAAAATATTTTCTTTATGAAATCTTTTTTTTTCTTTTTTTTGGAATGACAACTTAGTTTCTCCTAAAAATTGTAGTTAAGTCCTTTCATAAATTTTTAATATTCTATTTCATCCTTGATGTTGACATCAAATCCCCCCACCCAAAAAAAAAAAAAAGAAGAAAAAAAAAAATAACAACATCGTTAAAAGGTAAATTTGATCTTTCAAAATATAATTTAACTGATTTTAATACGCAATGGTCTCAAGATAACCATTTTCGCATGCGAAAATATAACATTTTCTATTTAACATTTCTTTTATATATATTATTGTTTTAACAGCAAGGATATTAGGCTAACAAATGATGTTTTTTCCTTTTCTAAAGGTGTTCTCGATTTCTATTAGTATTTTGTTACTGGCTTATGGAGGTGCTGCACTAGCTGGAATTTCTTCACCTTTCTTGATATGCAAACTTGTCACCGTAAGAAATTTATCGATTTCTACAAGAATTTTAGCCTTGTATATATGTGTCTGAATGTCTTCATCGCTCACTAAGAATTTCTCTTACTTGCAGATGATAGGGCACTCTGTACTAGGATTCATTTTGTGGCGTAAAGCGCAAACTGTTGATCTCTCCAATACTAAATCAGCATATTCTTTTTTTATATTCATTTTTCAGGCAAGTACTTTTATTTGAAGCGGGGATGATATCCAAGCAAGTTCCATTATGTATTTCCTGACCACTGATTTATTTTATATATTAACGTATTTTTGCAGTTGTATTATGCCGAATTCTTCCTTATGCACTTTGTTCGCTGAGAAGGAGAGAAACATTCGTGTTTCTTCTATAGAATTAATATATTTTTGTTAACCTCTTGCTACGAAATGTGGAGAATTGTTTGTTAAATAAATTTGTTCCCTTTTTTTATTTTTTTATTTTGAGTTTGGGGAGTTGGACGTGTAAACTACGATAAAGAGAGCAGGCCTGACGGATGTTTTTACAAGATATTACTAGTACTAATCAATGTTATAAACTTGTAGCTCTTTGCATTTTAAAGCAATTGTCGTGTTGCATTGTTTGTTGCGTGAAGCAAAAACCTTATAGTTTACATTTCTATAATAATATTATTTATTTTTCTTTTACCTTTGGAGTAGTTTAGAATTTTTTTAATGAGTAATATCAGGTATCTCGACATATGAATCTCAATTGATATAATATTTATTCACTTAATTATGGTTAAGTAATTTTACTAACTATGAAATTTATTATCCAATATATGAGTGAGAAATAGCATTTAAACTCAAGTTAGGATTCAAATAATGAGATCCCTAATATTATTATATTTTTATAAGTTAATGTTGCAATGACTCCAACTGAATATGCTTTTTGATTTAGATAAGAGTAGTCTTTTTTTTTTTAGGAACTAATAAGAATAATAAAGCTGGATAATCTTTTATTTGGATAAAAATTTTTATCTATCCACATGTTAGTTTCAGATTAAATTGGCACACACATTTTCGATTGATATTGGATTTGGACCAGATATGCACCATGGAACTTGTGATGTTTGCAAACCCATCTTTTTATCTGTGATCTAGGGAGGAGTAAGGTCTACATACATATCTAAAGTTAGAATATAAGTTTAGTGAGACTCAAAGTGAAAAATGACAATTTTATCTTTTATAGATATGCATTCTCTATCACTCAATACTCCCATAACTAGCTAATTGTTAGTTTTTAGCAAATTAAATGATAATATCAAGTAAGATCTAAATTTATTTATTTATTTTTAGATCTAGCTCTAATATATAAGCTTCTAAGAGATAATAATTCATTAGTAGTAAGATCACAAATAAAGAGCTTTTTCACTGTAAATGAAATGAAATTATTCTTAATTATATGGTTAATAAATGCTATCAAGTCATCATAAAATTTATTAACATTTATCAAACTGATGATTTTTTAATGAATGTTTAAATAAATTTAAGAAGCAAATATAATTAGTACTTTTAGAGTTATAAGATGTCCTAACAAGAAAGAGAAAATGTGACCATATTTTAACATTTCAGTTATTCTTTTTTGCATACTTGAAAGAACTAAATCCTCTCTATTTAGTGGTCTATCCTAGAGGTTTTAAAATTTTGGGATGATCCTTAGCATTTGACTTCCTCTAGTAAAAGTAGGTTCTAAGATTAGCTTTAATAAGCCTTACTCACCTTTTCAATATACTAGATGTAATTTTCTTTTGGCTATAAGACAACAAAGATTTATGGCTGTCATAATGAACTCTATATTTGTCATAGTGAAACTTAGAAAGCACACAAATATTTTTGAGTTTTCTACTTAAAGTTGCTGCCATTGAAACAATTCTAAAAAATTATTTGAGTTGTTTAAAAAAAAAAGAATTATATTTAAATATCTTAGTAATACACATAGTGATATAAAACTATATATAAGGTGGTGTATTTATCAAATGACGTGTAAAAGAAACAAACAATTATTGATTGTAAAATCATATTATTAAAAGTAATAATGCAAATGATAAAAGACAAGTTTTATAGATTGTAAAGAGCATATTTTGCAAGAGAAAGAGAGAATGAAATCACTTGTAAACTATTACCAGAATTGCATTCCCATTTATATTATGGCTAGAGAATGTCATTTACCATGGGTAAATGATAGAACCAACTTTAATAGTGATAGAATACCATTACCATCCACTTAATCAGGGCAACAAATTATAACACACTAAAGAAAAGAATCCATTCGGCAAAAATAAGACATACATCAAGGAAAACAAAAAAATAAAGACACATAATGTAAAATGTGGAATGTTAACTCACCATCATTCTTTTATTAACCTTACCTCGAGCTCCATTTAGATATCATAGATACTGCCTTTTATTTCCCTTATCTTACCACATCTTTAAAGTGGGATACTAATATTGGTGGTTGTAGATAAGCTATTTAAGTGATACTTCACTCATAGACGTTTAATTGAAGTTGTTCAAAAAGATCTGTCTCGTTAAGGTTTTCATGATATATAATAATGAGAGAAAATAAAATTGTTAAACAAACACCCTTTAATAGGAAATAATTTCAATCGATAAAGGCAAAGTAAAACAAAAGGCAAAGTAAAACAAAAGGACAAAAAAGTTAATGACCTAAAGAATAGACTTAATCAAGTTATGGTGGGTTATTTAAATATATTTCAGTGTCTTTTTCATATGTTGTTATTCTAGATATAGCTTTAATCTTTGACTATTAACTTTAAAAATAATACATTCTTTAGATCCTTAATTTCAATGGCCTCGTATAGAAAAATAATGTAAACAATAAATGAACTAGAACATCAGAGATTGATTTACCTAAGAATAAATGCAAACAAAAATTGAATAAAAATACTTTTTAACTTGGTGTAAAAGATTTTTTTAAAATTTCCTTATTATAAAAGATTTTTATTCGACACTTATAAATCTTGGCAATTTTATACGTATCATTGTGAAATTTTTCAGGTTTTGCCAGTTGTACTCTTCTTTATGAACTAGTTTATTACTTATCAATGTTGAATTTCTTGGTGACCTAGCGTGCACAATGCTTAAGTTCCATAGGTGTCTTGATGATAAGCTTTTTTATATACTAGCCTGAATATATACATCTCAATAATTGTCTTGAAGGTCATTTGATACCTATAATGCATCATTAAGTCTCAATAGCTAATCTTTTCTGTCTAATCTTACCATCTTTTCTAATATGTGATTTTTTTTAATTAGAGATCTAAACTTAACCACTAGTTTATGGATGTTATGGTGCAACCACTTTGTATATGATGGAGTACTTAGCCAAAAAAACTCTGATTAATTATAGTAAAAGTAGGTTTACTGTCACTAATTATCGCCCAATGAAAATCAAAGCACAAAACAATGTTGCTTTTTAAAAATCTTGTCACTTCCTTACGATCATTAGTTTTGCATAAATTGCTTTTACTTACTTTAATACATAGTCAATAGTAACTAATATATATTGATAACCAAACAAAAGAGGTAAAGGTTTCATGAAATTAGTTCCCCACACATAAAAACTCTTAGCTACTAAAATAAGATTTACTAACATTATATTCCTTCGTGTAATGCTTCTTATATGCTAATATCTATTACATAAAGAACAAAAAGTTTAACATCTTGAAATAAAGTTTGCCAGTAGTAACCACATTATAAAAATTTAGCAACCAATTTCTCACATTAAAATAGCCTCCTTAAGTTTATTTGTGACATAATAAAATGATATTTTGAAATTCATTCTTAAGGATGCATCAACTAATTATTTGATCTACAAAATACTTAAATAGATAAGAATGCCCCAAAGAAATTCTTTATTTCTATAAAAAAAAAATAGACTTTGCTTTGCATAGTTTAGTACTTTAGAAATTGACCTATAATAAGATAGTTAACTATATAGCATACCGCAGTAGTATTTTACAATCATCAACTGTTCATCTAAAAATAATTCATTGAATGGTATTAGTTCTATAATTGTGTTAAAATTGAAGTAAAAGATATGATCTACCACTACATTTTTCATGCTGTTTTTATCTTTGAAATCAATATTGAACTCTTGCAAAAGCAACACTATCAAATTAGTTTGGCCTTCACATTTTTCTTTGTAAAAAGATTGTAACACCCCAAATCTAACACGTGCAGAGCACGTGAGAGAAGTAGGTTACTCACAAAACATAATCTCTACTCATAAATACCAAACTAGTATACCTCAAATTCTTATAAGAATAATCAGCAAGTCACAAATCACATAAAATAACAAAGTCTCAAAACCCAAATTACAAGTTCATGATCAAAATAAACTAAAAAAAAAAAAAACATAAGTCTATTCTTCTTCTTCTTATTCAAATAGGAAACAAAAACGAAAATCTCTAACTTCATGGCTAAGCACACCTCTCAAAGGAACTTAATCTGCAAAAAAATAATGACGAGGGGTGAGCCGTCAACTCGGTTAGTAAAACCAGAACCATGCTGTCCAGAATCATCCTATATTATGCCAAGGGTTGATTAACCAAACTCCTAATTAATCAAAACCCTAAATAAAATCTAAACACATCATATGTCATGCATCAAGATCTATAAAAAAGAAATTGAAAATCATGCCAAACATAAACCTTAAATAGAATGATTTACAAGAAATTCTTGAACGCAATAAGAAGGGTATACATACCGTTTGCTTTGATTGAATCCTAGGATTTGAGTGAAGAAAAATTATGACCAATTGATAAAAGAGGAAACAAGAATATCATAAGTTTTTAGGTTTATGAAAGAAAAGAGATAAAAGATGAATTTATAAGGAATGAAATCTTAGAAAAATAACCTTTTATTCCAAAACTATCTTCTAAATAACCTTTATTAATAACTTAATACTCTTTTATACCCTTTTCTAATAAAAAGACCTCCATAAATCCTAGTGAAAGTCTAAATTCCATAAGGAATTCTTTTTTTTTTTTTGGCGTTACAAAGATACTCAGGATTAGTATAGTTTCTGAGCACAATTATTGTAACACTTCACTTTTATAACTTAATAAGGTGATTTTTTGAAACATTTAGAACCTCGATACTTTTAATACAAATATAGATTCTAAAATAATCTTTTATAAATGAAGAATATAAAACTTTGTTTCATAAAAACTCTATTAGAAAATATAGGGTTTCATTAGTATATATCTCAAAAGAATTCTATGGTTACAAAAGTAAACTCGTGATACTTATGTTTCGATAGATACTTAGTTGAATCTATCATAAAGCTTAAGATTTATTATGCCTATATGCATTGTGCCATGTTGAGACTTGTATCAGCTTGTCCTGCTCATCGTTGTCCATATTGTAAAGATTACATAAGCTAATGGCTATTAAGATAATACTTTCATTCATATATGAAGTATTATGTACATAGATGACATTAAGTTTATAAAAGAAACTTAGAAATATCTATATAAGAGCCTTAGGTATGTTATACTACAAAGTTAGCATTTTTATTCTCTAAAACAACATGTCCTTATGCTTAATTAGTTGATCTTTTAGGTGTTATGTATCACTATTCCTAAAAGATTACTTTTTACTTAACTTTAAACACTTGTCGTCTTTGCCATCTAATAGTACAACTTATTTTTCAAAATTCATTTTTAAAACATATTTTTTAATAGAGAAATCCATGAAATCCTTATGTCATACCATATAAAGTTCTAGATACACATTAGAGCCAATACACAAAGCTAATTAAAGATAGTAATATTTAATATAGGTGACACTACCATATAGAAATTAAACAAATAGAATTATAATATAAGTGACAAGGCCAACCATACAAAGAGTAAATAAGAAAATATCATAATATAGGCAACGAAGCTAATCATAGCATGATTAAGTAAAAATATTATAAACTAGGTGTCATAGCCAACCATACATAGAATAAATATGAAAATATTATAATATAGACGGCAGAGCCGATTATGTAAGAATTAAATAAGAAAACATATTAATACAAGTGGTATAGCGGGCTATATAAAATTAAGTAATAATAAATCACATTATAATAACCATCACACGATAAAGAATTATTTAAAATTAAAATGAAGTAAAAAAAAAATTTATTCTTATAGTGCAGTTGAAATGTTACTTATATCTTATCTTTGACTTTTCTGAACCTTCCTAACTTGAGAATTTCTCTATTTTTGATGTTTCAACTTAGAATAAAAGAAAATTAAATTCTTAGGACTAGAGGTCATTTATAAAAGTTCATAAAGCCAATAGATGGCTATGATTTTGTTACCATAACTCTTGATTAATGTTTGAGATTTACCCTTCCATAAATATCTTAGTAAGTTGTAGAATTTCTAGTTATCTCTACGACATCTCTTATGTCATTACTTATGTCATCATTACTCTTGAATTAAATATTTTATATTATTATTATTATTATTATTATTATTATTATTATTATTATTATTATAATACTTAAGGAGACTTGTTAGCTTAAAGTTAATTCTACTATATTCAAATAAAGAAGTTCTACCTTACAATTATTTTATATTTAAAATTTTTCTAATGTAAAAATTAGTACTAGCATTTCATTTTTAGTGGTTGATTAATGCAATTGTGCATCATTCGATGTTAAATTAGTATAGTAAAGGACATGAGAATAAGATCAACTTATTGCTCTAATATTGTTTCCATTACATAATCAAATATCATCATACATGAGCTCAGAAGGTAAAATGATGAGTATTGAGTTCAACAATTACTTTTAATTTTGTAAATGTCTCAAGACGTGAGTCATCAAAGATAAAAGGAGTATCTTTAGTAAGCAAATTGATACGAGTCTAGAGATTTCGTTAAAATGATTAATGAAACATCTATAAAAACTTACATACCTAAGTAAAGATCTTATTACTGTGATTGTTTTAGTGAAGTGAGATTGAAAATGGGATCCATCTTGGTTTTTTCATCCTCAATACCTTTGTTCGAAATAATATGATTGAGAAAAATATCTTATTTTACCATAAATTAACATTTTTTTTCTAATTTATGACCATATTCTTCTTTATACATCTTTAGAGAAACAGTGCTAGATGATGCAAATATTGATCAAATAAATCATCAAAAATAGAAAAGATGTCCATAAAGACTTCAAAAAAATGTTCAACAATATCGAAAAAAAACACTTAACATGTATTGTTGAAATGTAATAGGTTAGTGCATTATCTAAATGGCATTCTTCTGTTTGCAAAAGAGCCAAAGGATAAGTGAAAATAATTTTCTCTTGACCTTTTAGTGCTATAGGGATTTGATTACATCCTTAGTAGTTATAAAGAAAGTAATGAAATTCATGATCCACTAATTTATTAAGTGTTTGATTGACTAATGATAAAGAGAAATAGACTTTCTGTGTGATAGAATTTAGTTTCTTATAAGCAATGCATATACTCCACCTGATAGTCACTCTAGCAGGTATTAATTTATTATCGATGTTGGTTACTACTATGACTATTAATGTTTTGAGGACAACTTGCACAATATTGACCCATAAATTATTAGAAATAACATAAAAAAATGCCTATCATTATTAATTTAAGAACTTTAGCTCTAACTAGTTCTTTCATATTAAGATTTAACTAATGTTACACTTCCCTAATACGTTTAGCATTTGCTAGGCTTATACTTTTTAAAATACCTAACAACTTATTCTTTTACATACCATCAAGAGAAGATAAGATGATTATTGGCAAAGTATTTTCTTCTCCTAAAAATACATACTCTAAAGTATTAGGTAACAATTTAAGTTCAAGCTTTGGTAGTATTTCTGATGATAGGCTAAGTTTCTTCTTTAATGGTCCTGGTTGTTCTATTCTTGCTTTCTATTTATTAGTATCCATAGTTGGTAATGAATCCTATACTGATTAAATGTCAATTATAAATAGGAAAATAAAATTTATTTACCTAGATAACCACATCCTTTAAAATACTGTGATGTATTTTTCATGAATCAGTCTGCAAGCTATAAAATGGCTGGAGTTAAGTTAATTCTCTCAGTCCAGTTTTTACAAGTATTAAGTAAAGTGAAATATTTACTCTAGCTTCTAAGTTGAATAAAGTATTATCAATTATATGGTTTTCAATATTACATAAAATGTCAGAAGAGCTTGGGTTTTAGAATTTTAAAGAAATTTCTATTGGGGAAGAGAACTAATATTTTTAACATGAATACTTATATTTTTATTGAAATAATCTTTAAGAAACTTGACATAAGTAGACACTTTTTTTCCAATATCAACCAAGAGGATTGTAACATGTACTTATTGAAAGATCTTTATAATGTTCCCATAGACTACTTTTTTCTTTCTTTATTGGCGATGAGTCCTTAGATTCCAAAAGTTCACCTTAAGTTGCCATTTTTACTGGCATCTCTACTTTGTTGTCGACTTTTTTATTTTTTCATCACTAAAGTTTGAATTAAAGTGCAATTGATTTACCATTATTTTAAGGTTCAAAATTGATTGAGCCTATGAATTTATGCCAACTTTCATCTCATTCTGCAACTTATCAGTGGTGAGATTTTCTTGTTTCAATAAGGACTCAGTCAAATTTTTAAAATTTTAAAGTGCCTCTTCTCATGGTTTGGCTTTATGAGTATCTCTTATTCTGATTGTACTGTTTGAATAGTGGCCAACAAACTTAAAAAGCTTAATTAACTTGCTCTATTAGTAAAGTTAGAGCAATTATTTCATTTTGTTAGAATCCTTGAGATCATGAAACATTAAGATGATCTCTTTATGCAAGATTATAATTATTGAAGTAAGAGTTATAGTTCGACTATTTTCTCAATATATTTATAGCATTGACTCAATCTGAGTATAAATCATTATTGAGTATTGGAGAATGCATTTCATACAAGGTAAAATTGTCATTTCACATTCTAAGTCTCACTAACAATTTTACTTTTATGTATTCAAATTTTCTAAGTTTTTATTACACAACACACAATTAAAGTTTAAAATACTTAAATACATAAAAGTAAAAATATTAGTAAGGCTTGAATTACAAAATTATGATTTTATATTTTGTAAATCTGCATTCTTCTAAACTCAATGTATAACTTCTCAAATAAAGTCATTTAAATAAAATTTTTATTAGTAGAGCTTTACAAGTAAAGCTTTCATAAAAAAGATTTTACCTATAAGCAAGAGCTTTTAATAAAATTATTAACTCATGTTAATAGATTAATTTGTTAAAATTATGTTATGAAAGGAATAAAATAAGATTGTCAAATAAATAAATAATATTTTAAATATTTTAACATTTACGAAAAAAGTTATTCAATCTCTATTTTAAAAGCTAAAATTTAAGTTTTTATTAGCCAAGACAAAATAGCTTATTTAATTTTTAAAAACTCTATTAAGAAAATAATAGAGCAATAGTAAAATTTTAAAAAAGACGTTAAATAAGTATTACTGTAATTAAATAAATCATATCAATCAATTACTCAGTCTTTTAATTAAAAGAAATAAAAGCTAAAAAAATAAGACCGAGCTATATAATTTTGTTACTTCGGTAGCCACAATTACAAATTTTAAAGACGTGAGAAAGTCTTGGTTGAGCTAAAAATTCAAGTGGAAATTTTTTACTAATTTGCAAGCTTGAAAACTTCCTTTGTATTAAGCTCTGCATTACTCATATTCCAAGGCAAAAGATTAACAAGACTCGATTTAATCATCTTTAGCCCATGATTGTACCTTAGAAACATTTTTCTCCCTACCCTAAATGGTAGCAACTCAAAATCATTCCTTTTTTGCATCAATTGATTTCCGAGGAACCTCTTGGGGTAAAATTTATTACGGCTTTCCAAAGAAGCATGGAATCTTTGCTATCGTCCATGCGCTAACTAGGATTTAAGTGCCTTTTACCATGTCGTAGCTGACAACTATGCAATTTTTTCTCGCCATTCTGCGCAAAAGCATTAGAGCTGCGTGCAGATGCATCGTTTCTTTAACTGTGGCATCAACAAATGAGAGATTAACAATGTCATTTTCTTTGATCCACTTTTCTTTTCCAATTACTTTGTCCAATTCTTCTGTTACTTTGCTGTAAATTTCAGGATTTTTCAATAATTCAATGAAGGCAATATATGGAGGTCTCAGTGTCACCAGTTATTTAGGTGCTGCAATAATTTTACAAGAAAGAGAGAAAAGATTTATAAATCTTGTGATTGATTCATATAGCTTTTATGAATCTAATTTTGTTTTTCTAACTTGTGATTTCGCTTGCAAAATTTGAGTTTAAAATTGATCAATTGCATTTTTTAACAAATTAATTTATTTTGATACAAAAACACACATACGAATCACATTTCATAATTAAGAGATCTAATCATATTATCACTATTGACACTGTCCAAATTATGTGTTACTAACTAGATGCCCAACAAAGACCCATTTCAAGTGGTAAGAATATAATCTTAAAGATGTTGAACCAATTGTATCCCTTAAATAGTAGCAAATAAAATATCAATAGATATATTATTTAAAAATTGATAATGATAATAAAGTGTTAAGAATAAGTAAATACCAACATAAAGCCTTTGATGCAATGTCTTACAAGCTTAACTTCAGAAGTAGGATCATTGGCAAGCTGTAAAAGCACATCAACCATCATTGGATAAGATAACCAAGATTTAATATCAAATGAAATACTAACTATGCAACTCAAGAGGGGATAAATTAGGTTTTTAAAATTTAAGCAATTAAAACCACGCAACAAAAAAGTGTCTTAATAAAATCAAGAATAATAAATTTAATAATGCACAACAATAAAATAGTAAGGGAAGAAAAAAACAAACACAAAACTTTTACGTGATTCAATAATCCTTATTTATATCTATGCCTCTAAGCCAACCAAGTTTAAGGAATTCACTACCTAAGTCTCCAAAATTTCAAGCTTTTATAATTGATTTCTAAGGTATTAATAAACTTTACAATTTTGTGTTTCACCCATACAAACCTTTTTAAAGTGTTTCTCATACTTATACTCACATAAATTTAATGATGAATTTAAAGATTACAATCAAGAACTCTATTATAGAGTGGATGTACAAATGATAACTCAATATATAAAGATTTGTAAAATAAAACCTCAAATGATGTTATATAAACTAATTTTTGCGTAAAATAGTATTAAATTTAATTTTGATTTAAGTTTATATAATTTAGACAAGTAAACTAGCCTTTATTAACTTTCAGAAGATAGTCGGATCGCTATTTCAATTGACAGTTAGCCGCTAGGCTTAAATGGCATGTTACCATTGCCAATCTAGTTTGAAAATTTGAAAATTTGCCCTAAAGGTAAACTACTAACCATTGGCAGCTAACTATTGACTCTCTTTCCTCCTACCATATTTTTATATTTATATTTTTGCCTTAAAATTCTAAAAAATTTAAAAATGATCTTTAAAAAGTTATAATACAGCCAAAAGGTTTTATATTTTTGTAGGTAGGTCTAAATTCATAATTTAGAACAATATTTATTGAAGTGAAAAATTACAATTTTAGTTCATACCTTGAAAAACAACGAACTTCTTAAAATAATTGGTTTATAATTGTAAATTCTTTGGTTTATGAAAAATGATGATTTAGTAATCAAAATCTTGAGCTATTCTAAATGCTAAATTATGCATATATTAAATCATACCTACAAAAATAGTGTATTATGTCATTGTCCGCCGAGTATCATAAGGTTGATAACTTAATTCACTTAAATAAATTTTATCCTTTGAAACTATAGTGACATTATAAATTATAATTAGATATATTTGTTATCATCAAAATTAATATTTGTATAACCTTTTAAGCTAACATTGTTTAATAATTTTTAGAAGCTGACATTTGCAACTTAATGAATAGTTTAAAATACCAACTAGTTAGCAAATGAGCAGTCTTTATCTGAAATAATTGTCAATGATCTCTCAAATATTAAAACAATCAAGTGTCCATATTTATTTTCCTAAGAAAATGAGAAAATCAAGAACAAGTTTTGTATATATGTGAACAAGGTATCTACTTTGGAAAAAAAAGGACAAAAAAAAACCTAGTATAAACAACTGAAAGCCTGTTAACTTAAGAAAAATCACATGAAATAGGCAAAAAAAAAAGCTTTTAAATTTTGCCTGAGAGGATGATAATGTCATTTTTTGTTGCTATAAGTAAAATCAAATAGATGAGTAAAATATCTATTTAAAGAAAAAATGGTCCTTCACAAGCCTTAGGGCACAAATTGGTCCAACAATGTAGATCTATGCCAATAATCATTGGTGTATCACACATTATTGGAGTGGCCAAGCTTTTCTAGTAAAAGCTAATTTTCTATACCTACGGTTGAGTATTGGGGAATACATATTTATAAAAAGTAAAATTATCATTTCATACTCCAAATCTCTATAACATTTGTGTTTTTATATGTTTAAATCTTTTAACCTTTTATTATGTATGTTTTATTATAATTTAAGTATTTTATATGTTTTAGTGATATTTTGGTCTAACGAGAAGTCAAATAGCAAAACGGATAAGAGTTTTTAACTTAGAACAATAAAAAACATTAGGAGAAACATAAAAAATACATCTAGTATTGACTAATTATGTACACCAACCAATCAAAAATTGTTACGTGGCATAATCCTAAGCGTATGAGCTATTTTTATCTGATGACCATAATTTACCTATTCATATCTATGAATGGAGGGCTTCCCACCTCATTTGAGACCATTGAATCTATTTTTAGGCTCCATTTTTTGAGATTCTCTCTCCATTCTATATTTTCAAATTATTTTAATAAAATTATCATTTTATCCCTAGCTCAATTATCAGTGATCAATTTAGTTTTAAGTTAGGTTGAAGGTGAAGCATCAACATGATCCATGCATTTAATTACATAAGTATATCTTCTTTATCTCCCTATTTTATATAGATGTTTTGACTGATTATTGACAAATAGTGTATTATGTCCAAATTTTATTCGATATACAGGCTCTCTTCGATCATCACTATCTGACACAATGGGCACTTAATACCATATTTATTGAAGAAAAAAATTCCCTTTTAGTGTCTTGTAGGTCATATTGACTCAATGTAAAAAAAAAATATATCTAAGCTATTTAGTAGATGATCTTGGCATGTTATCGATAGAAGAATTATTATCATCTAGCACAACATGTTCTTGACACTATAATTAGTGAAAAATTGTTATCTTTTGACACATTGAGTACTTGATACCATATTTATTAGAACGAAAATCATGAGGAGTAAAAATAACACCTCATGAATTAATTGGACTTAAAAATAAAAATATTAAGCCTATGGTGAATATTAAGAGTGAATCTAGAGACTCAAGCATTTTACTTAAATTATTGTCATATTTAATTCATTCCCACCTTTTTTATTTTAAATCTTAATATAAAAATAAGAAAGTAAATAAAGTTCACTTCTAATCAACTCACACTTACACCTAGAAAATTAACCATACACATAATTAAATCTATCTCATCGTAGATCAACACTCGTAACCACAAAATCTATTTTACAATAGATTTATGTGCTTGCGAGTTCAACAAAATTTGTACAATAAGCTTTTGGTGGCTTTGCCTTGGAAGTAAGTCATTTTAATTTGTATAGTAAATTTTCTTTGTAAATATTGTGTAAATAATTTTATGAGTAGGTTTCAAATGTGTTTTCGTAACAATTGTGTAGTAACATAATAAGATTAATATCATAAATTCTCTTCTCTCTCTCTTTATTCTCATTAGTTTTATTTTTAATTTTTATATATTGTTTGTCTGTATAGTCAAAGGTCATAGTCACATAATCTAGAACCTGTAGACCCTAAACTAAAAAAAATACTTCACACGTTAAGATACTTTGTATCACAAAGTAAAATTGAGGATAATATTAAAATAGATTTGCAACAACCATAAGCATCACAAGAAATGCCATTTAAGAATTACTTTAATCTATTAGTTAATTTGAACATATCATGCATAAAATACCTAAATGTAGGTACTAAAAGTTTCGAGCTAAAACTTAGTTTACTAAATTATCTTCTATCATTCTATGACTTGGAAAATAAAGATCCATAGAATCTTTTGAATAATTTTTATACTGTTTGCAAAACTTTTAAGTATGAAAATTTGTCAAACGAAGATGCTAAGCTTATATTATTTTAATTTTCTTTAAATTATAGAGCTCATTTATAGTTTGATACGTTGCCTATTAATAGTATCATATCATGGGAAAAAATAGTAACCGACTTTTTAAATAAATACGTCCTAGTATATAAAACTAATACTATTCATGAGGAAATTTTAGAATTCATTTCAAGAGAAGACGAACAAGAATAGCTAATGACAACAAGTAAAGATGGGCTAATGTCCAAAAGTACATTAGAGATTTAGGATTTTTTTCCAGTAATAAATAAATAATTCCAAACAATAGGTTAGTCATTCAGAAATGTGAAAAAAATTAAAGGAATAAATGAAAACCAAGTTGACAAGTCAAGATAAAAAATTAAGGAAATCAAAATAATAGTTGAAGGACTTCTCGCCAAATAGTATCATTAGAATTTACTGAGTCAATAGAGCCACAAGTCTACTATAAATGTAATAGGAAAACAGCCAAATTACAACCCTTACTCTAATGCCTATAATCCTAAATGAAGAGACCATCCTAACTTTTTATGGTCTCAAGAATCAACAGAATGAAACAATTGCTTTAGATCCACCAATACAACTAGTTTATCAAGCTCCTCAAATATCTCAACCATTCAGATCTTATAATCAGAATAAGAGTTACTCATAGTCAAAAGCTTAACAAGAGGCATTTTAGAAATTTAAGAAGTTGACCCTTACAGCGTTGAGGAGTTACGGAATGAAATGAAGGCTGGCTTCAATTTACAAGCCCAATCTATCTCAAATCTTGAGAAGTTCGTAGGCTAACTTACTCATTTAATTCAAACCTCGGCAATGACGTTTGAAAAAAGCAAATTCTCTAGCCAGCTAGTACTTAATCCTAAAAGAGTATATGAAGTGAGTTTTAATTCATCTCAATATCATGAAGAGGTCAAAACAGTTATAACCTTATGAAAAGACAAAAAAGTTGACAAAAAAGTATAAATATTGGTGACAAAAGCAACTCAAGTTATACCCTTAGACTATAAGGATTCATTACTAAAAGAGAAAAAAAGATAGTAGCATGTGAGAATATATTCCCTAAAGCTTTTTTTCCTCAGAGGTTAGTTAAAGTAAAGAAGAAAAGTAATACAGTTAAGATTATGAAGATTTTCAAACAGGTAAATATTAATATCAAGTGTTCTCTTACGCCAAGTTTTTTAAAGATCTTTGCATTAAAAAAAGAAGTACACACGTTTAAAAAAAAAGCATTTTTAACAAAAGGCACTAGTTTCATGCTCTAACATAAATTATTCCAAAATACAAAGACTCATGCTACCTTATTATCCCGTATAGCATAGGAAACCATACATTTGAGAATGCTTTATTAGACTTAGGAGCTAGTATAAATATTTTGTCTTATTTAGTGTGTGTGAAACTTAGACTGAAAGAATTAGACCTAACTCTAGTTTTATTGCAGCTTGCAAATAGATCCATGAAAATACCTTGTGAAATTATAGAGAATGTGCTAATTCAGGTAGATAAGTTTTATTTTCCTATTGATTTTATTGTGATTAGCACTTAACCACTATAGGATTCACAAAAGCATATTCCTATTATCCTAGGTCAATCTTTATTGGTAATTAGCAATATAACTATGGAATTAAATATCCTTAATGTTATCAAACAACCTCATGATGGATAAGACGAAGTCACTAATGTAGATTTAACTGATGAATTAGTAAGTCATATTTTTTCAGTTAATCTTAGTGATAACCCTTTACTAATATATTTAACTCACTTTGATTTAGATTTTAATAGGAATAGATCAATTATTGAGGTCAATGTCTTATTAAATTCATTGCTATATATGGATATTGACAAATGAAAGATAAAGATAGAACAATTGATACCATCGAGGAAAAATCTCATTCTATTATTAAAATTACCACCAAAGTTCAAGTTCAAACCATTACCTGACACTTTAGAGTATGCATTCTTGAAAGATGAAAATACCTTGCCAGTAATTATTTTATCCTCTCTTGATGACAAGTAAAAGAGTAAGTTGTTTGATATTTTAAAAGAGCATAAAGAGCCATTAAAATGGACTGTAGCTAATATAAAAGGCATAAACTCAATGAATTGCATGTATTACATTCATTTTGATGACAATACTAACCAATCAAGAAAGTGCAACTTTAATTCAATTTTAATATGAAAGAAGTTGTTAGAACTAAAATTCCAAAACTATTAGATGTAGATATCATTTTTTTCCATTTCTAATAGTTCATGAGTTAGTTTTTATGTAAGTTATTTCTAAAAAGTCAAGATTCACAGTAGTTATCAATGTTGGCAATAAATTAATACCCACATGGGTAACTATAGGGTGGCACATATGTATTAATTATAAGAAATTAAAACCTATTACATGTAAAGACTATTTTCTTTTACCATTTATCAATCAAATGCTTGATAGATTATGTCATGAATTTTTTTTTCTAGAAGACTACTTAGGATATAATCAGATCCCTATAGTACTAGAAACTAAAACAACTTTCACTTGTCTTTTTGGTACGTTTGTATATAGAAGGATGCCATTGAATTGTACAATGTACCTATTACATTTCAACAATGTATGCTAAGTATTTTTTCTAATGCAGTTAAAATTTTCTTTGAGGTTTTTACAGATGATTTTTCTCTTTTTAGTTACTCATTTGATCAATATTTACATGTGTAACACTAGTCCTGCAAAGATGCATAGAGAAGAATTTGATCTTGAATTAGAAGACGTGTCATTTTATAATAAAATAAGGTATTGTTCTCAGTTATATCATTTGAAGCAAAGAAACTAAGATTGACAAAGCTAAGGTAAATCTCATTTGCAATCTTCCACCACCTAAAATAGTTAAAGAAAAAATATCTCTCTTTGGGCATGCTAGTTTTTATAAACATTTCATTAAAGATTTTAGTAATTTTTAAACTCTTATGCAATTTGCTTATTAAGAATATCCATTTTATCTTTAATGATTCATGTTTGAGGTATTTGAAAGATTATATCAGTTATTCACTTTATCACCTATCATTCAGACTCTAAAATGGAACTTATCTTTTGAACTAATATGTGATGTATTTGATTATGTAGAACAAGCATTATTAGGCTAGAGAGTTAATTGAATTTATCACGTCATTTATTATAGTAGTATGACATTGAATGAGGCATTGAATTACTCAAGCCTTAAAAAGAAGTGTTAGCAATAGTGTTTGTATGAAAAAAATTCTTATCTTATCTTTAAGGATATCAAATAATTATATTCATAAATCATGTTACTCTTAAATTTTTTCTCATTATAAAAGATACAAAGGCTAGACAAATTCGATGAGTGTCACTATAATAAAAAATCGACCTTAAGTTAAAAGAAAAAAAACACAAAAAATGTAGTAGTAAATCATCTCTCTCATTTTAATTTTGACGCAATCATAAAACTATTGCCATTGAATGAATTATTTCTAGATGAACAAATAATAAATATGGAAGTACTACCCTGGTATGCTGATATAGTTAACTATTTTATTATAGGTCAACTTCTAAATCTTTAGATTAAGTAGGACAGAATCAAATTTTTTGCAATAATAAGGAAGTTTTTGGGATAATCCTTACTTATTCAATTATTATACAGATCAAATTATTATACGTTGTGTCCCAGCAAGTGAGTTTTAAAACATCCTTTCATTCTACCACAAACAAGTTTGTGGAGACCATTTTAGTGCTAAGAAAATAGCGATATAAAATATGACTTTTATTAGCCAAATTTATCTTGAGATGCTTATACATTTTGTTCTTCATATGACAACTGTTATCTTTTGGGAAGCATTACACGAAGGAATATAATGCCACTAAATCCTATTTTAATGGTCAAAATTTTTTACGTGTGTGGACAGTTATTTCATAGACCCTTTCTCTCTTTCTTTTGGCTATGAATATATATTGGTTGCTGTTGATTATGTATCTAAGTAGGTTGAAGTAATTTCATGCAAAACTAATGATCTTAAAATAGTGATAGGATTTTTAAAAGCAATATTGCTTCACACTTTAGATTCTCTCAAGCAATAATCAATGATTGTGGTACCAATTTCTAAAATAAATCATTCAAAGCTTTTTTAAAAAACTATTGTATCACACCAAATGGGCTATCCTATATCATTTGTAGACTAATGGATAACTATTTTATCTACGACTATAAAAGTTACTATCCCATATTGAAAATCTAAAAAGACAATTATGAAAAATAAAAGGTGGTATTTATAAAATTTACATTTCATGGAACATAACCTCACCATTTGCATGTTTATTAGTCTCTTTAACTTTTATGGCTGCAGACTCTTGCTGGACAACATCACAAATTTTTCATTTTGAGAGTGAAATGGTTGATTTTGTATTCATCGAGTCAATACCATAATCATTTTTAAGTTGGTATAGCCAATTTGTTTTCCAAAATCACTGAACATAAGGTTGTTACGCCTTCTTTTCATTGATGACATCCAACTTCTCTTCAATTTTAAGCTGTAAAAATTAGGCCAATTACTAAGTGTTAAAGATAAATTAAAAGAAAAATAAGAGAGATACAGAAGGTTCAAGTCCAAATTATTTGCTATGTACTTTTTTCTTATCAAATATGAAAAAGTTGAGGGCACTAGAGCTAACATGCTTGGTGATTGCCCAATCTAGAATTCTTGGATATTGGACATACTTACTTTTTGTACCAAAATTATCACACATTTCATGAAAAATTTCAAGTGCCCATAATATGTAAGTAAAAGAACTAATTAATATAATATTCTTAATAATTTCTATGAAACCAATATTAACAATTTGTTACCTGAACTGCAAAGGGACAACCAAGGTTATATGCCTCTTTTTTAGGGATATATTCTGGATTTAGCTATTCTTTATCCTGTCTAATTATGTTTATTTTTCATTCTTTCCAATGTCGCCTCAAAGCAGAATGGCCTCAAGGATCTTTGTTGAGATCTTTAAAGTTGCTAATGTGGAGAATGTGATCCCTAATTATAGATGATATATATTCTTTTCCAAGTAATATAACCTCTAAAAAGTGTAGCATGGCAAATTTGACAATTTTCATATTATCAATGGACTTAATTGCTTCAAATATTTCACCTAGAGTTGTATTGGTGAACTTTGTACAGTCAGCTAAAAAAGCATCACATACACAAGTATTGTTAATAATATCCAAGTTAGGTTTATAAAATTCTTTATAATTCAATCCAATAACTAATACAAATTTAAACATTGAAAATTAATAAACTTTCTTCCCTATCTTAAAATGCACCACCTTATTAGATGAATGCACATGTCTTAATACCAACTTATGCAACAACTAGGCCTAAACCTTAAACTTATTCAAGTTTAAAAGTGTCCAGAAACATTATTTGTGAAAAATCTCCGCTTTTTATCATTAAGTCTCTTTTATATTACTCTTATTGGGTCTAATGATAACAAATTCATAATTTTCACTTTTGGTTTGCTAAGTTTCTTTTTCTTTTGTGAATAATTTTCATTGACATTTTCTGTATAGTAACAAATATACATTCTTAGCAAAAATTAAATCTTCAAAGAACTAAATTATTCTACCGAATTAACCATAATGGAAAAAAATCGTGTAATTTTGATGTCGTGTATTACATGAAGGTCATTTCATGCATGAAGGTCTTATAATCATGCAATACATAAAAGTCATGTAACACATAACTGAAGGTTATGAAGGTCCTAGATAAAGGTCATGTAATTTTATAAAAAGTCATGTGATATAAGACTAAGAGCCATATATTATATAGACTTGTGTATTGTATAACCTTAAATCCTGTGTTACATAACCTTACCCAACCAAACCGTGTGTTACATGACCAAATTACAATTAATGCAATATTTCCACTTTTCACAATTTGTAGGAAGCAAAACATCTAGAAATTTATTTTTGAATGTGTTATGAGAGACCAATAACTAATTTAAACTTTTCTTTAATATCAAAATCCTAGATTTTTTTTTTTACTTTTCTTTAAATATAAAAAAGAAAGCTAAGTACAAGGGATTACTTACCTCAAGTAATTAGATTCTGACAATTTCACAGCAAAAGATCAATTTTTGCCAAAGATTGTGCAACAACAAATTAGGCTTCTCTTTCTCACTTATAGCATATTCCTCTTCTCAACCTATGTTTGCTCACGTTCAAGTCTAGTTTAGCATGTATAGATTAAAAGTGTTTGTTCGAGCATAGTAGTTGCATTTTGAGTTATGAAAGTATTTTACATTGTGTAAGTTTTTCAAATAAGAAAGTTTAGTAATTTCATGTTAGCTTTTAAAGGATATTAATGAAAATTTTGGCCAATTCTACTTTTAGGGTATTTAAATAATTTTTAAAGTGTCACAATGTATCTATTGCAATTCCTTCTTTATATTTTATAGTTCTAAAAATTCATAACTTAATGTTTACTCAATGAAAATTAGTCAAATAAACTTATAATCATAGAGAACTTATAATATTATATGAATATAATTTTTATAGGTCATTCTAAACAAGAATGGCAAAAAAACCTGACCCGATTTTTAGCCTGATTAGGCTAACCCTAATATTCAAGGCTTTAACCCAATGTTAAAGGTAAAAAATGAGGCTTAGGCTTAAAAAAATAAAAGGCCGATTAAATTTAGGTCAGAACTCAGGATTTATATGACCCAACCCAACTTTGTTATTTAAAAATTAAAAAAATTATCATTACATTATTACATATCTACGCCACATTGTACAATCAGCACGTATAAGTTATGACACACACACACACGATTGCAATTTGCATAACTACATTTTCCTAACACAAAAATCCTAAGGCATAGAGAAAAAGAAGCTGTCACCACTCAAGTGCTCACCTAACTAGTCAAAACCGTTGGCTGCTGCTACAACTCCAAGCCGCGACCGTCGCCAATCTGACTACACCTAACACTCTAACCTTCACTAACATAGCCACTGATGGCACAAACCCATGCCACGACTATCACACCATCACCACAACAACCGCGCACGAGATAGGCTTCCATTACTGGCACCACTCCCTGCCACACTAACTAACCCCCACCACAGTACACCATTGTAATTTTACCTTTTATTGAACTTAATTGGCCATTTTGAATTTCTTATTGTGATGTATATTTTCCCTCAACAATTGTATATTTGCCTTCAATCATTTAGTGCCATCCACATACATAATCATGAAATTTAATTATTTATTTATGATCTTGAGATATGCTTTGTTTCTCAAAATATGCTTTTTGATATTTAGTTGTCGGAGTCATGTTCATGGGCAGCTGTTATTTGCCTTCTTTGCTGATGTTTTGCTGCTGCTTTGTTGTTACTTTTTGCCATTTTACACTGTTTTGTTGCTTTTTAATTATTTTACTGCTGTTTTACTGTCATTTTACTGTTGTGTTACCACTACTTTGCTGCTTTTTATTGTTTTGCTGCTATTTTACTATTGTTTTGCTGCTATTTTACTATTGTTTTGCCACTGTTAATGTTGTTTTATTGATGTTTTGTTGTTGCTTTGCTTCTATTTTATTGCTATTTTACTACTGTTTTGCTGTTGTTTTTTTGCTGTTTTGCTTCTATTTTGTTGTTATTTCGCCATTATTTTTTATTTCTTTGTTGTTGTTTTTCTTTTTTTTGTTGTTTTTCTATTGCCTTTTTCCTATTTTATTATGTTTTACTTTTAAGTTTACAAATTAACTTATAATTGTTACACATTTAATTTCGGTTATAATTTCAAACTCAGAATTCAAAGTGGATGCACTGAGATTAAATTAATATCGAGATGTTCATGTGGGTGAATAGAATAAAGACGATGTCATTCAAATAGTCAAAAGGGTTGAAAAGGCATCCCTTAACCTAGCCATTGTGGAGCTAGGTTGGTAGTGTTGGTAATAATGAAACCTATCATTTGGATAGACACTTGAAAAGATGTAAGGCAAGCATGTTCCCAAAGCTGATGATAGTCTATAAAAAACTATTAGTGTGACGAAAAAAGATGATGGAACAACTTGTGTTGAGATAAGAAAATTTGATCTGATTATTGCTCAACAAAAGATTGTAATATTGGTTGTGAAGCATGAGCTACCACTTCATTTTATCGAGTATGATGCATTTAGAAATTTGATGTCTTGTTTGAACCCATTGGTGAAGATAATGAATATGAACACTTTAAAGGGTGAGATCCTAAAATTTATCAAGCTGAAAAGGCAAAAGCAATGACTTTACTGGAGAATAATGATAATATAGTGGAATTACTATAGACATATAGAGATTCATGGACTACTAGTAATAAAAAAAAAGTTTTATGGTTGTTACGGGACATTTTATGGACAAGTCTTGGTGGTTGCAAAGTTCAATTTTAAGGTACTTTTTTTTATTAATTTGATGTTATGTTTATTTACTTTTACATCAATTTACTTAATTGTAAGAATTAATTTTTGGGTGATGAATATATTCATATATTTGATGTTATGCTTATTTACTTTTACATCAATTTAATTAATTATGAAATTTATTTTATTGGGTAATGAATAGGTTTATATATTTGCCGATTCCACATACTGCTGAATTTCTTGTTGAAGCATTTTTTAAGTGTAAGTCAATAGAAAGTTATCAGTTGCTACTTTAGGCAATTGTTCTACTAATGATGCTATGGTTGATAGGTTGATGGGGTTGATTCTAGTTGATTCTATGTTTATGGATGGAAATTATTTTCATATGAGGTGTGATAGATCATATTTTAAACCTAATTATAAAGGATGGGATGAAAGTGATTAAGGAATGGATTAAAAAAATTAAGGACAGTATGGCATATTGGCTTGGTACACCAAAGAAGGTAGAAACTTTTAAGAAGACTACACATCAATTGCAAGTGAAGTATGAGAAAAAACTAGTACTTGATTGTGTAACTAGATGGAATTCTACCTATTTTATAGTTGATGTTACAGTGAAATATAAAAATGTATTTTCTAGATTGTAGCAGTGCGACAATTCTTTGCCAACAGATGAGGAATAGAAGATTGCTAAAAAGATGTTGGAATATTTGTTACCATTTTTCTTGATGACAGAGTTGTTTTCAAATATATAATATCCCACATCTAAACTTTTTTTTCTAATGATATGTGAAATGAGGATTAATCTAGATCAATGGGAAACTTTTTAATTTGCTTGTGGTTTGACAAATGGTTGACCAAATGATTCAAAATTTTGATAAATAATGGGCCCAAATACATGATATTTTGGTGATAACTGTTATTCTTGACCCAAGATTCAAGATGCAATTGGTTAATTATTATTTTCCACAACTTTATGGTGAGGGTGATGTTGAGTATTAGAAATTTTATATTTATAAAGGAGAAAATCGTCATTTTACACTTTAAATCTCACTAACATTACTAGTTTTATTTATTTAAGTATTTTTTTATTTAATTATATGTGTTTTATTATAACTACGTATTTTATGTATTTTAGGGGCATTACGATCGTTTCACAATGAACGAGTGATCAGACAGCAAAACGGACGTCATATTTGGACTCAGGACGGTCGAAAACCTTAAGAGGAGTATTAAACGAAAAAAATCACTGTTCACACATACGGTACTGTTCATAAGTACGGTACTGTTCACGATACTATTCACGATACTGTTCATGCATACGGACCGATGATGTGGCAACAACCTATGACGTGGCAGTATCTGATTGGACGAATTATGTGGATTGACTGCTTATGTGGCGTTGACCAATGACTTGGCGCTGACCGATGATGTGTCGCGATATTATTGGACTAAATTTCTTATGTACTGTAGATCAATGACGTGGCAGTATCTCAGTGGAGCAAAAATCATGTGTACAGTACATGCGCTTACATGGGATTATTTACTATTCAGGCAGCATTACTGTACAAATATTGACTGTTGATTGTTGACTGTTGACTATTGACTGTTGACTGTTGACGTGGCGCAATCCTGAGCATCCGAATTGTTTTTAATCCGATGGTCACGATTCACTCAATGTATCTATAAAAAGGGGGCTCTACCCCCCCTAATTTGGCACCCCTGAATTCATTTTTAATCCTAGATTTCTGAAATTCCTTCTCCTTCTTGTAGTTTCTTTGTATTTTAATAAAATTTCCTTTTTTATCCTTAGTTAAAATATGAGTAGCTAATTTCTTTTTGAGCTTGTATTGAAGGTGAAGTCTCAACATGTTCCATGGGCTTAATTTGGTAAATTTACTTTCTCTTTCCCTTTAATATTTGTGGTTGTTTTGACTTTTCGTCGACAAATAATAATAGTCTTGTCTAGATACAGCTTTGGTTAAACCGGCACCCTAGTACAAGGTTATTATTATTAGTCACGATAAGCCCTTGACACCATACTTATTGGAGAGTGGTTCATGAGGTGTGGAATCCCCCTTATGATTTAATTGGTATTAATATGGAATATTTAGCTCCTGGAGCATGTTGATACGGATCCGGATACACAAGTGCTTTATTATAACAGTTACATTTTTAATTATTCCCGCCATTTTAATTCACAATTTAGGATAAAATTACCATAATTTAATTGTTTCCATTAAAAGAAAATTAATTCGGCATATAATTAAAATCAACCTCCTCGTGGGATCGACACTCGTTACCATTAATCTATTCTACAATAGATTCGTGCGCTTGCGAGTTCAATAAAATTTGCACAATAAGTTTTTGACGCCATTGCCAGGGAGGTAAGTTATTTTAATTTGTTGAATTAATTTTTTTTGTTTTCTTGTATTTTTTTATATAAAAAAATAACAATTCTATAATTTAATTTTTGTAATTTAAATTTTTGCAATTTAATTTTTGTAATTTAAATTTTTACAATTTAATTTTATTGTGTGATTTCTTTAAATTTCTGTACTTTAATTTTTGCTTTACTTTTCTTTGTAATTTTTATTTATTCTGTTAATTTATTGTTCCATAGAATTAATTTTTTTAAGTAATTTTTTTTCCTATAATTTAATTTTATATTTTTCGTTGTAATTTATCTTCTTATTTTAGTTAATCTATTTCTTATATTTTCGTTTTAGCACTTGAGTGTATGTTCATAGTAAGGTTATAACAACGTCACAAGGTTAGTATCATAATTTCTCTCTCCTCTTTATTTTTATTTATTTTATTTTCATTTATTTTGTTCTTTGCATGCATGGTCGAAGGTCATTATCACCTAACCAGCAACCAAAAACTTGTTGTTGTGCAAATTTTATTGAACTCGCAAGCGCACGAATCATTATAGAATAGATTAATGGTGACGAGTGTCGATCCCACGAGGAGGTTGATTTTAATTATATGCCGAATTAATTTTCTTTTAATGGAAACAATTAAATTATGGTGATTTTATCCTAAATCGTGAATTAAAATGGCGGGAATAATAAAAAATGCAACTGTTATAATAAAGCACTTGGGTATTCGGATCCACATCAACATGCTCCATGGGCTAAATATTCCATATTAATACCAATTAAATCATAAGGGGGATTCCACACCTCATGAACCACTCTGCAATAAGTATGGTGCCAAGGGCTTATCGTGCCAAATAATAATAACCTTGTACTAGGGTCTTAGGTTTAACTGGGTCAGAACTAGACAAGACTATTATTATTTGTCGACGAAAAGTCAAAACAACCACAAATATTAAAGGGAAAGAGAAAGTAAATTTACCAAATTAAGCCCATGGAACATGTTGAGACTTCACCTTCAATACAAGCTCAAAAAGAAATTAGCTACTCATATTTTAACTAAGGATAAAAAAGGAAATTGTATTAAAATACAAAGAAACTACAAGAAGGAGAAGAAATTTCAGAAATCTAAGATTAAAAATAAATTCAGGGTTGCCAATTTAGGGGGGGAGAGCCCCCTTTTTATAGATACATTGAGTGAATCGTGACCATCGAATTAAAAATAATTCGGATGCTCAGGATTGCGCCACGTCAACAGTCAACAGTCAACAGTCAATATTTGTACAGTAATGCCGCCTGAATAGTAAATAATCCCATGTAAGCACATGTACTGTACACACGATTTTTGCTCCACTGAGATGCTGCCACGTCATTATCTATAGTACATAAGAAATTTAGTCCAATAAGATCGCGACACATCATCGGTTAACGCCACGTCATTGGTCAACGCCAGATAAGCAGTCAATCCACATAATTCGTCCAATCAGATACTGCCATGTCATAGGTAGTTGCCACATCATCGGTCCGTATACATGAACAGTATCGTGAATAGTATCGTGAACAGTACCGTATGACGTTCGTTTTGCTGTCTGATCACTCGTTTATTGTGAAACGATCTTAATGCCCCTAAAATACATAAAATACATAGTTATAATAAAACACATATAATTAAATAATAAAATACTTAAATAAATAAAAGTAGTAATGTTAGTGAGATTTAAAGTGTAAAATGATGATTTTCTCCTTTATAAATATACACTTTCTAATACTCAACACACCCCCCAACCAGTTTATTGCTAGTTCCTAGCAAATAAAGCGAAGATAAAATTCGAAATCTTTTTTTTTTAAACACACGTGTTTATTCAATCAGATTAATGATAACAATCAAATAAAAGTTTAAGCATTATCTCTAGTCTAAAGGAATATTACACTCACATCAACCATCCATATGTATCAGTCCAGCAAACTTTGTTGTAGCAATAGTAATCAAGCCACTTTCAAGAATGACATATCAAACCCCAAAATCTCACCGGTTGTAGTGACACTCTCACAAAGAAATTAATCCCAATAAAATTTTGTCACTACAATGAATGGTAAATTGAGAGAAAATAATAAAGAAATATCATACACTCTCACCAAGATAAAAAAAATATGCCCATAGTTCAGAAATAATACGATCTCAAATAAAGTATTAGTCAACCCAATGTATTCATCATTTTTTTTATTTTTTTTCTTTTTTTTCATTTTTCTTTTTTTTTTGTATATGCATCACTACGTCTTAATTACCCATATAACTAGCTTTTATGTTAGACTATAGTTCCCTAAAATTAGGAAGGACTTTTATTAGGACGTAACGTAGGTTAGGGACATGGCTAACAAAGAAAGGAAAATAGGGAAACAAAATATATGTGTTTGAGAAAAAATTCAAGAACTTTTTACAAGATACATTTTGCTTATTTATTGCTATTGTACATCTTTTTTTTTCTTTTCTTTTTTTTGAATTTTTTTTTATGTAGCACAACTTTGCTGAACAAAATAATTATTTATATATTTTTTTTCTCAAACATGAATAGGTGGATGGAACTTGTATGATATCGGGTAATACTCCAAATTAGAGTGGGTCAGATTGATAAGTTAATAAAGAAAAGGTTTTTTTTTTAAATAAAAGGCTCAAAAAGGCTAATTATGGATATTACATAATAGAGATGACTAGAAAGGCTCAAACGGGTAAAAAATGACCTTTCATCATCTTTTAGAACTCTAAATAATCTTCCATATCTACTAATTAAGTGGACATTTAGATACAGTAACACACACTTTTTTTTTAAGGGTTGACTCAAAGAAAATTTAGAGATCATGTATGAAATAATAAACTGCTAAGCTACATGAAAAATGAGCAAAAAGGGTTACTCTCCAAAAAAAATTAATAGGCTCAAAAACTCACTTGGAATTTATTATGACATGTGCATTCTTTCAAGCAACTCATATTTGTCCCCAACATCAACATATAGAATAGTAAACATGGTGTAACATCACTCAAGACCAAAGATAATACAAATACTAAAATTCGAAAGTCATCATATCATCCAATATCAAGAACTCACAATTTTTTTTTTTTTACAGAATTCTTTCCCCCAACCTATTCTAAACATAAAAAGAAAACATACATGCAGAAAAATTAAAGAAAAATGAATTTTTTTTCTTTTTTTTATAAAAAAGATGCGTTTCTAGAGTTACTACACTCCATATTCAGCCATCTTCGACTTTAAAAACTTGAAAACATATATTTATAAAGGAGAAAAACGAAAGGTTAGAAAAGAAACACACACAAATATATATATACATATATTTTTTTTGTTTTTTTTTTTTAACTAAGACGATGCGTTTCTAGAGTCACTATACTCCATATTCAACCATCTTTTATTCAAAAAGTTAGTCATGGTTAGTTCAACATTCCACAATTGTCAACTGTTCCCTTCACCCCCCAACTAGCTTATTGCTAGTCCCTAGCAAATAAGGCGAAGATAAAATTCAAAACTTTATTTTTTTTTTGAAAGGAAACACATGTGTTTATTCAATCAGATTAATAATAGCAATCAAATAAAAGTACAAGCATTATCTCCAGTCTAAAGGAATATTACACCCACATCAACCATCCATATGCATCAGTCCAACAGACTTTGTTGTAGCAATAGTAATGAGGCCACTTTCAAGAATGATATATCCAACCCCAAAATCTCACCGGTTGTAGTGACACTCTCACAAAGAAATTAATCCCAATAAAATTTTGTCACTACAATGAATGGTAAATTGAGAGAAAATAATAAAAAATATCATACACTCTCACCAAGATGAAAAATATGCCCATAACTTAGAAATAATACGATCTCAAATAAAGTATTAGTCAACCCAATGTATTCATCATTTTTTTTATTTTTTTCTTCTTTTTTTATTTTTATTTTATATGCATCACTACATCTTAATTACCCATATAACTAGCTTTTATGTTAGACTATAGTTCCCTAAAATCAGGAAGGACTTTTATTAGGACGTAACGTAGGCTAGGGACATGGCTAACAAAGAAAGGAAAATAGGAAAAAATATATATATATGTTTGAGAAAAAATTCAAGAACTTTTTACAAGATATATTTTGCTTATTTATTACTATTGTACATTTTTTTCTCTCTTTTTTCTTTTTTTTTTGAATTTTTTTTTGTGGCACAACTTCGCTGAACAAAATAATTATTTTTTTCTCAAACGTGAATAGATGGATGGAACTTGTATGATATCGGGGAATACTCCAAATTGGAGTGGGTCAGGATGATAAGTTAATAAAGAAAAGGTTTTTTTTTAAATAAAAGGCTCAAAAGGGCTAACTATAGATATTACATAATAGGGATGGCTAAAAAGGCTCAAACGGGTCAAAAATGGCCTTCCATCATCTTTTAGAATTCTAAATAATCTTCCATATCTACTAATTAAGTGGGCATTTAGAAGCAGTAACAGGTGCTGCAAATGAGATTCAGAGAGTGCGCAATCTAAGTAATAATTCGGTTAGGTTTTATGAATGTAATAATGGGAATGTGAGTGACGAGATTATTAGTGAGTCATCTTTAGCTAATGTTCGCTCTGTTTTTAATATAGGTACTGATGGTAAATTTTTTTCATATACATAAATTTGAGACATTTGTAAGCCAAAATTGTAAGACCATGGTATTAAAGTTTGACTTTGAGAGGTACTTAGAAAAGCCTTTAGTTAAATCTACTTTGAACTTTAATATTTTAAATTGATGGAAGGTGAACCAAGGCAAATTTCCTACTTTAGCTGAGATAGCCAAGGATATCTTGGCCATTCCTATAACAATTGTTGCCTCTGAATCCGTATTTAGCACTGGAGGTAGAGTCTTGGCTTTACATTAGAGTATACTTCATCCTACGACATTAGAAGCCCTTATATGTACTCAACTTGGTTATGGGCAAGCTCTAAAGGTATGAATATAAATAATATACAATATACTTAAATAATTGGTTTAGTAATAATTTTATATACTTAAATTGCTTTCACACTTCTTTTCTTTTCTTTTTTATTGGTAAAATTCTTGAAAGTAAAATTGTTACCAGAGAAGAATTTATAGATGAAGAAGAATGTGATCCATAAATATTGGAGTAGTCTTTTTTTCTGTTGGTTTATGATTTAGGAATTGTAACTTGTTAAACTAATGAATTAATGAACTCCTTTTCTAATTGTGGTGTTAAGTTGTGTAGTTTTATTTTATTTGTTAAATTAATGAACTTTTTAGTTAAAATGTGTTTTTTCTTAAAGGAATGAGACATGATTTTTAATTTTTTATTTATATTTAGTTATTTATATAATATAATTTATAGTAGAGTTGTGGAGTAGAGTAATTTTTATATTTATGTTACTTCAAATAATTTTTAAAGTTTTTTCAAATTTAAATTATTTAAATATTATAAAAACAATTGCTAAAGCTCGGGCTTGTTTCAAGCCCGACCTTGACCTTATTAGGGTCGGGAGATGAAACAATAGGGCTTTTTATAGGGCTTGTTTCGAGCCCAACCCTAACCTTATTAGGGTTGGGAGATGAAACAATAAGGCTTTTTATAAGGTTAAGAACCTTTAGTTGTGTTATAGGGTCAAGCTTGGGCTTAACCAACACTGATCCTAACCCTATAAATTATCAGCCCTATTATAAAGCCCTTAACAGCCTAAAATAACTTTGCCATTTGCTATCACAATTCTAGAAAAAAAATCTCTATAATTGCAGTGGCGTAATATAATAATTTTTAATAACTTTATACTCAATCAAAAATTATGAAATTAAACATAGAGTAAGTAGACATAAGGAGGATTAGACACAAAAATCAACATAATTTTTAGAGATCACTAGATAGTTAGAAAAATCAAATATGCTACTAAAAATTAGAATTTTCCAAAACCACTGCTCAAAATTTAAAAAATTACAATAAATTGGTTATTTAGAAACTCCTTGGTTACATAGAAGCTCCTTACACAAAATGCATTATTAAAAAAAATCTTAGAGAGTCTACTTTAATTTTTTTAAGACTTTCTCGCAAAAAATAAATAAAAAATAAAGGAATAATAGTAATCAATTCACAACACTCATGTCTCGTAATGCCTAGTTAGTTATTCATGATAAAGAGAATAATGCATGTATTCATCATCAAACACATAATATTGTATTAGAGAGCATGTATTAAAGAAGGATAAATACTTTAAAACTCCTTTCAAAAGTGCATAAAAGAAAACTTTAGAATTCTTCGCTTTTATACGTTTATTTCATTAAAGAGTTCTAAATCGCAGAAGGATAGCAAGAGTTTAAGTTTTATAAAAACACTTACTTTTATAAAAATACATTATACGGTAAAGATGATGATCCCTTATAATTTATTTAAAATAAATTAATAAAAAGAATTATACCTTATCTCAAATAATGCTAATTAAAATAAATTGGCACAAACAGAAAATAAACAATCAAATAAATAAGCAAAATTAAATTCAAACTAGCAAAGAACATGTGTTATAAACATGGTAGACTACTTAATTATAAAGATAATACTTCCCAGAAGAGGAAAATGAAAGACTAGGATATTATTGAAATCACTAGTTCTAAAAGAACTGATGGTCTCTGAAGGGACATAAGTCCCTAAAGAGATAGTAACTCCTAAAGATATAAGAAAACACAAAAATGAGGAAAAGTCTACAAACTAATACTTAAATAAGGGAAATATGGGATCATAATTAAATAAACATCAACAACGTGTTTTCATTCACAGTCACTACTAAAATTACAAATGATTTTGAGCCTATAACTATTGATAAATTAAGATAAAGATCTGAATGGCCTCAATGGAAAGAAGTGATTCAAGCATAATTGACTTCTCTAGCTAAAATAAATCTTTTGGACTGATAGTCTAGACATATGAAAATGTCAAAACATTAGAATAATATATATATATATATATATGAAAAAAAAAGAATGAGTATAATGAAATTACTAGATACAAAGCACAAGTAGTTGCAAAGGTTTCTCATAGAGATCTGATATTAATTAAAAGAATATATATTCTATAATGATGCATGCAATTTGTGTTTTAATTTTTAATCAACTTACATAGATATAGTGACTACATCTTTGTATGGATCACTTAAGCTAATATTTACATAAAAATCCTTAAAGGGTTTAAAATCTTTAAAGTATTTTAATTAAAATATCATAATATATATTCAATTAAGATGTAATAACCCCTAAACAGATTGAAACAATCTTGATACATGTTAATTAAACAATCATAATATACATCTTTGTATGGATCACTTAAACAATCGTTTAAGTGAATATTTAATTAAGGAAGGATATAAAAAAAATCATATTTCCCTATGCATATTCATTAGAAAACTTGAATCTAAATTCACTATTATAGCAATTTATGTTGATCACATGCACTCATTTAGAACTCCTAAAGAGCTTCTAAAAGCTGCTAAGTTTTTAAAGAAATAATTTAAAATGAAAGATTTAGGGGAAAAAATATCATCTCAGCCTGTTGATTAAGTATTAAAAAAATGAGTGCTTATTCATCAATCAACTTTTGTTAAAAAAATCTTATAGTATTTCAATATGGATAATGCTTATTTGCTAAGCATTTCTATGGTTATTCGATCGCTTAACCCTAGAAAGATCTATTTCGACCTAAAAAAGATAATGAAGAGATATTAGGTCTAGAAGTACTACATCTAAATATAATCGATGCCTTATTATATCTAACTTAGTGCACCAAACTAGACATTGTATTCTCTCTGACCATGTTGGCGAGATTTAAATTCGCATCAATACAATGACATTGGAATTGCATTAAATATATCTTTTCAAGTGAACCAACAAAAGATCCTACTCTTATTGGTCACGTAGATACAAGCTACTGCTCTGATCTCCAAAAAGTTTATTCATAAATAGGATACGTTTTCACTTATATTAACACGGTAATTTTGTGGTGATCTATTAAGCATACTTTCATTGCCACCTTTTCTAATCATTCAGAGATCCTTGAATTATATGAAGCAAATAGAAAGTGTGTTTTATTGTGGTCTATTTAGATCACGTGTAATTTGACTTCTGCAATAGATATTTCAACAATTATTTATAAGGTAATGCTACTTTGTATTACTTAAATTAAAGGAGGATACATTAAAAGAAATAGAACTAAGCATATCTCACTAAAGTTTTTCTACACCATTGAGCTGCAATAAGATAAGAAAATTGGCGTTAAGCAGATACACTTCATTAACAATTTTGTTGATCTTTTTATCAAAGCTTTACCCACATCGATGTTTGAGAAGTTAGTCTAAAATATTGGCATGCATTGACTCAATAGATTATCAAATTAATACATAAATTTAAGAAAGCATTTCATTAAGGAGAACATATTTTGAAGATAAGAGTTTCTACAGCTATTTTTGATAAATATGCAGTATACTGTTTTTCTTTCGATCAGGTTTTCTACCATTAATTTTTGTTGACAAGGTTCTAACGAGGCAGTATTAAGTACACCCAAGTCAGTACCTAAATGATGAAATTCGAGTGGAATGTTGTAAACTTGTGGCGACCTTTCACCATCTACAAACTACAAAATATCCCACATTGAAAAGTTGATTTTCCCTTGTCCCTTAGGCAACCTCCTAAATATAGGTGATGAGGTTACAAATGTAATCAATTAACAAAAAAGCTTATTAATAATAAATAATTTAATAAAACTAATTCGTTTATTTGAAAATTTTTGTTATTTATTTATTTTATAACATTAAAAATATTATTCAAAAGGCTGCAGAAGGTAGAAGAAAGCAAGAGAAAAAAGTATCAGCGAAACCATGGTGAAAAGAACTGCTCTCCTCTTCTTGCTGCTACTATTATTAGCTTCACCTTTCATCATCGTTTCTTGCCTCTCTGTATAATCAAATCAACAACTACGATGTTCAAAACCCACTTGAACATCACCCTTGAAATCCTCAAAATAACTTTTTTAAAAAGCCAAAAAAAAAAAAAAGTACCCCTATTTGTTAAAACAAAATGAATCTACTTCACAAGAAACCAAGCGCATGAATCTACTTCACAAGAAACCAAGTACTGTATAAAAGAAAAGGGCTAGATTTCGTGAGGAATCCGTACGTAGTAATTAACTTTAATTATGTATTGCTATAATCTATAAATAAAAAATTATAAAAAAAATGTTACTGAACCTAAATTATTCATGTAAGCTTAAGTAATGGGTATCCCCAACGTTGTAGCCCTGTGTTTTTGTTTGTCTTCGGAATGATGAGATATTTATTTTTATGTTATGTGGCGGATATATGTTAAAGTATTATTATTGCAGGACGCAATGCTTTTTTTCCAATGGAGCCATGGAGGAAAGCTAAACTCGTACGGATCCATTTTCCGATATTTTACGGAAGAAAGACGGATCTAACCAACTTATACAATTGCTTAATTAAGTGAGTCATTTCTATTGTTCACCTTTAAGATAATGTGCATACAAATGAGCTTTTCTTGGTGTTTGGACAGATTATGACCAAAGTATTTTGCCAAGTTAGAAATTCAACAACGTTGCCTCATTTTCCCAAGCCTACTGCAAAATAAGAAAGGCAAGAGTCACATTTGTTTGTGAATCCCAATGGCTAACAGAGTACTTTTTATAAATGATAAACATGTAATTTTCTTTAGTATCTTACTAGATCTTAGTGTATATAGTTGCTTTTTTTTCAATTGCAAGAAATTCGGGTTTTATAATATTTTTTTAAATATGATTAGGCTCTGTCCTTAATTATATTTTTTTATATTAAGAGCTAAGTCTTTATTATATTTGAAGCCAAATTGACTTGTGATGTATAAAAAATTTGACCAAGAAAAGGAAATAGGATTTTTTTTAATGAGAATAAAAGGAAATAGGATTAACTTTGAATTACCTCTCATAAATTGATCATTCTCTTATTTTTTAAAAATACTAATTTACCCTCCATTTTTTTTAGAATGCAAAAAAAAAAAAAAATCATCTGCCTAACCTTATTTTTCCTTATCCTTTGAACAAAAATAGAGATAATTCAAGGGTTTTTAAAAAGAGAGTGGTCAATTCACACAAGAATAATTTAAATTTTATCCCAAGAAATTAAAAACTAGACTAATAGAATGGGAATATGGTAGACGCTGACCTGAGGTCATCTTATTTTATTTCTTTATATTTAATTGCTTTAATTTTGGTTAAAAAAATTAGCTTACATTTATTCTAAAAAATAATACAGCTTTAGTTTTTTTATTATTGTATCTTTTACTTTTCTTTTCTCTTTCTATTTAACTAATTTATAATAACAGTATTTTTTTAATTATGTTTATTATAGTATTAGAACTTTTATTGCATATCAATAGTATTGTATTTTGTAATTAAAAATATACAACATATTATCAACAATGATTATTATTTAATTTATCATCTTTTAATTCATCATTATTTAGTGATTATTTTGTAGACAAAATTAAAAATAAAAAATAAAAACCTCATCCGAATCACAACTTTACTACACCAGCCATTAAACGTAGAAACATATTCATAACCACTCAACTAAATCCGTAGAATACATTTGATGGATAGAATTCGGTTCTAAGAAATATTTACTTTATTTTTTAGCTTCATTAAATGCTTAAATTTGCATCACGTGAACACGAAGAAACCAGAGCCCTTCAAATTAATCAACCAGATGTCACGCGCCATCAGACCACCCATTTTTTATCATTACCATGGGCAAACTGACATGAACAGTCATGGATGGGTAACCAACGCCATTCCACTGATACTGCATTTATCAATTAGCAATTAGAACGTGTTGCAATGAGAAGGAGAAATTGAAATAAAAAAAAAAAGTTATTTATTTAAGTTATAAGAATTAAAATCAAAATGAGTATTTTTATATTAATATATTTATTCTATTTTAGAATCATAATATATTATTTTAAATTATTAAAATGCCTTAAGTTTACTATTGTCATTTTTATCATTATTTGTTATAATTATTGTGATTATGAGGATTCAAAAAAGTAATAATAATGAAAATAACAACAACAATAATAAATAACAATGATAATAATATTAATAAAACCATCTTCATCATCCTTAATGTTCTAGTCGTCCTCGGTGTTATTATGATTAATATCATCTTTATTATCACTATTCTTTTCAAAATTATTATCATCATTATTAACAACAATAATAACAAGAATAACAATGATGATGATGATATAATAACATTATAATAGAAGATAAGAGTGGAATTATGAAATTTGGGTAGGGATAAAATGGTGAGTTTAAGGAATGAGAACATGATTCCCAACTCCCTTCTCCAATTAGAATTAATATCTCATTTGTTATTTTCAATTTCACACTACTAGAAAATAAGCAATAAAAAATAGAAAATAACTATCATAAAAGGAGGTGCATGGCAAGCAATTTATCCATTGCCCATATCACTTCCACCACCTTTTGTGACAAAATTTTTTCTATCATGAGTTTATGATAATTTTTTTATATTTATACATTTAAAATAATAGGACTTAATAATTATTTATTACTTGAACCAATCAGATAATGACACACTATTTATTATATCAATTGGAATTCAAATTAAATATTCTAACCAAATAAGTATAACATTATTAATTTTGAAAATGACATTGCAAAAAATATATATATTACAATCAAATCTAAAACTTTAAAAAAATATATTAAAATATGATAAGATAAGATATGACAGGATAAGATAATGTAAATATCCTTAATAATATGTATTTACCACACAGGTAACATAAATAAACATTAGAAAAGATAGGAAAGTAAACTATTGACACTATTTTAGATAAAATTATTTATTTTTTATAATTCAAGTAATGAAAATAAAATTTAAGCACATAATTAAATAATTAGCGACATGTACGGAAGTATCACAGCAAACTATTTAGACTGCAAAAACTTAAAATACTGCAATGGAACTATATACTTTTATGGTTGCTTAGCCCTTGATGTAAAGTTTTCATAAGTCTCTTGACCTGGACATCTGGCGGAAATAATAATTAAAAATAATTATCTTTTTCAGAATAGAAGTGATATAATTAAATTGAATATAAGTGAAATGAAACCAGAAGAAGACCGCGAGTCAACCTTATTTCCATAAATACAGATTCTAAAGACAACTTTCTTTGCAGAATTCAAAAAAAAAAATTTCTTTATCAACCTTCTTTACTGACGTTAAACTTTTATCAAACAATTGTCAATTGGACAAAACTTATTGCATAAGGCAACAAGCGCCTAGAAAGCATTATTAACCAGTGGGGTTCCACAAATTGACGTGACTGCTGCCCCTCAAATTTTGTAATACTTGATCATAATCTTCCCCGGTATCATCGAGAAGCTGCATAAAGTTTAAAGGAACAAGAAATAAATAATGAAAGCTGGCTACGTTTATTGTCATTTTCGTTCCAATGTGAACATTCATCCTTTGGTGGAGAAATGGAAAACGAATTAATTGCATTCCCAAAGCAAGTTGAAATAATGTTTTTTTTTTTTTGGCGCCCGGGGGGGGGGGGGGTGGGGGTGTGTGATGGGGGATGAAGAGAGCACTTTCCAATCGCTACGGTTTCATTGATACTGTATTTTCCTGGTCTCTTCAGGACATTCTTAATGAAAATCTTTTCAGGAAAAGGGTTGCTTTAATTTCTTCCCATTTTCATCCTCATTTTTGAATAATTTTTTTCACATGGATCATGCTAACTTACATTCTTATTATGTGATTCCATAATTGAAAAGAAAATATTTCTGAGCTCATGCTGTAAAAATTAATGATGCATGTGATGTAAAATCCCTCAAAGTTTAGAGCAGTTTCCTATAAATCTTTACTAATTAGTTAGATTCTAGCATTTCCCTCTTTGAGTTGGAAGTTTGTTTGATATTTTCACTAATACGTCTAGCGTTGCTCTTTCAATTATAGGTATTAGTGTTTACCTAAATTAGTGATGTATATCTAATTTTAATTTGAAAGGACAGCAGAAGCATGTTACTTGCTATCGAAATTACTACTTGAAAGTATCTAATAATGGACCAGATAGCTTATAAAGTGTTTATGAATGTTCCGCATCGAGCTTCAAGGGCTCAGCTATTTCAGATTTCAGTTACCTTCTATGATTATGGCAAGAAGACTATAGATTGCTTGTACAAAATTCTGTAATAGTCCTATGTGACTAGAGCTGTATACGAACATTTACATTTCTAGTCCTTTTATACGCATGACTGTAAACACCCATATGTGTTTTCTTACTCTGGTCTTTCTGCAATATTTTAAACCTAAGAACCTTTGTGCTGTTCTGCCCATTTTATGTTTTTGCTAGAGAATTTCGTTTTACATTCAACTGTACACTAATTGCTGTTTCATTCCTTTTAGGTGAAGCAAATTCCATTATTGTTTCAGTCTGACAGTCAGTATTTTATGTCATTTGTTTTCCCCTTGTTGGAAGAGACACGAGCAAATCTGTTCTCAAGCCTGGAAAATATTTCAAATGCACCTTTCGCTCAAGTGGTTGCTTTTGAGGATTCCAATCCCTGTGGATCAATGTTGTATGATGTTAAGGTTGATTGCTGGGAAAATAGATTCAGTGATCTTGGCAAAGAGCCTTACAAAACACTGCCAGGGGATATTTTAGTTGTAGCCGATGATCAGCCCGAAACTGCCTCTGATTTGCAGAGGGTGGCAAGGATACAGACTTCTGTAGTAGTAACAAAAATAATAGAGGTTAAGAATGAAAGTGACGAGAAGGATGCGAATGAGAATGAAAGTGACGAGGAGGATGCGGACAAGAATGAAAACGATACAAGATCCACTTGTTTTCAGGTCAAGGCCTCTAGAGAAATCCACATTGATGGTGCAAAGAATCACCATTCTTGATTTTCTTGACAAATATAACTACAAACAAAAGAATATGGAACTCCTTACATATGGATGTTTCAAATTTGAAGATTATCAAGGAAATTCTATCCCCTGATTCTGGGGTAAGTGTTTTGGAGATGAACTTTTAGATTATGATCTTTCTTTATGTTGGGTAATTAGTTTACTTTATAATCTTTCTTTATGTCATGTAATTAGTTTGCCTTCGCCAGTATGGAATGTCCTACTTTTATATGAGGGAATGCATGATGAATTGATTATAATGTATCATCAAAGTCTGATAACATTAGTGGCTTTTAGGTTCAGTGAATATACTTCTGCCTTCTGACATTAGCTATAGATTGATCTTTACACTTTCATCTCGAGTGCTAGGTTGATGAAAAACGCAAACTCTGTTCTGCGCAAAGTGAGGGCATCTGGAATGAGATGTTGGTCCTAGTTTATCTTCTACCCTGAATGATTCACAAGTAAAGGCTATCTTATCCTGTCTTCGTCATTTGCATTGTGACCACAAGGCCACAATCCAACTTATTTGGGGCCCACTGGTAAAACTGTTAGTATTCTGCGCATTAACCTCTTACAAATGAAGTGCAGAACCCTCATTTGCGCCCCAACAAATGTTGCAATTCAGGAACTTGCCTCTCGTGTTGTGAAACTGGTTAAAGAATCAGTTGAAAGAGATTCTAGAGATACTCTGTTTTTCCCACTGGGAGAGATTCTCTTATTTGGAAACAATGAGCATCTAAAAGTTGATTCTGGAGCTGAGGAAATATATTTGGACTATCGTGTTAAGAGGCTTGCAGATTGCTTTTCACTGCTCACTGGTTGGAGCCATTGCTTTGCTTCCATGGTAGATTTTCTTGAGCAATGTGTTTCTCAGTATCATAACTTCTTGGACAAATGGATGAAGCCAAGTAAAGACATCAATGGAAACGTAATCGAGCAGAAAGAATACTGGAAGGAAGCTGAAGCGAGCAAGGGGTAGATGCCATTTCATGAGTTTGTCAGAGAAAGATTTAAACAAACTGCAGCTCCACTTAGAAGTTGCATTCTTAACTTCTGCACCCATATACCCTGGTGTTACATTAGGGAAGATAATTTTCAGGTCATGGTAACCCTTATAAATTTACTTGATTCTTTCGAAACCTAACTATTTCAAGACAACATCATTTCTGAGGAGCTTGAAGTGCTTTTTTCTCATTCAGTAGATGAAGATTTCTCTCAGTCAATTCGGGATATAAAGTACTTGATACACAAGAAGAGAAGTGAATGTCATTTTGTTTTAAGATCTCTTTGGAATTCTTTTAACAAACTTGACTTCCAAATGATATGGACAAAGATTCACTTAAAGATTCAGTTTAAGCGTTTCTGTTTTAAAAGGGCTTCTTTATTTTTTAGCACTGCTTCAAGTTCATATATGCTGCATTCAATGGCAACGGAACCACTGACCTTTCTAGTTATAGATGAAGCAGCACAGTTAAAGGAAAGTGAATCAATCATACCTCTACAGCTCTCGGGTATAAAGCATGCAGTTCTTTTTGGAGATGAGCGTCAATTACCAGCTATGGTTGAAAGCAAGGTATGTTATTGTTATTTGGACATCTTACGTACATTTCCCATTGTCTTCTTTGCATTTCACCCTTGGTTAATTGAATTTTAGTTGAACTGGAGTATCTATCTCTCTGCACATTTGATGCTCACTTCTTCAATTTTTTTCCTCCCTTTTTTACATTTCTTTTCAGGTTTCTGGAGAAGCTTGTTTTGGTAGAAGTTTATTTGAGAGGTTAAGCCGTTTGAGACACCCAAAACACCTGCTCTGTATACAGTACAGAATGCATCCCTTCATTAGCCTCTTCCCAAACTCATATCTCTATGACAACAAGATTTGTGATTCCTCTAGTGTTAGGAAAAGAAGCTATGAAAAACGATTTTTGCCTGGGCCAATGTATGGTCCATATTCTTTGATTAATGTGTTTGGTGGAGGGGAAGAGTTCATTAAGCACAGCTGTAGAAATATGGTTGAGGTATCTGCAGTGATGAAAATTCTGCTGAAGTTGTACAAAGGTATGTCTCGGTGGAGCCTCACTCTTGTGTACATCTAAATATTTTTGCCTCACTGTAGTTCTTGGTTATTTGAATTTTGATATTTTCCACTGAGAAAGAAGATATGCTTTCATCTTATCAACATTTTCTGCTGTTATGATTCATGATTGTATGTGTTTGCTCAACCATTCTTATACTATTTTCCTAGTTAAGACTGCAATATTGTACGGATCTATTTTATTTCCTATTAAACATAATTGAAGAGAAAAAGGAGTGTATTATAGATGCAGTGGTGCAATTAAGAGACTGAATGATGTGATTATGATATGATAGTGCAAGCATTCTGACTGCATTACTGAGAAGAGATATCCCTGTCATCTTGCAAAATATGTATCCTTTAGATTCCCTTAGTGCACAGTGTGAGTAATTTGTGCTCTAATCTATTAAAAAAAAGGCCTATCAATGTGAAATATTTCTTTCTGTCAGTGTACTTTGAATATATTAACACATCAATTTCTTCATATATCCTTGTAATGCTTTCCGTGCAGCTTGGATTCACTCAAAAGAGAAGCTCAGCATTGGTATAGTGTCACCTTACAGGGCACAAGTTGTTGCAATTCAAGAAAAACTTGGAAGTAAGTATGAGAAAAGTGTAGGCTTTGCTGTAAAAGTGATGTCTATTGATGGTTTTCAGGGAGGAGAAGAGGACATAATAATAATTTCAACTGTAAGATCTAACAATGGTGGATCAATTGGTTTCATATGCAATCCTAAGCGTGCTAATGTGGCTCGTAAGAGGGCTAGGTAACATGCAATATCTTCGAATATTACTCATTATTTGGTTTATTTTGAATTATAATGATGAATAACATTCTGTCGATTTGACTTCTTATAGGCACTGTCTTTGGATTTTGGGGAATGAAAGAACTTTGTCTCGTAATAAATCTGTTTGGAAAGCCTTAGTCCTTGATGCTAAGGCTCGTCAGTGTTTTTTTAATGCTGATGATGATACGGATTTGGGGAAAGCAATACTAGATATGAAGATACAGCTAGTTGAATTAGATGAACTCCTCAATCTGGGAAGTATACTTTTCAAAGGTCAAAGGTGGAAGGTACTTAACATTAGTCATCATACTTTCTTTCACAATCAGTGTTTCTGTTATGGCTGGCTACTAATCGTTTTCTTCTTTCCTCAGGTTAATTTTAGTGATAACTTTTTGAAATCACTTCGAAAGCTGACTTCATTGAGCAATTCAAGGTTGAAAGATTCTATATTATTTGCACAATTGACAGTGAAGGATGTGGAGGAATCTCAGTACATCCAAGTTTTGAAATTCTGGGATATACTGACTTTGGAGCATGTCCAAAAACGGGTGACGCATCTGGATAACATGTTTGTGAAGTACACTGATGAGTATATTAATCTTTGCAAAGAGAAATGTATTGAGGGGTATGTCTATTCTTTATTCTGTCTAATATGAACCCTTTTTTTTTATTCCTAAACCCTAGAGCATTGCTTGGAGTGAAAGGAATATGATTGTTTAGTCATGTTTGGGTGAATCTGTTTTAATTACTTACGGTTGTTTCTTTGCACCCAGGAATTTAGAGGTTCCAAAGACTTGGGGAGCAACTCCAATTATTGGCCGGTTCAAGAATCTTGCTAGGAATGAACGAAGACAAAAGGCGTGAGTGGCTTCAGTGGAAAAAAGTGATTCAAGCATAACTGACCCCTCTAGCTAAGATAAAATTTTTGGACTCGGAGTCCGGTCACATAAAAATGTCAAACCATTTGAATACAAATATATATTTGTGAGAAAAGGTAATGGGTATGATAAAATTATTAAATACAAAGCATGAATAGTTGCATAAAGGCAGAGATCTGATATTAATTATGAGGATATGCATTCGCTAATGATGCATGCTATTTATGTTTTAATTTTTAATTAACTTATATGGAGGTGGTAACTACATATCTGTATGGGTCACTTAAGCTAATATTTACATAAAAATCCTTAAAAGGATTCAAAATCTCTAAAGTATTTTAATTAAAAGATTGTGATCTATATTTGATCAATGTGTAATGATCCATAAACATGCTTAGATAGGAACTCCTGACGATAACCATCTAAAGAAGATATTCAATGTGTTCCAAAACTGATCAAACTGGTCAATCATCAACAACAGTAATGCTAATCATATAGAAAATCATAGAAAAGCTGTGTGTTAACCCAATCACAAGCTTATCCAAGGAAAACTCGACAGACTTAGATGATCTTTTGTACAAAATAAGGCTCAAAACCTAAAAAACAAATTTCTGTTTAAACCATAAAACAAAGCTTCATTAGCTAGGCTTATGGAGAAGCTTGAGCGGAATTGCTAGAGTCAATGGAAAACAATGCCAGTACAGACTTTATCCAGCTTCTGGGCTCTACTGAGCTCAAGATCCAACTAAATCAATTCTAGAACACACAGAAGTCATCAATACACGAAATATAAATTTAAGCAAGGCTACAATCATATGGGTGAAAAACACATCATTCAAATTTACTTCAATAAAATCAGTATCGAAAGAGAAACAAACCCAAAACATTGCCTTCGCCCAACGTTTTCCCCAACTCACAAATCATCACACCCTCAGATTGGACAAGGAAAAGCTGTTGAACACATCCAACTTTAAGCATGGCCGCTAAATTATGCTTATTAATACGTGGGCCCAGACTGTAATGCTAAATCGTAAGTCAGAATTTGGTATTGATTAGAAATTAAAGGAGTTTGCTTTGTTTTTAAATGGGTGCATATCTTTGTTAATCACAGCAGAGAAAGTCAGAAAATTTATGATCACCATACAAATTAACCTGCAGTGTTGTGCGTACAAAGGACACTAGACCTTTGATTCGCAATCTCTTGCTCAACTCTTTCTCAGAAGATATAACAAAAATGAAACAGAACTCAGTTTTCTTTTCCCTTATTTCTCAGTACGTCATCTGTGAAACCCAAATGACAGTTTCCCGTAACTAACTAAATATAACAAGAAGAAGTTGATTATTACCAAAAACTCAAATCCATAAGTCAGTTGTTGGTGTTTTCGATATCATCGTTGGTCCCAAACAGCTTCATCCTCGACAATGGAGTCCTCAAATAGCCTTCAACTTCAAATTTCTTCGGCGAAAGTTGTCTGTACTTAGCGAACTCCTCTTTAGCTTCCGCATTCCTATCAAGCAAGCTATAAATCATTCCCTTACAAAAGTAAGGCCTAAAATCATTTGGATCCTCAATCTCCAATTCTTGGTAACTCTTCAAAGCCTCGTCGACATTCTTTTGCAAGAACTTTATCTGCGCCATTATAAACCTCACATCTCTAGCTTCTTTCAATTTGTTCTCATCCTGGGCAATCTCCAAAGCCTCTTCTAATCTCTTTATCACCGTCTCTCCCTCCCCGCATCGGTCCATCAATAACGCATTCTCAAACAGAGCCTCAAAAGACAGAGGATTGCTGGCGAGAATTTCTTCGAACACATTGCGTGCATCATGGGTCTTGCCCATTTCGCTAAGCAACCTGGCCATCAAGAATTTCCAGTCGGTAACCTGGGGCTGGGCAACGACTAGGCGTTGGAGTATATTGAGAGACTCTTGATCCTCCCCATTTTCAAGCTTTTTCTGCAGAAGGGTTTTGAGAGATTCAATAGCTTGATGTTCATCATCATGTTCATTCTCGTGCTCAGTGAGGGTTTCAGTGACTGTGACAGGAGGGGTAAGAGATTCAGCTTTAGCAGGGAATTTTTTGCTAGTGATGGAAAGCGTGGCGCCTGTTATTATGAGTGTTGTAGCAAATGACTTGAGTGTTTGAGCTACTTGAGTGGAGGTGGAAGAGTTTCTAAACTTGAGTGCCGCTGATGATGATGGGATTGATGGGTTGTTGGTGGCGGCGGTGGTATTGAGATTGAGAACAGAGAATGAAGAAGATGAAGTGGTTAGAAATGAGGAGGAAGACATGGTTTTAATCGATGAGCAAAGCAAAGCAATGCAATGTTTAGGGTTTCTTTGAGAAGACAAAAATAATGTCAATTGCGAAGATATTGGGGGAGAGGCTTTGCCAATTGCCAACAACCATTTTCAGAAAATTACCAACCAACTTTGACCGTTTTGAACATTAATTATATTTTATTTTTTATTTTTTTGGCAAACGCAAATGGGGTTCGTTCACGTTACCAATCAGGAAGAGTTTAAAAAACAGAGTGGTGATATCCCGATATCCTTATTATATTTTACCAACTTTTATTTTTCAGGTAATTTCGTTAAAAATTTTAAATTAATCTTTTTCTCTCAACACACTCTACCAAATTTCAAGTTTATCCGTATTATAACTTTTATCTTCTTTTTTTTGTCGAAGCACTCACCATCTGAAACTAATAAAATATATTTTAAAAAGAAAAAAAAATCTCATAATAACTCTAATCTCTCCTTTCTTTTAAAGGTTTTATCCATTATTACCCTAACCATTTTAAAAAAAGATTTGATATTTCTTCATCTTCTTCTATTGAGTATTGTAAATTAATTTTTTTATAATTACAGAAATAGACTATACAATGTTTGCGAAGAGCTAATAATATAAAAAATTTTAAAAGAAATTAGAGCTTAAAAAATTGATTAACTAAATTAAATGCTAATAAAAATTATCATATTAGTACACATAAAAATTATTTACCTTTTTCTGTTATTTTATATAAAGATAAAATAGACATTAGTACAAAAATGATTAATTGAGGCTAGTAAAATGTAATGAGAGAGTTAAATATCACAACTTTAAAAAATATATAATTATTTAATAAGATGTAAATTATAAAGTCTGATACCTTAAAAATATTATAATCACAGTTAATTTAAAAGACATTTCATTTTAAAATTTAATAACAAATTATGCAACTGAATAAAAATAAATGAATATTTTGAATTTCTCAAAAGACCTCCTTTCGATTGCCGGCTCACTAGAAGGTCCAAATGCAATCAAATTGAAACCATCGAACTTAAAAAGACTTTGTGAACCTTTTTTATTGTTATTAACACCCTTTAGAGCTTTTTTTTCCGGGAAGAAAAACTGGGGGGAACAAGAAGAACCTTACGGTGGTGCTATTAACACGCCTTTACAAATTTCTCTCTATTTAAAATGTTTGAAGTTCTATAATTTCTTATGAGAACCCTGCTTGTCGCGCATCTTGTTTGCGTAAGAGACAGATCTTTTTCTTAGATTCTATTAACTCAATGCTATTTAAACCCATCAAGTTGCTTCCCAAATTATCAACGTACCGAGATTCTCTAGCCAAATCCTCTTCGGCAATAGGCAAATGCCGACAATCAAAACGTATTGTCTTCATGCCGATGCAATGGACTGTACAGGTCATGTTATTGCAATAAAACCTCGTACCATATATGAACGGTTATGAAGGATTTTAGAGTTAAGTGGCGTGTTATTTTGATTTGAATAAATTACAGACCTTTGATAACATGTTTGGTAACTTCCTACTTCTCTCAAGGTCGCCATCAATCCGATTGACAATCCAATGCAATCCCAAACAGTCTGAATTTGCTGCAAGCGAATAGATGCCATTGAAACTTTGTTTGAAATTTTTAAATAGGGTTTTAAAAAATGAAAATGCGTTTTGAAATGTCCAAAATAAAAAATGCGGGTTTTATTAGATGTCTTTTGAAGTGATTTTCATTTTAGAATAAAGTGCCCGGGGGTAAAGGTTTGATAACGATTCCGGACCGGTTCATCTCTCCCTCTCTTTTTCTATTTAAAAAGAAAAAATGAAGAGGAACAAACCAAAAAAAAAGAGAGAGAGTCAAATCCTTAATTACATGACCGGGATGATTTCTGCGACCTGAAAGGAAAAAAGAACCACCTGAATTTCAAGTATTTACAATCAAAACACAGAGAAATCAACAAAATTCCATAGCAACTCTTCCTTATTAAATGCAAGATAGGTTGCAGGATTATATCATATTCCTAGCCTCTTTTCGCCACATTCTGAGCAGAACTTAGATGTTTCCCTCAGATAAGGTGCTCCACATTCATCACAAAACTTTGCAGGACTTGCTGGCTGAATGTAAGCAATTTACAAATGGTTAGTGAAGGTAAAAGGTAAAGATAGAAACAATCTTAGTAAATTACAATTTAAAATGACCACTTTCAGAGTAGAACATAATCGGTTAACCATGTAGTCTTATAGCATTTCGACTCATAAACCAGCCATTAACAATGGAATCATTTAACCAAGCAGATATAACGTATTTGAAGAATAACTAACAATGTAGAAGTGAGATAAATCCTGTACTGGTCAAAACATATATGAAAACTTACATCATGATTTCCCAAGGCAACTGGAAATATATGTTGCCTTTCTGAAAATTCAGATCAAAAGAAACTCTCACCATTACATGCAAACGTTCACCAACATGACCTCCGGCGAGTGGCTGTAAGCAAGCCATGTGTTGGGAAATGGTTGGAGACTGGTGAGCATGAGCAATATCAGGCAAGTGTGGAGGTGGACCACACCGATGATTTTGGGAAAAGTGGGCTGGATGTTGACCTTGGTGAATTTGTTGATGATGGTTGTTGTGAATATGATGAAATTGAGGCTGATGTGTGAGAGGCTGCATATGATGTTTGGAAGGAGTCTGTTGCTGATTCTGTGGCTGCAATTTACATAAGCTGTGTGTAAGTCCCCTCATTGTAGCATGATGAAAAGAATTAAAACATTAACAAAATTCTGCCTCAAACACCATAAAAGGGATAAGATAACAAAATCATGCAATAAATACAACTTGGCACCAAAAGCCCTTAACGCAGTTCTGCATACTATCCCTGATTACCTTTAAAAGCGGTTTAAGAGTGTGAGGTAAATATTAATTAAAGCAACATCACATCAACCCACTGATGTGATGAAGATGTCGAATGATTATGAGAATCTCTCTCTCTCTCTCTCTCTTGCTCTCTCTCCCTCCCCCCTCTCTCTGTTGTGATAGGACTTAGTTAAACCGTATTTACTAAAACAATGATTTACAAATTGTCATGATAAACCTTAAAAATGTTTTTCTCTAACTATTAAGAGATTCTAGAACAAAACCACCGAAAACGCATAACTACATCCCTGGTATATAACCAGAAACTTAGCATCAAAAGAGAATGACCCATGCTACAAGACAGTAGAGAATACGGTAACACCTGCAGAAACTGAAAAGTAGTCCTCCAAAATAGAAAGACTGCTTTACGGTGAATGAAAATCAACACTTCAAAGCTACTCCTCAGAACTTAGAGACGCTAAGGTTCAAAAAGAAGTCCAAAACTTTGATTTTGTCCCATTTAAGTAGAAAAGTCAGGAAGAAAGTTTTTCCTCTTAAGCATAAAAGATTCTGCATTTCCTCAATCCAAATAACCTGTAAACCGACCATTGCTTCAGAATCACATAAGTTTGAGCAACTGAACTTTTAAGTACACTTCTCTTTAGCTGCTATAATGGAAGAAAAAGATCTTTTACAAGACAGAAATTGTTAGTCCAACCGTATCTAGGACGGGCAACTCAATGGTCAACCAAAATGGGAATCTGCAAAGAATGGACATCTAGATTCATCTGTTATTATCTAATAATTTATGAATTTATTATCATTATGATTGTTTCGAAAAGAAGAAAAGTGAGCAACAGAGTCTATAGATTGAAGGTATGGACCACAAATACAATTCATGAACAGGGGGAAAAATTAATATTACTAATGCATTTTTTTTCATTCCTCAGAAAGCTTACTGCAGAAGAAATTTCAATAAAATAATTTTTCTTTGCTCGGTAAATTACCCTTGCAATCCTAAGGTTGCCCCAGGCCATTAATCTGAATATTGGACAGACTTAGAGCATGAACCACACCTATTAAAGACACTATGCGTTTCCATAAAGATAAGGCTAAAGAGCAGGACTTACTTCGCTTATAGTGCGAAACCCTTGTGCAGTAACCACTGTAGAAGAATTATCTGTGCCAGGAAATCCCTGCAAAAAGATTATAAATATGAAAAAAAAATTAAGAATATTATTAACTTCAGACAATAAGGCTGTGGTTAGGAATTTAAGTCACACACTGAAAATTTTTTCACCATGATATTTCATATATAAATAATCATCTTGTATGTTATGTTAATGAACAACCAACTTTTGTAACTCATCCTTTTTTACTCTGAACCATACTTCTGATTGGATCCAAGAGGCAAGGTACAAGCTCAAGGAAATAGTTAAGAGTCCAAGGATGCTTTTAAACCTTAAAAATCATGAATGAAACAATAATGAAAAATATGAAATAACAGCATTATGGAAGCCTAAAGAAAATGCTTCAAGTTTTCAGATTATGATACAATGAAGTTACACCACACTTGCAGGGGAAGAAGGGAGTCAATCTTACAGGCAAAACTGGGATGTTAGATATGGAATTTGAGGCAACACGCCTGTACTTATGTCTTGGAGAATAAAATTTATAGTCTTGAGCAGAGATAGCTACTTCATTTCTGCCAGTCAATCTCTTAAACCTTCAACAATTTAAAAATTAGGAAAAAATAAAAAATGCAGCAAATTTCAAGTCAAATCATCAAATAAAAAGATAGTGGTGTTGAATGTGATAAGCTCAAGATAGAATCTAAATTAGAAAGCATGTAATCTAAAATAGACCTTACAGTACAAAAAAAAAAGTGGCCATATTAAAATGATTAAAGTAAAGAGGAATAAAGATACAAAGATTCAAACATTTAAAACAAAGAAAATTGACTTACATTATTTACTTTTTACTTTAAAAAATGGTATTATATCTTGATGACTTTTTTTACTTTTTTTTTTTTCAGTGTATTTAAAGTTGAATTGAATAATTTGTGTAAGGACAAGTTTGGATTTGTATAATTTGGACAAGAATGTATTTGGAATTATATCCAATAATAAAAACCTAATGCTCCATATCTTATTCTGAAAAGCTATCAGGTCCTTGTTTTTCAGTTGTAGAATGGTAAAAAACTTTATCAAATACCAAAATCAACATTTAGCCTCTTAAAAATCGCTTTTGACCATCCCAACGGCAATCCCAAACTAGCTTTTGGTTTTTTACCTTGACTCAACACAAGAATAATCCACTAACACAAATATGCTTCACCCAATATAGGGTAAAATAACACATTTTCCACCAGGTGCCCAACAAAGCTTATAACAGTAAACTGCCCACATGTCCATGATTCTCTTTGCACACATTCTATAGAATGCAAGCAGCTTAAACGGTCTTTGAATAGCACTGCCCATGAAGAATCAGTGCCCTAAATGTTGCAGTAAAGAAAATTCATTGCCATTGAAAATTTGATAAATAGGACACTTGAACTACGAAAGAGGCATGCTATGGAAAATAAGAACAAGAAATCACTTACCACTCAGCATCTTCGATAGGAATATTATTTGGTTTCTCGACAATATCCAAACCATTGACCACAACAAAACGAACTCGTTTCTCTTCTTGTATTACTAATTCTGGAAATCTGGTCCTTGTTTCAAGAGAAGTTGCCAATTCTCTTCGTTTGTATGTACAGGAACCTAGAGGTAAAAGATATGACAAGTAAACAGAAAAATGAGCCCAATTAAAACAAAAGAATTCAGTCACTTTCACAGTTTGATATTTCTTTTAAATGCCACATTCGAAGAAACTGATCTCTTTAGGAAATTGATATTACACACAAACTGGCATGGCCAAAGTGCTAAGTAGAAAAAATGAACAGAAACCAATTCCTTTCAGTGATCAAAAGAATCCAGAATATTACTTATTGTTTTCACTAATAGACCAAAAAAATGGGGGGAAAAAAGTAATACCTTTCTTAGGAAATTTCTTGGCCAAACTTCTGTATAAACCACCAGCTGCTTCAAGCGCCACCCCGATGGTCTTCTCACGAATACCATTGAAGGAAGCAAGCCTCAAGTTTACATCATTAACTAAGGTTTCATACATATTAGCAACATACATCAAGGGCAAAGCAAACCTTGGATCACCTTCATACCGGACATCTCTGGTTTTCCTCTTAGTCAATTTGTCTTGACCTGGCTGAGAATAGTCAGCCCCAGAATCAGTCACTTCAATCACATGGTCATTAATAAAATGATCCACTATAATTTGGAGAAATCTTGCCCTTGCTGATTCAATAGGGGAAACATCTGGTTCAAACTTCATTCAAATTAGTAAAGCCCCCTTAAAACACAAACCATTCATATATTAATTATGATCTCATTTCTTTTCTTTTCTTTTCTTTTCTTTTCTTTTCTTTTCTTTTCTTTTCTTTTCTGTTTCCTGGAGACAGAGGTGCTTAAATTCAAAAAAGATGGAAAAATGAAAAAGTGATCAATAAATTTACGAAGAAAGAAGCCTAAAGAACATAAATAGATCTATAACCTATATTTAAGACAATAAAAAATGAAAAATGGAAAAAGTACCCTCAATTGTCAGAATATCATAGCTACCCCTTGAAGGACCACTACTCTCAAGGGGAGAGTGATCTTCATCCACTCCAACACCGTGAAGTGGCAAAGAGTTTCTGTAGGATTCATGCATGCAATCCTGGACAAAAATAAAATTACAGGACTTAGGAATTCTTACTGACATATTTAACAAATACAACATTCAATTTTGTTTTCTTCATTTATTCACAAAGAAAAAAGAAAATAAAACATGAAAATTTTTTTTCCTTCTATCCATAATTTTTAACTGATCACGATCTATGATCAACTGAAACCCAAATTTTCTGATCGATAAAATTCTATAACTTCAAATTCCTCGGAGTCAAGTGGGTAGAAGAAAATGTCTGTACATATTCAGTCCAGATAATATGAATAATGGAAGAGGAATGAAAATCTAAGGTATACTTTAAAAACCATTATCTGTTCCTCATAAACTATAAACCCACACAATACAACCTTACCATCCAGTTCACACAAGAAATGAAACCCTTGTCAGAGCAAACTTGCTCACCAAATACTATATATGTGAACAACCATCCTAATAAGTAGGCAAGGCCATAACCGCACCTCATGTAAGGTGTCAGCGCAGCTGCAATCCACACAATCCCAGTATAGAATCTTAAAATTGTTTCATAACTACAGTTGCAGAGATAAATAATCCCAGAATGTGTTCTAAAATTATCACAACTGATGCCCAGTTCTCATGAGGAATTAGAGTACAAATCTTAAAATAAAAGCCTCACAGCAGTGTCTCATCTCACGGCATTCTACAAAACAATACCACTCTACCATTTCCCAGCTCAAACTAAATTTGCTTCACAAAGAACTCATCTCAGCCACTATAAAATTCTTCCACAGAAACAACACCGGTGCTTACTCAGCAGGGCCGATTCATCCAAGGACCTGTTTGGTAGAGTGGTTGAGTAGCCATAGCTTATGGCTTTGAAGCTAAGTTGATTTTTTTTATCAACACTTATATGATTAATAGCCTACAACAATTTTCCTAGTTTTTTCATTTACAGTATCATTGTAGTTTATTTCATAGTTATTACTTCTTTTTTACCACAGCAGCTATAAAAGCTACATTACATCAATTCCCAGCAATGCCTTAATATGCAAAAAAATTTACTTATCCAGATTCATACATTCAAAGTACAAGCATTAAGCATGAGTTCAAAAAGAGAGAGAAAGAGAGAGCAAGGCTTACAACAGCAGTGGAATCATCGTCGTTGTCAAGAGTATCTTGATGATGAACAACAGCGTCGCTATCAACGTCGCCGATTGAATCGATATCAGCAGGGGGCCGCGAATCGACAGAGTTGAGGTCGTGCAAAGAGCTTCCAATGAAGGAATTGGGAGGAGGCGCTGATCTCAAATTGTAGTGCTGTACTGGAACCCTAGACCCCATTCTTGTACAACACGCTCTTATTCAAGTTCATCATCGAAACTAAACAGCATCGCCACCGCTGGCTTTTGATATCGCCTGTCAATAAGATGATCATACATGATTTCATCGGATAAAAGTGAGACATACTAACGCAGTGTGTGCGCGCGCGCGCGCGCAGTACTTGCAGAGTTGCGGCGTGAGAAATGGAGGCCAATTTTTTTTTTCCTCTTATTTAAAATAACTAACGGCTATTCAGAGAACTCAAATCGAGTGAGAATCCAAGCCTGAGAACCCGTACCTGACCTGCCGTCCTCGCCTGGCAAGAACTCTGTTCCCGAGCCTAGCTCCAGAATCCACACCAGCAACCAAACCGACAGGCTTTGACTTTTCTTATGTCGTACTGTAGCCGTAAGATATAACTTAGCTCTCTATTAGCTTAGCCTGGGTCAATTACAAGTTAGCCCTTTATTTATTTACTGATAAAAACAGTGGCACACCCACATTTAGTGGAAATCGTCAGTGCCAACCCATACGAGAGAGGCGTGAGAAGTCTAAAATACCCTGATTGGTGTCACTCAATTTAGTCAAGTCAATTCACTAGGATATATTATCACCAACACTGATGTTTTCCCCGGTCAAATCCCATGGGAAAATAAAACGACACCGTTTAATTTATTTTATTATTTTTGTTTCTCATAAAACATGTCATTTCATTTAAGAGAAATAAACGAACCAAGTTGCTTTTGTCTCTTCATTCCTACTTTTCTCGGATTTTTTATTTAAATATCCCAATTTACCCCTAAATACTAAATTTATATCCTATTACATACATATACTTTATGAAAATAGAAAAAATCAAAAATACCCTTAAAAAATCATAAATCATCACCTTTCTTCCTCTCATGGATTCTTTCATTCTTTCTCTTTCACCATCCTTTTTTTTTTCACTATTTTCCTCTTTAACAATTTCTTTCTCTCTCATCATTTCATTTCTTACCTCTAATATAAGGGTTTTTGATAAAGATAAACTATTAAGAAGGTGTATTATTAAGTGTGGTTGAACTATGTATGAAATGCAAAAAATAAATATGTTAGGGTTTGATTTGATTTCATTATAAGTATAATTACTAATGATTTATGAATTTTAATAGTACATTATTAATTTTTGTACTTGAAATCACATTATTGCACAGAATATATGATTTATACTCTATTTAAGTTATAAGTGACTGAAGAATCAATACAGAAAAAAGTCAAGTACAAAATCGGATAAGTCAAGAATTTAATTGAGTAAAAAGTGAAGGAGATAAGTAAATCGAGTCAAGTAAGTATATTAAATGAATCAAATATTCAATTGAGGAAGAAGTGAAGTAAGAGAGTGTAAGCCAGGTATTTAGTCAAGTAAGAAGTCGAGTAGATAAGTTGAATGAATCGAGTATTAAGTCGAGTAAATTTTATAAACAAGTTAAGTAACATTTATGTTATTTTTTAAAAAGCTTAAGTATAAAGTTTGATAAGTGAGTATTTAATCAAGTAAGAAGTGAAGTAAGAGGGATGAGTAAATTTAGTATTTAATCGAGTATTAAGTCGAGTAGATAGATTAAATGAATCAAGTATTTAGTCAAATAAAAGTGAGACTTATTAAATAAGTCGAGTAATAATTATGTTATTTTTAAAAGAACTCGAGTGTGAAGTCTGGTAAGTCAAGCATTCAATTGAGTGAGAAATCCATTAAATAAGTCAAGTATTCAGTCGAGTAAGAAGTGAAGTAAGAGGATTGAGTGGTCAAGTTTTTAGTCAAGTATTAAGTTGAGTAGTAGATTAAATTAATTGAGTATTTAATTGAGTAAAAGTATAATAACTTTTTTAAATAAGTCGAGTAATAATTATATTATTTATTTAAAGAAGTCCAGTATGAAATATGGTAAGTCGAGCATTCAATTGAGTGAAAAGTGAAGTGAGTTAAATTTTATTAGTATTTTTAATTTTTCTCACATATTTTGATTTAACTCGACTTAATTTAGAAAAGAATAAGTTTAGTTTTATTAGTATTTTATTTGAGGTTATTTTTATATTTTCTCTTTTTTTTTTAGTATATGTATGTAAAATTAAAGATTTTAATTATTTGAGATATATTTTGGACATTTAGGGAGAAACTGGGTATATCCCCTGCAATTCGCTCGCTTTTCTCTTCCTCTACATTTCAACACCCAAGCAACAGAATCCAAACGCAAGCTACTTGAACTATTATCTTCCTCCAAGTTAAAAGGATTTGGGTTAGATAAGGCAAAGGCAAAAGTTTGAATAGGTACTGTCTTTTTTGGCAGCACATTGTATTTCTAGTTTTGCACTTCTATTTTCCTCCCACACTTGTAGAAGTGTGCAATAATATGAATATAATAAAAATTTAATAGTGGCATTTAATAACAAAAAATCCACCACATTATTCATATTTTCTGCAGTATTATCTTTTCTCCTTTCATTATTAAACATTGAAGCCACGTCTATAGGTTTGCAGGGCCCAGTCACAATGCATAAATTAGAAGAAGTGGATCCTACCCTAAAATGTTTGTGCTTTAGCACAGAATTCCCTCACGAATGGACCTCAGCAGTCACTTCATTCATGGAATCCAACGATACCATCAACGCTCAATCAGTCCCCCTAGTGAGACTAACACTTCTCACCTAGTGTTCCCAAAAAGCCATTGAGTAGGCTGAGAAACTCAAAGAAGAATTTAAATCAAAAGAAATGACGGACCATCTCAACTTCTACGAAGATCAATATCATGAGTTCAATTAGCTACAACATGGTGGCTGTCAGCATTGACGGTGACCATGGTTGTGAGTCACTAGTTATGGTGGATCTAAAATGGTTGGTGAAATGAAGAGGAAGAAGAGAAACAGACAGCGTCATTTTGTTTGGGTTCTGTCTTTGCCTGGTGAAATAAAGGGAAAGATCAAGAATGATATTTGTTTGGGTTTTATCTTTGGTTGGTGAAACGAAGAATAGGAGAAAGCCAGCCCTAGAGAAACGAAGAAGTAGAAAAGCAACAATAATTTTGGCGTTTTAACCTTGATCACACGGTGTCGTTTTGTTCATAAACAATTAACAAGAAAAGATGAAACAAAGTCATTTATTTAGTTTTGAGGTTTAACCCGACGTAAATATCATTTTTCTATTATCACCCACATAATGTAATAAGTTGAGTAGAGTCGAAAAATTATCACCAAGGATATTTTTATCTTTTCCAAACTTAAGATACTTTCATTGTCAACTTAATCAAAATATATTTACTAAAATTTTCCTTTATTGGGGCTTATTTGGTGAAATTTCCTTGTATCCACCAATGAAAATATGATTATAACCTTAGGCACAGTTGATGAAAAGTGAAGAACTAAAGAACATATAACTTGAGAAATTTAATATCTCATTAACATTAGATTGCATAATATCAATGGCTTAAAATTTGGTGCCCATTTAAGTTATTATATCCTTACCCATAAAGAAATTTGGGTTTGGGGGGGGGTGAATTCTGTCAATCCTTTAGATGCACATTAACTAAAAAAGTTTAAAAGTTTAATCCTACTCTCAAGAGAACATACTTTGTAGTGTTGAAACCTTTGACAGGTCTTGTTTGGTTTTGCATCATGAAGTGATTCTCAGGTTTTTAATTAAATATCTTTAAGAATTAAAAAAATTATCTAAATATCGCTATGCTTGCATCAAATCCACCCCTCATTCTCTTCTTACACAGAAAATCTATTCATACCGAAAATAACTAGAAATCTCTCAAAATCTCTTAAAATTTCTCGAAATCTCTTACATAAATACAAGTATTTATTTATATCTTTAAATCCATGTAGTGCATTACTCATTACTAAGGTATCTAAAATGTTGTTGGATTTTTAGTTTTGCATTTTCTAAAACAGTTTGGATATTTTTTCTCATACTGTAATGATTTATTTTCTAGTTTTTTTTTCATTATTTTTCCTTATACGTGAAAATATTTACAATGTAAGTTGTTTAATTTTTTTTTTTAGCATCATATCTTGTTGAACATGTGTTTATAGTAAAAATGTTTTTAGTAACGCCATATATGTCACGTAGTCTCATAAGTCGATTGAGTCATGTAATGGGTTGTATAAGTCATCAAATCATATAAGTTGTGTAAGTAATGTAACCATTCAGGTTGTACAAATAATGGGATCATATGGGTCATGTAAATAATGTAATCATATAAATCATGTAACTCATGTAAGCATATAGGTCATACAAACCAAGTAGGTCGAGAAATTTGAGCTATATTAGCAATTTGAGTTGGACGATGCTTTAGTAATTTCATGTCAATTTTAGAAGGCATGCATGAAAATTGTGGCAAATTCAGCTTTTAGGGCATTTAGATAATTTTAAAGGCATTACAGGGTTTCTATTGCAATTACCCCGTGATTATCTCCGTAAGGTTTCAGTATGTGTTTCGGATGACCAATAAATTAAGTTTCACTTGGGAATAATATGGATGCATAACTACATGATGCATGCACAAAAATGGCACTTTCAATTCATAGGATTGGTTACTCGTTTCGAAGCAAATCTATTATCCTTTATTCAGAAATCAGACTGCCTATAGAGCGAAATGCAGGAACTAATGCACTGGTATAATGACAATATTTCTTTACACAAAAGCCAAGGCCAAGAGTGATGAATCAATGTCTTCATATCCTTTCTCATCATCGGTGCTTTCTCCTATGCTTGTACATCCCTTTTCTGTCATCACTAAAGCTTTAACTTTCACTGTTCCAGCCAATTTACAAGAGTTCTATGCCAGCTTTAGAACCAAAAACCTGCCAAAACACAAAGTTCAGTCAAAATCTCATCTTGATATTGTCCTGAACATGACTATTTCAACATTTGAATTCTCTGTTTTTCCAGAGTCAAATTTCCTGGCATAATATATGTTGTAAAAGAGTCACTGCTGCAAAAACAAGTTGGTTTTTCAAATAATCTTCTTCCAGCATTACTTAAAAAGCTTCAGACAATATAAGACCAAGCTGCAGAAAAAGTCAAGTTCACAGTTAGAGATGGTATTGCATTATTGTAATTGCCAAGTTCTCTTCTCTGGACATGGTGAATAGTTTGACAACACACGCACAACACACAAAGAGATGGGAACTAGACTTAACCACTCAATTATTGAAAGCCAGCATAAGTGAGTAGCTCACTACATATGTAATATAAGAACGAAAATAGCAAGATAGGCACAGAAAAATCAATGCAATGAAGAAACTGCTCTTATTGATTAGCAAATGAAGCAATTAACACAATTATAAGTTATTTGATTGAGTAATACTATAGTCGCAAACTCTTGTATAAACTGATGTGGCATAATATCAGCATGTGATATTTTTTCATTCAACTAATCATATTTGTACAAAAAAGTTTGTGGTTGCATCATTACTCTATTTAATTGCTAGCTAATAAGAAAAGGAAAACCAAAAAACACACTGTCATGCATTTAATGAGTATAATGTGCAAGCAACGAAAGATACCTGGCTCATTGAAGGGGTTAAAGAATCATCCAGATCAACATAAAAGCTTTTGCATTGGAGTATAACAGGCTTTCACCTGTTGGTTCGATTTGAATTAGAAATTGTTGTTCAAATCTAACTTTTCCAATTGAGAACCACCAGCCTGCGATAGTTATTCAATGATGTCCTAGAGAGGTCCTGAATCAAGAATTACAAAAACAAACCATTATTTCACAAGTTTTGAGTACGAATGTCAACAATGCTTCTTGTCCCCTTATTAAAGTTGCTAATTATTTAAGTTTATTAAGAATTTGTAGCTGACCCATACAATCAGAAACCACAGAAAATGAAATTGAACTCACCTTGGTGGTTAGGACTTTCAAACCACAGAAGCATAACGCAATTTTTGTGCTAACACTCACTAGAGTTTGTGTATTCTGATAAAAACATTACCCTCCAGCAGATTGTATCAGGATACCAAAAAGAACTTTCTAATACGTGCCAAAAGATATACTCTTGATCAGGAATAGGCAACCGGTTCCATAAGACATATTCTTGATCAGGAAAAGGCAACAGGTTCCATACTTTTGGCTCAAAGTAAAGCCTCAACAAATTACAGACAAATAACATTTGTACAGTCTCATGTTTGTTCAATCGGAACAGCATAATTCTTAGACCTAGACAACAGACCCCTTTCCATCATTTCATTTTGCAATTCAATTGCTTCATCCATGTTTCCTTGCTCATAATGCTTCTTTAATAGAGAGATACATAGAATCTCATCAGGAAGGATCCCCCTGCCAATCATCTCACGAAACAACACTCTTGCTTCCTGCAGTTCACCGCATCGAGAACACCCCCAAACTAAGGAAGTATAGGCATTCAGATCAAGATCCACACCAACTTCTGTCATTCTATTTTTCAAATTCAAAGCTTCCTTAAATTTTTCATGCTTCAAGTATCCATCTATCAGAGCGGTGTACGCAGTTGCATCAGGAATCATATCTCTCTTGAGCATTTCATCAAATAAATTTTTGGCTCTTTCAATGCAATTTTTCTTACAAAGACCATCAATCAGGGCTGTATATACAGCAACATTCGGATGCAAACCGAAATCTGGCATCCTACCAAAATAATCAATAGCTTCTTGGACCAATCCACTTTTGCACAAACCATCAATTAATACACAAAATGTCACAACTGTAACCTCAATTCCTGAGTTCAACATTTCATCTAGCAGACTGAGGGCCTCCGAAGGTTCTCCAGCCTTAAAATAAGCATCAATAAGCGTTGTGCATATGACAGTATTTGCAGTTAGACCATTCTCCTTCATCTCATTTAACAAAAGCTTAGAATCCTCAAATTTACTTTCGATGCACAGACCCAAAATAATGGTTCCATATAGTGGCACGTCTGCTTTAATGTTTTTTCCCTTCATTTCTTTGTAAAGTTCCATGGCGGTCTCTAAATTCTTGGCCTTAACATAACCATGAATAAGGGCAGTATAAACTTGCTGGTTAGGAGTTTTTCCTGCTTTTAACATTTCCCTAAATAGTTCCTCTGCTTTCTTCATCTCCCCTGCTTCACAAAGACCATCCAGTATACTTGTACAGGTAACAATGTTCAACTCAGTGTCAGCCTCTTGCAACATCTCATTAGCCAGCTTCAAAGCTTCATCAAGATTACCTATTTTGAATTTCGCATCAATCAAAGAAGTAAATGTGAATTCATTAGGTTTAAGACCTACTCTTCTCATGTCGACAAAAAATCTAATTGCCTGTTGCATCATCCCCTCTTTGCATAAAGCATCAATTAATGTGCTATAAGTTACTACATTTGGTTTCAACACATTATTCCTCATCTCTCGGAAAAACTCAAAAGCCTGAGGCAATCTCTCAAATTTACAGAAACAATTAATCAAAGCATTGTATGTTATTACATCAGGCTTGCAACCTACATCCTTCATTTCTTCAAATATACGTAGTGATTCATCCAATAACCCAATCTTCCCATAACCATCAATGAGAGTATTATATGTAACAATATCTGGCATCAACCCCCTCTGTTTCATGTTGTGAAAAAAGCTTCTAGCAGTATCCATATCACTTTCTTTGCACATATAATCTATCATAATATTAAAAGTAAACACAGATGGGGAAATCCCTGCCCCAACCATATCCCTGAAAAACTTGATTGACAAGTTCCCCTTCCCTGACTTGGAAAGCCTATGCAAAAGCGCATTACAAGACCGCGCTTTTGGCAAAACCCTAAACGTCTTCATCCTAGAGAAACAGTCGTTAGCTTCCTCAAGCATTCCCAAGTCAACTAAGTTACTAAACAAAGCATCAAACACACCAGATGCAAAAACGCATAAATTTCTTGTCGACCACAAAGCATCAAAAGCATCAAAAGCCGGCAGTTTCCTTGACCTGATTGACAAAATCAATTCCTTAAGAGTATTATTAGCATCTAAGTACATTCTCGCATAAAACAAAATGTGAACCAAAATGCAATACGACTCAGTAGTGTGGCAAAACCCAGTTCGGGTTTTCGCCCGTTTAAAGAATTTCAAAGCTAATTTCGGGTCTTGTTTGAATTGAATCAAAATCCTCGAAACCCAAATGGGGGCCAATGAAGAGTCAAACAAACGAACGATTTGAGGGTCGTCCCATTGGTCTTTCTGAACGATTTTACACAAAGAATCTCTACTAATGTGTTGAAAATAATTGAGGGGATTTGCTTTGGAGACGAAAGGGTACCGGATAATACAGAGAAAACCAGTGAACCAAATCAAAGGACAAGATTGATTGAACGAGAAATGATTAGGGTTTAAAGACAGGAAAGGGCTCACTCTGTGAGTGTGAGGGATGATGATTCTACGATTGATGAAGAAGAGACTGCGAAAAGAAAAGAGCATTTTGGAGAAGAAACTCGAAGCAGCTTCAATTAGTTTCATTGTTCAAAGAAGAAGTGATTGAATTTGCTTTTGCTTTTGCATTTGCATTGCTGGTGTTTTGTTGAATGCAAAAGCATAACCATATAGTAGGGTTTATGAGCGGATTAAAGGTTTTGAGTTTTTCGCTTTTGACTGTAATTTTGCGAAGTGAAAGCGTTATTCATATTCGGCGGCGCAGCAGGACTTTTATTGTTTTACTTTTCCTTCTCTTATTATTATTATTATTATTACTTTAAAACACAGCTAAAAAATACTTGCAAGAAGTTAATTTAATTATAATTATAGTGGTAAAATTTACTTTTGAAATTCTATTTATAAATAGTTTGTATAAGTAATATTAATATTTTGGCGAGAGTTACCTTATTATTAGTGTACGGTATAAACTTTTTATATGAATAATGTTTATAATTAATTCAAATATTATTTATATAAAAAAATATTAAAATATTTATCAGATAACAGTTTTCACTTATTTTTTTAATTTAAATATATTAAAAATTAAAATTTTAATTTAAATATATCAAAAATTAAAAATTTTTTCTTTTTGTAAGTAGTAAAAATCAAATCTTAAACATTTAATAACGCATAAGAAAATATAATAATTAAGTTAAGCAACTCATTAATATACAGTTTCTGTATGTTACGCCCACACACATAAATAATGATAAAATAAATCTTATTATTATTTATGTGTGTAGACGTAACATACAAAAACTGTATGTTAAGCAATTCCTTAAGTTAATTATTCATATCCAATTCGCTTGTGCTCCATAGCATAAGCACCGTTCGATGATCAGTAGACAGTGGTGACGCCCAACTGAAATTATATCAATTAAGTTAATTATTATAACTAAAGCAATATACGAAAAATATGATAATTTTAATATTAAGTTTTATGTTCTATTTTGTAATGAAATAAGGGTACCGAAAACCAGAAGTACCAGGACCCCATCTAGTTACATTGAATACGACAATGTGACCCCATTTTTTTTTTTTTTTATAGTATAATGTTTAATTACCATCCAATGCACCAGTTTCTCAAGAATATGCCATGTGAATTTACTCCTCATCAAGCCGAATTTAATTTCACGTTCAGTTCTCAACTAAATAGACCATCTTTTAACTCAAGCTTGTGATTTTCTGCATAAACAATTGATTCCCAAGCATGTTTTAAGCGACAAGAAACCACATATCGCATAATAGTTTTAATTATTGCAATGGGATAACTAATTACAATATGGAAGAAAATCAGTAATCAAAACCAAAAACACAATCTCTGTTATCATGTGTTTGGACTCTAGGGTTACAGTCAAGCACCAAGCAACCAAAATTGAACAGGTATGGTAGCCAGCCAGCCAATTCCAAAGCAAAATGCAGCAGAGCAAAGAAAAAATTCAATTAGTTTTAAGTACACTGAAAATGTTTCAATTGATACAAGAGCAAAAATTTAAACATTTCCCTACTCCATAACAGCTAAACCAGCGGAGCCTGAGCTTGATCAGAAAGAACTTGCCCACAGTCACAGCAAAAAATAAATACAGGCAAGTTCTCTCTGTACTAATACTTTTCAAGAGAACATGACTCCAATCTTCTTAGCAAAGTCATCTCCATCTTCATCTTCAAAGTATTCTTCTTCGCCCTCTGCATTTTCACCTTCTTCATAATTATAATCCCCTTCATCACCCTGCTCATATTCATACTCTCCATCCCTCTCATCATCTGCTTCAAGAGCATGTTCTTCAATCCCTTCCTCAGCAATCATCCCATCTTCAGCCTCAACCTCACTTGCATTTGGCAGTTGAGAAGACTTGTCATGGGTTGCTTCATTTTTACCTTCAGTTTCTTTGACAGCACCAGCTTCCTCATTGTTGGATACTTCCTTGGATACAGTTGAAACAGCACTTTGTGCTGCAGTATTATTGGAGCTACCAACCAAGCTTCCTTGACTTTCTTTTTGATTATTGACTTCCAAATTGACAGAAGATTTTTCAATGGAAGTTGATGTTGTTGCTCCAGCTCCTCTTTTTCTTTTCAGAATCTCGCTAAAGGGCATTGGACCGTCAAATGAAAGGCCACCTTCAGGTTGTCCATGATCCTCTAAGCTTTTCCTCTTTCGAAGAGATTGTTGCTCCTTACTCTCTGCATTCCTTTGACCTTTTAGCTCAGAAAGACTTTTAGGACCAGCAAAATCAGTATCTCTGTCATCCATCATCTCTTTTCTCATCATTCTGGACCCCCTGAAGTTTCTTCCTCCATTGTAATCATCCTCTACTCTTCCTTTTATTCTGTCACGAAGCCTCCCCTGGTGTGACGTCTGAGGCCTACCAGGTGACACAGAGCCCCAATTCCTTCCCCTGTCCAGATCCCTTTCTGACTGTAAATCACTACCACTGACTGGAGATCTCCTTGGAAGCTTTATTCTGCCACGGAGACGACCACTAAGGGAGATCTCCTGGGAAGCTAAATGCCGTGAGTCTCTTCGAGTAGAACTGCGGTGAGATTGCTCTTCCAATTGGTTGTCAGGGGCATAGTCGGGGCTGACGACTGATCTGAGCCCATTAGCCCTCCGATGCTTTGACAAACGATATCGTAAATCTGATTCATTAATTTGATTATGTGTTTCAGACTTCGAGTAACTCCTCCTTTCCTGATTAGATGAACCACCCACTAACACTCTATCAGATGCAGCCATGCGCTGTTCCCAAGCATACGGCCCCTGCATACTGATATGGTCATATGAGCCAATGTCATATCCTCGTGGATCACGAAATGTTTCTCCTCCCATTTCAGTCAATGAACTGTAATCAACAGAGCGGCCAATATCATATTCATTCACTGAGTTCAAGTCCCTTCCTTCATGCCCTCTTGTTCTACCATATTGATCTTCATCATGATAATAATCAGAGTCTCTGAGCTCATCGTCAACAAGAACATCAAATCCAGGAGAGGACTCCCTCAAAAACTCATCAGCATCCTTGCCCTGCTGGAAACTTTGATCATCCAGTACATGAGCCTGATGCAAATGATTAGAGCGGATCAAAGAGTTACTATTGATGGCAGAAGGAATGTTTGTAGCTTTATATCGAGGAAATTCATCATCTGTGCCAGAACGAGGTGGTGCATTTCTTTCATTGCCAGCAGTATTTCGTGGGAAAGCAGTTTCAGCTTTAAGAGTAGGCTTATGGGCTTCAAGACGTCCTGCAACTGCCTTTGGTATGTTTGCTGGGGGAACCTTCTGCTCTTGATTGCACTTTTGTAGGACACCAGAAGCCTTCTTCAAAGTTGGAGGTTCATTAGTTGGGGCAGCTGCTGTAGGCTGCGGGGCTTTAGTAACAGTATTATTTGGTCCGTGCAGAAAAGCACATTTGTCACCTTTTATGCAAAGTCCCTTTTGAAAGAAAATGCATGGGACTGCTTGTTTACCCGAGTTGCTTGAGGCATGTGCAGCAAGCATCATTGCTGAGTGTGATGAAGGAAAATAAGATCCAGTAGAGGCTGCCGTTTGGGTTCCTAGTAGGCCATCAAGGGGCTGAAAAGGATGACATCAAAATTCCACATCAATGATGTAGCAGAGATAAATGGAAACCACATAAATAAATCCAAAAGAACTGCTGACTTTATTGTCCAATGGTTTCAAAATCAACTAGATTCTACTCACTTCTAGAATCTATTTGATATGCTTATAATACAAAATGATTACAATAGTAGAAACGTAAAGAGCTTACCGGGTGACGGAATCCACACTTGGGATTCAAACAATTACCATTCAACCAGAAATAACAGTCCCTGGGGTTAACCCTGGCATATTCACTATGTCGATACTCGCATTCACTCCCCTGTTGACAATAAAAACAAAATCAAAGGCATCAATGACACAATTCAACAACCATTAGAACTAGTTAACCAAACAACTAGCAGCAACACAACATCAAGGGATGAAAAGCATCTCGACAACAAGTAATACATTAATAACTCATTATGAATATATTAAGCATTTATAACTGATGTCGAGATATATCTACTTCACTGATCATGTTTTCACAAACTGATAACATGTGTCATGCAAAGAAGCATTGACCAGGAGATCACTATGCGAACCAAACAAGTTAGCATTTTGGACACTTGCGCACAACATTAATGAAAATGTCTAGAAAGATTACTCGTCTTTCCCCAAAACAATTGGGATTGGAGGTATCAACACAGCAACAATGTTTTGCCAATACATTTCTAACATTAGATCCACAATTAAAGCAACTCAAATCAGTCTCCATCGGTCGCAATTCACAGCTTTGCAAGAAACCCTAACAATATCCACAATCTTACTGAAACTGAATGGATATCACAGAGGCAGACTTTAATTATTAAATTAATAGTGAATCTGAAAACCCTAATTAGAAAAACAATTAAGGCAAGATCTCATAATCATGCTATCAAATTTTGATCCAAAAAAAAAAAAACCTAAAAATAGACAGAGAGTGAGAGTAAAAGAGGGACCTTTTTGCAGGTTAAAGGAGAAGCAAGAAAGTAAACGCAATCGGTGCTTCTCTTTAAGGCTTCTTCTTCAGCTGTTGTTGATGCCGTCGACACTTGCTGCTGCTGTTGATTTTGTTGCTGAGCTGCTGCTGCTGCTGCCGCGACGACCATGGCGCTGGCGTTGGTGGCTCTTTTCTCTTTTGCTGGGGGACAAATTCAGATCGAATTGATAATAATAACAATAACAATAATAATTCTCTTTAAGAAGGAAAAGACCCGATAACCCGAATCAAGATCCGAATCCAAACTGGGAGGGGAAGAGAGCCGCCACGAAGAAACAAGAAGAAGAAGAGAAGAGAGAGAATGCGATTATGAGAGATGTGTATAAAAAGAAGGCCAAAGGCTAAGCCTTTTGAGTTTTGAGCTTTTTTTTTCTTTTTTTTTCCTTTTCTTTTTGGGTTTTATTAGTTTATTTGTTTATATTATATTTAAGGTGGACAGATGAGATGCGACTTGGGAGAGTTGAGAGACACTTGAGATGATGTTTTGTTAAGAGTTGCGCTTGCTGTTGCTAGTGGCCGAGTTTCGTTGTGCAATGTCTTGTTTGCCTGCTGACTCGACACGCCCCGACGCGTGGCTCTTTCTTATTGGCACCTGGGTACTTGTTATTCTTTGTCGGCTTCTTCCAAGTCCTACAGCAGAGATGGAGTTAACGTCTCGTCATTTTCTCCGTGATTTTTTCAATTAATTCAGGCACTGAAGGTTCTTAAACCTTCATTAACCCGATCCATGACAATTTAATGTTAAACGGAGGAAGAATTATATCTGATTTATTCCTATATAATTCTAGAAATATCTTCTTGTGTTTATATAGATTCGGTGAATTGAGTTTAAGTACTTAGGAGTAAACATTTAACTTGATCGGATCTAAAATTAAAGAAATGACGACCCAACCCAATTGGATACAAATGAAGTGGTGTTTTTTTCCAACCCAACCGGATCACAATGCAATCGGGCAAGAAAGTGATACAATTAAAAAAGATTAAATTAGAAAACTAAAAGCTAGAATCCTCAATCTTACAAAGGTGGCCATTTATCGACGCCACCACAAGCACCCACAAACCGCGACTTGCCAATTTGGCCAGTCTACACTTCATCAACTGCTAGAAATGATAATTTTGTTGGGTCTGACTAAAAAAAATTAAAATCCGATTGTAAAAAAATTTAAATATTTATGATTCGGATCGGTCTAACTTGATATTACTGAAATTTATTTTTAAAATTTAAATTTATTAATATTTTATAATTTTATAATCACTTACTAAATTTATGTATGTTATTTTTAATTTTTATTCTCTTTCTAATTATAATACCATGAATATAAAATAAAAAATAATTATTTAATTTAAAATAATTAATACAAAGTAAAATATATAATATAATTAATCACAAAATAATTCACAAAATAATCAATTGATAAGAATAATTTTTATAATTCAATTTCACAGTTGGCATTAAAAAATAAAAATATACAATGCAATTAAATTAAAAAACACAATCCATTCCACAATTATTTCAACCCTACACACAATTCAATTATAAAATCTAACATTAAAAATGCATAATGCAATTAAATTAAAAACACTCAATGTAATTACACAAGTATTTCAATAATACACAATTCAATAAAATAATCTAATTCAATTCAACTATCCAACATAAAAAAAAAATAAAAGTTCATGTCTTATATAAATAAAAATTCATGTCTTTTCTTATTTTATTCTTTTTTTTTACATAGGTTCGGGTCGGTATTCAATCCGATCTTATCCAAATTTTGATTGAGCCTAAATTTTTTGACTCGAGCCCTATTCGAAACTCAAAAATTTGGGACAAAGCTCAAAAAATTCAAGTCGGATCAATCGGATAAAAAATCAGGCCGGGTCAAATTACCAAGCCTATCAATTGCTGTAACTTGCTCCACCTTGACAACCACTTTTTTAGATCCAAATCTAGTGACTTTGTTTATGGTAAATTTATATTATATTAATAATTAATTTCAAATTTTCATGGTACTTATTTATAATTATTTATATAAATCATGTAATGTGTGATTGTGATGTAATAATATAACTATTATTTGAATGTAAATTGAAAAGTATTATAATTTAGATAATTTGCTTTACTTACTCAGTATATTTGGTTTACCCATCATAATCTGTACATACACATATATTGCAGCCTATCAAACTTTTGTTCTAATCCAAATCGATCATATTATTTTCGAATCAAATTAGATCACATTATAAGTTCTTATTGAGTTTGAATGACCCCCACCCCCCAAATTCATTTGATTCAAGCCTAAATTTTCCACCTGCAAAATGCACTCTAGTATTCAATTTGATGTTTAGTGATTGAGAATTAGTTAGATCTAGATTTCTTTTGAAATTTAGCCAAAAAATCCTCTTTCGATATTTTTTATTTTTATTTATAGACTAAGAGATGCAGGATTGGTTGGTTAGATTTGAATACTCAACATTTGTTCCCTTACTTTAATAACTATTTTTTTATCTATATCATTAGTAATCATATATTGTTGCTTACCAATAGTTCTAAATTTGACTGTTGTTTATTTTTCTTTGAAAATATCAAATATATCATTTAGTATATATTAATTTTCTTTGCGTGATTAACATAAACTATATCTGTTATTGATTTAAATGATATTTCCTAAGTTAACCTTAGTTTTCATAGTATTTTCACTTCATGATAAAAGCTCATTAAAATTTGAATGCGAAAGAGGGACTATGGGGATCAAATGATTTTAAACTTTTAACATTATAAATATAAAATATTAGTATGTTTGCTAAAAGAAAAGTATTATTCTATCTTTTACACAAATAAATATGTTAAATTTTTATAATTTTTAAACAATAACGACAACAACAACAACAATAATTCTTTTTGAATAATTATCAAAATAATAAAAGTAATCTTAATCATTTTAATCTCAGTAACCAATGTCTCTATTTTATTGGGCCCTCAATATTGTAAGGCGAAGTCATCACTCATGGAAGAGCTACTACCACCTTACTAATATTCTTATAAAACCCTTTTAATTTACATTTTTCACCTTTATTAAGATTACCTTAAAAGACAAAAGGGAAAATATCATTATACATAACCTCTCTCTTATAATTAAGTTCTTTCTCTTTCGTTAGTTGCCATTTTTTTCCCTTGGAGTTAGCAAATAACTTGCATGAAATATGAAAAATTCTTGTGTATTCTTATTTAATTGGGCATGTATTTTGGTTTCGGCATATAAATATAGTCTTTGTATATTGAAAAATACCTTAAAGACACTTGCTATTAAACATATTACACCTATATTCTTATTCTTTTGTTTTCTCATACAGTAATCCCTTTATAATAGTATTTTTGGTATATTAATTAGTTTATCTATAAAAAAAAGCTTTGTATGGAGTATAATACCCCAAGTAGAGCATGCAACAAGGAGATTGACCACACACATAAGAAGCTTGCTCGAAGATGAAGAGACATCAGGCGCAATTGATTAGTGGAATGCAAGGCAAATTTGCAGAGTCCCAAGTCAATGACCTAGTTAGTGATAGTTATTGACACGTCAATGGCAGTTATCCAAACGTAAGGCCTTCCCTGAGATATCGAGAAGGAAACCTATTTAGCGATAGTAAAGGAATTGCTGGTAACATGACTTATAGATGAAAGAACATGCAATAATGGATGCTCTATACCTAGATAGCCATAAATTAGATTTCAAAAAAGGGTAAAAAGGTTGGACCAAAAAAAAAGAATAGAAAAAGAATTAAAGGGCATATTTTTATGAAAAAGAGATTATCAAAATTTAGAGAGAGTATGACTGTGTAAAATAAAGCTAGTGAGAGGCCATAAGATTAGTGGTGTAATTTTTCTAAAGTAGACCTAGATTGCTGACTTGAGTGTCGGAGGATTTACACTGGAAAAACACTGACGTCCTCCTAATTAGTTGTTCTCTATGTAGGGATACGAAGAGGAGAAACGACAATTTAAAACAACTAGTTTAAGTACTTAAATATTATTTAATAGATGAAAATGGGGAAAAGCCCTGCTCGTAGAGGAGCAAAGCAGCTTAAGATTATCTCTTTCTAATCATAGGTTTGAGTGTTGACAAAGAATTCTGGTGAGAAGTAAGTAGACCAAACTTTGCATTAATATTTTTTGGCACAGTATGTAAGGTCCGAACAAAAAGCTGTCATTGACAAAACAAGACAAAATGAGGAGAAAGAATATAATTATAGAAGTAGGAGGAAGTGGCTCTCAGGGAAGGGAACCTAGGTTTGATAAAGCCATTACCTTGAAATAGTAATTGAAGCAAGGAAAAAAAAACAGTCTACGAAAGAATGAAACGAATGGGAAAAAAACAAATAGAGACTCTTACAAACATCTTATTTAAGCTAAGGAGTGAGCAAAAGAAAGTTTGCAATGGAAACACGAAGAGTAACAGTACTACCCCGGAGCAGCGCAGAAGATAGAACTGTAATGAAATATTCACCACAATACGAAATGCTTTAACGATCAATCCCTGTACTAAGAAATCAACACTTGGAGAGTTTGAACGTGGATTATAGTGACATAAGGGTATATGCCAAAGGAAAGAATCTAAGGCAACACTGTATTATATTAAATAAAAATGAGATCAGGTTGTCACACGAGATCCTAGTCGAGCCATAGAACTCAAAGGAAAAGTGCGAAGGTTGGCATAAGTCATCAATGAGATGCAGAGTTGTGGAGGAGCACCGAGTTAAAGAATAATTTTAAATGGAAAATTTCCCCTTTCAATAGAAATCATTAGCACTAAAATCTCGAGAGATTTTTATTTTTTTCATTTAAAGCATGCCAAGAGAATTAACCTTTGATGCACATCGAGCATTTTAATGATATGATTGGAGTGCAGGGTTTGTCTTAAGCCTAGAGGTACAAAGTGTGCCCATTGACCTTTGAAAGGCAGGTACACTAGTGGTATCAAAAACTACCACACGAAAGCATTAAGTCTTTTGAGCAGATGTCCTAGGAGTTTGCAAAACAATTTGAAGGTATTATGGTCCTAGAAGATGACATGGTGGAGCTAATGAGCATGAAGTAAAAGAGAGCAAATCTCTTCGAGACTTCGTTAAAAGGTATCATTAGGCTATTCTTGACCTTGAGGCTTTCAATCACTCTCAGGCCTTAAGAAAGCTTAAGGAAGAAGTAAAGATCAGACGTCTCTAGTATAATTTAAGAAGTCATATTGTACAGTCTTATTCCGTAGCATACGAGCAGGCAAAAAGAGATATAGAAATTGAGGATGAAAAAGCCATAAAAATTAGGAGTGAACAAATTTATGAATGTAGGCGGAAAGAAAATAGAATCTTAAAGGAAGCTGACCTACCAAAACAGAAGGAACACCTTATTTAAGGAGTAGGCGCAAGACTGCAAGCATTATTTTATCATATATATCAAAGGTAACTTCAATTGCAGCGCAATAATGCCAAGCCACCTCATTCTTTAACCAAAAAATTAATAAAAGAAATCGAGCATATGTTTAACCAACCTCGGTATAATGCACTGATAGCATGCCACTTCTGCAACCTGAAAGATAATAGACTAGGATTATTACATTCAAACCCCTCATAAAATGGTATACATAAAGAAAAACTATGCAAATGATTGAGCAGAGTAGGGGTTATAGGCAATACACTCCATTGAAGGTGCCACATAATAAGTTGTATCATATGATAAATAATCGTGGTCTGCTCTATCCTTTTATACCAATTGCAAAAGCACTTGGAAGACGAGACCAAAGTTGATTATATGAGTTTCACGCCACTCATAACCACACAACAGCCTAGTGTAGAGACTTTAAAAGCTAAATTGAAGATTTTGTGAGGAATCACTACTTAGATGATGTCGTCAAGAGCACCAGTCCAGCTGTGGATAAATTATCTAGAGTAGACCAGAATGCGAGAAATATGAGTCGAGAGCAGTCTACTATTAGAGTTATAGTCTAGGGAGCAACGACGACAGGAGATTCTAATAGGGTAAGGAAAAACTATTGAAGTATATACCTTTAACACCTCAATTACAATACAGGCAAAAATAAGGCAAATGTCAATCATGTGGACAAATGAAGATAAAGAATGAATATTATATGCACATGAGGATTCTCTGGTGATTGGGGTCAAAGTCAGTGGATGTTCTGTTTAAATCAACCTTTGACGAGATAAAGATCGCAAACTTGAGATTAGAACATACTAATACATCTTTGAAATGATTTAGTGAGGGTAGATTAATTCCTTTTGGTATAGTAGAACTACCAATCATATTTGGCTTTACCTGATTCCAGAAAGCAATGATACTAGACTTTATTATGGTTGAAGAAAATAGCCCGTATCAAATGATTTTATGATGGTCTTTCTTGAGGATGAGCAAGGCAGTGAAAAGCTTTAAATCTCAAAACCTGCTCAAAGGCTGGGCTAGAAACCGCATTTGGCGGGGATCTAGTCATTTAAGTTATGACCAGCAAACCATATTAAAATTTTAAAAAAATTACTAGGTAGTGAAAAGCTTCAAGTGGATGTCACTGACCGCAATCGTGACTCTCAAGATATGCGCTTGTACGCTAATATCGACGAGATTGTGCTGATTGTAGGAGACGTGCTTCAAGAGTTTGTGTGTCCAGAAATATTATGGACCTAGACTCTTTGGAGTTCAGGCAGGTCGACCCGGTTGAGTTTAGCGAGCTTGTCGCTAGTCGAGGATTTAACATGAAAGAGGGGTCTAGGCAAAGCCCTATACACACTGGTTAGGGACTAAACCCGTTCTCCTGATGAGCCCAAGGCAGGGCGAAACCAGTCGATATTGTGCTACTTCTATTAGGCTTACTCTCGTAATATGGGATGCGGGAGTGCCGCACGGGCTTGAAACCTCTCATCCCGTGACAAATGCTCTAGTCTGCTTGAAGGCAAGAGCACAAGCCACATTTGCCAGGGATCTGGTCATTTGAGTTATGACTAGCAAACCATATTAATATTTTTAAAAAATTTTTAAAGTATTGAAAAGCTTTAAGTTTCAAAGCTTACTCAAATGTGAGACCAAAAGTCACGTTTGTTAGGGATCTAATTGTTTAAGTCATGATCAGCAGACCATATTAATATTTTGAAAATTTTTTCAAGGTAGTGAAAGGCTTCAAGTCTCAAATTCTGCTCAAAGGCAAGACTAGAAGCCATGTTTGCTAAAGATCTGGTCGTTTGAATTATGATTAGCAAACCATGTTAAGGTTTGAAAAATTTTCTAAAACATTGAAAGGTCTGAAGTCTCAAAGCCTGCTCAAAAGCTAAACTAAAAAACATCTACTCAGTGAAAAGGCAACTAGTAGACTGAAATTATATAAATATCAAAGGAATAAAAGATAGAACAACTACCAATTATAAAATATTCATTAAATGACTTCAAAGTTCATAGTATGTTGTTTGCAATAAGGGTCATTAAGGCAATTAAGAGGATGATAGGCTCGGAGGAACATCACTACCCGCTAAATCATCAGATAAGGGAGTAAGAGGAATCTCACCGATTGCACCTGGTAGGGTATGAAAATCAATGACTTTAGTAGGTTCAAGTAGGGGAGAAATGGTCACTTTAGCCACAGTTGCCTTTACTCCAATCGCCACTTTACTCGTAGCCTCTGCTTTTACTTCTTTTGCTTTAGAAACCTCCTCGTTCATGTATTTATTTACACCAATAGATAGATTTTTCATGTTTAGATTAGAATGTTCCCTTTAAAAGACTGCCATGATGCATCGATATGAGTGCTACAATCTGTCGATATAGTTATCTTCAATCTTTTTCTCCAAAGATTCGATCCACTCCCTATATTTATCTTGAAGGGATTTTAGCCGAGACTCATAAGAAGCTTTTTAGGTTTTTAGATCCTCTTAGAGCTAGCACAAATCTCTTTTTTAACTTAACTACCTTTGCATCTACTAGAGATACCTATTTCATCAGCTTGAGGTTTTGAGGTTAAGATTTACTGCTCTCTTCTCTACTTATTAGGCCTTATTCTTAACTGACTAGATATTTTCTTTCATTTTTTGATCGTACTAACCAACTTTAACCTTGTAATATGAAGCCATGTAGTCTAAATGAAAAGCACTAAACTAGAGGGCCCTCAATAATTCCCCAAGTGTCTTAACATCAAAGTTCGCTAAGTCCTTTTTCTTCGTAAGGGTGGAGAATTCATTGATGTAAGGCACTAAGTATTCTAGTCTGTTATTAGGTAACGAAGGTTTGAGGCCGATAAAAATTTACAGTAGAGTAAGACTAGCACTACTTACAGCTCTATTGGTCTCACATATCTTGCAAGTAAAGGGTGGCAAAATCTTAAAAAAGAGAACTTTTTCATCGATGCTGGGGCATTTTTCCTGAGGAGTTTCTTTACTCCAATCTTCCCTAACACCACTAAAATGCAGGCATTTTTTGTTGAAGGCTTTAACTAAGGTGTGTTCCATAGTAAAAGTGTCAGACACAAGATGTGACTCAATCATATTACAAGTAAATAATAGATTCCTATATAAGTAGGAATTTGATAAAGTGATCTCAACCTTCTTGAGCAAGCTATATTTTATGCCATAGGAAACACCCTAGAAATTTGCAAAACAAATAGAGAATTATGAGTATGAGATAAATTACCTGACCATCAATAAGTAAAAGGCATTTAAAATTGGCAAACAACATAGAACACAAAAATGAGAAGGGATATGAATATTCTTACGATCAGTCGATGCCATTTGACCCTAAAGACCACTGATAAAGAAAAATATAATCTTTTAGTCTCCCCCTCCAGTCAAGAGATTAGTTATAGGTTTTTTAGTCTTAGTACTTAACATAAAATAGTACAATCTAGCATCCTTAAGGCTTCTTTTTTATTGGTATAGGTGCTTAACCTCATCAATCACTTGATCAGTTAATCCATACCTGTTTCACAGGACGAACAAACGGGAAAGCACTCTCTACCTATTGAGATTTAGCTGACCAAGAGCTAAATGTAACCTATCCAGCATTTGGACAAAGTAAAGTTACAGAGGAAGCGTCTTTCCTAGTTTAAAATACTATGTGAATAGAGTAACATATCCTGTTGGAGATTAATTATGGGTATCTTTCTTTTCGAGGATCTTAAATCTATAATATCAGGAATTTTATACACTTTGCGCAACTCTTCAAGGTCACCTATAGTGGTCATGTAGGTCATGAAATCAACAGAATAATTTTTAGCTCAGGTTCTACCACTATTTTTTTTCTTTCCTGGTCGTACTTTTCTGGTAAGGATTTTTCACTTAAATCCTCCCTTGTATGGTCATTTAGAGTTTTCTCTAAATTAGAAGACTTATTCTTGTCGCTTTCATTCAATAAAGTGGAAGCCTCAAAAGATGTCTTCCTAGCACTACCCTTAACATTAGGGTTTTTTTATGGTTCTAAAGGAATCATAGGGTCAAAAATTGACTCCTCAAGAAGATTGGATAAGAAAGTTAGTTTGTCATCGTTATCATCAATTTCAATTATCTTACCCTTCCCTTCCTAAAACACTATTGACATATAAAAATATAAATTTCATTAAACCTAAGTAAAATGGTAAATACCTAGTGCTAAAACGAGATGAAAAAAAAATTTGGAGCATAGTTGACAAGGTAAGAGAAACATGATATAGTCCTAGTTTTAGGTGATAGGCCGACCACAGAAGAAGAAAAATAAAAATTAAAGAAGAAAAAAGATAGAACTTTTTACAAAGTGGATAATCTTTTACAAAATAGAGCCTTTAAGAATGTCAAAAACCCTTAATAAAGGCATCATTTAATGACGCTAATCCCAAAGGGCATGATGGCTTATAGCTGTCAATTTGAAATTCCAATGCCAAGACCAATCATTGCCACCTAATCCAAACTTGGTGATGTCACGACTATTGAATTACATAGAATTCTAATAATTCAGGGATAGAAAGGAATCAATAGGCAATAATTTATCTAGTATAAGACTTATCTAGTAGCAGGAGAACTTCTAAGTTTCTAGTCTTGTCATTCATGATTGCATTATCAACACTAGAAACTAAAAGGACTAGTGTTTGGGGTATAATACCTTGGGCAGAGTGTCCAACGAGGAAATTCTTGCTCATTTATAAAGAGATATTTGGAGACCACGCACACAAGCAACTTGCTCAAATATGAACAGACATTAGGCGTAATTGCTTAGCAGAATGAGAGGCAAATCTGGACAGTCCCAAGATAGCAACCTAGACAACAACAATTATTGACACTTCAATGTCAATTATCTGCACGTATGGCCTTCCATGAGATATCGAGAAGGAAAACTACTTAACGATAATTAAGGAACTGCTAGCAACATGACTTATGGATAGAAGAATAATGAAGGCTTTATGCCTAGGCAGGCTGTAAATTAAATTTCAAATGACGATAAAGAGGTTGGACAAAAAGGAGAATAGAGAAAGAATTAGAGGGGTCATATTTGAAAAAAAAAGATCAAATTTGGGGAGAGTGAAATTGTGTAAAAAAAAAAAAAAACTAGTGAGAGGCCATAAGATTAGTGGTGTAATTTTTCCAAAATAAACTTAGATTACTGATTTGAGTGTTAGATAGTTTACGTTGGGAAACTACCGGCGTCCCCTTAACTAGTTTTTCAGTGTGTAGGGATATGAAGAGGAGAAAAACTACATCATAAGCCTTGCTTGTAGAGGAACAAAATAGCTTAAGATTGTCCCCTTCTGATCATAGGTTTGAGTGTTGATGAGAAATTCTAGTTAGAAGCAAGCAGACCAAACTTTGCATCAACATAATTAACAAATTAACCTTAAAAGGAAAATTTCTATAAAGTTGTAATGTTTTTATATATTGTAATCTTTATTGAAATTACCCTAAAAGATGAAAAGAAAAATATCATTATTTGCTTGGTTTTTTTTTTTTAAGTTTGCAAATCGCTTGCATGTGAAATATGAAAAATTCTTTGTATCCTTAGTTAATTGGATCTTTACTTTTGGCAATTGGGTTTTGATTTGTAAAAGTTTTTTTTTTTTGTTTTGAAAATTTTGCATATGCTTCTCAAGCCATGTCTATTTTCAATTTTTTTTTTTTCATGTAGCATTGCCTTAAAAACTAGTAAGACATGTACATATTCTATGTTTCTAGAAGAAAGCAATAACATACATTGATAATTTAGAAAGGAAGAACTTGGAGGGCAGTTTTGAAATCACTGGGTGTTATTGGGTTATCCATGGGGGAATGGTTTTGTGAGGAATTTTTAGGGGTGTCAAATCTCGAGTCCACTTATGAACACTGAGGATACATAGCTTTCAAATCCATTGGGCCAGAGACTGGGTTCAAGGCTAACACAGATCCTTTAAAGGTGTCAATTGCTCAAAAGTGACTTCTTTGCAAAGCCAAGCATATTTCCTTGGCTAATTTGTATTTGAAGCTGGTAACTAGCTGAACAGTAACCACAGAATTTGAAGCTCTTTATATTCAGTTGATACTATAAGCATGGTTCTATAATTCTCTAAGAGAAATACAATGCTGAAATTCAAGAAGCTGCAACTGAGGGCTAAAATGCAGAATTTTGTCTACTTACATGTTACAAGCTAGTAGTAAACTCATACAAAGGTTCTCAACTTATACGTAGCTATAGAAGAACTTTTTCAAGTATCCGAGGATCATAGAAACCAGATAGCAACTGCAAACTGTTTCTTAAATGCAAATGCAAAAGCCTCTGAAGTAATTCCTCTGTGCAGCTTATGGAACAGATACCATATCCGCAAAGTAATAATGCTCGAGTGCGTCATCAACTGTGATTCTCTCTTTCGGATCCATGCATAGCATTTTCTGGGAAGTGAAAACACAAGCATAAGCACCAAGAAACAAGACAAACTTGCAGTACACCTACTGGTTCAAGTAGTGTACTGCAAGTTATTTGAAAAAAAAAAAAAATAGAGAGAGACAAGTTGCTTGTCATTAAAGTATAATAAAATGTAGAATACCTGAAGAAGATCGATACCAGCTGGCTCAAGACCTGGTAGTTGTGTTGCCAGATCCTGCATATGGGATTGTAATTCTTCTCAATGCAAGAAGGAAGATCATCTTGAGGGGGGGAAAAAAGACTATGCTTTAGAATTGGCGTTACCTTGGGCTCACTCTTTGCGTAACAGTCGAGAAATTTGAAAAACGTGGTCACCCCAGGCAGGGTTTCTTCGCTTGGTGTACCCATTAGCCTTTGCATAAGAAAACAGATGTAAAGGAGTTTTTTTTTTTTTTTTTGGGTTTTTTTTCCTTTTGGGGTGGGGGGGGGGGGATTGGTTGAAAAATAAAAAGGAATTGGTTGGCATGCTTATGTGCTCAAACAATTACAGTACCTGAAAATACTGTTCCTTTCATGAAACTCAGTTGTACCGTCAAATAGAGGCTTCTGACTCACCATCTCAGCAAATATACACCCTACAGACCACACATCAGCTGAAAAGGAGTATGTAGGGAAGCCAAGGAGAATTTCAAGTGCCTTGCAGGATGGTGATACATTCTGGAAAATAGAAAGTAAAAGAAATGAGAAAGCTTGGTCCCACCAAACCAAAAGAAACCGGTGTAGCAACTTTGAGGTTTACGTTAAACATTTTTGTAAAACAGAAGCATTTCCACTGATGGACTCAAGTAGTTGAAATGAATGACTTGTTATACCATTTTTGGTACTGACGATTTAGGATTCAACCAAGGAATCACCATAAAAGGGATTGGAAGTTTTAATTGATACATAATAAATTTTATGAAGATAAATCTGCTAACATTGACATATAAGATAGAGAACATGAATCCAGCTTATCCTAACGTTTGATGCTTTAATAACATTTGAATCATAGGCAAGAAAATCCCAATGGCTAACGGGAAATTTCAGTGCTTTTGTTTTTTGAACAGGAGATTCTTGTCCTTACCATCCCAACATCTGCTAGTTTCACCCAGTAATTGCTCATATTTATCAGCACTTGATGAGGATTCAAGCGTCCATGAATACATTTGATCGAATGGTATAATGAGATACCATGGAGAATCTGATTCAGAAGGACCTGCCAGGATTGATTGAAAACCAAAGCTGAGAAAAAAAATATTTCTGAAGCTAACCTCAGAATTTGTGCATATGCTAATATGTATACTTGGCACAACTGGCATCTATTTCTACAAAATTATCTAGTTTTGTTCAGAATATGATAAGATTACAAAATGCTTGCTGGCAAAATTTTACATAAATGACATATATGCATCCGGCATTGCTTGCTTGCTTGCATAAGAACAGTAATTCACTGCCGTAAGCATTCATTAGATTAAGAAACAGAGAAAGTCCCAGTTCAGCTTCAATAAGATAAGCAACAGAAAAGTACTAAAGAAACAAGTTTATGTGAAAGAAATGCTGATTGCTAATAACGTATTGCTGACTCACTTTTACTATCTTCGGATTTTTTATTTTCTCTGGAAACCTCTTTATGACAGTTTTAAGATCCAGGCCCGCACACTCAAAAACTTGATACACATGCTTGCTATTCTCTTCGTTCACAACGTCCAGCAATCTGTCATTCAAAGTACCATCCAAATCCAATCATCCTTAATCCTGTCTATTATATTAATCTCAAAAGACATTGACTCTTCACTACTGTAACTTTTACTTCCTAATAACTAGTCACTTATACATGGCAAGTAAAAGCAACAAATGTTTGTAATTAGAAGGTTTCAAATTCAATAGAAACCTGAGAATATGGGGATGCTCCATCACTTTCAGAAGGGAAATTTTAGTTAGTATTGAGCTTGGAACACCTTCACTGCTGTCTCGAATAAAAACTGCCTTGAGAAGTACAGTCTCATCAGTCTCAGTATCTTTACACCTATAAACGCTGCCAAATTCATCCCTTCCTATCACCTCGAGTGCACTGTACTGAAAATTCTCACGCCCACAAATTAAAAGAAGAATTACTACCAATGGAACATTGTTAATGTCAGAGTCATACCACCTCAAACCGAGACCAAAACCAAATAAATTCCATACCTTTGCCATCTCCGCCAGTCCCAAAAAAAAGGGGTCCTAGCCAAAGATGAATGTTAAGGTCACTTCCCCCACCTACAAATGAAATATAAGTTAAATCCAAGACCTAAAACAGAAGCTACATAAGTAGAATTCAACAGTGAAATGCATTAATGAAAAAATGAAACTCCTACTCAATTGAAACCTCTTTTTTTGTTCTTTTTCCCTTTCTCAGTCATGTAATCATGGATTTCTAGACAAATACTATCCAAGAATCATCAACACTAAGAACCACGACAGTACACTAAACTCATATCTTACCATCCTCCATCAATCAATCTTTATCATCAAAGAAAATCAAGAGTCACATTATTCAGTGAATAACAAAACTCCAGAAAGAATTTAGAGATTTAACTTGGGAAGTATATTTTCTTGGAAACCAAACAGAACATAGCATATAATTGAGAAGAAATTGACCAAAGAAACTCACGGTAAACTAAAAGAAGAAAAATGGGATTAGCCGCAAATTACAGAAACTGAAAATCAGTTAATTAAGCTAAACCCTAGGCCTAAATTGAAGATAGAAATGAAAAACACATCCCATTTTGCTAAAATCCATCCCCAGTTTGGCTGCAGAAGAAGGGATATCTAAGGATAAAGATTGCAATTTCTTGTGTTTCCCCAGCAAGCAAACGGCGGCATGCATTTTAGAGAGAAAATTAAAGAGAGAGGGATTTACGTAATCCGGTTGTAATGAAAGCTCTGAATCTTGAATGCAGCCCAAAAAAAGAAAATGATAATGAAAATCCAAAGATATTATTAACAGTGACTGGGAAAGGAAGAAAGAGGGGAGAGAGAGTCTGATTCTGTTATACGAAACAAACTAACTAAAACCGGTAATATTTCTTCCCGCCAAAAATTTCTGTTATATTTCTTACCAGGCCTGTGTTATATTTTACACGTGTCAGTGTTCAATATGGAACCTTTTTTCTTTTCAGAAAAAATTTGACCCCCTCACATGGGGATCAGAGCCCAAGCCTTGATGATCTGATCAAAATTTTTATCAGTCAGTTTTCCTAATTACTCGATGAAAATGCAGAAAATAATTGGCATGTGATACTACGTGCATCTTCTTCTTCTTCTTTTGACGTGCATAATTACTAGGCACTGCCTTGGGCCCTGTGGCAGTGAATGATGAGGGCATGAGTTCGAGTCCAAAATGTGAATGTCAGGATTATAAATAACGTACATAATTGCTTGTTAATTTTAGCTCACGCTTTTGAATACGACCGTTCAGCCAAGGATATTTCTTTGGCTAGTTTCTCAATTAAAGAGAGATTTAATTTTGTAACTTGCTAGAGGTCATGAGCCTCCAAGCCTTTTAAATGAGCTAGCTCCTTTTTAACAATCTCTGTTAGAAGCTCCTTTGATTCAGTTGATACTATAAGCTTAGTCCTGTAATTCTCCTAATGAAATACAGTACCGAGAAAAAAAATTGCAAAATTTGATCTGCTTGCAAGATAGCACCAGACTTTTTACAAAGGATCTATTATCGAAACATGTATGAAGTATTTGTTCAAGCATCAGATGATCTTCACATATATGAAGTACTTGTTCAAGCATCAGAGAGGCCATCTGTTTTTCAATGAAAATGGTCAAAATAGCACCATGGCTGAAAAACAAATCCGGCATTAACTAATGGCCACGAAGAAGCAGCAATGATATAGCAACTGCAGATGTTGCTCAAATGAAAACACAAACTCTCCCTCCTGTGCAGCTAGTAAACTTATGGAACAGATACCACATCCCCGAAATAGTGATGTTCTAGTGCATCATTAACTGCAGTTCGCTCTTTTGGATTCACTCGTAGCGTCTTCTGGGAATGTGTAGATACAAGTATAAGCACTAAGAAAGAAGAATTGAAATTCATTATCATTCACTAACTTTCAATACACACTACCATGCAGTGTGTTACTTGAAGAAATGTAAAGACATATTGATTATCATTCAAGCATAATAAAATATATGTATACCTGAAGAAGATCAATACCAGCTGGCTTAAGATCTGGTAGTAGTATTGACAGATCCTGCATATTGGATCAGAGCTCATACATGGTAAAATTTGATTCTCCTCACCATAGAAAAGAAGATCATAGAGAGGGACAAAAAAAAAATGCGTAGAAAGGGCGTTACCTTGGACTCACTCCCTTCATAACAGTGGATAAATGGGAAAAAATGTGGTTACCTCAGGCAGCTTCCCTTGGTTTACCCATTGGCCTTTACATTAGAAATGGGAAATGTAAGAGTTGAAAAAGAAGAGTATCATGTGTGAGTGAAAAATTAGTTCAAGCCATTACTGCACCTGAAAATCTGATCGTTTGATGAGATTCACATGTATGCTCAAATAGAGGCTCCTGGATCCCCATCTCGGCAAATACACATCCTATGGACCACAGATCAGCTGGAAAGGAGTACGTAAGCAATCGAAGGAGAATTTCATGTGCCTTGGAGGACCATCATACATGCTGGAAAATAGAAATTTCGCCCCCCGGGGGGGGGGGGGGGGTGAGCTTGGAGCAATATAGAAGGATGGTGTGCGAATTCAAAGACTAAGCCAAACACTTTTGCCCACCATAGGCCTCTAACATTCAGTGCTCTAGTGGCACTTGAATCACAAAATCCCGATCACTGACAGGGACTTTCATAGTTTATTTGTCTAAACAATTGGGCATTAAGGAGGAAAGTTTACAGCTAAACTAAGAGATCAATGACCAAAAGTGGTTACTTACATTGAATTTTTTTTTTTTTTTTCCCAACAAGCAGTTTCTGTCATTACCATTCCAACTTCTGCAATTTTCGCTGTGCAATCACTCAGATTTATCAGCATTTGATGAGGGTTCAAGCGTCCATGAAGACATCTGTTCGAATGGTAATGAGAGGCACTGCAGAAAATCTGATTCAAAATCACCTGCCAGGGTAAATTAAAAACTAAAGTTTGAGAAAAATTAACTTGAAGCTAACCATCATATATATTAAAAATGATGCTGGTTGCTAATAACATATTGCTGATCGTGTTTCCCGTCTTCGGATTGTTGATGATCTCCAGAAAATTCTTCACGACCTACCTAAGACTCGGGCGTGTACACTCGAAAATTCCATTCACACACTTGTCATTCTCTTTGCTGACGATATCCAGCAATCTGTCATCAGTCCAAAGTTCCATCCCATTAATCATTAAGATGCAATAGCAACGATTAACAATTGCTAATCAAATTCCAGTAACCTCAATCCTGACAGTCAAACAAATATCAGAAGAGACCGAATAAGCTCTGCAACTGAAACGTACCTCTTTACTTCCAGTAACATACCTGAGAATGTGGGGATGATCCATCTCTTTCAGAAGAGAGATGTTAGTTAGTATCGACCTCAGAACACTGTCTAGAATAATATCTGTCTTCAGAAGTACAGTCTCATCAGCATTTCCAGCAGTATTATCCTTAAAACTGATAAAAGCTACCATATTTATCACATCCTATCAACTCGACTTCCCGGAACTGAAACTCCACCCACAAATTCAAACAAGAATTAATAATGTAAAATTGTTACTTTCATGCCACATCAAAACCAAATCGAAGCTAAGTTTATACCTTTTCCATCTCCTCCTCCGGTCAGTGCACACCAAAAATGAATGTTAATGTCACTTCCCTTACCCGCCAAAGGAAGAAGCCAAAACCCAGGACTTGAAACAGAAGCCAGATGGGTAGTATTCAACAGATGAAAAGCATTGTTACTGAAAGAATGAAACTTGTAAACAGATACCATTCAAGAATCGTAAATACTGAGAACCATGATTATGCGCTAAATTCATGAGTTGCTATTCTTAATCAATCAGTTTTTATCATCAATGAAAATCAAGAATCATGTTATTCACAGAATCACAAACATCTCAAAAGAATTTGGGATTTTTATTTGAGTTGTGAATTTTCTTTGGAACCAAACAGAAGAAAGCATCTATTTTTTTTTTTGGTGGGGGGGGGGGGGTAGTGACCAAAGAAATTCACGGTAAACCAAAAGAAGCGAAATGGGATCAAAGAAACTGAATATTCAATGAATTTAAGTTCAATCCTAGTCCCAAAAATTGAAGGTATAAACAAACAACCCTGTTTGACTGCTAAGAAACTGATGTCTAAAGATCAAGGTTGTAAATTTTCTTGCGTTTTCTCAGCAACCAAACAAGTAACATGCATTTACAGACAAAGAAAGAGGGACTTACTAACTGAATCAGATTGTAGCAAGAAATGAATAATGAAAATCCAGAGATTAACGAGTGATGCCAGTTTATATAAAAAAAAAAAAAAAAAATTTATGTAAAAATTTATAACAGTATCATTAATTTTTATTATTATATAAATTTATATAAATTTTTTTATATAAATTAACGTGTTATTAATTTATTAATTAAAAATATAAAATAATAAAAAAATAAATATATTAAAAAATATTTAATTTAAATAATTAAATTATATTATATTAATTTATATAAAAAAATTTATATAAGAATTTTTATTTTATTATTACCCAAAATTAATTAACAGCGACTTTAGTTACAGAGAAGGAAAGGATCTGATTCTGTTATAAAACAAAACACCAACTACAATGGTTTTTACCGCCAAAACTTACCACCACGCGTGTCACTGTCTTTGACACGTGTCATTGTCTTCAATATTTCTCTACAACTAACTTACGGTTCATTTGAATGTAGAAAATAAAAAATGCTTTACAAAACGTATTACAGGTAGCCCAAGACAAAATGTTTCACAAAAGTATTTGGTTAATGTAGTGCAGTTGACACTCCCATAAAATCCTGATGAAACCCATTGTAGTGGCAATTATATAAACAAACTAAGACAAAATTAATTCTTTTTATTAGAAATTTAATTAAACACTTATATAATTTTTTTATCAAAATTTTTACAACCACACAATCTCATAATTTGTAATTATCTTTCAAATTCTATTTGGAAAAAATTTTAAATGAAAGTAAGCTTTTTAAAAGATTTTTTAAATAAAAATCTGTTTAATGTATATATATTTAGTTTTTTGAGTCTTTATTTTTTTTTTTTTTTGGTTACTCCCAATAAAATTAGGTAGTATCACTTCTTGAATTGAATTGGAAATCTTGAAAAGTTATAATTTTGGGATTAAGAATATAGAGCGGGAGTAAGAATATATTATTATTTACACTAGAATATAAGTGTAAAATAGAAATTAAAGTCGTATTTATGTATTTGGGGTCCTATTTATATATTTACATACTCTTAAATTGAGAGTGAATTATTTTAAAATACAGTTTTATCCTTATTTAAAGAATTATAATTTTTAATTATAAAGTGAATAAAAAAATATTTATAAAATAAAATAATTATTTTATCATTAATTTTAATTATATAAATAAATAATTATTATTAATATTCTTAATTATGTAAATCATAATTATAGTTTTATTCTTATTTAAAAAATTATAATTTTTAATTATAAAGTGAATAAAAAAATATTTATAAAATAAAATAATTATTTTATCATTAATTTTAATTATATAAATAAATAATTATTATTAATATTCTTAATTATGTAAATCATAATTATAGTTTTATTCTTATTTAAAAAATTATAATTTTTAATTATAAAGTGAATAAAAAATATATTTATAAAATAAAATAATTATTTTATTATTAATTTTAATTATATAAATAAATAATTATTATTAATATTCTTAATTATGTAAATCATAATTTTTATTAATTTTAATTTTAGTCATGTAGATTAAAAATTATTGATAAAAGTAACACAACTAAGACATTATCATTAATAATACAGTATAAAGTTAATATTTTCTTAGAATAAATTATTTATTATTATTAATTAAATATAATAATATTAAAATTAAATAAATATAATAATATCATATTTTCAAATAAAGTTAGTACAAGGTAATATTATCAATTCTTTACGAATATGATAATATTATTTTAAAATAATTTTAACTTAGATTATGTAAATAATTATTTTTAACTAAAGATAATAACACTGTATTTAAATAAGTTTCATATTTTAATAAATGTTATATTATTAAATATTGTAATAATATTAATTAAATACATATAATATTATTATTTAAGTAAATATAATATAATATTATTTTAATAAATATAAATTATATTATATTTAATAAAGAAAGGATTAAAAAGAAAGAGTTCACATAAGTAGGAATCTCACTCCTTATTTTAAAAAGGTGCGGGGTTCACGAAATGAGACTCATATTCTATTTTGTTGAAAGAACAAGTACTCCAATACGAGTAATCTAAAGTCTCTAATTCCACTTTGGTAGGTAAAAACTATATTAATAGAATTCTTATTTTAAAAAAAAACTTTTTTTCTTTTTACTATGATTGCATTTGATTAAAAGGAATCAAAGTCTACAAATTGAAGAAGCATATTTTAGGAATAAAATCAAAACAAGATTTAAGACTTCTAACGTGGTGTTAGGAGCTCCACTAATTTAGTAGATAATAATTATTTATTTTAAAAACTAAGTTAATTTGATCCCATATTTTTATAATGAAAAACATATAACATTTTTAATATTTTTATCAAAATTATTATTTATAAATTATATTTATGACACACTATTAATTTTTTATTTTATAATTATATTTTTTTTTTTCTAGAGTGACTTAAAAGCTCAATACTTCGGTACTAATCAAGGCCAAAATAGCTTTGGTAAGCATCTTCAACAAATCAATTTTTTATTATTGTCTTCAAATTTTACGAATCTCACAAGCAAAGTGACTCAACTCCTTCCAAATTTCAGATAGCCCCTCATGATTTCATTCAACACACCTTATGCTATAAGTTAGCCCCCAGATATACATATATTTTTAAATATATTGTTATTGAAATAAGCCCCAGTCGACTAATGTCCCATTCTCCTATTTAAAAGTGGTTCCAATAAATGTCTGGTGTAAAATCAACAGAGTGGGTGTGTGTGTGTGTGTGTGTGTGTGTGTGTGTGTGTAAAGGACAGGAAATTGGGAATATTTGACATGCAAAATGCTTGATTTAGCTTCCCACTATAGTACTATAAAATTCTTACATGTAAATTCAACATCTTAGGTTTTACATAAAAGGCATGTATTAAAAACGCAGGATCCAAGATGAAGCACATAATGCACAAGAAGAAATATAAGACCAGTAAAACAGATTTGACAGAAGGAACTAATTGGCGAACAAGCGATTAGTATCTCAAGAGCACCAACCCCAGCAGTTGAAGGAGGGAGGGATGCGACCAGTTCTTTGAATACACTCTGCTTGCTGCTCAGTTTTTGCAGCTTGCTGGTTTCTCTTGGCTTCAGCTTCGGCTCGCTTCTCTTCTGCCTTGTGCCTTGTAGCTGCCAGTTTGTTCATAAGTCTATCATGGGCTCTTCCCCTGATCCTTTCAACCTCTACCTGGAAGACACAAGATTCATATATTAGAAGAAGATCAAATTTATTGACATCTGCAATCTTAAACAACAGAAAATGGCTAGGAAAACAAGTGCTATTCAGGCACTCCAGAAAATGGCTAGGAAAAACGAGAGCTATGCAGGCACTCCAGGACTATTAAAGTATGGAACTCGTCTCTAAAGATGCATTATCATCCTGCATGTAACATAAACTGAAGTACCTAAATGACGTAGTCCACATCTACTAACTGCGAGATGCTTGATATGAGGATAAAACGAAAACAGAATAAGCTAGTGCCTATTATAGTATTGGTTTTAACTTTTGAAATACATTCCACAAGCAGAAGGAGAATTGCAAGTAGTTAGGACTAGGCAATAAAAATGAAGCCTCCCAAGAAGACAAAAAAAGCCAGCTCCAAATCCCTATTATATTTTTTCATACTCAGCTTTTCCTTTGTCAAATGAGTTAAACCCAACATGTAGAACTCAATACAAGGGGCTATAAAGTTTTCATAACGCGCGTCTCATAGCTTCCACAGGTCAACTAGTAATACCTCATCAAACATAGGAAGATTTTCATATGGTGAAGCTTTCTTGTACATCCAATTGAAGTTCATGGATTTGACAACTAATACTTCAATTTTACCTTCAAAGAGAGCCAGGGTCCCTTATTACTCAGTTACCTGAGATAATGAGCACATCCTAAGCAAAAAAATACTCAGTTAAATTAATCATTCATTGTAGTAATCACCTCCTAACATAGAGAACCATGCTTTATTCTTCTAAATCGGACCAATTGAGTACTTCGTCAGCATAATTTTGTTCTGTTTTGAGGGCCGTAACAACTCAAAGGGGGTTTAGTGCTTTCACTAACCTGCCGAAACTGTCGGAAGGCTGTGGCTCCTATAATACAATTAAGAAAACTCCCTGCATGGACTTGCGAAGTTGAAAAAAAATTTGAATATGAAATCTTAACCAGTGAAATGTTCATGTCAAATTGGATTCTCATGCAATATCCACAAAGCACAACCAGTGGAATCAGTAAACAATTCTTGTATATATTATTATTTCAGATACTTATCACCATAAGAATTTGAGCATATTATCTTTGGACCCTGTATTGCAGAAAAATAAAATGTATACAATTTTTTTTTTCCTTTTTGCTTTGTGATAATAACATACTTTGTTAATTTCCTAATTTTGATTCGTATTTTCATCTAAAGGTAACAAAATACATACAGTGAAAGAGTGTGAGAAAGAACAGCATAAAGCAACGTTTTCAATAGCAACAGACTGTACTTACCTCAATTTTTCTCATCTCGGCTTCTGCTATTGCTTTTTGATGGTTCTCCCAAGCCTGAATTTTCATCTCCTCACGTTTGAACCTAAGCAAATGCAGTTATGCCACCACACTTCAGGCCATCTTACCATATGTTCGAAATTAATGATAAACAACTACATAGCATAAGGAGACAATATCTCCATATACGTCAGTTAAATCAGACAACTAATTAGCATTCTTGAGCATACTAATTTTTATGCAAGGAAGAAATTAGATACTTTTGACTTGATGGATCAGTTCCCAGTGGATGTATGTATACTCAAGAGATGACAGATGATAATATTTTATTTTTCAGGTTCCAAATGTAAATATTGCGATTTTCTCCTTGGAAAATGTATTTCATCTTGATTATATTTATAGCTGAACCACTCCCGAGTTTAGAAGTTTGTAATCCAGAGTTGCTCAGTAAACACTTGCATACGAATAAAATAGTATTCAATGGTTACTACAGTTGCGTCCACCAATAATAGTCCATAGCTATCCCAGACTTTTTGCACATGAGACAAAGAACAAGACAACTTGAGATTACACCTTAAAGATCGATACTAAGTTCATTAAACAATACACAAATGCCTCAGGAAATGGCTTTGAGAACACACCTGGCTATATACTTGGCTTTCTCTGCCTCCTCCCATGAAGCCGCACGTGTTTCAATGACACTTTTAGCTGGTTGTTCTGCTGCTAAAGTTTTGAATGATGTGGATGCATCCTTATCCTCTTCCTCTTTGCTAGCCCAGGCAGCAATGTTCATTTTACCAAGCTGGGTACCGAGTGCCATAATTTCCCTCCTAGTTTTCATCTGCAGCTCCTTTCCAGATAACTCTTGGTTCACATCCACATGATCATTATGTGGAATTGTTGGAGAAGAAGCTGGAGCAGTTCTACCAGGAGTTGAGGGCCTAGATGAGGATGGGCTGCGAATTGGTGTTGTACCTGTGATAGGAGTTCCAGTTCTAGAAGGTTCTTGACTAGCAATTGGAGTCATTTCTGTTCCCATATCTCTCATTGATACAGATCTAGCTGTTGAAGGAGGCGGTATGAAAGTAGTTGCACTCTCTACAGCTATCGAGGAATCATGCCGGCTAAGACTAACTACAAGAATTGCAGAAATATTTCGTATTATACAATTTGCTTTATTTTCAGAAATATGAAGGTAAAATGTTTAACCTAGTTCTGGGTTGTTTTAGCTGATAACTGCTGGTCGAGCAGTTTTATTATGATAACAAAAGTATAAACATTTGTTTGAGTTACATAAGCTAAAGAGAGCGCTACCTAGTAAGCACCAATGTGAACTCAAGTTGTATAAATAGCAGCAGACTGAAGGATTATGTATTTTATATTGACACTGGACCCACAAGTATATTATATCTGCTGCTGTGAAAGCAAGTTCTCAAATAGGCTTCCGATCAAAGATCTGCTCCAGGACACGGAACTACAGCCATGTTCATAAAAGATCTAAAAGATAAATCATGCTGTAACTGGTTTGGAAAGCATCAACGATCTCAGCCAGAATCTCAACCCTTCTAGCAAGATTTTTAGCCTCTCAAGTAATTAAAAGATAGAAAACATGATTAGGTCAAGAACTTCCAGAAAAAATTATAAAATAATGCTATCTAGTCATTTTGTCCTTGAATTTCATTTTTCCTTATCAAAATTTCATGTAAGACATAAAGCACATCCAGTCATTTGCAATTAGGTATGGATAAAGACTCCTTTTTTTTTTGGGTGAATTTTAAGAAAATTGCAAATGACATAGAAAGATAAACGCAGTTCAAGTAGCATAAGTCTATAATAAACCAAGAATATCTCAAAATTTTGTATACAAGAAAATTGGGTGAAATGCAAACATGTTATTATGAACAATGGAGAACTTCAATTACAAACAAAACAAATGAACAAAGGTCTATATTCTTACTAGCTGACTCTGCAACGGAATTCTCAATCATAAGCACGGGCTTGGCATATGAATCTGAAACAGGGTAAGAATCAGCCTCCCAATTAAGAAACTTGTTAGCTTGACTCATATCAATCCGCTTGGTATCAGGTTCTTCACAAACAACAAAATTTTGATCAGAAGGAACTTCATGAACAACCTTGGTGGATGACTGGCGGCCCATAATACCAACTTTACGTGCTCCACCTCCTTGAGCGTGGATTCCGGTCCTGGCCAGCCTGTTGGAAGTAGGACTTGCTATCCACTTCTGGGCATCATCCCATTTGGAAGGCGCAGGTTTCGAAAATGGAGCAAGGGGCACTCGTTGGGCCTGAGGTGCCCGCTGCTCCGCCTTCTGATGAAACTCAAACAGAGACAAAGGGGTATTGAGATTATCGTGGTGGCCACCACCACCACTACTAATATCATAGTCTAAAGGGACGACGAAATCTTGTTGAGACCTGATTCTCGAATTCATTCGCATCTGCGCAGCCAATGAGTCAGCTGTTGTTGTTGTAGATGATGATGAAGTTGAGCATTCAGGAAGAACACTCACAACATCTACATCCTTGCAATTATCAAAATTATTACCACCTGTGCCCAAAAATTTTATAAACTCCACTTACTTTCTGTAACACAATGCACTATATATATGTATATATATAGTCTTAAAAAATTTCCGGAAAAAAAGAGGAAAATGTACCGGATGATTCATGAACATGAGTAAGTTGAGATCTGGATTCAAAATCATCATCTTCTTTTCTCTTCTTATCGACTCCCAAAAGCATACTCCTTAATTTTCCAGGGGAAAATCCGCCGCCCTGTACACCCTAAACGGCAGCGTTTTGGGTTAAACAAGAAAACAGATTCAATGGATTTAAAAACGCAAAGATGAGTAAGCAAGCACCTGAGGCTTTTGGATTCTTTCGTAATCCATTTTGATTTGATTTTGATTTTGATTTTTCGATTGTTTGATTCCGAAGCTTGTTAACTGATTCTGATTGAAAGCAAACAATGTAAATTACATGACATAACAGTAAGAATCCATCAAATCACATCACGCAATGTAGCTTTGCTTTGCTTGCTTTGCTTTGCTTGCTATGCTTTGCCAGTGTTGCTTTCACTGGCACTCAAATCACTCAGCTCTCAAGCTTCCCCAAAACCAAAGTTGCTTTAATAATTGCCGATAGTACTTGGCGTATGTTATTTCCTTTTGTAAGTTAATTACAAACTACTACCTCCTAGTTTTGGTTATTGCATGATGGCCCATGTGGTTCAGGTCGCACTTCTGTAATCGATATTTTGGTGAAATGATTACAGAAACTTTATTATTCTCAAAAGCAGTCAAATAGAACTCTTTCTATCCGCAAATTATTAAATCTGAGCGATCATGTCCAGGCAAAATGCAATTGGGTCATTATAATTAAAGGAAATTATTTGTTGTCTACTTTAAAAATTATAATATATCAAATGATTGTGAGAAATAATATGATGGTATATTATTTTATTATATGTATTTAAAAAAATCTACCATTTTATTACAATTTTTATTAATAAAATTATTAATAACTAATAAAATATTAATTTTACACTTTATATAATTTTTTTTAAAAAGAAAGAAGTACTATAACAAATAAAGTATTGTAATATTATAAATTCAAAATACCAAGTAGCTAAAAATGATCCCTATAAGCCCATGAGGATAATATTTGATACCTTTATTTATGTGTTTTTTAAGGGTAAAAATTGATATGTTATTAGTCAATTAAATGGTCGATATTAACAAAAATAGAGTAAAATAATAGTTTCTGTAAAGATATATAATAATAAAATTATAAAATGTAGTACTTCTTTTGGTTATTTAATATATTGTAATTCTTAAAGTAATTAAATAATAATATCTCTTTTTGAAAATAATGAGTTGTAATTTAGTCAAACCATGGAAATATATTTACTCTCTAAAAGAGTAATAATAAACTTTTAAATCATTCGTAAAAAAAAATTTTTTGTCCAAATAAATAAGATATAACGTTGTTAGTTGAATAAACGTTATATTGCCTAATCATATATCATTTATACAGGTTTTATGTTTTTGCGTAATGAAAACTATTGTTCTAATAATATTTGATTATTGAAAAATGTATTATTACTTATAAATAATTATTAATTTTTTTAGCTCAACCTCAGAGATACGGGGATTAGCAAAATTTTTATTAAATTAAATTAATTTTTTTATAAAGATAAATACTTTTTTTAATATGAATAATAATTTGATAGGAAGAAGTAAAAGGTATTCAGATCTAGAAAAGTAGGACAATTGTTTCTTGTTGGAGGAATCTCGTGGATTACATTTATCTATTTGGTATTAAAATGCAAAATTATTGAAAGAGAGCTACCAAATCCGGAGAAAAAGTTGTAAGAAAAGGGAGTCAATTGTAAATAAGACAAAACCCACCTGTCGTTTTACCACTCTATTTACTCCAGTCAAACTAATATCTCTTTGACTGCAGTCAGAAAAGCGATAAAGTGACGGCATACTGTTGTATTCGTGTATCGCTCTGAATCGAGCCGTTGATCATCTACGAGTCAATTTGGTAGTTATGTGATTTTTAAAATAATTATTATGAGTTATATTATAAAAATAATTAAATAAATATTTAATAAAATTTATTTTTAAAAATATTATGAGTATAAAATATAAATGACTGAATCTAACATAATATTAAATAAAATTTATTTAAATATTTATAAATAAATATATAAATTATTTTTTATTATACATGTATAATAATTGATAACTAAAATAATTATTTTATATTATTACTTTTATTTTTATTTTGTTATCTGAATATAATTAGTAGTAATAATAATAATCTCTTTGGAATTAATAATTTTATTTTATAATAAATAAGGATAATTTTTAAACTTTTATAATATATATGAGCATATATATAGAATTGTGTTATATTTAAAAGTGATTATTAAAATCAAATTTGAAAAGTTACTGCTCCCTTACTTTTTAAAATCTACTGTAAAATGTGGTGATTTTCTCAAAAATAATTTTTAAAATAATTTACCAAACATTAAAGTTAGATTTTAGCTTTATTTAAATAACTTTTAAATATTTCAAAAACAATCCCAAATAAACTTAACGATGGTACAATACCATAATGGAAATTTTCTATTTTTTTCTTCAAGTTTGCATTCTATTTCTTAAATAAAAAATAAATAAAGAACATATCATTAAAAAATAAAACATGCAATTTCAAAAGTTTAGAAAAAATTAACAATCATAGTTGATAAGTGTGAAAACCTCTTTCATTTCATTCTTGAAGTTGAGAATTTGTAATTTTGAATTTTCTCATATATGTATATTTTGTAGTGGATCCAAAAAAATAATTTATCAGATACTAAATTAATTAATAACAAAATGTAAAACTTAAACTTTGAATATATAAAATATTTTCTAATATATTTATAATTATTCTCGATATATTTTCATATATTTGAAAATGCTATACAACATACTAATTATTAATGTTACTAAATGTATCCTAATCTACATAAACAAGCAAATTATCATTTATTCCATCTGATTTCAAACTTAATTCTTTACAAATTTCATTGTTAAAAACGTCCTCTCTATTATTACCGTGGAAATTAAAACAATTGTTTCTATTTTTAGGGATAAAAAAATATTTGGACAGTGGACTATTATTATTGTTAATTAAATCATAGTCTTTTATGATGATTAAAAGTCGAAGTTTAAATCTTATGAATTCATAAGTTGTTTAAATACTATAGGATCATATGTTTAAGAGGGTATTTTAATAGATTTATTGAGAACTAATTAAAAACCCAAAATAATTTCTTCTTTTATTCTTAGATTTTATTTTTTTAATTGGGTCAAACCCTCCTCATTCACATGATAGATTCACCGAATCCTTACACGGGTGAGGTTTTTTTTTTTCCCGAAATATTTAAAAGTAGTTATGAACTTAAAAATTCAGAATACGTCGTGATAAAACTGATTTAGGAGATTTCGGTACATTTTAAAAATCGTAATGCTAGTTAAGGAAAAGCGTGGAACGGGGTGGTGAAACTTTTCACAAGTTATGGTGGGCTTGCAAAATGAGTGTCCCATATGCAAACATACGCCCGCAGTACAAGGTAATGTCGGGCAGGTAGATTTAATCATTTAATAAAATTTAAATCCACGTCAACCCATTTTATTGGGGTGGGTGTGGGAGGTGGGGGCTTACGCAATTAAAAATTTTATTTTTATTTTTTATTTTATTTTTAAATAAATTTAATAGGATAGAGAGAAGAAATTTTTGTATAAAAATAATTTCTTTATTTTTGTCTCATTATTTATTTATTTAATAGTACATGAGAATAAATAATTTTAATAAATTAAAAATTAAAAAATTAAATAAAATTATTATTATATTATAAAATATTTAAATTATTTTAAAAAATCTAAAAGTTAGAAACAAATCTTGTAATAATATCAAAACTATAAAATATTTAAATAGAGCAACAGCTCGAGAGAGAAAAGAAAACATAAAAATATCTTAGGGTGGAATAAGAATTATAAAGCATTGTTTTCTTTATTTATAATTTATTTATATTAGGTAAAAATTAAAAAAAAATTATCAACCATCATTGTAATTGATAAACTAGAAATTATTTAAAAAATTAAAAAAAATATTCATATACAACAGAAATTAGTGTGGAAACAAGGTGGGGAACATAAACCAAATCCTATCCCCATTAAAAATTTACGAATTATTTTTTCCTCATTCCCTACTTCATTCCTAAAAAATTATCCAAAATTCGCCTTGTTTGAGGCATGACTCCATGGACCCGTAATGGATTTGGCCATCTCTAGTGCTTGTGCTACTGAGCAAGAGGTGCAAATCCTAGCTCAGTTAGCTTCACTCGTTTAATTATAAAATTAGTTACAACAGCTGCAAGCTTTTAATTATAACATTTAAGAAAGCCATTGTAGCTTCTTAATACAGTTTATTAAGACCAAAATATCCTTGGCAATGTTCTTAAAACACATTGCAAAAAACAATTGCAGTGAGTTTTCCTCTCTCTTTCGACATTTATTCGTGTCAAAGAGTTCAAGCACTCTAGAAAATTAGTGAAAAACAACTTAGAGGTGTATTGAAATTGTTTTGTTCCCTCTTTGAAAATAATTGTTGTTCAAATCCAAAGCACTTGACACTAAGTGGTAAATCTATTTGAAGAAACTGTTTAGCACAGGCCTCTAGTTATTTCTACAATTTTATGTTGTTCACAATTTCTATTTGGTTATTATGTCTGTTATAATTTACTTTTATTAATTCATGCTTATTATTTGTTCCTATTACTAATTAGATATTGCTAGTTCTTGTTGGCTGCTGCTTAGAATTTCATTGTAATTATAACACATTGCATGTTTCTAACAAAATAAGATAGGATAGGATGAGAGCGTTATAAGAGATGTGATAGAATTATATTTAGTATTATCTTATATTTTGTTTTGTGTAGCACAAGATTGAATTGTATTACAAAATTCATTATTATAATAATTAAAAAGTCAAACTGTGTTATAATTGTAAAAATATAATATTATTTTTATTAATTATTTTAATAAATTATAACAATATAATTTTTTTAGTTACTATTTTAATTATTTCAAATTTTTGTGTAAATTTACTTTGTTTAAATTGATGTAACATAATTTAATTAGTCATATTTAATATCTCTTAGCCTATATTATTTTGAAAAAATTATTTAGAAAAAATCACTCATCTTTTGAGTTTTAATATATTATGGATTAGTTATGTCATATCGCTTTCACCTTTTAGGTAATTGTTATGTTAGTTCGAACACCTCTTATGGCCATTAGATGTCAAGTTGAAATAACCATTGTTACCTTTAGATATAAAGTTGAAACCTCTTGTTATCTTTTAGTAGGGTTGATAAAATCCAGACTTGAATCCAGATATAAAAGTGGATAAATATTAAAATTCACAAATAAAAAACATAACTAAATTCAAATACACAACCATTAAAATTCACGAATAAAAATCCATAAGTAACATTTTAACATAAATGACACACAACATTATTACAAAACCATAAGAAAAATCACAAAATAAATCAAACACAAAAATAACTAAATTCAAGTGCATAACTATTAAAATACATAAATAAAAAAAAAACTAAATTCAAGCACACAACCATTAAATCCACAAATAGAAATTCACAAGCAACAATTTAACATAAACAACATACAACATCATTATATATATAATCACAACATAAATCAAACACAAAAAAAAAACCAAATTCAAGTGCTTAACCATTAAAATCTACAAATAAAAAACATAACTAAATTCAAGTACACAATTATTAAACTCCACAAATAAAAAACACTACAAATCTACATTACTTCCAAGTTTCCAATCCAAAACATCGTGCCAGATATAATCAATCATTGGGATCCTCTACTCCTTCAACATTTATAATTTGTTTAGCATATCGTTTAAGCAACTCATGATCTAACAATGAAAATATAAAAAATTTATTATTAAATGTTATTTTAATACAAAAATACAAAACTATTATAATATATGAATAAATAAAATAAGTGATTTTACCTTTGATTTCAATCCAATACTAATTTTGAGTGTACATCAATGCCTTTATCATGAAGTCTATTACGATAAATACTCAAATGCATATCTCAAGTGCTAAAAGCGGACTTAGAAACAACATTAGATACAAAAACTGCCAAAAAATATCTAGCAACATCAGCAAGTATAGGACATTTGCCCTTATTATTCTTCCACTAAGATAAACTATCAAATTGATAGTAGTAAGACAAAACCCCTTCATCTAAGTAAGTCTCCAACTCATATTTAGCTTACTTATAGTTGGCTTCTCTGGAAATAAATGAATCTCATTCACCGACCATACTTGAATCCTTAAAAATAAGAGCTTATGGCATATCCTGAGAAGAACTACCTATCTCAAAATTTCCACTATCTTCACTTGTTGCATTATTTGATTCATACTATTTCACCACTTCACCAAGAAGGTAAAATACCCTTTCAGCTTGATAAACAGTGATATCTCCATAAATCTTAGGAAAAAGCGAAGTGAACCATCACCTTCTTAAACTTAAGATCTAAAATATTTCCTATAACCAACAATTTACGAATAATATCCCAATACTTCTCATACTTAGCAATCGTATTTTCAGCTATTTGTCTAATTCTCATATTGAGTGATGCCTTCCATGAATTCATTGATAATCTAATGTCACAAATTTTAGAAAAAAAATAAGTTAGAGGTGGGATATCGAGATTCAGGAACAATTTTGGTTAACATACAAAACAAATTGAAATAGTCACATAAAATTATTGCCAAATCCCACCCTGACTCATTAGGCAAACATTTTGTATTGTTTATCTATCTTACTTAACCGAACAAATACATCTTTGTATAATAAAGCAATGGTGAGAATTCGCCGACAACAATAACGATGAGCATTGCGTGCAAGCGTACTTCTTCGATGAGTACCGCGAGGCTTGGACGACAGGAATTCAACAAGTAATTAGTGGAGCGAGCTTCGACTCGATGCTCAGTGAGCTAGGAGAAAGATAGTAAGGCACTGATCGATGGAGAGTGAGACTTACGGCTGCTAGTTAGGTCAGTGAGTGTGGCAAGTTGAATGAAGGAAGCGAGGCAGCAAGAGATAGTGAGAGTTAAGGATTCAACTGGTGAGTTTTTTAATTGAATAGATATTTTAATTTTAAAAAATCAATCGAATTTGGATATCTAATTTTTTGAATGTAAGTGCATCCGGATTCGGATTTGGATATTTGCAAGTTTTAATTTTTTTAACCCAAATTTAGATTTTTTCGAATCCATATTTTTTGGATCCTTAGGGATGGACCGCATTTGAATTTTATTACCATCCATACCTTTTGGGCAGTTGTTACATTAGTTAGAGCATCTCTTATAGCCATTGGATAAAGTTGAAATAACTATTGATTAGATCCAGTGGCTTTATGAGACCTCCAATATGGATTAAAATCTTATTTTACTTTAAGCTTTAAAAAATTTATACCATGTGTTCTTTTAGTGATAATATACAGGTATGATTTAACTTCTTTAATTTTTTTTATTTACTAAGCATCATTCACTATTTGAATTTTTGCTCTAAAGAGGTTCAAATCATGAAATTATTATGCTCTCTCAAACATAGCTGAATCCCATATTTTATCTTTTATTAAGGAACCAAAAATTTAAGTTAAAGAAAGTGAGAAATCTCATTTTTTTCAAGCAAACACCTACCAACAAGTAATGTCAAAAAATTTACCAGGACAACATAAATCAAGCCTGTTAAGGCACAGCCTATAGAATGTACTCCACCAATCTGCATTGAGTAGGGGGAAGTCCATCTCTACACAACTATTAAAATTTAGAAATGTATAGAACCTCAACCTATGCTCAAACTTGTACCCATGCCCTATGTCAAATGAGTTATTTACCACTTATGATCCTATTGCCCTAATATTGTTTTTTAAGCCCATAAATTTGAATAGATTTTTAACACCCTTTTAAAACTCTTATAACACCTCTTTTCAATTTTATTCCTAAAATGCCCCTAGTTTAATTTTTCAAAAATAAACAATATATTAAAATTAAATCATCTTCCTATAAATTTTCACTCTAAGAAAAAAAGGTAACTCTTTTAAGTTTTTATTTATAAAATATAAATAAATCTTAAAATCGTAAATTATTTGTTATTCCATAATTTCTCTCTCCACAAATTGAAGTACTTGTAATTTTCTCAAAAAATTATTTTTAATTAAAATTTAAAATGTGAATACAAATTATGAAAGAGAAGTGTAAAAAGTTTGTTAAAAGGATAATTTACTTAATTAAATTTTCATTCAAAATAAGAAATGAATCAATTTATTTTTAGTTATTTAGGTAATTTTAGGTTAAAAAAAGAAGAGCTTTACGAAGAACTTTGACGTGTCCCACAAGGCTTACTCATGCCTCAGCTCTGGGCTGTAGGCCACGGGCCACCCATAGAAAATGGACCGGCTCAGCTCAACAACTTATTTAGTTTATTGTTTGTATATTATTTTTTGAAGATGGAACTAATTTAATGTAAAGTTTAAGTTTTGGTCAATGCAATAGCTAAATCAGTATTCAAATCATAAATGTACTAGCATAATAGGAAGCAATAGTAATTGTGATTCATGAATAAGAGAGAAAAAAATGATACTGTGTTTTATTTTGGAAAATATGAAAATGTGTGAAATGAAAAATATATGACACTTAAATTTCAAACGATTTAGGACATGTTTGGAATTACTTTTGAGAGGCTTAAAAATGATTTTAAAAATTTAAAAATTAATTTTAGTATTTAAAAATCAAAATTACTTGTCAAAATCAACTTCTTCTACAGTTAATTTTACAAAACACGGAAAGAGTACCTTTTAGATTTTGATTTTGAGAATCAATTTTATCATTTAATATAATTCCATAAATATTCTTACAATTATTATCTAAACCTAAAATTATCCTTATTTAAATTATAAATAAAATTAATATTTTCATAATTTTTTATTATAATTCACATATTCATTTTGTTCACCCTATTTTTTTTTTATATTTTACATTACAAAATTTTTGTGACAATATAGTCTAAATTTTATTTTTAATTAAAATTATTATATACACAATTAAAATCAATAGAGAATAAATTTTATTTTTTGTTAAAATTATTATAATACACAATTAAAAATATTGTATATGCATATTTTTATATGTATAAGTAAATTTCATTTTACATTATATACATTTTAGTTATTTATTTTCTTATAGCATTTTAACAGTAAAATTTATTAAATATCAATAACTACTTCCAAAACTTACAGTACTTTTAAAACTAAAATTTATCAAATACTCAATTTTTATCACAATTAATTATTTTTACAAAATAACTAATATTAATTATTTTAAAAATTACAGTATTTTCAGACCAGCCCTTAGAATAAACTAATCGTTATGTCAAAAATGGAGTTGCATGACTATTAACGGAACTAATAACGGACACAAAAAAAAAATTGAAAATTACCATAAATTTTGTTACACGCGGAGGAGTAAAAGACAGGATAAACACAAGATCGCGGCGTGGCAATACCAAAATTGAATCCTAACAGCAAAAGAGTCCCACGAAAATAAAACAACTCCAAAGCGGAGACTAATATGGATTAATTTTAGATTATTTTTTGTAAATTAAATACTTTTAAATGTCTCATTTATTTTTAGAAATTTTATTTTTTAAAAATTAAAAGATTAATTCATCTTTTTTATTAAATATAAAAATTATTTAATTTTTTTTAAAAAAAATAAGATGAACAATTTAAAGATAATTAATTTGTTCGGCATAGTTTGAAATTTATGGGATTAAAAGATTAATATTACGCGGCAAGTGGTTGTCCTTGACTAGATGCCACGTCATATGGGGCTTATCGAAACCGACAAGACTCTAAGAACCTGACAGCTGTGCGGGGCCGAAGAGTTAATACACGAACACGCGAAGAGATTTGCATGGGAAAGTTTCTGAATTTGAGGAGAAGGGCTTCTGTTTTTCTTCGAGTCCTCAGCAATTGGCATGAAAAGTTTACGTGCTGAGGGCTTGAATCCTCAGAATTCTCAGGGAAGGACTTTTCCGGTTGCCTATAAATAGATAAATCACTCAACGCCAAGAAAATGCAGCAACAAGAAGAAGGAGGAGAAGGAGAATCATCAGGCTCTGTAATTGATACAGGATGGCTATTCTTGCTGATTCAAATGACAGAGAATTGAAGCAGCAGCAGCGTGGAGGAGAAGGATTCATGGTGCCTGAGACTAATTCATTTGGTCAAACTTTCAGGCCTGCTTGCTGAAACCCTTTTCTTCTTTTTTTTTTTTTTTCAATTTAACTAAGAGCAGCAGGAACAAAAATAAAATTTATAATGGCAAGGATGGATTGAAAAAGATGTTTATATTAGTTTATTATAGCAACGATTGATTGATTTTACGGCAGAATGATGAGAGAATTTGCGGGAGATTAAAATTTAACAGATAATGTTTGTACAGTAACCCAATAATATTTGATTAATCAAGATTGTTGTTACTACCGAAGCCTTCTCAGTCCTTTGCTCTGTTTTGTTGTTGAATAATAATAATAGTAATTGTAACTTCTACATATAGCACATTGTTACGAGTCAGATGTAAGCCTAAGGCCTAACACAAAATAGTAATTGTCGAACTTAGAATCTGTAACAATTTCTACATTTCTGTCGTTTCGATTATTCCCTCACTTGCCATTAGTCTATTTTCCGCTAACAACTGAGTTAACCCGCAATGTAAAATAGGGATTACGATGTTGAAAGTAAGCGGCAAAAGGGCGTGGAGGAATTCTATAGAACTCAACATATTAATCAGACCTATGACTTTGTAAGCAAGCTGCCTTCGGGTTATCATCATTTCTTTCCAACACTAATCACAGTATTCTATTTCAGGAATTATCTGTCACGGAGATACTCAATATAGTTCATTTATGAACAAAATGGTCATCCTGTTTTCAGTTTGCAGCATTTTTCTTGTTTAAATCAATTTAACCCCACTATTTCCATATATATATAGGTGAAAAGGATGAGAGAAGAGTATGGAAAACTGAATAGGGTGGAAATGAGCATATGGAAATGCTGTGAGCTACTAAATGAATTTGTCGATGAGAGTGATCCCGACCTTGACGAGCCTCAAATCGAGCACTTGCTGCAGACAGCAGAGGCCATTAGGAAAGACTATCCTAATGAGGATTGGCTACATTTGACCGGCCTCATCCATGGTAAATCAATCGTCTGGTTCTTAAAATCTGAAAATTTAACTGAAAGTTGATAGTCATGATCTTAATCCTCCCCCCCCAAAAAAAAAAAAAAAAAAACAGCCGTACTCTTACATACTTTGCTTGAGAAGAAATGTGCTAATTTTTGTTCTCGATGGATCTCAGATCTCGGCAAGGTTCTTCTTCATCCTGATTTTGGGGAACTTCCTCAGTGGGCTGTTGTTGGTCGGTAAAATGTCTTCTATTTTGATGATTATTCTACACTGCTTTATTTACTGATCAGGAACGTAATCACAGGCGACACATTCCCTGTCGGTTGTGCCTTTGACGAGTCAATTGTTCACCAAAAGGTCTTACTTTCGACAAATTTCATTACTAAATCCTTTTATTTTATTGTTATAATTATTTCTCTTTCCATTTTGGTTTCTGGAAGCCTATATTTATAACTTTGTCATGGCGGTACAGTATTTTAGGGAGAATCCGGACTATAACAATCCTGCTTATAACACTAAATACGGAGCTTATTCAGAAGGCTGTGGATTAGACAATGTGTTGATGTCATGGGGACACGATGACTACATGTACTTGGTAAAATTTCCCAAACTTTCTATTGGAAAATTGGAGCTCTATTTCTTCTAATGATTTCAATGACATAATTATCGGTTCCTTATATTTAGGTAGCTAAGGAGAACAAGACCACTCTGCCTTCAGCCGGCCTTTTCATAATCAGATACCATTCTTTCTATGGTGAGAAACTGAAAAAATAAAGGAATTTGCTAATGTTCAATTTCCAAATTTAATAGTTTTATCGACTGCTGTTGCTCTTGCAGCCTTACACCAGGAAGATGCATATAAGCACTTGATGAATGAGGAAGATATTGAGAATCTGAAGTGGCTCAAAATATTCAAGTAAGCATACAGATTAATTAACCAGTTAATATCCTCGTAACGAAGGAAGACTGTCGTTACACATCATGATTTTTCCCATGGTATGCTCTTAATTTTGCAGCAAGTATGACCTCTACAGCAAGAGCAAAGTTCGAATTGATGTTGAGAAAGTCAAGCCATATTATCTTGCTCTCATTGAAAAGGTACTTAAAACAGCAGCCTTAGCTGAACAGAAATATTACTACCAAAAATGTATCTTCCATTGTTACTTTTCCGATTTCTTACGAGAAGATTAATTAATCTACTCCATTGCAGTACTTTCCGGAAAAGCTGAGATGGTGAGATTTGGAGCTCGAAAACAGCTTGATGCCACTGCATGGTCGCCGTTCAACAGAATGTAGCTGGCAATATTGCATAGATGACTATCTCTATTTTGGGGCAGGGTTGGATTAGACATGCTGGCTGGGTTTTCTTAATAACTTTGTTACTACTTCAATAAGTTATCAGTGTAATCTATCAAGTAATTTCTTTTCAAATGTAATATTTCTTTTTCTCTAGAGACAATCACTCGAATTTCGTAGTTACCAAACACTCAATCAATAATGGAAAATACTGCTTCCAACTCCTCCATATCCTATTGAACACCTCTACTTAGCTCCATTGAACTTGACAAATCAAAAAGATGACTGTCTCATACTCATTTAAGTCACTTTGGCGGCAATTCAATGGATGGAATGTCACGCCATTTTGAATAGAATTTTCGAAATGGATGGATGTCATTCTATAAGAAGTAATGCAATCAGCTAATTAACATATGACGTGTAAATAAATTGAATATAACCCCTCCTATAGTTGTTTGTAAAATAAATACATAAATATCGTAATATTCAATTGTAATTTACTTCGTACATAGTAATATTTAGTTATTATATAGGCGTCCGTTAAATTATATTCAATTGTAATTTACTTCGCACACAATAATAGTAACATAATGATGAAACCTGTATAATTTGTGTGAAAAGAATAAATTATAACCGAATATAACTTAGCTAGCGTTTGCCTACTGTACTATTAGTTATGATGTACTAAAAAAAAATTCTCACACACCCGCATGGAATGTGACTTCGCTTGAGATAGATTTCGAAAGTTCAGTTAGTTTTCAAAAGTCCAGTTAGAATTTTATACTCCGACAAAATACAAACAAACATGGTTAAAGGCAACGAATTTTGAGGGCTGCAAGGCTGGATCCTGCATCTGTCCCCGCAAGCATGTTATTGGCTCGCATGGATCTTCATCAGAGAATCCTTTGTTGTAACTTTGGAGTTTGGAGAATCTTGTCTCCTAGTGCCTGCTTTAAAAGCCCCAAATTTTAGTAAATGCTTAAAATGATAAAATTACTGATTTCGAAATAAAATCGGATCAACTTGAAAAATGAAAAATTGTTGTACTTATCGGACTGATTTGGTGTTCTGGCGTGATAGAGATTTGTACTCCATTAAATATGCAAAGAACATGCAACAGATGTAGAGATCAAAACTCACGACCCCTGCATACTGTGTGGGCCAGTTCCCTTAAATTATTGGGGGCATTGGTTGTAAACTCCATTGAGATTTTTTTAATTGTTTTTCAAAAATATTAAATGAAAAATAATTGGAGACAAAAGTCCAACAAATAACTAATAAAAACTATATTAAATAAAGATAGATATCTCAGGGACGGGAATGGAAAGAGGAGGGGGACCGATATCCCCGTATTCATCTCCACTATTTTGTATATGTCTCTATTTTCTTTTTATTTTTGTTAAAATTCTTGAGGGGAGGACATAGTCCCTAATCTACAAATAATTGAGACGTTTTTAGTTTCTACACTTAATTTAATCATATTAAAAAAAAATAAATATAATTTAGCTTGTATCTTACATAAACATTAATCTATTATAAAAGTCACACCACAAAATACAACCGTAAAAATAATTATTTCTGTCAATCTTATATAATCATATAACAAAATAAAAGGAAATTACTTTTATATCGATAATGAAATCAAATTAAATTGATATAGATACTTAAATAAATGAGATGAGGACGCGACGTGCTATTAGACTATGATGAGATGAGGATGAGTTGGGTGTTGTCACGGTGAGAGCAACACAAATAATTTGAAAATGACAAGTGAGACTTTGAGAGAGTGATTTAGGATTTGTTTATAAATTGTGCGCTCGTGGGATTGTTAAGATTCAGGTTATAGTTAAGTTAAATTAATCAAAGTCTTTATATTAACTAATATTTATATTATTTGTATAAATATTTTGATAACTGTTTTTTACATCAATATATGATATTTTACAATTTAAATTTTATAATTTATTTACTAATAATTCTAGAATGCTCAGGAAAAAGGGATAGGGATTCCACCTCACTTCTATCCCTCCTCTGAATAGGAAATTAGATTAAAAAAATTATTCTAGATCCTTCCCCAAATAAGAAATTATATTTAAAGTTGTTTGTAAACCCTCTTTGAATAGAAAAAAAAATTCTCTATGACTCGTCCTTGTAGGAATATCTACCTAAATTATCTCCATGATATTAAAGAGAGTTAAATTTTCAGGTTACATAATTGACTCATGAGCTATAATATAAGTATCTTGGTTTAGAGTACCTTAAATTTTAATAAATTGTAGATTACAATGACAGAATTTCAATAACACTTTCTAACTAATTTCCACTAGAATTAATTTTCTTGTGCAAGCATTGTCAAATATCAAGTTTTCACGTGATTAGTAATTATTTAGTATATATTGTTAGCTGAATTTTATAGAATTGTTATGAATATATTTGTAAGATGGTAAATTTTTTTCTGTCTAGTTGTTGGAGTTAAAGGGTGGGGTATGGTTTATTTTTTCAATCAAATGATGTTCTAATAATTTTCTTTTATTGCTTTATTGTAGAATCAATTATGTACTCCTATAAAAAAAAAATTATGTATTATTAATATCTTTTCTTATGGCGGTTGTTGTCTTAAAGCAAAAGCATGGAGACATCTGAAATAATACAAATTTTCTTTAACATTCAGAATTATATCTTTGTTGCAAATTCTACGCTTGAAACTTCAACGAAATCGAAATAAGTGTTTGCTTAATAGTTTGACAATCTTTTAGACACAAAACAAATTTAACTCTCAATAATCCAATTCTTCACAATATGTTGATATTTATGCTCCAAACTCTATCCAAATCTCTCGCTTAAATTTTAAAATGTAATCCGTAATCTCATGAATGAGAGAATAGGATCATTTTCTGATCCAAACTCTATTAAGTTTTTAAAAATTTTTTACCATATGTTTTTTTAGTAATAGTGTATGTACAAGATTTATTTATTTTTATTTATTAATTACTAATTAATAATTATTTATTTACTGAGTACACGGATTAGGAGAAATATCTTGATCCCTAAATGACACAAGAAATTATTGATCACTCAACTAAAAAAGTGATGATTAGCCCCCTTAAATATAGTCATTGATGAAATATGTGTGTATGCCTTTTTACTAATTGAAAAAAATTCTTGCTCGGCGATCTTTTTTTACAAATTGAACCAAATTCAAATATTACAAAAATAGTTATAATTGTTATATTTCAAATGTTATTTTATTGTCGTTGTTCTTGTTGTTATTAATTTTTTAAAGAAATGATCGGCCATCCACCAAAAAAATTATCCACTCATCAAAACTGTTACAAAATCTTAAATCTGTTCAATTTTACAATTAATGCATGTAATTTACATTGATGATTCATTAAAAAGACAAAATTACCCTTACAAAATAAAAAAGTTTATTTCATTTGCTTTTTTAAAAAATCAAAATAAACGCCATCTTATTCGTCAAAACTAAACCATTAAAGTAACGCGTTATAAAGTTGAACGACCGTTACAACGTTGCTGGCTAGCGACGAGGAAAATACAAACAAACAAACAAATAAATAAATAAAGGACATATCATTAAACAAATATAAACAAAACGATTGATTGTGTATAATTAATTAATTTAAATTGACGAATTTGGCAATTTGGGAACGAAACAAGATTGAAATTTTGATGGTACAGCTCAGCGTAAAAGCTTTAGCTTTGTCTGCTGACGAGAGAGTTGCCTCTGTTGACTGCGACCCCTGCATTTCTCTCTTCGCATACAAATTACATACAAAACGTGAAAAGTAATTCTTTGATTGGTTGGTTGGGTTGGTCAAAAAAATATTTTTTTAATTTTATTTTTGTTGTTTTGCAGTTTCGTGTGTGAGTAATGCGCCTGTGATATTTCAGTCAGGAAGATGATTGAATGTTCTCTTGTCTGCTGTCGTTCACTGAGCCAATTTGACATACACTTGGCCCGCACTTTTTAATACTGTCAAAGCTTTGAAGTGAAAAATGCGAACTCTCACCTGGGTTTTGTGATTTGATTTGATTTGGTATCTGGGTTTTTGATTTTTTTTTTTTTTTGTTCATTTGGGAAATGAAAGGGAAATTTGCTAGTCCAGGGAGTAGTTACTTCGTGTTAAACACAGGAGCTAAAATTCCAGCCATTGGATTGGGAACATGGCAAACTGGAGGAGAGCTTTGTGTTGAAGCTGTGAAAACAGCATTGTCAGTGGGTTATCGTAATATAGATTGTGCTCATCTTTATGGGAATGAGATTGAAGTTGGGGAAGCGCTTGATGAAGCTTTCAAAGGATCTCTCAAGAGAGAGGATGTGTTCTTGACCTCAACTCTCTATTGTAGTATGAATTCAATCAACAAGATTGAAAATTATGTTAGAGTGTCTCTCAAGAATCTTGGAGTTTCATATTTGGATCTATATTTGATGCATTGGCCTGACTGCTCTGCTTCTGGTTTTGGGGATGCTACTGATCCTCCTTCTAAGTCCGGCAGTGAGCATAGACAGTTTTTAAATCGCTTGAAGAAAGCATGGAAAGCCATGGAAGGTCTCGTAGACTCGGGATTGGTCAGAGCTATCGGTGTCAGTAATTTTGGGGTGTCACAGATCAAAGAGTTGCTTAAATTTGCCAAAATTATGCCTGCGGTGAATCAGGTTAGCTTCTATATTACTCATTCTTGTTCAAGTTCCTAGTTTTTCAATTCTTAATCATGTCTTAGGGATCTAATCTAGTTTTATGTTACTAGGTGGATTTATTTTGAATATTGGTCATCTTCAGGCAAGATATTGAAAACTTTTTGGCTGCTCAATATAGGAATCTTTAACATGAAAATTTCATGAACACAATCTTCTTGCTGCTTCAATGCATGAGATCTATTGTTTTCTGGACTGACAAATAATTTTCCAAGTTGTTAGAGTGTTATAGCGTTGAAAGCTCAATCAGTTGGAAATGAATCTGCATCTATTCTCTTTTTTATGGATGAACTTAAATCTAGAGTTTTTCCTTTTGTCATCTTCAGATATATAAACAAAAGTTTTATATGAGTTGTATCTACTCGCATTGTTGTCTCCGTAGTCCAGTGGGCAGCTGGTTCTTTTAGGTACTGGGCTTTTTATCATTGGAATAAGTCTTATTGTTTTACTTTTCCCTATAAAATAAGAGCATCATCACATATCCTTTTACTTTTGATTTTGTACAATCTTTTGCTCTTTACCATGCCAATTAAGTTTAGATGCAATTATCTCTGTCCTGTTCTATATTGAAGCTATGAAGTGCATATTTCAAAATTTGGCTCAGATTTGATATAAAAAGGTTCTGGAAGGAGTAAAAGAATATAGATAGAAGAAATATGAATGGAAAAGGGGAATGGAGAATGTCTGTAGAATTGAAAGATAAGTTGTAGGAGTCAAGAGAATGATACATGGATGGATACCGAAGAATGATAGAATTAGAAACCCATATTTAAGGGAAGTGAGAGAAGACGGATAGAAGGAATGATCAATTTTGGTTACAATAGTACTGATGCAGAGCAAAATGAAAAGTGGATGAAAAAGAGAAAAAGGAGAGGAAAGAGGGAGCGAGAAAATTGCAAAGATGAGATAGAAGAAAAGTAGTACTGAAGAAACATCTGGTATCTTGATATTCCTAAAATCAATCTAATTGTTCTTAAAATGGCACAAAAGCCGACTTAAAGAGGATATATCGATTTGAACACATTGAAAAAAAAAGTGATATCCAAGAATTCCTAAAATGGATATGCCAAAGTATCAAATAGCTGACATGCAATTGCCGGACTCCATACCTTGATCTAACCAAATGTGTTGTTACTTGTTTACTGTGATGATCTGTCACTACTCTTCTGAATCACCCTAGCCATTGGGTAAAAATAATAGTATTCACGATTGAAATCTATCGTCTGTAAGCAGTAATTCTGCAGTTGACGGTGGTTATGGCCATATGCTAAATAAAATATTAACTGTCATATCTATCTCTGCCAATAATAATGATTGTAAAAGTTAAATTATTTGTTGCATACCGTTTGTTCAGTCTCTTGGCCATTTATTCCTTATGATGATAATTTTTAATATTTGTCATATCTTCTAGTTCTATTAACTTTAATATCTTTTAGTGCTTTTAGAGCATTCTTGATTTATCAAATTGTATTTATTTTGAGACTTCTAGACTTACCAAATTTCTTACTCTGGTAGGTATTTCCTTTAAAAAAAAAAAATTAACTTAAATATATTTAATTATTGGTTCAAAAATATTTTAATATACATTTCATATTTCGACAATTGAACATCCAGCTCCTGCTAATTTTGTCGTTGTTATACCTACAGTTTTCTTTTTACTCTCATTTAAAGATTTGGTCTATAGTTGATAGTTTTTGCTTTCACCAATCTATATGATTTAATTCATTAGAGCTTGTCCATAAATTTTGAGGTTTAAAATTAATTTATGACGAGCTTTTCATAGGTGGAGTTGCATCCTTTTTGGAGGCAGGATGAACTAGTAAAATTCTGTCAATCCAAAGATATCCATGTATCTGCTCACACACCTTTAGGCGTACCTACTTCAAGTCCTGGAACATCTGATAGTGGATCAGGTGGGGAAGATGAACCTGGAACTCCACGCATATCATTTAGAAGGTCAAGATCAGTGCATGGGCCAATGCTGAAATTATCAGTTGTTTCAGAGATAGCAGATAAGCACAAGAAAACACCTGAGCAGGTATATTTGCTTTTATCTCATGTGACATCTGTCTTACTACATATGTTATGTTGACTGCGTTTTTGAATTTTGATCGTCTGCCATTTGATATGCTGTGGCCTGTGCGCGCACACACTACCACATTCTTATCTGTTCGTTAAATATCTTTTGATTTAAGTTAATATTTTGCAAGTCCCAGTGAAGTGAGTGTTCTATTCTCCTTCAATGATGGCAAATGCTGCTATATCCTCATGCGTATAAATGTCAGAAAGCTATCATTTTCTCCCATCCCCTCAAATCTCCCAACCCCTCGCCAAGCATAATACTGCGTTATCCTTGTTTATAAGTCATAGAAAGCTATCATATTCTCCAATCCTTCCCTCAAATTTGAAGCTAGTTTCATGAGTAGTTGGACTAGAGACGAGGGCTATGTCGTATAACATACACCCTCTTTGGGCTCTACAATTTCATGCTGCACTTGTTTTTTTGGTAACTTTCTACCTCGTGTTATTTAAATGAATCATTCTCAGGTTTGAGATCTTAATATCCTTGCTTGAAATAATTCCTCAGAAAGAGGGAGAGGAACTTTGGGTACTGTAATAGCATTTAAGTAATAATGAAATTGTAAGGCCAGTACGGCTTTAGGTTGAAACTTATCAACATGAATACTAACATTTGCTGAAAAATCCTTTGCAGCCAAGTGTGCCATCCTTTATCTTGGCTGACACTTCCAAAAAATTGCATTCTCCCTGTTGCATTTAGTAATGATTCCATGTGTTTCCAGTTCCACTGCGGTCAATTCCAAGAACCAACTATTAGGAAAATGGAATAAACCAATCTTAGTACTAATACTTACCAGTTCTTTGCCTACAAAGCAGAGATTAAACTGAAATACGAAAGCTACTATAATTGATTGGCAAAAACATGCAATATATTTACTTGACAGGTTTGTTTGATGTCATGGTAAAGAAGAAGCTGGGGTTAAAAGAACAACACTCCAGGACCTAGCGATCCTTGTTTGTGACCTTATTGGTGTGCCTAAGCAACTTCAGCCTCTTTCACATCTCCCTTAGTTTCACAGTTTGCAATTAGAGTCCTTCCAATTGCAGTCATAAACTTACCCTCCATTTTCTAAAATTCCATTTTGTAAGATTATTTTATCTTTTAAAGATATCGTTTGTGAAGAAGCGTTGAGTGAAAGTAGAGGCCCAACTGAATGCCCAATGACCATGGATATAAAATGGCTTCCTTGTTGGAATAGCATTTAGAGCTTCCAAGCTCTTGTCCTTATTAAAGCCATTGAGAAAACAGAAGCTGTTGCCTGATACCATAATTGAGAAACTGGATTTTCATGGATATTGCTTTAGTGATGAAAAGATCAATATTAGTTATACCTGATGCACAGAATTAATCTGCCTTTGGTCTGAAAACTTCCCAGTATCTTTGTCACTGCAGTTTGGAGACACATCCCTTGTTTTTTAGTTCCACATTTTCTTCAGAACCACCAAGACCTCTTTTCATCAACATGCACGCATAAGCTTATGAATCTGACTCAAACAAAATATTGCTGGTTGAATTAGTTAACCTCCTTATGAAGAGGTTCTCCCCATTCTTGAGGTGGTTTTATGTAATTGCCAAATGGAAATGTGAAAGTCAATACTGGCTATCTGCAGTAGAGCTCATTTGCTAGGTCTTATTAAATCAATCTGATTCTGAGTTTGAAAAAAAGGAACTTTTTGACCCCAGTTAATAGGTTTGGACCCTTTTTGTAATTTCTTATTGATAAGTTTATGGGGTGTGTCATGTGCCCATGCAAGTGTGAGATTCAATGATTTTCCAGTGAGTTCTTCTTCACATATGTGCTGTGTCTGTGATGCTAGAACATTTTTCCTAGTCTTTTACAGAGGCCAGTGCGAATGTTTGTTTGAATTGTAAATGTAACAGCTCATCTTTTCACCTTGTCTTAATTATTCCAGGGTTCGGCCAAATAAATTATTTTCAATTTCTTTTAGTTTGCTTTTGAGATTATTCTGTAGGCCGGTACATATGTGTTGCATTTATTCTTGTGGTCTTCTGAACTACAAAATTAGATTAGCTTCATATGGTAGCTTCAGTTGATTTTAGGAAAAGGAAAAAAAAAAAAAAAACACTATTTTCACCGTCCAAAGTTTCTGGTCTTATTTCTTATATGTTAGTGATAGTGATAAAAGGGGAATTTGATAGTTTCAAATTTTTCATATTTTCTGCTTTGCAAATGCCGATGCAATTTTATTTCAGCAATTTTGTGTTTGCTATGGCCAAGCCATGGAATGAAATCACTAATTGGTTCCAGCTTTAAAAAGGGGAATCCCCTGAACGAGACTATAGGTTTAAAATTTCTGGTCTTATTTCAGCAATTTGGGAACCTATAGCTTTGGGTATAGGGGTGACTGCTTTGTCATGGTTTATATTGAAACTACCAGCTGGTTTGAAAAAATTAAAAACAGAAACAAAAACAAATCCACTTTGTGCTGAGCTAGCGGACAACAAATAGGAACTGAACAGCCTTTTGTGTATGTTTCTCTTTGCCTTGTGATTTAATATTTTTAAACACAGGTTATTCTACGCTGGGGACTGCAAAGGGGTACAAGTGTCCTACCTTGCAGCTTGAAGCCTGATCGAATAAGGAAAAACATAGACATTTTCACTTGGTCTCTGTCAGATGATGAGTGGAACCACTTGAACCAGATTGAACCGCAGGTATGTTTATTCGGAAACGAGCCTTTGAATAAACTTTCAGCCTCAGACAGTGGCTTCACATTTGGTAGCGGTCCCCTTCAATCTGTGCGGGAGATGGAAGATGATGTGGAGTCCAATGCGTGATTCTTTTTCTTGAGATAATGTGTCTTTTTTTCTTTTTTCTTTTTTTACCCGAAAGATGTCAGCAAATTACAGTTTGTCAAATAGCCATTGCTTGTAAGATTTGGTTCTGTGGATGCTGAATAGAAAGGCCAAAGATGCATTGTTGATTGAATTGGCATGTGTTTGTTCCTAGCTTACTGGTTCTATCTTCAACAAATTACCACCTTGTTCCTTGAATCAACTGTGCAACTTACGTGGATATATATACATATACGCTGCTTCTTCATCATTTAGTCCTGCTATTTAATCTAATTTTTGTTGATTTAGCAGTTTTTATACTTCGATGTACCATAGAATTTTAGCTTAAAGCTACAGAGACAGCATTGAGGTAACACTAACAGCATAAACAAGTCTAATCGTAATTATTGAAATATATATTTTAGAATTGGTGGGTGGCTGGAAGCATCGATTGGTTAGGCGATGTATGATTAATATTATATGTTATGGTGCCAATGCCACCAATCATTTAGAAACCTAATTCATCTTTCTTACCTTGAGCAGCCCAGTTGCTGTTTTTCGTCATGGTTTTGCACTGTTATAAGCTTCCTACTCGAAAGAGGTTTTAGTGGGAAACTTTTTTCAAGATGCTCTCTCCACCACAAGCTAATGCAGGCCACTCAAAGTGCTGTATTTTGTTATCCATCCATCCCTTGTGTTAAAGAAAAATATTAGATAAAACCATGCCATGATTACCCAAGATTCAAACTATATAGTTGTGTGGATATCCGTATTATTTTAATTTATCGAGTCCTCATCTAATAACAACATGTATGTCATTTTAACTTTTATTTAGGGTTAAACGTTAAAATTATAAATTTTAACATATTCTGAGTTAAATGTTAAAATTATAATTTTTTTTTTGACATACTACAATCAGAGTTGTATTAATTTTTTAAACTTAATTCTTTAATTCTAATGCCAACCAAATCCTTACTTTAAAATTAGAGTGGGATCTATTTTATTCCTAATGTGAAAAATCATTCTACTTCTACCATAGAAAGTCAGATAAACTCCTACCAAGAGCAAGGTTATTGGGCACACGGCATTAAAACTATAAATCTAAATACATTAGAGAGCATGATTTTTTCTTATCTTTTAATTTTGTTTGCATATTTTTTTTTTCCAATTCAGGCTGCAACATTAGATAAGTTGTCATATTATATGTCACATGGTTAGCCCCTCAAGCAGCTAAAATAAAGTTACAAGACTACTTAATGAAGTAAATCATAAATAGAGAAAAACAATTAAAATCATGCTCATCGATCTTAAACGAAAAAGTTCAGTCAGCCTTGGCTAACTGGTTGAACTTATACTCTTATATTTGAGTTTATAAATTATAATATAGGCATTAAATTTCTCTCTCAAGTGAATAGAGACAATCTTTTTTTAATTCCTCTCTTAAGTAAGTTCTTACAAAATCAAAGAGGAATAGATATTTTTAAACATTAAGAAAGGTAAAAATTTGAATAATATTTTATAAGATTTAATGTAGAATAATTTTAGTATTAATTAATTATAAATATTAATTATAAAAAATTTCAGAATTAAAAGGAGGGAAAAAATAATAATAAAGGCTTGCCTACCTTACAATGGAAGTTTCCTGTAGTCGCGGAGAGACACTTGGCCATGAGATTAGGACACAAAATAAATGAGTCATTAATGAAATTGTTAAAATCAAAGGCATTAGCGGAGGAAGACACATGTGATGTGATGTGCAGTTTACAAAAAACAAATGGCACTTACAACATGCCAATGATTCTAAGTTGGTTTTCAACTCATTTGACATTTTGTCTTTTCCGGGTAGATTAAAAAAGAATTGGAATTTATGTACACAAACGAATGGAATACATACATACACACACACATATGTACTATTTATTTGTTTATTTGTTTAATAAATTGAATGTAGGAAGAGGGTGGCATGGCACCCAATTCCAGACCCAGTTGCCTGAGTTGACCCACCACTTCAGCAAAATTATTCAAAAAGTTCATTTTAAAAGCTGACATTTGCTTACAAACGAAAATAAATTACCCACAAGTTGGTCTTAAATCTTTAGTCTTGGATGACTATTGGCCATAGCTGCGTAAACAAACCCAAAAGTCTACCAAGAATTTGCCATATTGACCAGGAATTAGCTTCGTGATCTCAAATCTCGATTGGCATACGGTGCTTCTTCAAGCTTTGCATACACACAACACATTCACACTACTTCCCATTCATTAACTAGAAGAATATTCTAGCTGTCGTAAACTCACTCCCTTTGAGGTTTGTCAAAGTTAGGCCATTCATAGTTGCACACTAGAAAATTTCTTTGCATAGCTGTTAGAAGGAACTTTCTTAAGAAGGGAAAAAAATAAATAAATAAATAAAGAAGTCAATGGATTCATAATGAAGAAACTTATATAGCTGATTTGAGAACCGTCAAATCACTTCCATGTACCGTCAAATGAAACAATGAACAAATAAATATAAGTGAAAAAAATTCATAATTAAGAAACTATATTCAACATTTATCAACTCATTTGACAAAGATTGGCGTACAACAAAAATATTGACTTAGGAATGGGAGATTGAGAGTCTTGAGTCCAGAAAGCCAACTCATTTGACTTCATCTAGGTCGAATCGGATAGAATCACTAAATCTTATTGTTGGATGCAGAAATTTCAAAGTTTTCTGCTTCTTTTGCTCGTATGCATAATTGCTACAGAAATTTATCGTGCAAAAACAAAGGTAGAGATGTTCCGAGAACTTAGAATAAAACTGGCAGAATGATCCAGTGTATTCATCCTAAAATTGGATTCAAAGTCACATATGAGACAGTGTGTCAGTATCATTTTTCTGAGCCTGGTCACCAAGAGGCTGTAACTCGCTAGTGCTTTCACCAAAAAAAATCTATGCAGCATTTTCAAGAGACCGGTGTTTTTTTAGAAAGAACTTTAAAGTCCAAAATCGCAGTATGAAGACCAGGATAGCAACATATTTCCTCATATTTCTGGCTCAGATTCTGATCATCAATATCTAAAACGCTAAGACATGGCCAAATTAGGTCAGTTGAAACAAAATAATTTCAAATTAACATGCGTGCGCAGCCGAAACTGCATCATTTCACAGAAATGACATGCAAGAACATAGAGATCAGAAAAAATTTCTGAAATTTGATTTGAAATGCTCCTTGTATTATCAAATATGAACAGCCGTAATGTTGAAAATAAAAATTGAACTTTTAATTTATACAAGTTCGAGAACCAACTTCTTCTTTAAAATGTAAGACAAAATAAATTTGAATTATAAGACTTACAACATTCAGTATAACCCATTTTGTTTCTTCAGTTAGATTCCTCTCTCCTCCATGTCAGAGTGGCAAACTTTGAGAATCAGATATGTGAGTGAATATTTACAACAGAATCAGTGTTTATAGAGAAAAAGCATCACTTTACAGAGAACCCAACAGCAACTTCTAATAAGAAACATCTCCAACTGTGCAGGTCAAGCTTCCCAAGTCACAGAAGAAAGCTAGATAATGCTGTCGAGCCAAGAAACTAGCTGCTGAGTTGTAGGCCGCACTTTAGGGGATTCACTTAAGCACAGGCATGCAATATCAAGAACTCGCAACATTTCCTTATCATGCTGCTTGTCATAAATGAAAGGATCTAACACCTCACTTTCCCGATTTTCTTGTCTCATCCGTATCACCCGTGATATCAGATCCCTGGATCCCTTCTGCTGACACATATCCATTGGCCGTTTCCCAGTGAGAAGCTCCAAAAGCACAACCCCAAAACTATACACGTCCCCTTTATAAGTAGCAACAGAAGCTTGTCCATATTCAGGAGGGATGTAGCCTAGTGTCCCAACAAGATCAGTAGTCACATGTGTATCGTATGGACCAAGTATAAGCCTAGCAAGACCAAAATCAGCTAAGTGGGCCCCAAAATTCTCATCCAGAAGGATATTACTCGACTTTATGTCTCGGTGAAGGATATGAGGCTCACATGATTGGTGCAAATAAGCAAGTCCTCTTGCTGCCCCTTGGGCAATATGAAGCCTTGAATCCCAATCAAGTGAGGATGGTCCATCAAGTTTCTCATGTAACCAGTAATCCAAGCTACCATTTTCCATGAATGAATATATTAAGAGCCTATCATTTTTATGCATACAGTATCCTTGAAGATGGACAAGGTTCGGATGCTGGGCTCTCGAAAGGGCTTCAACTTCGGCACGGAATTCTCTATCTATCTGCCCACAGTCACCAGAGAGCCGCTTGATGGCAACCTTCCTACCATCAGGAAGGGTGGCTCTGTAAACCAGACCAAAACCCCCGCAGCCTATGATATTTGCTTGGTCGAAATTGTTGGTAGATTCCAAAATATCATCAATAGAGATCTCTTTCTCCTTATTATGAAACAAAACTACCAACTTTGAACCAAGTTCTTCTAGATCTTTATTATTTGTGTTAGCTTCCTCCTTTTCAGGATCAACCTCTCCCCGGCTATGTGCCCGTAGCAAAATCATGAAGATCAGGATAAGAAGAAAAGCTGACCCAAATGTGATCCCAATAGCCATTCCTACAATAGTGTATTTGTTTCTCCTAGATTTTCCGGCTGACTTGACCTGGCCACTTTCCCTATCAATTGTACAAGAATACCGATGGTTGCCACAAAGATTATTTCCTTCAAAGCTCGAATTTGGAAAAGTCTGAAACTGGCCTCCTAAAGGGATACTCCCAGTGAGATGATTATGGGCAACACTAAACTTAGAAAGAAAGCTAAGCTTTTCCAATGAAATAGGTATAGCACCTGATAGATTGTTATAGGACAAATCTAGCATCTCCAAGCTTGTCATCCCAGACAATTCACTAGGAATTGGTCCAGATAAATTATTATGCTTCAAATCAAACAGATGGAGCTTCTTCAGATTCCCAAACTCCGGCCAAATCGACCCATCAAGACGGTTAAGGCTAAGGTCAATAGTTGGAGGAAAGCTCCAAATTTGATTATACTGCAGCCCTCTTGCACTATCATTCCTTCTCATGAAAAAGGGGAAATCTGGAGAAGGCTCCTCCAAAGAGATATTCCTACTGATGAGGCTTGGCAATCCAGTTAGATTTTTTGGAACCTCCCCCGTAAAGGTGTTGTTTGATAAGTCCAAGTAGAAGAGATCCTGAAAATCACCAAACCAGCCTGGAATTGTTCCACTCAACTGATTCCAAGATAAATCAACCAACTGCAAATTGGAGCAACCCCTCAACCATTGAGGTACGAAACCGCGAAGCCTACAACTTGCAATAACAAGAACTTTTAAATTTGCAAATTGCAAACTGGGATCAGCAGGCAATTCTTCATTAGGGAAATTCAAGGTAAGGACCAGAGTTGTAAGGTTCCTACAATGCTGTAAGACCTTGAGAGCAGATGAAAGATTATAGATGCTGGAATTTGAGAGGGAAAGGTAAGAAAGACTCTCAAAATTCTTGTAGGTTTCTGGAATTTGACCATTGAAATTGTTTCGGGCAAGATTGATGTTTTTCAAATTTCTACAAAGGGGAAGATTTGTGGGCAGAGGACCCCTAAACTTATTTGTACCTAAATCAAGAGATGTCAAATTAGTCAAAGCAGGACAATTGAGAAGCAAAGAACCATCCAAAGAGTTATTCCTCAAGTTAAGCAAATTAAGGGTGGGTGAATTTGACAGTGAATGAGGTATGCTACCAGTGAATCTATTGGAATGGGCTACAAGATATTGAAACTCACCTAACCTATGAAAAACATCAGGTATGTTGCCCGAAAAATTATTGGAAGATACATCTAACCGAACAAGATTAGAGAGATTAGCAATAGAGGGACTGAGCTTGCCAGAAAGTTTGTTGTCTTGCAAACCCAAAAGCCTCAACTTCTGAAGCTGAAATATGTCATCAGCTATGCCACCAGTGAGGTCATTCATGCCAAGACACAAGTGTTCTAATGAAGCACAATTACCTAATCCAGGTGAAAGAGGACCAGAGAAATAATTCACTGACAAATTAATAATACGAATGCGGGAAGAATTCTTGCAAATAATGCTAGTGGGAACTGAACCATTCAATGAATTGGAAGAAATGTCAAGAACTTGGATTGAAGGAAGATTGATGGTTTGTGGAAGAGGGCCTGATAAGTCATTTGAGCTCAAGTCTAGGACCTCCAAATTAGGCAAATTGAACAATGACACAGGCACTGTGCCTTTAAGCAAATTGCGAGAAAGATTAAGGAATCTAAGTTGAACCAAATTGCCTAAAGATTCAGATAACTTGCCTTTTAATCTGCTTTTATAAAGAACGAGCTCTGTTACTCTACCAGAACCTGTGCTATCATTCAATCCAAGTGAAGATGAAGAATTGCAATTGATGCCTACCCAGTTGCAGCAATCAGATGACGAAGCATTTGTTCCCCAGCCATCAATCCCTGATTCAAAATTTTTCATGAAATCTTTCAATGCTGCCAAATCATTTGGGTTGCAAGCGAGGTCCTGCCGCTGTGAATGAAGCAGCTGAGCTTGGAAACAGAACCCAGCAAGGATTATGAACAAGCACAAACCTTGTACATCCATATCAGCTCAGCCCAAGAGAAAGATTAAGAGAAAAAGACGAAAAGTAGTATGTTCATGGGTTGTAGAATCAAGAAACAACAAAAACCTTATCAGCAATCAAGCCAAAGATAAAGAAAAGAAGATAAATTAAGACACAGCTGTCTGATAAGAAGAAGGTGGCTATAAGCTTTGACTTCAACACGGTTCTTCTGCGTTTAACTCATAAAATAACGAAACAAAATCAACTTGATTCATGGTCGTGGGCCAAGCCGAAGAAGCCAGAGCTGAAATAGTTAGTAGAATGGTAAAGAAGATCGAATGCCGACTTTGTACTCCAAAATGTGATGCAAGCACCGGCTACAACAGGTTAAAGTGACAGAGGCAGCAAGTCAATGGACATTCATTGTACTTAACAACGCCGGGCCGCCTTTACTTTTTTAACTACAATTTGCAATTGTTGTTGAGGCAATTAAATATGACCATCTCCCATGACGCTTTGCCTTTTATCTTTATTTTATTTAATAGCAACATTTTTATTCCAGTCAAAATAATAATAATAATAATAATAATCCCAAAATTTTTTCTCAACTACCACTCCTTGCTTTTAATAAGTGCTTTTTGTCAAATAATTTCCATAAGAGCACTGACATTTAAGTATAAATGTTTCTAAGAATCACAAACTAACCAATGTTAAATCCGTATAGATTATTATTAATTGAAAAAATAATGAAAAACCACGTTAAAATCTACTACAAATTAATTGAAAAAAAAATTGATTTATCGTTATCTTTGCCACCGGTATATACCCATCCAAAGCATTTATTATTTTTTCTTACTTAAAAATGGATCTAGTGTTGTGAATGTAATATCGAAAGGGACTTATGATTTAGGGACTGCTTGAGGGTGCTATATAGAGAGAGAAAGTCTTTTGCCATAGGGCATAGGGCATAGGGCACTTTTGTTTAGAGGCAGGATCGTATGGGACAAGACACAATTACATAACATCATTATTATCTAATTTTTTTGAGTTCGGGGTTCAACGAAAATGGACACTTTAAAAAATGATTGTATAGTATCGTGCGTATATTTCAATTCCTCGTACTCTTATTTCTCAAGGGACAAAATTTTGGACTAAAATACCAGTAAAATTTATCTTCCAGTTACCTCTCCGCACCGTTAACCAAATAATTCATTACGTACTCATGAATCTCTATTAATCTTATGCACCCATCTTATAAGAGCGGTTCGAGGACATTTGAACTCTCAAGAGAAATGTGTTGCCTAGCGTTCTCACTTGAGAATGCTCATAGAGAATCCTGCTTTCAGCCAGTGTTATGCCTCTATTAATAGGCATTTCTCTGATGGCACAAGATTAGATCCTTCTAATCCCAACATCAATTTCCATTAGATCAGTCTTGACCTTTTATCCATATCATGTGCCTTAACCTTAAGTGAGACAACTTAAACCAAAGTCTCAGTGGGCCATGCACAGCCAAGCAAGAAGCAACCTTTGGTTGTGCGAGGCTAAGTAGGAATATGGTGGCAGGTTGGCTGGGGTCCTAAATTGAGAGAGATTAAGAATGAAGTAGGTAGAATTTGCTAAAGAAAAAAGAGATCAGATTAAGGATGGAGGAGTCCAGGATTTGGTACAGACAAAAAAATAAAACAATGAAAATGTTTTGTTCCAAAAGAATAGAAACAAAAACATGAAGTTACAATTTTTTTCCTTATGACAGCATTAAATTTGTATCAAAGGTAAAATGGTAGTAGAGTAATGATCCATTTTGTAAAAAGCAGATGAGTTTCTGGAAATTGTTGTGCTTTGATGGATGAAGATGCAATAGATGAAATGAAATCTGAATTTTTTTGGTTATTTAACTAGGGTAAGATAGTCATTTTAAATTCAGGGATGAAGTAGTTGTTTTCTTAATATTTAGTTCAATATTCCCAGAGTGTCAAGAGAAAAGTAGAATAATGCTACATTTTGTAAATTTAAGTAGACAGCTATCACCGTCTTACACCATGAGGGTTGATGCCAAGGCTTGACTTGTGGCCTTGTGCTAAGCTATGGCAGCAACATGGATGTGCTTGTGGGCAAGCGCGAAAACAAGGCAAGATTGGCTTGTGGACTGGGGTGCAGCAGTAAGCTCACGCTGTGGGATGATCACGATAAGCACGAGACAGCGCATGCAAGGGCATACATGGGGCAATTTGTAACGCCCAAAATTTCTATTATTCTATTTTGTTTTTTTAGGATTTATCAATAACATTATTATCTTTATTAAAAACAATACTAAAATTATAAATAGGATTGTTTATAGGATTATTTTTTCAAATACAATAGGGTTTCTTAAGACTCCCTATGAATACATATTTTTTCCTCTTTTATAACCCTAAGTCCACAATATTTATTTCTTTCCTCTATTGCTCATTATGCTCTCACTAAAATTATAATATTTCAAACTCTTATTTAAATAGAGAATCAAAGTAATTTTATAAGTTTAGACTTTCTATTCCTCATAATCTTCCCTATCACTCTAATTAGAATTTTGAATTGGCATGAATATAGATTATTGTAGATGACAATGCATGATTTAGAGTGTGTTTAGTTTTGTTTAGGGTTCTAATTTATTAGTGAGGCTTGTTCATCAATCTTTAATACATTGAGCACATTAGATAATTCTGGACAGTATAACGAATTTTAAGAAATTTATCTTTCTAGAAACTAGACATGTAGGGCTTAATGAACAAATTTTGTTTCATAAAATTTGACATTGTTTTAAATTTTATATATATTTTTGAATTAGTTACTATTACACTGGAAAATTACAATTCTAACAGAACAATTGGATTCAGAAAATTATTTGCACCACCAAATGATTTCAAAAAATTCTAAAATTTTAAACAAAGACCAATATATGTGTTTAGAATTCAAATTTTTAAATTCATAATTTTATGATTTGTTTCTAATTTTATAAAATTCTCAAAACCCATTTTATTTAGTTAAGATACGTGAAGTAGGATCGGATTTGTCAAAGAATACGTAGTTTTAAAAATATTTTTGGTTTTGAATCTTCTTGAAAATTTTACAAGAGATATTAATGGATATCCAGAATAATTTGGTAAAATATTATGCTATTTTGACTTATAGATTAAGAGTTAAAATTTTAAAAATCAAACTAATTCGGTTATAAATAGAAAATCATATTCTTATAATAAGTTATTAATAGTTATTTCTTGTATCTTGTTTAAGATATTAGAGGTGTTTGAGGTTTTGAAAGATTTTTAAGTGTGTTAGATCAATTTATAAAATTGAAGTAAATAACCTCATTCATAATGTACTGAATAATATAATTATTTTTATATTAATACAAGTAAATGTGTTTTATATTTTTTCCAAAATCAATTTTTTTTAAAAATAAAATAGTTTGTGTGAATGTTTTGAAATCTAAAAATTATTTTATTTTTATGATTTCAATAGAATATTAAGAATGCTTTTAAAAGTGTAAATTGTTTGTTACAAGATTAACTTTTATTAATTTATTTATAAAATATCATAATGGAAATTATCTTGTAAGCCTAAATTATTATTATTATTATTATTAATATTTATAAGTATGATATGAAAGTTTTGTCCCTGGCATGATTTAGGTTATTTATTATTATACAGGAACCATCTCTTGAGACTATATAAGGCTACCTTTTAAGGGTAGACGTGTCGGAAAGTTGCACATATAGTACAAAGTACCATATATAAGTCATTATACATGAAAATTTGATTTGAATGTTTCAACTCATTATCCGTAGTTATTCTACTGATCGTTTCTTATGAATACATATGAGTTTCGGACCAGTACTAGGTTTATATTTTGAGTATACACATAATATTCTGATTATGATTATATTCTAACTGGGTTACCAGGATTATATGTGACACTATATAACATAAATTAACTTTTTATTATATGTGTATAAGTTATATGATTTGCTTTTATGATTTATATGCTTTTAATATTCTGAAATTATTATGAATTTATTATTATAATATATCATTTTATAAAAAGTTACAAATTATGTTATATGTTTTATTAAAAAGAAAGGTTTGCAATATTTTTAGTAAAGATAGGCATAATATATTAGGAATTGTTTTACTTACAAAGTTAATGGCTCATCCCTCGTCATTACTTTTTGTCTATTAAGTTTTTTATTTGAGAGGTATGCTTAGCAATGGAGTTAGAGATTTATTTCGTTTTGCTAGTTGAATAAGAGGAAGAATAAACTCATAATTTCTTTAAGTTTATTTTTGTTATGAACTTGTAATTTGGGAGATTTGAGACTTTGGTATATTTATGTCTTCAAAAGATATTATTTAGTATTCGATATGAATTTATGGTTTTAATTGAATAAATATTTGGGATATTTCAGTTTGAAATTTTTATCTCTAACGATTTTGATTTGTAAGTAACATTCTTCATCACATGCTTTGTATGTATTAGTTTGGGATGTTACACAATTCATGCTGCATTTGGCAAGCACATAGGTGTGCGAGAGCATGAGCACGTGGACATGGGACATGTCAACACACAAATGTGGGGCGCATGAAACATGCAGGCGTAGGGCGCGTGAGGCACACACACTGGCTGAGTTGGGCAATAGGCAAAAGAAGATGCAAGACTAAACTATAGGCTACGGAATAGGTCCTAAGAATAAGCATGACTTGGTAGTTATTAATGCAACTAGTGGGAGAACATAAGAGCATCTCCAAAAGACTCTTTAAATTTTACTCTTCAAATTTTAATTTACTTATTGATGTGGGAAGTAAGTGAATGGAAAAATATAATTCTCTCTAAAAGACTCATCAAATTAAAATAAGTTAACATTATTTTAATCAAATCATTCTCTCTATCAAATTTAATTCATTATGGAAACATAAATAATAATTATAGCAGTTGTATCTTTTCAATAAATAATAATAAAATATTAATAGAAGGGGGAGAAACTCACTCTTCAATATTGAAGAGTGAGAAACAAATCTTATTTGAAGAATCTAAATTAATGTGTCTTTTGAAGTGTTTAATACTGACATGCCTCTTCAAATAAGAAGTAAAATTTTATTTGAACATTTTTTTGGAAATGCTCTAACATTAGAGTACATGGATAAAAAAGTGGAGAGAAGGGAAGTGATTAGTGGCGGTAATTCATCAAAGGATGTGGGTAGCGGTAGTTATGCTTTACTACTTTCTTGTCTCTAGTCTAATGGATAGTAAAACATGCTTAGTATGCAAAGCCCTCCCGCCACCTCATCTTAGTAGATAGGGCTATTATTTGTAATTTGTATATGTAGTGAAGGTGAGTATGTGTTTTAAGGTCCAAATTTTAGGTAGAGAATGAGATCCTTTAAGCACATGTAGCTTTTCACTAGATTATAAATTTTTCTTATTGAGAAAATAGAAAACTTATAGGTCGATGCCTCCATAAAAGTATACTAGTGTGTTTCTTTCTCTTTTGTTGAAGAAAAAAATTTTAGAATATGTATTAACACAACTTTTGTTGGTGTTATTGACTGACTAGTTGAACGAGATTTCATACCATCGCAGACTTATTGTATTATTAAGAAAAGTTTGTGTAACAATAGCCAAAAAAAAAAAAGAAAAAAAGGATTGGTATAATTTCACTGAAGCGTGAAATATCATATGGTCCACTAATACTTGCTCTAAATACCAATATTAAATAAAATATAAGTAAAATCACATTATATGCCGGGCCATCCTTGAATTAGAAGTCAAACCTTTAGTCGCTTCCTAGGGTCTTCCACATGGAGTCCTTTAAAATGGGCTTCATGTTTTTTAAATGGGCCACATTATATTGTGAGGAGCTTTTAGCACCCCTCTGAAATCCTTTATCCCCCTTTTGAATATTATTCCTAAAAGTATTTAAGTTTAATTGATAAAGCGCACATCCACGTATTAAAATCAATCAACTACCCCTAAAAATTTATCCAACAAAAATATATATATTTCTTCCTAAATTGCATATAAATTCTATAACATTAAATTTATCTTAGATTTTTTCTTATAATATAATTTCTATTTACATAACGGTAAAATCTAATAATTTTCTCAAAAAATATTTTTTAATTAAAATATAAATATAAATATAAATTATGAATGGGGTGGACTGGAGATGTAAAAGATTTGTTAAAAGAATAATTTATCAAAGCATTTAATTGAATTTCCATCCAAAACAAAAAATGAATTAATTTGTGTGCGTTAAATTTGAGTGATTTTAATTAAAAAGAGGTTTTGTGAGGAACTTTAAGAGGGTGTCAAAAGGCCTACTCGTATACAATTACAAGCCCTTGAATTTTTGCAAGTTTTATATTAGAGTGGCGCCATTAACACCCTTCCAAAATTCCTTGCAAACCTCATTCCTGAATTTAAAATATTTTCGCAGTTAGGGAGCCAAGACCGGAGGAAAAAGAAGTGACAAATAAAATAAAAACAAAAAGCTTGCCAAGTAGATACAATAAACTCTTGTACAAGTAGGCGAACAACAAATCTTACAACCCTTGTAATAATCTCACTTACACTAATAAGTAAACAATAATATTGTTTAAAATTTCAACCACTATTACTGCTTCCAGTGGCTGATCCAGGCATCAACTCCCTCAACATGGCCACAACCTGCAGCATATTTGGCCTCTTCGAAGGGAAATCGTCAACACACTGCAATGTTATCTCCAAATACCTGACCATTTCTTTAACTTCTTCAGCTTCAGCTTCATCAGTTCCTTTAGTGACCAAAAGCAATTCAGGGTCTATGACTTCCATTTGTTTCCCTTCCCTCGTCTTCAATTTCACCCACCCCACCAAGTTAGTGTCCCCAAAATCATCCTTATCCGTTGGGCGTTTTCCGGTCAGTAGTTCCAGTAGGACAACCCCAAAGGAGTAGACATCGCCTTTTGCCGTGCACCGGAAGCTTTGGTAATACTCTGGAGGGACATAACCTGGTGTTCCTGCTAGTGTACTGACACTGAGATGAGTGTCTAGTGCACTTATGAGCCTTGCCATTCCAAAGTCGGAGACTCTTGCTTCCATTTCATGGTCTAGCAAAACGTTGCTTGACTTCATGTCTCTGTGTATAATATGGGGGATGCAATTGTGGTGTAAGAAACATAGTCCTTTCGCAGCACCTCTCGCAATCTTCTTTCTTGCATCCCAAGTCAGAACCCGTTGGTCGCGTGCTTTTGCTCTTCCGTGGAGGACCTCTTCAAGGCTTCCGAATTTCATGAACTCGTATACAAGGAGCCTCTCCTCGCCTACTTTGCAGTAACCCAACAGCGGCACAAGATTCCTGTGCTTTATTTTCCCTAGAGTTTCCATCTCCGCCATGAATTCTCGATCTCCCTGACAACTCAACCGGATGAGCTTTTTAATTGCAACACTTGATCCATCCTTCAGTGTGGCCTTGAACACTTCTCCAAATCCACCACACCCAATAAGGCTTTCCGCAGAGAAACCATTTGTTGCCTCAATGAGTTGAGAGAACTTGAGTTTCCTTAGCTGCCTTTGGAATGTTGCCACATTGATGCTTAATGGTTCCTTCTCCTTGTCAATCTTCCACGTTGTGGCTGCATGGGAGGCTTGCAAACTGTTCAGCATCTTGACCTCCTCTGCTTCCCTACGCCTTGCGCGCATTGCAATTGCCCACACAATTAAAATGCATATGGAAGCAATAGAAATGAGGACGCCCATGACAATGCTATTAGCCCATGCTGCAGCTGCCACCTTATGGCCATGTCTGTCTGCATCGGCACCTGGATTTAAAGCTGGTTGATTGTTGCCATTTCGGCATTCAGGCAGTGGAACCCCGCAGAGTCCAGGATTATTTGCATATTGACTTGCTGGAAGTGTACTAAGCTGTCCCCTTTGCGGAATTGGCCCCGTTAACTCATTGTTTGATAGATCAATCTGCACCAGGAAAGATAAGTTTGAAAAGGACTCAGGAATCTGGCCTTGCAACCTGTTATGTGATGCGTCAAATACACCTAAATTCCTGAGCCGACCAAGTGATGAGGGAATCTCCCCAGATAGCTGGTTATGAGCCAATTCAAGAACTTGCAAAGCAATCATCTCTCCTATCTCGTCGGGGATCTTTCCTCGAAGCTGGTTGTAAGAAAGATCAAGATACTCCAAAGTTTGGTACTGAGTAAACAGGCTCAGGACTGGCCCTGAATACATCCTCGCAAAATCGCAACTCTTGAGTGTTGGCATCTGCAAGAGTCTTTCGGGGCGGATTCCTGCAAATTCCAACAAGCCTCCAACTCCTTTACAAGAATTTCCCACATTTCGTACAAACACCAAAGTGTTGCTGGAGAGGAATCCACTCAATGGTTTTGCCCCCAGCTGCCGGCCTAGTCTAGGTGGGATATCCCCAGTGAGGTTGTTGCTGTTCAAGTCTAACCAAACCAAGCTGCTGCAATTTCCAAGCTCCCCTGGAATCTCACCCTTAAAACGATTATTTCCAAGCTGCAAAACAGCTAGCCTTGTCAAGAGGCTAAATTCTCGTGGGATTTGGCCAGTCAGTTCATTGCCTGTGAGAGATATCCATTCAAGATTACTGCAGCTGAATAACTCAGTAGGAATCTCGCCACTAAGTTTGTTGTTGTTGAGAATAAGATCCTTCAGATTCTTGCATTTGCCCAATTCTGGTGGAATTTTCCCTTCCAAGCTATTGAACCATGCTATAAACTGCTCAAGATGCTCGAGCTTCCCAAGCTCCGGGGGAATAGATCCATTGAGATAGTTCAAGCTAAGATCAATTACCTTTAGCTGTGTACATTCTGACAGCTGACCTGGAATTACTCCTGTTATGAGGTTATCCGGTAACCTCAGCTCCTCGAGTGATGAAGCTCCTGGACATATGTCCGGTGGGATGATTCCTGAAAACCTGTTGGAACTGAAATCAACAATCCGCAGACTCTTGCATGATGAAATGGAAGCAGGAAATGATCCAGAGATCATGTTGTTACTCAAAATCAAGCTCTCTAATGATCCAAGATTTTCCAGGATGGAGTCTGGAAAGGGACCCGAGATATTGTTATTGGACAAATCAAGTAATAGCAGCCAGGAGCATGAAGACAAGGTGACTGGAAAAGAGCCAGTGATGTTGTTGTGAGGCAGCTTAAGCTCAAGAAGTGAGTCGCATGCATTTCCCAACTCAGAAGGGATCCAACCGGTGATATGATTATAAGAGAGATCCAATCTTTGTAAACTACTCAGCTGACCAAATGTTCTTGGGATCTCCCCTGTGAGCAAATTGAATGATAAATTCAAAATTTTGAGTTTTGTGCAATTTGAAAGAGAGGAAGGGATAACATCCATTATATGGTTTTGTGAGAAGTCCAGATGCATCAAGGAATTGCAAGAATTCTCATTCAAACTGAAACCTGAAATGGATCCTGTTAAGTTGTTGTAAGACAAGTCAAGAAGCTCAAGTTTATCAGAATTTGATAAAAGGGTCTCTGGTAGAAACCCTGTCAAGTTGTTGTGAGAAGCATTTAGATAGACAAGATTTGGAAATTTTGAGAAAAGATAGTCAGGCACTAGGCCTACAAGACCAGCTGAAGATAACTCAAGCTGTTTCAAACCAAATGGAAGTTGAAGCAAAGAAGTTGAATTGAGAGTAAATAAATTGGAAGACAATTTGAGAACAGACAACATATCTAGAGAGGCCAAAGGATCAAAGGAGATGGCGCCTGCAAGATTACAATTACTAAGATCAAGTTGAGTGACTCTTCCTAAAGAACATGTGACTCCATACCAGGTGCATGGATTGTTATTTTTACTTGGAAGCCAACTTGATGACAAGACATCATTTGGATCATTCTGAATCATCTTCTTGAACATGACAAGAGCTGCAGCATCAGTCCTGATGGATGGATGTGGATCAATCCCTGCAGAAACCGAAAGGTGTAACACCAGAAAAACAAGTGTAAGGCGGAGCTGAATTGATGTGATCCTCTCCATTGCAGCGAGTAGTGAGTAGTGAGAGAGAGGGCGGTGCAAAATAATTTGATGAGAATTTTATTTGGTTGCTTGTAAAGCAAAGGAAAGCATGAAGCAGAGGCGAGAGCCTTTAGAAAAAGAAAATACTTTCTGATTATACGTTTTTACAAAATGAAAGGAAAAGGAGGGAATAACAAAAAGAATTTAAAGGAAAGGGTATATTTGTACAAGGGGCCTTTGATTTGACTTTTGGTCAAAATTAATGGACCCACAAACAAGGTCTATGACTATGTATTAACTAGCAAGGATCTGCTGCTTTGAGAGGGAAAATAATAGTGGAAATGGTAATATGGGATTGTGTTTGATCCAAGACTCACTCACTGTCTGTCAGTGACAGTAAGCGTGAGAGAATGTTGATGACAAAAGTAATGATTTAAGAATAGGTCATATTGAGAAGCTGTTTTGCCACAAGTCTTAGGGCCTACTCTATCCAAATATAAATGTCATTCCATCATAGAACATAACAATACAACGAGGACAATCACACGTCTTTAGATCTGCATACATACGTACCATCTATTACAATAAACACATTAATATATTGAACTGTTGAACATTTACGGACGAACAGAGGAAAATTAGTATATCAACAGTAGATATATCCACTAACCATGGACAATTTATTGATGAACCATAAAAAATATTACTTGTCTCTTTCAGAAAATTTCACCTCTGATATTGGCTCTACCAACCGATGGAGTAACAGATCCCCTATTATAATCGATTTTTAACGTGTATGTTTCTATATCCGAAATTTCAGAATTCTTCAAATCTGTAAGAAAAATACATCTTAATGCATTACAACGAGAATAAAACCCAAAGCCACCGGCGAATGATGTTTGGATGGAACAAAATCAATGACAATGTGTACTTCTACAAAAAAGTGGAAGAAAATTTATGAAAAATACAACATTACAACTGCATAAAAGTACGTTAACAGATGCATAGTATCAGATAGATAATGCCGTAGCAGATCTTTGTGTTGGACGGAGGGGCCCAGATGATAAAATTTGAAGAGGAATCAATGATTCTGTTGTGTGTGGGTTCATGAGTGCAAAAATAAATTAATTAAAATACTTTTTTTTTCTTTTCTTGAGAATAAAAATACAACAGGGAGCCCACAAAAGGAACAAAATCAATGAGCTCTTATGGTTAATGGCAAATTGGCATGAGGGGTGATGATGCTCTCAGCTCACTAGCTATCTGAGTCACTGCTTTCTTTTTAGCTCTCTTTTCTTATAACACAATGCCAGCTAGCTGATTAAGCCATAGTCATTCATTCATTCATTCCCTTTGAATCTGATTCACTAGCCCTTTACTGTTCACCTTAACAAGTCATAACTTTTTTGTAATACATATATTTTATATCGTCTTATAAAGTTTCTGACGTTCGAGTTCAACTTTCTAGCTGGTTATGGTGAGACTCTAAAATCTGAACACGAGGGCTATGTAGAGCCTCTATTTATATATTGTTTTGTGACACTATCATAAATATACGTGTGATAAAGAAAAAAAAAAGATAGAAAAAACATATAATTTAACTCAAAATACTGATCTAATCCAGGATTTTTAATTTCATTAAAGTGTGAAAAATAATTTAATAATATAATATTATTATATTATTAAACTAATGTGATTTAATAACTTTCATAATTATTATATTTTAATGATTTTTTTGAATTATAATAAATTTAGGTATTGAATTAAAAATATTTTAATTTAACTCAGCGCTAAATTTAAATCTTCGTATAGAAGTTGTTTAGAAAGGAGATTTATCAATTTTTAGTTACAAATAGATTGGTTTGAAATATTTCTTTCTCGTTTTTGTAATTATCATCATTTTTTTGTTTTTTGGTTAGCACGAATGTCTATATAGCAAGATTTGATTGAATGAGCATACAAATGACATGTAATACAAAGACTTCCCCTTCTTTATATAGAGCTCAAATAATTATTCACATGCTCGTCAAGCTGGAGAAAAAATGGTGAAGTGGATGTGGCTACTTGTCGCACACAATAAATACTACCACAGTATAGCAACCCTAGCCATTTTCCTGGGATAGAATGTGTGCAGGACTCGAAAGAATTAAAACTATTTCCTTTAAGAACATATGGTTCAATCATCCAACATATGGTACCCATATTTTGAAAAAATATATATATACATATATATTGAAACGGCATTGACAAAAATAATTACACGCATCACCTAGGGATATGCACAAGATATATAACTTTGAAACGGTCGATGTCTAAATATTAATGGGATGATATAAAAATCCTTAATTAATCAAGTTACTAATCCAAAGATGAATGCCGACTAATCATGGGGTTATTGATAAATTATCTTTACATTCAGGTGTGTTGTTGGCTTGTTGCCGATCGAGGCCGATGGTTTCCCATTGCACAGCTTTATAGCTTTGAAAAGCATTTATCCAGCTGAAAGTGGTGGGATGACCGAATCAAACGTCAAAAACTTATGCTCTCTCACTAAATACTACTTTATTTTGTTTTTTCAATTTAAGGATCTTCTTCAACTCTTGCTTTCCTAGACCTTATTTGCCTTTTGACCGATGAGAAAAAAGTCGTTTAAAATTGTTATTATTGTGTTTATAATTAGTGTTCGGTATAGTGGCCCTCTCAATAATTTGTGGTATATGGGTCCAAAAGGGAGCTTGGTGTGGCACTGAGGAAATTTCCTTCACGTATGTGAATGTGAGCATCGACCTTAATTAGTTGATTCTCAGCTTCAACGCCATTTATACAATTTTTCTATTAATCTAATTATAGCATAGTTAAAAACAAAACTTTGCATGCGCTGCCACTTATCGAAAAGTATTTGTGACTAACTTTGTTGAGGATTTTGGAGTATTAATACGAGTCCTTGGGATTTCTATTCAAGATATGTACAATTGGTTAACCTTTTATATATTTGTTGCTTTGTGAGAAATTTCTGGTATCTGCCGCGAATCCTTAAGTTCCCTCTCCATGAAAGGACCTACATATTCTTATTTTCGGCTCCTATTTATGTTGTAAAATGCTTAATTTTCTATCTTTTCTTGAGAAAAATTTCAGCTTAAAGCTATGGGGTTCTTTATTATTAAAATTTTTAAAAAAATTTTCTCTCTCCTAACATGGCAAGTCTCAGTTGGGTAATCTTATCATATCAGCCTGGTGATGAGTGAGATTATCAAATCTAAGAATTCTCTTATCATTTTTTAATGAGGTAAAAATTTATTTAGTCTTTATATTTTAAAATTAATAACTGTTTAATCTCTATATTTTTTAAAAAATATTTTAAAATATCTCTACCATTGAACTATTGACACCCTTACTATTATTTTTATTCCTTTTGCCCATCCAAAAAAATGATAATTTATTTATTTTACAATATTATTTTTTTAATTTATGTAAGCTTCCACAAAAATTAATATATATTATTTTATTTTTATTTGATCTTTGGGGTTAAATTATAATTTAATTTCTTTATTAATGTCTGAAAAAGAAGGAATATTATTATAACAAAATTATATGGAAAAAGCAAGTCAAAAGAATAAAAAGTTTATGATAGGAGTTTTAATAGTTTAACGCATGAATATTTTGAGGTATTTAAAAAAAATACAAGGACTAATAAGTACTAGTTTCAAAATATACATATTAAATGATTTTTTACCTTGAAATGGACATATCATATCGGCCTTTAAAATTAAAAACTTCAAGTTCATTCTCTAATTTCAAATTAATTTTCATATTACAGAAGAAAAGAGAGTTTGTGATGCGAATCCCACATTGAAACTTTAAAGAGAATACTTAATTTGAAGTTTCAACTACCCAAGAAAGTTCTAAACAGATTTAAGACAAACAAAACCTATTTTTGATAAATCTTGATTTGGAAATGGATAAGTTCATTCAAAAGAACCAAAGAAAGAATAATTCTCTCAAATTCAAATAACATTAATCTCTCTAACATAGCAAGGTTGCTGAGTTTAAATTAGAGACAAAAATCCGAAAAGATTAAATCCTAGTTTCGGAGTAGTTTTCCTAACTAGTTAAGGAGTCGTTGAAATTTTCAATTCTGCATGCTGTAATAAATTGGTCATAACTCCTAAAACTGGTCATAACTCCTTCTAAAGATCTTAATTATCTTTCCAAATCTAACTTCCGTAAAATTCAAATTAATTTTTGCAAGTTAATTCCAGCTCAATCAATACCAGTTTTATTCCGAAATATTTGACCCGAATCGTGTATTTGGCTGCAAAAACGCTCGACATCTCTTGGAAAATGAGTAGTTTCCATATTTTCTCAATTAATCCATTTAAAGTTAGTTGATAAATTCTCTTAAATGAAAGACAGAGATTTAGTATTTGAACCTTTCTTAGATGGAGAGAGAATTTGATAACCATTATACTAAATTAAGAAAAATAAAATTAACTCTCTTGTCGTAGACATGTTTTGATGTTCCAATGAAGGGAACCTACAGAGTCGGGAAATAAATAGTTTTAGCTTCGAAGGTTTTTTTTTTTTAAAAAAAAGACATTGTATTTGTGGAATGAATATTACCTTTCGCGTATGGATATGATGAGTGCAATGAGATTGAATGTGAAAATACTTGTAAAAGTTTCTAAAAAATCATTAGCCAAGACATTCATTTTACAACTATGCATACAGAACGGATATATCATTGAACCACATGAAAAGTAGTGCGTGTATAATAAATATATCCAATCAAATTGTTTTGACCAATGATATTTAATCTTCTTACTAACTGTTAATCTACACATTTCATGAAATGATTTTTATGTCTTCAAAGCTTTTACTTTTCACTACTTCAAATGATTTACTGATGTGAGAATAAAAATTTAAAAGATAAAAAATAGAAAAAGATATTTTTCATGTTCTGAACCGCCGTGATTATTTCAATTGATGAAGGAGGTCACAACTTGTGATTGAAATTTGAAATGAGCACCCCAGCTATTCCTTAGACTGGACTTTTGTCAATTATATTTGTGAAAGTAAATGAGTGTAGTATAGATCAAACGGTAATATAATAAAATGAAAAAAGTTTTGTTATATATATTTTTTAATATTTAAGCCTTTACTTAAATAGCAACTAATGTGATATTTATGGCCCTTATTACTTTAGATAATAATGTAAAATATGTAATTATCTCATAATTATTTGATAAAAATCTTATAGTTATAAAAAATTAGAATTTCGTACTTTATATTTTTCTAATAAATAAATTTTTATCAAACAGTTATAGTACAATTTAATAATATATTTTATATTATTATATAAAATTATAATTATATATATTTATTTATCAAATAACAAAATAAACAACGACATCTATCATCTAATTAATAAATAATATATTTATTATATTAAAACTTAAATTAAAAATTAAATATTAAAATTCGTGAAAATATGGTATGAAAACATAAAGGTGCTTCCCAATTAATAATTCAAAGTCAGATTGGGATTTTATTTTCATGATTTATGGAGGAAAGAAGGTTAATAAGGGTGGGACTTTTGATGCTATAAAGAGCAAGAAAATTGTCGTCCATGGCATGCCAAAGGGGACCGACCCCAAATCTCTCTCATTTTGATTTGTATTACAGAATCCAAAATCAATCACTGTTTTGACATTTGTGCTCTTTTTCTTCCCCTCCCTCTCTCTCTCTGTCTCTGTGTGTGTGTGTGTGTCAAAAGTCTTAAGGAGTGCGTGAATCGTCGGTCTTTTCAAATGATGAATGAAAGATGATTCACTTGGCGTGCTGCAAGTCTTTGTTTGCCTTTGAACATAATTGGGTGCTTACAATAAGTTCTATAATAGATTCCTTTTTGTTACTACAATGTGGATAATTATGGATCGTTTGTGATTAACCTTGACCGTCAGTCACAGTATAGAATCTAATTAATTAATATAATTTATATGTTTGATGTAATAAAATTAATTAACTAATAAAATTCTCATTTATATTTGATTTTTTTAAAATAAAAGAACTTGTATTGCCCAAAGTATTATTTAATTACCAAATGAAAAACGTAATACCTTAAAGAAAAATTTCTTGAGATTAAAGATGTAATCAAATATGTATTGAGATTTGTGAATCCCAATATTTGGGGATTAGTCTATGTAGAATAATAATGTTCCAAAAAAGGTTTAAATTCAATAAGAGTACGTTTCGGATTGAGATAGAATAATTATAATTTAAAAATTATAGAATTAAAATAATTCATAAATATTAGCTGTTATAATTTTAAAAATATATTAATATAATTTTTCACTTATTTAATAAAATATTTATTATATTTTTAATAATTTTATCAAAAATATTATATATTTTTTTTACTATATATTATTAATTTTTATTTCATACTTATAATTTTTTACCTCAATCCCATGTAAGACCTAAGTCTCATATAAATTATGTAAATGCTAATGTCTTGTAAGTTATCTACAAGACACTGGCATATTAAGAGAATGCGGGAATTAAAAATACAAAGTTAGCTTTATAGGGTTTAGGATAGGGTTTAGTATTTAATATTAAACTTGATTGGCTTTTTTTTTAATTTATTTAATTTTCTTTTGGATGATTAATCAAATCCTTATTTAAGCCTTTTTCAACAGAAAAGGATTTTGCCACATCATAGAGGTCAAGGTCCGGTGAAACCCTTATGAGTCATGATGGCATCTAACATGCTGTCCCACTTATCAAAAGCAAAGTAGAAAAAGAATCATTAATTTACTTTAATTAGTATTATAATAGGGTCTCTATGCTTTTCTCACCTTTTTCATGAATCAAATTTGCAGGCCAAGGGTTGATTGGTAATTGGAATAGTGTAAATGCTCATCCAAGAGAGGAAATTACTCTTCATTAATTAATTCTTTTGCTGAATTCTATGAGTGGTAAAAGCTAAGGTTAAAGAGCAAAAATTCTCAAGATATAAATTATTGGATATTGTAAGGGCTTTCCTTTTAGGATTGTTTTTGAAAGGATAAAAAAATAATTTTTAAAAGTTAAAAATTAATTTTAATATTTTATAAATTTTTTAAAAAATTATTTTTAATAAAATCACCTCATCTTTTAATAAATTTTAAAAAAATTTTAAAAACAAAGAAAAAATAATTTTATAAAATCTGATTTTTAAAAAAATTTTTATACTCAATACAATTTTATATATATTCTCACATATATTATTAAAATTCAAAAGTATCCTTATTAATTTTGAAATAAAATCATTAAATTTAAAGAAATTATTTTATTATTAATTAAATTAAGATAATAAAAAATAAAATTAATAATATAAACCGTTTATTTTAGTTATTTATTAATTATTATATGTACACAATAAAAAATATTTGATATACATATTTATTAATGTTCAAAAAATTTTTATTCAAAATTATATCTAATTTAGTAATTTAGATTATTACAATAATTTAATAATAAGATTTACTAAACAAATATTATTATTTTTAAAACTCATAACACTTTTAAAAATAAATTTTACCAAACATTTAATTGATTCTCTTTGTAGTTAATTATTTTTATACCATGACTAACACCAATTATTTCAAGTGCTATTGGCCCTAACAAAAGATGATAAGTGTGATAAGCTATTTGTGACTCTAATACTTCGACATTGTCGAAAATTTTGGTGAACTTCCAACTCCAAATATGAGGCCTTAAATGACGGTTTATGCCTAAATACGAAACATTTGTGTGTCAATAGCAAAGAATCGTATAAATCACACTGAGAGCTTCAAAATAATATATTCTAAGTAAAAACTTAAATTGGTAAAAATCTAGATCATGTACAAATGTTACACTCCAAAACTCTAAAGACGAACATAAATAATATCATAAATTTTTTGGTCACTCAAAATTACTACTATGTTTTTATTCCGTCCATTTGTTTGATCATCCACGACCTTGCTCCTCAAAGAGTCTAAAAAAAAAAAAAAAAAATACAAACACACCCCATCAGCATATCTCCATGAAACTATTTTTGTCCTACAAAAGGTCCGTTTGGGCACTTATTAAAGCATGCAAAGAAAAATGAAACTAAAAACAAAAAGAACTTTAAAAATTTCAAATAATGATATGCTTGAAAAATTAGAATACAAATAAATGATGTGTATCCATTAATGACTAATAAATGTTGGGTAATATGTAATTTGAGTTTTTATATTATTTTTTAACAAAACAATTTTTACTACACTAACACTTGAAGGATCACATCATTTGAAATTCTGGCCAGGGGAGCCCTTGTCAAAAAAGGCCGAAAAAGAAATTTCTGGCCTGGGCTGGTTTTTGTTGCCATCACTTCACTTGAATTGGGAAAGGCAACAGAAATAAAACGGGACTGGAGCCATTGGCACTCTTCTGAGATCCTATTAAAACCACGTTATTAAGCGTACCCCATTAAGTAATATTAGACAACTTATCATAACTATTAACACCCTCTTTAATTCAAAAAATGTCATTATTTCAGCTGTTCTAAATAACTCTCTCTCTCTCTCTCTCTCAATAATTTTCTTATAAGTCAATTATTCTCCTAAGGATTAGTTTTAAACTCTAAATTAAAATGCATATTTGATTCAAACAAAAAATTATTACTTCTATGACAGTTATTGTTGTGTATGCAGACTCGTATAACCTATAAGTTTATAATTCTCAAGTTCGATTGATGTGTTTCTTTTGTTCTTGATTCCTTTCTTTAAAAAATAAAATTCATCAAGACTACATAAAACAATTATGATAATAGAACAATTCATCTCAAAATTCTTAAAGCCAAACTCTTATTTCTGGATGTCCATGAACCAATTTCGCAAGAGCAACTTGTAAATATCCTTACAAATTTTTGTGCATTTGATTTCAAAAAGCTTTTTGTTGGTTGCTAATTCTCAAGCTATTTGTATTCATCCGATCATGAGATTAGCTAGAGATTATATTAATACAGTGGCAGAACAGGATGGATGATGAATGCAAAGTGTTGGCAGGAAAAAGAAAAGGTAAATTACTCAGGACCGGGTGTAAAGAATTGATGGAGAGACAAATAATGATAGGTTTAAGTTTTTAAAAAATATCGTTTAATGTAATTTTCATCTCAAAAGTGTTTTATTAGAACAACAAGGGGTGCTAATAGCTCAACTCATAAAACAAATATGAATTGGACAAGCAGGTTTCTCAATCTACTGCATGTTATACAATACGTGCAGTTTCTGGTTAATGCAAGCACGATGGGGAATCATAATGACGCATCAAAATAGCTATTAATTTAAGCATTTACATACAAACAAAAAGCCCCAAAATCTTGCTAAACAAAATCAAGCAGAATAAATGAATGATGACTTGCCCATGCACAAAATGAAGTCACCATTGAAGGCCGGTTCTGAGCTTCAAATCAAAGTCGCCAGTCAATTGGGTTCATTCCCATTTGCTCCAAAATCTGGTTTGCTCGTGAAAAATGCCTGTTAACATCATGAGCAATTAATTAAGCATTATCAAACGTCATCAAGTTCCTGACGCTGACACACATTTAATTGCGATCGTCAGTAAGTAATCAGGAAAATGATCTTAAACTGACACTAGTTACCGATGACAATACATACTACCAAAGCTTGCATCAAATAATATCCAATGTAACGATATACAATTTTAGTCACAAGTTTTAACCAATGGAAACAGTAACTAAACTCCTCAGTTTCAATAAATTAATCACTAGCATTGATCTCCAATATCTAAAGCTAGTAGAAAAATAAAACAAATTTAAGCAAACAAGTTTGTCTTCTTGTGAAAAACAGTTGTCATTGTAATGTAAGTTGCGTGTTACGTTATCAAGTATTACCAAGAAAATTTACTTCTACAATTAGTTTGTAATAAGATTGGATTCATGGTCAGTTCTTTCAGCAACTAAAAGCACAATTCCCCTAATTTTGAAATAGATTGGTAAAGAGAGTTTATAACTTTGGGACATATTATTCTTCCAAAATGATATCTAGCCAAGTACTTTACACTCAAAAAATCCTCTCCAGCCCTGAACATAGTTAAACCATTCCCACATGCCCAAACCTCTTCAGCTCTCTTTCAAATGCTTTGAGTTTTAATTTGAAATGATCACTAAAAGAAATATATTTGCAAATGTCTTTGGTGCCACATCAACAAAATTTAAGCAAGCCTAGTTATCTAATGCCATTGTGTCGCTATCCAAGAGCATAAGCATATATAGGTTGAAAAGATTGGCAAATTTCTGCTGTTGTATCTTTATGTGCATAAAAAGTGTGAGCAATTACAATATTCCTCATGAAATAAAACTAACCTGCAGCCAAAGAAGCCTCTATTTGCAGACAAACCAGAAGGATGTGCTGCTTTAAGAATGTGATGCTTTGTCACATTGATCAACCTGTTTAAGTCACCCCTTTAAGTTCAACAACCAAGTCATTTAATTTTTCAGAAGTAAAAGTTTAAATTGTTTCTCAACTTGATCAAGGATAATCAAATTTATCAGTAGTTCTTGAATAATCACAGATAAAACTTCTTCATCTCTCCCAAGGTTTAGCCTAATAAACTTACAACTCTCTATTTTGGCACTAGGCACAGAAACCCACCCACTCTCTGCCCCCCCCCCAACCCCCCCCCCAAAAAAAAAAAAAAAAAGCCCGAGGTGCAATAAAGGCTTGTAATAAATAAACTTTATGAAACACCAAGAGAGATTCTAACAAATTTTAGAGAAGCTCAGTGATAATCTTCAAGATCACGGGAGATCTCTGAAAATTTTCAGAGACAGAAAGTCACATTCATTTAAACATCAGGAGACAGTGAGATGATTTTTACATCAAACAGTTGAATAAGCCCTAAGTTATTCCTGATTTGTGTACTGCGACAAGAAATGGAATGAAGCAAATGATTTCCTGTGGTTATACACAGTTCCTTTCTACCACAGTATTTCATGATGCGTTAAGCCTAAAGATGGAAATACCTGGATTTTTCTTGAGCTGAGTTTCCCCAAAGGAGAAAAACAACTCCTTCCTTCTTGTCTGAAATTGCTTTGATAACGGCATCAGTAAATTGTTCCCATCCTTTCTTTGCATGAGAATTAGCTTGATGCCTCCTAACTGAACAAACAAATAAAAAGAAGTAAAAGAAAAAGGTGAAAAAAGATGAATAGAGTAATTTGTTTCCTTACTTTTATTAAACAAAGATTTGCATTTTATTTTATAATACAGATGAAACCAAAAGGCAGCTACAAAGAATAAAACCTTTCATGTACAAAAATAACTGAAAGGACTCCCCCATATGTGAATAAAAAAGATGGATATGTCCAAAAAAATGCAACAGAAACCCATGAAAATGCACAGATCAGAATTCTATCAGACAAAAGACAGAGAGGATAAACAACCACCAAGAGCAAAGAGAGAACAAGAAAGAACTGACAACCAAACCACATGAAGAGGAACAAAAATTAAGAGAGAACAAGGAAGAACTGACAACCGAACCACATCAAGAGGAACGAAAATTAAGAGGTGATGGAAACCAACAAGAATGGATGAAAAAGTGAATATGTTCTCTAAACTAATTAGAAATTGAATCTACAAAGAAGCGAAAAGGCACTCTATCAAAAATAAATCAATGTTCTTTGCAGTCCAATCCTCAAAAGATCCTACTATTTGTTTTTGCTAAATAATTCAAAAACCGGCCACTACAATGATTGTCATGAAACAGAAGCTTTAATCCCTCAACGAAAGAGGCAAAATCTTCTATGAGTGTAGACATAAAGGACAAGGATTCCACCCACGCTAGCATGGCTAAGAATATGGTTTTAGACATACTCTTAAAGAAACAAAAAGAAAAGTAAAATGTTTTTTAATTGGAAGTGGTAATCCCCCCCCCCAACCCAAAAAAAAAAAAAACAAAAAAAAAAGTTCCTGAAAGTTAATACTAGCTGGGGAGGATCATATATGAAGGAAAAAAATTATTTCATTCTCTCCAGAAATCCGTACTGGTTACTTTCTGTTTAAATTAATCTTATGTTGAGCATCACTTCAACACTATGAAGACCATTCCAGAATTAAAACCTCTATTGTTTTTCTCGAATTGAAACTAATAAATGATTAATGGGTAAAAAGTTTTTGGGATCCAATTGCATGTATAACAATTCTTTTGGTCAGCCCCAAAACATTATGAGAACTTGCAAGGGTTGGGCATAAGGAGATGATCTTTCTGGGTGGAGTTTACGGGAAGGGCGTACTCAAACCTACAAAAATAACATTAGAGGCAACGACACTCCTATACTTAAGAGAGTGGAAGGTGCAAAGAAGACTGAATTTCTAAAAGCCTTCAAACCAAGGTCAAAAATAAATCTTTTGTGTTGGGTTTTGCCTCAACTTATATATGGAGAGTGCCCCTAAGGACAACATTGTGTCTTTTTGGACACTTGAAAAGCCAAAGGTGGCTATTCCCTAATCTTTATTGTCATTTGAATTTATCACTCTCATTTAGATTAGACACATGACAGACTTAGAAGAGAACATCTCTTTTTGGCCACGTAACTGTCTTGCAGGAGGGTGTCCTTTTATTAGCTCTTTTTTAATAGACCAATGAGATGAGAAAACACTAAAATTTGTTGGTATTGTCACTGTTATGCAAATCCTTGACCTTGTCACTAATACGCAAATCCTTGACCTAAGGAGCTCCAGCTTTGTATCAAGGTCACCTCCATCCTCTTTTTAGCAGAATAGTCTTTGATTTTAAGATTTTGAGTTTCAACCCCCTACTTTGTAGTTGAAGAACTATGCAATGAGTTATAGATAGAAAGAGAGGATTGGTCAAAAAGGAACTTTCCTAGTCCAAAGGTGTGCGTGCAATTATATAGTCATCTGAGGTCTCATAAAATGTATACACGTATTAATCACCCACTCCTTTGATACGATTTACCCATGTTTAGGATATGCACCCTTCATGGTCTTCCAACATTTAGGATGACATTTGCAGAGTTGCTAGGATAGTCCCATCCCACGCGAATGATCATAAATCTAGTGGAGGCTCTATCTTAATCATGGTGGTCTTTTTGAGAACATGTGACAATTATAGAGTAATGATAGATATTTTCTAATTTTCCTAGGTTATAAGGTAGCTTATGTCCACTTTGTAGAAGTGGATAAAAAAATTCAAAAAAGAAAAGAATAAATTGGAAGAAAGAAGGTAGTAGGGATTGATTTGAGAGTAGAGAAGAGGATTTGTAAAGCCACAATTGGTAAAAGTGAAAGAAGAAAACAAAAAATGTAAATCATGTCAACCGTGATACCACCCACATGGAAAACTATCAATAAGGCACCTTCAATGTTGGTTTTCCGCCATTTTCACTACAAGAATAATTATTTATATTATAATTATTGTTATTTTATTGTTGTCGACACTTTTGAAGCTCCCCGTTCAAAGAATGTCTCCAAGGGATGATCCTAAGAAGAAATGCCCTAAAGAGAAGGCCCATCAAGCTCAACAAGGATGATCCCCAAACGGAAGATCAATACACATGTCACTTCTGCAAGAGCTAAATTTAATCTCCTGCATCACATTTTTTGCTAGAGAAAACTAGGAAATCTTGTTGGAGGGGAAATTTTGAAGAACGACATTTGTTCATGAGGTTCCCAAAAATGTAATTTTTGTACAGTAAAATTAAAACAAATGACGTGACCTCTAGAAATCTCGAATTGGCTTTAAAAACAAAAATTAAAAGAAAAACTAAAAGTTAATTACCTCACTTCTAACTTCAGAAACAATTTTGTAAGGTTAGAGAAAAAGACCAAAAACAAAAAGTTATGAATATTGTCCAAAATATAGACCATTACATGGATAGTTTCTCTTTTTTGCGTGATTTAAAATCCTTAAAGTAACTCAATTGTGATGCCTTTAATCAGTTTATATTTAGAAATCTTATAAGAGTTCATCATATTTAGAATTACCAAATTCTATTTTGAAATAAGAGAGATAATAAAAATAAAACATGAATGCTAGTTGATGATCATTTATTCCACCAAGTAAAGCTAGCACTATCTTTCTAATAATGATACCAAACAGTATCATAAGTTAGACCTACCCATTAAGTCATTCTTTATTTGATATGATCTTATCACTCTAATAGTTTATTTAATTAAATTAATTTTGAATAAATAAATAGCCTAATTACTCAATTTTGTCATTAACAAATTAAGCCAATTTTGATCAAATCAAATAACTAATTGTAAACTTATTTTGTGAAATGTTTTTTATGTTTTTTCCTAATCTATATTAGGTCGAACAAAAGCCCAAATTTTGTACCCAAAATTAATCTAGAAGTCCATAATCATTTATGAAACAAGACATGTCCAATATGATCATTTTATATATTTGATCTTAATCTAATGTTTGATCAAGGATTTGTGAAATTATTTTGTTCCCTAAGCTATTTGTGAAATATCAAAATTTCTACCTTAAATCATATTTAAGATAAATATCTATTCTTTAATGAATTATAACATAAATACTAATTTTCGTAAATTAGAAAATTTAACTATTTATTTTTTAGTAATTCCTTTTTCATTTCTATTAGGTGTATAACCTTTTAGGTTATGTGTTATAAGGTAATAAAGTTACTTTTATGATAACTCTTTATTCATTGCAAAATAAACTCATAATTAATCATTTGATTTGATAAAAATGAATTTATTTTGTTAAAGACAAAATTAAGTAACTTTGCTATTTATTTATTCAATAATTTGATTAAATAAATTATTAGAGTAATAAAATTACATCTAATAAAAAAATGACTTAGTAGATGGTCTAAATTATGATAACTTTTTATGCCACTATTGAAAAACATATGATAATTTTACTTGGTAGAATAAATGATTATGAACTAACATTCATACTTTATTCATTCTCTCTCTTATTTTAAAACAAAAACTTTTGGTAATTCTAAATCTTATGAATTCGTATAAGATTTCTAAGTATGAGCATATTAGAGACATCACAATTGAGATGCTTTAAGGATCTTTAAATCATACAAAAATAAAAAATGCTCGTACAGTGGTTTGTTTTCCCGACAGTGTTCCTTACTTTTTATTTTTGATATTTTTTTAACCTGACGAAATTGTTTCTAAAACTACAAGTGAGGTAATTAAACTCCAGTCTTTCCTCTTGATTCTCATTTTTTAATGAAGTCAATTCAAGATTTCTAGAGTTTTCGCCATTCGTTTCAAATTTACTGTACAAAAATTGAGTTTTTGGGTGGGGCAAACAATAAATGACACATATTAAAACTATAATGGACGTGAAAAGGAAATTCAAAGCTAAGGGTAGAATAGCAACATCTTCAAAAGTGAACACTAGCCACCCAATATCGTAGGAAATGAAAATCTCTCATATCCAAAATTGCCTTGTCCACTGAGACTATCTTAAAACTCTCTAAATATCATCCTAATGGTTCTAAAATCATAAAAGGGGACCACATTAGAAAATAAATAATGATAACACCAACAAATTCAAGTGTTCTCTTATCCTATTAGCCGATTCAAAGAGAGCTAATAATGAAAATGCATCCATTGTCCTATGAGGACAGTTACACGACTAAAACAAGATGTTCTTCTCTAAGTCTGTCATGTGTCTAATTCAAACTGAAGTGTTAAATTCATACCAAAGATTATGTGATTGTCCCTATTAAAAAATGAGAATAGTCACATATGACTCGCAAGTGTCAAGAAAAACACTAGAACGTCCTCAAGGGCACTCCCTAAATATAAAGTAAGGTAAAACCTTAAAGGTAAGATCTCTCTAAAACACAAAATGTATCTTCAACCTTAGTTTGACAGTTTTTAAAAACCTAACGTTCTTCACACCCTCTACTGACTACAACAACGAAATGTCGTTGCTGGTCATCACCTCTAATTCTACTTTTCCTCTTGCACGTTTGAGCGTGTCCTTCCCTTAAACTCCACCCATAAACTAGAAAGAGTATCTCATGATGGCCATCCTTTGCAACTTGCCATTATGCTTTGGGACTAACCAAAATCGAACCAAAACAATAAATTAATAACAGATGTTACCTGTAAGCACAGTGTTGAGCAGCAAAACACCCTACAAGATAGATTAGTCAAGCATTATTCAGTCGAGAAAAAAAAAATTGAACGGTATTTTAATATAATAAGAAGAAAATACTAGTTTCTTTCACTAACTCACTCAATACAAAAGAATGGAAATGAGTGAAAGCACATTCCATATACATTAGTTTATATTCAGCTAAGGATTTAACCATATGAAAAACGAATTTCACAAGTAAGCTGAATTGTACAAGGCACATTACATTGGGAAACAAAATAAGTTTGAAAGGTAAAACCATCCTTTTTCTTTTTCCCGCACTGTACACCTCCACACTTCATGGACAGCCAAAAAGAGAAACCAGGATATGTCTCCCTTTGACCAAAGATGACTGTTATTCTGAAATGATATCTATCAACAGCTCATTAATCAAGAAGAAAAATTTTCGATGTCTCCTTACATAAACTAGACACTAGATTTATGTGAGTACCAGTTGATTCAACTACTAATCAAGTTGAACTTCAATTCCTCCAATCATCCATCCTTCAATAAAATGGGTAATCTAAATTGTACACCTATGCCAAGTTGACAACTGTTTATGCCAATTTGACAGTATTTTTAATAAAAAAATTAGTTGACAATTCCAGTTCTACACAAAAATGCAAATAACATATTGCATATGATCTAAACACGATTCCCATTTCACCCATCATGTATAGCCTTGCAGCGCAATCTGAAAATTAATTTACGGAAAGTGGATAAAAGGTTCGAGAGGAACAAGTAGATAATAATTCAAAAGTTTCCATGAGTACCAATTTACCTGAACAGCCCACTTCTCTAGGTTTCCATGAGATGGAAGTGGACAGCCAACATCTTGATGAATTTCCTTGAATATATTTGCCAAACTTGAAGGGATCTTCACTCCTTCTGGCACAGAAAATGAAAGCCCCATTGCTTGACCAGGTCCATGGTAAGGGTCCTACAAAAAGAATGCACCAAAAGATGATAGTGTGCAAGCCATTGGTGCACCAAAAGATGATAGTGTGCATGCCATTGGCAAAAAAAGCCTTATCGAAAGGATCAGACCCCTACTATCATCTATATCTCACCACCAGAGTTGTAACTATGCAAGTACGCAAGCTAATAAAATGCTAAGATAAAATAGAAAATGTAAAGCAAGTTGCTGATGTTACAGCCGGGCACGGGGCACATTCAGTTTCTCAAAACAAGAACAGTGATGGAATCCAAGTTAAATAACAATGTTCAAGCAGTTCCATTCATTTGATTTTCTCAAGTTACCATTGATTCCAAAATTAGTTTTCTTTATTAAACCATTGTTCTTTCAACATTCGTCTACAAGAAAGCATCAAGAATCTGTCTGAACTTATCAAAATGTTCCTGGTGTTTTGAGATTGTTTTGTGCGAACCTTCTTCAGCCTTAAAGACAACATTCTTTGGCAATCTAGATTAGGAAGACTTATAGGCCTGTAATCTCCACAATGACTCATATTCACTTGAAATACAAAATATATACATTGACAATAACCTGCTACAGAACTCCTCAAAACCTTCATTTATTAGGAATAGATTTCAGTGTTTAATAAGTATGCTCATCGGTTGATACATCAATATTAATTACCCAAAAATAATGGATACAGCTAATTCAGCTAAGAAGTCCAACAATAGAATTTTCTTTACCTTTGTCAATGGTGAGTATCCACTAAAAGTCTTACTGGTGTAACTCCCCTTAGTTAAACTCCAAAAGGTTTTCCACCCAATTGCCTTGCTCGAATTCCATCCTATGTAAAAATTTCTCATTCTACAAACTCAATTCAATCCATTATCGATATTTTTATAAACATCAAACATCATATTGCTTACTGCTCAAACCACTGTTCACCATCTTATTCGCGCCTATATCCCCTCTCTCGTCTCATTTACTTTAATTTACCAATCTTAACCATCAAACCCAAGGGTACTCCAATCTGAAAGTGACTCTGTCCATCATTCATTTTCTTGCTATGCATAAAAAAGACAAAATCTCATGATGGTAAGCACGCAAATGAGTTGGACCAAAAGATTCATATAAAGATTAGTTGTTTTAACATCTATATGCAAACCAAGTCAAACAGGAGGAAGAAAAAACAATCTAATTACAAATATTTGATATAATTCTTTTTTAGAAGCAAATAAAAAGAACGCAAAGGAAAGGAAATTTGCACATACCTGTCCAATGATGACAGCCTTGACTCTGTCAAAAGGGGTCGTGTTAAGAGCATTAAAGATTAAGTGCTGCGGTGGAAAAATGTCGACGCCATTATCCTTTATCTCTTTTTCCACAAATTCACACAATCTTTTAGCATAAGGCTTTTGCAGTTCTCCATTAAGCGCCTCCAACCACGTCTCATCTACCAACAGCTCCTTCAGATTCACAAATCCCAAACCTTCTTCTGCAAAAAGAAAAAAAAAATCAACAAATCACATTCTCCATTTGTGTCAGCCCTAGAAATGAAAATGAGGAAGCCAATGTAGAAAGCACCGGTTCGAGCCCCCCACGGGCTCTTTCCCATTTCCACAAATGTAGAATGTGGATATACTCCTCTGGGTTAGTGGGAGAAGATTTCTGAACTACACTCAGTAGCTCTCTAGGCGGGTTGCACTACAATACGTATGTCTCTATATTCCCATTAAATCTCAGATTGCAGTATAATATATTCTGGGTTGGAACACTTCAAACAAAACGAAAAATGGGGGATTTTTTTTTTTTTGTTGGGGGTGGGGGGGTGGGGGGGAAGAGCTTAACTAACCCTTAGCTTTGGAAACTTTTTGGGAGCAGGCTTTGAGATTTCGTTTGGATTTCGCGAGACATCTGTTGAATTCGATGCGGGATTGTTGCTTGGCAGTGAGGGAGGCGGTGGTGGTGGAGCTGCTCTCGGACGATTTGGAGCTCAAAGGAAGTTTTTGAGAAACGACATGAAGCAAGGGTTTAGAATTAGGCGTATTATCAGAGGCGCAGCAGTGGGGACTGGAGCGTTTGAAGCGCTTGGCAGCGGGTTGAAAGAGATCCATTATCGTTTTTGAAGAGCCCATTTTCCAAAATAGGCTGCAATGCTCTGCTCCCACTCTGTTCAGTCTCTCCACTCTAACAAAAATAATAAAAAATGGGGAGTCTCCGCCCTCGTTTTGTTTTGTTTTGTTTTGTTTTGGCCCCACCAAATGCTGTGATGGTCAACTTGGCGGTTTCTTTTCGCGCGCTTTGCGTTTTGGATTGGACCGGACATAGAGCACTGATCAGGCCTCTTTCTCTTGGGCCAGACTCGCCATTGAACCTTGAGAATAAACACTCTGAAAGACTGAAAGATTAAACACCCCCCCCCCCCACCTTTTTTCTTAAATTAAGGAGAAAAGCTTCAATACTTTTACACAGTTTTTCTTTAATTTCATGTAAAAATAATTTTAAAATTAAAAAAAAAAAGAGAAAAAGAAATTGATGCGAAAAATCCTATTTAAAAGGGTAAAATCTTTCCGTACACCAAATAAAATCGACATATTTCATATCAAAAAGTTGATCAGCTATACTTTCATTGGACTTGTATATAAAAAATTCGTACGATTTCCTATTTCCCAGCCAAGGCAATCAAAGTATTAACGGTTAACAAAAAATGAAAAAAGATTATCAACCTCATCAAACATTGCTATGGGTCTATGCGAAGAATTCTGAAGAGATTGATACTAGAATACACAATAGATTAGAAACCAAGATAACGATTCAGTGCATGCTTTTTTAGCATCATAGATTTTTGTACACATGAAGCTTCAGCTCGAAATTCAGCTAAATTTGGTTAGAGAGCTACTCCCTGCAGGCCAGGAGATGAAACACAATTGGAGTTATTATTATCAGGTGCTTGTAATCTTGACATAGGTGGTGTAAACATTTTAGGTTCCAAAAATGGGGACATTCTTGCGGCACCAAGTGTGTGACGATGACTGTGTACAGCAAGGGAAGAACGAACAGTCCCCTATCAGCTTCTTACACATTTACAGGAGAAGAATTTTCATACTTACAGATCAGTTATATCAACCTTAAGAAACTCTATCAGCACCTTGGTTCTTGCTTCAGTTGGATCCCAATTGGCGAGCTAAGCATCATTGACTGGAGAGAGGTACATGAGAGGTATAAAGGTAAACAAGTGATTCCAAGCACTTATAATGTGCCAAAATTTAAAACTTATCAGTGCATTTATTGGGTCCTCAATTTGTCGTCGTTTTAGGCATGCGACTACTGGCAGACAATTAAATATTCAGGTTTTCTAAATCAAACTAAATTCTGAATGAAGGACCAAAATGATCATGGAGTAACTATTTATACTCATGCTCTGAGTATAACCCAAAAAGAAAAAAAAATCCGATAAAATTTTTACAAAAACAACGTCCATAACACTTTAATTATATAAAATAATTAACTCCAGAGTGCTAATTAGGTGGATTAAACCTCTCATCAGTCATCTAGTATACACAGAGAGGTGGATAACAAGAGGCTTACCTGACTTGTATTAGGCAGTACACTACTAGCAAGATCCTCATTGATGGATTCAGGCAAAGGGGGCATCTGACTCATTATCCCAGGAGTACATCTCATGCTGCAAAAAACAGAAAACCAGTTTCAATGCCAAAAGTGGGCAACACTGATTCAATAAAAAATGGTGAGAACCAACAGCATAAACAATAAACTGGACATCCTAAACATGTATTACTTACTCATTCAGAATGGCAGAAATATTGCTCTTCATGCGACAAAAGAGTTCAATGTTATCCTGTAACTGTTCCAAAAATAATTAACAACTGTTCTTGTGGAAAATAAATAAATAAAAAGAATGGATAGAGAAAGAGGAAGTTAGTGTTGCATGAATAAAAACATGTGACTTCCTGGGAGAGAGAGGGAAAAATGGAAAACAAAAACAAGCCAAGGATTTATACAAAGGAGTGTAATTTGGATCCCACCAGGAAAATATTTAGATTATCTAAGCATCAAAATATCCTTTTTAAGATACTGGCTACGGTCAGCTACACAACGGGGGAGAGCCTCCCAATCACATAAACCACCCTTCACTACCTGAACCTATCAGTTCTCATCATTAAAGTTAGAATTACTACATCAACTCTCCCTATGAAAGTGCCCTCATTCCCTGTAGTGGCAGTTAGATCTGCTTTCCTTGACCATAACAGTTGCAAGAACTGGAGCAGATTCAATATAAATGAAGATCATTCATTTCAATAACCAATCAGTTGAAATAGCAGTGTATTGCAGTCGGCATAATTTTGGCCACAATTATGAATGAGCCAATGAGATAAAACTATCAATTATAATGCCTGACATTGTTTGGAACAAAGTATTAGCAGAATGTCTGCTGACAAATCAAAATGAACAACAGAAAGAGGCATTCACCTTAAATGTAGAAAGGTTGGCTCTGATTTGACTAAAAGCTAGAGCATTCTGCTCCAAGAGATGCCTGGTTGTGCCACTTATTCCCAGGACTACAAAAATAAACAAGTGCATATAAAGATAAAAATGTAGGACAGCTCCTCAGTCTAACTACAAAAACTGAAAATAGATAATGTAACACACTTTTCTAATAAATAAGCCCCCCAAAAAAAATAAGTAAAGAAAAATAAGATATATTGTAAGGGAAAACAAATATATTCTGAAAATGCCCGACTGCAAGAACATAGAATTCTGATTAACCCACTGCCATACCATGCAATCATATTATTTTACATCTACAATGCATTTTTAGGCAAGATATTGCAATTTAGATTAAATATAAACTAATTCCTCCAAAGGGTCAAAAGACTTTGCTTCTATTCAAACCTATACCAACACCAGGATAGTTCTGAAAGGGCGAAAACTCCAAGGTTTTCTGAGAATGATTCCATTTCATCTGAAACCCAGACAATTTAATACACGTGATGTTGAAGAACCAATCATGAGTGCGACCTCAAGGGTTTACAAGAATGATCTTTTAAAAGTTAATCCCAATAAATAAAATTTTAAGGTTAAAAGGAAGAAGAGAACATGAACTCAAAAGTTGTATATATAGCAGTAAGAACTGCACGTATATTTGTTTCAAATGATCAAACTGAATCTTAATTAAGGACCAATGTTCAGCATGAAACAGTCTTCCGATCAACATAAGTAGAAGATAACATGTCCGTAGAGATTAGTTAATTGCACTGAATATCAATACATTCAAATCCACGAAGCTGAGACTACAGTGGCACAAAGGGTAAACAAATTCTTGATGAAGATAGCTCTCTGAAACCCTACACTTTAGTCACCAAAAGCTCTTCTATATTATGACTCATGACCTTCATCAGTTTTATTTTGGTTCTCCACAAAAATAGTGCTAATTAGAAAAATATATAAAATCAGCAAGCACGAAGTAGCAGAAAACGAAACAAATGAAGTAATACATTTATACATGTTATCTACACTACAAAAGCACCACTGGTTCTTAGTTTTATGTATTTAGTCCTGATCACGAAAGTCTTTGGAAAATGAAGGACAAGAAATATATACATATGAATTTATTAATAGAATTAATTAAGAGCAACAACTGGGAGATAAACAAGTGTCTAAGTTCAGAATATATAAAGACTAACCTTCAAAAGAAAGAGGTACATTCCGATACATGTGCTGCATCGTGACAGGATAGGCAGTATTGTTCTGTTGCATGACTGAAGGTATGTTCGTCTTTGAGTTCAGCTCCACCAGCTTATCCTGAAGAAGCATGATCTTTAGAACAGTGGATCTTCAACCAACATTAAATCCTAGAGACATTAATTGATAACATAAATCAAGACAAGAATCTATATTGGTGTTGCTAGATATCTTATCACTGTCCAAAGCTTAGAATATAAAGGGTCAATGCTGTTTCCCCCCGCTAGCAATTGTTAAAATACAAATGTATTGCAGTAAAACACTTTTAGTAGGAAATAGAAGTACAAGTTTCATCTCAAAAATAAAACACTACTGTCAAGTAGTTGAGTGAGGGGTAAAGAGAATAAAATAGTAGGCCAAGGGAGGAGGAGGATGCTAATATGTGAAATTAGTGACAGGACAAATGCAAATGTGCAATTAAGTGAAGATAGTTCATCATCAAATACCAAATGAAGAAATGCTTAATGAGCAAGGAATATGCACTATACTATTAAAAATGGAGAAGCATGCTTAACAGACACAGTGATATTTGGATAAGATCTATACTAGAAACAAACATATAAAAACACTCGCATGGAACAGCAGAGCACAAAATACCACAGACTCAGGAGAGGTCGCCAACATGGTGATCTCTGATATCTGATGCAAAATGAAATGAACCTAAAAAATTGGTTTACTTCTTAGGGCTGCAGATTTCACACTCATGAACTTGGGAAGGAGTAAAAACAGGAGAATGATTACTAAGCTCACAGAGTCCAGAATATTATCAGAAAGGCCTCTAACTATTGTCGTTCTGGAAGCTACGTTACCTTAAGGCATTCATACAGGCTGGGTAGTCAAGGTAAAAGTTGCTTATCAGAAACTTCAACTATCTAGCCCCTAAGTTCTCCATGCTTAAGCAACCTCCAATGTGAGAACTATGTAAGCTCAGGGCTTTTATACTGCCAGGCAGCTATTACTTAGCTTTAAGTGATTCAACATTAAGTAACTCCTCCAATGGGCTACAAGCAAGGATTCACTATACCAGTTTGGCACAAAAAGTTACTAAAGCTACCAAGTGAGAACTCTTGCTTTGTGCGAGGTGAGATTCCAGATGCTTAGGTGCAGTATAAGCAGCATCCAGTTATTATCATCCTAGAAAAAAATTCATAGTAATCAAATCTCTTATCCACTTTCTTACTATGCACAGTCATCTTCCTATTCACCATTATTCAGTTTCCACCTATCATCTTGCTCCGTTTTGTCACTTTTGTTTATACCCTTCATTACAAATGTTACTGGGGGGGAAAAGTATACATATATTTGTTGCATCATATAATTCAGCAATGTTTCAATCCATGAGCACCAGTTCTAACGCTTACAAAATTTTACCACTTGTTATCATTGACAAATTAACCAATACAGCCAAAAGGCGAACTTTTAACTTCCCTTTCAACTCCATTCTCTAATTGTTAACTAGAAGAAAAATTTTCATCTCAGGCTGCAGCTGCAAGTTTGAGATTCTGGAATAATAATGCTGCTGTACATAAAAACTGAAGGTCAAGCCTTCTCTGGCAAAAGAATAATGGGAAATGCAAATTTAATTTTGGCTCATGTGGTTGCTAATGTAATATCAGAATCAGTTTCATAAAGAGGTCTTGTGTTTAGAACCCTCTCCCCGCAATTACAACATTACTAAGTTCTGTATATGCTTGTTTTTATAAAAGTAGTTATTTTTTATCCACTTGCCTTCCACATAAGGGGCAATGCTAGAGGATAAGCTTCCAAATCAACCAGCAAGTTTAATAAAGAAACACAGAATTATGGTTTGTGATTTCTTCTAATATAGGTTGCAGATCCAAGAGTTGAGGATTTGTTGAGGAAAAATAATCTAGTTTTGGGCATGTCAAAAAAGTCATCATCTTGCTAAATGATAAGAGTTAGTCTATGCAATCTTACTACAGCAGCTCCACAGCCAGCAGCCCTCTCAGAAGATGTTAATATTAAGGGTTGAAGCAGCTGAGTTAATACATCCACCACTTAACAGTAAGCTTGTAAGTGAGAGAGTATAGCCAGTATTCAGCTACTGAATTGCATGTATTTTAATATTAGATTCAATTTTATGTAGAGAAGTGCCTCCATATGACCCTAGAATATGGAAAAAGTTTTAGGTGCTTCATTGACAGCTAACCTACTTAGAGTCTTGGAAAGACTATGAGGAAGCTGTAATGCATAGGAGTGGTTTCTGATACTCTAATGAGTAATTCCTAGGATATCTAATCTTCTCGTTTCTTTCTATTTGCTATCATGAAATTTTTCACTCTCAATATGTGTCAATTAACAGGTACTAGAAATATTTCCTTCAACTAGCTTTTTAACCCAGAAACACAGACATAATCAGTTGTCAAAACAGAAGAAAGAAAACAAAACAGAGTGTTTCTGGATCACATTCATTATGACTTCATAACAGCATAATTGTATTTATTAGTCAAATTTTTTCAGGACCTCAAACCTAAACAACTTATGAATAACTTAATAACATCATAAAAATTAGACAAATCAAATATCACAAAAGTTCAAAAGCAACATACCTTCCTGTAGTTCATCTTCTTCCCCAAATAGTGCTCTTCAGCTTTCCTTCGTTTTCTCTGTAAAAGGTTCTTATAAGCTATTTTCACATTTAAAACACATCCAGCTTATATTTTGATTGCCACCACAGTAGATTATCATTTTGTCATTTAACCATGGAAGAACTAAAGAGCAACCTGATATGACAATAGCATAATTGACTGGTTTGTTTCAACTGGCTAAATCACATGCAAAACACAAAGAAGGTAGTCTAGAACTTCAAAAGCTTAAAACTCGTACAGAAATAAAATAAATTCAATCCACTGTCCGAAGTCCAATTAAATTGATCAGGAGGATAGCTTAGCCAACTACGTTCAATCAGTTATCACAGATGTTTAACACTTAAATTCTCATTTTGATTCCGTACATGAGGCAAGCAACAAAGATACACATCAGAAAATTCAAGATTATCTAGATTATAATTGAAATGTAAACGACATTATTATTAAAATTAAAAGAGTTGAAGACAAACAGCTTACAGTCATCCACCTACACCTCATTGCAACATCACGTACGGTTTTGTCGTGCAAGGCGGACGCTATCCTTATGTACTTCATAATGTTTAGCTCATCAGCATAGCTATGGAGATGTGAAAAAAAAAATTTTCAAAAACTCCAGTAAATTACCTCCAAAATAAAATTACAAAAAAGAAAAGAAATCCATAAATAATATGAATTTGAATAAAGAGCGCCTACTGGAGAAGGCCTTGCTCCAATTTATACTGCTCCTCAACAGTCCACTCAACGGCCAGTCCCGCATCGTGTTTCAGCCCCGGAATCGAAATCGAAAGCGAAGTAGAAGAAGAATTCCCAGCGGCCTGAACGAATCCAGGAGCAGATGCAAGAGAAGAGTTGCCAATTAAGCTCGAATTTCCTGGAAACATCATATTCATATTCATGTTCAAATTCATGCCAGCCGTAGAAGAATCGCAAGGAATCATCGTCGCCATCACTTCCGACGAGCTATTTACGGCGCCCGACTGAAACGATATGGCGTTTCGCCGATTTAAACTATCTTCTTCGGCCATCAAATTAAGATTCAGATTCGCTTTTCCAATCAAAGAGCGTAAATTTTCAAGGAAAAAAAAAAATATTTTCACCTCCTTTTCAACTCCATTCAAAATGAGACATAAAAAGGCACCGCAGAGTAAAAAAGATCTTTTTTTGTTTTTTTTTTCCCTTTTGTCTTGGCAACAACTTTCCGACGGATGGCCTAATTGGCTGGCTCTTCAGCTCGGTGCCTTCACTTTTTTTTTTTTTTGTTTTTGGTTTTGGGCTCTCTCACTAAAATAGACACTAAACTAAACTAATACTGCTGCTGCTGCTGCATCCGCCAATACCATTTTACTGCTTTTGTTGTGGGGTTTGCTTCTTGTTTTATTTGCAAAAGGACACGAGACAGAGAGAGACGCAGAGACAGAGAGAGAGCGTGAGGGGGAGAGGTGGGGGTGTGTGGAATGCTATTATGCCAATAAGATGAAAGAATTTCAGGTGAGATAAAAACTGAAAAGAATGAGAGTGTTCCTGCGGCTGTTGTTGTATTTGTTTTTTTTTTAATTTTTTAATTTTTTAATTTTTAATTTTTTGTTTTTGCTATCTTGGCCTTTTTTGAAAATACTATTAATATAATATAATAATGGATATGTGGCAGATCTTGGAATTCAGCAACAGTGCGAATCTCTATAAGGCATTTGATGCCAATTATTGTCGACTCTCCCCCACCTTCCCTTTTCACGCACTTCTTTTTATTCATTTTTATCGTTTATTTTTCTAAATTGGGTAAATGAAAACGAGTAGTGCGAGCGAATCTAACTGTACTCATCAGTTGGATAATAAAATTGAGTATTTGGATAACAAAATAGAGTAATAAATAATATTACTCTTGATATTTATTAATTATATAATAAATTAATAACACATAATATTAAGAGATTATTTGTTAAATATTTAAAATTTTATTAATTTTAAATTTTTTAAAATTTTACTCTTTTCTTTATAATTTATGTTTGATTTTTAAATATTTACGTCAGAGTAAAAAATAAATTTTTATAACTTTTATCTTGATAGAAAAATATTTAAATGATAAATAAATATTATATTCCATAAATATCTATACAAAATAACTTATTTCTTAATCTATAAATAAAATTTCTCTTTTTTATTTTGATTTATAAAGACATAAATGTTAAAAAATTAAGTTTAAGATTTTTTTATTATAAAAAAATAAAATACCAGTTATATTCAGATATTAAAAAAATAAATATATGATTCAAATGCTAGTATTTAGAATCATTTAAACTTAAGAAAAATTTATATCTATTTAGATTTCATATAAAATATAATAATAATAATTACTACCTAAGATTTAAGTTATGACTTAAATATCAAAATTTTTAATATTATTTAAATGAAAATGACTAAATAATTTTTAACATAAAACTAAATAATTTTTAACATAAAATGTAGAGAGCTATTAGGATTATAAATAAGAGAATCTTTATTGGGTAAATACTCGTTTAATCTTTATATTTTAATTTAAAAGTTTGTTTAGTCTCTATATTTAAAATATAATTCAAGACAATTCTACTATTAAATGTATTATATTCCTACCTGTACTTCTTTTTTCAGTAATATATTTTTAAATTTTACGTAAATTTTTATGTTATTATTTTCTTTTTAGGATTAATTTAGTTAATTAAGTTTTTATATACAATTACTTTTAGTTGGTTGATATTAATTTATTTATAAATAGTTATTATTAAGATTGTTGCACATATACAAAAAAAAAATTAATAGTGCTCTTGTACAGATATTTATTGGCTAATTTATTAATAAATAATTATTGATTAAGCTGCTAATTAACTTTTCTAATGATAAATTAATTATTGTTAAGAGTATTCTTGTTGGAATATTATTCTAAAAGTAAAGAAAAAATAAGTGTAAAAATGTAACATATTTAATAATAGAAGTATCTTGAGGTATTCTTTAAAATATATAATTAAATAAACACTTAAGTTAAAATATAAAAACTAAATAAACATTTACCTCATATTTATTAAACAAAAGTTTCAACTTATTATACAATAATGGAGGCTTTATATTCAATATAATAATAAAATGGATCGTGCACAAAAGTCATTACACTCCTTTTTGGAGATCCAATGTCTTAGAAACATAAGGGTAAATGTGATTTAATATTTTTTTTGTTAAAAATCTAGGTCAGTGAAATTTAGTGAGATAAATTTCACTTGTAAAAAAGAGTAAAGAACAATCATTTATTTCACATCTAAATTCTATATTAATCCCAATAAAAGTAGTTTCTTTAGGAGACATATATCATTCTAAAAGTTACATCTCAAATGTTGATGTTAGTAATATTTTATTGAATATATATGAGAGATTGTCCATAGAACGTATGTGTTCAATATCAATCTCTTCGCTTTTCTTTTAACTCGTGGAGATATATAAATTTTAATGAGATATGTTGAGTTCTGTAACCATCAATGTGACCTCTCAAGTTTAACCATACAGGCACCATGATCTTCATCTTGTGTTGTAAATATTTTAAATTATGTTTGTTTACTCTGTAGAAGATTGATGTTTAATTCACTTGGTTTCTAACTTTTGTATTTTTTATTCATGCCCTACATTTATGTATGTATTTTGGTTTTATATTTATTACGAGACCTAAGGGTGATTATCTTTTCATAAACATTAATAAATTTTTTTTTCTATAAGTAAAACTCCCTTATACTATCATCCAAACTTTATAGATCACTTAAGTAACCATTTTATTGGTTCTTTGGTACAAAATAATTCTAAATTTTTATTCCATTGAGATACATGAAAAAAATGATTGATGACATTTCAATATCTTTCGGTTAACTTAGCTGAACCTTACCAATAAAATGACTAAAAATGTTATATCTGTTCTAGCAAATGTGCTAGATTCAATAAAGCACCGAGTAAATTATGAATAGTACTTCAAGACCATGAATATGTCTAATTTCAAGACCATGAATGTCTCTATATTTCTCTTTAAAGTGAAATGATCATTATTAGGATCAATAGACAAACAATCGTAAGATAAATGATGAGAGAGGTGGAACATAGGCGAAACCTCTATGGGGTCAATTTTTTCTTCTAAAATATTGATTAAATTTACAATGGAGTTCTTGTCTTTGGTATGGAGAGATAGTCCAAAATTTATGGAATTATTTGCGTAGCTTCCAATTTCTAGGAATTTATTATTTAGTGTGGGCTTTAGTGGAACTGTACATTATTATCTAATATATAAAATTCAAATGTCAATTGTGCAAGAGCTAGTATAAACTTTTTATACTAACTTTTCATATTTTATTTAGAAACCCAATATTTTTCAAAACTCTGCAGGTGCCATGGCTCCCCACTAGCCTTATACACCCTCCTCCGCCATTGACTAATAATAAAATTTATCCATGCTGAAATATTTTACAATATTTCCACGTAAGTTGATTGATGGATGGAGTTCATTAGAACTATGCTTAATCTACAAGCAGAGCTAATTCACAAATCTTAGATTTTAGAGTCTTTTTTAAACATTGAAAAGCCGTTTAGAGCTCTCCAAGTGTTTCCAATAAGATTCAAGATTTATAATTATAAAATGAGATTTTAATTTCTTTATGAATAAATGTAGGAGTATAGAATCGTTAACCTATCCTTCTTTTGATCAAATATTTTCGTAAAAGCAAGCCTAATTATCTTATCAACACAGCACGGCCTGCCAACGTAGCAGAGTTATTTGATTAGAAAGATCATACAGTCGGTGACAAGGCATGGAAAAGCTAGATGAGCAAACCTGGTGGAGTGAGCATGGGCTTCTCGGGCGCCATTAGGGTCTCTAGCATCCTCCTCGATAGGAACAGCTTCACTAGAGTCATCGAAGTCGGAATCTAAGCCACTCAGGATGTCCATGACATCAACTGGCTAGATGACCCACGAGCAAAGTAAATGCCACGGTAAAAGGTCTATCACTTAACAGCGAGGGCCATTCTCACATGAGATTGTTTTCGATTAACAAGTTATTAATACAAAATATGTAAAATCGATCTGAAATATCAAAATGAAATTTACAAACTCAATTTAAACTTAATGAAATTAGCTAAAATTTTTTTCAAATTTATTAAGGATGCATTAATGAATAAACTTATAAACTAAATTAAAGAATTTAAAGCATAATTCTGAATATTCAAAAAATAAATTTATGAGGTTTTAAAATATGATGAGAAATATTATTAAGGAATCATTCTCTATCACTAAATATTAGATCTAGTCAATAGTTAGAATTAACACTCATTTTCTTTTGAAGACAATCCTAAAATAATTCTAAGCTGTATTATTTGACTCTTAACTGTTAAGTAAAACAAGCATTTTGTTTAATTTCATTTAATGAAACAACCCAGAACAAAATTTATAGATTTAATTTAATGAAAGCATTAAAATAAAGAAAGATATAGGTTTAGTAAAAGAAGAAACACACTAGCTTAATTTTTTCATCGTAAATTATATTCCATATGCAATCAAACAAAAATCTCCCACAATCATTTATCATAATAGTCTGCTACATTTGTTTACTTCTTTGGCAATTATGTATTAAAAACCCTAAACTAACAGTTAAATCACTATCAATGAATCTAGTTGTACACCTGAACATATATATAGGATAGCAAGTCTAAAATAATAAGGAATACAAATTTTTTTTTTTTTTGAAAAAGATGAAGAAATTCCGAAATTTTATTAAGTAGAAATTATGTCTAAGGTTTTGAAATCCCTCTTAACCAACAAATAATTTACTCAAACATGTCTAAGATTTTTAAAATTAAATTTGATAATGAAAAGTAAACAAAAGACAAGAGAGAGAGATCTCATTGATTGAAATACGGCTAAGGTAATTTGATTTCTTTTATATATATATATTTTCTCTCCTCTTCTCCTTACTTATTTATTTCTCCTGAATTGATTCTTGATGCCAAAGCCTAATTGATTCTGACTTTTGTATATTTTTTCAACCCTAACCCTTGTTGAATTCTTCTTCTTACTTATATCTTCCTGAATCGATTCTTGATGCCAGAGCTTAATTCATTCTAACTTTTGTATATTTTTTCAACCCTAACCCTCGTTGAAGTTCGTAAAATTCTTTTTAGCTCTCCTTCCGCTAGTAAGAAAAAAAAAATCCATGAATTAAGGTAATAAGTGTTGGTGAAAAATCATAATTTTTCTCATAAAAATATTTTTAGGACTGATCTCATATAATATATAAGAAATTCGTAATTCAGAAAATCATTCCTTGATAATCTGAGAAGATGAACGACGCCAGGCAATAAATCCGCCACCCAACGATCTTCCAGGTTATGACTCAAGTTTGATCTACACTGAACGTGTGGGCGTTCATTTCACCACTCCCAAAAAATCCCTGACTTCTTTTTCTCAATGTTTTTCTCAAAAAGCGTCTCCCTTTTTTTTTAAAAAAAAAGAAAAGAACACTTATATATAATATTATCCTTATTAAAACCCTAATTGTGTTATCCTTATTATATAATAATTCAAAATATTAAATATATCATATTTAATATTTTTCCTCTCCACTTACGTAAGAGTGGAGATAAAGTGTAACAACTTTGGGACCCACCTTGTAAAATATCACAAGGCCCCATTTACACTTAAATGTAATACATATGGCCTTAACAAATATTATATTTAGGTTTATCACCTAATATGCCAGTTTTATTATTTTTGAGTCCAGCAGTGGTGCAGTCAATTAAATAAGCTAACACGGGGATCATTTGGGAACATACAATAGTGGCTATAATAATTAAGCCTGTAATTAAACTAGCTTAATTATTTAATTCCAATTCTATTCCACTATAAGATTGGAACTGACCTCCATAATTGTATACTCGAATAATAATTCGTCCCAAGCCACATTGATCCTTTTACTGCATAATCCTTTACACCACATCTTTAATTAAATTGATATCTCAACTGTCCAATCAATTTAATAACATCTTATTCCTTGATACTTACTGGTTTTCTCTAATGATCATTTTCAACATATTAAATATGTCGATCCACTCTAGCCAGAGAATTTTATGATCAAGTACCGAAACCTATCAAGAGATATGTTGTACAAATTCCATATTGTTAATCTATAACTTCAATACTTATAATTGCTCCCACCAAGATGCCGGGTAATCTTGACTACAAGTATGTGTCGTGCCCATTGATAACTCAAATGGAATGACAACCACAATCATGAAATTATAACTAACTCAAGATTAAGATTACAGTAAAATCAATGCTTATGAGATTTAATAAGTTTGACAGTTATTATAAAGTTAATTAAATCTCATATGCAATCCTATTCAATGTAGTCGTATTACATCAATAAATTCATATATGATCAAGACAAATCATTCAATAAATTTATTACAGTTTATACCTAAATAAAGTGCCCAACTTTATTTATCAACTGCGAACTCAATTTATTAAATCATAAGATAACTTGTATTTATGTCTTCTGTGAATCCACATAGTGATCACATAAATACATATAATATGATTAAATGGACTTTAATAAAAAATTAATACAAATAAGATATCTGAATAAAATACCTCAATTATTTTATTAATCAAAAAATATTTATTACAATTAAATAAACATATATACTTTTAAAGAGCACATTTTTTCCAACAATAAGTCCATGTGACAAAATAATTTAAAAATATACTTTTCATGTGGATCCAAATAGGAAATTCGACTAGCGCTTTAAGCACCAATCTTTTTGCGCCCAATTTAATCCTTTATCTTAGGTAGAGTCTGTTTCTTTGTTTGAAATATGAATGGATATAATTTTTTCTGAAATTTAAATAGGTTTGAATGTAAATATTTAAATAACATGTTTATTTTTTTAAATATCTAAATATAAATAACATCCTATTTATTTTTATAAATAAAAAATATTTTAAATATAATTATTTGATATTTATGTACTTGTAAATCAAAATAAAAAAAGGAATTTGGTATTATAGTTTAGGAAATAAATGTATTCTATAGATTTATTTTTAAAATATAATAATTACTTCACATTTAGACCTTTTTATATTAAGATAAAAGTTTTTTAAAAAAATTACTTTTTCAATTTAAATGTAAATATTTGAAAAAGAGACACAAATTACAAAAATCAGACATAATTTTCATATGTAAATATTTGATTTTATTTGAGAATCAAACAAAAATTACGAAAAATAAATAAATAAATTTTAAAAAGGTCTAAAATTAGTACAATTTTAAATTTTAGATGTTTAACAGATAAGCCCTCAATCTAAGTCTAGTAGAACTCAAGAATGTGAATATAGAGCCCAAAAAATTCGTCCAAGGAGCATTCAAAATCTATAAAATTGCACTCTGAGCATTTTCAACACCAATTTGTAGCATTCTTTTTTCCCACCTTCTTCGTATCTTTGCCTCAAAACTCCAACAAGAACATAGACAAAAAAAAAACTAATAAAAAGATTCAAGAAAATAACAAAGAAATGTGAAGAAACTAATAGAATCTGATATGAAATTAAGCACTTATTCGCAAAGATGATTTTTACGTGGTTCCATTGATAATCTTATGGCCGAATAGACCACATCCACAAAATAACTAAAATGAAAAAAAAAAAAGATTATAATTTATTAGATTCTTATACAATCTCAAACTCTCCACTTATTTTTGTCGCCACCTAATTGAATCCCACTTAATCGAATCTACTTAAATAGCATCATTTGACTTCTTGTCTGCAATCTCAACGCGAAACTCTTTCCTGTTGGCAGATGATCTTTTTTATCCCAAAGAGCCCAACAAAAATAATAGAATGGCTTAGGGTGAGGGCGAGTGAGTCATAGAAGAAATAATTCCTCGCCCAACATCGAAGCGTCTCCCTCGTCAGTCGTCACGGCTGCTGCACGATCAACGACTCTCGTGTCGCCTGCTCTCAAAAGTCTTGTGCGGCTGAATAGTGTTTCCCACAAACGTAATTTTCCAGATATTAAGTCATGCTTTTGTTAAGACCCGACTCTTGGAAGCGCTGAAGGCCGATTCTTGTAACTCGGGTAATACACGAGAGATCAAGCATGCAATTCCACGTTATTAATGCAAGCGGTTAATTCCTCGATCCACGTAGGACGAGTCTCCAGCTTACGTATGCATGCTTTCCGATTCGGATATGGTCAGGATTCTTTCGTGATCTGATTAGCTAATCTTGTTTGTTTGTTTGTTTTTTTTTTTTTTGTTTTGGGATAAAAATTAAGTCGTCATTAATTTTTAACAAATTAAAAAAATAATGAAATTAAATCATACCCATACAAATATAAGCGAAATAAAATATTAAAAAAATCTAAAATAACTCAGATAAAAAGAGGATCGACAAGTTGCCTTGCTTTCGACATCATCCGTATTTTCTTATGTGGATTTCTCTTGCCTTTTACAGATTGCGTTGCTCCCAATATAGGTCCCTTGTAAGCCAATTCTAATCTCGATCATAAAGGACTTTACAAACTAAATATTTAAGCTATCTAAGAAAGAATCCCAATACAAATCGTTTATTCAGCTACACGTCATAAAACTTGAAAAAATCCAAATTAAAGCAAAATGTCGAGTTAGCCGATCAAATGAATTTAATTACGGAAAGATATACAAAATAATAATAATAATAATAATAAATTAGGAAAAATTCCTAAAATAAAAATAATTATTGTTTCAAAAATTCAAAAAAAGAGAAACTTCGTATATTTAACATGTCACCAATGATAACTTTTGCACTTCCTCAGTGTTCGCAATATCTTGCCCTATATAATTTTTTTTTTAAAAAAAAGTGTTTATATTAGAATATGAGGAAAGAATATAAATAATAAACAAAAAGAAAATTTTTTATTGCTCTGTATGCTTATTGAAGTGTGTGTGCTTTTTTTTTTTTTCGGGGGGGGGGGGGAGGGGAGGAGTGGTGTAAAACAAAAAATTACTCCTGAAATTAAGATTTGGCTAGCTTGCAGTAAGGTTTTCTTTTATCGTTGTTTTTTTTTTTACCAAACTACTGTTATGCGCACTGCTGCTAATTACGAGAATTCAAATTTAAGGGTGGGCATTTGGTTTGGTTTGGTTTGGTTTGGTTGGTAAAAATAAAATAATTTAAAAATACCCAAGTGATGTAGGAGGTTATTTTAAAATTTTAAAATTTTATAATTTTAGGTTTTTTGATTTTTTTGTATTTTAATTATAGTTAATTATAACATGTGTTTTAGTTTTTTATTTATATTATAATTATAGATTTAGTTTTTCTTTTCAAGTTAACTTACTAAAGATTTACCTTATTTATAAATAAAAAGATCTTGTTATTATTTTCATAACTTCAACTTCAATTATTCGTTATAAATCTCTATTTTATAATTCTTTTTAGATGATTTGCTAAATTCTCTTTCGTAAAGCCGTTTGGATTGGAGTGTTATCCAATCTTACTTAAAGTACTATTAAAATCTCGTTAAATTATTTATATTAAAATAATATCTAATTATGTTTCGCTTAGATCATAAATTCACCGTGTTGATTTGATCCGATACTAAAACGATATCTAATTTTACTCAAATCGTTTTTTACTGCTCGATTTCGTCACTGAAGCAATTGGCTGTTAAACAGTTGGTTTTTGTTTGTTTCAGTTTAAAAGGATAGTGGAATCATGATTCAGGCACTGCAATGTGAGTACCAATGCACGCTAAGTGCAGTATTACTCAGCCAAATAAGCCAACATAAATGATAAAAGAAACTGCATTGCTAAGTGGGCATCATCATCAATTCATGCAAGGTAATAACTAAATGTTTTCTGGCATCAAAAACAAGATTTGATATGAATTTAGTACAACAACAAACATCATCAAATCCGCGATTCCTTGTATAGTGTGATCCAATCCAGCAGCACATTTAAAGGCTTACCTATCAAAATACTCAAGTCAATAAAACTATCAATAAGTTGAAATACAAGAACAAGTTGCACCCATCGTGATTTGGAAGGAGAAATTTTGTCTTATTTAAGTAACCATTATATTATCAGAAGGATTCACTTTCAAATCAAATAGAATAACAAATTATACTACAACAAATTAGAATAACAAATGACGACCGTTATATTATTATGAAAGTAATCTAAGCACACGTGAGAGCAGAGACAGTCCTCGAGAATCTAATTTCAAATGAATTTAATGAGATAAAATTTAATGCTTCTATTAACTTCTTTACAGAACGAGCATGCATCTCCGCGACTTCTTTATTAATTTCTTTTATTTTCTCCCTTTGGTGAAGAGAAAAAAGATGGACGCGAACAATTACGTTTGAACTAAAAAAACTAGATATTGTTATGAGATTTAAAGTAACAATCACCGTTGAAAATATTGCAAAGACCACTGGTTAAGAGAACCCTTTCTTTTCTTTTCTTTTTTTTTTTAAATATTGAAGGTTACAGAGAATGTGGAAAGATTGTTAATCCTTTTAATTTACTGGTATAGAAAGATTTGATGATATGATACTAAATTACTGATTTAAGTCTTAAGGAGAGAACATGAAGGCATGGATAGAAACCAAGAAGCCTTCATGGTTAAAATTGTAAATTCAAAGAGGTGGGGATTTTCTAAGGACTTCCAAGCGGTGATAGGAGCACCACTCTAAAAAGAAAAAAGTGAACGGAGCAGCACTTGCATAAGATGGCCAGCCAAGTTAACACGGCCGTTATCTTCATACGTGTTTTTATTTATTTCAATAATATTAATTCAAACATGCTTTTGTCAATTTTAATAGTTAGGAGGTTCAATTTAAATAATATTAATTCAAACATGATTGTTAATCCTTTTATTGGGTAGTATCCTATATTTAATTCTTGGGTTGAATTGAAAATCTCTCGTAACGTAAGTAATTTTGTGGATATGATCATGGAAAAAAATTTTGAAAGGCAGTTGATCGATGAAAATTTTGTGATATGCTCGAAAGCTTTAGCGTTCGTCAAAAATAGTCACGTGGTGCATGGGGTTCCAAAGCCCTTCTCTATTTATCGGGTGTTTGTCCGTAATATATAATAAATTATTGAATAAAATAAAATGAGATTAAATAGAACACGAGTGATCAGATCTTGTGGTGTTCAAATTATTACTATTTACATTTTAGGTTAATTCAAGCATGCTGCTTCGCGTTTAATTTTAATTATGAGGTTAAATTCAAACATTCTTGGTTAGATTTTGTCCTTAGGTTCATTTAAAAAACTCAAAATTTAAGTAATTTTTTTTTTTGTTGAGGTCATGAAAAAAAATAATAAATAAAATAAAATATGGCCTGTTGTGAAATTGAAGAAAAATGCAAAACATGTATGATTCTTCAAGTGAATACAGTTTTTGACTTCCTGGCTTCACCCGACCCAAAACCAAAAAAAGAAAAAAAAACAAGAAGAAAATAGTTTTACTTGTTTAAACTCCTATATTTAATCTTTTTTAAGTAGTCGATTTTTTATCTTTATCTCGGCTCAATATGTTTTAATTGGCAAAAGCATAGCATGCTCCGTTAACTTTAAAAGCAAACTTAATTAAAAATAAAAAAGAAACGCGGCGGCACGAATATGACACGGCCCACTAATTTAATTGGTCGTTGAAGTTAAATAGTATTTGTTTTTTTTAAATTTAAACACATTAAAATTTTTTTTTCGTATGAATGAATTTAAATATAAAAATTTAAATGATATATTTATTTTTTATTTTTAATATCTAAATATTTTAAATTTAATTATTTAATATTTATATCCTTATAAATTAAAATAAAAAGAGGATTAGATTTTATAATTTATAAAATAAGTAATTTTATAAAAATATTTTTAAAATATAATATTTATTTTTTATTTATTTTTTTCATTCAGATAAAAATTAGAAAAATTTATTTTTTCTATTCAGATATAAATATTTAAAAATTAGATAATAATTCCAAAAAATAAACAAACATATTTGAAAAAAGATATGAAATTAATAAAATTTTATATTTCAGACATTTAATAAATAAAATTTTTAATTTTTTTTTAAGTGAGACTATTTACTCTTTAAAATATATTTCAAACACTTATTTCATAAATTTTAAAAATGAATTTTACTTTACGTACTCATTTAAATACCTAAATAGCTCTTATCCAGTCAAATTCATTAACTATTTTATATTTTTCAAGTATTCATGCAATCTTAAACTCTTAGAATGGCTATAAAAGCAAGCCCACCAACTTAGTATGGCTATAAAAGCAAGCCCAATTGAAAAAGAAAAAAAGAAAAAAAGAAAAAAGACAGAACATAAATGATGAGGCACGAGTATGGCACGGGCTGCCAACTTAGCATGGATTGGCCATTATCGATCACGCGTGCGTTTATTTTAATAATGTCAATTCAAGTATGCTTTTTCAATTTTAATTATTAGGTAGAATATAATCTTGGTTAAGCTTAGTTCTTTGGTTAAGTTTTAAAAACTCATATGGTTTAAGTAATTTTGCTGTTGTGATCATGGAATAGATTTTGAAAGGAAAAGGTGGTTGATTACTGAAAATATTAAAAGAACAAAAAATAAAAATCAATGTATAAGTACCCATACTTAGTCCTGTAATATGCTTCAAAGCTATTCTTTACTCATTATAGTGTGTTTAATGTGTTTGTCAAAAATTATTTTGTGTGTATAGTGTGTTTACTGACCTCGTCAAAAATAGTTGTGTGGCGTATAGGTTCCGCATGGGTTCCAAAGCTATTCTCTATTTATTGTGCGTTTGTCCATAATATATATAGTAAATTATTAAATAAAATGAAATGAGCTTAAATAGAGTAAAGTGAGATTTTTTTTTATTTTATGTATCAAATTATTATTATTATTATTATTTACATTTTACATTAATTTATTGTATTTTAACTTTAATTATCAGGTTGAATTTAAACATCCTTGGTTAAATTTACTTCTTAGGTTCAATCACAAAACTCAAATTTTAAGCATTTTTCTTCCTGTGGTCATAATAATAATAATAATAAAAAGGCGGAAAATAACAATCCAAAAACAAGCTAAGTATAGGCACTTATACATTAAAACGTTAAAATTTTTTATAAAACTAATATACCCTCGACAGTGTCAATTAAGGACACCAACGTAACATAATAAGCTGGATAGTGGCCGTAGTATTCAACCTTGGTAGTTGGTAAACTTAAAAAATCCGGCTAAAAAGTGAAAACAAGAAAAATCTTTGAAAAAAGATTTACAGCGAAAGATCTACAAAATTCAGTTCTCCAATCAAGATACAATTGAAAAGAATTGGAATTAATGAATTTTTAAGCTGCCAAATAGACTAAGCAATCATATGCTCAAGTGTTCTTCTCTAGGCAAGCTCTGCACCGTATCAGACCACCTCCCTGGGGAATGGTCGCTACTGTTGGACGACATTTGAGCCTCCGCCCTTGCATCTCTGATCATCTTCAAAACCTCCCTCATAACAGGACGGTTCTCTGGGGCAAGCGAAACACAAGCCATCGCAATGCTCAATAGAGCTTGGAGTTTCTCCTCAGATGCCTCGTTGCTCGAGGGAGGGTCATCTCCAGATTCAGTTTCTTCTTCACGAACTGACCGAACCCATCTAGGAATGTCCGAACCATGTTCCAGAACAAGGTCTTGGAAGGGAGTTTTCCCAGTTAAGAGCTCCAAGAGCAACACACCGAAGCTGTAAACATCAGCTTGTTGGGTGGGTTGTTTCCAGATTTCACGGCATTCAGGGGCTTTGTAGAATAGGGAAGAAGCGCTTGGTTCTTCAACTGAGTCGAGATTTCTAAATAAACCGAGACCATAATCAGTGAGGCAGGACTCAAAGTCAGCTCCTAGCAACACATTGGAGGATTTCAAGTTCCCATGTGTTAAGCCAGGGTTCTGGTGAATGTAGAGCAAACCACTCGCCAAGTCCTCAGCTATTTTAAGGCATGATGTCCAGTGAAGAGGCTTTCCACCACCTGATGTCCTTGTTCCTGTCATCATAGTCAAAAAATATATATATAAATATATGTGTCAACACATTAAACAATGATGTTTGCTCCTATAATTAATGTGCCTCGGCAAAGGCGGGAGAAATGTCCATGTTTTAGTCCATGCATCTCGACGGTAGTCAATTTGAGTCCAAACATCATTTTTTCCCCCTAAGATAACAAGTAGCTTGTCACAAGAACTATCTTCTGTTATTGGGGTATCCAATCGCAAGTCTCATGTGCAAGAAAAATCAAAGCCCACCATATCCTCCAATCGACAAAATGACACTTTGATCACTCATCTACCAGAATATCACTCCCCGTCTAATGCCCAATCAAAACTCCAGTCACCGTACAAAGCCTCACATAAAATCACACGAAACCACAGTATTTAACCACACAACAAACTCATTTACTTCATTAATTTTGCCACACATGAACTATTTCTTTTGTTTTATGATAGTTGTTGCTATTAAATAGCAACTACAATCTCATTGTTACGGAGCGTTGCAGTTCCAGTGGTAACAGAGGCTCTTCAATGCCTCCAGAGAGGGTTCAAAGTCAAGCCTCCCGCGGGGACTCTTTCATTTATGATTATTAAAATTTTTTAAAGACGTAACCGAAAAGCAATAATCAACAAGCAATCAAGTAGAGAGGGGAGCATTGAGGAAGGTATAAATATTGAAGGGGACAACACTAACATGCCGAGGTCAGGAAAGAAACACACTATGAGCTGTCAACAAAAAAAAAGCACACTCCTTTTTACGAGATTGAGATTTAATTTTGTATTAAATAAAAACAATATGGAAAGGAACGCATCCCGTTTTGTCTTCATTTACCTAAAAATCAACATGTTGGATAGACCTAGTTTTTATTTTACATAATATTATATTAATAATATAGCCACGGCAATCATGTTAAACTCTCACTAATCTTTATTAATAAATAAATCCGCAGGCACTTTCTTTGATAATGCGATTTGACTTGACACGTGGAAGCGAATCTAGCCTCGAAGAAAACAACCAAGGGAAGTCCCATTACTGTGATCTTCGAACTGATAAAAAGTCGTCTACACCTCCGCATGCGGTCAAAACGTGTCACATCTCAAATGGCTTAACTTGAGAAATAAAGCAGTTTACTGCACCCCAATTTCAAAATACCCCATATTTTGCTTCACACGTAATCTTATTTGGCAAATTTATAGAAGTAGCTCTAAGTTTTTGATTAATTCACAAAATGGCCCACTTTAAACCCTAGTTTTTTTAAAAACAAGAATTTGAACAATAGTACTGTCGAGTTCACAATTCTCAACCATCTGTCTGCTGGCCTCAACCTCTGAATCTACCAACATCAATTGTTTGACCACCAACGATCGACATTTATTTATCAATGATGAGCATTAGTACCATTGACGGCTCATCTTAATCTATCGTTAGACAGGGACGGATCCAACTCATGATCGGCGGGGGCTCCAGCAACCGTTAGATAAAATAAATTCTAAACATTAAAAAACAAAAATTATTTTTGAGTTTTTAATTTGTCTCCGTTAAATCTATTAAAAATAGCACTCATAATCTCACATACCCATATTATAAAATCTCACGTTTTAATTAAAAATAAAAACAATAAACCACATGGGTCGTTTTACTATTATTTAATTTAGCCTAAGCTGAGTCTGTTAAAATAACCTGCATAAATTCATAAAACCTACAAAATTTTAACTCTCAACAAAGACCTATCTACTGGGGTTTAACACTATTTTTGGGTTCATTTGCAAAAATTTATCAATAAATCAATCAGTAGAATGAAAATAAAAAGATGAAAGAGTCGGGTGGCAAAGACAGCACGTACCGTGAATAAGAGAGAAGAGACTGCCGTTTGGGAAATAGTCATAAACGAGCAATCGCTCTTCCTTGGCTTGGAAATAAGCCCTGAGAGGGACAAGATTAGGGTGCCTGAGTCTCCCGAGAATGTCCATGTGTCTTCTGAATTCTTCAAGCCTGGGGTACCTTGCATCTTTAAGCCTTTTTACGGTCACGATGAACCCTGATTCCAACACAGCTTTGTACGTACTCCCTATTGTACCTCTCCCCAGTGTCTCAGCCGATGCCTTCAACAAATCCTCCAGGCTGTAACTCATTTGCTGATCCCCTGGTCCGCAGAACACCAGACTCCCTAGACCCTCACCTTCCCATGAAAATTTCCCTCCACCATCACCTCCAGCGTTACCGCCACCTGCTCCTGAAGCTTCTCCTCTCTCCAGTCCTTCACCACCAGCAATCCCTTTGCCTCTGACTTCACTGGTCCTTCCCTTTTTGTTACGTTTTCTTGAAACCAAGGATGCATATAGCACAACACATGTTATTAGCAACAACAGTAACCCACCGCCTACACTTGCCGCTATGATTTTGACCCGTTTGTGTTTCTTTGAACTTGGTTTTGTTGGATACGCAGGGCTCAATGCAGGCCCAGGGCTGATGCTCTTACATGGATTTTGAATCTGTTCGCCGCAAAGATTAATGTTCAACAAGAACGAAGACGCATTAAACCGAACCAAAGCCGGGGTAACAGGAATCTGACCGGACAGATCATTGTTGGAAACATTGAAGAATCTGAGATTGGTTTGGTTGAAGGGAGGGATTGGTCCAGTCAACTTATTGTCTTGCAAATAAAGCATGTAAAGTCTCTTTAGATTGAGCAACGATTCAGGAATTGGACCCGAGATCTGGTTGTTGGCTAAGACTATGATTTTCAAACGGTGTAGGCTTGAAAGAGAATCCGGGAACTTACCGGAGAAATTGTTGTCATTGAGGTACAGAGACTTGAGATTTACTAGGCCAAGGAGATTTGGGATTTGCCCGGATATTGAATTTCCTTTGAAACTCAAAACTCGAAGCTGGTCTAATTGGTTTAAGATTTTTTCATCCAGAGTACCCGTTAAGTTCAAGTACTCTAGAACAAGCTTTGTGACCCTGCCGTTTAAGCATTCTTTGATCCCTTGCCATTTGCATACATCACGGTCGCCATGTTGCCACGATGAAAGACGGTTGAAAGGGTCAATTGATGACTTGAGAGACAAGAGGGCCTCTGTGTCACCCGATCTAACCAGTGGAATCTGAATGAGACAAGAGAGAATCAGAAAGATGAGAGGATGGTGATAGTACCTTGAAACCAGTGGTTCCATCAATGACTGGTATTAAGAAATTCTGATTTGGAATTTTGAAAACAACTCTTCTAAACCATATTCCAGATCTGCTGCTACAACAACAACATTTCCATTAACACTTTGTTGAGTCTACTGGGAGGAGGAGGAGGAGGAGAAGAATCTGGAAACCCTAGAAGTGGGGGCAGGGAGTCCATTGCCATTGGTAAGCTATCTTGCAGCACTCATTCACATTGGTGCCGTGCTTGGTAATGGGTATCTATTTTGTCTTGAAATTCTTGGAAAAAATGAAAAAAAAAAAAACTCACGGACACAGCGTAGTCTTCACGTGCTCTCATCACAGAACCTGCAGACAACAAAAAATTCTTTCTTTTCTCCTCTCCATGATCGTATTGTATTGTTGTAAATACTTAACTGAACAGCAGAGTCAGAGCATCATTGAGCAAATTAAAATAAAATAAAATATTGAAATTCTTGGACTGCTCAAGACCTTTTAGCTGTGTTTGCTTTTCTTTTTTCCCCCCATTTGCTTAATGCAATTTATTCATTCTGTCCACAGGAGCAGGGGAAGGATATTAATGTGCGATCTGTAAGGGAGCGAGAGTACTGTGTGTTTCTCTAAGCTCAGGGAATCGGTGAAAAAATTGAAGACAAAAAAGTGAGAGGGTCATAAATCGAGGGCCCTTTTAGGAGCGAACCCTACACGCGTCGTCATTAAATGGCCGCAGACGTGGCAGCAGAGAATGCAGCTTAACAAATGTAGTTGAGTTCACGTTAAGACTAAATGGGAAGGAGAGAGTCCAGTCCACCAACTGATATCAACAGCTGTCTGCCTTGAATTTGATGACGGGAATTGATGACAGAATCCGTCGACATTGCCGGAAATCTTGCTCGGGTTAGAATTCGAAATCTGTCCTTCGATTTGCTTTGACCAACGTGGAACCGTGTACTTCGGTCGGGATAGCCGTGGTCCGTGGATTGCATGGGTGGTACGTTTACTCGAAAAGGACTGCACCGTGGCAAATCAGAAAGCCGCGGCAAAATTGTCAACATGGGCTAGTTTCTGGGGATACTAGCGTAATTGGGAATTACATCATATTGGAGTCAAAATCTTCACGAAACTATCACTCTTTAGGGACAATATTAATTGGAAGAACAACATTTTGCTAAAAATGTGTGAAAATAAAAGAGTCCAAGGAATATCCTGCGGAGCGATATCTTTAGGGTGCGATGGGAAAGTGTATTAGAATTGTGTTCACATTAGTTCAATATTAAAAACATATTTAGTGAAATTTAAGGGCATATTGTGGTGCATTACAATGCATCACAAAGCACCTAAATGCCGTAGTACACAAACCCAAGAGAACCTCTGATTTGTGTAATGCGGTGGCAGGCAAAAGCGTTTACCTCAAATGAGGCAAATATTTTATTTAAATAATTATTTTATTATTAAATAATAAAATAATAAATAGCATAAAAAATAAATTATATGATAATGTTATTTTATTTAATAATGCTATATTTTATTATATTATTATATAATATTAAGTTTATATTTTGATAAACTTAAATTGATATAACTAAAAATAAACTTAAATAATATTCATTTAATATAGGTTTCTCAATCTCACGTTCAATATGTAACCACTGTCCTTCATTTTGACTAATCCCATATTGATTAGGACTTTAGGAGTAATAATTTCACTCAAATTTTTTTCCTATATATATTAGAACTTTTGTAATTGAGTTGGACTATTAGCATCCCTTCATTCATCTTATAAAAATATAAAACCCCTATTATATTACTAAATTTAATGACAAATATAAATAGAATTAAGTCATTTATATTTTCTTTCTATCTTTAATTTCATTTTGCTTGCAAGATATAAATATTTTTTATTATCATTCAAATAATCTGATTTAAGACGTAATCCTGTAAGTCAAAATAAAATTCTTGTAATAAACAGAACAACTTAATTAAGATACAATACAATGAAAAAAATAAATTAAATAAGATTTTATCCCACTACAAATAATTTTTAAAGGATTCTCAAACTAATCGCTAAACGAAAAATTTTATAGGTGGGATAAAATTGTATTAGACCCATAATATATTGATTATTTTTTAAATAAAATATTTTTCTTACTTTTTTATTTTTTATTTAAATTTAAATAATAAAGAAAATTTGAAGAGAGGAATACAAATATTGAGATTGAAAGAGTGAGAAAAATACCAGAAATTGAAAATTTTATAAATAAAAACAGTGTTTATATAGAAAAAATAGTATTTGGATATTAAATGAAATATAATTGAAAAAGGGATTTTAATAGGATTTTGGAGGAGGTGGTAATAGTCTGACTCCTCGTAATTATTCATTCAATAACAATGCTTTTAGTCATTACATGTTGCTTTCTTTTGAATGTTTTGTTTCTAGATTAAATATCTTCTTTCTTTATGTAGTTCATTTATAACCATCAAAAGAAACATAACTTTTTTAAAGCTATTTTTTAAAAAAAATTGTACTTCAAAATTCAATGTTATTTGCACTAGCACCCCATAATGCAGTTAATTGAAATTAAGATATCTAAAAACATGAAGTATAAAGATAATATGGGATTCAATTACTTGAAGATGCATTTACTAAATAGAAATTGAAATTGATCATAATTTGAATGAATTAGAATTATAATGATAAATTGAAATTAGAATATGTTATTTACATAAGTTGTAGGAAGTAAAATGGAAATAGATTCTATTTCCATAGATATATTTATTTTATTTCAAAAAAAAATCTAAATGAGTTGAATTATTATAAATTATTAAAAAGTCTTTAATTAATTTTTGGCATAATTATTATTTTATACTTTAATTATTATGCATATTCTTATTAAAAAATTACAATCATTAATAATTATTATTGTTGTCCGTCTTTTTCTATTAATTAATATATTAATTAATTATAATATTTTTTATAATAATAATAAAAGAGCTGTTAAGTTATCATTGTTATAATATACGTTCCATCAAAATTATATGAATAGTAATAACAAAAGATGACTAACAGATTGTAACGTGTCCAATTTTTTTTTTTTTTTTAAGCCTAACATGGTCCACAGCACAAGCCCATGCTTGTGGAGCCCAAAAAAGACCCATCATTTTTTTTCTTTAAGCCCACGTATCTAGCATGTCTTTTTAAACTTAGCAGCCTATCTAATAACAATAATAATAATAATAATATTTTTAACTATTAAGAGAATAATTAATATTTTATTATCAGTTTATCATAATTTTATAACTATATATGTAAACATTTAATTTCACAACTACCAATTCAATTATAACACAATAATACATAAACTTAATTACATAGATCACAGTAACAATTAACAAAAATTAAAATTACAATATTAGAATAATTAATTTTCTCAAAGTCATAACTATGAGATATTAATTATATCAAATCACAAGTCACGAATAATTAAAAAACTAAATTTTAATTTATCATAAAATAAAAATATACATATTTTGTTCATAATTTTATTTTTTTGTGAATAAATATGAAAAATATTTCATTTACAAATCATAAATGGAACATGTGTCTATTGACTAAGTTACAATTTCATAAATGATATATTAATTGTCATAAAATTTTAATATATCATTTTATAAAATCATGATATTTATAATTTTATTTATTAAAATCATGTTTTTTTATTTATTTAATAAATGCTAAACATAAATAGAATTTTTTAAAACTAAGATTTAAATTAATTTAATAAAATATATTAAAATTTTAATTTTAAAATATTTATAAAATCATAATATTTTTTATTTTTTATTTTAAAAAAATTATTTTAATATACGTTAGCCCATGTATTATTGATAATCTATGAACTACATGCTAGCGCGCTAAGAAAGTATGCTTATTATATGTCGTATCGTGTTTTAACCCATCACTGATTGTGTCATGTTTTAAGGTCATATTATAAGCTTAACATGTGCTTTGTATTGTATTATGTGTCTTACCAAAACATACTTATACCATGCCGTGTGCCTCCATCCATTGGACACCTTTAGTGGTAACAAGTGGTAAGACCCACATGATTTTTAAACAGTCATAATAATTAGAACTTAGTAAAATTCTAATAATAGTAGTAGTAATCTATTCTAAAAATCAAAATTGGAATAAAAAATCATCATCAACAACAAAACAATAATCTAGTTTTGTAATCAAAATCGAAATTATCATCGTCAACCGAAAAAAAAAATTCATCATTGTCAATATCATCATCATCGGAGCGAAAACATTGCAATTTGAGACGAAACTAAGACGGATCAAATAGAGACAAACTTGAGATGGAGAGGAAATTGAGACAGCCCAAATTGAGAAGAAACTGGCAACTAACAACTGTTCTATGGCCGATTGACCAGCGATGACGAAGACAATGGTTGATATTGGCAGTGATGGTCACGGAAACCATGGCAATTTGTTGTTTTTCTTTTTGACATTTGGTATTTATATTTTTCATTTAAAGAAAGGTATTTTCGGGATATTAAAATGTTAATTGGTTAGAATTAGGACTTTTGAGAATTGGAGACTGGTTCTTTCTCATTACGAACCGGTCTCTTATTTCTTATTTTCAAATTGAGGTGAGTTACATAATTTCAATTATAATTTCTACTTTTATTTTTTGAAATAAATATAATTAATAATTTTAATTTTAATTTTTAATTTTTTAATTTGAAAAATAATTACATAATTAATAAAATTACTAACAAATTCTTATTTAAACAAGTTATTATTATTATTTTTAATTTAATCATAAAATATCTTAAAAATAAATATTTTTAAGCTCGTATCATGTCTGTAAATTAATTCTTACTCGATTCAAGAGATTTAAAACCTTTTAATAAATGCAATTTTCCTCCCGACTCAAATTAGAGAGCACACTCAATCCACCTATTTAAGAAAAATTAATTATAAATTAATCCAACTACTTATTGTTTTATTATTTTTCTTTTAGGATTACATAGAGATTCTATAGAGAACCAAGTAAAATAGGCTGTGTTTCCTCTTGCCATTATACATGTGTTGGCTTACAGTAGTGATGGCTTTTGGGGTCCAGCTGTACACTTGTGTCTTGGCCTCTGAAACCTTTATACGGATTAAGGTTTATCGACCTGTCTACTTGATGCTTCTTTTTATGTCTAGTGGGTGATGAGTGCCATCTCTAGAAATCATTAGCAACTGTAAGCGACTTTTTTTAGCAATGTCTGAGATTCCTTCACATAATAGTATCAGATTCTTCACATTAGGGTGCCAAAATGATTTTTTTTTTAAAAAAAAAGAGTTATTAAAGATATGACAATCAAGATATTTGTAATTGGCGAGCTCGAGCAGCAGCTCTCTCTAATGCCTTCAACCTGTTAGCTTCCATGCGAGCTCTTTGTTCTTCCGTTACATTAACTTCATTAAAGCGGCTACCTTCATTATTTGGAACTTGTTTCGGTGATCCTTCTCCACAGCTTTCAGTAGAAGGTACATTGTCAGCAGCCATGTCACTCTGCAAGGCCTGAGATGGTTCCTGTAGTTATGACATTAAAACGGTTTATATAACCTTAATAATCCGAAGCGGACAGCCATCACGTCACAGGGAACAACTTGTAGATATTGCATGTAAAATGGTGCCATATCAAGAACTACACAAGGATAACAGGGTTAGCTTCTGTGTTGGTGATACTTTATAATTAAAACCTCTGAATTTGAGTTTGCTGAAGGATTACACACCAAGTTGGCTACTACCAGTGGGGTATAAATGTTGAAAGATCAACAAAGGCAAAGTTCCAGCAAACAAAAATTCATTCCATCCAAAGACTTGCCGATATGAAAGTAATCAATTAAGCAATCAAACACTCACAACATGCGAAGTAAACCACCATCATGCTGTATTTTACTTGAGCAGTGAATGCTTACATGAGCTTTTTGTTTTAGAGCAATTCAAAATTTTGTAAGACTGGGAACATATCTAGATTACACCTCCTGGGCCCCACCATTAGGCATGCATGATAACAGACAACATGAACTACAAAAATATGATATAAATTCTTAGAACATGCAAAATCCAATGTAATTATGACATTTTAACCATAATCAAATCCCTTGATTAATTTATGAAATTGATATCTTTGGTGGGGTGGCAATGATAAATATCTCTGCGGTGAAGGCAGAATAAACAGAAAGATGTTATTCAAACCCTACAACCTAGTGCAAGCTTCAGATAACTAGGATATCACAAGCATCCTTACCCGTCTTCTCCATAAGGGCATTTCCTTCTTAGATTATGTGACAAGGTCAAAAAATCATGAGCAACAAGATAAAGGCATTGTCACAGTGATCCCTGTTAAATTGTCTTTCTATACCCACCACCTAGTGATTAAAGCTAAAATATTTTGTTTCAAGAAGCCATGTAGAAAAAGTAAATGACTGTGAATGTATAAAAAATAGCCAGCATATGCAATTATGACAAATGATTTGAACCGTTTCCCTATGTCCAGAGAAGGGCTGAAGAAACAAACTCATGTCAATTTAGCGTATTTTCTGCTGATCAACTGCAAAAGCAGAATATAAAGACAGAAGAGCCTCAAAATTAAGTTGGAAAAGATACTCACTTCAGTAGCAGTCCTATAAACCTCATTGAAAAGGTCATTAAAATCATCAGCAGCATGGATATTTGAAGACGGATCTTGTTGAGGAGGTTGCCTCTCAGAGCTCATGGCCTCAGCAGGCGCTGAAAAGAAGGAAATACATAGAAAAAATAGGAAAAGAAGAATACTTCACTTTAATCCTTTAACAACTGCATGTTGGACTACCTCATGGAATTGTTATCACATAGAGCAATGTTAAGAGCATATTTATGTAGATGGTAGCTCTAAGATGGGGACGGTTTCAATCCCTTGCCAACTATAATGCATAGATATATAAACAAACACAATGGGAGATTAAATCCAGTTGCACCATGGGCGTTTATAAGGGTTACTTGAAGCCCAGACCGAGGCCAAATAACAGGCCCTATCAAATTTCAGGTTGAGTCCACCAACAATTTCCTGCATTCAAGAGCAGAGGAATACTGTGACCAAGACCGCTATATATCAAGGGTCTTTATCATTTGTGCGGTTAACGTAATTGTGAGATTGGTTAACATTACATACTGATATATGTGCTGACATCTAATTAAACTTATTAGCAGAAACATACTAAATAAGACTCATTTCTAAGCTTAGCAGACCATTTAGGAGTTCCGTTGAAACCTAGTTCAACAATATACCATATTCTCTTGACAAAAGAATTGTACTTTTCTATCCTGTGTTCCAAATATTCTCTCACAGCCTACCATTCTGGAAGCAAGAAAAACTAAACAGATTTAACTTTTGAATACCTATTTCATCAACTGGACCATCGTGTTCAACTGCAGCTTCATGCAATTTTGTAGGATCCCCTCCATTTGCAACTCGCTCCCTTAAATCTCTAATACACATCTGCTCAGGGATGTGAAAAATGAGAATATTATCACTGATTCAAGTTAGCAAAATTTGATGAATTTGTAATACTCAGCAAATTAATGATATTCCAAATTTTGCAACAGAATTGAGGAAAAATACTCATACTGTATTAGTCTAAGCAGAGTCAGTCATGCCAGATTATCCTCTTTTGAATGACCTCTATCCAAGCAGACAGCCAATAAACCTCTTTCAACCAGCACTTTATGAATATATTTAGAATCATACCACCATGTAAAAAGCCGAGTCAGATTAGGATTGGCTTTCATACTCTATATCACACCAAACAGTCCTCAATGTAAAATCATTCTATCAATGAACTTATAATAATGCCCTCACCATGGTGTTATTCAAATAAGCATCTCAATTCTAATAGGTCCGCCCAAAAACTAGAAAACACTCCTAATTCCTAAAGGGTTTGATATAAAAATAACAGTCACCTGAACTGCGAGAATCTGAAGCCACGTTCATAGTGATTAACTTAACCATCCTATTGTGGACACGCTATTGAATCTTGCATTTTGCTGTAATACTTAATCAATCCTTATGCGTGAGACCAAATCAAGCAAAATCAAATCGTCCTATTCGTAGAGCAATAAGATGCCCATGCATCAACATACTTCAGTAAAATATTATTTTCTCAGTAACACCTTAAATCCCATGTCATTCTTACAGAATCACAGCCACATTCAAAGCATCTTCAAGAGGGACCAACGAACCTTTACACGTCTTGAGGCAGCAACTTGTTCCACCTTGTGCACAAAATGATCGAACGAGTAGTAAGGCAGCAAATGAGAGTGCCATTCACTGTATAACCCGATTAAGTGCCCCAAATCACTCACCTACAAGAAATGAAATTTCGACAAGTAGAAAATATAAATAGGACGCCCCAGGGAATGACAATTTAGTTTTCTATTGACATTTCAGAAGGATTAAATAAGGGGAAAAATGGCAAATTTGACCTCGTGACCGAGGCCCCGGTACTTGAAAGCGCGAGGGAAGTGGCGAAGGACGAAACCGAGGCCGTCTTCTGAGAGAAGAAGATCAGGGGTCAGCTTTGGCCGGCTCCTTGGCACCTTCTTCGGTTTTTCTTTTTCTCCTATTACGTTTTTAGAAACACTAACGCCGCCACCGCCACCGCCGCTGGCGGTCTCGTCGGAAGTGAAATTAGAATTTGATGGGGCCGAGGATGATGATGATGGACAGTCACGTGACCAATGGCCTGGCCTCCCGCACTTGAAGCAGCCGGTTGGCGCTGCTTTTGCGTTCTCCATCTCTCGATTTCTCTCTCTTCCTTTCTCCACTTTGTTGTGGTTGTATCAGATTAATTTTTGGAATTGAAGTCCATTCTTTTTTCTTCCCCCTCAATTTTGGCGGGAATAAAAGGAGGGAAGTGAATTTGGCGGGATGTATCCGCAAGGGAAATTTTTCACAAGCTCCCCTTATGTTCGAAAAAAATGTCCCCTTTAATGACAAAGATGCAGCAATTGTCAGGCTTGTAAGCTAACTTCTAACTTACTTACGGATAATAATAGTACCTACAAATCCGTAAATCTACCAAAATATGTCCGGCAAAATTCATTCATTGCTTGTAATTTTACAGGCTAACGGTAGATTTAGTATTATAAATTAAAATTTACACATAAATATGAGTGAGTTCGGTATTAATTTTATATATAATGCATACCCATATAGATATATGTCAAATTTATAATATTTTTTTTAAATATTTTTAATTTCATTTTAATTAAAAATTTTTAAATTAAAAAATAAAAAAAATAATACAATTATATAAAATGTCAAATAGCCAAAGTGTAAATGCGTGTACTCTGCATGACAATACAAGTAGCAATGTGGCCCTAATAGTCATAACCTAAACAAAATTAAAGGGATTTCCCCTTAGGCTGAGCACCCATCCCTCATCTCTATCTTCATTCTTCACTTCTTTAGCCGTGAGCCTATGACAATGAGCTAGTGCCCAACTCTCTTCACTATTGACAACAACACACGTTGTATTGTTGCAATTGCCGTAGCCATCTATACTGTTGTTGTTGCAGACAATTCTATGATCACGAAAGGTGCTTGATTAATCCATTATTTTCAACAATCTATTAATTTTGTTGCTTTTGAGTTGATTTTGTAAATAGTCAATCTAAGCATAAGTAGTCTAACTATCTAAGTGGGATATTACCAAATTCCCTTGCTAATTTTTTTTATCTCATCTTCTCTATTTATATATGTTAGTTGATCCAATATTTTGTTCCATCCAAATAGAAAATTAGGAACCTGAAAATTTTGGTCATAATAGCCACTGAAAAATGTATCCTCACAAGAAGCATACCAAATTCTGTTATTGTTACTTTTTAATTGATTCTATAGTCGTAGAAGGTGCTTGTTCAGAATTAACATTTTGCATGCATAATTTTGTACTTTTGGTTGTTAGCTACCATTTAACATAAATTAAAGTAGCATGTTAATTTGACATAATTTAATTTGTTTAAAATTAGCATGCATAATTTTATACTTTCGGTTAGTTTAACTTGTTAACTTGATATGATTTAAAATCAGTTTTCTTGTATATTAATTTAAAATTTGTTGAAATTTTTAAGGTAAAAGAGAGTAAGCCTTTGATCTCAATGACAATGATTTGCTTACAACAAGAACAGAAATTCCGATAGCTTGAAACCAGTCTCCAATAACATGTGAAGAACTTATAGACATTGTAATAGCTTCAATCCAAACTCCCATTCTAGTGAGTAAAAAAGAAATTGCTTTTGGTGATGAATGAAATAATAATATGAAATGTAATTATTATTTTTATATATTAGTTTATAGTTTTTTTAATAGATTTGTGTAATTTATACTTAAATTTAAAAATTTGTGTTGGATTTATGTTAAAATTTTAATTTTTATTTACATTAGTTAAATATAAAATTGAGTATGCTTTGTAGAATTTGAGGTTATTATTATAAATTTATATATTAAACATTTTTAATTATAAATGTAGAAACTCACAAAAAATTTGTGGGTACTATTGTTGGTTTGATAATTGTCAAAATTCGCAACGGGTGGTTTTTATTAAAAAAAAGACATCTACACCTCTAAGCTTTTAAAGAGTGATGCCAAGACCCCTTTTAACCATTATACCTTTTTACATTTATTATTTTAAAAAATAGACTCTAATATTTTACAATAAATTAAAATATAATATTAAAATAAATACGGTAATAATATATACATTTTAAAATAATTTTAATATTTAAAACTATTTTAATATTTTAGGATCTATTAGATATATTTTATTATATTAAAGTAAATTTTAAGATAGATAGAATCATACTATCAAAATAAATATATTAAAAATTTAAATTATTTTGAATATTATGTAAAATAATAATTTTAATAATGTTAGTATGTGAGAATGTATTTAATACAAATATTTATTTAAAATCTCTACAATAAGTAAAATATAATAAGTAAAATAAATATAATAATTTACATATTAAAATTTATTAAAATATTTTAATATTATCAATATAATGCATAGATTACATTAATTTTATAATATTTATATTTACAAAAAACTTTAAAGTCAATTTTTTAAAATAATAGAGGTAAAGAGTATATCAGGTCTTGGTGTCCATTTGTAAAATTTAAGGATATTGTGATTATTTTCTCAAATCTTGTGGGTGTAAATATTTTTTTCCTAAAAAATTGAAACTCGCTGAAGGATGTGGGTAAGTTCATTAATTTAAATTTTGTGACGGTTTAGGTTTACTAATAACGGTTTTTTTTTTTTTTTTTTCCAAACAAACCAAATATGTCGCAACTTATTTGATAGAAGAACAACTAGCCGAGTTTCCTGGCGAAAGGCAAACACGTAACACCAATCCCATTCATACTTGTCCGATCCTAACGGATCTTGTTGAATGAATTGATCCATTGTTGCATGCCTTACTTCTTAGTCAATTTTTTCCTTCTTGGACTCGCCTTTGCGTACTCCTAAGAGATAGAGTGGAAACATTTTGTACGGTGGAGAGTGGGGAGTGGAAAGACCAATTCAGCCTATAACAACCCCATGAATTTATTTGATAAAAGAAGTTTAATTTATTTTTGTTTTGATTTTTTTGTTAAAATTATTTGTTTCTTTGAAATGTAAGGCATGAATAACTCAGGTGATTAATTAAAAAATAAGCTCGTCAAAATAGCTTTTATCTTCTTATTGTTTGTTTAAATTTTACAGGAAAGTAATTTTTGGATACCTTTCCGAGGTTTGTCCTTGCTACCCTTAGAGAAAAATACTTACAGAGAATGTATGCATATATTGACATATAGCACCCCCCACCGTGTATCAGCATTAGGCAGCCGTTTGCTTTGTTACTAAAAGTGCAATAACGCCCTCCGCTGCACGGTACAATAACTGACAACACTTGCAGCAATGCGGAGTTGCAGACATGGCAGTGCTTCTTGGATTGCAGAAGATAACAAAACAAAAGGTTTAACTTAATTAAGAGGCCTAGTGAATCAAGATTTTGGCATGATTTTTTTAGGATCTTAGTGTTTGATTCAAAGAATCAAAAAGGAGATAAATTTAGAAGAAAGAGAAGAACCTGGAGAACACTGGACCACAGTCACGAGAATGGCCTCTAGTGCTTTTTAATCAGATTGAACTGCATATAGAAACCGCCTCTCATCTGGATCTATGCACGTGCGTGTGTATCAAACAAAAAATGGAAAAACAAAAATTAAAACTTGCAATTCGCCTTAAAAGAATTGAACCCATATACAAAAGCAAATTGAAAAAGAAAGCCACATGGGTTGCCTGCTGGTTTTCTTTCTCTTTTATTATAAATTGCTAAAGCACCGTTTTCTGAAGAGGTGAAAGGATCTAAAGAAGAAGCAAGCATTAATATTGGTGTTATTTGCTAACACGTGGTTAGAATTTTTGTTGACTCGGAAAGCAATACGTGGTAGTGAGGCTTACATGGTGGCCTTTGTTTTCAACTTTACTAATGAAAGAACAAAATGGAGGGAGAGGAAGGAGGAAAAGAGAAAGAAAAGAGAAAGAAAAGAAGAAAGTTTTTTTTTTTTTTTTTCCCATTTTGTGACTTCAAATTATTTTCAAAGAGAGAGAAGAACGAGGAAGGCGAGAACCGGAGAGGAAGCAAAAGCCCTGGCATTTTTCTGCAATCATTTTTTGTATTTTTGAAATTACGTTATTGCCCTTAATGACCAAACGACACTGTTACGCTAATACACGGTGAGGGTGTTACATGTCAATATATGCATACATTCTCTCTAAGTGTAGCAAGTCTAAACCTAAGGCGAGGTGTCCAAAATTATCCTTTTACTGAATCAAATGCACTGTGTATCGTAGTTTTCATAACAAATAATTCTTCGTGAGAGTTAATTGAGGCCCTCAAGCTAACATAGAGATAGATGGACTAATTAAGTTGTGCAAAGCTATGATTATTATTGAAGATGAATTTGAGATCAAATAAAAGGGTTGGGTCCGCATCAAGTGATACAGTTTGCAGGATCAACCCATACAAATATGTCTGTAAGGAATTCTTTTATCAAATAGCTGTGGGTTAAATTAGCCTAATCTTCTATGGCAAAGAGTAAGAGATGATACTCAAAATCGCAGTTGCATTAATTTTGTGAAAAAAAAAAGGAAAAAGGAATTTTTCTTAATGCATGCAAATTACTATCTATCTGTTCTCCTTTTCCCTTTTCAGGACACACCTTTGCTCACGTCTAGAGAATCAAAGTGTTCATACATATACATGTATATGTGATGTACAGAAATATGGCGGCCAACTCAGGCCCTGCCCTCTTTTATAGAACTTAAATAATTTCTATTCCTATGTATACTATATAGAAAATGGCACCACTCGGCAGCCGATATTTAAGAATTCATAGACCAATCATAACTCTGATAAATAATATTGACAGGACCTCCATCATCCAGTAGATGTGTCAAAAGACCTGCTTTTGTTGCATCCAGATAATTGATGCTCCACTTTAATATTTCTTTGTCCTGTCCAAAATCTACATTGTACCTATACCCAGAGAAATGATATGTTACGCACACATTAGTTAAAACTGGTCTTTTAAAATTTGGCTTGCCAGGAGACTTACAATTTGATTGACAAGAGACAATTCATATAAATATTTGCACTTCAAAAATGCTACTTTGCCAGGGGAAATTTGTCCGCAATTTTCCCGGGCAAGCCAGACATTTAAGCACAGAGTTTTGACAGAGTAGACGTTTGGTTTGTTTAGAAAAAAATTCGGGCAAATTTTCCCGGGAAAAGCAGCATTGCTGTTTGACACTTTATAGTGTTACTACGGCAGGCTTTTTAACCATTAATGTTAGTGCAAAGGGGTGTATACACAAACGGAAACCTGAGCATTAATCACTTACCACTTAATGATCCTTGTGAGATAAACTGTCCTCTTTTCCAAATTCACCTCCATTCCACCACTCTGGAAGAACTCTCTAGTGGCAGATCTCAGTTCCGCCTCAACTCCTTGAGCTGAGAAAAACCTCACTGTCGGACTCGACCTTGTTCCATTGCACAGCCCGAAATGGATCAGCGGATTCACTTTCAGAGGACAGAGCTGCATGCCAGTTTATAATTTGAAACGTTTAAGAACAAGACAACTACTCACCGGCGTTCCTTTTTTTTTTTTTTTAAAAAAAAAGGTTTAAGAAATTAAGTTTACCTCCAGACGCTTGTCGCCAGATCCAAAGGGTTTGACCAACGAGTAGATATCTCTGCGATTGTTTCTCAGGATCCCATTCTTCATTGTAGACAAGGAATAAGGATAGCCTCCGACTACATATTGAAAATCTGAAAAGAAGGATTTTCTATCGATTACTCCTTCCGGATGGCCTACTCTAATTATCGCGTGGATGACCATCGCATTGTATAAGTTTAAGAAGAAGGCCAACTTCTCATCTGGAGAGAGTTCATATAGGTTCACCCTTTGAAGGTCGCCAGCCAAATTAACGTACCTGCATTCACCAATAGTGAGAAGATAACACTCAAGTTTAGCATTAACAAAATATAGAACGTGAGGTGACTACAACAGTTTATAAACATAGGAGAAATATGATGATATATACTCCTTAAGCCAATGTTGTTCTGAAGCTATGGAAGCAGATACTGCCAGTGCTTAATAAAAAAATTTTAATAGCTGCTTATAATTCCATTAATTGCTAGCTATGAACCAATGTCAAGCCTCAAATTACTATGATAGTGTTGTACCTGCATCTGATCTTTTATGCAGGCATTATTTTATCCAACATATGAGCATATCTTACATGTCAATCAACTTCATCAGTTTTATTGATGTCATTATATAGCAAAATTACATTACTTGCTTTTTTCCTACTCAATTTTCTTATGTCATTTCTATTTATTCTTGCTTTGGTTTGCTTTTACATAGAATCAATAATAAAATAAAATAAAAATTATAGCAGCAAGAAGATAAGCCAGTAATACCTTCTGAACTCCTCACTTTTGCTGATGGCCGCATAATCAACATGGCGCCTATCATCAGAGGCATAAGCTTCTAGTATCGCGGACATTATCTTATTAAGCCTTTGGCCAACGAAAACAGCCGGCTTTGGTGCAGCATCATTTGTTGATACCCGAAAATTGTAGCATTTTTTAATAAATGGTTCATGCTCAAGAAAACGATAGAAATGGTTTCCATCATCAAATTCATTTTCGCTGCATCAAAATTTATATATAAGCAAAAAAGTTACGTGAAAAAAAAAAAAATTCATAGTCACATACTTCATATTGATTGTCCATTTATACATTAGTTCTATGATCGAGAAATGTTCTTACCCAAAAACATGATGGATGAAGTGCTTCCTGCTGAGCTGCTTTCCAATATCAACTGCCTGCAAGTTTTGTGATTTATAATTCATTTCCATCAGTGTATATAATTTAAGAAACGTAGAATTTTTTTTTTTTTTTTGTTTTTAAAGCAATAATCTAAGCAGAGAAATGCTGAAAGAGAATTTATTATACAAGTCTCTGAGTTTTTAATGTTCCTTTACTGGGTGGAGGATTGAATAAAATTTCAAAGGGTTGATTCAATTAAAACAACTTTTTACTTAAAATTGAAAAAAGAGGTTGTAACAACTGAAGAACACACATCCAGTGACGAAAATAGTTAAACAGGGCTCTGGTTCGACGGAGTTATAATGGAGGAAACATAAACTAAAACAGGCTGTAACAATATATCCAAAAATTTGAGGTGGCCAGTAGTACTCAGAATTAAATATTATAGGCTCTAACAAAATTATCTAAAACGAAGGGGGTAAACACAAAATTTGAATAGACATGATAAATTTCAATTCAAAACTTTATTTTTCGTTTTCAGAATATTAAGGCTCTGGACCCTGCAGACGTCAATGCTAAATTTTAGTACCGAGAATTATAAAGTTGACTAGTTGAGGGTTGAATAATTTAAATGAAAAAAAATACTTTTCGGCTTATGATATTGTATAAGTTCAATTTTTTTTTGTTAAAATTTTTAAGTCAGAAACCCCAACCCCTTAAATAAACAAAGGACATCACCTCACTTTCACTTAATTATTTTAATATTTCATAGATTTGATTAGTTGCACGAAGTTCATTGACTACTCTATGTCAAACTCACACCTCAGGAAACTTCATGTAGGCCATATGAACTTTAAAATAAATAATAACAATAATAATGTGGGAAAGTAATATTTGGGTGGCAATTAATGAAAGCCTACAATATTTCCAATTGCTGCTTTCTTACGGAATGGGTGTCAGAGGGGACCCTCAATCCAAAACATCTTAGTTGGTCTAACTAATTAAAAACAAAAGAAGAAAAATGTTGTCTATTCAATCACTGTTTTGACTCTAAAAAATTACGCAACATATTAAAATGCGAAAATCACGGAAAAACATTTAAATGCTTGGAGAAAAATGATCCCAAAAAAAAATCTTAATTAAGTGAAGACTTAAATGAAAAACGGTTTATAATATTAAATCGATGGAATCAAAATTTTACTCGTGATATTAAAAAAAAACAGAGAAATTGTGCTTTTGTGAACTTGGGCTACTTCCTATACGTCACGTTATTTCTCCAAAACAAACACAATCAATTAAAATACAATAAATAAATAAACAAATGCACTGCCATCCAATATATACAATGGCCTAGTACTCGACAATTAAAAACAAATAATTTATTTATTCTCATTGCACGAGGTGGCCATCCGCTCTCATCATATGCCATGCGTGCTCGCCATCATTAATGTTTGGCAAATTTTTGTAATGCCATAGGGGGCATAAAGGGTATAAATGTAAAAAAAGCAGAGTAACGGCACTTACATGGTTTAACAAATTGATCATGTAGAGATACTTTTGTTTGAAAAATGTTTATATAAAAGTTTTTCCTGTGATTATTTTTGTACTAATTATATTAACAAAAAATTTATTTATGTGATTATTTCTAAAATAAAGAATTTATTTGTCAATAATATATATATATATATATATATATATATATATGTTAAATTGTGAATGATTAAGAAGAAATTTGATTCATAAATTTCACCAATACAGTTATGTCACGTTAATTAATAAGAAAATGACACTAATGAAAGAAGAGAAATGGAGAATGAAACGCACCTTCATCCTATCGCACTTGAAGTGGCGAGTAAGCACGTCAACCATCTCACTCCCAGAAAAGCAATTCTTAACGATCTTCAACTTAATCAGACGGTCCTGGATCGGCAATCTCTGCCTCAACAGCTTAATACTAAGCAGCATCTCGTCCGTCGATTCTCCCTCCTCCTCATCGTCATCGAAACCATAGAGCGGCGGTGCAGGCGCATCACCGGAACATTTCCTCCCCAACATATCCCTGAACCGCTCGTCGAGCGTGCCGCTGTTCCTTAGCGAATTCAACGCCACCAGTCCTCCGAACAACTTGTCGTTCAAAAAAATCTGCGGCACCTGCGAGGTTCCTGTTCGTCGAATCAACTCTTTCTCGCGCAGCGGAAAAACGTCGACGTTTATCTCCACGAACCTGAGTCCTACCTGCTTGAAAAATCTCCTCACGGCCGTGCAGTCTCTGCAGTTCGATCTCGAGAAGAAGCTTATCCGTCCTTTAATCTTTTCCTTCTCTTCTTCTTCGTGGCTTTTGAGTTTTACGATCACTTTGAGTCCTGATATGTTGAACTGAGTCACCTCGTCAGGTTTGATCACCGTCGACGCCGCCGGCTCAGGCTCGGCCTCAGCCCAAGCATCGTCGAGAGAATTCAACTTCTTCGCGATTGCAGCGGAGAAGTTGTTGCTTCGTTCTCGGATGAATTTTCCGAATTTAGATGAATAATTACTCGACGGAGGAGAAGGAGAAGGAGGCAACGCAAACAAACCAGCCGGCGCCTCTGGCTTCGGCAACTCCGAATGAGGTTCGATTATCGCCATATGACGACGGTCACTATCATGACCATGACCGTTGATTTTGTTTACTCCGTCGTCGCCATTTGGATTCGATGAATCAATTTCCATAACCATTTCTGTTAAACTGCCGCAGAGTCACGGGAGAAATTGTGAGAATATAAAAAAAGGGGAGATTCAAAACTTGAGAGTGGTAGCGATGAAAGCGGAGAGATTTTATGAAGGAGAATATACGGGGAGATTTCGTTTATATATAAGCGACTAACAAGAAGAGGTCAAAGACGTGGAGACAAACAATAAAAAATAAATAAATAAATAAAAATTAAAAAAAAAAACATCTTTTAGTTGAACCAGCAACAAACGACACCCATAAGCCGGTCCTCTCACTGAAAATATCAATGGCCCCACTATCCGCGTCCATATCCTCATTTCATCCTTGTAAAACCCGTAATATCACAATCAAATATTACAATCGCAAATTCCACTCGAATTAGAGCACGTGTTCGAGCCTCATCAGCTACCATAGTGATTTTATTTTTTCTTCAATTATGTAATATAAATTAGTCCCAGAAGTCTCTTATGATATGAGTTATAATTTAATTATAATATTAGTGTAAAAAAAATCTATTCAAATGTGAGATATATGCACATTTATAATACAGTCTAGAATTTTAACGAAATGTCCAATTAATAGTAAAAATTAACAAAGTGTCACCTGTTTTAGTATGATTGAAACAAATATCACTCCATTGAAATCAACCCTATGTTTATATTACAACCCAAAATTCTAACCAGCGTCTTGATGTTTGGAAGTGATAGACGAGCTCCTGTGGGGCTCGAACTCGTGCGTTCGCTCGTCCGGGTGTGGTTTTTACTGAAAGGGCTTTTGCGTAATTGAACGGTAACCATATTAGCCGTTAATTGTGGGCGCAGAGCTGAATGCTCGTAAACCTAGTAGCGTTTGACATGGCAGAGTCAAAGTGTTTAAAATGAAAATCTGCAGCCTGCTAAAGTGGGTAGGTATGTTTGTGTGCGTGGGTTCTACTTCGAACTTACAAGTGGAGGCATGAAATTGGGTGTATAACGTAAGACTAAAACAACGTAGTTAGTCTAGTCTTGTGTATTTTTTTTTCTAATTTTCATCCTTTCAAATTCGGACGAGTTCTCGTTCAAATCTACAAGTCATTAAGACCTCTTCTAATTGAGTAATCAAGTTATGATACTCTTGAAGATTTGAATTGGTATTGTAATCTCCATTTAACGCTGATATTTTATTTTTTTCCAACTTGTTCGATGTGCTAAAGATATCTACTGAAAAACAAGCTGACTCAACTACACACGCAAGACGCTTAAATGGGAACCCAGGAATTTTCTTTTCTATTGTGTTACACAAAAAAAGAAACAAAGAAAAACATCACAATAGATCAAAGTTTATCATAGACCACAAAATTAATTGATAAAAAGATGAACGTTACAGTACTAAAATGGGAATTATGTTAATTATCCCAAAAGCGCAGGCAAGTAGTTGGCTCTAACAATCGGGCAGGTAATGGACAAGAGTTCTAACGACCTCGACGGTCGTAGTTGGCTCCAACAATTAATGGACACCATGAGAAATCTGTTGCATTAATCATCTGTTGCTCTGAATGAATGCTGCTTTTAAAGCATATTTAATTATCTTTGCCATGAATATACTTCATGATATTAACAAAATGTTGAGTTATAATCAATGAGCTAGATTTAAAAAATATATCAATACATGTTATTTTGTTATTAAATAAATAAAGTTTGATGTTAAAAAATAAATAAGTTGGACACTTTATTTATGCTCAAGTTGTAGTAAGTTTAGTAAGGGCTCACTTGAGATTACTATTGAGAGACTCAAATGCAATTTTGAAAAGTTAAAAATTAATTTTGGTATTTAGTTAATTTTTTTAAAAAAATCACTTTTGACAAAATAATTTCATCCTAAAATAGAATAGGTAGCTTTTCAAAATCTGATTTCGAGAATCATTTTTATACTTAATACTATTTTATATGTATCCACCACATATATTACAAAAATCTAGAATTATCTTTATTCAATTAGAAAATAAAATTATTAAATTTAAAGATACTATTATTTAGTACCGATTACATTGAAATAACAAAATAAAAATTTACTCTAGTTATCAATTGTTATATGTACACAATAAAAAAATTATATACATATTTATTAATGAACAAATAATTTTTTTTCAATCATTAGCATTCTTATAGTAGTTAATAATAAGATTTACTAAATACATATAGTATTTCTAAAGCGTGACTATCATTATTTGTTTTAAAAATTATAACATTATCAAACTAACCTATTTATCTTAATCATATATGAATTTATTGATATGACTTACCTACATTACAAAATTACATATGAAAAAAAAAGAAAGAAAACCACACTTAAATGACTTATCTACATTGCAAAATTCCATAAAAAAAAAAGAAAAAAAACGACACCTAAATATGAAATTTGAATAATATTATATACGTTTTTAAAATCTCACAAACATTAATTTTACTTTAGTCTAAATCTTGCCTAAATTGTAATTTCATATTTCTAAATATTGCATTATTTGAGTTGTTAATTGGTGAGAATTAAGTTTGATCAAGTCAATATTTTTCACTAATTTCATAAAGATGTTTACTAGCAGTGAAGTTAAAAAAATCTAATAATATTGAGTTTGTTCAACTCATCTCGATGAGACGAAAGCAGTTATAATACTTGAAAAAAAATGCATGGAGATAACAGACGTAAGTTGACCTGTTAGCCTGTAAGCCCGAAGAACTTGTACATGAAGAAACCTCCGTTGATATTATTTTTCCATTGGATGGCTTTAATGTAATTTAATTATTACCACGAAAGCCGTTAATTGTGGGCATTAGTTAATTAGTGCTTAAAACCTAATAATGTTGACACGATAGAGTCAAAGTGTTTAAAATATGCTAATTGCGTGGTTAGGCGAGTGGATTTTACTTTAAAGTTCCAAGTGCCGGCATGGAATTGGGTTTGTAACGGCTTTTCTCGGCTAAACAACACAGATTCTAATTCTATGGATTAGATACAGCTTCACAGTCAATTCATAATTTTATAGGTCATAAATTTTTAATTTAATTTAATTTATAAATTAATGAAATTCAATCCATAGTCAATCCATGCGTTCGTAGATGGGATGTGAATTTGATAAAATTCACGTTTAATCTTAAGTTTTATGGATTAGTGCATTTCAATTTTTTTTTTTAATTCTTATCCAATCCATATAAGTAAATAAACAGAAGTGAGATCTAGAATGAATATAATTTTTAGTAGCTATCAGATTTAATTTAACTTAAATCTATGATAATCCAGCACTTTCTTAGACAAATTAGCTGTTCAAATTAATTAATAATAAATAAAGGAAAAATCAAACGAACCTCATAAGTTAATTGGTTTAAATAGTTACATAAACACTATTAGTTTTATAAATGGTTATATATATCCCATATGATAATTATACTATTTGATTACAAAAATCTAGAAATAATTATTGAAATTTTATGATAAATATAAATATAATATTAAAAAATTCATATAAATATTGAATAAAAATATTTTTATTTTTTAAAAAGGTAGAGGGATGGGCAAAGTTGACATCAAATTCTTAACCTTTTGTCTTCTTTAGAATTTGAATTTTGGTAGATAACTGAATAAAATTATTTGAAAATTATTTAGTTAAGAACTCGAGGATAATAAAATTATTTTGATATTATAAATATACAGGATGTTTGGATAGTAATAAAATATGTTTAACACATTAAGGACATTAAAATAGTAGTATTTAAAATTTAAACTATTTTATTTATAATATTTATTTTAATAGTATGTGCACGTATAGCTAGAATGAATGGGTTTAGGTATAAATGAAATTTGTCCTAACATATTGACAATAGTTTAATATTAGAATAATTTACACAATATATATGTTGTAAGGCTGAATTTCATCTAACCCCCTATTAAATTACCATATTTTAATTACCATCTAAAAATATAAAAACTTCAATTTGCCCCTAAAATTTGTTATCCCTTCGTTAGTTTTAACTGTCAAAATGCTAATATTATATTTATGCATTTCTGTTAAGGCCAGCCAAGTAATAAAATCAAATCTTTATTTGTTTATTTGTTTACTTTCCATTCGTGTCCGACTGTTTCAACAAATTAAAGAATGCACCTAAATAGCTTATTATTTTAAAATTGATTTATTTTATTTTATTTTTTTACGATATATAAACTATTTTGAATGGTGCTCTGCTAAGAAGCGGTGGCACAAAAGACGGAGAAAGAAGCAGAAGCATAAAGAAGAAGCAAGAAAAAAAGATGAACAATTTAAAAAAAAATGGAAGAATAAGATGAAGAAAAAGAGTAGGAGATGAAGAATAAAAAAAAAAAAGTTAAGAAAAAAAAGAAAAAGGAATTGGGCTACTATAATTTCTAAAATTAAAAATTTAAAATGTTATCAGTTTTTATTTTTTACCATTTTAATCAATTTTTTTTTTTTTAAGTAGAAACTTTTTCTTGAATGCTTGATTTCTTCGAACAGCCCAAACAACAAAATTATCCTTTTAATTCTCTCAAATCCAATAGCCCTTCAAATCTGTAAATAGCATTTTATCAACCTCTCTGAATTGTTCTATCAATGGATTCATAGTCTAATTTTCTTTCTAAGTCCAACAAATTTTAAAGAATTAAATATTTCTTTCAAAATCTTTTTTTTTTTATTTAAATCTGCTGTCACAATGATCTAAAAAACAACTCAAATCCTACCTCTCAAATTAATACATCAATTAAAAATAACCCAAAAAAAAAAAGAAAGAAAAGAAACAAAACAAAAACAAAGGAAGAGCTTTTTCCATTCAACTTTAATTTTTGTTTTCGAAAACCCTAGCCACCACGTGGTTCCTTCTATCGTCTCCCAACACTGCAATTCCATTTCTTTCCACCATCAAATAACTAGAACTCAACTTTCTTCTGCCTCGATTCGCCAGGCAACGTTGCACAATCCTCCAAATCAGCCAGGAGCTCCACCACCCCTTCGCTGCCGCCAGGCCAGTCATCACTGCTGTCAATCCAACCTGCCTCTTGATTCAACTGACTCCAACGAGCACATTTGAGCAAATAACATCCGCACTCGTAGCCAATTGCAACCACAATCTCGTCCTGGGTTAGAGGATTTTGAGCGGTTTTGGTTGGGGTTAATAGAGAAATTCTTGCTCGGCTTGGCCACGCGGGACCATTGGTTTGCTTGGCGTGGCCGCATGTGGCCATGGGCTCCCCTGGAATTCCTTCACCAGGTCATGGGTTTTTGCTGGACAGTGAGCATGGGTTTTGTTGGGCTGGTTTGGGTTTAAAAATGGCTGTGGAGTTATTATCATTATTATTTTTTATTTAGGCAAGAGGACAGAGGAAAAATGAACAAAGAAGAGGACGACGAGGGAATGGATTGAATAAGATGAAGAAGAAAAAGAATAGAGAGGAAAAAAAAATCCCTTTTTTAAAATAAATTTATAATTTTTATTTCAAATTTATAATTTTTGTTCAAATTTGAGAATTTTCATAGATTAGGGGTGAGACATTCTTTGTGATTGTGTGTAGAAGGAGGTTTTTGAGTGGGCTTTGGTCGGATTAACATTAAATATTCTTGTTTTATGAAATATCATTGTTAAGATTCTGATTCAATTTTTAAAAAAGAGATTAGGGGTGATTTTTGTTAGTGATGCACATAAAGTTTGTGTTATTTTTTTTTTAAAATAGTAGCGACATAAAAGATGTATCTCTCCAATATAGGTATAACAATAAAATAATTAACGCGTTACCGTACTTTCTTAAGTCAAGGTCGTTTAATAGTTAAATTCAAGATATTTTAGGGGGTAAGTTAAAATTTTTATACTTTTAGAGTGTAAATTAATGTATGTCAATCTAATAAGGGGAAAAGATTAAATATGTCCATATTGTAATGATGATAATAATAATAATTAGTTGAAGCCCAACCACCCTATCAGTGACAGGTATGAAATGCTCTTCCATTTTTTTAAAAAATAAGGTTGCCTTAGTCCCAATCCAAGGTAGGGGTAGTTTTGAATTGTTAGGGTTGATAAAACAAGTTGCTCCTATTATATAGATAAAATAAATTATTGATTAAAAAAGTAGTTTAATTTTGATAAATAATGGTGTTGTAATTGTTGTGAGTTTGAAAAGTAAAGTGCATGTATTTTGTAAATTTTATTGTACAAATATTATTTTATTATTTAATGATCGAAATAGGTATAAATTTAAATTGTCTTTTACTTTTAGAGTATATTTAATGATTTATTGATTAACACTAAAAAGTGTATATTTAATAAATATAAAATTATCAAAATTTTACTTAAATTATTGATTAATGAGTTTATAACTTATAAATTATATAAATGCCTCCTAACAAATATTTATATTAAATTAATTCATAATATGCTAATTTTTATTTTGTAAATATTTTTAGAAATAAAGATGGAATTAAAATTAGAGTTGAAAGCACGAAAAAAAATGAACTGCCAAAGTAATTTGAAATACATTATTAAAGAGATGTAATATTTCAATAGAATAAATTTAAAAAAAAGAAAAAAAAGAAGAAGAGCAACATATCCATGACCATCACACTCCTCAATATACATATAATATAAAATAAGTAATAATGCTTGCCTATAAGGAAAATGATACTTGCTCTGGGTCAAATCCCGAATAAGATCAAAACGATGTTGTTTTATCAGAATTTTTTTTAATAGCTTATGAAAAAAATGACATCGTTTTGATTAAGGGTAAAAAAAGGTTACTACTTTCCTTCTTCGTTTATCTGATGCTTTCCTTCTTCTTCTTCTTCTTCAGCTTTCCTTCTTCATTTCTCTGCTGTTTTCCTTTTTCGTTTAATTTACGAAATTTCACATAACTTCATTAACTTGGCTTTGAAATTGTGACTTGGTTTTATTGACAAGGATATTCATTTAATCATAATAAAATCAATTTCACTATACAATGATTTGGATTGCAAAAAGAAGAATGCGAAAAATTTAAAAGTCACCAAATAAATGACAATTTAAGATAAGATGACAGTTTTACTTAAGAAAATTGTGTTTAGAAAGAAATTTTGAAATAGTACCATTTTGAAATGGAAGAAAATTGTGTTTACGTTTTGAAAGAAATTTTGAAATGTAGTAACAACACAGCAACGATGATTTGGATTTTGAAATGAAGAAACAGCAACGCAGCAACGATGAGGAGATTTTGAAATAGAACACCAGCAGCGTAGTAACGAAATGGAGTAGCAACAACCTAGCAATGATGAAAAGATTTTTAGGTTACAATTCTTCAGTTTAAAACGACGTCGTTTTAATTCAAAAGAAATAAAAAATCAAACGACATCATTTCAAAATTATTCGGGATTTGACCTAGGGTAAGTATCAATACTATTGCCTATAAAAGGCAACCAAGTGCACGAGGAAAAAGAGAGTAGGAGTTGAGAGAGAAAAGCCAAGAGTAAAGAGTGGTGGGCTATAAAGAGGGAGAAATTGAGGAATGTTTTTTCATTTATTTTCTTATTTTTATGTGTAATTATTTTTCATAATATATTTTAAAAGTTTGTTAAATAAAATAAGTATTTTTTTCAATATGAGTGGTTAAAATTTCTAAACTAAGGTGAAATGTGAAGTTGAAGGATTCCAATGATTGGTTAGTTACTCTCTCAAGTGAGTTTTAAAGTATATTTTATTTATTATATTTTATTTTCTTACCAATTTCTATTATATTATGTTAATTAAGATCTTCTCAAATTTATATGATATTTTGATATAATATTGATATTTCAATAAAGTTATAACACATTAAGTACTTGGTCCTATATTTATCTTGGTCCTATATTTATCATATTAGGAGTCAGTTAAAAATTAAATAACATAATAATTAATTAGTAAAGTAAATATAAAATATAAATATAAGAGAGTTATTATAATTATAATTTGATATCTAAGAATGATCCCTATTAATTTTTTTCGCATTTAATTTTCATTATTTACCAAATTGATTATTAGATTTTAAATTCATTGTATTTTAACCTCGAACTCACTGGATTATATTATAATTAGACAATCTTATACTTAAGAGTAATAACACTTTTGAGTCATGTCGTGTAGCACATTACTTAGACATGACTTTCTTTTCGTTTTAAAACACGTAAAATTACATAAGTGAAAACAAATCAATTAAAGAATTCTGATGAACTTTATATTTTATCTAATAAAATATGATAAAAATTTATACTAATGTGTATATTTAAATAGACTATAAGTAATGTATATTACATTCATATGCAAATCTTATTGACTCATATGATAGAAAAATAAATATAAAATACAGAAAAAAATATATATGAACTTATTGGATAATTTTGATACTAAATAAAATGTATAGTAATTGTTGTGGTAAAAGATATTTAATAGTTTATATTAAGGTTTATGAAAAAAAGAGAAAAGAAACAATTCGCCTTTTGCTAAAGCAATAAGATTATAATAGGAACTTAAAAAATATGTGGTGGTTAAGTTGTTTTCTATGTTCTTTTAAAATTTGCTATCAAAAATTAGAAAAAAAAGATAAAATAAAAAACTTTTAATAAATTTACTATAGTTTTTTTATTAAAAATTATAAAATAAGCAACTTCTAGCTTTTCAACCTTAATCCCAAATGAGACAGTAGTGGGATTGACCCAATTGAGAGCTAGCTTGATAATAATGTAACTTTAAAATAATTATTATTAGCTATCAAGTGAAAATAACCACTTGTAATGAGAATCTATCAAGTTTTATTTTTCAAAATATTGTGAGTTTCAAAAACAACTATATGTATTTAGTGAATTTTATTATTAAATTGCCATAAGAATATAAATGATGGAAATAGATGTAATATCGAAGAAAGTTTATTTACATATTTATAAATAAATAAATAAATAAATATATATATATATTAATAACTGATAATTAAAATATATATTTTATTGATTGATTTTATTTTTGTTTTATTAATACTTTTCTTTTTTTTAAAAAAAAATTATCATAAGATGAAGCAACTTTATTTAAAATAATTTTTAAACAATTTATTAAACACTAAAAATTTATTTTAAAACCTTTTTACAATCATTTTTAATAAAAAAATTATCATTTTACGGAGATTTTTAATCCAAAATCAACTTTATTTAAAATAATTTTTAAACAATTTATTAAACACTAAAAATTTATTTTTTAATTTTTTCCTACTTTAAAAAATTTAATAAAAAGTCATTTTTAAATTTAAAATTAAACAAGATTTAAATCAATTTATTTTTAAATAAAGTCAAAAATTTATACAAAGTTTAAAATAAGCACACTCAAAATTTTAAAAAAATCATTTGTTTAAATCAGTATATAAAAACTAACTGATGTACATATTTATTTATTTAATTTTTTTAGGAATAATTTAATCAATATATCATTTGTTGAGTTTTTTATAATAGTTAACTCCCTTAATAATACAAATTTATAATATTGCCATTAATATTTATTATAGATTAAACAAATCACATAAATTTGAAATTAAATAAAAAATTAAGTATTAAAAATAAGAAATATAATTTTGATGAAAAATAATAATAAAATATTTTTCTTGTACTTTTCTTATGTTATAAACATTTTTGTAAAACAAATATATAAAATATTATTTATTAAATGATAAAAATTATTATAAAATAACTTAAATGATAAATACAAGAAATAAATATAAAATAAATAATAAAATATTTATCTTGTACTATTTACATGTAATTTTAAACTATTATAAAATATCTATTATAAGAAAATATTTATAAAATAAAAAATATAAAAAATTATTATTAATATTTTTCACATTAAAACATATATTTTTTGTTTTCAATACTTCATTTTTTATTCAGTTTCCATTCATATGATTTATTTAATTTATAATAAATATAAATATTATATATATATATATAAATAGGGTAATTTTTAATAAAATAGTAGGGGTTGGTGATATATATATATTACAATTCAATCTTTTTTTATTTTATATTATTTTAAATTAATATTTAATTTAACTTATTTTAACTTATTCATTTATTACATATTTATAAGTTTTAAATGAATATTTTTTATTTTTTTGCCTGGTACCACAAAATTTTTATAAATCTAAGTTCTGTAGCCAATTAGATTCGTTTTTAACTCTTAAAATAATTTCAAACAAACAAATCTATCTCCATGTACTGTACAGGGAATAATGCATAGTTGAGTTGTGTTGTTACCACTAAACAATTATATAATCGAATAATGGCCACGCCAAGTGTCAAAAAGAGGATGAAGTTTTTGCTGATATTATTGCAAATATATTTTTTTAATTTTTATCTATTATTCCTATTATTCTTTTTTTGAACACTTTATCTTTATCGTCTAAACCCTATTACACACAAAACTAAGTTCTGTAGCCAATGTCGCATTTTCCTGGTTAACAGTTTGAGAGCATCATAAGTCTTCAATTTCTCCCCCCTTAAACCATTCTTGAGTCCAAAAGAGGAAGATCAATTTAGACGAATCGAGTACTATTTATTCACTCTCTCGATAAGACGAGACCTTCATAGCTTCTGTTTCATTCGATATTCAAGGTATGTATTTATTTGGCTTCTTTAATTTTTTTTATTTAATTTTTTCACAACTATAAGTGTCTATTTTTTATGATTTACATTCGCAGTGATGATGAATCTTATATTTAAATTAAAAAAAAACTAAGAAAGTATTGAAGCAGCTAACCATATATCTTAATCTCGTAATGCCTTCTTTTTGTTATAAGGGTTTTTATTTTTATTTTTAACTAGTATTAATTTAAATAAATAAGTATGAGAAAGTGTAATTCGCATGCTATCCATAAAACAAAACAGTGGATTGAATGTGAATTAGTGTCAAATCGGCGTTAGATCTACGGTGCAGATGCGGGGATCTTATAGGACTGGATTTAGTCAATCTATGAAACGGTGAATTTGTGCGCATAGTCCACGCAATCTGACAATGTGGGATCACATTCAATCTACGATTTTACAAATTTAGAAAGTACAAGAAATTCTTTGTAATTAAGGACAATTTTATGGGCGTCATTAGTCAAATAATTCTATTCAGAAATCGCACAACCAAGTTAATTATGAGGTTATCATGTAGGATTAATGCTTGAAAAAAAAAGAAGATTATGGAGCTGCAAAAGTAGCAGAACAAGTGATTGTAGCCAAAATTTGTTTGTCTTTATCTTTTATCTAAAAGTTGCGTAAAACTCCGAATTCTCTTAACTGTTATACCTTTGGGACAAAAACTATTGTTACCTTGTGGGTTCTTCAGATTAATATTTCTTGCTTTTTAAGACATGTTTCGATTCTGCTGTGAAATATCGTAGAGAGAATTCAGTGTTAATATTTCACTCTCTTTATAAGGAGTAATCACCTCTCGGCATGTTTATTTACATGGCATTTATTTATTTTTTTCATTTCGTTATTGCACTTTAATAGCTAAAATAGAACATTTTAAAATTATTTCTTTGGTTCTACGTCATTTCTTATGGGAATTGTTGTAATAGGAAATGATGAATGATATATACACACACACATGAAATAACGTGATTTGAGTCATCCATCACTTAAGAAGAACTAGCCTGATTATTATTAATTTGGATTCCTTTTTGACCAAGGAATTTGTTGAATTACATTTCCAAACACTCATAAACTCATTAGACAAATAAAAGAAAAGAAAAGAACAGATAAGAAAAGAAAAATAAAATAAGCGAACAATAATGAAAATAAACAAGAGTTAAAATAAAAGAAATCTAACAACTAAATGATTATTTTAAAATCTAAATCTAAGTTTTTAATAAAATAAATAAAAAATTAAAACCTAAATTATAACTAGTAGAAGAATCAAATTAACCTATATTAAACTGACTTTCTGACATAATCTCTAGCAACAACAGAAAAAACTTATTTTAAAAAAATTTTAATATACTCGCAAGTGTACGAATCTATAAATTGAATAGTGGTAACGAGATCGAACCTATATGGAATGTGATAAATTGAAAAGTCTAATTTAAATCTAAAATTAATATTAATTATAACCTAGTTGAACAAATTGAGTTTTAAGAGAAATTAAACTAATTAAACTACAAAAATAATTAAAGTAAAGGAGAATTTAATAAGATAAAAATTATCAAGGATTTAGAATTCACTACTATTCAACTAGTAATTATCTAATTATTAATTAATTCTTAATTTTAGAGTAACAACTCAAAATCAATTTATATCATGTCATGAATATAATAATTAAGCCCAATTAAAATTAATCTTGTATAGTTTTTTTCTGCTTAATAATGTAATTTCTAAGCATCCCATGTAAATATATTAAATAATAAACAATCAAAGTTTTTTTAAAATTTAGTATAAACAATTTAATGAAAGATATAGAATCAAAGATAATCATATATAAATTTAGTCAAATATTAATCCTAACAATTAATAATACATAACAAAATTGATAAAAAGATTTAATAACATCCAATTAATCATGAGAAATAAGAACCATAAACATTAAAACACACTTGTAGGGAATTAATTAAATCGAAAGATAATTATTTCATTTAACAAAATTTCATCCTTAACCTTGGTATAAGAAAATTAACCAGACATACTTGAATTGGGAGCAATAAATAAAATAAAACTAGCCATGGGAACCAAACTGTTGTCGCCCTTCTCTTGTTATTATCTTCTGTCGAATGCTTTCCTTCCGCAATTCAAAAGCTAAACCTTCCTTTTATAATGCCTAAAATCATGCAATTATTGACCAAATACCATTCACTTTATTGGCTGATCCAATTTGAATTCAATTTCTATTTTAAAATCAACTTTCCTAATTAAAATCACCACTTATCAACACTATAAGCTATCAATTTTTTTTTTCACTTTTTGAAACTGGAAACTCACAGGTTCTTTAAATTACTTTCCTTAATATGCCAAGCCATGCACATGCAATTTCAAAGCAAAAACTTTATTTCTCAATTGCATTCCACTATTTATTATTTGAAAAGATTAATTCCACTATTAGTTTTCTTGCCTTCCATTAATGCTTGGCTTTTAATTAATTTCAACTTTAATCTCTATTGCTTTTCAAATTGAACTTCTTCATGCCCTTTTTATCCATAATCTCCAATTAATCTCCTATTCAAGAAAATAATATAATTAATTAAAAATAATAAATAAAAATAACTAGTAATTATATAATTAAGGGTAAAATCTGTGGATAAATTATATCCATCAACATATTATTTCAAAAATATGTATATTGTATACATGATATGATCTTAATAATATATCACATTAAGAGTCGGTTAAGAATTAAATGACATAATAATAAATTCATAAAATAAAATCAAAATATAAATATGAGAGAGTTATTATAACTAAAATTTAAATTTTGAGAGCGGATCCTATAATCTTAGTATATTTTTAAATTGATTCCTAGTAATTTTTTCACAATTAATTCTCTTATTTTAATAAATTAACTACTAGATTTTAAATTTCTTGTGGTTCGACCTCAGAGTCATTGGATTATATTATAACTAGACGCACTCATATATTTAGGAGTAATAATACTTTTCAGTCATATCAATAGTAGATCTATTCAATAAACTTGGCAAAATATGGTACTTTACCAAACTTCACTTACATTCTGGGTATTATTAAGTGTATATTACTAAGGGAGACGAGCCAAAACGGTGTTCATGCATTAGTATAGATCTTGTAAATTCCTCATTATACTATTTAGCTTAATCAATGCATCGGCCATGTTTTGCACTCTTATGAGTAATTTTCTTTAACCTTTTCTCGATCGTTTCATTGTCATGTTTTTAGATGACATCGTACTGTATAGCAGTACCCTTGAAAAATGTGCCTGACATTTGGAAAATTTCTTTCAAGTACTACAAGAGAATGGACACTTTCTCAAGATAGAGAATGCTTATTTGCTCAATAAGAGATAGAATTCCTTGGCTATAAAATAGTGAATAAGAAATTAAAATAGCAATAGAAAACTTGAAGGTGAAGTTGAAGGCAATACTTAAGTAGGAAACTCCTACTACTAAAATACCTTGAGGTTTTGGTTGCTTCTCGGATTTGTGAAGTATTACCTTCACTTTATAAGGGTTACTTAGTGTTTGACCAATTTAATTAAGAAGAGTTGAGCATGGCAATAGTCTGATAAATGCCAATGAGCATTCCAAGACTTGAAAAAGGCTATCTTTGAGGAACATATTCTTGTTCTTTTGGACCACATAAGGCCATTTAAAGTTCAAACGGATGCCTCCAACTTCGTCATTGGTAGAGTCCTTATGCAAGAAGGCCACTTTATAGCATTTGTGAGTTTCAAGACTCAATGACACGGATCACTGTTACATTGTGTAAAAGAAAGAAATGACTATTATCCATTATCAAAGAGTGTGGAGATGATACTTACTTGGCTCACACTTCATGATCTGAACGAATAATGCAGCCACTATATATTTTTAAACCAAAAAAATTAAGCCCCAAGTAAGCAAAGTGACAAGATTTTTTATAGAATTTGACTATTGGTTCAAATACAAACCCAAGAAAGATAACATTGTTATAGACACTTTAAGCTACAAAATAAAATTGGCAACTCTATTGAAGGCTGACCTTATTGTAGACATTAAGAAAGGTCTCTAACAATACTCGCTAATGAAAGACTTGTTAGGTTTAAGGGCAAGACAATGCGATTTTAGCAAGATGAAAGCATCCAGCTCATTAAAGGAAATCGACTCTTTATACCCGGATGGGAAAGTTTACAAAAACAAGTCATTAAGAAATGCCAATACTCAAAGTAGGTTGGCTATCTTAGGGTAAAGTTTATGATTGCAATGGTCCAAGCCTCATGCTTTTAGCTACAGATATAGGATGATATTGAGGCCTATGTACGAACTTGTCTTGTATGCCAATAAGGCAAGACTCATTACTAACTTTTGACAAAATTTATCTTAGCCTTATTAAAGTTTGAAGGGTGTGAACGTACCATAATCGTAGTTGACTGCTATAGTAAATACGTGACTTTTGTCGTCACACCTGCCAATTGCAAAGTCAATGAAGTTAGCTGTCTCTTTATCAAGAATGTTGTAAAGTTATGGTAAGTTCTAAAAAGTATCGTGAGTGAACGAGATCTGCAATTTACTAGACATTTTTTAACGAATCTCTTCAAGTTGTTAGGAATCAATCTTAAGTTCTTGAGAAGCTTTCACTAACAAACTGATTCACAGATGGTACATGATTTCTAATACTATGGGTGTTAATGTGCAAGTTTACATAACAAGTAACATACTAATGAGTATTTAGGTCGACTTTATAGAGATTGATATTATCAGATTTGCTTCAACAAGCTTAATAGTGCAAGTTTGTTTTAAATTAAAACAAGAATATTTATGAAACTACAAACTAATTAAAAATAAAAAAGCAACAAAGAAAATTTCTATGTTAAATATAAGGATGTAATCAATAGGAAATAGAGTAGTTAAGTAAATAAATATACTTAATAATGTTGACTTTTTTTTTTTTAATTAGGAACCTATTGCTATAACATTAAATGTATCCTCAGCTGTCGTCTGTTATATATCTTATATCTAATACAATTTAATAGTAATCAATTATTACACTAACATTAAATATAGCATCAAATGTCTAGGTTTTATTTACTCTATAAGGTGAATCCCTATTTAAATTGAGATTTACTCAACTTGGGAACTCAATCTAAAACTAAGTATTGTTTTATTGAGATTCAATAAATTAAGACCTTTGTGAGGCTCTTTTCTTGTTAGTATCTATTAAATAATTAGTCAACCAAAATATGGAATTGAAATAGATACAATTAAGATAAAATGTTATAACAAACATTGAGCAGCCCACATATATCGATCAAATATCTATTAAGATAATTTATCACTTAACTATAATTAAATTCAGTTCATGATTTGCAACAAAACAAAAAATAAAATAGTTTTAGCTACAAATACATTATTATAAATAAATAGAAAACAAAAAAATAAGATAAACAGTTGAATTTCTAAAATTTATGATCTCTCTTTTTTATTAATTGTGAATCATTTGTTGTAACCTTTAATTCCCTCGTATTTTCACTTTTTCTTTTGTTTTTCTCTATGATTTTTCCTTGAGGGATGACTTTTTCTTTTCTCTTCACGTGTGCTTCTTTTATTTTTCTCTTCGCGTGTGCTTCTTTTATAACTTAGAGTTACGATAGATGAGAGCGTATGGTGGGTATCCTTTATTTTTAAAAATTTTAAATCTTAAAATTTTAGTTAATTCACACAAAATCTAGTCTATCGTTACTCTAAGATTGCTACAGCAATGACTACAACATTTTTACTATCTCAGACTTGTTTCAACACTTTTATAGTCTACTTTTTTCTTTATCTTTACAAATCTGTTGCAACAGAATTCCTTTCCTAAAATTTGAGCCTTTAGTCACCTATAAGTATGCATATAATGTAGAAAAAAATTATTCTAAAACAATTAAATTTATTAAAAGGGCAATTATCCATGGATCACCTTTTTTATACTTTTTTAAAAATATACAGTTCTTAATTTATTTTGCTGAACTCCACCTAAAATTAAATTATTTTACATTTTTTACTTTCATCTTCAAACTGTTAAGATACCTAATGGAATATTGCATAAATGACTTTTTTACTCCTAAATATTATCTACTAACCACCTTTTTTTGTACTTTTTCAAAAATACATAATTCTCAATTTGTAAAATAACTATTTTACCCTTATGACATCAGAAACATTATAATTGTTCAAAAACAAAAGTTGATAGGTGGAAAACAATATAACTTTAGGTGGAGTCTAGCAAAAAAAATTAAAAATTGTGTATTTTTAAAAAAGTATAAAAAAGTAGTCAGTGGATAATTTCTCTCATTGAAAATAAATTAGAATGGATGTTCATGCAAAATAAAACTAAAATGCAATGAAAACATATTATTTTCTCTTTAAGTAATCTTAATTTTAAGTATAAAAATGTTATAATAATAACTCTTATTTTATAGAGTTATCAATAAATTAAGTGCATTAACAACTTCCTTGATATATATTTAAGGTATTACATAAGCATTCATTGGTGAGATTGAGTAAAGTTTCTGGATATTGCCTAATTCTTATATAATCTTTAGCGAAACGAGACTATGGGTAAGAGTTTGTTTGAGATCATCATGGAATTCCAGTCTATGACACCTAATGCCCTAGCCTCGATAGATGAGAAAAAGGCCCTGTGATTCGAATGGCACCAAGAAGCGGATATGACGCGAACATATCTCAACAAAGCCGCACGAAAGATGAGAAAATGGGCTAATTCAAGTACAAGGAAAGTGATCTAGTGATGATCAATCCTTATCCCAACAATTCAAGACTTTGTAAAGAGTCCACAATGGGTTAGTATGACAATATGAAAGGCCTTTTGAAGTTGTATCCAGGTCAGCAATGTCTTGTACTAACACTGCCTTTTGCTAAGACTCATAATTCATCTGTCTTCTATGTGAATCTATTGAAGGCCATACTATGAAGATGTAAGCCGTGATGAATCATCGTTTTCACTGTATAAGACAATGAGGTAAAATACATTCTTGTCGATTGAATAATCCAAAAAAGCGCATACTTATAACGAATATTTGGTGAAATGGAAGAACATCTCCGAAAGTGAAGCTACTTGGGAATGGGAAAAAGATCTATGGCAATTTATGAAACACATCTAAAAATACAAGCATGAGCATGCGATAAGGATATCACAAGCATAGATAATAGAGGAATGTCATGGACCACTCAAATTTGCCAAAAATGGAGGCTAAGTTGGCATGCATAGGTACGTTGGTAAAAGTCCATTCAACAGTGGAATACGCTCAGCAGTGGGTTGCCTCACACAACATGCCAACCGTGGTGTGTTGGTCAAGTGAACAAGCCTAGCCTAAATTCTAGAATTCTCTACATTTTGTAATTGCCTAGAAATTTCTACACTTTTGTATTTTAATACCTAGGAGATGTTTAGGCAACTTGCACCACTTTCTAGGGAGCTTTAAGAGCTAGGCAACCAACTCTACGAGGGCCTATCACTAACCATGTTGCTCACTACACGACACTACACTAGCGCGCGCGCACACACACACACAACACAAAGGCCACTCAAGCACTATCATATAAAGCTTTTTTTGTATTTTTCCATTTGTGAGTAATAAAATTATTTTTAGCGATATTACTCTTTCTTTTCCCTAGCCTTTCTGCAATCATCTTATTTAGTTAGCTTGAGAAGTCGAATAGGCTTAATTAGCAACTTTTGTGCTAGGAGTTATTTAGGTATCGCATAGATTATTGTGCAAAATATTCATCCCGTGATATTAAACCTTCTTTTTTAAAATTGCTATAACTATAGGTTTCTTGACACCTCTTTAAAATCTTATAGAACTCCTCTTCAATTGAAATTATTTAAATAATTAAAGATCAATTATTTTCTTTTTTTTTGTTTTTGAATGAAAATTCAACTAAACAATTAAATAAATGATTCTTTTAACAAATATTTTAGGAAGAAGAACACCTATATTTCTAAAGTTTAGAGCTATGGTCATGTAACAATGGAAATAAAAGTATACTATTAAATTAAATATAATAATATATACTTTTTAAAATAACTTTAATATTTAACAAATCTTTTAATACTTTATAATTTTATATTATATTAAACTAAATTTCATAATAAAGAGAAGCATAATATTAAAATAAATATATAAAAATTTAAATTATTTTCAATATTATATAAAATAATTTTAATATTGTTAATACATTAGATATATATTATTAATTATAAAATTTATTAAAATTTCTATAATAAATACAAATTATTAGATTAAAATAATTATAATAATTTAAAATTTTTAAAAGAAATTTTTATTTTATAAATTAAAAGTAGTCTAATATCATAATTAAAAAGAGATTTTAATATTTATTATTAAAAACTTCAGGATCTATATGATTGTTTCCTTAAATTTTAGGGGTAGATGTCATTTTCTCAATATTTTATATTGACTTTATTTTGTTATTTATGTTTAAATTTTAGAAATTTTTTTGAGAAATTTTTAAGAATTTAGAGTTGTAGAGATAGAAATTATGTAATAAAAAAAACTTAAAATTTTATAATTTGTGGCTATTTTACAAATAAAAACCTAAGAGAAATCCATTTTTACTGTTAAATTCAATGACAAGATAATGACTTAAATTTATGTCAATATTATTATTTTTTAAATTGAATAAGGATATTTTGAGCAATAAAAATCAGAAAAGGCATTATAAGGATTTCTGAGAGATATTAAAAGTTTACCCTTGTTATTATTATTTAGATGTAACCATTATTTTATTGATAAAAATAAATATCTTCTCGTATATTCTATAGTAGGAGTAAATTTTTTAATATAATCTCAGCAAAATTTTAGGTTTTACGTACTACAAAAAAATATTTGTCTTGGATCTGATTGTATGTTTTTTAGGTTTTACGCGTTCACGTAGAAAAGATGCTGGAGCAAATTGTCTTAAACCCTAATCATTAATTCTTTGTTGCCATCAATTTTTTTACAATGACCCAACTGCCGAATAAAAAGGAATCTCTGACATTTTAGATATCAGAATTTTATTGGCATAATCTCAAGATCATAGCACATGGCTATCACAGACTCACGTTCATAGAATTTTTTTTTTTAAAAAAAAATTATTATATTTGTCTTTCCCCTTGTCTTTTTCACTGAGCTTTCTTTGTTCGGTCAGGCGGCCACTAACCTTACTTGGCCACCGGCCTTGGCCTGGTGATAGACGAGGGCACCAGTTCCAATCCCCTCACGGGGGACTCAAAAAAAATTTCCCTCTTAGCAATGTGCGTAAGGATGTATACATTTTCTCAAATTTTAGTGACGGTATACATTTCCAAGTATAACAGTAGAGATGTTGTCAGTAACCGTAGATTTTCGAGTTTTATTTAATTATTGTCCATATTGTAAAACAGTGTATGAATTCACATCCTTAATATATCTAAATTGTAATAACTGTGCTTGTAATAATTAAAAGAAAGGAATATCGAAGTATTTGAAAAGAAATATATTGCTTTAACTTGAACAAAAATAATATTGTATTTTACTTAAATTTTATTTAATATAATTTATTTAACGATTATAAATATTTATTTAATTCATAAATTTTTTTAAAAAAATTTTGTTGCTACTTAATTATTCTTTTGATGAAATTTTTAAAAATTAAATAAATTATTTTATTTTTATCAATAAAATTTAAATTTTAAAATTTTGAGAATGGAGGTTAAATTTTTTTAAATATTTAAAATATTTTTTATTATTTAATAATTTTATTTTTTTTATAGTATATTTTTTAAAAAATTAAGTATTATATAATTTTATAATTTTTTTAAATATTTATAATATTTTTTATTATTTGATAATTTTATTTTATTTTATTTTTTTATAACATAATTTTTTAAAAAAATTAATCATTATATAATTTTATAATTTTTTTAAAAATATGATTGATAATTAAATAATAAAATTTTTATTATAAAAATTTTATTTAAAAGATTATACCAACTGCAGCCATCTGCCCAAGACGGCTGCAAACCCTAGAGAGGTGCCTGCCGCCCTTTTTAACGCAGAAGAATTTCTATACATTAATTATTTTTGAATTCAAGCAAGTGTCGTGCATCATTTGCCCACCACTCAAATCACTGCAACCCACCACCACAGGCCCACGTAATAACGACAATACTAAGTTGTGTCTCCCCCAGCTTAGTCAATGGTGCCCACTTGAGAGTTAATCTTTTTGACATTAAACATAATTCACATCAATCTCCAGACCCTAATAAATAATATTTTTCGTTAATCTTGCCGACAATCAATCTCCTCATTATATTAATTTATTTTCAAACTCATCAATATCAAAGACAAGATAAAGTATAGCATATAATCCATGGCATCTAGATTATCACCGTCCCCTTGCTCTTGATTTCTTGGGCACGAAATTCATTTTCTCTGCAAACTCTCCCTCCCCATCTCAAATTCCTTATCATACATCCATTTGCTAATAGCTCCATGTAACAATTCAATCCACAGATTCTTTCCTGCTACATCTGATCATATGGATCAGATTCAATATTTCTCTTGCTTTATTCCGCCACAAGAACAGCAGGCTCAAATTCAACACCCGGTTCACTCAAAACAAATTTTTTCTCACCAACATCCTCTCACTCTATGTGATCCAGTGAATCACAGTGATGATGTTTGTATTTCATGCTGGTTACTGTCGGACTACACCCTCTGTTTGCTCATTTAAGGTAAGCCAAAAACTGTGACTTTAGTTGTTATGTTTGCGAATTTGCCTTGATAGCTGTTATGTATATATGTGTGTGTGCGCGCCCCAATAGCTGTTATATATGTGTGTGTGTGTTCACACCTCTAAGTGTCGGGATTTCCCAGCTGTAGCAGTTTATCAACAACAATTGAACCATTAGTTTCTGATTTGAAACCTCCCACACATCGGGCTATGATTTATTCTTTAGGTTCAAGAATATCGCATTTCTATCATGAGCTGCTCAAGTTCGGTAGCATATTCTTGTATCGATAAGTCTTTTGCTTCAATTTATGGATTGGAAGTAATTGTGTATATTGACATCTTAAGAGTATTTTGGCGAACTGAATAACAAATCTTCTAAGTGACATGAGGTTTGCATTTTGTCTAACTGTTTTAAGGCAAATAAAAGTGCCATATATCTCTGACGAGCCAGGATGGAAAATCTCACCATCTTACTTGTTCTTTTTTGTTACTGAAATTTGGATAATCTATTTATTGCTTTATTACTCAGTTGTAGCACTTTCAAACAAATTGCTTCCACTTATGTTATTATCTTTTAACTATCAGGATTCTGTGTTTCAATTGTTTTTTGGATAGCAAATAAATCATCAAATCCGACAATGGAAGCAATTGTGTACACGGACATCTTAAGAGCATTCTGGAGATGTTAGTTGCAGAATCTTATAAATCAGCATGTAGTTGCAATTTGTCCAGCTCTTTTGAGGCATGTAGATGTGCAAGATATTTTCACGGAGTTAGGATGAGGAATCTTACCCACTAGATACCAACAGTTGTTCTTTATTATTACTCAAACTTGGATTGTTGCGGATGCAAAATATATTTATGATCAGTAAGGTACACTCAAAGTTCAATACTACTTATATTAAACATCAATACTTGCTCTTTAGTATTACTCAATCTCGAATGGTGACAGACGCAAAGTGCATTTAGGGTCAATCAAAGTATACTGAAGGCTCAATATTACTTATATTAAATATCAACACTTGCTCTTTATCATTATTCAAACTCAGATGGTCGTGGACGCAAAGCTAATTTATTGCAAGTTAAGGTGTACTTAGAGTTCAGCATTACTCATTAAATGTGTGATCTCTGATGTAAGTTTATTGTTTCGATACCCAAAAATGTACAAGTTTATTGACTAAAGACTGCAAGCATTTGATGGAGTGATATGTATAATTTGATTAGCGGCGCAACACATTGATTTGTATTATGCTCTTTATAGATGTAATATATAAATGATTAACAAGCTGCTCATAAGACAAAGATGAGTCACTCGCCTTTGCCTAAAAAGAAAAAGAATGAAGTATACAGGACAAAAAAGGGAATTTAAGAAAGTACAATTCTAGTGTTGAGATAACCAAATCAGTCCATCTTAGCAGCAGGGCCTTTATGAACTTTAGCACAGTATTCAAATAAGCTTCCATCGAAGCAGCGTCGTACAGCTTCCTTTGATAAGTAGCCTTTGTCATCTTTTGCAAGAATGTATAGAGCTCCCCATTCCAATTTACTCGCAATCCTGTTAAGATTAAGATGACATTGTCACATTACTGTTTTGTCATTATATATTTATGTCATGTGACTGTGTTTGGGAGATTACAGATTGAGGGAGAGACAGACCATCCGAAAATATCAAATGCATTGCGGGTTGATTGAGTCATGTGCCAAATCTCTGCTCTTGTAAGTTTATCAGGCACTGTCCGTGCATATTTGCTGAATATGTTCTCAAAATTCACTGGGACATACCTGGAATTTCCAGAATTAGTTTGATGCATTGCTCACTAAAATTGGAAAAAGAAAAATGCTATTGTCACTCTTTGATTTGGTAAAATGGTTATGAGAAATCCCTTTTAGAACTTACAGGCTCTTTTCTTGAATAAATCATGAGGACCTTCGGTTATGTGTGACCATTTCTAAACATAGAAAAATGGTACCGAAATTTTTAAAAGGAGTCCATGTGATCTTCTTAAAAGTAGGCAGTCCGGTATTTCAGGTAAAAAATAAAAAAAAAAGGAAAAAAGAAGAGTGGGGAGTCTCGTGACCATGTTACAAAAACACATGGTATTGATGTCCTTTTTGTGAAAAGGAAAAAAATTATTCATTTGCAAATGATTTCTTTTACCTTCCCTCAGTATCATAGGTCCCAGTATCACTGCCATGTTTTGCCTTGTGTATGTTTTGGACGTAGATTGGGAAGAAAGGTGACGGTAACCAAGTCTACAAGAAAGTTAGGATTTTACCGACTGAATTAGCTATCGCCCAAGAACCGTTAGGATAATGTAAACCATAATGCATAATATAAACTGGGAAACTTACAGGTAAAGTAGCATAACTCATAGCCATATGAACGAGAAAGGCAAAAACAAAAGAAGTAATTGGGTTGAAGCCAATTAATCTAAATCCTCTAAATGTTTCCCAGGGGTAAATGATGCCATCGCCATCTTGATCAAAGAAGGCAGCATGTTGCTGAAGCACAGACATGTTGTTGTGCTCGTGACCCCATGTCCCCTTCACATTTTCTGTATCAGGTGCAACCACTGCTCGCGGCACATCTGAAGAAGAAGAATAATCATTAAAAAAACGCAATTCAGACTTTAATTAATATGAAAGGGTTATTGACTATTGCATGATCATAATGCACTTAAATTGATTAAGGGAGAACTTATTTACAAGGTTTGGGAATCTTGGTGTCGAGATCATCACGGACTTTTCTTTCAGCAGTAATGGGTGCTTTCTCAGCCACCGTGATTATTGCTGGTTTTGATCCCATTTCTGATTAACTATAGTCTGTGAACCAATACAGAAACTGAAAGCAGTGCTTTAATAGTTTTTAATTGGCAATGCCTCAAAATGAAGCAAAGTGGGAATAAGTCGCATGCATATTTTTTCTGAATAACCAACTCCAAATGACTCGCTGCTACGAATATGGAGGGATCCATGCGTGGTTGGTGCTTGCTTGTTTACGGTGTTAATTTGTTTTATGTTTCCAATTTATGGATCCTATTAATAAAATATTAATTAGAAGAATGGAATTATTGGCACTTAGATGTTCGGAGATCTCATCATTAAGTAAATCTCATTGAATAATAGGTTTATTTAAACCCATCGATCAACTCTTTAATTAATTAAATATTTAGTATGAAAATAATTTTGACAAAATTACTTAATTAACCTTACATTTTCTCCCTCAATTTTTCGAATCAAACCAATTCCTTCAATTTTTTTTTTTTTTTTGGGTCGGAGTTCAAATATAGATGAACGTTGTTTTTCTTTTGCAAATAATCAAAATCAACTTTTCAATGGCCCATGAATTTAAAGAAACAAAATCCGCCATCCAAAAAAAGTAATACCTACATTTTAATTAGCGATAAAAGCAATAATTTTTTTTTTCTTGGGGCTCTGAATTCACGGGAAAGTTAGTTATTTGAGTATTTTCATAAATTCATCATCAAAACTAGTATGTAGCAGAATTTCTTACCATATCAGGTACATATACCAAATTACCTTAAAAGTAAACTAACCAAATCTATTTGGTAACACTCTTTTCTACAAAACTCCCACTGACAACTCCCACTGACAACTAAACACAGACTCAATAAATCTAGTCTGATTTCACTTTTCACTTTTATTATGATGATATGAAAACGGAATTGCGTAAGCTAAATTTTTTTAGCATTTGCTTAGCTTTAATAAAAGGAGTTTAGACTTAAGTAGTAATAATAGATTCACATGGGTACCTCATAAAGCTATAGTTGTAAAGTTCAATAATTATTTATATTGTAGCTAATGCTAATAACGCGCACATAAACTATATGAGTAGAATTCGACTCCTTTACCTCAACGATAGAGACAAGAGATAATTACATAATTTCTTTATTATTATTAGAAAACAAAAAGTAAAATAAAATAAAGAAAGCGAAATATTATACTAATTGGATTCTTTGAGACATAGTAATTAGAAATCACAGCGGTGGCGGGTGAAAATCATGCTTCAAACGGGTAACAATAGCCGGAGGTCCATGTCCAAAGAAAACATCTTTCCGATTAGCACAGACGACTTCACAAGCATAATTACAAGTTTCCCAATTTCTTTTATATTCACTCTGACAATATGGAATGCATTGTGCCTTGCATTTGTCCATGTATTCTTTTGTTTGAGCACATGCCATGCCCATCACTGATGCAATAATCAATAGGGTTACAATCGCAATTTTAGCCATAATAATATTCCGACTATTTTTCTTTGGAAAATATAGAAATTAATTTGGTTGCTCCTAATGAGTTAAGAGTGGTGAGTATATATATCACGAAAAGAGTTAAAAAAAAGAGAAATTTTTAGTTTTTTAATAGTGGTTTGGAGGAAAATGTGGAGAACGGAAGAGGTTGGTAAAACAATTTTTCTTTTTTCTTTTTTTCCTTTGGTGGGGAACAAGTGTGCTTCCAATTTGAAAACTTTTACTTTGGAATAATATTATATGAAGTTTGTTAACTTACCTTACTATTTAAGATATATAACTTTTCGATAGCTGTTTGATAACAATTTAATATTTGTAAAAATATGAAGTAAAAAATTTTATTATTTTCACAACTGCTATATTTTTATCAAATAATCATAAAAAAATTATTTATCTTATATCATGATATAACGTAACTCAAGCCATATTATTATGTACACTAATGATCAGCACTTGTCCTTTCAAACAATGGAAAAAGTGCAGCTAAATCATGGTCGGAAGGGGAGGGGGAAGGGCCACGTTAATATTATTCTTACTCATGTCTTGAACAAATACAATGAGGTAAATATCTTAATTTGTACTCTTTTTCTTAAGAAAGATTATCAATTGTTTTCCTACTAAATTAATATATATTACTTATTCTCTTATTATTTTTATAATATCTTAAAACTCTCTCTAACACCAAATATCTAAAGCAAAATAGGTATAAATAGGTTATTTGAGAATATAAAATATATATTTATTAGAAAATATTTAAAAATAAAAAAACACACAAAATATATATTATTATCAATTTTTTATTCACAATAAAACATATTTTTCTTATTTCTAATTCTTGCTTTTTTAATTTTAATTTTTAATTATATGATTTATTTAATTTATAATAATTGTGAATAAAAATATTTTTAAAATAATAGTAATGTTATAAAATTATGATGTGAGAAGGTTATTGATATATATTATTTTTTAAGTGTGGGAGAAAGTCGCAATCTCCCTCTTTTAAATAGTCTTTTATGTGAATAAATTTACCATTTTTTTTTTGTTAAGGGTCATTGTAATTCATTTCATCGAAATATCTTGGATTGAGAGTACAAAGTAAAATAAATAAACAGCGTCTTATTTTAGATACATGTATATTCTATATTACGTGTAAACATTTTTAATTATTTTTATTGCAAGCTACTAGTTGGTTAACTTCACTGCTGTTAAAGCTTACAGTTTTTTCACAACAAAATAGTAACAATCGAGATATCAAAAAAAAAAAAAGTCAAATTAATATTGTATATGGCTTTATGCGGCTACGGTTGAAAATAGATATTTTAGTTATAGGTTTCAACAAAATACCTCAAATTGACATTTTTATAATTTGAAATTGATATTTTCAGTTAATTAAAATACTCCTAAATTTTGAAAGAAAACTAGTGGGTAACTCCCGAAATCCGTCCCATCTTTAAATAGGTATAAAGAGTAAATTCCAAAATTTAAAATATGGTTATATTTGATAAATGATGGGTGTTGAGTATATTTTCATGAGTTCAAAAATCAAGCAACATCTAAATTTGAGTTGGGAAAAAACGATCTTCAATCCACTTTTAAAGATTAAAAAAAATAATATTTGGCTACTAATAAAACACCATCATAGTGTTCATAGTGTTCAAATTCAATGCTCTTAAAAATAAATCACTTGCTTCCATGGTCACTTTAATTTTTCCCGTTGGAGTCATCACACTAGTCACCAGAAGAAAGCTTATTAGGAACACAAAAATTATTTTAAGGTTGATTTCTCATTTTGGCATCTTAAAAGGCTTTGAGGGGGTAATCATGTCTATTCCAATGGTCATTCCAAAACTTTGTGGTTCAAGGTGTCAAATGTCCTTTTTAGAAAGGGTGGGTTGATAAATTAAAAAAATATGGTAAGTAAAATAAAATAAAGAACTTAAAAAGCACTCATATTCAAAAGTTTTTAAAATTATTTAAGTTTGCATGTTGCACTTGCACCATATTTCAATAGTATACAATACAAACTTATGTAGTATAGGTTGAGGATACTTATTTCAATTTATATTTTTAACTTAAAAATTTAATTTTAATACAATTTTTGAGTCACTAATTTCAAACAATTTAATAGTAGATATTGAAAATTAAAATAGTATTTAATAATAATATTTATCTAAATTTATCTCAAAATTTTAAATAAAAAATTTAAAGTATATAAATTTATAACAAAATATCATGATGGCAATTGAAAATTACTCCGGTGGCCTATAGGATCCTTTCTCCAATCGTGCAATAATAGCATCCAGTCCAGGTCCAAAGAGAACATCTCTTCTATTAGCACAAACAACTAAACAAACATAAGTTCAAGTTAATCCCTTTGAAATTCACTTTGAAAATATGGAATGCAGTGTCCCTCACCACGCCAATAGAGTTACAATGGTAATTTTATCCATAATTCCTTTTGAAAATACCTAGAAATTTGGTTGCTCCTAATGAGTTAAAAGAGGTGAGGATGTATGTATCAAGAAAAGAGTTAAACGGAGAGTCCTTTTTTTTTTTTGGGGGGGGTAGCGGTGTGGAGGAAAATAACGTTGGTGAAATTTTAAAATTGAATGAGAAATTGTTTCCTTGACTGTGAAATAAAGATTACATTGCACGTACATATGTACGGGAGCGGAGCTCAGGGGAAAATTTTATGGAGGCCAAATCTAAACTTCTAAGTTTTATGTTATTAGAAATAATAAATGACTATCAAACCAAAGCATCCAAAAAAAAAAAATAGTAAGATACCATATGAAAAAAAAAAATTACATTTATAATTCAAGAAGGAAGATAATTAAGCAAAAGAGCCTACACCATATAAAATTCCAAATTTTAAAGTAAAAAGGCTTTCAAAAGAAAATAAAAACTTAAACAGAAACCATCATAAATGTAGAGGGAAAAAGCTTCCTCAAGCTAAAAATATTTTTAACATAAGATACTAAACCTAACAAATCAAAATCTCCAACATTAAAATGGAGCATGACGTTCTTTCATATCTCGAGATTCTTTAACTATTGATTCAATGCTTAATTTTTTTGCAATTTCTCTTTCAATGGACATAATAAATGAAGCTTTATTCATCCTCCATTTTGCTGCGAAGTTTTGCCTTTACTATACACATAGCTGAAAATAATTGTCCAATAGTTATAGCAGACATCAAAAGAGTTAGCACAAGAATAATTATTCTATAGACAAGGGGGAATATTGTTGCTTTTCTAGTATTAACCAACCATTGGCTCAAGTCAGAAATGGTTGACAAGCTTTTGAATTTTAGATGTTAAACTACACTTTACTCATAATGCTTAAGTCGAATTTTTAAATTCATTTTATCAACATTTGAGAAATTTGTTGGATAAAACTTGTTAGCCAGTTCGCAAATATCACTAATTCCAAAAGACTTCCTACATTCATGAGTACCAAGTACTGAACTAAGTTTAAGCAACTCCACTGCATGTTCATTATCGACTACTTAACATTGTAATTGGCAATCTATAACAGCATAAATAAATTTATCCTATAATATTTTGCAACAGTAAAGTTATTTTCTTGATGCTAAGCTTGACCTTATGTTGCAACATAATGGGCATTCATTTCTAGAATATTTATATTTCTGGGCTCATAAAATAATTTCACTTGATCAAGTAAGCTAGTAGCCATTATTTGTAAATTTTCTGAATAAGTGCTCTAGTTGATGAAATAAGATGCATAGCATGTAAAATATCTTGAGATTTAGATTGCAAAGCTTGGCAAAGTATATCAGTGATTGCCATAATTTCTTTCATAAGGTTTAGATAGAGACAAATTCAAAAGTAGTCATTACCTCATATACAACATTAACATCTCCTCATTGAAAAGCAATAGTGCCATTTTCAATAATATTAAGTAGAACTAAACATGTTGCATTGAACATTTTTATTAAATTAGAAACTAATCTGAAGTGAGAACTCAACCAAGTATCGCTAGGCCTTTATAAAGTGCCAATTTGATTAAGTCCTCTCCCACTGTCAAGCTCATCAATGGAAATCATACACTCAATGTCAGCAGCTTGAGCACATTTGAGTTAATCATTGCACTTGCAGGAAGCACCAACAATATTCATAATAGAAGTCAGTTTAGTAAAGAAATGATGAACAAGAACAATCTCATGAGATACAACAACTCAAGCCAATTGTAGTCGATGAGCCAAACAATGAATATAGTAAGCATATGGACAATCTTTCAAAATTAAAGCCTATAAACCGTTCCACTTACCCTGCATGTAACTTGCACCATCATATGCTTACCCTCGAATATTTTAAATATTTAAATTATTATGAGACAATAGAGAGTATATCCTATAATTCAATGTCACTGTAGAAGTGTTAGAGACATGAATAAATCTAAAAAAATGTTCTCACATAAAACCATTTTTGTCAACAAATCTCAAAATTGCAGTTATCTATTCTTTCTTTAATTCATTGCATGATTCATCTATAATTAAACAAAATTTTGCATCTTTTATTTATTCACAAATTGTCTTTTTCACTTTCATTAAAAAGACATGTAAAATTTTTTTTTAATATACGGTGATATATATGAGGCATATTTTGGAGCTTTATCAAGTATAACTTTTGCAATTTTTTTTAGTATTAGAGGCAGATGCTTTTACTAATTGAAGAAAAATTTTCACAATTTAATGATTTTTTGCTCTCATTATCGTCTTTAAAAGAACAACCTTGAAAAGCTAAGAATCTAATTGCTTCAACTATTATTTTTAATCACAGTCTATTATTTTTAATTTCTTGATAAGAGTAGCAATTAAACACATGTGATAGACATTGATATTGCCTCATCAAATCCTCAAATGATTTTTCAGCATTTTTATGAGTTGAATTGGGATCCTTTCCCACATGATTAAGGAACGCACAATTTTTTTGTCCATCTTTAACCTTTTTCCAACCATTAAATCCATCAACAGTATAAGCAGTACGTTTTAATTATACAAATGGTGTATTGAAGAGATAACATGATAGACAAAATGTTACGTCTTTAACAAATGAATATTCCAACCAAGAAGGAAAAGCATCGAACCATAAAGATTGAAAACGACGGGGATACTTTTCTGATTCAGATTTTAGATACTCTGAAAGTCTTGGTTGGTACAGAATAGCCCTTATGTATGCTCTGCGAATTTCATTCTGTTGATTAAAATCATAAACCCATATTTATGGGCACAATCCCAGATCATGCTCTAAAAGTTCACTATTAACTAGATTTGTCTCAATTCTTAGAGATTCTAAGGGTGGATTTCCAGAATTTGGTGAATTCGTAAGTGAGATTAGTGAATTTTAAAAATTATTGACTTCTAAATCCTCTGTATTTTTTCTTTTGAAATATTGATTAATTTTTACTGACTTTCTCATGTTTGCTGTAGTAAGATTGTCAAAAATTTAGAATCTCGGTTGAGTCATTGGCGAATTATGGGAATATGTTATTTGTGCTCGTCGTTAGTTGATGTTTTTGGTCTTAGCTAATTTCTTTTTTCTTTTTTTTAATTATTTTGATGCCATTATTAGTGACTTAGTAGGTTTTAGCGAGTTTGGATAATTTGTTTCTTATTATTTTGATGCTAATCATTAGTGGGCCTAACAATGAAATTATAATATTATCTCATACATAAAAAATTGTACAAGGCTAGTATGGACATTTTTCATTAATTTTTCATATTTTATTTAAAAATCTCAAAATTTTTTAAAATTGTGTAGGATTTATGGCACTCTGTAGTCTTATAAGGCCTCCACCTATGCATATATAATCGTAAATTTCAAGATGTACAATACTATTAGTGATCAGTGTGATTCTACATTGATTGATGATTGACTAGCTCTCGTTGGAGAAGATTTTGTTAGCCATTAATTCTTGCAAATTGGTTTAAGGCATGTAATTGTTCTTTAATATAGAAAGTGATCGCGGATGAAGATTAATTTGTTTTCATTTCGATGTGCAGATAAACTTCGTCTATCAAATCATGATGGCCGGAGGTAAACCACATGTAGAAATTTAAAATTATCCTAATAATAGAACTAATAGCACAAATTTTGAAATTCATGATTAATACGATATCTTTTTTAAGTTGAGCGACGAGTTAGTTTGAAAATAAGTGAGGTTAGACTCGGGCTTTGTAAAGGGTTCTAGCCCTTAAAAAAATGCAATCATTGGAAATGAGGGTTGGGCCATTTTCAAGATTGGGTTGGGTTTTATCTGGTAATTTTTTTAAAGTTTTTTTTTTTTAAAAAAAGGACTCGTATCCTTGATTCATTAATAAGAAATTATATCATTGTTCCATTTATATATTAAATTTAGCTGTAAGGATACTACCACATATAAAAATAAAAATCCATGCTTGTTAATTAATATTGTATTTTATGTTGCCAAAAAACTAAGTCTCTAATAACTGTAATGCAACAGACATGCATTTACATATTTGCACCAATTGAGAGATTGTATGCATAACTTTATATATTTACCCTAGAGATTACATAATTCAATTAACAAAATTGAATCATCAATAAAAACTGTAAAATATATATATATATATACTTAATTCCAGATGGAGCTTAGAGTGGCCAGTTGGGATTTGTTGGATAAAATAACATCAGGAGAAAGCTTCCTGGGAACAGGCAACGGTTAGCTTTTTGTCTTTATGTTAATGTTGGATTGTTAGGGTTTGTAACTTGTGAACCATGTGTGATCATGTGTGTTTTAAGTGTTTTTCTTTAAATAAATTTAAAAATCACAAGTTAAACTATGGAGCTTTTTGGTAGGACCTTATCCCTGATCGAATATGGACAGGCCAAAAAACTTGAGTGCTAACTTGACCTTAGCTCTTAAATTCAGCTAAAGTTCAAAAAATTTTAGTTCAAATCAGGTCTTTTTTCATCCTTAACTATTACCAATCTTTTATTGCTCTTATAAAACATATTTGTGTTAAAATTATATTAAAGGATATTTATAGTGTGCTTAGTATTGTTTTTCAAATATTGTTTCTTTGTTTTTTAAATACAAAGAAATTATTAGTTTCTAGTGAATATAAAAAAATATTTTGTAACTCATTTTATAAGCAATATTTGAAAATAAAAATTATAAAAATTTGATTGATAGCCTATGTAAAAAAAGTATTAAATAAAAGATATGTGGGACCCTTTCTTCTTGTTACTGTCTCTCTTCAGTCCTCCCTCCAACACCCCCCTCTTCAACTGCTATGAAATTTAAAATAAAAAGGGGGGACATGTGGATTTGTAGTAATTATAATTGAAAAAAATTAAATTTATTTTATAAAAATGTAATGCATTTTATTGGTTAATAAAAATATAAAATAATTAAAATAAATCATGTGATCTAAGAGATATCTAATCTAATCAATTAAATTATGCTACATTAGTTTATACAAAAAAATTTATACAAAAGTTTGTGGCTATATCATTACTCATTATAATTTAATTAAAAAAAAGTATGTGGAACCTTTGTTCGCCATACAATATAATAAAAATCAGAAATAAAAATTTATCATTCTTTATTTTTCTTAACAAAAACAAAAACATGAATAACAACTATTTCTATCAAATAAAAATTATTGTAAAAGGTAGTAATTTAAGATTTTAAACATTATTAAAGTCTTAAAATTTTATTAAATGATATAATTTAATAGTATAATGCCATAAATTTAACAACATTCGCAATCATTATACTATTAAATCATCTGATTTAATAGCTTTTTTGAAATATAATAAATTTAGGACATTAGATTAAAACATTTCTAGTGCAAAACGTATCCCACCAAATATATTTTTCATTTTATTATTATCACAAAATAAAAAATGATTAGCCAAAAACAATTCCAAATCGTCTCTTATAAATTCATTTGAACTTATAATTGTTTCTCTCATCACTAAATACTTACCCCAACACCTATATAAATTACCTTTTTTTTTTTTTTCATTCAGTCAGCATTTTGCATTCCTCATCCATCCCCGTTCTACTATTACATTAATATAATAATTTTATACTTATTGAATTGAGATATTTAGTTCGTATCTCAATTCATATGATAAATGATATGTTATTTGTGATTAGTTCAAGTAATAGATAATTATTAAATGTTATTATTTTTAATTTAAATAATAAATTTCTATTGATAAGACCCTTAGTTGGAACGGAAACAAGTTTCAACTAAGATGACATTTGTTTTTTTCTTGGAATCTAAATAGAAGTGAATTATACTAAATTTTAAATAGAACTGAGTATCTAAATCTAAATGATATATTTGTATTTTTTATCACTAAAAATAAATATTAAGTTGTTTGTCTTTCTTAACTTAAAAAATCTAAAAAATAATATTTTTACATTTATGCCCTTAAATATTTTAAATGTTAAATAAATAATAAACATATGAATATAAACAAGATAATATATTACCATGACATTAATCATATTCAATTGAATACAACTCTTTAATATTTCATATTATATATGTTCATCAATTTTACTATAGTTTATGATATTTTTATTATGAAAAATATTTATAAAAGATTATGAAGATAAATAATATTGATTGAAAAAATAGTAATATTACTATCACAAGTTATATAGAGATGAATAATAATTCTAATTATTAAATTTTATTGATATAGAGATGGATAATAATGCTAATTAATTATTAAATTTAATTTAAGTAAAGATGAAAATTAATTAATTAATAGAGATATTTTGTAAAAAATCTTTTAATGATATCATTGAGACTTTTAAGTTAAGCAAAAAGCTAAAAAAATTAATTTAATAATTTAACGACTAATAGTTAAAAATTTTCATTAAGTTAAAAAAATAAATAAACTTAATGACTTAAATGATTAAAATTTAGTCATTAAGTTAGAAACAACAAATAGCCTCTAAGTAAGTATAACATCTCTCTTAATATAATTTCTTGCATATCTCAAGATTGGATGAATATGAATTACTCAAGAATTAGCTACCAATAAAAAGGCTTTTGAAGGCTAATGCACACATAATTTTGCAAGGATATATACAATTGGCTTTCATAAAATTGGTTCAAAGATATTCAAAAATAAGACTTTGGCTTTTAGAACCTTGAGATGCAAAGATACAAAAAGTGGGCTTGGGTCATATTTTTTGAAGCTTAAACCCAAAGCTCGTCTTAAAATAATCATGAGAACTGGGCTCTGGCTAGCCATATTGTGGGCTTAGACTGGACTCGAGTGCTTAGGCCTTTATTTATTTATTTAAAATTTTAAATTATTATAAATTTGAAATGAATTAATAATAATGAGTTGTTATAATTATAAATAAAATTAAAGAAAATGAATATTTCATAATAACACCATAAATAAAGTAAATAAAAGTTTAAAATTTTTTTAAATATTGAATTCTTTAATTTAAGCAGTTTATTAATTAATTAAAGTATAGGAAAGAGTTAGTATTATAATTGTAGTTTTTTTGAAATCATTGATTTATAAATTAAGAATTTAAGTTTTTTTATTTATATGTTATTTTTTTAATTTTAATTAAATTATTTTAATTTATAAATTTAATTTTTTAAAAAATAGTGGGCTTCAGCCTAGCCCGAACTTTTTTTTTCTTGAGCTTTTATCTAAGCCTTTAAGTGTGAGGGCAAGGCCAAAGCCTGTTTGGACTAGACCCGACTTTTTTGCCTATCCTATTGAGAGGAATTTACCCTATTCTTTTAGAATGTCTTTTATTCTTGAAAATTTTAATTTTTTTTAAACATTTATCTCTTAATACCCAAAAACTTAAACTTAAGTGATAAGCCAGATAAAGGTAATTTAAAATCACTCGATTAAATGTTCCTGGGGGCTAACACGATTATATTTTTGTTGTTACTAAAAACATGTTGAAATAAAATGTGAAAAATTATCCCAATAAATAAAAAGTAAAACTTCTATAAACTAATAGCCTTGAGACTATAAAAATTTTATAATTTAGTGAATATTAACTTATCGATAAATTAATAATGTATTATTTTATAAAGATAATATCATGTTCAAAATAAGATTTTTTTTATTGGAGTATGGAGATGGTATAATTAGAGAATTTAGTGATCTATCAAATTATATGATACAACTATAGTTTAGTTTTAATTGAGTGAATCAATTATGTAATAATCTTTTAACTAGATTACATGACTTAATCGCGATTACATAATAACTCATCAAAGAAGACATTTTATTGACAATATACTAAGTCAGTCTTTCACTTATTTCTCTCAGCACAACGCATAGATAATATGACAATGACTTTCCACTGAAAAGTGTAAAGAAAACAATAATGAACGATGTAATGCATAAAGGATTATGTCAATACAACAAAGAAAATCATAAATGTATCATATGTATTTAATTTAAATTAGTCAATTATTAATTTATATATTAATAAAATCCTATAAAAATCTTATTTTTTAAAAAAATTTATTATTTAATAAATTTATCAAATTACTAATTTATCATGTTACCTCCAAATTTAAATAGATAAAAACTATTATGTAATTGAAATTATCCAACATATCAAATGTTAAATATGTCATGAAGTTCTACTGTACTTAATTCGGTCACTCGCCATCTAAGAGTTCAAAAGATTCAATTTTAAGAAAAGATATTTAATTTGGGGCAAGATTGGTAAAGTGTAAGTCAAAAAGTAAAGTGGTTAACGAAACCACAACATCCATTCGCATATTTTTTAATTGGTATGCATTAATTTTAACACGTTCCTTACCTTTAGCACGTTTCTACTATAGATCAGGTACATGCGTCATGACTTGGAAAAAAAAAAATGCAATTAGATTGATATTAAAAATAAATCTAATGCAAGAAGTGATAAAGCTTGAAATTTTGTCATCAAGATTGCTTTGAACAGCATAAATTAAGCAACAAGTTAGACAAATGTTGACCAATTTGACCGTCAATCAATCAAAATCGAATCAAATTGAATTAGGGCAACAAAATCATTAGAATTTAGCTGTCAAAAAGAGGTTAAAACATATATTTACTTTCATCATAAAAAGTACAGGAAAGTTCTCAGAAATTAGGTAGACTGAAATTGCAATTTAGGCTCTTGCTACGGTGCAATAGCTGCAACGTGCAAGCACCCCCACCTTTTTTTTTTGTTTTTTTAGTTATTTATACTAAACTTTTCGTTAGTAATAATTAATTACAATGTTATTGTCATATATGTAATAAATTTTCTTAATAAAAAAATACAACAATGTATTACTAACAATAAAAAGAGAAAAAAAATAATAATAAAACTTTTTATTTTACAGTAAATTATAAGTTAAATATTTTTTAATAATAATAATAATAATAATAATTATTATTATTATTAAAAAAATAATGAAATGTACGATGTAACTAATACCCCTGGTCAAACCCTGAATGGAAATCACTTTGAAGGTACAGGAACACTTTCGGCAACTACAGCTTCTCCTCACTTAAACTTGCCTCTCTCAAAAGAATTTTGACCAAATCTAGACACGACACAAGTGAAACTTGCAGCAAAACAACAAGAAATGTACCACAAGAAACAACCAACCGTGCTGGGCCCCACTTGCTTGCTATGGCAGCCATTCTTTATCACTCACACCCGCGACGCAAACTAATCAAACCCATTCCTCAAATCACCACCGTTCGAAAACTCATCATCCAAACTCAACTCAAATCCAACGGCTGTGATCACGTTATCACAAAACATTACATGCAAGTTAAGGGCGCTTAATAATTAATGGAGAGTTGCGGCAAATGAAGCCAAAATCGAATACGTATTCTTCTTTGTGAGTTGTGACAGCGTTGTTGACACCAAGAAGACAGAAAAATTGAAAAGCTATAATCAAGAAAGAATTTTTCATCATTTTTTTGATTGCCTAGTGCTCGTGCGGTTGGGTGGCTTCTAAAATTCTATCCAATCATTTGCTTCCCACAATTCAATCTCTCGATTCTAACGTTATCTACAGTAAGATTCCTTGATACCCTTTTGAATACTTGCGCTTAATTTTTATGAAATGATTATGAAGTCAGAAACTTTATATTTGTTGAATTCTAGCGTGCTTTCTGTGTTGTTTCAGCTAATTATAAACTGCTCTTTTTTTGGTTTTGTTTCCTAGTCTGTTTGAGTACTTTTTTGATTTACCTGTTTTGATTGTGGTCAAATTCGTATATATCCTTCTTTGTAGATTATATGAGCCTGATGTTCACTCAAATTCTGTATCTTTTTGAGTGTGAAGATGTTTTTAGTGAAGAATTGTGCTTCTAATTTGAAACTTTTATTAATCACTGGCTTGTGATTTGTTGGTTTTGATATAACCATCATAATTTGCTGTGTTATAACACTGGATTGTGGATTAGGATTGATTCAATACAACTATGTCTAATTTATGTCGTGTTATCTTTGTTAGAATGTGCCCATTTAAACCTTATTAAAGTAACTTCTTTGAACATAGTTATTTTCACTATTTTGGTCTTTCTATATTTGTCCATGGCCTCTTCATTCTCGCCTTTTCTTTTCTCACTGGTGCTATAGTTGTGTTCACAATAACCTTTAAATTCAGTTGCGTGTTCTTAAGAATCTCCAGTTGACAGTTGTATTTGCATCATAAGTGTAAGTTCCTAGGAAACTTGAGTTGCTGCTGATGGTTGCGACTTTTAATTTATGATGATATTGACAATGAGCAGGTGCCCTAATTCATTTATCCAGGGATCAGGTACAAAGCAGCTGAGTTATTTGGGAGGGTTTCTGTAGTTATGTCCTCGTCATTTCCAGTTCTTCCGATATCTCTTGAGCAAAAGTATTCAAAATTGTCCAGTTCTTTTCAGGTTTCAGCAGAGAGGGAGCCAATGTCCAACCCCCCACAGATATCTGCATCGTCATCCAGATTACCAGGCAATATGCATTTTTCTTCTGTCTCACCACATGAAAGGTATTCCCAAAATTCTCCTTTCATTTCTCAATCATTAAGAGATGAAGCACAATCGCGGTCGACGCATTTCTCTCCATCAAGAGGACAACCTATGCCTTTGATTAATAATCCTAAGGAAAATAAGGATAATTCCTGGTGTATAGATCCACTTCAGGATTTTCTTGATTTTCCTGAAAATGACCCTAGCCAGACTGGTCTGCTGGAAAGTGATACTGGTGGTATCATATCTGATGATCGTGCTGAGAGAATTGAGTGGTGGGCAGATCAGCTCATCTCTGTTGAAGATGGTCCAGAACCAAATTGGTCTGAAGTTCTTGCTGATGTTAATGTCACAGATACCAGACAAAAGGTTTGTTCCTCTATTTAACATAAGGTTTGTTTTATGCACAGCATGTCAACTGCTTGTGAACTTGCCTTTTTTGAATATGGAACAATGGAACAGTCATATCAGTTGTCTGCTGGTATATGATGCTTAAAGTGCAGCATACATGTTCAACGTATGCAATTCTCATAATATTCTCATAATTAGGAATCCTAGGACTACTTTTAGCTATTGCATTGTATTGTTCAAAGATCTACTAGATGCCAAAGGCTGATAGTCAATGACATGAGCATAATATCCCTGATCTTAATGGAACCTGTTTAATTGACAAGAATTATTATTGAAATGTTATTGCTCCTTTCTATTTAACATGATACTTGGCTAGTACATATTCATGTGTTTGATTTAATTTTAAGTGCAGTATGTGCTGCCTCCCCAGTAAATTAGATTAAGGAAATTGTTTTATTCATCTACTGGTTGGTTTCTGGCTTCTTCCATTTTTTTATCATTCTAGACAATGTACCAGGTGCTGAAACCATCTGTGGATATCCTAAAACAACACCCTCAAGTTCACCCCCAAGTTCAACAACATCAGTCTGTATCAAATGAAGAATTTCATGCTGTTGCTAATCCATTGTCCATGGCACCAGCAAACAAATCCAGAATGCGTTGGACACCAGAACTTCATGAGGCATTTGTGGAGGCTGTCAATCAGCTGGGTGGCAGTGAACGTGTGTAGCTCTTTGAGTGACAATAACCCTTTCTTCTTTGAAATTGTTTAGCTTCCTCTCATATTGACCCGTAACATTAATTTACAGGAGCTACCCCAAAAGGTGTCTTAAAGCTCATGAATGTTGAAAATCTGACCATTTATCACGTTAAAAGCCACCTCCAGGTCTGTTTTTGTCTTTTATTTTGTTCATTTAATGAACTCAATCAGGGTTGTCTAGTAAAAATTGTCATTTGAATTTCAGAAATATAGAACAGCTAGACACAGACCAGATTCTTCAGAAGGTATGAGTAGCTGCTCTACTTTTCGTTTCCTTGACCGTACATTTATTTGATTTTCCATTAATGATGACGTTTGGTACAATGATATTGGGTGAAAATCACGGTTCTTTTTGCAGGAACATCAGAGAAAAAATCGAATCCTGCTGAAGATATGAATTCTCTGGACATGAAAACGTAAGCATTCTCTATGTGGAATTTCAGTATGAAGTCAAACTACTTTCCCATGCAATGGATTTTTATTATTAGAACATTTTGTTTGTATGTTTCTTTTGAAATTAGCATCCTTTATTACGAGTTCTTATGGTATTTAGACACTGTTATTTTACTGTTCAGCAATCAGTGTTAATGAGCTTGCAGCTAGATTTTGCATTGTCACAGCATGCACATTGAGCAGCTGATGTGCAATTCACGTGGCTAGGATTTTTAAAGTGAATTTTTCCAATTCAACCTGTCTGCCTACAAGATAACATTCTTATTCCCCTGCATCTGGGTCTTTGATATGCCTAACAGAGTAACAAACTCTCACAGTCAAGTAGAGATGAGAAAGTTGTTAATTAGGTGACCGTGAATCATGAACTGCTCTATCCTTGTCATCATTTTCTTCTGCGCTTAAACTTCGTCATTTCCTTCAAGTATCTATCTTTATCTGTTATTATTGTCGTTGATTAGCATGGTGGTTTTGGGACTGGTGGAACCTGTTTTTTATATCTTTTTTGAGAAGTTAGAAACATTCCTTTGATTTATGTAACTCACATTCCATTTTTATCCTCAGCTTGACCTTTTGGTTCTGCTCAATGCTGGCTCCTGTTTCTTGAGGACGTCTATTGTATCTTTGCAGCTTCCTAAATGCTTGACCTTAGTGACCCTTGTTGATGCCATTCAAAAGTTATCCCAAATAAAAATATTTATCCTAAATAAAAATATTATTTGTAACTTTAGAAGAAAGCATGTCAATCATTACTATTTGCATAAAATCACACTTCAACTTCCAATTTTCATGATCTATCAGTTTTAGAAAACATGTGCATCCGTGGAAAGATTAATTTTATGGGAGGTACTGGCATAAGATTTTTACCACTAGAATTATCTTCCTAATTTCTTCACAGAATGCAGCACTTTCCTTCTTGCTTTTTGTACTCAAATCTCTATTTGATAAGGGTAGTTACTCTAAAATCTTAGTTTACTGTCAATGCAATCATGGATGGTTAGGCTCATTTTTGAAATTCAAGCTATTTATATCTGATTTTGATATCAGGACTATGAGCATCACTGAAGCATTGCGATTGCAGATGGAAGTTCAAAAGCGACTTCATGAACAACTTGAGGTACGAAATTGTATTAGTGACAATTACTCTGACTTTCAGATATACACTGAAGTATTACGAGCATATTTCAAGATTTATAAAGACATGTATGCTTTCTCACATACTTAAATTTCAGCAATCAAATTGAAGAGATCAAATGTAATTTAGTTAAGCTCTAGAAGAATGATGCTGGGGGAACTTTTAATTTTAAAATGTTCTGAGAGAGTTTGTGTTGAGTGGTTAAGAGAATGAACCTGGCTGCCTTTCAACATTGTAATACAGAGTTCATTAAGTTGAGGAAGATCATTATTGCCAAATGAAAACTTGACCCCAAAATTGGTGAGGATAAAGCTATAAGATAACAGTTGACAGTGATGAAGTTCCTGAAACAGTGAATAGATGATGCAAGAATTTATTTCACGGGAGGCGAGTAGATGAGTTATAGTACTGCCTGACGTTTTGGAAGAAATGTTAACTCCTTTCTGGACCCTTTTCCTACCAAAATTCAGCTTAAAAAGATTCTCTGAACCACACAATATTGCATTTCTTTACATGTTCACCTAAAGTCTCTTATACTAGCACTTTTGCAATACTGCTTTCTGCAGATTCAGAGAAATTTGCAGTTGCGTATAGAAGAACAGGGAAAGTATCTTCAGATGATGTTTGAGCAACAAAAACAGATGGAGAATGAAAAGTCCAAGGCCTCTTCATCCAACCTTGAAAATCCCTCTGCGCCTTTGTTTGAGTCAAAGCAACATTCTTCTCCAAATGAGACTTCAATAGCTGCAGAACTGGACCTTGCCAAAACAGGAGAAGACCCCAGTCATGTCATCTCTGCACCGGAAAATAGGTCTGCAAGTTTAAACCAGAAACAGACGGCACAAGAAACCAAAACTGGTGAAGAAGTTGACCTGGATGATGATGAATCTGGTCCCAAACCCATGAAACGAGCAAGATTTGAAGCAACAGCTTTTTCATCCAAATCTGCATTGGGTGACACTCAATAGTGTCGGTGTTGCTGCTTAAGAAGATGATGTGATAGGCTGGACAGGGGTTATGTGACTCGTTTAGGAAATATTATTCTGACATTTCCAGGAATTTTTGACAGTTAGGATGTATGATAAGGAGATTAAGTACTTGTCAGGATGACATAACTTGTCCTTTCCATTTAGCGGAGAACCTAAGCTCCAGTTTTGAGTTTATTCATCATTGTTCTATAAATGGTTGGGGTTTGCATTGAAAAACTGGCAGTCAGAGAAGATGGATGTGGTTGATGCATATAATTATGCATTGTTCATTGCAAGATGATTTACTTCTTAGAGGAATAATGGTTAAGGGGCTGTGTGTGTACTTAGCTCATTTGTGAAAAAGACCTTTTGCAAGTTGCAAGGTGATGAAATGGCTGTACATAGATTTACAAATCATTTAGAACTCTAATTATTAAAGCAAAATGCAAGTATCAAAGTACATGGTTATATTGAGAAATTTTGATTCTGTATATCCATGAAGGTATGTTTTTATCAAGATTGTGCATTCCAATCAAACAAAAGTTTGCAAATAACTGACAAATTTTAACCCGGGAAAAATTCACAAAAATCGACTGCCAAGGGGGACGGAGCTAACGATATTTTATTTTATTTTATTTTATTTTTTTGAGGGGGGAAGGGGGGTGGGTTTAAATGCACCGAAGTGCAAAATTAAAAATTTTATCAAGAGAATCTGGAAAATAAAATATAAAATTTTTTCTCACTGTTATCAGCATAATTGAAACAAAATAAAAGAAGACTATAACACGTGGAGGGTATCAAGATAAATGATCAGATGTCCAAGTTGAGGTCACTAATTTCGAATTTTGACTATAATTCAAAATTATTTCCTCTCTCATAAAGATGGGCAGAGGCAGCTATCATCCTCAATATTATTACGATTAAATTTCTAAACAAGTTTTCGTGTATATATATGTTTCATATATATAAAAATGTTTTAATTTAAGATTTTTTTTAATTAAAGTCAAAGAAAATTATTAAACTATATGTTTTAATAATATGATATCAGTAAAGTATTAGTGTATTTTTGCATGTGTGTGTCTAGGCATATATATTTCACTGTTAGGCATTTTGATTTCATTTTCATAATTTACTTATACGACTCTTTTTAATTTGGTTATAATATACATTTATTATAATTTGAATTTTATCAAGAATATATGTCAATTTCTCTTTTTTTTTAAAAAAAAATTAAAAGTAAATGCAATTGTTGGTTTATGGTAGAACCTCTGGTAGATAAACATTGGGTCAACTTTGATATTAATTTGAGGAAGAAGTTGACTTTTTTAATTTCATTTTTACTAGTTAACTAATTATATTTTACCTTTCAAAAAGAGCGAAGACTAATTATGATTTAGTTCCATTGTTTCCTCATTTAAAAAAAAAAAAAAAAGTCTATTGTTTTGCGGTATGATCAGTGTCTCCGAAGATACTTCTACTTTTGCTCTTTAAACAATTTAAATCATTATGCTTTAATTTAAACTATTAAATGTTTGTTAAAGTTAATGGGTTAAATGGTCGAAGGAACTAAGAGGGTTGATATTTGAGCCTTTCGATTTCTCTCGTCAGTTCTTATTATCTAATCAACCTCATTTATTTTACAATTCTTAGAAACCTTAGACACCTTTCATCATCGTCATCACTATCGCGAGCCACCATTTTTCACCATTTGTTCCAATCCTAACAATTTTATTGCTAGCCCATTTTTATTATTTGTCATCCATTCTAATTAGTTTATAAATTTCTTTTATTCTTATACTGAAATTATTCTTTGCCTCTTTTAATTTCATAATACTTTGATTTCGATACTATTATATCAAGTCATTGAAATCAATTCAAATGAAAAAAAAAAAAGGTTTTAGTCAACCAATGACTAAGAGGTTTTGAGATTAATTGAAATGCTGGGCTAAAGGTGCAATGGCTTGAAGGGGTAATAGTGGGGCTGAATATGGCTAGGATTTTTAGAATTGTATTTTTTTAATTAAGTTTTTATTATTTAGCAATGTAATTATATAAATAAGTGAGATTAATTGAAGGGTCAAACATCCCCGTCCTACAATTAAATGATCAAATAATTAAATTGTTTAATTGATATCTATTTATGGATCGAGTTTGAACTTTCATTGGGCCTATCAAATCCCAATTTGTAGTTCCCGTTTGCTTTCACATTGCCATGCTGAAATCTTAAAAGAGATAACAGGGATAAAATTTAAATTTGGCCATTATGCAACCATAATCTCATGTATATATATATATATAACAAGTATACCAAGTCATATGTATTGTCTAGTAAATTATAAAATAGATTCTTTAGTGACAAGAATGCAATTGTAAAACAGTAGTGAGTTATAAAGTAAAATTCCTTTAAAATAAGATGTAATGATATGTGCTTGTAAAAGAAAATTTCTTGGTGCCTAGAGACTCCTTAGTAGTGTATTGGATCATGGACTTTTGGAACTATCGAGTCTTATATCATCTTGTACAAATCTCTCTTTTGTAATAAAAAACTTCCATTGGGTTTCTTATTCCTTCAAGCTCTGTGAGCATACATACGTAGATGTTGATCTAAACTAGATACTTCTATCTTCTTCTTTATTCTTAATATAAGGTTTATCTCTCACCAATGAATCTATATTCACTTTATTAATGACAGGATATATTATCATTTTTTACATGTCCACAAAAATTGATAGTGGGTGCAAATTCTCCCAATTTATGTTCTATGATACAATTTGTTATATAAATAGGCAAATGCTCCATTTCCATTATGAATAACAATAGTATGGCCAACTATTATGGGTATAATAGTATATGCTTGGGACCAAATTATTATTATTTCTTGTTTTGCTTTTATATTGAACTTATTGATTTTTCTTAATAAATGATTTGTTATAAAAAGACTTTTTTTTATAGTGAACGTATCACAATTAATTAACTCTTACTTTTCGTCGAAATTATAACAGTTAAGGAGTTGCAGCCTTCCAAATAAGAACTAATTAATCAATGGATATATTATGAAGTTACAAAGATTGTGACTGTGAACTAAACCCCTAAACCAAAATAGGCATAAAGAGAGAGCAATGGGCCAAACCAAGCTATAAAAACTAATCAGTTCCTCTGTAGCCAATCATCTATAATATTAAATAAACCTTTTTCTCTTTAGTAAATTTACCAAGGGCTATAATCATAATTGTCCTCTTATTCAACTATTTAACTATTTTCGAACGCCTTATATTATGGCACTTCTAGGTCCCTCTTTTCTTTTTCTTATTAATGAATAGATCTCTTTATTGTATGACTAAGCTCTCTTCTATTTCTGAAAAAAGTGATTCGATTGATCAGATTTGGTATGATACTTGAAAGAATTGGTGGAAAAAATTTGTGTTATATATGGTAATTCATTTTCCAATAAAATCATCAATTGTAATTTCTTATTATAATTTGGGTATTAAAGCCAGTACTCCTAAAAAGAGTTTTTTTTTATATAATAAAGTATAATATGTGGTTACTAATTAGTCAAATTATTTACATCAAAAATATTATAAGAAGTTAAAGGATGTTCTTACAAGATGATATAAGACTTGATTTCAAGACTTCATAATCTAACATACTATTAAAAAGTCCTTTTTATAGGCACTAAAGGAATTTTCTTTTACAAGCATGCATTATTACACTTTATCTTAAATAAATTTTATTTTATAACTCATCACTAATTTATAGATATATTTTTATCTCTAACAAATCTACTTTACAACTCTCTAGACAATACATGTGTGAAGGTATTTGTAATTTGTTTTAATCACAAAGAGGGTGAGAGAAAGAATGATATGAAACTTCTTGATGCCTTTGATTATTACTAGAAGTTTTTTTTTAGATAAAGGGTAACGATGCTAAACTTCACTGAATTGCTTGTTTTATATATAATTATTAAAAGAGTGAAGTTATTTGTACTGTAGAAATTATTTCGAACATTTTAATTTTAATAAAATATATGTATTACAAAAATATTTATCTAGTGAATGATTATTAAGGATAATATATCATAAAGCAATACGATATACTTAGTTTGAGTACTCATATAACGCACTCAATATTTAGTTTATAATTATCATGCCTTAAACCTTAAAATTTTTATTTCTCACATCTTAATTAGTATTTAGATGAAAGATAAGAAAATTAATTTTTTAAAATATTTTAATTACAAAATATGTGTGGTACTTTTTATTTCCAAAAAATAAAAGGAAACAAAAGTGCTTTTTTTTTTTGGTCTTTGGCCCCTCTTTGTCTCCTTCTTCTCCTTTTTTTTTTTTTAAGTATTTATAGCATATTTTATTTATTACTTCCTCATTCTAAGTTATTTAGGAGTAAAATTTCATTTTGAATATAAGTAAAAAAAATTAATAATTAAAATTATGTTAAATAATTTATTTATAACTTGACTTAATTATATTTTTGTGGACATATGCTAAATTTGTTAAAATTAGTGTGCTAAATAGTTTTATTAGTATTTTAAGAAAATAAAGTTAAGTAATTTAAGTAAGGTTATTTTCAGAAATTTAAAAAGTGAGTAAAGTAAAATTTAATTTTTTTATAATAAGTGTATGAACACAGAATAATAAAGTGTTTAAAATAATATTTAGAATATAAATATTTTATTTATCATTAAATCATGTCACTTAATAATTTTCTTAACTTTAATAAGGTTTAAAATTTTAAATAAAAGTAGTATTTTCTTTCTAAATTATCTTTTTTGTAAGAATATCTTTATTTTAATAAAGTAAATACACATACTAAAATATAAAAAGATAAATTTTAATACATTAAAAATTATATTTTTATATGTATAAGTATATTAAAATTTATACCTATTATTAATATTTTTAAAAATTTATATTTTTATCTATTAATAATATTTTTATTTTATTAAAATAAAAATATCCATACTAGAATAGATGTATATATGTGTGTGTGTATACGTACGTATAGAAGGAAAAACAGATTCATTGAACAACTTTTAAGACATAAACTTGCAAATACAGAAAAACAAAGCGCACGCCCTCGACACAATGCTAGTCTGACAGCATCAATAAACACAACCTAGAAAAAGAAAATTACATTAAAATAAAATAAAACAAAAAATAGAAGAAGAAGAAGAAGAAGAAGAAGAAGAAGATGTTGTTTCAGGTGGGAGGACAGGGGACACGGCCGACGTTCTTCGAGATGGCGGCTGCTCAGCAGCTGCCCGCCAGTCTTCGAGCCGCTGTCACTTACTCTGTTGGTGTAAGCTGTATATGTTCATCATACAAATTATTTCTATTGTATATTTTTTTTGGTACCTCTGTAACTTTCCTTGATTGCAACTGATAAAATAATGCTGGCCCAGTTGAGTTTTGGTAAATTTTTCCTTTCATTTCCTTTTGAAATTAATACCCTTTTAAATTCTAATTGTTTAATGATAGTTTTTGAAGTTTTTTCTTGAGTAAAAAAGAAAAAAAGAAAAGTCCGGGTTTTAGAGTTTACAGCCGAAATTTCAGGACGGCACTCGTCATTGGAAGTGAAACTTGAACAAATTTTGCTTCCAAGGCATTAAATTTTCTCACTTTGGATTGAATGTGTAATATAATGGGTGAGATTGCAGGTTTTGGCATTAAGAAGACCGTTTCTCCATAGAGTTTTAGACTTTGAAGATGAGTTCTTTGCTTTGCTTATGCTGGTTCTCGAAACACATAGTTTGCGAAATACAGGTTTGTTCTTGTTTTTGTCTTTATGATGTGAAATTGATGAAATATATAGGCCAGTCCTAAAGCTGATGATATTCATTCCTGGTGCGTGTGGCTGCAAAATTGATAGAAAATCCAAGTATACACTAATATTCTACCAGTTAGGCTATTGATATCCACCCCATACATATCAGCCCTGTCCGTGCTGATCTTGTAACTGATATTGTTTTTGCATGATCTCTTGTAGTCTGAGCATGCTGTTGGTTCTTTAACAGTTGGTTTGAGTTTGTTAATTGGTTGACTTGCTTCTTCAGATGCCTCTTTTTCTGAATCACTATATGGTTTGCGAAGGAGATCTGTGAGAATAAGAGCAAAAAAGGATGATACTCGATTGAAGTCTAGTGATGGGATTCATCATTCTGGGTTAGAAAAGCGCCAAAGGGTTCTTTCAGTTGTATTTCTGGTATTATATTGTGCATTTTATCTGGCTATGGCTTTGTCATTGATTTTAGCTTTGAGTTTCACTTGATTTCTACATTGGTTTGTATATATCACCTAGTGTATTTTTAATACTTGAGCCATGTATTACCAAGTGTATCCATATCTTTAGTTCATTTTATTTTTAACCAACAACTTCCCTTAAAGGCCTGGCTTGATGAAGAGGTTTGATTTATAGATTTGGTTTTCTCTTTAGGTTGTGTTGCCGTATTTTAGGTCGAAATTGCATTCAGTCTACAACAAAGAGAGGGAAGCCAGGCTACAAGCAAGTTTATGGGGACCTACTGATGAAAGATTTGATGATGTGGACTACTTTGGTGGAGGGGGGAACTCTCTTGTTTCTAGAGGGGTTACAGATGCAGAAACATCAGTTAGAACATGTTTAATGAAGAAAATTCAGAAAATAATATTTGCTTGCTATCCATGGCTACATGCTAGCTGTGAAGGTACTTGCAGTTTCAAGTTCTTGTTATGTGTCTTTATTGGTGACCGTGCTGATCATTAGAAAATTTAAGCATGTTTTTGGGAGGTTTATAATCCAGTAAAGTTGGAACTAAATGTTATATGAGAGTATTAGTTGAATTGCTGGAGATTGGACATTTGTTTTGTTGAATGGTATCAATCTTGAAGCTGTAATCAAACTCCCCCCCCCCCCTCTCATTATGATCTTACTTCTTGAGGTCCTAAAAATATATGCTTAAAACTTAAAAGAATAAAAAGTTCCTTCACATGAAAATGAACCTTTTAGATTGCTAAACTTTTGTTTATTTGGGGAGTTCCAGTGGCGCTTGATTACAATGTATGGTTACTAAACGTTATTTACAATTTTAAGTTGCTAGTGCCTAATTAAAGATGTGGTGTACGAGCTTTGGCACGACCATAACTAAGTGCAAACACAGCATAGTATGTAGGTTTTCTTGTTATCTTCCCTATATTTTGTGTTTATATATATCAATTAATATATCTTTTCTAATACAGGGTTTTTCCAATGCAGGATTATCATTCACTTATCAGCTCTTATATTTGCTGGATGCTACCGGCTTCTACTCTGTAGGATTGCATACCCTTGGAATCCATGTTTGTCGAGCTACGGGGCAAGAGCTGGTAAAATATTTAGCTAGAATTCTTATATTAAGTCATCAATATTTGCATTAGTCAGGAAAATTGTGAACCAATAGATAACTCTTCGAATCTTCTTTCAAAGACATGTTTGTATTCATTATTTACATGGTTATCAGCTTATAGATTCCTGAGAATTTTTTTTTTTTAAATCATTATATTTTTGTCTGTTTGATATACATCTCAGTACTTACTGCTTGATGTAAGGTAGATGGATAATTCGTCTAGAATATCCAAGATACGAGGCCGTGAACGTGAAAGACTTCTTGGCCCTCTATGGTTGAAGGTATAATTTCAGTATCTCTATTTGGTTGGTGACTTTATTTAACTGATGTACCAAGACAGAATTAGTCTGCAGATACTGTAAAGTCTATTAGTGTAACCTGAAATTACTATTTTAGATTATAGCATACTGATTTGGTATCAATCTACTCCACAGAAATTACAAGGAGCATTACTTAGCTGTGCATACACAATGCTTGATTATGCACAGACTGGCTTGATTGCAGCAGTATTCTTTTTTAAAGTAAGTGTGATTTACCTGCATATGAGATGTATGTCCTTTATAAAGGGGCAGTTATCTTTAAAGAGCTTTGTTTCTGAAAACCAGACAGTATAGATCATGCAACAACTGTACAGTTTCTGAATAATTACATTATTTTTTTTTAATCACTACAATTTTATTATTATTTTTTGTTTCTATTTTCTTACACATAATGTAAATTACTCAGATGATGGAATGGTGGTACCAATCTGCTGAGGAGAGAATGTCAGCCCCAACTGTCTATCCGCCGCCCCCACCACCTCCACCCCCAAAGGTGAACTCAATTTTTCTTTGATTTTTCTATTTCTCTCTCTCTCTCTCTCTCACACACACACACACACACACCCACACACAACCACACACACGCATGCATGCGCGCGCGCGTGTGCATGCTGTGCAAAATTTAACATAAGATTATGTATGACTGTATAATGTCACTTGAAGCAGAGAATGCAGGATTTGTTTCCATGGATATCAAAGGACCACTTCTTCTTGAAAATGCTTCTAGCTTCTTGTTTTGCTAAGAAATTTTGACTTTTGTTATCTTAAAACTTTCAATTCTGGTATCTTTAATAATTCCAATCAGATGAAATTAAATGTGGTGCTCTGTTTACTAAATTATCGGTTTGATTTATATCTTAAACAGGTTGCCAAAGAGGGTATTCCACTGCCACCTGATAGAACAATCTGCCCATTATGCTCACAGAAGCGTGCAAATCCATCTGTAGTTACGGTCTCAGGGTTTGTGTTCTGCTATGCTTGCATATTCAAGTATGTTTCACAGGTGAGGTCTCTAGACTCTTATTCTTGATTAAAATCACTAGAATAGTTCAAGAATGAAGAAAGATCTTATTGTGTTTGGGTCTAGATTTATTAATTTCAATTTTTTCAAAGCTCATATTTTTTCGGGGATTTTTAATTTGATCTCAATTGAGTCCCTTTCTCAGCTGAAAATATAGTGGCCCCAGTTCACAGTTTCAAAGGCATAAACTAAGTCAATGATTCTATAGTACTGGATGGCCTTTACATTTTACTATCCATCCAATACGTACTGTGCAGCCAATATATCTTCCCAAGTATTGACTAGTCTTTTGTGGAAATATATCGACACAGTATAAGCGCTGCCCAGTGACATTGATGCCAGCAACTGTTGAGCAGATAAGGAGACTCTTTCACGATATGTAGAAGCATTGTAGATGAATTCAGTAATCAAGCAACGTAGACATCAGTAAAGGGAACACGCAAAGAAGCATTGTGAGCAAATTCAGTAATCATGAATAAGGAGACACCAAGACTAAAGCATTGTGATCCCAAGCCAAATAAAGCAGCGTAGAGTTTACTTGTTAGGTGCTATATGCTACGGCAATTGACTATTTCATCCTTACACATTTTGAAGCCACAATTGGAACCACAGTTGGTCTGCCTGCTGTGCCAAGCCAATGATTGTATACAAGAAACTAAATCTGCAATGTATTGATGATTTAACCATTTTATTCTTAAATCAAAATTACTTAATTACAAATCAATGGTGCGTTGTTTTATTCCCATCACGCAGGATTAGGAGATTCAGTTGGGGGGGGGGGGGGAATGAAAGAAAGGTGACCATGCTCACAACTTAAGCTTGAGCCTATGTCTAAAACTCCATCCAAGACTCCAGCCTTGACTTCAATGGGGTAGAATGCCCCTTCACTTTCTCATCCTGAACAACAATTCATCAATGCCCATATGTTACGTACAGTTAAGCAAACAGATAACCAAACAAATGGACCTGATCTTACCTCACAATTTTTGCTTCTCGTTTTGGGCATTCCTTGGCTAGAAGAGCCTGAATCTGAATTTATAATCTTCCCTGTATGACTCCAGTAGCTCCCAATTGTACCTACTTTAGGTTCATCAGGAGTGCGGCACCTCCTTGACTGTCTTGCGGATACAGGTACAGATAATTCTTTGACCTCTTCAACTGCTGAATCTCCCAAAATTGATTTTTTCTCACGACTTTGACTTGAATTTCCATCAGATGTGATACTAGTCTTGGAAATTGGTGTTGCTTCGGAACCAACCAACCAGCTTGAAAGGCTTGTATCAACTGCAACATCTCCATCCACAACCTCATTCTTCTTCTTAGAATTCAGTTTCGAACTCGGAGTTGTCAGCTTAAAACTAGGCTCTTGGCAAAAATTGATGTTCTCTTTGTCGTGACACTTGAATGGCATTGTTGCACCCCTTGCTTTGATCACTTTCCATTGAGTAAGATTTTCAACTGGATTCAGCACAGACTTAATGCACCGACTCTCATCGCTAGCATCATCAAGTTGTTGATTAGCACTATATTTAGGCATTGGACTATTAACCTCCTTTTCCCCCAATTCAACTTCGAAAACTTGTTTTCTAGACTCTATTGACAGTGAAAACAATGACTCTGATGACTCTTCTTGAGCTAATAACATTTGTTCATTACTACTCAAATCATCACAATCACCATTACCATCATTTATCTCACTTCCTTCCGGTTGCAAATCTTCATCACAATCATCTTCACTAGTAGCACAATTTTGGTATCTATAATTTGGAACTTTTGGCGTCTCTCCTATGTTTTCACTTCCTTTTTTCTCAATTTTTTTCACCAAGTCATCATCACCACTCTCTTTCTTCCCATTCTGTTGCTCCAAGGTATCAATCTCTTTATCACTCTCATTCCTTTCGACCACATCAACACTCTCCTCACTTTCATTGTTTTTCACCAAATTATCAGTAACAACTTGCTCAATGGCCGACTCTGCTTCAAGAGTCTTGACATCTAAATCAAAAGTGACTTTCTTTATAGTACTGCAACAACTCAATGCCTCCTCCACCTTCTCTCTACATAAAAAATACATGCAAAAGAATATACATAATCTGGCAAAATAAATATATATTATAAAATAGGAAAAGGACAGCGACCTTAGTTTGACGAAATAGTCACTGAGACTCCTTTTGAGCAATTATGTCCCAGTGAAATACAATTGAGTCACTATAGTCAAAGCGCATAGTTGACTCAAAAGGAAATCTATGTGACCATTTCTAAATATGATAGGATCTCTCCCACCATTTTTCCGCCAAACACCGGCTATTGCTCCTCTTTTCCCTCTACAAGAACTTAGACATTGTTATTTTGCCCCCTGAAAGGGGGGGGGGGGTGGGGAAGTGGAAGAAGGCCAGTAAGTAATGTAAGCTTACTTTGATTCTGTAATGGGGTTTTCAGGAGCTTCTTGTTTTGTCGATTCAACCAATTGAAGAGCTTCACTTACTTTATCTCTCTGCAGAAAATTTCATTTAATCAATCGTTTGCTTCCAAAAACAAACAAAACAAATAAAAATGAAAAAAATAAAAGTAAAATACCCATAAGAAATAAAATCTTCCAAGTTTGGACTTGGAAATAGACTTACTGGGGAATCAGGCTGAGTTGCAATTGCATTCACCAAATGCCGGCGCTTTCGATGCTTACAACCACAAGTGCCGCAAAAACATGCAAGAAAGTACCCCATTATATTGTTATGAGCCCAATTAATAACAGTAATAATGATAATTTTGACTTCAATGTAAAAGCACTTTTTTCTTTTCCCCTTCTCTCAAGCGAAGAGAACAGTGAGTAGAGAGAGAGAGAGAGAGAATTATAAGACTAGAGAGTAGAGAGAGAGGGATATGGAAGAATAAAAATTGGAGGCTGGATGACAGAACGGTCAAGAAATTTGAAGCACCATTATTATCTGAAGAGGATTGATAAAAAAGTGACCGTTAGAGTCTGTTTCTTTACATTTTTGTTTTGGGCTTCATTAAGGCAGGGACGGGGGACAAAGCCGCCCGACCCAAGTTTGGGTTTTTCAGATCGGGTAGGTAGCCTGACTCAAAAATAGAAAAAAAAAGTTAAAAAAATGTATTATTTTCATTAAAATACACTTTTTTTTAAAAAAATCTATATTCGACTCACCCTTACTATATATTTGGAGTTTCAAATTTTAAAGCTTAATCCAACAAAAGTAAAATTTTAAAAATTATAAATTTGTAAAACGTAATGAAAAAATTAAATAAAAAAATGTAGAATTTAAAATTTAAATTTTTTTACTCGGTCTAAAAAAATCTGAGTTGAGTTGAGCTGAGCCTAACTTGACGAAAGAAATACTGAAGTAGGGTTTAAATTTCATCAAGCTCAATCTGCATCCAACATTTTACTATCCCCAATTTAAGACAAGTGTGTTTCATTTGGCTTTGTTTAATGCTTCAATATGGATCACGATCCCTGTTGTATACAAATGAAGTTGTATAAAGTCTCTTTTGTTTCTATTTAGTTGTCTTTATTTACACATTGAATTTACAGTATAAAAGTAATAAATACAATTAAGTAAGCGTGTTGGGATCTGCACACTAGCTTAATATTAAAGGAAGTTCAATCTAAAAATTTGAACTAAAGAAAAAGAAATAAAAAAATATGCTTGCGTACACACATTTGAAGAGGCACTCAAATTTTTGATTTTAAGAATGAACTAAAGAAAATATTCACCACGTAATGGATAAATAATTTAAATTGATTTGAAGTCGTTACTTTGAAAAAAAAAACAGTAAAATCCATTCATTTATTTTAGTTTGGTTTGAATTTTAAAAAATATTTGTGATGCTAATAAAGAGAGGATTTTCCTTTTTCTTTAAAAAAAATAAGAAGAAGAACGCTTTATCAACACTTTAAAAATTTTTATTTATTTATTTTTTCAACACTTCCATTGTTTCATTGAAATATGATCTTCTCACGACGCAAAACAACATACATACGCTTCAGATTCTTTTTTTTTTTTTTTTCCTCTTGACTCTCTAATTTACATGATAACTCATGACAAAGTGATAATCAAAATCTAATGTCAATAGTCGATAAATAAAGAGTATGCGAGCTTGTGGGTGTGAACTTGTGTTTCTATGATATGTTCATTAACAGCCTGAATGTTGTAGCACTCATTTAGGGGTTTATTGACCGAACACAATAGCGGGGTTATTGAATGGTTAGAGTTTCAACCTTGAAGAAAACAAATCTTTTATTATTACAATGAAAGATGCATGATACTGTAGCCCTCTTCATTGTACCCAGAATTAATTTTTGTAATTTAACAAGTCATCGACAATCAACTATTAACTTCAATAGTATTTGATTATTTTTGGAGCATATTGAAATCAGCCACTCAAGAAAATACGATACACGTATCTTAATACGCTCAGCTTGCAATTATTATATTATATTTTTTATTTTACTTTACTACATTACAATATATTTTTATATTTACAGTTAAAAGTTCGGACCTCTTACCTTATTATCATTATTATATACGGTGCAGTTCGAATATGTGAATACATAATATTTAGAAGAAAATCTAACCATACACAATATACATTGGAGAATTGGAAACCATCGAGCTCAGGAGTAGACGAGGATGTGGCTACCATAAGATCAAAGGGTGTTTTGCAACTTGTGATTACTATTTTTTTAATATTACACGTACAATTTGACTAGTATTTTGGTAAGAAGCTATCGAGTCTTGTTTGACATAATTCATCTAAAGTCCAGTTTAAAAATCTAATTCAAAGAAGGACGGAGAGTTCTATGTCTAAATTAAAGAAAATTTATCTCTCATAATAAAATATCAACACATGCATGAAGTAACCAGATGCAAACTCTTAAATTAGATTCAACTTATGGTTTTTTTATTCATCAATCATGCTTTTTTATTCGTATGGTCCCCAGTCCGGGCGCTTTTTTTTTTATAATAAATATTTAAGTAAGTAAACATTTCTCGTACGCATCAAAGCCTTAAAGAAACAAAATCATACGAAAATTTTTAATCAATATTAATGTTAATAATTACTGATTGAAACTTTGATTATTTTTTTTTTCTTTTTAAGTATAGGAAGCTCACTAATATGTACAAAATATAAGGGAGCGTTGGAAACCCCATATAAAAAAAAAAAAACCTATTAAAAAAAAATATACTCTCTCGACCTTAGAAGACAAGACGCACGAGACGCATTGGTGTAAATCACTTTAGCCTAAATAATTGTGCAACTCCTACGGCACAAATCATAACCACACGTCCGTGATTTTCTTTTCTCATGTACAGTAAGGAGCTCTTGAAGTAAATCAACAGCATTATAATATATCATAAATTTGAATTTTTTGGTAAGCTGAACTTTACAATATGATAATAAATAATACGTGCACTGCTATAAATTTAGGTGTGGTAGAAAATTATAAAAAGATCAAAACAGTTCGGTTCAATAATAGATTCAAGTTTCGTAGCATTCTGTACGCAGTGACTTTTCTCTCTTCTCATTTTTATTTTTTTTTCTCCGAAAATAACAGAATAGGAGTAGAATACTGGGTCTTTCTTTTTATCTCATGGAGGAGTGGAGATTCTGTGTCTGGCATTAGAAACCAAGGATAAGTCTGATTTATTGCTCATAGAGGGTTGGTACACTCAACCAACAATAGCTTTACAAAGTCACTTTCCGAGAAGGCATGATGGATATAGCGGAGCTAATAGGGAGGTGCAAAGCACTTTCTATCGCTGCAGAGGAAGAACGTGAACTTTCTTCTAAAAGCGCAATGAAGACCAAAGGGGAGAAAATCACAGTGGGTTGATTGTTTGGAAAAATGCTAAGATTGCAGCAGAATGGAGAACATCAAATCAAAGAGGTCTGAGATTAAAAGCTCGAGAGACAATATCTTCGTGTTTAAGTTCGAGACAGAAATGGACAAAAGAAAAGTATTGACAGGAGTACCTTGGCACTATGATCGGGGCCTTATTGTTCTCACTGAGCCAGCTGGAATTGGTAGCATCACGAGCAATCAATCCTTCACCCCCGTGTTCTTCCGAATGCAACTCAATCATTTACCAATTATGCGTCTGCAAAAGAGATCATTGCATGACTAGGAGAAGCCATCGGTACAATTGAGGAAGTGTGGGCGGATGCATCAGGGGAGTGCATAGGGGAGATTTTCAGGCTCATCAAAGCCCCTGAATAAAATCTAGGTGTTGAAGCAAGAAGATATTGACATGCCGATCTGCTATAAGAAATTACCATACTTTTGTTTCTGCATGAGAAGATATGGCGCATTCGAGTCAACCTTAGAACTCGGCTCACCAAGGATTACAATCACAACTCATCCTAAGAAATTTGGGTAAGGAAGAGGAGTCTTTTCAGATCCAAGCAGAAGCGGAGAGCATTTAATGAAACTGGTCGGAAGCCCAAAAATGCAGGAAAAAGGAAGCAATAAGCTCATGGAGACAAATCATTGAATTAAAAAACAGAAAAAAAAGCTGATGGAAACAAAAGAAGCAGAACAGGAAAAAAATACAAAAAAGAGGGAATCCGAGAAAAAGACTAACCTTCAATTAAATTTAAAAAATTTTAAGGTTATTTAAGGTTAGCCAAAGAGCAGAGATGGGAGGATAACCCAGTTACAGCCCAACCAAAATATGAAGTATATGGGTTGAATATGGACTAAGTCTGGCTATTATTAAACTAAGACAAAGTGTAAATTACAAGTTAAAAATGGTGAAAATAATGAGAGGCTATTTGATAAATGGTTTGGTTATATTAAAATAATTTTAAAATAAAATATTTATTTATAATTATATCATTAAAATTATAATAAATTTTTTTATTTATCATTTTATATGTATAACTGATATTCACATTTCATTCTAAATTAATTTTTATTTATCATTTTATATGTATAACTGATATTCACATTTCATTATAAATTAATTTAAATATAACCGTAAGTATATTCGGTAAAAGAAATTAAAAAAATTATAAAATAAAATACAACTTTTCTCTTACCTTATGAATCCGAGTACACGTATAGCACGTACTCAATGAATTACAAAAATAAAGTCAGAAAAATAGAGAATAAAGTTGATTCGTGACTGTCTTTTCTGTCTTAAAATCTTGTTGCAGCCTTCTCATTCTCTCTCCTTTATTAGAAAGCTCTCTCTTCATTGTTGGTATTTATGTTCTCTCTCTCCCTTGTTGTTGCTCACGATCTTCTCATACAATTTCCCTGCGAATAGAATCGGTGTTGCTACTGCATTTTTCTAAGTGTTGCTGTGCTCTTTCCAGTACTACCACTCTCTCTTTGGTGCTGTTGCTCTGTCTCCCTTGATGCTACTCTCTCTATTTTGTCGTTGCTCTCTTTGCAGCCACTGGTTTCCTCTAAATCTGTGAGTTCTCACTCTAAATCCGTGTTGCTGTTGTTTCTTCCAATTAGTTTCAATCCTTTGCGTTCTATTGGGCATAACTTTGACCAAACGTTACCGGCATGTGATGTTCTTGTACTCTTATTGTAATTGCAATATTAGAAAACAAAAGCCATGCATACCTTGTGAATATTACAATTTTTTTTTAACACTTATTAGGTTCATAAATTTAATACATAGGAAACATCAGTAGACTTGAAAGTTGAGGGGGGAAGAATGACACTCACAGCTGAAAGATGTTAGTTTGATGCAACCAATCTGACCAAAAAGTGAACAAGATTATCATTAATTTCGAGCTTCTGTAGTATTCAGAAAATGTAGACTTAACTTCTATCACTTTTAGATAACCCACAGTTTGTTTTTGCTTCATCATAATAGAGCAAATTTACAGGCCCATTTTGTTCATATTTCAGTTATTTTTTATTATTTGTAAGTTGTCTGTGAAATTTTTGTAATTAATGAATTGTTTTAGAAATTTGATACTGTCAATTTGAGCTAGTGCTTTTGAAATTGCGTAATTTCATTTACTATTTCATTTTTTGTTCATTGTTAATATTCGCTTAATTGGGTTTCTGTTTAACGTTCATTGTTTAATCCAGTTACTCTTTATGTGCATGTAAATTTTGTTATATAAGTAAGTGTCTTGGCAAGTGCTCTTGGTGTAACTTCCTTAAACATGTTCATTGTAACCAGAGAAGACTGATAATATGATATTGCTGCTGGTGTTTCTGGACATTTGTTTATGGTTACTTTTTTCCTTTCTCAGTTCTTGTTTTAGGTTAGATTGTAGAGACTCTTCCATATTTCCTTCCAATGCAATTTGATGGTTACCTTGGGCTTGGATTGCACTAGTCCTTTCTGTTCTCTCTTGAAAACTTCAAACTAATAAATGATACACCGTTGTATTGTGTGTGTGTGTGCAGGTTTGCTTGGTTATTGGGAAAATTGGAGGAAGAATGAAGATTTGAAATTTTTTTTGGTCTGATCTTTTCATATTATTGACTTTTGTTGTGAATTATTTTTTCCGGATTTGAACTTTGAAGTATTTGTCTTCTTAAGCCAGTTGTAATAATGTTATTTTTTTCTCATTTAATAGTGCAAGTGATAAGTTGTTGAAGGAATTTGATGCGCAAGATATGGTTACCAATAAAGGAGATACTAATAGGTCACTTATTAATATGCATATACCTTTAGCAAGCGTTGCAGAGATGAATGTTACAAGAGATAAGAATTACAACTTTTAGGTGGCATGATTAAACATGTAATGCATGATGTTTATCATGTAATTTTTTATAATTATTTTGTTTAAATCATATTTGTTGTAATAGATATCTTAATTATAATGTAAAAATAATGACAATGTATTTTTATTTAATTAATGCTATACTAAATCTTTACCATCATGTAATTTTTTATAATTATTTTATTTAAATTATTTATGGTATGTTTGTGTATATATTAGTTAACCAATTATTTTCAAATTATAAGTATGATTTAAATGTTCAGTAAAAATTATTTTTGAAAATGACATTACCAAACAAATATTCATTATTTTTATCATTTTCAGTTGTGTCTACCAAACGTAAATTACTATTTTAATTTTAAAATATAGGATATAAAAAATTCATACCAAATACATATTTTAATTCAAGATGCAACAATGAAAAAACACTATTTTTATTCTTATTTTTATTTTTAGAAAATACAAATTAAGAAACAATATCGAATAGGCTCTCTAAGTTCCTAAGCTTGGACCAATATATATTAAAGAGCCTACGATTAAAGCTTTTGAAAGAAGCCTAGAGGCAAAATAGAGAAACCTTTGTAGCCTAATAAAGCTTTCTTTTATTTCAACTCCACAAGCTAAACATGATCTGAGGAGCGAAGTGCAAAATTATGGAGGTTTGGAAGTTGAAACATCAACGATGTAAGAGTCAACAACTGGAACATTCGGGATTGAGGAATGACTGAATATTCCCTGAAACAAAGAGAACCCTCCAAAGGCATAGACTCCATATTCTATTCCTATTTGAAAAAAAGACGGAAGTTGGGATAATAAGGCAAAAAGCACTGAGTTAATATTTGAAAACTATTTCGTTGTTAATAGAAATGACATGGGGGATGGTTTGCATTATTATTGCATTCTGATATGGCCATGGACATTAAACCTTATACTAAGCATCATTTAGATGTTGTGGTACATCATATTAAAAATGAAAGCCGCAGGAAATGTACTGGACCTTATAGGCGCTCTGAAATTGGGAAAAAAAACATCACACCTGAACTATGATGAGAGACTAGCAGCATTAGGGATTTTAATGAGATATTGCAGCAAATGAAAAAACAAGTAGTAATACCGGATGTCTTAGTCTGTGATTTTAAAAATGCAATCATGATTGTAAATTAATTGATATTTGTTGTAAAGGGTATCTTTTCACATGGATCTAATAAGAGGAATCCTCTCTTAATCAGGGAAAGATTAGATAGATTCTTGTGTTGCAAAAATTAAGGAGTGTGCTTTATGTGGAAATTGCTGAAATTTAGTAACATGGATCGAATCATAACCCGATTATGATAGAGGTAATAGAAAAGAATTGAAAATCAAGATATAGAAAGAGATCTTTTTCAATAGTGCATTATAAGGACATGTACAGACCATATACATGATGCCAAAAGATTGTTAGATATGAATAGGTAGATTATAATGGTTGGATGGGTGAAAATGTTGTTGTTTCATTAAAAAAGAAAACTAGAGATACTATGGTTGAACTGAAGTTGTGAAGCAAATAGGAGCTTGGGGGAAGAACAAAGTAATTGGACAAGATGCTAAATGAGTTAAAGACTTCCAAACTACAACACCTACAATATGTTGATGAACGAAGCATAAAGAAGCTTGAAAGATAGATCGAAAATTTATTAATGGATAAAGAACTTTACTAAAAGCAGTGATCTAAAGAGAATTAGTTAGAAGAAAGAGACAAGAACACCAAGTTTTTTTTATGCCAAAACTTCCACGATGAAATAGAAAAAATGGTTCAGAGAAATTAGAGATGAGAGTGACCAATGGACTGAAGATCTTGAGAAAGTAGAGAGAATGTTTTGCAAGTATTTTGGCAACCTTTTCATTGCTGCAACTCTTCTCAAGAAAGTTTTGAAATACCTATGAAACATATATCAATAAAAGTAGATATGGAAAAGAATGGATAGTTAGATCAACTATTTACAGAAGAAAAGGTATCTATAGCTCTAGTGCAAATATACCCTGCAAAATCTCTTGGATTTCTAATTGCTTTATTTCAAAAGCACTAAAAATTGATTGATAGAGTAGTTACATCAACATGTATGTGCATTTTCAATGAAGACAATAACTTACACCACATAATCACAATTGTATTGTCTCGATCTCCAAAGTCTTTGAGCTTGAGAGAGTTATTAAATATGGACTTATCAGTCTTTGTAAAATCATTTACAAGACCATAACAAATAGGTTAAACAATTACTATATTAGGTTATCTCACTAAATCAGTGTGCTTTATCCCAAACAGAAACATCACTGATAATATTATTATTAGGTATGAGTGTCTCTACAAAATTACGCTTAGTAAAGGGTGAAAAAATGAATTAGTAATCTTAAAGCTGGACATTAGTATATTGCATTTCCTAATAGGAAGGTTGGGATTTTCTAAGAAATGGATTGACTTAAGTGCATTACAGCACCATATTTCTTATCTTTTATTAACGAAATTACAAAGGACAGGATCTAGCTTCGAAAAGGCTTGAGAAAAGGCTGTCTTTTGCCCCCTTATTTGTTTATTTTGTGTGCCAAAGTTTTCTTTAATCTTTTGATACAAGCTGAGACCAATCAACTCATACATTACTTAAAATTTAGTATAGAGCTATCTATCTCTCATTTGTTTTTTTTTCTATAGCACATGTGCATGTGATGAAGTGGACAAGCAAAACATGGCTTTTTGAATTGGAAACAACTGGCCATTTATTACATTAAAGCCACTTGTATACTATTTACTTGCTGCATGCATGTTTCACTTACTTACTTCGAGTAGTGCTTATATATATATATATATATCAAGAGTTGCTTGCTAATGGATTCAATTATAACCAAGAGCAAAGGAAAAAGAAGAAAAAGAATAGACATTGTTATGTAATTGGTGAAACAATTTTCAATGGCTTTAAAATGATTTATGTATTGTGTGTTTTGATGTATATAATCAACACTTATTGAAACAACTTCATGCATTCTCCATTCTGATTAAATAAAGCACATGAGATGCACTGGAGAAGGAAGTTTGGTCTTAGGTTGTTAGAAGCATTTAAAATGCATGTTTTGCAAGTGAGCTTTTAGAAAATGCATTAGGGTTGTTATAAGCTACTGATTACAGCTGATTCTATTGCAACTAACCTAAGCTTCATTGTGGAGTATAAAAGGGAATAGATACTCTATAATTGGGTGTTTGATATTCATTCATATTACTTTGTAAACTCCTTATAACTTGATGATCAATCTAATAACTTGATGATCAATCAATAGAAGACCAATCACTTTGTTTCTTCATGGATTTAATTTAATGAGAATTAGTTAAACCACATAATCTTTTTCTATTATTTAATTTTTAGTTTCTGTTCTTTTTTGTTTTTGAACTATATATTATTTTCAAATCATTATCATCTTAGTTCACAATCAGTCATTGCCAACAATTTACAAAATCATCGTTGGAATATCTGGTTGATCCAAATTAGAGGTCTTAGACAGTAGTTGAAGGTGTCGAGGCATTAAAGCCCTTCAGCTACTAAATAAAAAGAAAGAAAGAAAGAAAGAAAAGAAAGAAAAGAAAATGAAAAGAGGAGAGAAAAAAATAAGAAGAAAGAAAAAAGAGGTTGAGAGTGAGGAATAATAAAAAAAACAAAAATCAAGAAATTATAAAAACTAAAATTGGATAGTTAGAATTATACCCAATTGGATTAATGGGTAATAGATTTATGAAATTTTAAGTAGTTCTGATTTAGTTTGCGTTGTATGTATAAGTTTCCATATAAATTTTAATAGTTTATTTTTAGTCTTATATTTTAGGAGACATCTAAGAATCCAGGAATCTATAAGAACCTCAACAAACTCCCAAGTGAAATAGGATCTATGAGTGGATTATTATTATTATTATTATTATTATTATTATTATTATTATTATTGTATATTCCATGAAGCATTTATGTTTGATAATATGTTTCATATCATAATATGACTACATGTATGCACATTATATGATTGATCCAGTCATGAGATATGATTGTTAGTCACCATATATGTAACCTTCTTTGTAGGCTTTGCACATGCATATTGAGAGTTAAATTACTTTCCTTGTGTGTTTTTGTTAAATTTCATAGAGTATTCAAAGCTTTTTTCCCTACTTTGCTCATGCGATAATAATCTGTACGAGGATAATAGTTATTCCCCAAAGTACTCTGTTGTATTTTGAGTCACATATGTATGCATGAATTTCATGTTTACTTATATATTATGTTTAGTGCGGAGTTATATTATATAAATATGTATAAGTACTAGTGCACCATTTTATTTTTATATATATAGTTATATCACTTACTAAGCAGCAAGCTCATTATTTTCTTATTTACCATATTTCTCTTAGATTTTTAAAAGATTTTGTATAGTCCAGTTTCTAATCAATTAAGTTTAGTCCATGAGACGCGTTGCTGCATGATTTGCATTTTGAGAACAATTGTGTTTATATGTATATATTTCAAGTGTGTGTATGTATAATTACATGTAAGCTGTGTGAGTTTTGAATGTACTTTAAGATGAGGCACATGTGTTATAAGTTCGATTTTATGTATCCATAAATTAAGTTTATTTCATTACTTTTAGATATAAGATTATATGATTTGTCTTCGTGTCATTTGCAGATGATAGTTTGATGTTTACAATAGTAACAACGAAAGATTGCACTCATTTAAAGGATTTATTTGATTGCTATACAACAACCATAGGTCAAATTTTCAACTATGTAAAGTCTTTTATGTTCTAGGTTTAGAGTTCTTAAGCTACAACAATCCTAGATATTTTTCAGCTTAACATTATATCAAATCATGAAAAACACTTAAGATTACCATCCATGGTGAGAAGGAAAAGAGTCAATTTTTTCAATGATATCAAACTTAGGGTATTGAGTAAGATATTAAATTGGAGAGGTAAATTTTTCTCAAGTGGTGTCAAAGAGACTTTATCAAAAGCAGTGGCACAAGCAATTCCTACATATGCCATAGGTGTGTTCATGATACCTTTGGGCCTCTGTTGTAACATCTAAAAAGGTATCGCCCAAAAAAGACCAAAGAGCAATCTATTGGGCAAGATGAGAGAGTTTATGCAAGGCTAAAAGTAGAGGTGGCATAAGGTTTTGAGATTTGTCTAGCTTTAATCAAGCTTTAATCGTGAAGCAAGGCTAGAGAATTATACAATACCCAAACTCTTTGATGGCAATAATCTTAAAGGATGTGTTTAAAGCACTATTTTTTTTTAATGATAAATTGGGATTAAAGCTCTCATATCTATAAAGAAGTATTTTATAGGGAAGAATGATGTTTCAAATATGCTAAGGCAAAGAATAGGCAACGGTGATCAAGTGTAAATTTACAATAGTTGTTGGATTCTTAAACCTATAACTTTTAAAGTCATCTCACCATGTATTTTGCCTATAAAGGCTGAGGGGTCTGAGCTTATTGATCACGACAATAAATAGAAAAAGAGTTCTAAAAGGAATTTAAATCTATTCTAAATAGATGTAGACAATTAAAACCCTTGAATTAATAACTTAATTAATTTTTGAAAACAGTGTTTACTGTTATTATAATGCTTATATTCATCCATGAGTGGTTAATTTAATAATTAACTCATATAATAATTAAATTAATCTTAACATAATTATGAGGGAATATTATGATCATAATTTAAAGATCAAGAGTAAATCTCGTAGCTTTAGCACTTTTTAAATGAATAACTTCTTTAATAATTTATTACTACATTTTTAGATTTACTATGTTTCAACCTTGGACTCAATAAATTATATTATAACTATACATTTTTATACTCGAAATAATTAATACTTTTGAGTTGTGTTAACTTTTTTTTTTCATTGTTGAGAAGTTTTCTAAATTTGTGTTAGTTTTATTATTTCTACATTTTATTTCTCCCTTCATTCCTTCGTTAGATCTCAAATTTTATTTTCATTTGGAAAAATTTCAGTTAGCATCCTTTTTTTTGGAAATTTTGGTACTACCTTTAAAACTTGTGAAAAAATTTATTTTAACCCAAAAACTTTTGCAAATCAATCCCAAAACTATATTCAAATTTGGATTTTTAGATTATGAAATTTTTTCAAATTTTGGACTTGATGACTAATGGTCTATTTGGAATTAAGGTCAGACAATTGTAATTCAAAAGGTACAATACTAAAATATTTGATAAAAATTAATTACTATAATTTGGAAGATATATTGATATATTTTTTTATTTATACGATGAAAAATCTATTATATTTTTAATAATTTTGTGAAAATTAGTATTTCAAATTTATATTTACTATATACTATTAACTTTTATTGTGCATTTACTCAATGAGAATTAGAATGGATTAGAATCAAAATGAGTAGAAATGAGAATAAATTAGTATGAGAATGATGAATAGAAATTAGAATAAGTTGAATATGTAAGCTACAAGAGTCGGAATTAGAATGAGATTAACCTCATATCACTTTTGATATGTTTACTTTATCTTAAAATTAGAATAAATTACTATAATTTACTAAAATAACATTTGTTAATTATTTTTCTTGATATTATTGAACATCAATGACACTAATATAAATAACAAGTAGTACTACTAGTAGTAATAATAATAATAATAATGACGACACTAATAAATAATAATAAAGAAGATATTTTTGTCATGGGGAAATGGGGTTGTGATTCCCAGCCCCCCCCCATTGGATTCAAAATCAGGGTATTTATTCTTTAGAGCTGCGTGGAACCTATGCATTCCATTCTCATTCTCATCCTTAATTTAATAAGTAAATGTAAATATATTATTATTTGATATTTACAACTTTTTTTGTTTTCTACAATGGCTGTACTTTAAAAGTTATAATACTTCAATCCCAAGTATGATCTAAATGAATTTGGACTTTTGGACTTTATGGATATAATGTATATGGATTTAGACTTTTAGAATTACTAATAAGGCTAGATTTTAAATTAATTACCTAACTAATCAGTAATTCTCAACAATTGTTTTAAAAAAAAAGGAGTTCCACATCTCAAGGTAAGTATTTGTTTCTTTTATTTTTCCTTGTAATTTCAATTTTTGTCTTATGTTTATACCTTCTTATTGTGACATTAATTTATATAGGTAGTTCGATAATACTGCCTAAATTGCTAATATTTTATTAGTATGTTATTATGCTTTATTTAATTAATTTGTTACATGATAGTTTGAATCTTATTATTTTAATTTCAGTTAATTGATTATCAATTTTTTATTGTTATATCTTATTTCACATTTATTTATTATTACTTTTAATTATTATATATTTATATTACTATTATTGTTGTTGTTTGACATTCATATTACTTGCTTATTTAATTTGTCATTTGGCTATTTTTATTTTTTATTAATGCAATTTTCATTTAGTTATTTGTTTGTACATTATTTTCTAATTTCATTTGACACACACAACATTAACATTGTATGCAATGTTGATCCAATATAGATAGTGGCAGATTAATTAAGAAATCATCTTAATCACCCTTAGACATGGCCGAAATCAAAACTGATAACTTTTCAAATATGGAGATAATCAAAAGTTACAAAATCTTCATGACCAGTCTAGGACACTTAGAGATTTTATGTATCTTTCTAGAACAGTAACACCATCATGCATAGTTTTTCCTTTTGATGCATTATCAAAGCTGGTATCATTCAATTCTTATTCATTTTTCATGATTTTAAATCTAAAAATCCATACATGCATTTGAAAGAATTTGAGGAAGTCTACAACATTTTCATTATTCAAACTTATAGTATGAACAAATTAGTTAAGTTTTCCTATTTTTCCCTAAAGAAAAAAAGCTAAACTTTGGCTATAAAATCTTAGGTCAAGATCTACTAAAAGTTGGGATGAAATGCAACCACAATTCTTGAAAGAAAATTCTTTTTACCCTATAAAATAAATTCTTTCGAAAGATAAATCAACACTGTGAACATATACATATTTTGTTTATTGATTTTGATGATAACAAATAATTAATCTTTTTTTAATAATGTTGATAGAAATTCAAAAATTTTCTTAAAAGTCAAAACTCTCTACATGTGTTTACAAGCGTTAGAGAAATTGGAACATTTTGAGCAAAAATATGGTTTTCTAAGTATAATCGGTAAACCGTTAATTTTTAACGGTTAACCGATAAAATACAGAGAGGTGGTTTTCTAAAAACTTCTACCATGTGTGTTATAACTCACTTAAAAAATAAACACTGAAATTAAACGGCTAACTGTTATTTGTAAACAGCTAATCGTTTAGGGTAAAACTTAAAGTTCATGCAAAAAAAAAAGAGATATTCTGTTAAGTCTTAACTGATAAGTCTCTAAGCTTACTAAGAGTAAACGGTAAACTGTTAATTTTAACGGTTAACTGATAATAATCAAACCTGCACCATGTGTTAACCTTTTACCGTTTAAAGGAAACCAGTTAAGCATTTTGTTTTATAAAGTTGCTGAAAATTAATGGCAAACTGTTAACATATAACGACTAACCGATAATATCCAAATCTTCATATCTTGCTAATTCTTTACTGTTTAAAGAAACTGGTTAAATATTTTTATTTTATAAGATTGTTGGAATTTAACGGTGCACCGTTAATATATAACGGCTAACTAATAATATCCAGATTAATATTCTTTGTTAATCTTTAACCGTTTACCTAAAACGGATAGAAGATTTTTTGTTGTACAGGTCTCTGGATGTTAACGGCGAGAGAACAATTACAAACGATCAGCCGTTAATTTAAAATCAAGTCCAACGGTAACATGGACCAACGAAAACGGTTATCCGTTAATGACTAACGGTAATCCATTTTCTGTCAACAAGGATGAATAATGACTATTTTTCAGTTCTAACTATAAATAAGTTCATCCAAGTCAAATCAAGGAGAGATAACAATACAACTACTGAGCATATACATGAATAATATACGATCTACATTGAGCTTTAAATTGTGTGAAAGAAAAATCAATTTGTAATCTTTGTTTTGAGTAATTGTGAGTGTTAGAATACACTCAAATTAAGATATTGAGAAAAATTTCTTTTTATAAAGGTTTATTGACATCTTAGAAGTCAATTGTAAAATTTTGAAGCCTTTGAGGCTTGGTTAGTGGAATCCTCAAGCTCAGTGTACTTGGAGGCGTGAACGTAGGTGGGAATAGCCGAACTACGTAAAAATAACTGTGTTTGATCTCTCTTACTTCATCCCTCTTTTTTTATTGTTCATTCATTTATTTTATCACAAATTTAATTACTTAATTTATATCACTTTGAGTCTTTTATTTGCTAGAATTTCAAAAAATCTAATTCACCCTTCTTTTGGGTTGTTTAGTTATATCTCAAACACTTTCCCTCAAAAGTGGGGAAAGACTCTTTATTAATGCTAGTATATGCATAAATGAGTTATTTAACATTTGCCTACAACATGGTTTTGAAACATGGAGTTAGTGTCCTATCTCTATAAGGGATTGGTGTCCCAAGGCCGATACTTTATTGAAATGATGAGTTTAGAGACAAAAGTCTAGAAGTGGCATTAGATTATCTTGACTATATATAAGAGAATGCATAACATTATGACACTATAGATTCTTATGAGTCATCAAGTAAACTCTAATCATCTCTATTAATGAAGGCATGTACAACTTTGGGGAAGAGCATGACCTGCAAGCTAAATTTGCATCCTTAACTAGAAAAGTCAAAGCATTAAAGTTGAAAAAGAGTGTCATGTATAGTCTGTCCAAGATATTTCATATAATGTTTGCAATTCCACTAACCATTTTACACAGAACTTTCTAACCTTGTTAGCTTTAAAAGAAAGTTTTCATAATCAAACAAATGCCATAAACAATTTTAAAAAGCCTAATCCTAATCCATACTCATAGGCCTACAATTGTGGTTAGAGAAACCATTTAAATTTTAGTTGGAGAAATGACAATCATGTATAACCTTTGCAACCACCTCATTCATGTCAGAATTTTCAAATTTTTCAAAGTTACCCACCTTATGTCCCACCACTAAAGAAAAATCTTAAAGATAAATTACAATCATTCATCGAAAACATGAGTCTATTAATAACCAAACTTTACAAACCTTGATTAGTTTCACAGATACTATTTCCTAACTTACATCAATCTTTACCATACAAAAATGTAAATTTTCTTCTCAACCAGAATAAAATTCTAGTAGTTAACAACATCCTTAAATAGGTAGCATAGGAAACTAAAATATGAGCTAAGTTAAATCAATTATAACCCTTCTTGGAGGTAAAGTTGTCGAAAATTAGTAAAAAATCAATTTTAGAAAGTAAAGAAAGCTTAATAAACTTTTAAACCATGAAGAAATAATGAACTATTTAGTACTTATATTCTCTCAAGCACTGATCTTATCAAAGAAATCAAATTATAGTCTATAAATCTATGAAGTCCATAAACAAGTAAAGGTCAACATTTCTTTACTAGACATCATTAATAGGTACCATCTTATGCTAATTTTTTTAAAAATTTATGTACTACAAAAATGAAACATAACGAGCAAAAGAAAACTCTTACAATAGAACATGTAAGTTCTATTCTCTCAGTTAATGATACCTTGAAGTATAAAGATCCCGGTTGTCTAACTATTTCTTTTATTATAAAGGACTATAAAATTAAACATGCTTCACTGATTTCAATGCTAGTGTCAATTTGTTCTCATATTCATTATATCAACAACTTAATATCATGAGTTAAGACTAATCTTTACCACTTTTTACTTATTGATAGATTTATTAAGGTATTAGAAGATATAACTAAAGATGTATTAATTTTAATCGATAAATTCATTTATCCTATGGATCTCTTTATTTTAGAAATTGAAATAATTGTTGATGTATGCAAGCAGATTCCTGTCATATTAGGTCAATCATTTCTAGTGACTGCTAATATTTTGATTAATTGCAAGAATAGAGCGATAAATTTTTCTTTTGATAACATGATGTTGGAACTTAATATGTTCAATATGTGTAAACGATCTCGCGATAAACAAGATAAAGATAGTGAGAATGAAGATATTGAGCTTATTGAACCAATCATTGAAGAACATTTTAGGATGAGAATTTTACAAACCCAATCGAAATTTATTTTTCTAGTCTTTTTAAATCAAGTAAAAAGTTAGAATATAATATTACTAATATTCCATAGTTGATTCTATGCAGGTATCTAAAGAAGACAACAATCAATTGAAATTTAAAGACAAGATACAACTTAAAAAGACAAATGAAAAATGAAGTACAAAGCTTGGATTAAAGCCCTTGCCAAAGAATTAAAGTATGTATACTTTAAGGATTAATAAACTTATCCAGTGGTAATTTCTTTTCAACTCAGAAGCAATAAAGAAGGTAAGCTACCGATTATTTTAAAGAAACATAAAGCAGCATTTAGTCAGACCTTGAGGGACATCAAAAATATTAATCCTTTAATTTCCCACATAGGGTACACTTAAAGGAAAATGCCAAAACAACCTATTGACTATAAAGGAGACTAAATCTTTACATGCCACTTGGGCTTTAGGGCAGTGGTGAACCGTTACTTTTAAAGTTAAGTATAATTGTGAGGGCAATAATTTGAGTCTCTACAGACTCAACTTTTCTCAATTAAAAAAATTTAATTGTGAGAAATAATTATAAAATGAGTCTTGCTCTTTCGTGAAATATAATGGAGTTGAGACATCTCTCCTTTGTGAAGGCTATTTGTTTGGGCATGTACTTTATAGAATTTAATAGAATAATATAAGTATCAATTATATATATGATTGTAAATATCAGTGTATTAATCTACTAAAATAACAATTGTAAATATCAATGTACTATAGTAATCTAGTGCTTAACCAGTTTTAAGAAAAAAACTAAACCTTTATAAAAGTATTAGTAAAGAATAAGGCCCTTAAAATGAAAACGGTGAGTTAATTTCAACACGAGTCCTATATAATTGGTGCATATATATTGATAACAGAAAATTTAATAATATCACTTGAAAAGATCATTTTTTTCTTATATTTGTAGATCAAATTCTTGAGAGAATAACAAGATACCATTGCTACTGCTTTTTTAATGGTACTTAAGCTATTATTAAACTCTTATAGCCTTAAACTCAAAAACAAAAGAACGCATTCACATGCCAATTCAACTACTATAATGCAACACTCTGATTGGTCTTTGTTGTGTAAATTTTATTGAACTCACAAGTGAATGAATCTATTGTAGAATAGATTAAACAATAGATTAATGATGACGAGTGTTGATCCCACGATGAGGTGTATTTTAATTATGTGTTGAATTAATTTTTTAAGTGAGCAGTTAAATTATAATAAATTTATCCTAAATTTTGAATTAAAATAGTCAGAATAATTAAAAATGCAGCTGCAATAATAAAGCACTTGGGTATCTGGATCTACATCAACATGCTTCAGGGCTTAATATTCTTTATTAATATCAATTAAATCATGAGAGGGAAATCTACTTCTTATGAACCACATCTAATTAATATGGTGTTAAGGACTTATCGTGTCAAACAGTAATAACTGTGTTATTACTATCTGTCAACGAAAAGTCAAAACATTCATAGAAATTAGAAGGGAAAATAAAATAAATTTACTAATTAAGCCCATGAAATATGTTGAGACTTCACCTTCAACCCAACCTTGAAAGAAAATTAACTACTCATATTTTTACTAGGGATAAAAGGAAATTTTACTAAAATACAAAGAAACTACAAGATAGAGAAGGAATTTCAAAAAATAGAGCTAAAAAATGAACTCAGCAGTGTCAAATTAGGGGGGAGCCCTCCTTTTATATATACAACGAGTAAATCATGGCCATCGGATTAAAATAATTTGGATGCACAGGATTGCGCCACGTGGCAATTTCTGATTGATTTAAAAACATCATTAAGACTATTCTCCCTGTATATGCATGTACCGTATGCACATTTTTTTTTATCCACTAACATACTACCACGTCATCGGTCAACAGTGGATAAATATTTTTATCCAATAAGATAGTGACACCTCATCAGTCAAGCCACGTCATTAGTCAACGCCACATAATCAATCAATGCCACATCATTCCTCCAATCAAATGTTGCCACGTCATTAATAGGCGCCACATCATTGGTCAACGCCACATCATCGGTCAATACCACATCATTCTATAGTATATATGAATAGTACCATACATGTGAACAGTACCGTATATGTGAACAGTAATATTTTTACTTTTATGCTCCTTCTAAGATTTTTGACCGTTCTGAGTTCAGATTTACCATTCGTTTTATTATCTGATGTCTCGTTTATTGTGAAATAACCATGATACCCCTATAATATGTAAAATACTTAATTATAATGAAACATGCATAATTAAATTCACAAGAAACTTGAATACATAAAAGTAAAGAAGTTAGTAGAACTTGAAGTGAAAAATGATGATTTTCTCCTTTATAAATATATATTTTCTAGTATTCATCACACCCCCAACTAGTTTATTGCTAGTCCCTAGCAAATTAAGTGAAATCAAATTCAAACCTAAAACTTTTTTTTAATTATCATATTTTTTTAATTAAACTTTATGATGTAAATCAAATAAGAGTATAAGCATTATCTCCAATCTTTAAGAAATATTATTTCTAAATCAACCATCTATATAAATCAATCCAGAAGACTTTGTCACAGCTATGGTAACCAAGTTACTTTCAAGAATGACATGCCAATACCCTAAAATCTCACTGGCAGTGACACTCTCACAAAGAAATTAAACCCAATAATAATAGTCACTCCCATCAATAGTAAATTGAGAGAGAATATTAAAGTAATATTACACACTCTCACCAAAATGAAATAAATGTGCCCATAGCTTAGAAATAATACAATCTCAAGTAAAAATATAAGTCAGACCAATATATATATATATTTTTTCATTTTTTCTTTTATTATATAATATATATATATATATATATTTTATGCATCACTACATCTTTATAGCCCATGTAAGTAGTTTCTACTTCAGACTATAGTTCTTTAAAATCAAGAAGGACTTTTATTAGGACGTAACGTAAGTTAGGGACATGGAAAATAAAGACGAAAAAATAGGGAAAGAAAAACAAAATACATGTTTGAGAAACAAAAGGGAGTTTTTTTTTTAAAGATTACAGAGTACATTTCTTTTTTTTTTAAACTAATATGTAAATTTTAAATTTTTCCTTTTTTTCTTCTTTTTTTCTCTTTTTTTTTATTTTTTCTAAGGCTCAATTTTATTGAACAAACTAATTATTTATATTTTTCTCAAACTTGAATGGGTGATGGAATTTATACGACATTAAGTAATATTTTAGATTGGTGTTGGGTCGAGATGATATGTTAACAAAGAAAAAGATAATAATAATAATTTTTTTTAAGGCTCAAAAGGGTTAACTAAGAATATTTCACAAAATGGATGGCTAGAAAGGCTCAAACGGGTCAAAGATGGCTTTTCTATCATCTTTTTGGGCACTAACTAATCTTTCTATCTACTAGTTAGATAAACTTTTAGATATAGTAATACATACAAATTTTTTTTCTTTTTTTTAGAAGGTTGACTCATTAAAAATTTATAGATCGTGTATCAAATAATAAACTGTTAAGCTGTATAAATAATAGGAAAAAGGGTTACTCTCCAAGAAAAATAATAGGCTCAAGAACTCACTTGGAATTTATTATGACATGTATATTCCTTCAAGCAACTCATATTTTTGTCTTAGACATCAACATGTAGAATAGCAAACATGGTGTAACAAAACTCAAGACCAAAGATAATACAAATACTAAAATTTGAAAGTCATCATGTAAAAAAAATCACAATATATATATATATATATTTTAAGAAAGATGCGTTTCTAGAATTATGACATTCCATATTCAACTATCTTCAACTCAAAATTTTGAAAGTGTATATTTATAGAAGAGAAATTAGAAAGAGGAAGTTAGAAAAATCACACTTAAAATGAAACAAAAAAAAATTAAAAAATATTTTTTTTTAACTTTCAAACTAAGAAGATGTGTTTCTAGAGTTATTATACTCCAGATTCAGCCATTTTCGACATAAAAAGTTAACCACAGTTAGTTCCTACAACAAAAATTAGTAAAAACTTAACAAAGATTAAGAATTCCACAATTATCAACTATTCCCTCCCCCCAACCAGAATGAAACATTATCCTTAATATTTTAAAGGAAAGAAGTAGAAATTAGAAAATATCACTTGGGTGCTGCAACACAGAAGAAAATATTTACAAACAGAGATCTAATTTGCACTTCTTATTGCAGCTACTGCTACCATCATTAGTGGGCCACCCCAAAATTAAGGTCTCAGGTTGTGGCTCTGGTTTAAAAGTTTACAACAGATTAAGTAGCTCATTAGTAGTGTGAGCACAAATAAAGATTTATTTCACTGTGAAAGGAATGAAATAGTTTTTTATTGTATGGTTAAGAAATGCGAGATAGCCATCATAAAAGCTATTGACATTTAACAAACCAATGAGTTTCTAATGAATGTTCAGATGGGACCAAGATGCTAATATCATTAGTGCCTCTAGAGTTGTAAGATCTTCTGGTAAAAAAATAAAGGCATTAGTATGATTCAGCATTTCAGTTATTCTCTCTTGCATACTTGAAACGACTAACTCTTCTCCAGTTGGTGAGTCAGACAAACAACTAAAAGGTTTCAAGATTGTTAGGATGATGCCTAACACTTGGCTCCCTCTAGTATAAGCGGCTTCTGAAACTAGTTTTGATAACCCCCGATCACCTCCTCTATAAACTAAGTGTAGTTTCCTAGTTGCTATGTTTTGACCAAGATCTACGGCTGTCTCAATAAATTCTTTATATTTACCATAGTTAAATCTGAAGAGTACACAAATGTTCTTGATTTGGTTGTTGGGAGTAGGTGCCATTGGGTATTTCTCAAAAATAATTTATGAGTGTTTTAACAAAAAAGTCATATTTAAGAATCTTAGTGATAATGGTTCACAGCTATAAATAAGGTAGCATGTCTATGTCAAATTACTCGTGCAGCACATGGCTCGAGAGTAAAAAAGGAAATAGTAAAAAGACAAAGCAAATGATTATAACATAAAATTAGTAAAGATAAAAATGTAAGTGATCAAACAACAGTAAAATAAAACAACATTGAAATAAAAGGATATTTACAAGTAATTGCGACTGTGGCTCACATTTTCCTCTGATTTTACGTCCATAAACAGCTTGAACGCCCTCTATGGGTTGAGGATAGGCTTCCCATCCAGTTTTCATACAAACTAACAAATAAGGTCTTTTATAGTCAGATTTTCGAGACTATAGTTTGTAAATTCTTTCTGAAATAATGGCCATAACTTGAGTATTACATTTTGGACGTATCCACTGTGATACGTTTAAAGAGACAAAAGGATATCATCCAATGACTCTTTATTCAAACCATCTCTAATGAATTGAATCTTATCTTCCTTGTTATCAAACAACATTCCTAAAGAATATCGCTTTTTATCACATCTTATTCTGGCACACTTATGATAAACATTAGAGAGCCTTCGGGCTCTTCGTTTTCTTGAATAATTTCCTTTACTACAACCAGGCATGTATGTAATAAATTTGAAAGGTAACTCACCTGTCAATCGCACTTTAGCTTCGATTATCCATCAAATTTCAACAGGGATATGATTTTTTATAAGTAATTGTATGCGTTCGGACTGAGCTTTACAAATGGTGAGAAGAGCATTCTGAGGAAGTGAAGGAAATCGCTTGTGAAGTTTTGCTAAGATCTCGTCTCTATCTATGCCTTCAACTCAGAATATTAATTATTATGGGAAACTTATGTAATCGACGTTGATTGTCACGAAGTACCGTTATCCCCCACTTAACTGGGGTGAAAAATGATATTACACAAAAGAAAAAAAATCTCAAGATCTAATTGGATGCTGTAGATACCTCTCTTAATTTCTTTAAGATCTTTTTCTAAATCCTTAATATGAGCTACTAACTCTGGTGGTTGTAGCTATCAGATATGATGTGTTTTATAAAATCGTATCTGACTTCTGAGATGAGATTGTATACGTCAAAACTGTCTAAGAATGTTAAAGAGATACTTTTTAGTTGACATACTCATGAGAAAAAATGATAAAAAAATAATAGTTAAACAAACAAACTTACAAAAAAATAATTAAAAACAAAAAAGAAAACTTTAAATCACTGAAAGAGAAAAAAAAGTCAGATCACTTAAATGTTTTACGCTGTTTTTTTCACATAATTGGTATTCATGATATGACTTTACTTTTCTTACCATTAACTTTAAAAATTACATCATTCCTTGGATTCTTAAATTTAATGGCTCCATGTGGAAAAAAATATGATCAGCAGATAGACCAGACCATCGAGAGTGTAACTTACTTGGAGAAATGTGCCATTGAGAATTGAACAAAAATACTTTCTGACCTAGTGTGAAAGATTTTCTAATGCTCTGCTTGTCACGGAGGACTTTTATTCACTTTCTGTAGTTCTTAACATTTTTTTCATTACGAATTTTTTGTGGTTTTACTAGTTGTATCCTCTTTTTTGAATAAAAAATGGGGTCAATGATGTTTGTATTCTTTTGTTTGCCATCAAGAGAGGATAAGATGATTTCTAACAATATTTTTTCTTTTCCAAAAAATGTAGAATTCAGAGGGTCAAGTGAAGGTTTGAGCTCAATCTTTGGTGGTGATTCTGATAATGGGATAAGATTTTCTTTTAATGGTTAAAGGAAATGCATGATCAACTAATTTATCAATTAAATCCACATCTATAATTTTATCATCTGTATTATGAGGTTGTTTGGTAATGTTAAAAATATTTAGTTCCATGGCCATATTGCCAAATGACAACTGCATATTTTCAGTCTTACATTGAATGTGAGTATCGGCAGTTGCCAAAAATGGAAGACCCAAGATAATAGGGATGTACTTCTTTGAATCCTACACTAGTTGAGTGTTAATTATAATAAAATCAACAGGAAAATAAAACTTAAATACCTGGATAAGCACATCCTCTACAATACCACGAGGTATTTTAATGGATCGATCTGCAAGCTGTAACACCACTAGAGTTAGGTGTAATTCTCTCAGCCGAAGTTTCACAAATACTAAGTAACACTAGTACCTAAGTCCAACAAAGCTTTCTCAATTATGTGGTTCCCTATACTACATGAGATAGTGGGGGAGTCTGGGTCTTTACATTTTAGAAGAATTTTATGTTGGAGAATAGAACTAACATTTTCTGTTAAAAATGCATTCTTTTGAACATGAATATTTTTCTTTTTAGTACAAAAATCTTTAAGAAACTTGGTATAAGATAGTACTTGTTTTATAATATTAAGCAAAGGGATGTTGACACTTACCTGTTTGAAGATTTCAAAAATCTCACCCGTGGATTTTTCCTTCTTTGTTTTGACTAACCTCTGGGGAAATGAAGCTTTAGGAATATACTCTTGTGGGTTGGTTTCTTCTTTCTCCTTTGATGATGAGTCCTCAGCACTTACAAGTACAATTTGAGTTGTTTTGGTCACTAGTAGCTCCACTTTATTGTCAATTTCTTTTCCTTTTCGCAAGGTCATGATAGCTTTGATCTCTCCATGTGGTTGAGGTGAACTGGTACTTGCCTTATGCACTCCTTTAGGGTTTGGCACTAGTTGACTTAGGAATTTGCCTTTCTCAACAGTCATTACTAGGTTTTGAACTGAAGAGGCAAGTTGGTCCACCATTTTCTCGAGGTTAGAAATTTATTAGGCTTATGAGTTGAAGCATGCTCTCATCTCATTTCGTAGTCCATCAATGGTCCAATTTTGTTGATCGATCGTAGAATAGATAGAATTCTTGAAATTCTGGAATGCATCCTCCCTTGTTCTAGGTTGAGAATAATTTGAGTTTTAGTTATAAGGTCTGAATGGTGGCTGAGAGGTTTGTGGAACTTGAGGAATTGGTTGCATTGGTGGAACTTGAGTTATTGGTGCATTCTGTTGGAATCCTTGAGATCATAAAAAATTGGGGTGGTCTCTCCATCCAGGGTTATATGTGTTGGAGTAAGGGTTGTAGTTTGATGGCTTTCTCATTACATCTATGGCGTTGACTTGATATGGGTATGAGTCATGGTCATGTGGCTCTGTTGATTTAGCAGTTATTAACGATGCAATTTGTCGGGTAAGTCTTTTAACCATTTATTTTACTTCTTTGATTCTCGAGCTTGACTCGCCAATTTGGACCTCATTTACTCCTTTAATTCTTTTATTGTTTCTGAATAATCGACTCCATTGTTGGGAATTATCTACTTGTCCCTGAAAGAAATCTTAAATTTCTGATGCACTTTTGGACATTGGTTCTCCTTCACTTATTGCCATTAGTCATTCTTACACATTTGGCAATAATCCCTCCAAAAAGTATTGGCATTGGTGTCATTTTTTATATCCATGATGTGGACATTTCAAGAGTAGCTCGTTGAATCGCTCCCATACTTTAAAAAACTGTTCGTCTTCTCTCTGAATGAATTTTGAAATTTTCCTGTGAATAGAATTGGTTTTATGAACTGAGAAGTATTTATTTAAAAATTTTGCGACCATTTATTCCCATGATGTAATGCTATTAGCAAGCAATGTGTTAAATCATGAACGAACTCTGTCCTTTAAAGAAAATAGGATGAAAATCATTTGAAAAATTCTCATATCTAAAAGTTTGACAAACAGTATGAAAATCATTCAAATGATTATATGGGTCCTCATTTTCTAGGTCATAAATTGTTGGGAGACAATTTAGCACACTAGGTTTTAATTCAAAACTCCTAAGAGTTATATTTAGGTTTCGTATATATGATGTGCTCAAGTTAGCTAAGGGACTGAAATAGTCCTTAAATGGCATCTCCTGTGGTGGTTCTTGTTGTTGTAAATCCATTTCAAATTTATTTATAAATGCGATGTGTTTGTGTGTGCGAAATGTTTTTTTCAATTCTAAGTTTATAAGCTCAAGATTAGGTAATTGCGACCTTTGACTATGCATAAAAAAATGAAAAATATAAAAAAAGAGAACAAATTTAAAAAAAATATCGAAGAAGGAGAAATTACGATACTAACCTTATCACGTTGTTATAACCTTACTATGAACATACACTCAAGTGCTAAAAAGAAAATACAAAAAATAGATTAACTAGAAATAAAATAACGAGATAAATTACAACGAAGAATGAAAAATTAAATTATAGAAATATAAAGAAGAGAAAAAGAAAAGAAATTAAATTACAGGAAAAAAATTTAAAAGAAAATAACTAAAAAAATTAATTACCTAAAAAAATTAATTCTATGAATTAATAAATTAACAAAATAAACAAAAATTACAAATAAAAATAACTTAGAAATTAAATTATAGAAAAAAAATTACAAAGAAATTAAATTATTGAAATTTAAAGAAATTTAAATTACCAAAATTAAATTATAGATTCACATTTTTTAATTTTTTTAATTTTTTTTAATTTTAAAAGAAAGCAACAAAAAAGATTTACTAATAAAATTATTTGTATGAATTAATTCTACGAATTAATTAAAATAAATTCACAAGATAAATGAAAAAAATTTACTAAGGAAATACACTCAAGCACTAAAAAGAAAATAATATGAATAGATTAACTAAAATTAAAATAAATTACAAGATAAAAAAATTACAAAGAAAAGTAAAGCAAAAATTAAAGTACAGAAATTTAAAGAAATTACAGAATAAAATTAAATTACAGAAATTTAAACTACAAAAATTAAATTATAGAATTATTTTTTTATAAGGAAGAAAATACAAGAAAACAAAAAAAACTAAAAAAATTAATTCAACAAATTAAAATAACTTACCTCCCCAATAACGGCGCCAAAAACTTGTTGTGCAAATTTTATTAAACTCGTAAGTGCATGAATCTATTATAGAATAGATTAATGGTGACAAGTGTCGATCCCACGAGAAGGTGGATTTTAATTGTGTGTTGAATTAATTTTTTAAGTGAGCAGTTAAATTATAATAAATTTATCATAAATTTTGAATTAAAATAGCTAGAATAATTATAAATGCAACTATAATAATAAAGCACTTGGGTATCTGGATCTGCATCAACATGCTCCAGGGCTCAATATTCCTTATTAATACCAATTAAATCATGAGGGAGAAATCTACTCCTCATGAACCACGCTCTAATTAATATGGTGTTAAGGACTTATCGTGTCAAACAGTAATAACTGTGTTATTACTATCTGTCAACGAAAAGTCAAAATATCCATAGAAATTAGAGGGAAAAATAAAATAAATTTACTAATTAAGCCCATGGAACATGTTGAGACTTTACCTTTAACCCAAGCTTGAAAGGAAATTAACTACTCATATTTTAATTAGGGATAAAAAGGAAATTTTACTAAAATATAAAGAAACTACAAGATAGAGAAGGAATTTCAGAAAATGGAGCTAAAAAATGAACTCAAGGGTGTCAAATTAGGGGAAGGAACCCTTCTTTTATAGATACAATGAGTAAATCATGGCCATCGGATTAAAACAATTTGGATGCATAAGATTGCACCACGTGGCAAGTTTTGATTGGTTTGAACACATCATCAAGTCTATTCTCCCGTGTATATTCATGTACTGTACGCACGTTTTTTTTATCCACTAACATACTATCACATCATCGATCAACAATGCATAAATATTTTTATCTACTAAGATTGTGACACTTCATCATTCAAGTCATGTCATCAATTAATGCCACATAATCAATCAATGCCACATCATTCCTCCAATCAAATGCTGCCATGTCATTAGTAGGTGTCACATCATCAATCAATGCCACGTCATCGGTCAATACCACGTCATCGTATAGTATATATGAACAGTACCGTACATGTGAACAGTTCCATACATGTGAACTGTAAATATTTTTACTTTTATGCTCTTCCTAAGGTTTTTGACCGTTCTGAATTCAGATTTACCATTCGTTTTATCATCCGATGTCTCGTTTATTATGAAATGACCATGATGCCCCTAAAATACGTAAAATACTTAATTATAATGAAACATGCATAATTGTTAACATATATATATATTGGTAATTGATTTTGATAATAACAAACAATGAGTTTAAGTTAATAAATGTGTTTTAAGACTCACATAATTTCAAGTATTCTCTTAAGAGTCAAAACTAGGTACGTGTTTAACATTCCTTAGAGAAACTAGAACAATGTGTAAGTTAAATGAAGTTCTGAGTATAAACGGCTAACCGATTATATTAAACGGTTAACTGTTAGTGAAAAGACTTAGCTCTGTAAAAGGTTAACAGCTTAAGCCTTAATCAATAGGCATTTTGTGAGATACTGGAAATAATCGGCGAACCGTTAATATATAACGGCTAACCGATATCGTCAACTCTTTAAAATCCTTTAAAGTTAAAAGGAACCGGTTACAGAGCTTTATATAATGAGGATACTGGACTTTAACGGCAAACCGTTAATATATAACGGCTAACCGATAAGTTCCAGAATCGACATTCTTTGTAAACCCTTAACCGTTTAGTGAAAACGGATCGAGTGTTTTATTGTGTAGGTTTCTGGATGATAACGGCGAAAGGGTAATTTTTAACGGTCAACCATTTATTTGAAATCATGCCCAACGGTAACATTGACTAAAGAAAATGGCTAACCGTTAACAACTAACGGCAAACCGTTTTCTGTCAGATAGAAGAATAACGGCTAGTTTTCAGCTCCAACTATAAATATGCTTATTCAATTCAAATAAAGGACTGACGACAACACAACTACTGAGCATATATATGAGTTTACCATCTCCAGAAAGTTTTAAAAAAATAGAATTGTACTTCATTCATTAACACATTGAGCATTAATTTGTAACCTTGAAAGATTGTGTGAGAGATAAATCAATTTGTATTCCTTTGTCTTGAGTGACTGCAAGTGTGGGGATACATTTGGGTTAAGAGATTGGGAATAATCTCTTGTTGTAAAGGTTTATTGACACTTCGGAAGTCAATTGTAAGTTAAAGGCTTGAATAATAGAATCCTCAAGCTCGGAGTGCTTGGAGGCGTGGACATAGGCGGGGATAGCCGAACCACGTAAAAATCATTGCGTTTGCTTTCTCTTCCCTAGCACTTAATTTATTTATCACTGTCTGTTTATTTATTTAATTATTTCGAACCTGTTTGCATTGATTGAGCGATTTATTTCTATAATTTTTAAAACTCAATTCACCCCCCCCTTTTGGGTTGTCTATTTAGAATTTCAATAATTAAATTCACAAGAAACTTGAATACATAAAAGTAAAAAAATTAATAGAACTTGAAGTGAAAAATAATGATTTTCTTCTTTATAAATATATATTTTCTAGTATTCAACAATCTTTACAATTTTAGCTAATGTATAATGCTAGCAATTATGATGTTGCAGCTGTATTAGGACAAAGGCATTTGATATTTATTACATAAATGGAAAATTGAATAATATCCAAATGAATTATTACCATTGAAAATGAACTGCTTACTATAGTTTTTGCATTGGATAAACTTACATCATATTTGGTTTATTTACCATTGTATATTTTGATCATACTATTGTTACATGTTTAATTTCTAAATAGAATGCCAAATCAAGATTAATAATAGATTTTGTCAGTTTAGGAATTCAATTGTACAATCAAAGATAAAAAAGGTGAAAAAATGTTATTGTAGACCACCTACCATGACTTGCAAATTATTCTTCAATTAACATAGGATTTTTTTTTTCCTTGATGAACTTTTGTTTTCTATATGCAATTTGCCTTGGTATGATAACATTGTAAATTTTCTTGTAACAGGAAAGTGCCACCTAATTGAAACTTTTGGGATAAGAAGAAATTCTTAACATAAGTGAAAACTTTTTACTAGGATGGCCTACACCTGTTTAAGTATTATTCTGATCAAGTTTTTAATATATGCACATCAAATGATAAATTCAGTAGTGTCATTTAATTTTATCATTTTAAAGCATGTAGTGGCTGTTGTTTCTTAAAGAAGACAACTATAAAAATATTACAATGTGAAATTTATTACCTACATTATTTAAAGATTTAAATACTTTTTGTAAGATATCTAAGAATTATCAGATATTAAAGTTCATATTAAAGCAAACGTGATGCTATTAAACCTATCCTTATCATTAAATTATTTGATTGTTGGCAAATTATTTTTTATGGTTACTTTTCCATTGTCATTTGGATTTGTATATATTTTGGTTGTTGTTGATTATAATTCAAAATGGAATGAAACAATTTGTTGTTAGTGCAATGATCATAAAACTATGATTAACATTTTAAAAGAAAAACTTTTGAGTGGATTTGGAATCCCTGAAGTCATGACCAGTGATAGAGATAAACATTTTTGTAAAAAGTTATTTGATACTTTAGAGAAAAAATATAAAATTACACATAAAATTGCTACCTCTTATCATCTCCCAATAAGTCGTGAAATTGAATTAGCAAATAAGGAGATAAAATAAATTCTGAAAAAGATAATTAACCTAAGTCACAAGGATTGGTCTCTTTAATTATTGATGCATTTTGAGCTTATTGTACCTCATTTAAGACATCTTCGAGAATATCGGCCTATCATCTAGTTTATTGCAAAACTTTGCCATTTATTAGTTGAACTTGAGTATAAATAATTTGAGTTATTAAAACTCTTAATTTAGATATTGATGATGCTAGTGATTTGCATAAATTATAAGTGAATGAACTTGAGTAATTAAGGGATAATGCATATGAAAATTCAAGAACTAAGGTAAGAAACAAAAATTTTCATAATAAAAAAGAAAATTTGGAGAAACATTTGAGATTAGTAAAAAAGCATTGCTTTATAATTCTATTTTTCATTTATTTATAGAGTAGTTAAAGTAAAAATATAATGGTTTATTTTTTTATAAAAAAATAAATATCTATATTGAGTAGTAGAAATTGAGAATCTAAGAAATAATGTCATATATAAAGTTAATGGTCCGAAATTAAAACCATTTCTGAAATACAAATCATATAAAGAAGACACCAAAATAAATTTGAATCAACCACTAAACCTTGACATTGTGATGTTTTTATGTATGATTCAATTTTGCAGTGTTTTTTTATACTATTATTTGTTACATAATTAAATGATGAATAACAGTGCTCCTTAACTATTAAAGTCAATTCCTTTGGTTTTTCACAATTACTAATATTCTTAAGCAACAATATAGATAATGTAACAACCCAATAATCTACTAATGAAAGCATAAGGGTAAAGTTGAAATGAAAACCTTACATTATTTATTCTTGTTAATAAACATAAAAAAAAATATTATACATACTCCAATTGAATCATTATAAAGAAAAAAGAACATCTGAAATAAAGTAATCCAAAATAAAAAGTGTAGCCAAATTTGATCTTTAAAGCAACTACAAGAATCCATTAAAAGAAACCTCCATCTAAGTACCTGAGTCATGTCTCTAATCAATCTGTAAAATATTAGAAACGAATAATGAGCTATCAACTCGATAAGTAAATTCATACACAATCTTGTCAATATACATTTAAATATTTTATAATACTTAAAATAAGATCTTTATTTAGCATAAGGGATAAATTCATGTAAAAGTATTAAAAACACTAAAATACAAATATTTGGTTGCTTATGTTTTGTAGTCATCATTATTCATCATTCAAGATACAAGACCCTATATTGTTCCTCGTTTAGGGTGTTATACCTTACATTATTCATAATATCCTTGTGCACAAAATCATCATCATACCAGCAAGCTGACTATAATATTACATAATATTATGACATTTACATCTTATACATTATTACGGATAATTAGCCAAAATATTTTTCAATTCGTTTTATATCCTTTCATAAATAGCATTTAAATCTTTTAAAATATTCAAAAACCTTTCTTTGATCAATTTAATTCTTTTATAAAATTCTTAAAGAAAATATTTTGTTTAAGAAAACTAATTTCTTGAGAAAATTTTATTTTAAAATACATTTATGTAAATTCATTTAAACATATTTTTATTTTACAAAATTCCTTTAAACATTTTAAAAATCAATTTTGTAAAAATTTTCATTTAAATATAATTTTTATAACATAAATTAAATTTATTATAAAACACATAATGCATGAATCCACTTACCTCGATCCACAGCAATTAACTCAATGCCTTAAGAACAAACCAACCAACTTACCCTCATCCCACAATCATCATAAAAATATCCTTATCAATATCATCTCTAACCTTAAATATGATCTCAATCATCTTTAAATCATAGGCACTTATTCTATCTTAATACTTATACATATTCTAGACATAAACATGAATATCTTGCACATGCTAATTTTTAATAACCTATGCATATGTCAGAAAACCATGAAAATTTATAAAAGTACTGTAAACATGTATAGCATTGAATACAAAATTTGATGAAAATCAACACAAGTGAAAATCAAGTCAAAATATTGACCTTTTGCCAAAGAAATAAAACCGCACGACATTAACCAAAACAAACTTTTACTAATTAAGAAATTCATAAAATATTCCCTACTACTTGAAATAATCCATTTCTTTTTGTAATTATAATGGACACATTCAGAAAAAATATATAATTAAAATTCATAATTTTTGGATGCATAAAATTTTTTTAAAAGTATTTTATTTCTAAGAAGATCTAACTTACCCAGAAAATTACAGATTTGAAGACATAATTTTAAAAATTCATATCTTTTATCTTTTATTTCCATGTCTAAAAACAGAAGAAAAATTGAAATTTCCTTGAAAAAAAATCCAAACATGGCATATAACTTTCACAAATTAGCCGAGACTATTACATGTTTCATCCTTTACAATTCTAGGAAACAATTTTCCTAATCTGTTACAGCCGCATGTTATGATTTTTAATAATTTAGCATGATGAATAAAATTACAAAATTAAATATGCAATCATAGATCTGTTGATACAAAAATTGCCACAATTTTTAAAGATGTGTGACCTTACGAACAAAATTTCTAGAAGTGAGAACTACCACTGAAAATCAGAATTTTCTAGCACTAATAACCCAAATTCGAAAAATCATAATAATTTGCATATTCAGAGGATTTCAACACAAAACCTATCAATAGAAACTTAAGATGTCTATTTTCATGATATGTAAATATATTCATATGGTTCTAAATAAAGAAAATGATTTAAAATAAAGAACATAAATTGTTCATATCATCATAACATTACAAATGCGCATATATTACCCAAATCATACTACAAGTAATTAAAGCAAATAATTAATAAAAAAATTATATAAGTTAAGGAAAAACTTAACACCTTAAAGTAAACATTAAACAAAGAAGTTATAAAAGTTTCTTTTCGTTCTCCAAAGTTTTATGTCTCTTTCTTTCTTTTTTTTTTCCCCACAGTTTGTAATCATATAGAAAATAAAAGATAATTTCCTTTTAAGTACTAGGTAATTAATAAATACTTTATTTATAAAAAAAGCATGAGTTTTAAGAAAAATTTCCTTTTTATTGAAAATTAATAACCTACATAACTTAAAAATAAGTTGGTAAATTTTACTCACACACAAATACTTAATAATTATTATCCTACCCAATTTAATAAGGGCTAAAAAGAGAAATTAATAATTAAAAAAGGGCATTACAGATAGGAATGTTTTTCTTACAAAGTTTCACAAGTGATTTCTTTTTTCCCCTCAAAATGTCTTCCTTACAATCTACAAAGCTTAGTCTAAGCTATTGCGAGCTGCTTATGATGAATAACCTTCATGTTGACATCTGTTAGTTAATTAAAGTCAAAGTATAATTAACAGAAGAGTTACTTTCAAAATTTACTACTAATAGAGGAGCTATCTCTAAAATTTACTATCCATATGTCTGGTTGCAAAAAAAAAAAAAAAAAACTATTTAAGAAAATGAAGAGCTAAATAATTTTACTTTTTTTGTAATAAGTATGCTAGAACAAACTACAACTGAGATCCTTGTACATCTTTGGGAATAGGATTTGATAATGAGAAAAATAAGATTCAATTCATTAGAAATAGTTTAAATAAAGAATCATTAATTGATGTCATTTTGTCTATTGAAATGCATTATAGTGAATACATATAGAGAGCAATTGCTTAGTTATGGCAATTATTCTAAAAAGAATGTGCACGATACAGTATTAAGATCTAACTATAAATCTGTTTCCTAGTTTATAAAAAAACTGGATAAAAAAATTGTCCTTGACCATCAAGGGTGTTTAAGCTATTTTTAGATGTAAAACTAAAAGAATATGTGAATAATAATAACAACTACCAATAAATATCATTTTATTTTTTAATCGCTTTTATTATTGCTTTTAATAATGTGATTTTATATCTAATCATTTTCTATTTCTTTTTATTATTTACTTTTGAAAATTGAGTCATTTAACAAACACATTATACTATATACAGTTGTATATCATTATATCTGTCACCAAAGATCTTTAAATATGAGCTTCTTTTTCAAAAATTCACAAATTATTTTTGAAGATTTTCCTAATGGCAACAACTTCAAGTAAATAATTCAAGAACATTTTTGTGATTTATGGAAAATACAAGGAATTTATTTTGTTGCTGTAGATCTTGGTCGTGTTATAACAAAGAGAAAACCGCACTTGGTATATAGAAACGTTAATTGAGGGTTATTAAAAACTTGCCTCAAAAGTTATTTTATTAAAAAAATCTATTTATTAAGTATCATCCTAAAAGCCTTAAAACCTTTGGGATGCTCAGCTAACCCATCAACAAGAGAAAAGTTAGTCGTTTCAATTATGTATTAGAGAATATCTAAAATACTAAATCATATCAACACCTTATTTTTCTTATTACAAGATGTTGTAACTCTAGAGATGCTAATTACCTTTGCATTTTAGCCTCATTTAAATATTCATAAAAAATTCATCAATTTGTTAAATGTTAATAATTTTTTATAATGACTTGGTAGCATTTTTTAACCATGTAACTAAGAAACATTTCATTCTATTCTTAGCAACAAATTTCTTGATTTTTGCTTTTATTACTAATAAGTTACTTGATCTTTTACAAACTTATAAATCAAAGCCATATTCTAGAACTTTGAGATTGGATTAATTGACTGATGATGGTAGTAATAGTCTTAGAACGAAGTATAAATTAGATTTAATTATCTATTTGTAAATATTTTCATGTAGCGTTTTGGTAATATTTTTTAAACTCTACTTTTTTCCTTTAAAATATTAAAGATAATGTTTTGTTCCGATCGGATGATGGAAATAGTTAACAATTATAAAATAACTAATAGTTGTATTCATTAGTCATATTTTTCACTAATTTTTATTGTAAAGACTAACTTTGGACAACTTTGAGTAAAAGATCATTGAATATAGAGTATTAGAACTCTAAAAGCGCATTTTCTTAATCCTACCCCTAAAAAAAATTATTTCTAATGTTTTCTTCTTCTTCATCATCTTTTAAGTTTTTACAGTCAATTTAGATATAATCTTTTCTATTTCTTCTTTTATATTTATGTTTTCCTTATCTTTTTTTTCCCTATTTGCTTTTTTTCATGCATATCTTTAGAGTATGAAACGTTAAGGTTAATATTTAGAATAGGTTTGCAAATAAGGTGTATTTGGGAGAAAAAAAAAGGCATTTTATATGATCTTGTTATTGAATGACATTTTCATATCTATATTATCTTTAGCTTTAAGTTATGTTATATTATATTTACCATTTTACATGTTGATGTGGATGTTGATGACAAGTGTGAATTATGAGATTTGGTAAGTAAAATTAATTGAGCTGTTTGAAAGAATATATCTCTCATAATAAGTTTCAAGTAAGTTTTAAGCCTATTATATTTTTTTAAGAATAATTTTTTAAAATTATTTTTCATAGCTTAAAAATTTATTATTTTATATATGATCTTTATATTTTTCTTTTAAGGTAACTAATGAAAACAATTAAAAAATGGTGAGTCCATTGAACCCATAGATATGAAATACTATATAGAGTTCTGAAAAATGACAAAAATATCATCTTTGATCCATTTAAGCCTTTTTTAGTCATCCTTAGCGTGAAATATATATATATATATATAAACTACTACTCTATCTTTTATATTTTTCGTCACCTATTCATGTTTGAGAAAAATATAGATGATTATTTAATTTAGAAAGTGGTGTTTAAAAAAATGTAATTAAAAATAAATTAAATGTAACAAATAATAATGAAAAGCATTTCGTAATTTCTAAATGATCTCTATTTTTTTTCAAATACATATTTTATTTTTCTTATTGTCCCTTCTTTGTTAACAATATCCCTAATTTACATTGCATCCTAGGAAAATTCTTTGATTTTAGGAAACTATAATATGAAGCTAAAACTAGTTATATGTGCTAAAATATTTGGTGATGCACAAAAATGAATGTAAATAATATCATTGATTTGATTGGTAATTTGTTTGACTTGAGATTATATTATTTATAAGTTATGGATATTGTTCTTTTATCTTAGTGATAATATGTGATATTGCCTTTTTATTATTTTCAATTAATCTCCCATTTCTTAGAGAGATTATTTTTATTGGATTTTATTTTCTTTTAAGAGTATCATTCTTACCAAAGAGATTTTAGGTTGTGACATATCATTCTTAACAGTGGCTCAATTAATATATTTTTTATAGTTGATCATTTTATATGAGTTTTCTTGACTAATTTGTGTGAATGATTGATGTAGGAGTAATTTTTTTATGGTCAGAGATGAGCTTATACTTTGATTTTACTATTGTACAAAATATGATTAAAGAAATAAACATGATTGCCTTAAAAAAATTAAATTTGGGTTTGAAACTTTTTGATACTATCACTTAATTTGTTAGGGACCAATAATAAACTAATTGGGAGACTGTGATTAATACTAAAAAGTGTATATTTTATAAAGGCTTAAATTATCATTTTATCACTTATAGTGTTAATTAATGTGCATAATTTATATATTATCTTTGATGCTTCCCTAAAATATATTTTATTACATTACTTTTTATCTTAATTTCTATACATTGGGTCTATAGGTATATTTTAAGAATAAAGAAGAAATAAATGGAGCTTATGGAAAAATAGAGCACAATATTAATTGCAAATTGTGCAAACACATGAGAAGTCATCAAAAGAGATGAATTCCTCGGAATTCACAACAATCGAACGATATTGGGCCTTTACAGAGGCTTGATTCGATACTGCTAAGTTAAGAATCATCAAAAGAGATGAATCTGCCATCTCTCAAAACGACTAATATGGAGGTGTCCAAACCTTCTTTGGTCAGAGGCTTAATTCCTACTTGGATTAAACCTACATGGACATATTTGAATTTTTTATCTTTTAAAATCTTTAAAGAGCTTTCTGAGAACAATTGGATTGTCTCAAAAGGCTTTGAAAGAGTGATGTCTCTTTCTTCAGTCTTTATGATGTAATCTGACTTTAAGAAATCTAGTTTCTTTGTCCTATAGATCATGTCTTTAGCTACTTTGGGTAATTCCCAGCAATCTATGGCTTTATTAAAGTCCTCAATTATGAATTCCTCGGAATTCACAACATTCTTTGAACCACTAGTCCTCCCGGAGGAAGAGCTAGAGAAAGAGGTGCTCTACAGAGTAGAGAATCCATGTAACCCTAAATCTTTTTCAACTAATACCTATATGTATGGCTACAGGTACGGTTTTACAGCCCTAAGCGGATCCCAGTCCTAAACGGGTCTTACTACCGGTAAAGAATTCACCACACGCACAAATACCAATTTAGAGAATTAAAATTACACAAATTCTTTTTCCTAATATTACACCTTCTTCCCCCTGGCTCTGATACCAGTACTTCCAGTGGTCGTGGGAAGGTGTGTGAATGCTTTGGAATATCAAATTAATTAGCTTTAATTAAGTCAATTGATTGCTTTTAGGAGTACCATTGGCTTTAGAAGAATATTGGTACGTGGCGTTGTTAGCTAGGGAATGCGGTCCTGTCCGACTATTTTTGGACAGATATTTAATCCTCCTTTGGACCAGTAGCCCGCATCCACTGAGGGTCCAGTCGATATACCAATAGAATTTAAATCTTTAAAATTTTAATTAATCAGTTTATTTTAAGCAAGCCTAGCAACAAGGCCTGCAGAAATAAACATACATTAAGGTAGGCTTTCTAAACAAACACAGTACCCAGTCTGGATCCCAGAAAGGGTGCTCTGAGTGTGGAGGGAGAGAAGAAGATACAACTGAAGACAGAGATCCGGTCTCTTTGCTTCAGAGGCTAAGTAGCAGTTTTATGGCAGAACTGATACAGATCAGTCTGCAAGCATAAAATTTAAAAGCTTTAAAACATACATTCTCAATCTATGCTTCAAAATTAAATTAAAATTAAATACTTACATATAATTACAGAGACTTTAATTTTTTAAAAGAAAAAGAAAGAAGAAGATTTTTGGAAAATGTCTGGAGTCAAGAGAATCTCTTTAACATCCAACTCTAATTTCTAATTTTTTGAAATCTTTAGAGAGAAGGGAGAGAATAAGAGAGAAAATTCAGGTCCCCTCAACTGGAGGCTAATGGCAACTTATATAGCCAAAGACCCGTTGCTTTACAAAAGAAAATAATTACAAGTGGTAAGGTCTTCACGTGGGTAGGACCTCGGTTGGTGAGAAAGTTCCCGGGAATCCTCTGAGTAGAGACAACATCTTTGCTTTATGATCTTCAAAGTCTTTGTAGGACCCAAGAAAGGAATCCTATCCCCACATCTTTTTTCTCGTGATGGGAATAGTGAATTAAGGGGGAAAATATCTAGTCAACAAAATACAAAAGGAAATAATTGCTTTTGCCTTTTTTTTTTTTTACAAGTTAACAAAATATAAAAATAAACATAATTATTTACAATGCTTTACAGGTGGGAAGATGCCAAAACAATCATCTTCATTGTCATCTCCCAAAGATATGAATGGCTCTTCGTCTTCGGCATCCGAGGAGTCCTGTGCTGAAGGCTCGGATCTGGAGGCTAAGAGCTGTTCCATTACTTTGAAATATTCCTCTTCTGACTTGGCTGAGGCCAACAAAGACTGGGCTTTAGATTTTTGAGAGAGGAAAATGGTCTGGGCTTTAGTTTCCTCAATAGTAGGAGTGAGGTGTCCTGTTGAGGAAAGCCATTTTTGAACGATGGCTTCGGTTAATTTTGACTCTTCGTCAAATTTCGACCACCATTTTACTTTGAAGGTTCTTTGTAAGAAAAGCTGGGCTTCCTGAGTGTGGAATTGAAGACCCCACATCCAGACCCATGGGAGGAAAAACTTTGTACAAAAACAAAGAAACGGAGTAAATCTTTTCTCTGATTCTAAGGGCTTATAATGGGCTTTGAACAAGTTTAAACAGACTACAGCATTGGGGGTTAGAATTTCTGGGTTTTGCCCGAAATAGACCCACCACTGTTGAAACCAGTTTGGAAGGTTTTGTATGGTTATTTTTGAATTAAAGAAAAATAACCATGAATGAGATTTCTTTGGATTTTGTAAGAAAAATGTATTGAACCAAGCTTGTTGATAGTCCCAATAAGAAAAGGACTGACAATGGTCAAAACGGCTTTGGAAGCTAATGGGGAAGTCTTTGGTTTTATGAAGTGGATCGCCCCATTGCTTTGGACTTAAGACATTTAGGATTGTGGCCGTGGAGTAGGCCGGTTCTTTGTGTTCTTTAGAGAGATAGAAATGTTTGAATTTCACTGAGTTAGTGAATTCAAGAATGCTTTGATAATAGGGCTGGGGTTTTGTTAAATCCCATGGTTTGAAGAACCAACCCTTAGGAAAAATCTTTAAAATGCTCTGAAATGGATCAGAGTGATAAAACCCATCTTCGATAACTAAAATATTTTGTCGATAGGCTTTATTAGTCTAATCCGATTTTTTCTTTAATTGAGAAACAACTACTAAAGAAGAAGAGCTTTCAGTAGAAATGATTTCTTTGGAAGATGATGGCTTTACAATTTCTTTTGAAGTAGTTTTTTCTTTCTCCGGAAATTGAGAAAGAGGCTTTATATTTGAAATGCTTTGTAGAGTCATTAAGAGTTCAGGAGATTTTAAAATGGATTCAATCCATTCTTTTACCTGTTCTTGTGAAGCCAGAGCTTTAGATTCTTCATCCTGGACCATATCAATCCAAGACTTTGTAGGCATTGTTGAAGACAACAATTTTTCTTTAGGAGGTGATTGGGCTTTAGGTGTTTGGGGCTGAGGGTCCTTCTGGACTCCTTTCCCTTTGTCTTTCTTTTTGGGCGGCATTTATCTATTTTGAAGAAATTCTTTCGTTAGAAAATCTGGAACAGAATTTCTGTCACCTTTAATAAATTCAATTTCAAAATCAAAAACACTTAAAATGGCTTGCCATCTTGCAAAAATTTGTTTAGATGCAATGTTTTGAACATCTTTTTCTAAAACATGTTTTGCAGCTTTGCAATCAATTCTAAGTAAGAATTTTTGATTTAATAAGTCACTTTGAAACTTTGTAATGCATAAAACAATGGATAAAATTTCCTTTTTAATAGTAGAGTAATTCTTTTGACACTCATTTCAGTGTGCAGAGACATACTGTACTATTTATTCTTTACCATTATCTACTTGTTTTAAAATACCACCATATCCTAGGTCAGAGGCATCGGTCTCTACTATCTTAGGTAATGCGGGGTTTGCTAGATGCAGACACGGTATGCTTTTAACAGACTGTTTTATTAGTCTAATGGCCCTAGTATGTTCATCAGTCCATTCAACAGGGGTTTTCTTTAACCTATCGTGTAGGGGTTTAGAAATCCTATTGATATTTGGACAAAAATCTAGGACATAATTTAGGCTACCAAGAAACCTTTGCAGTTGGGTTTTGTCAAGTATCCGATCAGGAAACTTGTCAGTAAAGGCAAGAGATCTCTCAATAGGGGTGATAGTTCCCTTAGAAATATAATGTCCTAAGAACCTAATCCTTGTTTGGAACAAAAAAATCTTTGAACTAGAAATGGCTAATCCAGCCTTCCTAGTAGCATAATAGAAAGTCTTTAAATGTTTGAAATGCTGATCAATCGAGTTTGAAAAGATCAACACATCATCTATATAAACTATACAGAAATCTGAGTAAGGGTTATAAATATCATTCATAATCCTTTGAAACTCAGATGGCGCATTTTTTAAACCAAATGGCATAACAATCCACTCGTACTGTCCAAATGGAACAGTAAAAGCAGTTTTATACCGATCTTTTGGATGGATTTGGATTTGCCAAAATCCTGATTTCATATCAAATTTTGAGAATATGAAAGCAGAATGTAATTTTTGGAGCAAATCTTTCTTGTTAGGTATGGGGTACCTAATCCATTTTAGGGCTTTATTTAAAGGTTTGTAATTGATCACTAATCGAGGTGTTCCTCTCTCTATTTTACTATTTTTATTGACATAGAAAGCAGCACAAGACCATGGAGACCTTGATTTTACAATTAAGCCTTTAGTCTCTAAGTCTTTGATTTCATTTCTACAATGTTGTTCTAAGTCCATATTCATTTGAATGGGCCTAGCCTTGGTAGGAATTTGTCTTTCATCGAAATTGGGCTCGTAGGGCAAATCTACCATGTGTTGTTTCCTATCCCAGAAAGCAGATGGGAGATCAGCACAGATTTCATTCTCAATTTGGCTTTTGAAATTGGAAATCTTTTTCTTTACAAAATCATTTTGTAATTGTTTTCCAATTCTTTGTAAACTTAAATCCTTCTGTAAACAAACCAAATTACTCTGCTTTGTTTTTAGTAAAACTTTAATCTGATTTTGATAAACAGAAGTGACTTTAATTATATTTAAATTCCTTGTTCTCGGTTTTTCAATAAAAGGGAAAACAAGTCTTTTTTCTTGGGCTTTAAAGGATATACCATCATATTTAACAGTATACGGGGTAATTAAGTTTATAAAAGGAGTTCCTAAAATGACAGCATGATGGATATCATTTGTCAAAATAAAAGAAGTCCTAAATTCAAAACCATCATTCAAAACAGAAGCATCAACTTTTGAAGTGATTTTTAATTTTGAATTATTAGCGGTAGAAAGCCTTTCTTTAGTTTTCTCTTGAAACTTTTTTGGAACAATTATTTCTTTAATACAATTCAGATTGGCACCAGTGTCAAATAATGCAATAGTGTCAATTTGGAGTTCTTTGGAAAATTCTATTGTGACTTTAATTAAATACTTTCTTGTGGTGATTTGTTTTAGGGCAAATAAAAAATCATGAGGTAGAGACTCGATGTTTTCAAGTTTCTGTTCCTCATCCTCACCACCTTCTGAGTCTAATTTGTTATCCGAATGTTGCTCCAATTGTTTCTGTAGCAATATTTGGATAGTGTCAGAATCAGTTTTTTGTTTTTGTTTTAAATCAGAAATTTCTAGTTTGATTTCTTTTATTTCTTTTTGAAGATCCTGGATAGAAGAAGAAGGCTTTTTAGTCTTTCTCTTATTTAAAATATCCGTGAGATCATAAGCATGCTTTTGAATAACAGGTGCTTTGGAGGTCTCAGGCTTTTCTCTAAGCTCGAAGGTTTTTAGAAGTCTGTCTAAATACTCTCTTTGTAAGGAAGGGTCAGAAATGTATTTGACTAATTCAAGAAAAGTTTCTTATTCTTTAGCCAACACATTGATTTTCTTTAAGTATGATTCTGTGTCAGAATCAGTATCAGAAGATTCTGAAGTATCAAAGTCGACCAACTCATCAACTTGCAGAGACTCACTCTCTTCTGAAATAGAAGATTCTGACTCTGAGGAGTCAACTAATAAAGGAGCTATTTGGGAAAATATTTCTTTACTAAGTCCTAGCTCATGAAGTCTTTTGGCCATTCTACAATATTTTGCAGTATGTCCCTTTTTTCCACACTTAAAACAAGTGGCTTCTTTATAGTTGAAATTCTTTGGTTTGGGCCTATCTATTTCTTTCTTTTTAGAGGAATGCCTTTTATAAGGCCTTTTGGGTTTTCTATAAAAGGATTCTCTAAGTTCTTGAAAGGGTTTCCTATATTTCTTTAATTTGTGATGTTTCTTGTAAGTCTTTGTGGAATAATTACCACCACAATCCTTAGAACTAGAGGCTTTAAAAGGGTCATAGTTAAATTGTTTACAGAAACTACCTAACTCTTGTTTAGATTTCTTAAGTTCCCACTTAAGTCGTTTCTACAATTTCAAGTCTTCACATATTTTTAGACCTTCCCTATTGACATAACTAACTAATTCACCATAGGTGAGATTGTCATAAGGAATTTGGTTATCGTAGAGGGCTTTAATTGAATTTCTTACTTTTTCTCCTAATAGGGTAGGTAATCCTGTAAGGAATTTTTCTTTCCAAGTAACATGATTTGCGTCATCTCTTAGAAAGAGCCTGGTAAAGAACGTGGCTTTATAACTTTGAAAATCACTAAGTTTTCTACACCTGAGGTTGTGTAGTAACTCGGCATTTTTATCTCTAAGGTGAGATGGATCACCTATGAAGTGAAGTGATATTGTGACAATTAGAACTGTAACAGCATCTTGGACCGGATTATTAAATTCATCAAGAATGGGTAATCTTTCTTGATCAGTTTTGACAGCATTCAAGATTTCAAGATGTTGTTGATTTGTGAGGAGATGATCCCACCATCCTTTAAGTTGACCAGTAAAACCGGCAATCAGAATTTCTGCTATGGCTCTATCAGCAGTTCCTGATTGGGTTTTATATGCATTAGCTGCCATGGTCATTTGTTGAAGTAGTCCAAGTATATTGTACTCAGACATTCCATCTATATTCCACTCATAGACTGAGGATGCATTAAACCTTGATTGGTTTATAGCACTTGGCCTATTATCTATTGCTAGATCTGGTGGAGTACGAGAAGTAGCAGGAGGTGCTAATTCCCAATGGACTTTATTGACTTTAGGCTCAGGTTCAAGTTCTTCTTGGAATGCTTCTAAGTCAGAAGAGGCTATGGAAAACTGATCCTGATCTAATACTCCTATCTTACTAGATTGGGGAGTATCAGGGACTATCTCTATTTTCTTAGACGAAAATGAAGAGGCTTCTATCCTATCTAATTGTTTTCTAATGGCTTTAGCAAAATCCGATTTCGAATCTTGAACAAGTTTTTGACTTGTCTTCGATACCTGGAAAGGTTTAAAAATAGGCTCTTTGAGTCTTTTTTCAAGATCAGATTTTGTAATTGGCTTTGGAACAGTAGGAGAAACAGTAATGGTTGACTTTTGGATTTGACTTTCTATTCTAATCAACTGTTTTCCTATCGTGTTTAGATTAGTATTACAAAAATTGTTTTGTTGAATAACACTATCTAAATTTTTATCTATATCACCATTCTTATGGATCTTGTAGGGTGATGCTTTTACTTCTCTCGGAGGTTCATCATGTTCAATGGTAATATTTCTTAATGAGGGGTGTTCAGATTTTACCTTAGTTTGGCTATCTGAAAGCTTCCATTCAGAAACTATCTTTCTAAAAATGGGATTTGAATTTTTGAAAGGATATGAAATGTTGTTATTGGAGGCATATATCTCAAACCAATCAAAAAACAAGATATGGGCTTTTTGCTCATTGACAAATTCGTAATAGGCTTCCTGAATTTGTTTTCTCTGATCCAAATAGTGTTTAAAAAACCAAAGTCTTTTTTCTTTATTTAAATCAGAATAAAAATCATTGTGCAATAGTGTTTTGTCCAACTCAAATGGCTTTTCTAAGACACTGATTACATTTTCTGTTACAGCAGAAAATGTGGGAGACGTCAGAGGAGAGGGTTCCTTCTCTTCCTGTCTTTGATCCTGTTGTGTACTAGTATATACTGGGTGAGGTATACTAGTAGTGTAATCAACAGAACGTATGGAACTACTAGGAATATCCGAGGTGGAAAACCTAGGTTGGTCTTTGTAAGGGGCATTTACTATAAAAGGCATCCTAGTAAATGTTCTATCTATAGAAGGAATACTAGAAACAGAACCTATGTCTGAAAATCTAGATGAGGTTGACCTTTTAAATGATAGTTTAACTTTACCATCAGAATACTGAGTCACATTTTGCAACTCTATATTGGGCTCAAGTTGTTTTGGAATCACTGGTTCAGTGGCTCCATCAAGGATCCATTCTTCAGGAAGATGGACATCTTTCCATTGGATAGGTCTTGATACGACAATATTGACTCTGGATAGATCAGTTTGGAAAAGAATTGTTTCATTCTTTTTGGACTGAAATTTATGTTGCGTATTAAACGCAGAATGCATTGCCTTATAAGACATCTTAAAAATCAATGCAACAGGGATTGATCCTTCTATCATGTGATAGTTATGGGTTTTGATTTGAAGAATCATGCTTCTCAGAATATTTTTGTCTTTAATCGAGATTGTTATATTTGGATAACAATCAAACGATATTGGGCCTTTACAGAGGCTTGATTCGATACTGCTAAGTAAAGAATCATCAAAAGAGATGAATCTGCTATCTCTCAAAACGGCTAATATAGAGGTGTCCAAACCTTCTTTGGTCAGAGGCTTAATTCCTACTTGGATTAAACCTACATGGACATATTTGAATTTTTTATCTTTTAAAATCTTTAAAGAGCTTTCTGAGAACAATTGGATTGTCTCAAAAGGCTTTGAAAGAGTGATGTCTCTTTCTTCAGTCTTTATGATATAATCTGACTTTAAGAAATCTAGTTTCTTTGTCCTATAGATCATGTCTTTAGCTATTTTGGGTAATTCCTAGCAATCTATGGCTTTATTAAAGTCCTCAATTATGAATTCCTCGGAATTCACAATATTCTTTGAACCACTAGTCCTCCCGGAGGAAGAGCTAGAAAAAGAGGATGCTCTACAGAGTAGAGAATCCATGTAACCCTAAATCTTTTTCAACTAATACCTATATGTATGGTTACAGGTACGGTTTTACAGCCCTAAGCGGATCCCAGTCCTAAACGGGTCTTACTACCGGTAAAGAATTTACCACACGCACAAATACCAATTTAGAGAATTAAAATTACACAAATTCTTTTTCCTAATATTACACCTTCTTCCCCCTGGCTCTGATACCAGTACTTCTAGTGGTCGTGGGAAGGTGTGTGAATGCTTTGGAATATCAAATTAATTAGCTTTAATTAAGTCAATTGATTGCTTTTAGAAGTACCATTGGCTTTAGAAGAATATATCTATATAATCATTTTCAGGTGCGAACGTTCATATTTTTCTTTCATGTGGATGTTTGCTTTTTTTTTTGTGCAACTATCCGCATTTTTTCTATGCAAACATCCTTATTTTTCTTTCATGTAAACACATTTTAAAACTATAAAGTTTTAAAAAGTTAGTTTCTGAATAAACTATAAAATCATACTGTTTTAAAAAGTTAAAAATTAATTTCTTAAAATCCCACAATTTTAAAGTGTGTTAGTGTAAAAAAAAAAAAGATATCAACACTAGAAAAAGACTATATATATATACATATATATAAGGTGGGGGCAGCAATTTGGCTTTTTAAGAACAAGAAGCGAAGGCATTTGAGACGATAGGAGGGAAGTAAGAAAGAACTCACACTTTCTCTTCAAAATTTGTTCTCTTCATTATTCTTAATTTCGTCTTCTAATATATTTCAGAAATTTATTAAATAAAATGAGAATTTTTGTATTAATATGAATAACTAAATTTCTAAGATAAAGTAAAAGGTGAAGCTCAAGAAATTTAATTATGAAATTAATATTCCTTCAAGTGAGTTAAATTATTTTAGTTATCACCACAGTTATCCATAAGTAGTTAATTAATAACTAAGTCATATAATAATTAAATTAGTGAGAATATAATTATAAGAAAATATTTATGATCATAATTTAAACATCAATATTGGATCCCGTAACCTTTGCACTTTTTAAACGAATAATTTTTTTACAATTAATTTTTTTTAATGATTGACTATTAGATTTTCAGATTCCCTGTGATTTGATTATGAACTCATTGAGTTACATTACAATTAAAAATTCTTATACTGAGAATAATTAATACTCTTGAGTCGTGTCAAAAGATAATCAAACTGAAATTTCTTAGATAATCTCTAAAGTTCATAACAAGCTAAAAAGCTTAAGGATAATCAAGTTCTAGTATGTTGTGAGAAATTGCAATGACTTTACCTATTTTTTAGCAAAGTTAGCTATTGAAAATGTTGAACCTATCTATTGGATGGGTGGTGTCTCAACTCAATTCTTATACTTATTTAATGAGTTTTTTTTTATGAAAGTTTTATTTCACATAAAAATAAAAATAAGATCTGAATTCATATATTATTTTTTAAACACAATATGTAGGTGCTAATTAATTTGTATAAAATTTTAGATATGGATTTGGGCAATGTTTCAACTCAATTCTTGCACTTATTTAATGAATTTCTCAATGAAAGGTTTACTTTCACATAAATAAATAAATAAATAAATATCCAAATTCATATATCATTTTTAAACATAACATGTAGCTGCTAATTAACTTGTATAAAATTTTAGATATGTATTTTAAGTATATAAATATATTTGTCTCTGCCTTTTTCTTAATAATAATTATTATTATTATTTTAAAACTTTACTTTTAAAAATCACGATAATAAAATTTTATGAGTATAAAATTTTACTTTTAAAATTCGTGATACTTTTAAAAATAAATTTTATTAAATATTTAATTAATGTTGTTTATAAATAATTATTTCAATGGTATAATTCCTAATAATTATTTTAAAACCTAGCTGATTGTCAAACTCAACCTTGCAGCTTGTCACCGCCACTGAAAAATGTATAAGTGTACAAGCAAGCAATAGCATCAATGCACTTTGCTTGCTCCAGAATAAAAGCAATTTAGCCAAAGCTTTCTTCACGGAATTCAACAAAGACCAAAAGTACAATCATTCATTGCACAAAACCCACTTTACTAATCCCCACATCGTCGAGCCACGTGGGTTGGTTGACACGTGTAAATCATAGACAGAGAGTTTGTATTGATATGCTTATAATGACGACAAAATAATCATAACTCAACTACTTTCTCCACAATTGGGTGTTCATTTGTTTTTTCAATTAATCCTTTTCAGTCCTCCAAACAAACTTTCTCCCAAGACAACGACTTCAAGTCCATTTAAAATCCTTGCTTAGCGATCACGAATCACATCAACTTTTTGTTTTTTAAATAATTAATCAACATTTGTGTACGATAAAGGATTAATAATGACAATAATTAACAACACTGATCAACATTGAATATGAGGCCAACGAAACTCGAGACTTTTATTTTATTTTATTTTTTATTGTTCACATCTTGGAGCTTGAGGAAATGACAGCTATATAGCTTACTGGCCGGCCCACTTGTCGTGGGGACTACTAAAATATGGGTCCACTTGATGGAAGCATATATTCTACGTCCATCACCATGTGTATGATGATCGCATGGTTATCATGCCTGATCTAGCTCATGATTAGTGGGAATTTGAAAGCACATTAAAAGATAAATTCAAATAATTATAGAAAAATTATTAAAATTATTAATTAGCTCATATTAAATTTATTAAAATAACTCTAGTTAAGTCCATAAAAATAACTTTATAAACTCATAAACTTTCAAACTTTAAATTAAAAAATTATTAAAGTCTATATTCTAATAAAAATATAAAAATTCAAAGTAATACGAATGAGTAATTTTATTACTATCAATTTATCTAAATAACCTACTTATAATTATAAATTAATAAAATTATAATTTTTACATTTTATTATTATATAATTACCTTTGATAAATTATTTTTTTAGATCTAACCATTCTACTTCTTAGAAAAACAAAGAAAAAGTCATTGGGATCACTAATTTTTCGTAAAATTATGAATTAAAAAGTCAAAAGTAATATTAGAGTTGTTAGACATACTAATTTGTTTTGTAAATATTAAACATATAAATTAGTTATACAAATTGTTATACTAAAAGATAACTATTTTCTTTTAATTAAAAGTAAATTAAGTTTAAATTTTAAAATTTTAAAATTCAGTTATTAACACTAAAAATTACTTAAAAATCACGAAGTAAATTTCTAATAACCATAAAATAATCACTTGGATAAAAGATATAAAAGTTTATTATATGTTCCAAGCAGAGACCGCACCAAGTGAAGCTGAGATGATGACACAAATATCAAGCAACTGAGATGATGACTGTACAACACAACTGTGAAGAAATATGTCTGTTTGTTTCTCGAGAAACCGAACATGGGTTAGCCTTCCCACGCTCTCCTTCATCTCTCCCTATCTCTGACGCCTCCCCTTGCTATTTTTTCCTTTCCTTTCCTCTCCTTTCTGAGTTTGTTTAATTGTTTAATTGGTTCGATTCTTCATTTCATTATTTTTTTATCATATTTCACCAAACTGACATATTAAAGAACATAACCAAGAGCTCCAATTTGGATGTTTCTGGCTAGCTGCCTATTGTGGAATCTTATCATGTTATGCTATCATTTGCATCATATTTTATGCCTTTTTGGCCATGTGTCCTTCTGCATGTAATCTCTAAACTTGTTTATGTCATTATCATCCAGGTGTAAGATTGTGTTTCCCCACTGTTTTTACTGCATGTTTTCTGATGCTTTACTGTTAAAATTGATTTCATTTACTCCTTTATTATCTTCTAATCTTTATCATTTTTTTTAATAATTGATTTTATCTTTCAAAGGAGTTTGTGTGAAGGGAAAAAGTTTGTGCTTTTATCTCTTCCTTCAATTATTTTGGGCTGAATTCTGACTAAATTTATAAACTTTTTTTTTGGCAGTTGGAAGTAAAAATAAAATAGTACTGGACCACCACAAGTAAAACAAAAAAGAAAAAAGGATGGTCAAGGAATTGAGGGTGACAGTTCTGTAATCTTGTTCCTTTTTTGTATTAGATACAGATAAGTTTTGTTCATTCACAAGCATTTGTTAAACATGGAGACTTAAAAAAAGGAAGGGGGGAGGGGGTTGGATGTATTTTCATGTGACTATTGTTGTGAGTTAGTTGGCATACATTTAAGAGGAATTTGAGGTTCTTTCTTTTCTCTTTGAACTTTGGAAAATAAAGAGGAAATCGATGGAGGCAATGAATCAGAAATCTCTTGAGAGAGTTGTTTCACAGAGAGCTCTGCAAATGGGCAGTTCATTCCCATGCCAAATTTGTGTTGTGGGATTTCTTTGTGGAGTTTGTCTCACCTCTTTGTTTCTTGCTGCTCTTACTTCTTTTGGTAGCTTTGAGTTTAATGGAATTTCATTTTCAATGGGGGCTTCTTCATCACCATGGAATTCAAGTGCAGATGGAACCAGTAAGTAACTAAGCTTTCTTGTAATTTTGTTCAACATATTATGTACAATTTCAGTTCATGATCATCAGCTTGTATTTTATTTTGATTAATTCGAAAATTTTTCATTGAACTTGAAGTTGAATTATTAGTTTTAAGTGTTTCATAAATGATCTCTCGGTCCGGCCAACATTAGGCTGAGAGCAATAATGGGAATGACTAAAGAGTGTGTTTAAAGCAACTAAAGTTAAGAGTTACTTGTTAATTACGCTCAATTTTCTACTTCTTTAGCTTGGTTTGACCAGATTCACTTAATCATTCTTTATTGTATGTAATCGAATCCACTTGCTTTTCTTTTCTTGATTTACTTGGAGTTGAAGCCAACTCACTGACTTCTTGCATTAGTGAATGATAAGAGATTTCTGATTATTTTAGTACATGGATCATTGAAAATTTATGTTTATGCTATAAAATGTGTCATTGTTCCTTATAATTGCTTTCCAAGATATGCCCAGGATTTCTAGTGATAATGGATCGATCATTTGATATATATATATATATATATAATTTTTTTTTTAATAAACACTTAGTGATAATATTGGTAATTCCTTAATTGGATGTTTGAAAGAATTTTCCTTCACTGAATTGTAGATGTGGTTAAAAGTACAGACTGCAAACTTAAACTGAAAGAAACAGAGAGGTGGTTTAATTCTCAGCAAAGTAAAATGGAAACTGATAACAAGAGAGTTTCTTTGTTGTATTCGGTTTGGGGCACTTTATTAACGGAATCTGCACATGAAGAAAGGGGGTTTTTGCTGAAATTTGGACTAAACCGATCCAGTGTGCCCAATGCCCCTCATTTAGAGAATTGCAAATTAAGTGCATATATAAATATGCGTCTTGATACCCATGCTAAGAACAAGAGCTTTCCTCCTTGGACAAATAGGAAGGGGCTGCTGGATATGTATCCAGCTTCTACATCTAAAGAACAACTTGGGTTTCCTCGGCATCGCACTATATCAGACGATGCTTATCCTCCCTGGGTAAGTTTATAATTTTCATAGTCCAATAACAATGCACCATATAATAACATTTATGGATGCTTTTATCAGCATGTTGTATGTTTACATTTGTGTCGGCATTACCATATTGAATTTACGATTAGTAGTTTTTAAATATAAGTTTGCTTCTTGCAGATTACTGGTTCAGATGAAGAAAACTATCCCTTGACTAGGAAGGTGCAACGGGACATATGGGTCCACCAGCATCCACCAAACTGCTGGGATCCTAATGTAAGATTTCTTGTAGCTGACTGGGAGAGATTACCCGGCTTTGGTATTGGTGCGCAGATCGCTGGAATGTGTGGCCTTCTTGCTATTGCAATCAATGAAAAAAGGGTCCTTGTCACAAATTATTATAATCGGGCTGACCATGATGGCTGTAAAGGTAAAATTCGAGACAATCATGAATTTTCCATTTCTAATTCAAGCGTTACAACATTGAGCTATTCACTACATTGTCAAATTATTACTGGATGGATTTATTTTTCTAGGTTCTTCAAGATCTAGTTGGTCCTGTTACTTTCTTCCAGAGACTTCCCAAGAGTGTCGAGATCGTGCATTTGAGCTTATGGGCGATAAAGAAGCACAGGAAAAAGGAATTATAGCAACAAAAGATAATTATAGTTCAAAGCAAATTTGGGCTGGAAAAATTCCTAGGCAAGTGATTTCACATTTAACCATTTTATTTCTAAATACTGTTAACTTGCAAATGAGACCACCATCTCTTAATTCATTGATGTCAATATCTTTCCTATGAAGGGTATGGGGTGATCCTTGGAGTTATTTGCAGCCAACAACGGAAATAAATGGGACATTAATTGCTTATCATCGCAAAATGGATCGAAGATGGTGGAGAGCACAGGTGTGATTTGAACTTCATGCAGATATGAGGATTATTTTCAACATTTATGTAGTCTCAGATTCTTTTTTGGAACCTTTCAGTGTCTTCATTTAAGGAACAATTTCCTTCCTTTTAAGAAACAATAGATTCAGCAACTCTGTTTTCCTGTAAAAGAAGAAGAAATGAATATTAGAGCCTTTTAGTGAGAATTCTCTCACTTGAGTGTCTTCATTTAAGCAAAGGGAATAGATTCATTCCATAATTTACAATTTGTTCATATTTTTGTCAGGCTGTACGCTACCTGATGAGATTCTCAACTGAATACACATGTGGCTTATTGAACGTTGCACGTCATGCTGCATTTGGAAAGGAAGCTGCAAAAATGGTTCTCACAGGTCTTCCCAGAGAATGGCCATATGTTGTAAGTCTTAAAGCTCATGTCTCTTAGTTTTCCTAGAAAGTGAAGAAGGATACTCCGATTCAGAGTTGGAGGCACTCCTAACCTATATTCTAAATAAGTTTGTATGAATTTGAGATATTCCTTTTAAGAGCAATCCCACCAAGCATGATGGCAAAATGAGGGGGACAGCCTGGTTACAGTAACACACAAAAAATTCGTCTGCTATTTAATATACTTTCAATTCTGGACGGAGCCCATGTTAGTATTGCAGACTACCCACTAACCTCATAAATACTGTGTGCGCAATCAGAGCTCAAGCATTTCTATGAAATGATCAAATTGAAGGTCGTATTCTAGCATGCTAACCAAGAATAATCTTCTATAAAAGTTAATCTGGATGAACTCTCTGATTGCCAGGAAGTTGCAAACAATTCAAGATCGGATATTGAAGATTTTGTTTGGTCAAGTCACAGACCATGGATTCCCAGGCCAATGCTAAGCATGCATGTAAGAATGGGGGACAAGGCATGTGAAATGAAGGTGGTTGAATTTGAAAAATATATGCTTCTTGCAGACCGAATTAGGAAACACTTTCCACATCTCAACAGCATTTGGCTCTCCACTGAAATGCAGGTTAGCTTTTGCAACATTTCACCTGCCCTTCCTCCCTTAATGAGCATTTGTATGTGTTGAAGCAAAACTTTTCTCTTATAAGATCAAGTCTTACTTGCCTTCAGGAAGTGGTTGATAAATCAAAGCTTTATCCTCATTGGAACTTCTACTATACAAACGTGACACGCCAAGTGGGAAACATGACAATGGCCATATATGAAGCGAGTCTTGGCAGGGAAACCAGTACAAACTATCCGCTTGTAAATTTCTTGATGGCAGCAGATTCTGACTTCTTTATTGGTGCTTTGGGTTCCACATGGTGCTTTCTTATTGATGGCATGAGGAATACTGGAGGAAAAGTAATGTCCGGATACTTGAGCGTCAACAAGGATCGATTCTGGTAGATACAGAAAAGCAAGGTATATAGGTTATGTGTGTGTGTGTGTGTATATATATATATATATATATATATTTCATATTATTTTTTCTAATTTTTGTTTGTGTACATAGGCCTAATGTGTACATGTAGGTGAATATATAATCTTTTGAGTTCACTTCTATCAAAAAGTGCTTGCTTGGAAAACTTTTGGCATCTAAATGCATTTGCCAGATTAGCAAGAATTTATACAGAGGCGAAAAATTGAACTAAGAAGATACCAACTGATTGGAGCAGAGAAAAATGAATCTACTCTTAAGCTTCCCGTTAGCCACCCGAAACGTGAATCATTGCTATCAATTTGGTAAAGAAAACATTGAAGTGGAGCACTATCGTACTATGACAGGTCTTGAATAACATTCGTGTACAACAATGTCAATTTAATAAACCAGTCGCTCAGCAAGATGATGGAATAAAAGGAATCAGTACCTAACAAAGCAAAGAAAGAATATGGTATTTTTCTGCAACAATGAATAAGGAATAACAAATCACAAAAATGTAAACTTGATGATCACTGACTTAGATACAATGATCCGGAGTAATTTCAAGTAAAATAAAAAACAAAAAACAATCAATTAAAGCAACGAGAAGATTATGTTCCTCTCGAGTTTCACATTACATTGAAATACAACAGATGAAGATAACGCTTTTAATCCACAAGTGATCACCTAAGACATTGCCTGTAAATCTCCCCCACATAATCCTAAGACAAAAATAAACGTCAGATGGGCATAAGAAAGGAGGCTTACCTCCTCTTTCTCCAGCTGAATATCTTGAAAAGAAAAAAAGTATCAAGAGATAATTTTCTATGCAGTTATTATTCCAAATCTTCACTCGAGTGATGTCCCTCATTGGCTATCAGTAGCTTCAGAAAAGTAACCAGAGTTGATATGTGACTACTCTTCCATCTCTTCACTCACAGGATGCCCTCCATCTGGTTTGGCTGGTGCCTGTTTTTTATGTTTCTTGTTCTTGGCTTTCTTGGCTTTCATGCGACGTTTCTTCTCATTGGCATCAACCCAGGTATAGTCCACTGGTATGAGGAAAGGATCAATCTCATCTTTATATCTGTGACTATCACTATCACTTGATTGCCCACCACGACTTCCTCTCATCCATGAAATCCAAGATGATGACCCTTCTGTTTCCTTGGACTTGGAATCCTGGAAATGTGCTGGGCTGGAAAGTGGGGTTGAAAACTCCTCCGCTGGCTGCAACTCCTCAAATTTCGTAAAGGTGACAAGAACTCGAATAGTTGGGACAATTGGAATAGCAACCTGGACCAGGGGAAAATGAAATATTATCACAATGTTGAACAATTATAACACACAAGAGAGTGCAGACAGTACTCTCTTTTGGAACAATGGTTGTCAACTGGGAACTAAATTTACCCATACCACACTAAGCATCTAGACAATGTGAGTTTGATGGAAAATTTTTCAGTGGGGAATTACATAGTACATGAAGACAAAAATAACTCCATAAACTATGGCATATGTACAAATGTGAAGTACATACATGCAGCAATTTTAGCACACGGTTCCAAGATCATACATAAATCAGCATAGTTTACAATGAAAATAGCAACTGAAAACAACCAGTACAGGAAGCCCCAGCTACGAGTACTTATACAATCAGTAATTCTAATGCCATGCATAAAATGTTTGACAGCTTCTGAAGAATGAATGATTGTTGATTTGTTTTCGACTGCAATTTGTCCCTATAAGAAAATCTGTTGTCCTCTTTTTTAAAAAATGGAAAATTGTTATAATACTCAGTGAATTATGAAATAGGAATCAGAAATTATGTTTCCTAGAAAATTTAAACCAAAAAGAAAAAAAAAAGTGTTTGCTGATATCTTTCCTTGCCAACTTCTCTTCCCAGAAAAAATCAAACAAAACCGAAGTTCATTGATATTAAAATAAAACTTGCACCTGAAGAAAACAAAATCTGGTTATCCACCAGAAAAGTGGCAGACAGTAAAGCAAAGATATAAAACTAGAAAAATTGCAAATTCAACCATTTGAATGGAAACACATACACAATAAAGAATCTAATATTACCTTGACAGGAAAAGTGCCAGAAGGTAGTTTAGTAGTCAAAAGTTCCCTGAGTCTCCTAATAGCCTTGACCTTGTTGGCTAATATGTCCAGCAAAGGCAGAAGCTCATCCGTCTTTAGAGGGAAGTCAGGTGTCAACCATAAGACAGGTCTCAAACCCTTTTTGTACTCACTCTCAGACTTAGACTCGCTAACAGTCCCTTTCTTCTTTTTCTTCTTGCTACTTTTATCCTTTCCCTTCTTAACATCAATCACATCCTCCCTGGGATATTCAGATGAGGATCTCTGGTTGCTACCTTCTGGGGCCAACTTTGAGAATTTCTTCAAAATTTTTGAATCTTCGGGATCTTCAACGTGATTCTTCGTGCCTTTCTTGTTCCAACCAAACCAACTCTTCTTCTCCTTCACAGCACTATTAGCCTCACCATTTTCATAGGAAACTCCTGAACCATTTTCTTGGCAGCTAAGGACCCCATTTTCATCGTCATCACAAAGACCATCTGAGTTTCCCATACGAAGAGCAGAATCTAATTGCATCCTTTCCTCAGCCGTCAATACGTCATCATACTCATCGTTGTCACCACCATTAGCCAATTTGTCTTCATCTTCCACGGCAAAAAGTTCCTCATCAGTCATAGCACCAGGAACCCGCCTAGACTTCACGCTGACCATCACATGGAGCATATCATAAACTTTGGCTTTCCAGTTTCCAACCATCTCAGTCCTCTCTTGTCTCCTCCAATTCAAATGGGGAACAAGCTCAGCCTGAGTGACATCAATGCCAGGCCGATACATGTTAGTTTGAGACATCAAAGCTACTTCATGGGCAACTTCAGCTTCTGTTGGCGGAGCACCAGCTCCTTCCAACGCATTTGTAACTTCTTTCTCCTTATGGGAAAGGACAATCAAAGAACCAGGTGACAAGGACACATTGCCATCTTCTGATGTATAGCCCTCTCCCAAAAAGAGAAATGTCTGGTCTGACCGTTGAATACGAAAACCATCAAACCCAGCAAGGGTCATATCTGCACGGAGATTCGATCCACGTTTCCATATGCGGTAAGTATCAGATGGGGCAATACGCCCAATAAATGGAATGACTGAGCTCTCAAAATGAAAAGTTATCTCCATGTAGAAGTCACGTATACGAGCTGCTGAGGCAACAATTCGTGGAAGTCTGCGACACCATTTTGCCCAGGCAAGGGGTTGGTAATGTCTTGCAATGATCATAGCAATTGACTCCTCCCTTGTGCAGACAGCTTCTTGCAAAGCACTCCAACCATTCTCATTCTGAAGGCTCCAATCTGCTCCTGCTGCCATCAAAATCTCTGCAGAGATTGGGTCCCTTAGCCTAACAGCAAGATGCAAAGGGGTCTCACGGCCAGGAACATCACGGCGATCAATGACAGCTGAGACAGCATCTGCTTGGAGCTCAGCAGCAAGAGACTCCTCTTCAGTATTAACCTCCCCAGCCCTGGAAAGCCGAGGGAGGGTTGCAATAATGCGCCTGAGCGCAGCATAGTCACGACGTGCAACTGCCAAATGAGCTGGGCTATGGGCATATTTGGCAAAATCTTCCATCAATTATTTTTATTTTCTTTAGTTTCTCTGACTCTTTCTAGTTATGCTTCTAAGCTATAATTTGTTCCGTATTTGGTACAAAAGCTAAAGCTAACAAGCCAAAACATGACTATATCTACTTGTATCTTTATCCTTGATGTCTCTATGAAGGCTGCCAATATTAGGGTTTCAAACCATAAAATATTCAGAATTCCCACCCACTCAAAACAAAAATCAACAACCTTCAAAATTCAGATTCAAGGTGGTCCAACAAAAGAGCTAAGAATGCCTTATCTCATTCAGAATTCCCCAAATGTCCTCCAATTCTCTCAGCTCTCAACAGTGTATAAAGCTTCAACCTCCTCCCCTGAGCTCCATAGACTGCAGTTCAGCTTCTATAGAGCCCAAATCTGCAGAAACAAAAATAAGATAATTTTTCTTTTTAAAAAAAAATCGAAATCAATAACAGAACGACCTTAAAAAAAAAAAAAACCTAATGTAGACTCAAAATTCTATTTACAGTTGTCAAAGGATATAAATAAAGCGAATTATTACCATTCAAAATTTCACATCTGTCAATAATTTTACCCCAAAAAAATAAATCATTACTTCATTACTTAAATGAACCTATCAAAAGAACTCAACTTCAACTAAATTTCCACATTTAAAAAAAAAAGAAAAAAAAGATTGCCCTCTCCATCTTCTCGGGAACCAAGCTGACAAATCACTGTGGAGAACAAGAAAAGAAAAATACCTGAATTTCGAGGCGATCGATTTGGTTTCTGCTTCTTCTTCTTCTTGCTCAAAAGCTTTCACCTTCGTTTGAGATTCCGCTTCACAAAATTCGAGTTAAAAAAAAAAAGAAAGCAAAAGAAGACGAATAAGAGAAAAATGTAATCTGACGGCTGGTATAGATTTGGAAGACGCGATCCGACGGTCAGTATCTTCTTTTACCCTTAGCTACTTGCACTGACAGCTGAACAACTCAGTTACTGACTCGGTTCTTTTTACTCAGATCTCTCTCTCTCTCTCTCTCTCTCTCTCTCTCTGCGTCTGTACATTTTCACGTTGCGTCTCTTCACTTTTCTTTTTCTTTTTTTTTTTCCCCCCAAGAATAATAAAACTCCTGTATCATGCCATTTTAGAGCGAGACTATGATTTTGCCCCTGAAGGAGGATTACATTACATTTTTGCCATCGCGGTAGTTAGTTTTCGAAACTCTCTCTCCTCTTTTCATACGTTTCCGCAGGTTGGGATTTCTTTTACTTCTATGTGATGCACGAAATTACTTCGCGTGCCATTTGTATTTTGTAATGGTGTGAATGTAAATGAGGACAATTTTTTGCTTTTTTGATTTGATTCATTATTCATGCTAATTTTTTTTTAATGGTAAAACCAATAAAAGTTATAAAGAAAATTTTGTTTTATTTGGTTTAAAGATGGATTATAGAGCAGGTTTTTATTTTTTTTATTTATTTTTTCGCTTGAGTGAATAAATCTGATTCCTTAGATATTGTCTGTCAAGGACAGCTCAATTGTTTTTAGTGTCTAAGGCGAATTGTATCACCGTCTTTTAATTCAATTAAAATTTGCTCAATTAGTAAGAAATTAACTCAAGTTTACATCTTTTTATTACTTGTGCCAAATTTATTAAGAATTCCTTTTTAAAATTAAACTAACTTCCTCTGTTCACTGTTTGGAAACATGCGCATAATTATTCAAGAAAACTGTAAATTAACTTTTCTAAAATTAACATTTTCTTTTCCTATCAAACAGAGTAAATAGGCACTTAAATGGTGTACTTGCTCTTAGAAATGTGAGAGTAACGATTCGAGTTTTTATGAAATTAAATTCTCCTCAATTAAATATGACTGAGTATAAATAGTTTATATTTTTTTTCGTTACGAAATGAGAGTAGAGGAATACATCCCTTGAATATTTATGAAGATTATTTATTTGAATAAGTGCTCCATATAATTTAATGTAAAATTATAATACTAATTATTTTTTTAATTATAGATATCGATAATTACTATCAGTTATTTGATCGTATGATAATATTAGTTGTCCCAAAAAAAAAAAAAAAACACACACACACACACACAAAAGCTACAAACGTACATGCATACACAATGAGTGAAAATTATTGACTGAAATAATTTCGTTGTAACTAATCTTTACTCTACCATGATGAGGAAAAATTTTGATGACAGACCAAGTAATAATACGTCTTAGCATAAACTAACAGTAATTGTACCAAACAAACGAATTATAGATTGAAATTAGGCCAGCAAACAATTCTTCAAGATTACTACTACAGGTTTACAATTGCATTTAGTTTGTGAATAATGAGTGATCTTGCTATTTTTAAAATTCTTTGTATTCAATAATTGGAACTAAATTCATGATCTTTTTTTTTCCCCTCCTGATATCTTTGTCTTTGAAAATGTCAACGACTTATTAATTAATAAAGTCCTAAAATATAATAATAACAATAATTTAATCAATACAACCATCAAATTAAACAAAGGCCTTATTGTTCTTGGTAGCTATCTTCAATTGAACTCAAAGAGAATTTTGTGATTGTTATTTGCTCCACCACGCCACCGACAGTTTTTGCCAACAAGTATTGGTTGCAACCCAAGTTTTATTAGTGTGAGTGGTATAAAATATCTTGTACATGAAGTATGGATACAATCATACCAATAAAATCAAGACGGATAGAAACTTCTACATATTTTGTTAATTTACTTTATACGAGTAACAATAGAGTTACAACGTCTTGTTGAAATTAATTTTGTATAAATTAATGTGGTGTAATTAAATTAGTTAAAGTAAAAATTTCTTAGCTCACACGATTTATTTTTATTATTTTATATGTTCATCTAACTAATGAATTTATTCTATATCAATTTATATAAAATAAATTTATTCAAGAGTTTGCGACTCTGTTACATTCATTACACGTATATACATATATTAAAGAGTCTTTTCGACAACAAGTATTTAAGCGATATTTTCAAAGCATTATGCTTAATTGCCTTGAGATTTGGGGTACTATCACTTAATAACACGTTAATTTCATTTTATAGCCACTTACCTCCCTATTGTCAAGTGTCAACAAAATAGTACAGAAATTTAATAGAATTAGGATTATTTTTGTAACTTCCGCTTCGAGCTTAAACAATTAGGGTTGAGTTTTTGCTCCAGCGTCACACACAATGGTTGCCAAAATTTGGGCACATGAATCCTAGGTTCATTGGACCGCAATTAAAAAACACAATGAAGTGGATAAATATTCTTGTTGGAGAAATTGATTTGTGTTGGAAAATAATTAGTTTGATGAGTCTCAAATTTGTAGATTTTACGTTCCAAGTAAACTGTCTAAACTCGTGATTGTAAAATCGCGGTAGTTTAACTTGTGTGAGTGTGATAATGAAAATACAATGTAAGAATTTTCAGAAATTTGAACAAACTTTTACATTTCATTAGTCATTTTCATTCGTTTAAATGATATCTTATTATTTTTCCAGTTGTTATATTTTTATCTATTATTATTACTAAGGTTATAATGGCCTTTGCGTTAGTTAGGTTTGATTGAAGTGAACAATTGGGGAGGTACGTGACAATTATAAACATGGCAAACAAGTGATACTACCCAAAACCTCGGGGAAGGTACGCAAATGATTGTTGTCTTTTCATGTGAGTAGTAGAAGAGAGCCACCTAGGCTTCACGTGAAAGTCTAATTTGGGTTGCATTATTTTATTATTAAAATAATATTTTTTTAAAAAAATTTAAATTAAGATGATTAGTAAAATAATAAAAATTACTTGAAAATGATCCAATCAAATTCTAAGAACATATAATATTTTATATTATTTAGTTTGCATTTCTTATGTTTTATATTTACTCATTTTCATTTTGTGCTACCAAATTTGACAAAGTTTTTTTTTTTTGTAAAAAGCATTGGGCAACAATCACACATTATCATAATAATAATAATAATAAAACTCGTTACAATGTTGGGCACGTAAGCTGATGTTGATATATGAATAATAACATCTAGGAATAAATCCAACAAAGCCATCGGCTGGTTTTATAGTCAAGAAAAGTTAGTTGGGAATGGTATTTCTTGACTTCCCTTTTATATTCACTGAAAATGGTTTTTTTTTTAATAATGTATGAGTATAAGTATAAATAAAAAAAGGATTTGTAAAATTTATTAGTTTACTTGGTTGAATTTTATATATTCATGTGAAAGATAGACCGCATAGAGTAATACCAACCAAACAAGTTGCCCCTTTTAATAAAAATATATACAGTATTAACCAATTTGGTGTCTTTTTTTTTTTCAAAGAAAAAGCCATGCCTCTCTTTCTTGAGTACTTGTATTTTATATGGGTTTTTGGGGGGCCATATGATTTCAAATCGTGGCGTCTGTTGTCCCTTTTTTGCTTCTTAACAACTATACTCTTGTGGGGGTACCCTTTTTGTTGCTTAACAAACACATGCTTTGCTCTTAACAATTAAATTTGTCCATGGCAGTTGGCCATTCATGGTCCCCCTTATCCATGTGCCCATATTGCTCATCAAACTCACAACTTTTGATTTCCCTACTCATTTTCTTGGAGTGAATACCCACTTAAAGCCATTAGAATTTATTAAAACTAATAAATAACAACTCGATTAGAACATATAATTTGTAATATATATGTTCTTTCATTCCCCACTACCCTACCTCAAAAACTTAAAACTTGGTCGGTTAAACTTAAGAATTGTACATAAGTTGTTACACGTCCCTTTCAAAACCTCAATCTAAAAATTAAAGCATCAATTAAGAACTCAACAATAATATTTAAGTTTCTGACACTCAATTTTTCTTGCATTATTAGCTGTTTAAAAATAAAAATCTAGACAAATTCAGTTTCTTTTAGGTACAATATATTGAATTATACCTACTTTTATGAGCATTTTTATAAGCGCAAATTGTGGGGTTGTCGTTTGATAGCATCATTTGGTGGTTTTATTTCTTTGCCTAAGAAAATTACTAGACTAATCGAATTCTAGGTAAGATTTTTGGCAAAATTAAGAAAATTCTAAGAGTCTAAAAATTAAGACATCTATAATCTTGACATAATTAATAAAAACGTACTTATATATTCTACTTATGTACTTGGCTGATTCAATTTCTCAATCGTGCTCTTATAATTTTGATGTTATTGAGTTATATTTAGGAAAAAAAAAAGGGAAACAGTAATAATATCAAAATTTTACACAGAAAAATCTTGATACATTGATTTCTCCCTCCCCATCCACAAAGCAATGGTTGGTGGCCCAAATCTTTGAAAATCTAATAATCTGAAAGAGTCAACATCAAAGTTTCTGGCTAATGAAACAGTGGATAATTAAGGTACTTTGGCAAACTGTCACCATTGTGATGATGAACGTGAGGGTCGTATGATGGCAAAGCAACAAGTTATTATTGGTTATCATTTCAACTGCTATTTTTTCTTACTCCTGGGGTAATTTTGATGACCAAGCAAAAACAGAGGGCTTAGAAAGAGCGTATGCTTTTATGATAGAGGAATATGCTGGTAGTTCTTACTTTTGGGCCGGAGGGTTTCGATTAACATGGGTCACTCTGTCTCTCGCTTTTAACTCTAATTTTATTTATCAGTAAAAGGTTGCGTTAAAATGATGAGATTTTTTAATGAACATGGATCAATCTGCCTTTAGATTGTAGCTAAAGTTATATTCATCGGTACGAGGTGGCATTAAATTGGCTCATGTCTACTAATGTTCCAAAATCACTTAATCACCCAAGTGTTGAAACACAAAACCATTCAACGAGAAAACAACTGAACAGATTGTTTTCCTCTGTAAATGCCTATAGCTCACTGACTTTGAGGAGTCTTCTCGTCTTTCTTCACGCTTTCAAATGGATAAATTGTCTTAGAACTTGAAAAGATGGTTCAACATGAAGCGAAGAAGCTTCAGGATTTCTGGGCGAATAGTTCGCAGGTAATGATATCATCCATGGTAGCAGACCTCCCAGCACCTAAGACCGGAACAAGGTTCAAGATGGAATCTCCATCAATTTTCATCCCTGAATTCATTACCACAAGTTCGTCAAACGCACTGGAAAACATGGCTGAAAGTGTCTTCATTGGCATGCTAAGGCTTGTCGGGAAGTATAGCCTCAAATTCTGAGTCAGAGTGCAAGCACAAAGTGAGCATAATAATGAAAACAAGAACTAGAAAACCAACAAGAAACAGTATATCAACATCAGTATCTAAGAGTCAATTGCACTTGCCGATTGCAGTGTTTGTGGGAGGAACTTACTGTTACATCTTCCCACGAGAAATTGTTTTCCACAATAATTTTATTCAGAAGATAAATGCAAAACCGTGATAGTCTTCCCATTTGCCCATCTGCCTGAGAAGTTTGACAATCCTTGCTCCGATTGGCATCCAGAGACTCAGAACAGATCCTTGCAGCAATATCACATGTGATAGATAGAATTACGGCACATATCTTTTCATGAACAACACACTTCTGGAAGCAAGACTCATGCCAGTCTGCATGCTGAAAACCCCAGTTACTGGGTGTCTTCATACAAGACAGGTCCTGTACAATTTCACTGATTGTTTCTGAATCACCGGTAACATAAAGCAGGGGCTTTATTTCCACAAGTGCACTGAAAATCCAGAAACAAATCAGGGAACAATTCACTTAAGCGCAATGTAGAACATCTTGAATGGTAAAATGATAACTGCATTGTTTGGCAAATTCATAATATTACTGCAATCAATTTCAGGCTCTATCCAGATTTGAGAAACAGAACATTAAATCAAGAAGATACTGCTAGCCTTAATGATTCAACATATAGAGATATGACCTCTTTGGCAGATTGGAGGCAAGGACAAATAGGAAAATGGGATCAAGAACTTTAGACATGCTTCTTTCTTTCAAATGCCAGACTCTCATTTGCTTTAGAAAAGCATCAAGCTTTTCCTGTATTTTGAGTCTCTCTGATGCCGCAATATAAGTCGAACAGTAAACAACAAAGTAAATAGCAGATGTAGATATTGAACAATTAAAGCACTTTGCCACAGCTTCACTGTTCTGTAGTGCTTGTTCCAGCTCTACAGTTGGGCCTCCATTGCAAAGAGTCATTGTGGGAGGATCAAGGCCCAATTGGCCAGCCATCTGAAGTATTTCTTTGTGCAAGGTTGCCTGAAAACAATAGATTGAATTAAATAGGTACACGACGATTTGAAAAAGACAGGAACATGTGATTTTATTGTATATGCACAGAATGATGGTAGAAAACATGTATACATAATCAAAGGTCTCCTAGGAAAAATTTTAATGAGTGTATGAGTACAAGCATGCGTCCATCTCAGTTCTCACTCAAGATTAAGCCTGGAAGCTAAAATTATCATTGGGAACTTCAAATGGTCCTCCATCAGAGAGCACAGAGCAAAACTTCTCTTGGCATCAAAGAAATTGTGCTCATGACACATACCCCAGTCAGACCAACTGTCAACATTTTTACAAAGATGGCATTGGTGGTGGCAGCAATTGTGAGAGTGAAGTTATTTTTGAAACTTTCATGCTTCTAAATGTTCAAAACAATTCTGGGACTAGTTTGCAACTACATCTGGAACTTATTTCAGCATCATTTCCAACAGTAGAAAAATAACACAGGAAAAACATTGCTAGAAACAGATGCCAATTGACAGAAGGTCAAATGTAAAAGCAAAGAACTTACTATTATACCTGACTATATGGTCCAATGCAACTGGGTGCCCAGCAAGAAATACTTTGTACATGCAAGACTCTTTTGCTTTGGTCATTTGCCACGAGAACCTCAATATATGCCTTTCCCAGACCCACTTCCAACAAAGGCAGCTCAATTGTACTGCGGGAAGGAACACCATATGGGCACTTCTCATGTGTAATAAATTTCACATATGTCTCATTTGCTAATGCAAATTCATTCATATCAGAAATGTAAAGATGTATATAGAGGACATGCCCCCAATCAAAACCATATCTGACAAGTTTTGATTCAATTTGCTTCAGTACAGCTCTTAGATCATCGAGCACTCCTGCCATCAGAAAAAACCTAAAACAATCAAGCACAAGGAAAAAAATAAGCAGAAAAAGCAATAAAGACTTGCACATGGTTTCCAGTGCATATGTATCATCCTAGTTGTGTTTACCTGCTGAAGTTTTTTGTGCTTCTTGCAACCAGCAGCATAAGGAAAATGTATTATCCTTCTTTGTCCTAGAAATGTTAAGTCTGTTATCAGTAACTTCAACTAAATTGGTAACCTCAGCTACGGGCAGGCACATAGCCTCGCAGCTTTCAGGACACTCTCCTTGCACTTCAAAAACTAATCCTGTTTTCTCCTGAACAGAATTCTCAGTTTCTCTACTGCCACGTAATGAGGCAGATCCTGCCTTATATTCCAAATGAAATGCCAAGGGATGTAGGACCCCTACTGGAGCTATGGAATTTGCGGAGTGCAGGACAACTTGAAATTCATCGAGCACAATTTGGGCATTCTGAAATTATAAACTTATTAAGTCCCAGAAAATGGCAAAAGAATAATGACCATGAGTTTTCTTACCACTAATGGTGTTAATTTTGATAACAGAATTAACAGAGAAAAATATTAAAACAGATAATGCTTAATACGTCAGAGGCATGCATCAGATACAGACAAGTGAAAAGAAAATGAATAACATACAAATGCAACCGAAAAGGGGAATGCATGACCAGAATTGTTTTCACAAGAATGAAAGGGAAATAGTGAAGGAAAAAAAATAGATAATAATTGAACAAAACTGATCAACCAAACAGTAATCTAGATGAACTTACGACGAAGAGAGGACAATCAAGTGTCAATGTTTCATACTCCCCTCCTTCACCACAGACATTTAGACCATATGACCTGCCAAAGACATGGCCAAATAGACAGAATAAATATTTAATTATGCTTGGAGTAAGCGGGGAACATCACGACATATAAGAGAAACTGAGGATTTAAAAAATATATATATATGGCTTACTCTTTCAACTCATGCAAATATGGATCCAAGAATGCTATTTCTTTGCCCAAGTGTTTTCCAGGTTCCAAGCCCATTGCTGCAACCTACAATGTGAGATGTTTCACTTAATATGCAATTAGTATATACATATAAGAAAAATGAGATTGTATTAGTTAAACTAAAACAGACTACAAGATGAAGAAACCGGATTTCCAATATTGACAAACTGAGTGCACATGTATGCCCATAAAAACATAAGTTTCTTACACGGAACACCAGTTGGCAAAATCTTTAATTCAGGGACTTCATAAAAACTAGGCCCTCAAACCTATATTCTATTTTTCATTCAGGACGACAAAGACTGTCACGTCATCGCCATAGCCAGCATTTCACAAAGATTTTAGGCAATATATGAAATGCAATAAAATATTTGCAACAAAGCTTTAAACTGGCTGAAATTAAATAGAAAACGGTATGTAAGGTCATATAAAAATGCTAATATCAAATCTAGTTAGTCATAATATTAAACAAAATGACAGAAAGAAGTTGCAAAGTCTATACTACTTAAATAAACAAAACAAAGTGGCCAAAAAAAATAAACCATACCTTAACTGTAATAGCTTTGATGCCATTTGTTATCTGGACAGGAAAAAAATGAAAACCTCTGATGAGATAGGCAATCTGAATGTTAATCAACTATCTCAAAAATGAAAACATTTGATGAGACAGGCAATCAGCATGTTAATCAACTATCTCAATCATGTTCATGAATTAGAAATTTACCATTTCTTGAAGGAGCATTGACTGGTCTTGTTTCCACAAATATGCCAGTGAAACTAACCCTAACCTAGAACATACACTTTCTACACGCAGCCTCTGGTAATCTGAAGCAATCGCACCAGATGATACAGCTGTGACAGAAGGTATTTGTCTTTTCACTTCATTTAACAAAATATACATATCTTCAACTTCATCTCCTGGAGTCATTCTGTAGCTAAGCTTTTGATGCCTAAATAGAAAACAAAGCACAAATCTATTGTGAAAAATTGCAAACATTTTCTGAAAGGAAGAATCTACGAATACAACAATTGCAGCTTTTCTTTCCCTTATAAATTTAAATAGAGAAGCTCTTAGTAAAAAAGAAATCAATCATAAAAGTTTGTTATATATTCCGAAGGTTTCCATTATTTAAACAATTAAATCTCTAAATGGGGCATTATTCCATCATTTAAGCAATTAAATCTATAAATGGGGCAATATCTTTCACATTTCTCAAGGGGCACAAGCTAGCATGCTTATAGATGCTACTTAACAGATTGCGCACTCTAGAAAAGGATATTAAAATTCAGAATCCATTCTTTTGGCATACTAGTCTAGCGCAGCTCATTCCATATTTGTTTTAGTAATTTTTAATCACATAATTCATAGGCACTAGCTATCAAATTAGTGAAAATGCAACTTACTACATGCCTACTCAATTAGCTATAAATATTCTAGTATTTCTAAAATAAGAAAATGTCAAGATCATAAATTGGCCAAGGTACAAATCACAAGATGGCACATGCATATGGCTATCCCAATACTAGTTAAAGAAAAGATTTGAAATTGCATGAAACAAAGACAAAATGATTTACCGCATAAAACGGCTTGCCTTGTGGATCCACGTATCCGCCTTCTGAACAAAGGCAATCCCATGCATTCTGCATAGCTCACAATTATCTGGTGCCCAACCTAGCAGGAGAAAGGGGGGGAGGCATTCAATAACCCCAATCATATAATAAACAAAACAAATAAGTTTTCACCAACATAAAATTTGAATGGCTTTTTAGTCAAAGCACTTTCTCGAAAACCACTCGACAACAGAACTTATCCAAAATAAACTTCCAAGTAATCAAAATGCTTTTTTACATATATTGTAATAACCGATTTAAAAAAGTAAAGAAATTTCCTTATGAATTTACAAAATGAACTTGCAGTGATATTTTGAGAAACCTTTGACAAATGGTTGGAAGTATTTCTTTGCAGAAGCACTGCAATATGCACCCTTACACAAAATCAATTTTCAAAAGCCGTTGTTCCTATGAAACTAAAAGCGCTTCCAATCCCAGATGCATTCACTTCTAAACTAAAATCACTTTTAAGTGAAGCAACAGTTCAGCCTTCTCCAAAAGGAAAAGCATTTTTCTTTTAGCTTAGAATAATACACTTCGAATTCTCAATGGCACCTCTCTACAATTAAAGATTCAATATGGATGTACTTAAAAGATAAACACAAAATTAGTTACTGACTACGAGAGACTACTTACAGTTTGATACATGTAGCTATCCAATTCATCAACTGAATCATCAGCCGGCATCAAATTCGCCAAAGCCACAATCTACACATTGCCAATAACAAATTACCATTACATGAAAATTAATTGTTTATAACAACAACAGCAGCAGCAGCAGCAGCAGCAGCAGCAACGGTAAGAAGAAACCTGGTGGCCGTATTGGATACACTTCATCATGGCGTAACAGCTGTCCTTGCCGCCGCTGACTAAAGCCACCGCCTTCATCTTCTCTTTCTTTGCCTGTTACCGCTGTTACTGTCACCACCAATTGCTACTCGCGATTGGTTTAGGGTTACTACTAGTACTACTAATCGGACAGGCTTTTTCGGTAATTCCACCTTGGTCCCCGAAGTTTGGTACAATCATAAATAATTAGCAACTTTTTCATGTGATGTTGCGGGTGACAATTCGTGCTTTTGGGTCTCTCTCTTTTTTTCGTTTGTGGTATCAAATTTAACAAATATAATACAACTTATTTATTATTATTTTTTAAAAAATAATAAATAAATAATTTAATAAATATTAAATATAACACAAACAAATTTATAACATGATATAAATATGACATGAATAATTAATTTAGTATTAAGTATATATATTAGTTATTTTTTAATAACTATATATGTTGATTAATATTATGTCATAAATAAGTACATTTGCTGATGTTTAATCAAATACAAATATGACACTATTATTATTCATGTGGTATTGTGTAAACCTATTTATTAATAGTGTTAATTTATATTAACATTAATTCAATAAAATCGTATCGCATCTATGTTTTGACATATAGCCTCATTGGAGTTGCAATACTTTGGGAACGAGTCAATTTGTTAAAAATCCTTCCTTTAGTTTAGGTTTTGTATCTTCTTGTGTTCGTAAGTAATGACATACTTTATCTTAAAGATATGTGTAGGATAGCTTAAATCTTTCTTCATACCATTTTCCTTTTTTCTCAAAAAAGTGGATTATTTGCATAGAATTAATGCTTGATAATGAGCAAACGCCACATGGCGAACCAATGAGCCAATATAAAAATTGTAAACCTATTAACTAAAAGCCTTATTTGGTATTGAGGAATTATAATTTTTAAATTATAATTATTATAAAATAATAATAATAAATAAAATAAAATGATTATAAAATAAAAATTAATATCGTATAATAAATATAATTTATTAAATAATAATTTTAATAAAATAGTTACGATATTATAATTTTTTAATAAGAAAAATAGTTGATCAAATTAACTTAGTTCTTAAATTACATTAGTTACTGTATATTAAATTTAATATTGTAATTTTTAAATTACAGTTGCCTCATTTTTTTACCAAACAGGACAAAAAATGTGAACAAAATCAAGATTTATATGAGTATTATCAAGTAATATACCTTTAATATGCTATCCATAATTCAACACGATTTTTTTTTTTTTTTTTGGTAATATAGAATATGAGCAGTCATCTCTCGGTTTCTTCTTCCATGGCGTAACTCCTGACCACGCACGAATTTTACAAGTTTCTCTTTTTGGGTTTTAACGGGCGCTATAGGTCATCCAATGGCTTTTTTTTTATTATTTAATTTTAGAAGATTGTTTAACTGATTTGATAATTGGTTAATTAAATTCTAACTGATTGGAATTAAATTATTATCTTAACTAATCTCTGATTGTGAATTATTGATTGAATGCAACAACACACATTTACGTCGCCATTGATGCTGTAATGCTTTGTAACAGCATTATAGAATGTGACGACCCTAAAATTTTAAATTTTTTTTTGTTTCAGAAAAAGAGTACCAAAGAATTTTTTTAAAAAGATATTACTGGAGATCATTACCAAAAAGAAAGACTAAAAGAGAAGTGATAGTAACTTTTCATGATAGGTGCTATTGAACTGATAAAAGAATAATTTCGATTGCCCAAATTCATTGAAATTTTTCTCCTCCTCATGTTGGTTATTGGAAAGTGGTACTCACCATGGTCAAACCCCGAATAAAGGCCAAACGACGTCGTTTGGTTATTTTTTTTTAATTACTTCACTTAAAACGACGTCGTTTTGATCAAGGAAAAATACTTCGCTGCTCTTGCTGTTTCTCTGTTGCTTTGCTTCTTCTTCGTTTCGCTGTTGCTTTCCTTCTTTATTTAATCGGGTGTGGGCGAAGCCCTGACTAACTACAATTGCTCACGATTGCTGCTTTCCTTCTTCTTCGGCTTTCCTTCTTCTTTGTTTCTCTACCGCTTTCCTTCTTTGTTTAATCAGGTGTTGAAATTTTTGTTTTGAAGTTGACACGAGAGTTCAAACCTAATCTCTCATCGTTGCTGCTGCTCCATTTCAAAATTTCAGCACCCAACTAACGAAATCGCTGCTCTCTCATCGTTGCCGCTTCTCCACTTGAAAATTTCAGCACCCATTGCCGCTAATTCACGGTATTGTCATCTTTGTCTATTATTTTGTCTCGGATTTATATGATTTGCCTTATGATTTCAAAATTTCAGCACCCATTAAACTACTTAAGTATCATTTGCCTTATGAATTTTGTTTCGGTGACTTGTAAAAGTTTTGGTGCATAAACTTTTCTACATGTGATCTGGCGTGTTTGGTCAGAGAAAATCATGAACCAAGTTAATGAAGAATGAATATAAGTCAGGAACAGCAGAACTGAAGAGTGGAGGTAATTGTGCTGTAATTCTTACAATACTTAGCAAAATTATAGTGAATGTTGTCTGTGTTAAGCTAATTGTGCGGTAATTCTTGCAAGGTTTCACTTTTTTTTTTTTTTTTTGTGTGTGATACTCTTTTTGTTGTTTAAAGTTTCATGCTTAAATTGGTCTAGAATTGCTTCCCTTGTAATTTTTTTGGGCTGGAATTGTTCTGAAATTGGTCTGGAATTACTCTGCATTTTATTTAGCTAAGCACTTGTCTATATTTCAATAGCTTCCCTTGTAATATTGGGCTGGAATTGGTCTGGAATTACTCTAGAATTGCTCGGCATTTTATTTAGCTAAGCTCTTGTCTGCATACCAGTGGTTCCCTTGTAATTTTATTGGGCTGGAATTGGTCTGGAATTGCTCTGCATTTTATTTAGCTAAGCATTTGTCTGAATGCCAATAGCTGCCCTTGTAATTTTATTGGGCTGGAATTGGTCTGCATTTTATTTAGCTAATTTTTTTTTTTTTGGGCAGTTTCTTCCCAACAGACTATTAATTACAAAATGTCATCCAACACAAGTGAGAATCGAAACTCATTGTAAATGTGTAATGTATGTGGTGATCAAATGAAATTGTTAACGTCACGTACAACAAAAAATCGAAATTGTAAATTTTAGATTTGTAAAGGATGTAAGAACTTTTAATGAGCGGAATATCGTAGATCTAGCTAAGAGAAAATAACGGAATATCGTAGATCTAGCTAAGAGAAAATAGACTTATTAGTTGAGGAAGTTAGGAAGTTGGCCTTAGAGATTGAGTGTTTGTTCATTAAATTTCAATTGTTGCATAAAGAACTTGAGCATATGTAAGAACGTGAAGTTTAGAGATGATTGTTCGATGACAAACTTTGAAGTAGACAAGCACCACGATATAATTTTATTAAAATACTCATGATTGTTGTATTATGCTTTTTATTCAAAAATTATTTTTACAATGGAACTCGAAAAGACTTGTAAACATATATAATAGCATTTTCATGTTAAATATAAATTTTTGAGTTGTTTGACTTAATAGAAATTAATATATTGGTTATGAAGTTATAATGTGGCCCCAAAATAAAAATTATATTGTGGCCCTAAAATAACTTTTTAAAATTATACTGTAGCCTAAATTATTTAAATATATCTATTTCAAAATTTAAACCAAACCGCTTATGAACCCCAAAAATTATAGATCTTTTCAAATTATTACTTAAAATGAACTTAGTTTTCGAAAATAATGAAATATACATACACCAAATTACATGATCCTCACAATAATATATAAAAACATAAGCTAATTTCAATGAACTTCAATCTCTTGGTTCATTAGTTGAAAACTCTCCTCGATTGTCGTCCTCGAAATTTTATTGTGATAATTGTTGCAAGTTTATGTGGTGCACTCCCCCATAAATTATCCACGACTGATAGTAAGGAGAGAAAAACACTAGCTGTGGGGGTGCTTGTTGTGCTAGTTGTACAAACAAAAAATAAATAAATGCAAATTATCAAATGACTATGAATGGGAAAACAACAAATGGAAAAAAAAAATATTATCATAGCTATATTACTTTCTTGTGTTGGGATTGAAATAGCCATCTGAGAAGATAAATCATACATCTCCAAGTTTTACAAAAGCAATAAACACATATTTAAAGTATAAATAAGATTAATTTAATACTTGTTTTTATTAAAGTAATTTAAATTACTTTTATAGTTGTGCGTACCGAAACATTGGTCGATTTGTGTTTTAGTTTCTTTGACAAGGTAGTCGACCTTTACAATGAGTTATCACAGGATCCTGTATGATTTCAGTACAACTTTCTGATCCATCATCAACAATTGTATCGTCATTGTGACATCTAATATTTAGAGATACATCCTCCATTGCTTTCTCGATCTAACCCATTCTATTTTTATGGCTTTCTTCATTTTTTGAAACTATCTCAGCAACATCATAAAAAGCAATGCACTTTTCTTTATATCGCTGATGTTCAATACTCGAACTCCTTGCATTATAACTGACTTTGATTTTACTATAGAATCTTTGCATATCTTTCCTCCATCTTCATATGATATACTTTTCAGGAAGCTATTTTATACGATTTTTGTGACAATACTGCAATGGCATGTCTGTAAAGATTTCCCTATATTCAAACATTGAACACACACAACGAATTTCACTATCATCTTTTTCATAAATGACTTTAAAAATATTTTCTCGACTAGTTTCATCATTTTCAATAACTTCATATTCTGATCCCTTATAACTAAAAACCTCATAATACATCTTATTCATTAGTTGCTATTGAAATTCTTGAAACTTTAAAATAGTGTACGCTTCTTCAATTTATTTCTCCATTGCAAAACTGATACGATATGACATCTATTAGCTAAAACACCTAGTATCTACTTGCCATTCTTTTTCAATTTTACTTTCCATTGCTTTATCATATTTTTCCACAAATTGCTTCAAAGTTATTTTTGAGTTAATATACCCATCAAAGAAAGCATTCATACTTTTACAACAGTAATGGTAGGCATTCCAGTCCAAAAAGTAGTTTTCATGAAACATGAAACTCAATGATTTATTTCCTTAAATAAACTATTTAATCACTGATTATGACCAAGATCATATTTATCTAACATGTCATGTCAAGCTTCCTTGAATTCAACAGGGATATGTTAATCATAAATAACATAATGCAAGGAAACTCTAATGACATGATATTCTACATACATTCTCAACTTCTCAAGCATTTTTTTTTTTTTTTTGTATATGCCACAAAACCATCAATGCCTAGTATTTGGAAAAGCAATTTCAATTACATTTTTTTATCGCTTTGTCTTGGTCTATAATAATTCCAAGAGGAGGAGAGTCAGACATATAGGATAGCCATATGTCAAATAACAACATAAATGTATCTGTATTCTCGTGTGAAATTAACCCACATTCTAACAAAATTTATTGATCATGATGATTTACTCCCATAAAAAGAGCAAATGACATGTCATACTTATTTGTAAGGTATGTAGTGCTAAACGTAACAACATTTTCAAAATCTTTATAGGCTGTCCTGCTCTGTGGATCTGCCTAAAATATATTTTTTAACCGACCCTCATCATCTAGGTTAAGACTAAAGAAAAACTCATCATTTTTTGTTTGTATTTTTTTAAAAAAATATCTTTGAATTGCAATAGCATTCCTTTCTCCGAGTCTTAATCGCTTCACTTTATCAATATGATTTCTAGCATCCCTTTTTAAAAATCAGACATTTTCATAGCCACCAGCCTAGATAACAATTGAGTTAAAACTTTGAGTCATTTTAATTCCAACTTCTTCGTTTATTTCAAGTTACTTTTTAACAAAAGGACTAATGGAATGATTGCATCGGTAATACCTAATCTTACTTAGACCACAGCATGATTGTGTTCAAAAATTAAATTTCCAATCATCCATTTTCCATTAACACAATCCAAACATTCTCTAATTTTAGCGTTGCATCCAATTTCCACAACATATGAGTAGATTTGGCTTTTGACTTGCTATTTCGCCCACAAGTAAATGTCACATATTTCAAATTCCCATAATTTCCTTTTTTACAAGATCTCCACATCACTGAGAATCTCTCTTGTAGGCTTTAGACTTTGTAATATTCAAATATTTTATCCGAACTATTAAAACACATCCCAACCTCGGGCTCAATAATTATTTCCACCAATTCCTCATTATTTTCTTTCAAATCAATCCCCTGTAAATCTAATTCCTCAACTTCATGAATATCCCCCACTTGTTCCAAATTATCCATTAACTGCAGCGATTGAAAATCATTCAATATATTATTAATTGATTATCACAATTTCATTAAATTTAGAAACAATAATTAAAAACAAAATGAAATAGCTCAAGCTTGTAAAATAATTGCAAACTCATAAAAACAAAATGGAATAGCTCAAGCTTGTAAAATAATTACAAACTCATATAACAATTGACTTACGAATTCATATAACAATTGCAAAATATTGTCTGCTGAATAAATGAATAATCTTGTCAATAAAACCAAGTTAATAGTTTTTGGTTGTAGGGAGTTATTATGCCGCATGCAGAAAATTTTTAACAGTTACCGAAATTATGAATTTGACTTGGTCATTTTTTAACTTCAATTACTTTCATCTAAAATAAACCATAATTGACTATTACCTAAATCCGAAACGAAGCAGCGGAAGCCGCGGCAACGAGATTTTTACAGAGGAAGCAAAAGAAGCCGCGAGGAAGCAGAGGAAGCCACGGAACGAGATTTTTAACTCACAGAAGCAGAGGAAGCTGCGAGGAAGCAGAAGAAGCAGCGAGGAAGTAGAGGAAGTCGAGGCAACGAGATTTTTTCAGAGGAAGCAGAGGAAGCTGCGATTTAGTGATTGTAGTTTCGGGAAACTACAACCGAGCAATTCAGTTTCAGGAAACTCGAACCATGTATCACCCCAAAATTAAAACTCGAAGCAAATTAGTGATTGTAGTTTCAGCAGCAATGGGCCTCTAAAATTTTCAGAAAAAGGAAGCAACGACAAGTGTTCGAGTTTACAAAAGCAAGCAGCACTCGTTAGGATTCGATTTCAACTACAAAACGATGTCGTTTTGTCCAGGGAAAAAAAAAAAAAACCAAAATAACAATGTTTCATTTAAATTCAGGGTTTGACCCAGGATAAATATCAGCACTCTTAATTAATTAACTGAAATTCACTCCTATTCTCATGCATGCCTATTTTTTTTCGATCCTTGCTCATTCAGTACTAGTATGTTTGTAGTCTTCCTCTCTTATTTTGAAGCAATATACCAGCAATAGTGAGATGTCGTTTGACATTTTTTTTCTTTGTATTTTTTTATCTTCATATTGTATTGTTCAATATATTAGATAAGTTTTTGACTCTTAACATTACCCTTAGCCTTGTTATTGCTAACATAAGGAATAAGCAAACTTGGGGTCGCAATGACTATTGTCAATTCTTGCAAGGGCGAGTTTGAACATGCAAAAGAAAATCAGAGAGGTCGCCGGACCGGCCTCAGAACATACCAAAACAATATGCATACCACCAATATTATTACATACGGATAGATTACTGTATTGAATTGAAATCTATATTGTTGTTCAAAGAAATCCAAAATTTTCAAAGCATTGCTTCTTCAGGTCTGTGCTCAACTCTAAACCTTGTCAGCATATCTGATAAAGGAAATGATTGTTCAATGTTCATCCACTCCTATGGTGAGATCAACAAAATTATCAACATCTACAAATAAAATTATCAACAAAATTTGAGAAAAGTAACCGGACAACTTATAAATACCCGCAATCCAAACTAAAATTGGTAAACAAATAACGAGCTCCAATACCTGCCCGCATGACTTAATGGACCGGCACACAAGTTATGAAAGAACCAACAACTAGATTAAGGCGACCCAAAAAATTGACAAATTGCATTCTTACAAATTGAAATAAAAAAGGAAAAATAATGTGATATTTGTTCAGCAATTTTCTAGATCGAACTTGATTATCACCTCTCAGCAAAACAATCCATGTGCAGGAACTTCAGTATGATGAGGCAGGCAGTGTGGTCCAATTGCAATAAGTGTTCACCACCTTGTGCATACAATGGCCTCAGAATTCTTTTCAGCTGATAAATCGAAGAGAAAAACGCAAGGCAAGCTCAAAATTTCCCCTGACCAGGTCATAGATGTCAGCAAAGCCCCATTGAAGGTTTGACCCTTTGAGTTGAAGATTTCTTGATAAGGTGCCAAATAAAGAAAAAGGATCTGATTCTTGATGCTTTTCCCAGGAGCACCTGTAGAGAAGAAATTGTACGCTTTCATTTAGTAACAAATTTCAGCAACTGCAGCCCACATGCCTTCTTTTTTTGTTTTTTTTTTTTTTGGAGGGGGGGGGGGGGAAGGGAGGGGGTGTGGGTTACTACAAGACAAAAAAAAAAAAATTCATAACATTTAGAGATCTTTCTGTTGCCATTTCCATGACATTTGCCTCTCCAGTTGCAGATAGCAGAAGATAGACGTTACTTCTAGTAAGCAGCAACAGAAACTTACCTAGTTAAATTCAGAAAGGAGCCTCAAGGGGCTCATCCCATACTTCTGCACTTCCATTGGAGGCATCTTCAACATCTTCTTCCATTGAAAGCCTAATGTATTCTCTATGCGCGAAGCGATCCCATTCTGTCAGTGTTGGGTTCTCTCGCTCCTGTAACATCAAGGCTGTCACCAACATTGACAAATAGTACAGAACTACCCACTAATTTTCGTCTAACTTTAGTCATGAATAGTAAGTAAAAGTTTAAAGTATAACATGTACCTGACGAATGAGAAATGGGTCACGTGTTTCGAAGGCCATAAATTTATTAAGGTTGAAAAGTATATTGAAAACGCTTCCTGAAAGTTTACAACCTTTCAAGTCACGCAGCGTAATATAGCTCTGATTCTGCCCAGAAAAAAATCCAAATATCAAAGAAAATAAACTATTTGATTAACAGTGCATTTGTGGCAAATAATCAAGGAAAATCTCTCCCTAGCTCCTAAGTCCAAATGGCCAATGAAATTCAGTATGCCCATCTTCTTATTAAGAACAAAGAAAGAATTTAAACAGCAGATCACCACACACAAAATGACTTCTACAAAAGACAGGTATTATGTATTACGTCAGAATGTAAGATGAATTCACCTTAAGATCTAGACATTACATTCTAGTGCTGCATGTTAGAATAAAATTAGGAAATTACTAACTAGAACCTAGCAGGCTAGAACAACTGATGGGCATGACAAGCCAATTTTCTTTGACATAATTTGCACCCTCAACATACAAGAAAGAAATATCAAATACCAAGAAACGAAAAGAATCTAAACAGATAAAAATCAGGAGAGTTACAAACTCAGAAAGGACAAACCTCTGGTCCAATCATGTCAATTATCTGACACAATATATCCTCAAAGAGCACAGGCTCTTGGGCCATACATTCCATTCGATGCAACTGCTCTTCGTAAAAGAATTGCATTTCATTCCGGGTGATAACTCCATTTCCATCCAAATCTATACACTTGAACCTAGCAAATACATAAAATGTCACAACTTAATAACAGTTGATAAACATACCTTCACTCTAACCAACCATGAGAAAATATATTTTATTGTCACATGTAGCAATGAAAAAATTCATGAGAAACAGAATTCAGAAGAGAACTTAAGAACTGATTCGAGCTATTTTAATGTGCATGGAAACTCATACGACTACAGTTTAAATTACAATTTTAGGACTAATACGTTGTACTATGACCATCCCCCATTTTGTAGAATATGCTTAAAAACCCAGGTTTTCTTTCTCTTGTAACTTTTAAAAACCCAGGTTTTCTTTCTTTTGTAATTTATTTCAATACAGTTTCTCAAATATCTATTGTTTGCATTTCTCTTCCTTATTTTCCCCATTTTGACAGGAAATCAAGATTCTCAAGTCTCAACACAGGAAAGAAACAGGCAAATCAGCACGACTGCTCTTCATGTAGTGTCTATTTTAATTATGCTTCCTTAACAATATTAGCTCTTTATAAGCAAAGCCAAATTTTCCATAAGGTCACGCAAGCAAGCAATCTAATGAGCAAAACATATAAGAGAAAATTCTGGGTAAAGATAATCATTAACCATCACCATGCAGGTAACTTCATATGATAAAATTAAGCAAGAACTCATTATTACATCCTTGAATTGGTGTATGAGTGAAACATACCAATATTCAAGACTAGGCTCAGATGACTTATCCTCCTCAGACAGTATGAAGTAGACAAAGTCTTCATACCCCATCTTCCCTTCAACCTTACTAGTGAACTTTCTAGGAATCTGGTATGACGTGGAAAGAAGCATAAATAACTATTATTGAATAAAATATAACTTTTCACACTACAAACAGGAGGTAATCTGGCCTCAAAAACAGAAGTCATCAACCTCACAAACCTGAGAAAATATTCTATCAACAATCCTGTATGTAAGCGCATGGTTACCATATCTGATGAGGTTCTCCTTGTCAATCAAGAAATCATGGTCCGTATCCAGCTCCCAAAACTTGCAGTATATGACATAAAAGTGCTCATAGGAGAAGTACCTTTCAGTATGATCACATAAGAAGGAGGTGAAAACATTGGAACCATAAGTAATATATATTCAAAGGAAATCTAAGTCAGTTTCAGTCAGTAAGCCTACCTTAAAACTTTGTTGATGTCCTCTTCTTCATCTGCATGTTGCATTGCATCAACTAAGTTGCCACGTTTCAGCTCCCTGAGGGACAGATGACCATTCCCAGATCTATTTATATAGTAAAATATTCGGTATATTACAGTTTCAGCTGCCCATTACAACAAAATTTAGAGTTAGAAGGACTGCATATAATAAATAACAGGTTCCAAACAAAAAATGATTAATGCCTATGCTAGTTTGTAATGAATTACAGAAGCTAGCTGTCATATGCATCACTTTTCTCTCAAGAAATTGCAAGCAACATCTAACACAGCAAGAAAAGTATTTAAGTGTAAGGTTAATCAATAGGCATCTGCCAAACCCATTCATCAACTGCCATGGCAATAAACTTGAAGATTCCTTATCAAGTGGCAGTACTATTTATAGTAACCTAAAAAGATAAAACTAATCAAATAAATTATCAAAATTGAGAAATTAATCTACAGCTGATTGGTTCAGTACGGACCGTATCTTTCCTGAAACTCGGGCGTGCTCTGTAAGAACTCCAGCCCTGGATGAGTGGCCAACAGTTCTCTAAGTACAGGTTTAAAATCCTCCTGTTATCAAGTTTGTGAACATTCTCAGATATGAAGTTGATACAAATATTAAACAAATTAAAAACAGACCCAAAAAGATGTTGACAGTGGTTTAATTGCTAATGTCAAACTCCATGGTATCATACCTTAAAATAAATTACTAAGCACTTGCATTATAAACTTTTAATTCAAAGAAAATGGAAAACATTTATAGCAAGGTAATGATGAAAAGAATTAAGAAGAAAAGCACCTGAGTCAGGTACTTGAGATCTGGCTGCTTTAGAATTGAGAAGATTTGGGTTGCTGAATCCATTGTCAACATGCTTCCATTGACCCAATAATCAACAAAAGCATCCCTGGAGAAACATTAGAGAAATCTTGAAGCAAAATAATAACACAAATGACTTGAAGAGACAACTCCACTCAACTGCAAATACAAGATATAGACTACAATGAACTTGCAGCAGAATCTACTAACAGCTTTCCATCCATAGCAATCCTTTTTTAGAACAGCTAGTAAGACAGTGTACTTTGAAATGGAAACAACGGTCTCAATTTGCACAGAAGCCAAATTAGTCAGAACAGTAAAATGAGTTATGAGCAGCAACCCCAGTTGATTACTACAATGCTATGAAGCGAAGGGCTAATCCCATCGTCATTGAGTTGACTACTTGACTGCAAAGAAAGGATAAGAGACTGGAACTGCAGATGCCAAACATAAAGAGCTCATTTCTGATTCATAAGTTTGCAATAACTATATAATTACCTCCCAATCTGTTTATTCAACTTTCTTCAACTTCAAATCCAAGTTACTCATCAAATTTGCTAGTTTAGAAGAATTTAATCTTAATTGTAACCAAAAGTAAGATTTTCATTTTTATATTTACAACCATGGAGACTGACGAGGAGAGACATGTCAATCGCCTGTCAAACAAAGACCAAACGTAACTTCCAATAACAAAGTGGAAGCATTTAGGCTGATCGATTTCCAGTATGATAGCGAAATTACAACAATAAGTTAAACTATCTGCAAAACTGAGATAAATAAAACCAGAACTTCTTGCAACATGTAGTAGACACTAATTTCCTGAGGTACAACAAAAATGCATACCTTGTCACAAGACCAGTGTTATTAACGTCAATCTTTCTGAAAAGAGCCGTAGAGAAAAAAGATGGTAACTTGCAGATTTCCTTAGTGACTAATTTGAATTCTGACATGCCAAAAGAAATGAAAAATTTTATGTCCCATTCCTCTATATCATTAATACAATATTTTATGAATATCTCACCTTGTATTTGCAGTCCATCCGAGTGACCATAAAAAAACTGATTAATTCGAAATAAACATTGTTCTTTTAGCTCATTTGGAGGAGGACGTCCATTCTGAAAGTAAAACTGCAAACATTAAATCTATATTAGAAACTTTTTACCAAATATTCCCTAAAAACAGAACTTCAGCAGAATAAGCTCAAAAAATGACTGCAATCCAGGAAAACTACAAAGAAACCAGATACTTAAGCCAAAAAACATGCAGTTTTTCAAACCTGGGGTATCAATTCTTTTGCTGGCTCACTGACTACTTTCAGAGGAGAACCTAAATTTGAAGGGCCGGCCCTCTGTTTCATCAGACGAGGGGAGCCAGATGTGCTCCTTGGTGAGAGTGGAGGTGCACTGCCAGCAGGAAACAAAGACGGTAATGAATTTGGGGCAGCATTCGAGCTAGAGGAGTTTGCAGACACATTCAATGGACCAGCCTTTGCGTCATTAAGCAATGATGTCACCTAGCCAATGAAGAAGCAAAATAAACAAAATAACAGTAGTTAAGATAATAACTCACTGATACTCATAATTCAGAGAACATGCAGCATTCCAAATATCCGCTTCTGAAGATAATTAATTTAGTAACAACAAAACAAATCTGCAGGTGCTAAATTGAACATGGGCCAGGCAGCTGACTAGCTGTTCAAATTTAATAACTGAATGTCACGTATTTTATCTGAATTGTAAACAAACAAAAGTAAGTCATATTAACAGATACAGTAAGAATTGTCATTTGTAACTGAAACCAGACACTAGATTTCAATTGAAAACATCAACAGTCAAGAATTGCAATCATATCTTCTCAATAAATCCTTTTAATATCCATTCCAGTCAACACAATGAAACTACGGCTTGGGACAATGGCATCAAGTACTTCATTCTCCACCTCGAAAGTTTTAATTTCTAGCAATTACTCACTCTCATCTCTTACACTAATTCTAATACTACCCAATAAACAATAAAACACCTATGTGCAAGGAACTCTTATTCCTAAAGCATGCTGAAAAAACCCCACTTCCAAAATTAAGGTGACTAGCAGACAACTATCAGATTGACTGCCATAAATAACACCAAGCAGAATCCCACCATTTTTCCATCACTTCAAGCAGAGATTACCACAAGTAATTTGATATTTCATCTTAAAATCAGAATCCAAATGGCCCTTCCCAGAGGATTGCTGCCAATTCTCAAATAAGTTTTAGGCTAAAATAACTTCTAGCAATCGAGATCTTGCCTCAATAAAGTTCCATTTGTCCTCACTTTCTTGTTTTCTAATAAGTTTTAGGCTGCCATAACTTTAGGGAAGGCGAATCTTGCCTCATTAGTGTTCTGTTTCTCCTCATTCCATGAATTCCAAGTTGCATTTCATTATTTTCCATAAGATATGCCATCGATTTCAATATCCAAAATTAAAATGACATTTTTTAAAAATCTCTGTGCCAGTCCACCAGCCTTAATAAATTAAACAACCCCTCTCCTTTCCAATATCCTGAGTTTCCAGTTACACTATTACGTTGCTTTGTAAGAGATTCACATCATATTTCATTGAAAGGAAACTATTATTCAAAGCCATCATTGTCACCATCGTTCCCGACAGACAGCAAATTAGCAACCAACCAAAATTAAGTTCTGTTTCTCCTCATTCCATGAATTCCAAGTTGCATTTCATTATTTTCCATAAGCTATGCCATCGATTTCAATATCCAAAATTAAAATGACATTTTTTAAAAATCTCTGTGCCAGTCCACCAGCCTTAATAAATTAAACAACCCCTCTCCTTTCCAATATCCTGAGTTTCCAGTTACACTATTACGTTGCTTCGTAAGAGATTCACATCATATTTCATTGAAAGGAAACTATTATTCAAAGCCATCATTGTCACCATCGTTCCCGACAGACAGCAAATTAGCAACCAACCAAAATTAAGTGCTACCCAAAACAGGAATACTAGTCTCTGACTCAATAAATTACCCAAATTTGTTATTAAATCATCACCAAAATGAAACAAAAAAAGTAACCAACTCCATCAGTTAAACCCAAATATGTTATCCAACTAGACCATAACGCGCACAAAACTCAAACAAAACCAAGCAGTAACAGTACTACCTAACAAATTCAAAATATGCCCATAAATTTGTTCCATAAAAAATAATTATATCTATTTTTTTGTGAAAAGAGTACCAGTTTATTAGCTTCAGGAAGCGAAAGCCACTGATCAAACAGCTTCTGCCCAAAGTCCGGGTTTGATTTGAATGCCAAGGGAGATAACTCCGGTAATTGCAATAACTCCGCATCCAAACACGCCACATCTCCGGCAACACTCTCCATGCTCGTCATCAATAAACCCAATCGATACACACATAAAGTTATACAGCGCGGTTTAACGCTTTAAGAAAAATGTAAAGCTTAAAAGCAACAGATTACAAATCGAAGCTCAAAAGTAAACTTCATTAATGTTTATAAATCTATTGTGATAAATAGAAATATATATATATATATATAGAGCAATTAGAAATGTAAAGATTTGAAAGTCGCGGGGGGAAAGAAACCCTAGATCTTTTAAGAAAATAAAGACATCGATTTTGGATTTTTCGATCTTTTCTTTTCTCTTGGAAAGAGTTAGCCAACGGTGAGGAGGTGATTGGAGAGAAAGAAAGTGAGGGAAAAAATTGAAAGTGAGATCGGTGCGGTTCAAAGGAAGATTTAATCCAACTATGAAAATTTTTAATTATTATATGCAGAGATCTGTTGTTGTTTTTGTTTCCAATTTTTATTTTTATAAAATGTATCTGAAAACAGAAAATGATAGAAACTTTAAAATGAAGAGGACACGTGTCCATGTTCCAGTAAAATTATACGGTGTTTGGTCACGTGACAAAAACGTGTGACGCGTACGCCTTTTTCTCGTTTTAGAAACTTTTTCTAGATCGTTAAAGCAAAAGTCAATTACTTGAAGTCGAAAGCTCTGTGGACTTCATTATAAACTCTTCAGCGCCAATTTTTCGTGGATATTTTCATCAAGATCCCTTTACATTATTATTATTATTTTTTACAAATGTTTCGTGGTGAGGTGATGACTGCCGGAATTGACCACACGATTCTTGCTGAGGCTATATGTTTTGGGCCACGATTAGCACAAAATGCATGGAAACTTTCGTTGATGATTGAATCTAATTGTTTGCAATGTGACATACAGCCGGTTTTAGTTAAAAGCTTATGCATAATTATTTTGGATAAATTTGAGATTAATCAGTTGCGTGAATACGAATATCAAGATTTTAGAGTCGACGTGTATCATGTGGGATTGTAAAATGTAGATTGTTGTAACTGAACAACACACAGAACAGCTTCCGATTAACCATGTGAAGCAACTTAGACAAGTTGGCTTGTGCTTTAGTGAAGTCTTGGCTACCTTCCTGTTGTTTGTTGCTTGTTCGTGACTTCTCCAGTAATTTGTCAACATAACATGTCGTGAAATAGTGGAGCATACATAAGAGGCCAATCTTATATTACCTAACTAATTGGTTTCAAATGTCCCTATGTCCCCTGGTTTTCAAGTAGTTTTTTTTTTTTTTTTTCTGGTGGCTACTATGAGTTTGAATCATAAGAGACAAAGGACGCTAAAAAAATAAAATTGTGCTTTGCCCATGTTCTTATCCTTTTTTTTTTTTCATTTTAAAAAAATGCTAATTGATTTCAAAGCTTGAAGCACTTAAATCTTAATTGATGTCCCTATACAAGAAGTATTATGGTCTTAAGATGCTCAACAATTCTCGGCACATTTTGGTATTAGATTGACACGTGTGATTTGTTTGAATGTGTTTGTAGTCCCCATAGATATTTGTGTATGTATATAACTTCTCAGGTGTGAATGCTAAAATATGGATTTCACGCATACGTAGTTTAAAGACAAAAATATATTGACTTTTGAACGCTAACAGACAAAGATTAATGCATTGAAATTTATGTTTTTCATTTTTTCAGCTGCACGTGTCCATATAATCTACGTAGGTTCTGTATGGACATAACTTCTTGATGATTATGATAAAGATATTCTGAGACCATCAATATAAGTAAGCATGCTTTCATTTTCTTAGGCATTGTTTGTATATAAATATGTTGTATATCTCATGTACAAGTTTTAATTGAGGGTAAAAATTTATTTAGTATCTATATTTTACGATGAATATATATTTAATTTCTGTATTTTTTAATACCATCTTAAAATATCTTTGTCATTAAATTACAGATATCTTTATTATTATTTTTTTGTTCCTTTCAACTTACATTTATATAATATTACCCTTACAAAATTGTTAATTTTTTTGGACACTAATAAAAAGAAAAAAATTGAATTGCCAATTTAATCTAAAAAATAGACAAAAAAACATGTGTATTAATTTTGGTGGATCACTCTGCTTAGGAGTTGATATATTAATTTTTTATTAATGTAAAAAAAATGATAATTTAATTTTCTATAATGTTAATTTTTTTGGGACATACATGAGCTTCTGAAAAAATTAATATCTATTCTTTTTGTTTTTGTTCTATTTTTGCGGTTAAATTAATAATTTAATTTTTTCATTAATATAAATATTAAAATATTATTTTAAGAGAGTAATATTATAAAAACAAATCAAAAGAAATACTAAGGACATCAATAATTTAATGCTAAGATGTTTTAAGTCATTTTTAAACATAAAAGAACTAAATCAATACCAATTTTAAAATATATGGACCAAACTAGTTTTGATCCTTTTAATTCAAACATAGCGTCAAATTAGACTGCATGTTTTATTGGTGAATAAAAATTAATGAGCCAGCTAATTAACTCCATACCATTTGTAGTCTTGTCGAATTGGTGGAGCAGATGGAGCAACGCAAGTGTTATTCTTGCGGATGAATTGATTTGATGCTCTCTGCAGACAAGAACCAATTTTTTACTGAAAGTGCTTTAGTTGTTGCTTCAGAATGTATATGTAGACTAGTGTTATATATTTCAAATTTTAGATTTAAAAAATATCTTAAATGATATGGTATTCATCAAATAGTTAGTGAGATAAAATAATTAATAGTTCTTTTGGATCCTATAAAGAATTATTAGCCACTCTGTTAATAATATATCATTGGAGATAAAATTTTAAAATATCTATCCCACTAATAACTGTAAATATTTAATTAAGTGAAATGACACTATGTGCTACAAGTTTCTATATATAATTCTGCCTACTACGTTTAGTTAATTTATGCTTTTACGCATGTGATTAAAAATTATGTAGAACTAAATTTAAGATAGTACGAAAAAAAGATGTTTGCACAAAATTTGCTGCGCACTTTAACGGTTTAGTTAAACGTTTTACGAGACTGTAAAGTATTTGTGTATATGAATCGGAGTTCCCTTTATTTAAATTTAAAAAAAAAATTGAAAAAAGTTTCAATTGAGTTTAACTAGACATAAAGGAGCCTTTTATTTGTGAATTGTCGGAGAAGAAACTACATTCAGAAAGAGTTTTAATTGGCAAAACTTAAATTTAATCGGCAAACTCTTATATTTTACTAAATCACGTGGAACGCGGGACTCAATCCAACAGTGTACTTACTTTTCATCATGACAGAGGGATTCTTAATTATTGCGGTATTAGAGAACGACATGAATATTGGTTAGCACTTTCAGTGGTAACACTGGGATAATGATTTCATAAGTTTATAAATTCGTCACGAGTGGCAAGTAATGTTAGGTCCCAGATATTATATACAAGACAAGTAAAATTAAATGTTCTTCTTAAGGGTGAGAATTACTATGAGTTGTTATTTTTCAGATAATTTTTATTAATTCTGAAGGAGCTATTTATTAGCTTACAAAATCAAAACTAATTCAAAACTAAATGCTCAATATCTAAACGTTATTATCATTAACAGATATAATCCCAACAAGACTAATTCAACTAGCAAAAAAATCTCAAACAAAGCAGTAACTAAGTTGGACGTGGCCAACACTCCAACATATCAGCATCTCATCAAGAACCACGTCACACTTCTTATGAATGATCTACATGTGCCCATGCATAGCCCCGCAATCTTGTATTAGGCTTAAATGACCTCCTGTACCTATCATTACCCCACTGTTGAAAATGATTCTTGTCCTCAAGGATAAAGGAAGGGAATTGTTTATTGAGCACGGCTGAATCCTACCATATGGCTTCCTCGACAGGCAGGTTCTTCCAAAGAATTAAGGATTGCTCAATTATTCGGCCACCTCTCCTCATCGACCTAGTATCTATGATCCACCGAGTATCACCCATAGTTTTTTTTAACAAGGAAACATGGAATGTGGGATGAATTTTTGAACCTTCGGGTAACCGAAGTTTGTAAGCAACTGAACCGATTTTCTCCAGAATTTCATAAGGTCCAAAATACTTGCTAGCTGGCTTCTGATGAGCTTTTTTGAAAACAGAAGACTGCCGATACAGATGAAGTTTCAAATAAACCATGTCGCCTTTCGCAAACTAAACATCACGCCTCTTCCTATCCGTTAACTGTTTCATCTTGCTGGCTGCCACAGCAAGATTTGTCTTCAATTGCCTCAGTAATTCATCACGGCTCCTTAAAGCTTGATCAACTTCATAAACCAGTGTGGATCCAATTACATAAATCGGAACAGTAGGTGGAGGCCGACCATAAAGAGCTTCAAAGGGAGTCATTTCGGTTGACACATGAAAGGTTGTATTATACCAAAATTCAGCCCAAGGTAAACATTGATGCCACTTGCGAGGCCATTGATTCACAAAACTCTGCAAGTACTATTCTAAACATTTGTTAACAACGTCGGTTTGTCCATCCGTTTGTGGATGGTATGCGGGGGCTCATTTTTAATGCGGTGCCGGAGAGATGAAAAAAATCACGCCAAAATTTGCTTACAAATAGAGGATCACAATCACTAATGATGGACTTTGGCATGCCGTGTAGTTTAACTACTCCTTCCACAAATTTCCCAGCGACTGTTTTGACAGTGAAAGGATGAGATAATGAAATAAAATGGGCATACTTACTTAGTTGATCTACAATCACAAAAATTGTATCGCGACCTTGTGAGTTTGGCAAGCCTTCGATAAAATCTAAGGAGATGTCTTCCCACACCTGGCTTGGTATCGGCAATGGTTGAAGAAGACCAGCTGGTTTTAACATATCAATTTTTATTTTCTGACATGCTGAGCATCGAATGATGTAATTTTGAATAGACTGGAACATTGAAGGCCAAAAGAATTGTTGAGATAACCTTTTATAAGTCCTGAACATGCCTGAATGACCTCCTAATTTTGTGTCGTGTGCTTCACACATTAATAACTCACGCAACTTTTATGGCACTACAACTCTCCCTTTATAAAATAGTAATCCATTTCTTAATGAGTAAGGACTCCCAGGCTGCGTTAAATTCTCATGAGTTATCTTCTAAATATATTCATCATCCCTGGCCACTTGTTTAATATCATTCCATAAAGAAATTTTCAGAATGAATAAGTAATTGAGAACTGGGCTATGTTGACGTTCTAGAGAGGGCATCCGCGACTTTGTTTTCCTTACTTGATCGGTATCTAATTTCATAATCATATCCCATCAATTACACTATCCACTTCTGTTGCTCAGGCGTGGCAATTATTTGCTCTAGTAAATATTTTAGGCTTCTTTGATCTGTTTGTATAACAAACCTCTGCCCTAATAAATAAGGCTGCCAAACCCTCACAGCTTCTACTACTGCCAATAATTCTTTAGCATATGTGGACCATTATTTTTTTGTAGTCCCTAGTGCTCTGCTCATATAAGCTATCGGTCTCCCATTCTGCTGTAACACCACCCCAATTCCATCTCCTGCAGCGTCAGTTCCTATAATAAACACATCCTGAAAGTTCGACATTGCTGGCACTGGAGTTTCTGTCATTGCCTGTTTGAGTAACTTAAATGCTGACTCCGCTTCGCTACTCCAAACAAATTGACCCTTCTTCAATAAATTAGTCAAGGGACGGGCATAGCCACGAAAAAACTTACGGTAGTAGCCAGTTAACCCCAAAAATCCACGCAACTCTGATATATTCTGAGGTTGTGGCCAAGACAGTGTTGCCTCTATTTTTCCAGCATCTACTTTGACTCCATGGCTGGTCGCAATGTGTCCCAGGTACTCAAGTCCAGATTGCCCATAACTGCACTTACTTGCTTTGATAAAAAACTGCTGTTGTCTCAAAATTTCAAGAGTCTGTCAAACACGGTTAAGATGGTTGTCCTAAGTTGGGCTATAAATCAAGATATCAAAAAAAAAAAAAAAAAAAAGACCAGGATAAATTTTTGAAGAAATGGCCTGAAGATATCATTCATAATTGCTTGAAAAGTGGAAGGTGCGTTGCATAAGCCAAACGGCATCACCAAATACTCATAATGGCCATTGTGAGTGCGAAATCCCATTTTATGAATATTTGATGATTTTACTCGTACCTGGTGATAGCCGGCTAGGAGGTCCAATTTTGTAAAATATGCGGCCCCATGGAGTTCATCTAATATATCATCAACCGTGGGAATTGGAAACCAATCTTTCACAGTCACCTCGTTGAGTGCCCGATAATCTGTACAGAACTTCCAGCTGCAATCTTTTTTCTTAACCAAGAGAACTGGCGATGAGAATGGACTGGTGCTAGGTTGAATAAGCCCTGAAGATAGCATCTCCTGCACTTGTTTTTTTTATCTCAGCCCTCTGAAAGTATGCATATCTAAAAGGTCTCACATTAATCATTTTAGCCCCCTCTTTGAGATTAATACAATGATCAATCTGGCGTGTTGGCGGCAGTCGGTTAGGCTCTTGAAATATTCTAAAAAATCTTCTAATACCCCTTTCATTCCCACGGGTGCCCTGCCATATAGATCCTCATTTGTTACTTGAAGACAAAGAGCAAAAATAGCATGTCCTTGTTTGATTTCCTTTGCCACCTCGGTTATTGTTGAAGCTTGAATATTCTGACTTCCTATACCATGCAACCTTCTCCTTTGATCCATCTAATCGAAATCTATGGTTAGTGACTTCCAATTGCAAACTACTGACCCCAATTTCTCTAGCCATTGAATCTCAAGCACCATGTCCAATCCCGTAATTAGTAGTGAATATAATGTAAGTTCAAATGGGATTTCTTGGATCGAGACTCTCACTTGCTCATGTTTTCCATGACATTTCACCTTGTCACCATTAGCAATTCTTACGGTAAATTTTTGTATTGGCTGGATGGTTAAATGAACCATGCTAGCTAGTCGCAAATTTATAAAATTATGAGTTGACCCGCTATCTATCAAAACGATAATATCATGCGACCCAATTTTAGCTTTTACTCTCATTGTTTGCGGTGCTGCCCAACCGGTTAAGGCATAAAACGTGATTTTGGGGCCTTCACGTTCCATGATCTCTATCTCAGGTGATGCCAATTCTACGCAGTCTTGCACTTCGTCCTCAGTTTCCATGATCAGTAGTTGGGCTCTAGTGCATTTGTGACTAGCTGTGAATCTCTCGTTGCAATTAAAGCACAATTCTTGAGCCCTGCATTTTTGCATTTCTTCCCAAGAAAGCATTTTGAACGGCCCTGCAGGTGAAGCCTTATTATTTGCCATTTGAGGAGATACTGCACGGTTAGAAAATGAGAGTCTGGTCAGTTTTTTTTATTTTTGTAGCTGTTCATCTCTCATTCTAGCTAAGCTAGTAGGTTCCTTGAAGGTTCGTGGACGGAACAGCCGTATCTCATCCGCAATCTCCGACTTCAATCCCCCCTTAAACGTGCCCACCAATGCTTTTTAAGTCCACCTCTGAACTTGATTTCCAAGCCTTTTAAACTCCCTCTAATAATCCCGAAGAGATCCTGTTTGTTTGTGATAGGTCCCAATCAAAACTATTATTTTTTTATTGATAAATGTAGTATTCTACTTAGGGAAAGAATAGACCACAATAATTTTAGTTGGAATGAGCTTCCTTTATTAATGACTATAAAAGAGTTTAAATACAAATAGTAAATAACAATTATTCCTAATTCTTAGATCACATCTCTAAAAAATAGGTACTAACCGCTAATGATAACAAAGCAGCCGAAAATTATGAAATAACAATTACCGGACCTATTCTTAAGCAAGCTTGTGGGCATGATTAACAACTTAGAGCAAATCCTTCGCAAACAAAAATCTAGTTGCATGGCTCATGCAATGCACGTTAGCAAACAAGAATCTCTATGCATGACTCATGCACTCTTCGTCCCATGCATGACAGCCATCAGTCAAAATACTTTGGGTTCTTCACGGGCTTCCTTTGGGATCTTCTTGGCTTATCAGTTTGATATGAGACAAAGCTTCGTCAAAATCCTCTCCCTCTGTAAGCCTGAACCTTGCCCATAGTTCCTCCATGAATATTTCCCATGTCACAATTGTCTTTTCTTCCCGATAAGCCTTTTTGTAGCCACTGCCACTATTGATTCGCTTCACTCTCTAAATAATATGATGCCAATGCTACCTTCTGTTCCTCCGTCGTTTCCTGGTACTCAAAGATCTGGCTAGCTCGATTAAACCACTCTGTGGGGTCATTGCCTGCATAGCGAGGAAATTCTAATTTTGGTGCTCGTGATTGGAAGAGCTGGCGTCCTCCCTCACTACTTCCTCGATCAGGCCGTGAAGATGCAGTATTAGTGTTACTCATGGTGCATCAGTTTGAAGGCTAGCACTTGATGACCCTTTGATCGAATTGATCGAATCTGCAAGCTTGAGCGTGATAGCTTCAATAAGCGCCAATTTATCATTGATGCCTAATTCTATGCTCTGGACCTTGTCTTGTAATTCCCCAAGACTTGATTCCACACGCTCGATACGCTCCTTGTGTGTTGTCATTATGACCTTGCTCTGATACTAATGTTAGGTACTAGATATTAGACACAAGACAAGTAAAATTAGATGTTCTTCTTAAGGGTGAGAACAACTATGAGTTGTTATTTTTCAGACAATTTTTATTAATTCTCAAGGAGCTATTTATTAGCTAACAAAATCAAAACTAATTCAAAACTAAATGCTCAATATCTCCAGCCATGAAAATAGCTAAGACACGTTATTATCATTAGCAGATATAATCCCAACAAGACTAATTCAACTAGCAAAGAAATCTCAAACAAAGCAGCAACTAAGCTCGACGTGGCCAACACTCCAACATATCAGCATCTCATCAAGAACCACGTCACACTTCTTATGAATGATCCGCATGTGCCCATGCATAGCCCCGCAATCTTGTATTAGGTTCAAATGACCTTCTGTACCTATCAAGTAACAACTATGACCCAAACGCTGAGATGTCCGATTTTGCTTGTAGATTAAAAAACCTTGGCAATGGCTACATTGCACATCTTTCTCTTATTCTTTTTGCTCTTCATCACTTCATGGCATCGCAACCAGCATACCAGTTGTTAAATTCCAGTGTTAGCAACGGCGGCAGCGGCAGCAGTGTACCAGTTAAATTCCCTTTTCAAATAATAAACAACTTGGAGAGCTTAAACCCTCGTTGTAGGTACCCACGTTTTGAACTCTTATGCTCTCGAAACAAAACAATTCTCATGCTGCCACAGTCAGGACTCTTCACTGTCCGCAGCATCGACTACAACTTGCAAACCCTGGACGTCAACGACCAACTAAACTGCCTTCCGAAACATTTCCCGAAACATTTCCTCTACAATTTCAGCCTTGAGGATTCTCCTTTGGATCCAAAAAATTACGCCAAATTCACGTTTCTCAATTGTTCATCATCATCATCATATCATCAAATCATGCGTACGAGTACCACAGGTATTACAATGAAACAAAATTGCTGATATTGCCAATGCCAAGTTCTTGTGAAGTGATCAGAGCAGATGTGATGGTCCGGTTTCTGTGGATAGTGGAATGGTCTTGAAGATGATATCGATTAAGTTGAAGTGATCCCCATCGTGCACCCTGTGAATATCGTGGTGAGGTTTGTGGGTTTACCAATGATGACACCAATCTTGTTGTTGCATGCTCCAACTAGGGTAAGAGACATTCCCTCTTCAAACCGTAACCCTAACAGTAGAGATTCTCATCTTTTGTTCTTGGGAAGCTGATTGAGTGGTTTATGATGATATAAATTTCGCTTAATCTTCAACTTTCGAGCTACTTTTTAGTGTGAGTTAAGCTTCCGAGCCAAATTTATACCGCATTATGTTACTATAATAATATTAAAAAATTCATTGAACGATAATATTTGATTTAATGTGAACCGAATGAATTGTACATAGCAGGAATGACTGGAAATAATTAGTAGAGGATAATAAATAAACTTTTAATTATGAATTAGACCCATAATTTTTTATAATTTTTAGATAACGTTTTTAATTGAGCGTTCAAATTCAAGTCATGGTATTAGAATTTATTTAGTCCTTGTTGAATGTGGTAGAGAAAAGTGAAGAATAGTTAACACATGCTTTGTTTTTTTTTTTTTTTCCAAAGGTCAAATCTATTAGTATTTCGTTTAACATTTATACTTTACTCTTGTATTTGGAAGTCACATTTTGAATGTTTAACAGTTGTAGGTAAAGAAAGTGTCAAATATGATGCCATTATCATTGGGGTGGGATTTGGAACATCAGGGGCAGTGTTCATTATTGCCCTTGGATGTTACCTCTGCGGCAAGGTTGGCACTCATCATGATCCTCAGCGAAACCGGTGGCAGCAACCGACCACCGAATTATCAACCTCAACTGTGGTTGCGGGTCTCGACAAGCCCCCCGTAGAGTCCTACCCCAAAACTATAGTTGGTGTAAGCTGGCGGCAACCAAAGCCAAATGACAATACTTGCCCAGTATGTTTATCTAAATATAAGCCTAAGCAGACTCTAAGGACGATCCCCAAGTGCAACCATTACTTTCATACATATTGCATAGACAAATGGCTTAGAATGAATGCATCCAGTACTATGTGTCGCAATTCGCCTAAGGTTTAATTCTTCCTTCGTGTGATCACTTCATCATCTACATGAACATCTTCACTTTCTTTTTCTTCAGTATTACGTGCCTGGGTTTCTTTTTTGTGTAAAGTTAATACTACATTTCTTCTTGTGAAATTGATTGCATTCAATTTTATTCAATATTACAGGAAAAAAATGTTAAAATGAGCTAGGGACCTGTTAATTAATTTCCATGATGTTATACTAAACACTGAAAATAACTCATTTCGAGACATTGATTTTTGTAGAGTTAGTAACATAAGCAAATTGCACTCAAAAGTTTTAGGGACAATATCTCCGGGGCCGGATTCAAGAAATTATCTCACAGGTGTAACATTATAAGCAAAAATCAATTGAAAAGAACATTCAAATCGATAAACTTGAGAATGTACAAAAAGAATTTTATTCTTAAATCTTTGAAAATTGAATATTTGATGAGATAAAGTTATGGGAAGAATTTTAAGTTGGACATTTTAATGGTGAGGTGAAAAAGAGGATTCGATGTTTGATAAGGGAGACATAGAGTGTGTTAGGACAGAGGTTGGATAACTTAGCTTAAAAGTTCAACAGTCAAGTGTTTGATAAATCCTCACTATTATTATTTGAAAGCTATATTGATATGATTTTTCACTTGTATAATAGAGAATCTATTATATCTCTAATAATTTTATTAAAATTTGTACTTAAAATTTATATTTATTACATATTATTAATTTTTATTTCATAAATATAACTTTTTTTTAGAACAACTGTAACTTAAAAATTACAACAACTTAATTCCAAATACACCCATACAAAGGGTAAGAAGATGAAAAAATATTTTGTAATGAGTTCATATAGCATCACATCTAAGACACACAAAATTGACCCATTAAAAAATAGTAGTTCATAAAAGGATAAAATCTCGTTTAATCCATATATTTTGAGATTAATACTTGTTTAGTCCTTATATTTTTAAACATATCTTAAAACATCCATGTTATTACTTTTTATTTCTTTTGAATTATTTTTATAATATTATCCTTTTACACTGATACTTTTTTCATTAATAAAAAGAAAAGAATTTAATTACTAATTAATTCTAAAAAAATAAAATAGAAACAAAAACAATATACATTAATTTTTGTGGAACAGTTTGCCAAGGAGTTAATATTTTTTTATTAATGTCCAAAAATATTGATTATTTAGTTTTTAAAATATTATTTTTTGGAGATACATAAGCTTCCACAAAAATTAAGATATATTTTTTTTGCTTTTATCTTATTTTTAGGGTTAATATGGTAAATTAATTTCTTCTTTTTATTAATGTAAAGAAAATAACATTATTATAAGAGAGTGATATTGTTAAAACAAGCCAAATGGAGCAAAAAATAAAGGTAAGGGTGTTAGTAATTTAAGGGTAGGAATGTTTTAATGTATTTTTAAAAATATAAAAATTAAAAGATCATTAATCTCAAAATAAAAAAGATTAAACGATTTTTTACCTTTCATAAAATTATCCCCACTAAAATATAATTTTTCTTTAAATTTATAAAAAATTAAGAATTTATTTGAGAGCATTTAAATGGAGATTCCTTTCTAGTGCGTCAACTTCCTACTCTATGTCAAGAGTATACCGACCTTGATTATCACATATTGATTGAGAATGAATTTTAAGCATATAAGACTTGTGCAACTAATGACTCTTAAGCTAGTTTTAAGTATGAGCTCTTAGACTCATGTTTTTCTATATAATGTTAGGGTAGGGATCACCTACATTACCTTATCGTGAGACATGCACAGAAATCAAGGAGTTTGACTTTCAACAATGCTTAGACAAGTTTATTACCTTATGCCATGCCTATAAAATTATTAAGAATAATCTAATTATTTTAATATATCATTAATGGTGTGTTTACTTATAAAATTGAAAAATTGAAACACAAAATAAAAATAATTGATGGTATTTATTAAAATAGAATGGGGAATGAAAATAAAAAATGTTATGCTCACATATTTTTAGAATTAAGGAGTGGAAACTTGATTTCCAAGAGGAGAATGAGAATCAAATTCATATTTCTTAAACCCGCCATTTTATCCCACTCAAATTTCATCATTTCATATTTTATCTCAATTAAAATATTATTATATTATTGTTAGTAATAATAATAATAATAATAATGAAAATTACAATAAATAGATCATTGTGTTTGGTGAAAATTCTAGCTTTTCAAATTTTAGACTAGTGTTATATATTTCAAATTTTAGATTTAAAAAATATCTTAAATGATATGGTATTCATCAAATAGTTAGTGAGATAAAATAATTAATAGTTCTTTTGGATCCTATAAAGAATTATTAGCCACTCTGTTAATAATATATCATTGGAGATAAAATTTTAAAATATCTATCCCACTAATAACTGTAAATATTTAATTAAGTGAAATGACACTATGTGCTACAAGTTTCTATATATAATTCTGCCTACTACGTTTAGTTAATTTATGCTTTTACGCATGTGATTAAAAATTATGTAGAACTAAATTTAAGATAGTACGAAAAATAGGGTCTGTGTTTGGTACAACTGTAATATCGTATCACAGTTATACTAAACCGTTAGATGCATGGAATAAAAAATAATTGAGAATCCAATGACTTAAATCAATTGTGGTACGGTACCATAATTATACCGAACGCAAATCCCAAAAGATAATTATATGTAAGTTATTCTTTTACGTAGATGTTTGCACAAAATTTGTAGCGCATTTTAACGGTTTACGAGATTGTAAAATATTTATGTATATGAATTAGAGTTCTCTTGATTTAAATTTTTAAAAAAATTGAAAAAAGTTTCAATTAAGTCTAGCTAGACATAAAGGAGCCTTTTATTTGTGAATTGTCGAAGAAGAAACTACATTCAGAAAGAGTTTTAATTGGCAAAACTTAAATTTAATTGGCAAACTCTTGTATTTTACTAAATCATGTGGAACGCGGGACGTAATCCAACAATCCACTTACTTTTCATCGTGTCAGAGGGATTCTTAATTATTGCGGTATCAGAGAATGGCATGAATACTTATTAATATTTTTATTAGTAACACAGGGATAATAATGGTTGTGATTTTAAAAGTTTGTATGTTTATTTAATTATAATAAATATTTTTTATTAATAAAATAATTAAGGTATTTTATTTAAATATCTTATTTATATTAATTTTTGAGTAAAGTTTATTTAATTATATTGTATGTATTTATGTGATCACTTTGTAGATTTACAGAAAACATAAATACTAGTTATCTTATGATTTAATAAATTTAGTTTGCAGTTAATAAATAAAGTTGGGTACTTTATTTAGATATAAACTGTAATAAATTCATTGAATGATTTGTATTAATTATGTATGAATTTATTGATGTAGTACGACTACATTGAACAGGATCACATATGAGATTTAATTAACTTTATAATAACTGTCAAACTTATTAAATTTCATAGGCATTGATTTTATTATAATCTTAATCTTGAGTTAGTTATTATATCATGATTATGGTTGTCATTTCATTTGAGTTACCAATGGGCATGGCACATATTTGTAGTCAAGATTATTCGGTATTTTGGTGGGAGCAATTATAAGTATTGAAGTTATAGATTAACAATATGAAATTTGTACAACACATCTCTTGATGGGTTTTCGATATTTGATCATAGAATTCTCTGACCAGAGTGTATTAACATATTTAATATGTTGAAAATGATCATTAGAGAAAACCAATAAGTCTTAAGGAATAAAATGTTATTAAATTGATTGGACAATTGAGATATCAATTTAATTAACAATGTGGTGTAAAGGATTGTGCAGTAAAGAGATCAATGTAGCTTGGGATGAATTATTATTCAAGTTTACAATTATGGAGGTCAGTTTCAATCTTATAGTAGAATAAAATTAGAATTAAATAATTAAGCTAGTTTAATTACAAGCTTAATTATTGTAGCCACTATTGTATGTTCCCAAATGATCCCTGGATTAGCCATTTAATTGACTACACCACTACTGGACTCAAAAATAAGAAAATTGGCGTATTAGATGATAAACCTAAATATAATATTTGTTAAGACCCTATGTGTTATATTTATATGTAAATGGGGCCTTGTGATATTTTATAAAGTGAGCCCTAACGTGGTTACACTTTATCTCCAGTTTTACGTCAGTGGAGAGGAAAAATATTAAATTCAAATATTTAATATTTTGAATTAATATAGGAAAAGGAAAACACATATTAGAGTTTTAACTTAGAAATATTATAAGTTTTCTTTTTTCTAAAAAAGGTAAGAGACACCTTTTGAGAAAAACACTGAAGAAAAAGAAACCAGTAATTTTTTGGAGTGGTGAAACAAACGCCCACACGTTCAGTGCAGATCAAACTTGAGTCATTGGAAGATCGTTTAGTGGCGAATTTGTTGCTTCCTGTCATTTATCTTCTCAAAATCATTAAGATATGATTTTCTAGATTATGAATTTCTTATATATTATATGAGATCGGTGCTAAAATATTTTTTATGAGAAAAATTATGATTTTTTACGAATAATATTTCATAAGTTTAAAAATTCATCATGAGTGGCAAGTAACAACTATGACCCAAATGCTAAGATGTCCGATTTTGCTTGTAGATTAAAAAACCTTGGCAATGGCTACATTGCAAATCTTTCTCTTGTTCTTTTTGCTCTTCATGTTATCACTTCATGGCATCGCAACCAGCATACCAGTTGTTAAATTCCAATGTTAGCAACGGCGGCAACAGTAGCAGTGTACCAGTTAAATTCCCTTTTTAAATAATAAACAACTTGGAGAGCTTAAACCCTCGCTGTAGGTACCCATGTTTTGAACTCTTATGCTCTCGAAACAAAACAGTTCTCATGCTGCCATAGTCAGGACTCTTCACTGTTCGCAGCATCGATTACAACTTGCAAACTTTGGACGTTAAGGACCCACTGAACCATCTCCCGAAGCATTTCCTCAACAATTTCAGCCTTGAGGATTCTCCTTTTGATCCAAAAAATTACATCAACTTCACGTTTCTCAATTGTTCATCATTATCTGTTGGATTTTTTAATCTAATAATGTTGAATCCTTAATCCAACGTTAGGCTTCTATGTGAATAATTATGTATTGCAGATTGTCATATAAGGTTAAGCCCAATTAAAGTGATCAATTAAGATTTTTTTAGTATTATATACTTTAATATATCTAATAGGGTATAGGCCTTTAATGTATAAAAACCTAATAGTATTCTAATTTTATGATGGACAGAATGAGGAATATTCAGTGACAATAGAAAAATGTTTTTTATATAAGTGGTTATGATCCCCAAGTCATACATATCATTCTTTCTATTCTTTTTGATATCCTATCATTAGAGAGAGAGAGCGTAGAGAGAATTAAAGACTCTTTAGGAGCACGTGTAGATCTGGAAAGTAACCACACAATCTTAAAGATTAATTTAGCATTATGGATTCAGGTACACTTCTACATAATTTTGTTATTGATTATTAATGATATAACATGATATTTCTGAGTTTTGAAAACCTAAAGCTTTCATGGCTTATATCATAAAGCACCCTAAAGCTTTGAAAATTTTGTTTTTAATTAAATAGTTATAATATATTACATTTAAATCCTAAATATGCTTAAGCTTAATGAAATTCAGTGTTGGGCTTGAATTTAGACTTAATGTAAAGAAATTAAAGGGGTTAACTTAATATTTATAATAGTCCATTAATAATTTAAATATTAAATTAAGCCCATTAAAAAAAAGGTTTGGTTGTTTGATTGGTTTTGTCCGGTTCGACTCAGGCCGAACCGGTCTGATATAGAACCGGTTAATGGTTCGGACCGATCAACAGTTGATTGTCGACTGGTCAAAGTTTGATTTTGACCTAAAAACTTTTATTTTTTTATTTTTTATATTTTTTGGGTAATTTTTTTTGTATAATTTTAAATTCAAATATTTGTTGGTTTATATGTATTTTAAAATAAATTACTTAAGCAATATGTCACTAAAGTGACTTCTCTTGTAGAAATTAATTTATTTTAAAATATAAATGATTTTTTGTATATTTAATTTCTTTGAATATCGATCGGCTCAAAGTAAGGCCTATATTTAATAGGATTACATGTGCACTTGTGATAATAAACATATGATGATTATTTGGTTTTACATATAAGCAATAAGTTGGCCTAAAGGAAGATTATTTTGACATGTTCTTATTATCAGTGTTTGGTTATTATATCAAGATATCACTTACAAGTTAATATTTTGTCCAAAGATGAAATATTAATGGAGTGTCCGGTATCTTGAGATGAGATTTACCTTTATTTGAATTTATTTTTGTTTAAAGACTAATATGAGCTTATTTTGTTTGTTGTTCTCTATTTAGTTATGTTTGCTGCTAATATTACTGCCAACATCAATTCAATCCCTGTGCTAAATGGCTCTAACTTCAAATCATGACATGAGAATCTTTCAATAGTTCTCGCAGTCATGGATTTTAATCTTGTGTTAAGGGTTGATTCTTCCCCACCTCTTATGGATGAAGTACCCTTGATGATAAAAGAAAAATGGAAAAATGGAAGAGATCAAATCACATTTTTATTATGATCATGAAGAAGGTTATTTCAGAAGCATTTAAGGGCTCAATCATTGAAAAAATAATCACGACTAAGGAGTTTCTTGCACAAATTAAACAAAGGTTTGTCAAGAACGAAAAGGTTAAAATTGGTACGCTTTTGACAAGTCTCATTTCAATAAGACATAAAGACAAGAGAATGAATAAGGATAAAAAAGCTACAAATACAGTACCTCAAAAGAAATAAAAAGACAAGAAAACGAATAAGGATAAAGAAGCTGCAAATACAGTACTTCAAAAGAAACAACAAAAGAAATTGGATGATCTAAAAGTCACTTATTGTTTCTTTAGAGGAGCTGAAGGGCATAATTTGGTTTGTTCTGATGTTAATTTAACTGTGGTACCTAAACACACGTGGTGGATAGATTCTGGTGTAACTGCTCACATTAGTGTGTCTATGCAGGGTTGTTTGAATTGCCGAAAGTCCAATAATAGTGAAAGATACATCTATGTAGGTGACGGCAAAAGGGTTGAAGTTGAAGCAATTGGAAAATATTGTTAAAGATTGAATTTTACTTAGATCTCAATGAAACATTTTTTGCTTCGTCATTTAGACGAAATTTGATTTATATTTTTGTTATGGAAAAATTTAGTTTTTCTTGTTCATTTGAGAATGAAAAATTTAGTTTATTTCATGATTCAAGACAAGTTGGTTCTGGTTATTTATCATGTGAGGATAGAATTACATCATTTAATGAATCTCTGTAATCAAGTACACGAGGTCTAAAAAGAAAATTAACCAATGAGAATTTGGCTGTATTATGGCACAAGAGATTGGTTCATATCTCTAAATAGAGAATAGAGGGACTTGTATCAGATGAAATTCTTGACTCTTTAGATTTCACAAATTTTGATATTTGTGTTAACTGTATCAAGGGAAACCAAACTAATTAAAGGAGATTTAAAGTCAACAAGACTTTGGATGTCATAGAACTCATACATATATATATTTATGGGCTATTTGCTAAATCTACTTGGAATGGTCAACAATATTTTATGACATTTCTAGATGATTTTTCTAGATATGACTATATATATCTCCTCCATGAAAAGACACAATCTCTTGATTCGTTTAAAAATTTTAAGGTTGAAGTTGAGAATCAACTTGGCAAAAGAATTAAAAGCATTACATCTGATCGTAGTGGTGAATACTATAGTAGATATGATGGCTTAGATGAATAACGTCAAGGGCTATTTGCTAAAAATACAGTGTAGTCCCACAGTACACTATGTCGGGTTCGCCCACTGTGAATGATGTTGTTGAAAGACGAAACAATACTCTTAAGGACATCGTGAGGAGTATAATTAGTCATTCTATCTTACTAGAATCACTGTGGGGAGAAGCACTAAAGACCGCAGCATATATCCTTAATAGGGTTCCAACTAAAGCAATTACCAAAACTCCTTATGAGCTTTAGATAGGAAAAAAGCCTAGTTTAAAGCACTTACATGTTTGGAAATGTCCAACTAAGGCAAGACCATATAAGCTTAATGAGAAAAAATTGGACTCAAAGACAGTAAGTTACTATTTTGTTGGATATTCAGAATGATCAAGGGGGTGTAAGTTTTATGATCCCATGACTAAGTTGATTTTTGAATTAGGAAATGCTCAATTTTTTAAGGATGTTGAGTTTGCAATGGGGATATGGTTAGACACTTTGTCCTTGAAAAGGAATAGATTGATATTCCTATAGGTGTTATTGGCATTGATCAAGGTCTCATTCCTGAATTTGTACAAGACACGACAAATTAAGACAATATTGAAGAACCCCTCATACAAGAAGTTATTTCAGAAGATCAAACTCTACCACCTCAAGAGCCTATACCATTAAGTAGATCCACTAGAGAAAGGAGAAGTGCATTACCAGATGATTACATTGTATTTCTCCAAAAACATAAGGCAGACATTAGAATGATGAAAAATGATCCAATCAATTTCCATCAAGCCATGAAAAGTTTTAATTCTAAAAAATGGATTGATGCCATGAATGAGGAGATGAAGTCCATGAAAGACAATGGCGTATGGGATCTTGTTTCATTGTCAAAAGGTGTGAAACCTATTAGTTGTAAATGAATATTTAGGACCAAGAGGGATTCGAAAGGCAATGTAGAAAGGTACAAGACATGTTTTTTTGTAAAAGACTTTACACAAAAAGAAGGTATCGACTATAAAGAGACTTTCTCTCTGATTTCTTCAAAAGACTCTTTCAGGATTATAATGGCATTAGTAGCGCATTTCGATCTTGAGTTACATTAAATGGATGTGAAGACAATATTTCTCAATAGAAATATTGATGAGATAATTTCTATAGTGTAACTAGAAAACTTTGTGTCTGGAGACCCAAAGAGTATGGTTTGCAAACTTAAGAAATCCATTTATGGACTCAAGCAAGCATCTCGATAATGGTATTTCAAGTTTCATCAAGTGATTATCTCATTCGATTTTGAGATGAACTTAGTTGATGATTGTATATGCTATAAGTTCTGTAGGAGTAAGTATATTTTTCTAGTTTTATATGTCGATGACATTTTGCTTGCCAGTAGTAATATAGGCTTGTTGTACGAAACCAAGAGATTTCTAGTTAAGAACTTTGAGATGAAAGATCTTGGTAATGCCTCTTTTGTATTAGGCATACAGATACACCAGGATTGCTCCTGAGGTATTATGAGATTATCATAAAAGAGCTATATCGAAATAATTCTCAAGAGATATGGCATACAAGATTGCAAATCAGGTGATACCCCTATGATTAAGGGAGAAGTTTAATCTCAATCAGTGTCCTAAAAATGATTTTGAAGAAAAATAAATGTAAAAGATTCCTTATGCATCAATAGTAGGAAGTTTAATGTATGCTCAAGTTTGTACGCGATCAGATATTGCGTACGTTATTGAGATGTTGGGTAAATACTTAAGTAATCTAGGTTAGACAATTAGAAAGCAGTTAAATGAGTTTTGCAGTACTTACAGAGAACAAAAGACTACATGCTCACATTTCGGAGGTCAGATAAGCTTGAGATCGTTGGGTATACTGACTCTGATTTTACTGGATGTCAAGATAATATGAAATTCACTTCATATTATATTTATCTACTAGCTGGGGGTGCTGTCTCTTGGAAGAGCGCTAAATAATCTCTTTTGTCTCTTCTACGATGGCAGTAGAATTTATAGCATGTTCTAAGGCATCCAATTATGGAATATGGCTACGAAATTTTATCACGGGATTGCGCGTAATAGATGGTGTTGACAAACCACTAAAGTTATTTTGTGACAATAAGTCAACAATGTTATATTCCAATAATAACAAGTGCTTGACGAAGTCAGAGTATATAGACATCAAGTTCTTAGTTGTTAAAGAAAGAGTTCAAAGTGGACAATTGTCTATTGAGCACATTGACACAAACTCTATGATTGCGGATCCGCTTACTAAAGGACTACCACCCAAGATATTTCATGAGCATATTACTTGTATGAGTGTCATGTCATTTAAAGATATTCAGTTTTAGTGGGAGTTTGTGATTTTTTAAATGCTCTTATAATATAGACATTTTTAGTTTTTTCAGTTTCTAGATATTTCAAATTATTTTTTACAGAAATATAATTTTGATTTATTTACACTCTGATCTTTTGGTATAGTTTGATCTCACTAAGTTTAAGGTGGCCCAATTGAAAATAGGCATGTTAAAATCACATTGTATAAAAATTTTCATGCTGCACATTTACTTCATGATCCATGTTAGTCATTTGTATCGGTATAGTGATAATTGATGGGTCGAGTTACAATAGATATAACGAAGGTCGCTTTGATCTTATATTAATATAATTGATAGACTAGATTAGTTATAGATACATTTCGGTAATGACAGTAAAGATTGAGCTCATATAGTTATTTTTTTCGAAACACAATTATAAATTTACATATATAGCCTAAGTGGGAGATTGTTGGATTTTTTAATATAATAATATTGGATCCTTAATCCAACATTGGGCTTATATGTGAATAATTATATGTTGCAGACTGTCATATAAGGTTAAGCCCAATTAAAGTGATCAATTAATGTTTTTTTTAGTATTATAGTCTTTAATATATCTAATAGGGTGTGGGTCTTTAATGTGTAAAAATCTAATAGTATTATAGTTCTATGATAGGCAGAATTATGAATACCCAGTGACAACATGAAAAGGTTGTTTATATAAGTGGTTATGGTCCCAAAGTTGCACGTATCATTCTTTTCATTTTTTCTGATATCCTATTATCAGAGAGAGAACGCAGAGAGAATTAAAGGACTCTCTAAGAGAAAATGTAGATTTGAAAGACCAACCACACAATTCTAGAGAGTAATTTAGCATTATGGATTAAGTATGCTTCTATATAATTTTATTATTGATTCTTCATGATATAACATGATATTGCTGGGTTATAGGTGTTAGTATTTCACTAAAGGTTTTATCTCAACATCATCATCATATCATCAAATCATGCGTACGAGTACCATAGGATCGTGACTTACCTCAGTAGTGAAAATTACACGGTTTTGGCTGTGCCTACCAGGTATTACAATGAAACAAAATTGCTGATATTACTAATGCCAAGTTCTTGTAAAGTGATCAGAGTAGATATGACGATCCAGTTTCCAAGGATATTGGAATGGTCTTGAAGATGATATCGATTAAGTTGGAGTGATCCTTATCTTGCATCCTGTGAATATCGTGGTGAAGTTTGTGAGTTTACGAATGATGACACCAATCTTGTTGTTGGATGCACTAACTAGGGTAAAAGACATTCCCTCTTCAAACCGTAAACCTAACAGTAGAGATTCTCATCTTTTGTCCTTGGGAAATTGATTGAGTGGTTTTTGATGATATAAATTTCGCTTAATCTTCAACTTTCGAGCTACTTTTTAGTGTGAGTTAAGCTTATGGGCCAAATTTATACCATGTTATATTACTGTAATAATATTAAAAAAATTCATTGAACGATGATATTTGATTTAATGTGAACTGAATGAATTGTACATAGCAGGAATGGCAGGAAATAATTAGTAAAGGATAATAAATAAACTTTTAATTATGAATTAGACCCATAATTTTTTATAATTTTTAGATAACTTTTTTTAATTGAGCATTTAAGTATAAGTCTCAGTATTAGAATTTATTTAGTCCTTGTCGAATGTGGTAGAGAAAAGTGAAGAATAGTTAACACATGCTCTGTGTATTTTTTTCCCCAAAAGTCAAATCTATTAATATTTTGTTTAACATATATACTTTACTCATGTATTTGGAAGTCACATTTTGAATGTTTAATACTTGTAGGTAAAGAAAATGTCAAATATGATGCCATTATCATTGGGGTGGGATTTGGAACATCAAGAGCACTGTTCATTATTGCCCTTGGATGTTACCTCTGCGACAAGGTTAGGACTCATCATGATCCTCAGCGAAATCGGTGGCAGTAACCGATGTTGATTGTTAAAAAGTGTATATTTATAAAGGAGAAAATCGTCATTTTATATTTCAAATCTCACTAACATTGCTACTTTTATTTATTTAAGTTTTTTGTTGTTTAATTATATGTATTTTATTATAATTATGTGTTTTATGTATTTTAGGGGCATCACGATCGTTTCACAATAAACGAGTGATCTGACAGCAAAACGGGCATCATATTTAGACTTAGGACGGTCGAAAACCTTAAGAGGACCATTAAAGGAAAAAGTCACTGTTTACATATACGGTACTATTCATACGTATGGTACTGTTCATAGTATTGTTCATGACACTATTCATATATACGGACTGATGATATGGCAATTACCTATGACGTGACAGTATCTGATTGGACGAATTATGTGGTATTGACTGCTTATGTGGCATTGACCGATGACGTGGCATCGACCGATGATGTGTCATGATCTTATTGGGCTAAATTTCTTATGTACTGTAGATCGATGATGTGGTAGCAACTCAGTGGAACAAAAATCGTGTGTACAGTACATGCGCATACATGAGATTATTTACTATTCAGACGGTATTACTGTTCAAACGTTGACTGTTGACTATTGACTGATGCCGTGGCGCAATCCTGAGTGTCCGAACTGTTTTTAATCCAATGGTCACGATTCACTCAATGTATCTATAAAAAGGGGGGGAGACTCAATATATCTATAAAAAGGGGGGAGACTCAATGTATCTATAAAAAGGGGGCTCTTTCCCCCTAATTTGAGACCCCTGAATTCATTTTTAAGCTTAGATTTCTGAAATTTCTTCTTTATCTTGTAGTTTCTTTGTATTTTAATAAAATTTCCTTTTTATCTCTAGTTAAAATATGAGTAGCTAATTTCCTTTTAAGCTTGGGTTGAAGGTGAAGTCTCAACATGTCATATGGGCTTACTTTGGTAAATTTACTTTCTCTTCCCCTCTAATATTTGTGGTTGTTTTGACTTTTCGTCGACAAATAATAATAGTCTTGTCTAGATACTGCCCTAGTTAAACCGGCACCCTAGTACAAGGTTATTATTATTTGGCACGATAAGCCCTTGGCACTATATTTATTGGAGCGTGGTTCATGAGATGTGGAATCCCTTCTTATGATTTAATTGGTATTAATATGGAATATTTAGCCCATGGAGCATGTTGATGGAGATCCGAATACCCAAGCACGTCATTTCAATATATTTCAGTTTAATTTAATTCCTACCATTGTAATTTAAATTTAAGCATAGTTTATATCAATTTCACTACAAATTCATTTACCCATTAAAAAAAATTAATTCTGCACATTATTAAAATTAATCTCCTCATGAGATCGACACTCGTTACCATTAATTTATTCTACAATAGATTCGTACGTTTACGAGTTCAATAAAATTTGCACAACAACTGACCACCGAATTATCAACCTTAACTGTGGTTGTAGGTCTCGACAAGCCCCCCGTAGAGTGTTACCTCAAAACTATAGTTGGTGTAAGCGGGCGGCAACCAAAGCCAAATGAAAATACTTGCGCAGTATGTTTATCTAAATATAAGCCTAAGCAGACACTAAGGATGATCCCTAAATGCAACCATTACTTTCATGCATATTGCATAGACATATGGCTTAGAATGAATGCATCATGTGCCATGTGTCGCAATTCGCGTAAGGTTTAATTCTCACTTCATGTGATCACTTCATCATCTACATCATCTACATGAATATCTTCACTTTCTTCTTCTTCGGTATTACGTGCTTAGGTTTCTTTTTTGTGTAAAGTTAATATTACATTTCTTCTTGTGAAATTGATTGCATTCATTGTTATTCAATATTACAAGGAAAAAAATGTTAAAATGAGTGAAGGACCTATTAATTAATTTCTTGTATTCAATATTACATGATGTTGTATTAAACACTGAAAATAACTCATTTCGAGACATTGATTTTTATAGAGTTAGTAACATAAGCAAATTGCACTCTAAAGTTTTAAGGATAATATCCTCGGGGCTGGATTCAAGAAATTGTCTCACAGGTGTAACATTATAAGCAAAAGTCAATTAAAAAGAACATTCAAATCAATAAACTTGTGAATCTACAAAAAGAATTTTATTCTTAAATCTTTGAAAATTGAGTATTTGATGAGATAAAGTTATGGGAGGAATTTTAAGTTGGATATTTTAATGGTGAGGTGAAAAAAAGGATTCGATATTTGACAAGGGAGACATAGGGTGTGTTAGGATTGAGGTTGGACAACTTAACTTAAAAGCTCAATAGTAAAGTATTTGATAAACAGTCGCTGCTATTGTTTGAAAGATATATTAATATGATTTTTCACTTGTATAATGGAGAATCTATTATATTTCTAATAATTTTATTAAAATTTGTACTTAAAATTTATATTTACTACATATTATTAACTTTCATAATTAGACCTTTTTTAGAATAATTGTAAATTAAAAATTACAATACCTTAATTTTGAATACACCTATACTAAGGGTAAGAAGATAAAAAAAATATTTTCTAATTAGTTCAAATAGCATCACATCTAAGACACAAAATTGACCCATTAAAAAATAGTAGTTCATAAAAGAATAAAATCTTATTTAGCCCCTATATTTTGATATTAATACTTGTTTAGCCCCTATATTTTTAAACTTATCTTAAACATCCATGTTATTACTTTTTATTTCTTTTGAATTATTTTTATAATATCATCCTTTTATAATAATACTTTTTTCATTAATAAAAAGAAAAGAATTTAATTACTAATTAATTCTAAAAAATAAAATAGAAACAAAAACAATATACATTAGTTTTTGTGGAACACTTTGCCAAGGAGTTAATATGTTTTTTTTTAATTAATGTCCAAAAATATTGATTATTTCTCTTTTAAAATATTATTTTTTTAGACACACACGAGCTTCCACTATAATTAAGATATATATTTTTTGTTTTTATCTTATTTTTAGGGTTAATATGGTAAATTAATTTTCTTCTTTTTGTTAATTTAAAAAAAACATTATTATAAGAGAGTGATATTGTTAAAACAAGCTAAATGGAGTAAAAAGTAAAGGTAAGGGTGTTCGTAGTTTAAGGGTATGAATGTTTTAATGTATTTTTAAAAATATAAAAATTAAAAGAACATTAACCTCAAAATAAAAGATTAAATGAGTTTTTACCCTTCATAAAATTATCCCCACTAAAATATAATTTTTCTTTAAATTTATATAAATTTAAGACTTTATTTGAGAGCATTTAAATGGAGATTACTTTCTAGTGGGTGAATTTCCTACTCTAAGTTAAGAGTATATCAATCTTGAAAATCACATATTGGTTGAGAATGAATTTTAAGCAAATAAGACTTGTGCAACTAAGGACTCTTAAGCTAGTTTTAAGTATGAGCTATGAGACTCATGTTTTTCTATATGATGTTACGGGAGAGATCACCTACATTACCTTACCGTGAGACATGCATAGAAATCAAGGAATTTGACTTTCAACAATACTTAGAAAAGTTTATTACCTTATGCGATGCCTATAAAATTATTAAGAATAATCTAGTTATTTTAATATATCATTAAGGGTGTGTTTACTTATAAGATTGGAGAATTGAAACACAAAATATAAATGATTATTGGTATTTATTAAAATAGGATGAGAAATGAAAATAAAAAATGCCATGCCCACATATTTTTAGAATTAAAGAGTAGAAACTTGATTTCCAAGAGGAAATGAGAATTAAATTCATATTTCTTAGACCCACCATTTTATCCCACTCAAATTTCATCATTTCATATTTTATCTCAATTAAAATATTATTATATCATTGTTAATAATAATAATAATAATAATAATAATAATAATAATAATAATAATAATAATAATAATAATAATAAAAATTACAATAAATAGATCATTGTGTTTGGTGAAAATTCTAGCATTTCATTCATTCAAATTTGTTTATAAAATGGGCATGGATTCTAATTGATATACTTTATTTTGTTTATTTGGTAAACACTAACTGTTATAATTTGAAAGTTATATTAATATGATTTTTCACTTATATAATAAAAATCTATTATATTTTTAATAATTTTATGAAAATTATTATTTTAAATTTATATTTACTATATATTATTAATTTTTTTATATTTACAACTTTTTTCTATAACAGCTGTAACTTAAAAGGTACAATACCTTAATCCCAATCACACCCTACACTAATGTTATGTTGTCTATCTTGATTTGATGTGAATAATACTAACAAGACTCATTATTGTTTCAGAAAATTCTAATGTCTGTTCATCCTACCAAAAAATGACGCGCATTTGCTCATCATCATATTTATCAATTGTTTATCAACTAAAAGAATTTAATAAAAATCAGATAAAAGATAGATATGAGTTGATTAAAGAGTATTTGTTGAGTCTTTGAATAGCCTTCAATATCAAACCAATCCAAACACTCAGCCCAGGAACTCAGATAAGATCAATTCAAGATGCTTGATAACAAAAATAGAGTTAATTCAATTCACCAGCACTCACACACAAGCTTCTAACTCAATGAAACAAAACTCACACGAGAAAAGAATAACAATTCAGAAATAGTACCACAAGAATCAAGATTACGTGGTTCAGTCTCTTTAGAGACTTACATCTACGGAAGGAACACCAGAGCTCACTTTATTGATCACAAGAATAGTTTTACAAGATTACAAGATCCAGATGAAATATACATAGCACAAGCAATATCACTCATGCAGTGAACCAATTCCTTGCTCTTCTCAATTCTCTTGATCTTTCTTTCTCTCTCTCTTCTCGATTGCTCATGGAGCTGTTTATAAACCAGCTGCTTCAACGAACTCAACCCAGATTGCACAGCTTGCTTCCACGTGGATTCTGTTTAACGAACTCAAAACAGAATCTTGAGCACACTTGACTTGCACAACAACCTCAGCATTCTGTTATGGTTTAAACGCAACCATTTCCTGTCGTTTCACTTAAGTGAGTCACGAGCTTGCTCACGTAAAGAAATTAGCTCAACTCCTTTTGCCCAAAACACAGCCGTTTTAGCTTAATTGAGTTCACAGCTTTACAGTATTGATATTCAAACAAAAAAATTGAATAAAATGGGACTCATTTTACATTTTAGTTATTTTTCTATCTAATGCAGTAGAACAATCCTATTTTTAAATTTTTATTGTTAGCATTTTGTTTCTTTATCATTTTACAATTTGTCATTTCTATTTCGTCTAATGCATGGTTTTATTGAAAATCAGAAGAAAATAGGTAAAATCACACCTCACTCGGTACTGCTTCGTTTATTGCTTCGGTGGAAGGCCATAAATGCCCTTAAAATTAAACAAATGATTTTCAATTAGAGAAAATACATTTTGATCATTTTAACAATTCGGTCAATTGAAATTCGAGTAAAATATCATTTGTCATCTCAAATGAGGTTCTTTAATAAAATTAAAGCGATTCTTTATTAAATTAATATTATTCATCCACAAATATATATCAAATAATAATTTAATAAACAACAAAAATAAAGTAAAATAAATACACATATAGCTAATAATGAATGGATTAAGAGCAATACTTTAAGAGTGTGTTTGGCACATTGCAGTGTATTATACTATATTGTATTATTTGAATGTAGATATATTGTATTATTGTATATTATATTAACATTGTGTTATATTTATACTGTACAGTAATTGTTACTACACTTGATTGTATTATTTGTAATAATACTATATTTGGTGCTACATTTTACAATACTATATTAAATTTTTGGTAAATATAAACACCGCAGTTTTAGAAAATAAAAATTTTAGAAAATAAGAATTTACTTTTTTGATAAATTAAAAAAATATGTAACATAGTAATGAGTCTCTTAAATAATCAGCTTGCCACCAAAAGAAAATTAAAGTAGTATCATATGCATTGATCTAATTAGTAAACCAAATATTTTCATAATTTATTGATATTTGAGTTGCCATCAACAACTTTACCTCAAAGCCAGTAACATAAGCATTTTTTTTTTTGGTTGGCCAATTAGAGTATCAAACCTCTCTTTTAAACAACTAAATGTTCAATGTATTGTATGTAATTAACAGAATTCAATGCTTAAAACTTAACTTGCATATATATATATATATACCACAGAACTATAACAATTCAATTTCCATGGGGCTAAAAGCTACACAATTGAAATTGTACTCATCATTGCTGGAGCTGGTCGTTTATCTATCAGTACTCCTAGACAAACTATACCTCGATGAAGAAACTCTTACAAATTCATGGTTAAGCGGCAATGCCCTGTCTGGCAAATTTGGTATCAACTTCAAGCATTTTCAAACCATCTGTAATGATGGGTCTAAAAGCAACCATTACATGAGGACACAATATTCCGGCTTGCACATACCTCTCCGTCACTGCTCCCTTTTTTTTTTCGGTGGGAATATATACTGATTAAGAATTTGGTGATGCCTCAAAATGAAGCAAAGCGACAATTTTTTCTGGTTTGTCTTCCAATAGCTCAGTGCAAGAGAAAAGAGAAGAATTTTATGCAATGACCTGTTCGTTGAAAAAGGATATTGCTGAGGCATTTAAAAAGAGAGTTAACAAAACTAGGCAAACGAGGAGATGCACTTGCTTCCAGTCCTTCGTTCTTTACCACATAATTTCTGTGAGTACTTATTATTATTATTATTATTATGATGTCGCTAAGAAACAAAAGAATAAGTAAAGCTATAATAAAAATGTACAACGATTAGTAGCAATACAAATCCACAAAATAAGGATGAGAAGTCTTAATATAAACAAAGTACTTAAAAACAACAAAAATACAAACATCCTAAAAACTAAAGACACAAGTTCACTGAGAATGCGTCCCGTTTAAGATACAAAAGCGTCCCAATTAAGCAAAATAAAAAGAAAGAGATGTCTTTGAATTCAGAAGTAATAGATGCTCAAAGGGAAGTCCAGAACTTCACTTTGTCCGATAGTTATAAAGGATCTTTTCCAACTTTGTTATTAAAGATTCTTTAGTTTCTTTCATTCCCGTGACCTAAAAAATAGCCAAGGTTGCACAGTCCCATAGAATCCTTACTTTTTTTTTTGTCCCTTTTAAGTAAGAAAAACTTTCCAGTAGGAGGAAATGACATGAGACAGGGGCTGATCAGCTTAGATTGAAGGTCTTAAACAAGTTAGACCAAAAAAGAAAGTTGTAGTGCAGTGTAGAAATAGATGATTGATTTTTTCTAGTGCGTTTTTACAAACAACACACTATTCTGAAAATAAAGCCATATTAGGACTTCGTTTTTGAACCATATCATTTGTGTTGATTTTTCTATGAGCAACAGACCAAACCATATCTTTAGCTTGGTGGAGACTTTAGCTTTCCAAATCCGATGAGAAGGAGAAAGTGAGGGGACATTGGAGTTATTTACAAGACCAAGAAAGTAAGATTTAATGGAGAAATGTCTTGATATATCCAAATTCCAGGCTCTCTTATCCTATTTCAAATTATTGAGAACATCCTTTTGTGGGATCCTGAGCATCTTTGCACATTGTTCAGACTCTCTATCATTCAAGTTTCTAAGAAACTTAAATTCCCAGCTCCACTGCGTGATCGAGTACTTACACATGCTAGCTATAGCACTCACAACCTCAAGAAGCCTCTAAAATCGAGGGAAAAGATCACAAAGATTAACATCCTTAATCCAACAATCTTCCCAAAATCTAACTCTTTGCCCATTACCAACCAACAGCTTAATATAAGATAAAAAATTTATTTTTCCTTTTGAAATAAACACCCAAGGACGTCTACAACTCCCCCTAACAACATCAACTACATCCCAACCATTTTTACACAACCCATATTTACTTTTTATAACACAATGCCAAAGAGAATTAACTTTCAAACGAAACCTCCATAACCACTTCCCAAGCAAGGTCTTATTTTTGTTAATAATATTTCCTAACCCTTGTCCTCTCTTGGATTGTGGTTGAGAAACTACCATCCAGCTAAACAAATGATCTTTTTTGCCCTCCCCTATTCCTTCCCACAAAACATCCCTAATAGCCTTTTTTTTTCTTTTAGCCACTAACACTAGAATTTGAATAAAGACATAAAATAAGTAGAAAGACTGGATAGAATAGATTAGATAAGAGTTAGCCTCTCTCTTTTGGAAAAACAAGCTTTCTTCCATCCATCTAATCTCCTCTCAATTTCTTCTAAGATTGGAGCTCAAAAATTAACTTTCATAAGGTTTCCCCTTAGAGGTAATCCTAAGTACTTTAAAGGTTGTTCCTTATCTCACACTTAATTGAAGAAGCCAAATCAATTAGCTTTTGATCTTAAAAATTTATGCCTGCAACTGAACTCTTCTTCAAATTAATTTTCAAGCCAGAAATTGCAGAAAAGAAATCCATAACTAAGAGCAAATTATGAAATTTTCCTACATCATCAGAGTGGTACAAAATTGTGTCATCGACAAATTGAAAATGAGGAACAAAAATTTTATCTTTACCAATTGAAAAACCCTAAACCATTTTGGATTCTTGAGCCTTGTCCATTAATCTACTAAAAGTATCAACTGCAATTATGAAAAAGAAAGGGGAGAGAGGGTCCCTTTGTTGAAGACCTATAGAAGTATGAATCTTACCTCTAGGTCTACCATTCAAAAACATAGATAAATTGATAGAATTTGAGCATCCTCTCATCTCGCTTCTCCATTTTTGCCTAAAACCCTTAGCTTCCATCACAAAATTTAAAAAGTCCCGATCAACATGGTCATAAACTTTCTCAAAGTAAATTTTGAAAACAAGACTGGGCCTTTTGCACTTTTTGTACTCTTGTACAACTTCATTAATGACTAAAACGACATCTAAAATTTGTCTATCCCTCATAAAAGCACTCTGAGAGTAAAAAATGGTCTCTCTTAACACTTCTTTGAGTATAAGAGAGAGAACTTTCAAAATTATATTATAAAGGCTTGTCACTAAACTTATAGGTTTGAACTCACTCAATTTTGAAGGCTCTCTCTTCTTTGGAATAAGGCAAATAAAGGTAGAGTTAGTAGAAGAGTTCACAATACCTCACTTGTATAATTCCTTAAAAATCACTAACAAGTCTTATTTAATAACATCCCAACAGTCTTGATACACCGCTAATGAATACCTATCAAGACCTGGAGATTTATCTCTGCAACAAGTCTCAATAGCCCTCTTAATTTCCTCTTCTTCAAAAGGTCTCTCTAACCATGAAGCTTTGTTAACTGAAATAGGACATCATTGTAATCCTTCAATTCCAGGCCTTACAATATGCTCTTTTGAATAAAGTTTATAGAAAAACTCTAAAATGTGATTTTTAATGGCAACCTTATCTTTCAGAATGGAACTGTCATTGATCTTCAATTTATTAATAGTATTTCTACCCAATCTTCTTTTTCTAATTTGGTGAAAAAATTTTAAATTACAGTCTCATTCTTTAGCTAAATAAATTTTATCCTTTTGTCTTTATATAACCTCTTTCTTAAAAGCAGTGTATTCTAACTATTGTTTGGTTTCACATCTCTCTCTCTTTGCCTTTTCCCGTTCAACCTCCCTTCTCTCTTCATTGAGTCTAATTCTAGAAGTCTAGTATGTGGCTTTTGTTTTTCCTCTTTTACATTCCCAAAAATCTCTTTTCCACCTCTTGATACACTGTTTCAATAAATCAAGCTTTTTTATAAATTTGTATCCTTCCCATCATTTTTTAAAGTTATTCCTCAATATATGATACAACAGCCAAACATTTTCAAATCTAAAAGGCATAGGACCATATTTTCTAAAGTTAGAGTCCATTAAAATTGGCCAATGATCTAAAGTTACCCTCACTATAGCCTCTTACCTTTAAAAAAAAAAAAAAGAAAGAGCCTCTCCCACCTACTGGAAAATAGAAACTTTTCCAGCTTATAACGCACAACCTCTTCCCTAAAATTCGACCAAGTAAAAGAGGAATTAATTAACTTTGGATCTATTAATTTAACTTCTCTAATGAGCTCATTAAACATCTTCATACTATTAGTCTCTCTACCCCTATTTGATTTCTCAAAAGGGAATCTAATCATATTAAAATCTCTACCAACACACCAATTAAGACTACCCACACTATAAAGACTAGTCAATTCCTCCTAAAAAGCCATTCTATTTCTCGACCTGCAAGGACTATAAACTTAAAAAAACCAATAATCAATACTGTTACCCTTTTTAATCTTAACAGATAATGAAAAATTCCCTAGAAAACAATTTGTCACTTCCACTGATTTTGTATTCTAAACCACAACCATGCCTTCAACCTCTCTAAAAAAGGCAAAAAAAACCCACTCTTTAAATTCAGAACCCTAAATAATAACTACATCTTTCTTGTCAATATTTTCCTTCTTGCTTTCTTGAATCACTATAATGTCTGGCCCTATTTTCTTCAAAATATCTTTTATCATCCTTTCCTTATAACATCCCCCAATCCCCTTACGTTCTAAGTCAAAATCTTTACAAAATATCTAAAACTCCCTTCACACCTTAATTCTTAATACACTTCTTATAATTAATGCTATACTTCAAATTACGCATCTCTCTAACCCTTTTAGTCCTCTTGCTCCTTGAGAATATGCCACTTTTACTTTCTCCTTTTTTTTTTCCTTAAAAACAAAGATAAATTCATCTCCTCCAAGAAAGATTGAAAATTTGGCCATAAGTCTTTATTGTAAAAATCATAAGAACTATCTTGCTTGGGAGCTCTATTCTCAACACCAACCTCTTAGTCTCTTTCCTTTAATACGATCCTTTCACTTTCACTACCAAATTGACTTTCCCATGGTTGATCTTGAGTATTACAAGATTCTTTCCCTCTACAAGATATTGGAAACTTGTCACTATTATCAAAAAATAAGGCAATTAGCTCATTTAGATAACTGTCTTCCTCTCCAGCTTCTTGTTGTACTTTAATACACCTGAACAATCCATCTTGTTTTGACTCAGACTTTTCTTCACTACTTGAATACATATATAAGTGATTTTCAATGCCATTAACTCTGCCCTTAGCATTCTTCTCTATAGAGTCCTTCACCTCTAGAACATCAAAATCATTAGACATTTGGCCATAAATATTCATTATTGTCAAATTGACCCTGTGAAATTCACCTGTGGAACTAATCCATTGGTAATCTCTATGTCTATTGAGTCATACTCTATAATTTTCTTTTTAATTTTCCTGTCATCTTCTTTAAATCGAAAAACTAAATACAAGCTTTCTAATTTTAATGTTATTAAAGATCCATCTTCTTTTAGATTGGAATTTTAAGGTTCAACTCTCAAAAAGTTAAGATTTTTTATTTTTTGTTTGGGTCAGCCCAATGTTTTGAGGAAGATGAATGTTTAAAAGAAATGGATTCATGAGCCTAAGGCCTACGATTAAAGAGAATAGAGATGGACTTTAAAACGTTTTGAGAAGAACTAACCTTGTTATGCCCATTTTGTATTCTCTAAGGTTGAAAATAGTCTATATAGGTTTTGGACTTAACACCTAATTGAAGCCCATGCCTTTTATCATTTTCAATCACCTCCGAGCATTTTAAAATTTGAAAGTTTGACACAGAGCAGAATCAGCGGATTTTCCATTTTTATCCATTTTGTCAGAGGATATTTATACAAAAGGAACTTCATGCTCATCTCTAGTTTCAACTATATTGTATCCACTCTATTTTTCCTTACTGCCACGTATAGGAATCCATCTTTTCTTGCCTTATTTAACCTTGCAACCATTGAAGGGCTGATATGAATTGTCGTAGGGATTTGTCACCGCTATACTCTTAAAATACGTTATTTATCTTAATAAACTCCCATACTTCAAATTTCCTCATATATACCTTATTTGATGGGCAACTACTAAAATATCCTACTTTAAACACTTTATTTCCTAAAATCATTCATGATTTGCTTATAATATTCAAGTGCGCCACATCTACTTCATTTTTTCTATGGTGAAAGAAGGAAAGAAGAGAAGCTTCAAACGTCTCACATTTACCCATATGAACCTACACCCATGCTCCCGTAGTCATCACTTTCGTTCAAGTGTGCTGACCCTATGACTTCTAGTCGGTCATCCTCGATTTGGTTCCTCGTTCTAACTGTTGTCGTCTCTGTCATTGAAGCCTCTGGCTTTGTTCGCCGTCTCCGGTTTCGTTCACTTACGCCTACACTGCTGTAGCCGTCACTTTCGTTCAAGTGTATCGACTCTGTAGAAGTCGTCCTCGATTTACTTTCTCGTTTCAACTGTTGTCGGCTTTGTCATTGAAGCCTTCAGCTTCATTCACCTACGCCCACGTTGCCGCAGCCATCACTTCTGTTCAAGTGCATCGACCCTGTGACTTGTAGTCGTCCTCAATTTGCTTTCTTGTTCCAGCTGCTATCAGCTCTGTCATTGAATTCGTTTGCCGTCGTCAGTCATACAAGGTAAGGTATATTGAAACTGTTCAATCTTCTTTTATATAATGGTTGTTATTATTGCTGATTTGGCTTCTTAACATTGTAATTGTTGTTGTCTCGAGTGTTGAAGGTGATGGATTATTAATCTATTACATTTGTTTGTTAATTAGAGATGTGTTTATAAAGTTGGGTTATTAATCATGTTACATGTAACTTCAGTAGTTCTCGACTGTAATTTATTTATTTATTTATCTTTTTTTGTTCTTTGTTAACTTATGTCATTTAAAAAGACTTTTTAAGGATGCTTGATGGTTGGTATTCATTTTTGTTATTCATTTTTGCATCATTCAACTGGGATTGTAGCTGGCTGCCTGGCTGGGATTTGATTTATTTTAAAATAGAATTGAATTTTGGGATAGGTTGTAACCTGAATTACAACAAAAATTAAAAGTTAGACCCGAATTTTTAATGTAAGCTGATCCAAAACTCGAACCTAAACTGAGCCAAAATGAACAGATCGGGGATTATCTGGATATCCCTAATCCAAGCCTAATTACCACAATTTGGGTGGTAGGGATGGGTTCAAGTATTATAAAAACTTATGATCGTGTAATATATATTTGACTAAACTGTAGTCGTGTAATGTATACTTGACTGGACTATAGTCGTGTAAAGGATGCTTTATATATATTGTGTTGTCATGTGATGAATACTTGGTATTATTGGTTTATTTTTTGTTGTTAAATAATATTTTCAGTCATGCTAATCCTATAGATACTAGTTGTGAGAAAGCCATGCTGGAGTATATGGAATATTTTTAAGATGGAAAAAAATTCTCGTATTTATTGCTTCTATATTGCGTGATCATCTCGACAATTGATAATAAATTATAGCAATGATAATAAATTTGAAGAATTATTTTTATAACAAACTAAAATTGATGATCTAGATACACATTATAAGTTTAGACTATGTGCTAGTTCTTCGAACTTCTTAGAAAGACATGGTTTTCCGTTATAGTGACAATTTAACTAGAATTCAATACTCTACATTTTCTCCTAAGGTAAAGAATCATTTACTTTATGTATACTGGGTTATAGTTTTGTAATGAATTCTATCCTCTAATGCAGTCGTGTAAAGAATCCTTTACTCGACAGCAGTCGTGTAAATAATCCTTTACTCCAAAGCCGTCGTGCAAAGAATCCTTTGCTCAACAGTAGTCCGGTATAAACACCTTACTCTACTCTATTCACGTAATTAGTTCTTTACTTGACTACAGTTTGTAAAGAATTCTTCACTCGGCATCATGCATCGGGTATGAACACTTTTTTTTTTCAATGTTACCAAGAATCTATGGTTTATATAGATTGTAGTTCAATACATGCTTTACTCGACTGTTGCAGTGCAATGAATGATTTACTCAACTAGTATGTCGTGTAATTTTTATTATTAGTTTAAAATATGTTATTATGCAAATTTTTAATAATTTATATATTTATTAATAAATTTTTTTGTATTTATGTAGATGGAACTGAAAATCAAGGAATCTGAATACTTTAAGACAAAGATTTCAAACCGATCATCACTAGAGGTAGTGAAGGACATTAAAAATAAACTCTCTGAGGAACAGAAAAATATTTTCAGGTGTTCCTATTTTGGTCATTTTTTGGATGTGAAAAGTTAAAGTTTTCTGCTCAGTTACTCCACAACATATTATTGAGAGAAGTGAAATCAGATGAAAAGGCAATGTGGTTTAGGATTAATCGTAAAAGTATTCAATTTTCATTGGAGGAGTTTGTATTGGTGACAGGCTTAGATTGCAGTCCATCATATGAGCCCGATACTGAAAATACTGATGATGGTGACAAAATAGTTGATGAGTTCTTAAGTGGAAATTGTGCAATCACAACAAAAGACCTTCGTACAAAGTTCTTAGCGGCAAAGTTAAATAATGACATGAAAATGGTAAAGCTGACCATGTTATATTTTCTTGAGTCTGTGTTAGTTGGAAAAGAGAATAGATATCATATCAATGAAGCTAATGTACTTCTTATGGATAATTTTACCTAGTTTCATGAATTTCCTTGGATACGCATTTCTTTCAAGGTGACTCTTGATAGTTTGAGAAAACGCGTTGTAGAGCGTATGGCAAAGCCTAAGAAGAAGTTAACTGCAGATTCTAAATACAAAGGAGCAACGTATAGTGTGTATGGTTTTCCCTCATGCTTTTTTGTAATAAAACTAAACTAACTTATATATCGCTTATTAAGTTGTTGAATAAGTGCTCATTGTTTTATCTTATTTCAATCATTTTTTACCTAAAAAATTTATTGTATTTGCAATTTGAGAATATTTAAGTTTTCTTCATATACTTCTTTAATAAGATACTCATTTTTCTTACCAATGATAGTTGTTAGCAACATCTTTATATTTATAATAATTAGTAGCATCATTTTTCTATTTATTATTTACCAATTTTTTTTGTTAAAAAGTAAACTGTGTCATTGATTATACAGGTATGGGCATATGACGATGTTCCTGTCATCGGTGATAAATGTGCAAAGTATTATAGTGATTTGTTTCCAAGGATTTTGAGATAGAAATCGACAAAACCTAAAGATTTTGAAGAGATTCAAACGAAGATATTGAATAAAAAAGCTTCCAGGATGGTTTTGATAGAAAAGTTACATGCTACTAGAGATGTCGAAATAACTAAGCATTACATGAGGTATTTTAGTGAAGAAGAATGGCTTTAAGAGATCGGCGAAGAAAATGATAATGCTATTAAAGTAATAAGTCATTTAGAGGCAAATCCTTTACATAATAATAATGAATCACATGATAGTGAGTTAAATAGTTTGGATGATCCGCCCGATGATAGTGATTCAGATGGTGCACCTACCTCCAGTACTCTAACAACATTGCCTTCACAACATTTAAATCAATTAGCATCAATACCAGCTGAGGTCATAAAAAAAAAAGGTAAGTCACTATTGTATTAAGCTATGCAGTAAATTGTACTCTAAATTTTTTACTTATGTATATATTTCCGTTATGAAGGGAGTAAGTAACATAATACTTGTATATTGACTTCTTTATTATCCAGTAAGTTCATTACTTAGTAAAAAAAATTTTAAGTTGCAGCCTATCTAGTGAGTTCATTTTCTACTGTAACACGACTACAGTTTAGTAATAAATACTTCACTCAACTGTATTCGTATTGGATACCTTACATGATTACATCAAGACTAATATAATACTTTAAAATTTTTGATACATGTCAGGGTGGTCCATCTGGATATGCCTCCCGTACATTTCGTGGTTCTATTCTCGAGGAGAAGGTTAATCATCTTGGTTGTCGCATCCAATCCTTATTGAAATAATAAATAAGATATAATAAAATGGGAATTATTGCATAATCATCATAATTATTTGGCATTTTCAACTCAAACACTTAGCCTATGAGAAAATTATAAGCCCCTGATCGCATTCCTTGAAAACAACATAAGCAGCACAAATATATTAATTCATCTGCACAACAAAAAAGGTAGAAAGTTATCAATTAAATATTATAGATATTAAAAAAATTAAAATAACAATAATGGCAAGTATATAAGATTCATAATAGTACATGTGGTTGTTTACGTTTCATTCGGTCTAAGTACAGGATTATTGTTAGACAGTGGAATAGGTGCACTACAAGTTAGTCAATTATGTCCTTGAGAACCACACCTACCAGAGTTACGATGCAACTTCTCTTTGCCTTGTGATGCTATTCTAATTTCTTGTGGCCGACCTTTTTTTCGCTTTTTCACAAGGGGCAAAACCTCATTACTTTGTACTTCTTCTGAAATCTTTCATTCTTCTTTTGTGCCAACATGATATATTGTTTTTGCATATGTTGTAACCCATGTTTCACTAGAATAGTAACGAGAACACATATTATATACAGATAATATTTCTCGATACCTATAAACAGCTAATGCATGCTCACAAGGTAGTTGATCGAGTTGAAATACCCAACAACTGCATGTCTTATCAAGAATGTTAACGTGATCATTAAAGTCACCATCTCTAATAATAAACTCGTATATATTTAGTGTCACCACTTTATATGAACGAGAATTTCAGATTTTTGTAACAGCTCATTTTCAGCCCATTTTTTCAGTTGTGTGTGACAATTAACTGCCTCTTCTCACCTATCACAAAACCATTCCCGTAATTTATCAATGATCGAATCTAATAACTTATAAATGGGCAACTGTCGGGGGTTTTTAAGAACAGCATTCGTGGATTCTGTTATGTTTGTTGTCATAATACTATAACGCAACCCATCAAAATGAGAACGAGCCCACTTCTCATACTCTACATCTTGAAGATATTTTGTTACTCTTTCATCGAATTTTTATATCTCATTCATGAAGTAATTAAAATGTTATGGTCGATAAGCTTTTGCAGCTAGTTTAACAATTACACCTACCTCAATCTCTTTAAACTTAGTTTGTAAGTTTTGCTTTAAGTAGTGCGTACAAATACCATATGCAGCACCTGGGAATGTGATGTTAACATTTTTCTTGATACTTGGGTGGCGATCAGAAATGAAAACCAAATTAGGAACTTCATCTATTGCTTCCTTTAACTTTATTAGAAACCATCCCCATGATGCATCATTCTCACTGTCACCAACATCAAATGCAACAGGATAAAGTTGATTGTTACCATCAAGTGCTGTTGCAATGAACAAAGTTCCTTTAAATTTTCTCTTCAAGAACGTACTGTCATTTGCAATGACTGGCCTTATTAATGAAATAAATCCATGTATATAATCCCCAATTGCCATAAAAATTTATTTAAAGTTATTTGCATTGTCAACTTCAAGACACATGTGGGTGCCTGGATTTTTCTTCTTTAACATTTTTATGTATGAAGGGTGTAACTTGAATGAATCCTCAAGCGTGCCTCTAACTTTCTCCATTACATATTCTCTTGCTTTCCATGCCTTGTGATAACTTATTTCAAACCTAAACTGTTTTTAAAAATCTTCTCTAATATCATTAGGCCTATATGAGGATGAATCACCATCAAACATGTGACAATCTTCTATCCGATAAGCTTAAATAAAGCATGACGATGATCTCTCTTACGGACATCAAGTGTACAACTATGGACACTATAGTACTTTGTAATTTTAAACATATTCAAACTTTCAAACTTCATAGCACGAAGTCACCACTTACAAGTATCGTCAACACATCTAACAACAAGTATATTATTCCCTGACTTGAAGGTTTTAAACTCAAAATTTTTCCTTAGAGCTTCCATAGAAAGCACTTTTTGCAACTCCTCTTTCGAATTGAACAACCTTTTCCCCATTAACCTATCACTATCACCAACAACTTCTAGAGATGGCAAGTTAATACTATTAAAATGCGAGTTGTCAATGTTGAATAAACTGCTGCATGCAAATAAATTAACTCTAGGCATATATTTATTATCAGAGGGTGGATAACTCATAGTGGAAGATGCTACATTTCCCACTGTTGGATCACTAATTGTTATTTTATCAACATTAACAGAAAGAATAACATTTTCATTTTCCTCATTTGGCTTCATTCTATCAATTGGTTGTGTTTTAGAAACAAATTCAAATATTGATTGATCTTCAATAACAAAATTATTTGGGTTTAAACCTTCACCTCTAACATATGGATGAATAAGTTCTCGTGAACAGCTATCTGACCCAAAGTTAGGGTCAACATGAATAATAGGGGTCACCAGAATTTGTTTTCTTTGGTAAGTAATGCAAAGAGGAATTTTCAACTCAGCTCCACTAACTGTTTTGTCTAGAAAATAATCTACATCATCATCACTTATAATTGGAACAGGCGGCATTAGATTGAATGTTTTTTGAACTTAATTTCAATGTCAAATTCAAAAATATCAATGCAAATTACTCAAGATACTCTTTCTATCAATTGTGCATAGTTGTAGAACGGGGCACCATGATCCCTCTTACCTCTGTACCATTAAATCTATAATGGCCGTTTTGCTCAATCCATTCACCACAAAACATAATAGGCACACGCATTGAAGTCATTTCCTGAAATAATACAACAGTTAATTATACAACAAATACAAAAATAAAATCTAATAAAGTATATAACGAAGTATAGAATTGCCTATATATTTACATGACAGACATCGTGTAATTGTAAGTTTACATGACGGACATCGTGTAATTACTAGTTTACACGACCATGGTTATGTAACTTACTAAAATACCCAACTATAGTTTAGTAAACAGTTAGGGGATATATTTAGTAAAAAAACTATAATCTTTGTATTAAGAAAATGCTAGGTGTAATAACATCTACTATATCTTTCAGAATTACACGATTGCTGTCGTGTATATTCATATATATAAGACAAAAGTCGTATAAGTTCCAAAAATACATGACTCAGTAAATAGTCAAACGACATATTTCTTCTTTAAAAATAATTTTTTTTGCACTAAAAAGATGGTGGGATCCTATAATAATTGGAACATTTTTCATATATGCACAATTATAGTATATAAGTTCATACTATATGATAATAGTTGTGTAACTTATTAAAATATACGACTATAGTCTAGTAATAGTAAAAGGATATATCTAGTGAAAAAAATATTTTTTACACTAATGAATCTTTTATACTGTTTCACGACTATAGTCGTGTAAATCCATACATACACGACTGCAGTCGTGTAAATCTGTACATACACGACTACAGTTGTGTAAATCCATATATACACGACTGCTGTTGTGTATATCGAGTGCAGAATAAAATTTTTGTAACTTCAGGTTTTAATGAATGTAGTTATAAAATCCATCAAATAACAGTCACATGATGCAAATATAGTGAAAATGTGAGTTGCTTTATTGTTTATCACAAACCAAACAAAACCCTAAAAATAACATAATGTCAACAAAATGAATAAATAACAAAAAATAAAAAATAAAGTTTCAAATACTTTATTCATAGAATGAGTGCTTCAGTCCAGTTGGACCTAAATCTCAATATATTGCCGTTCGTGAGTGCTTTTGAGTGTGGAGCGAGTTTTGGATGTATGGAGTGAAAAAGAATAAAGTGTGTTAGAGGTGAGTTGTGTATGTTTTATATTTTTTTGTAGGGACAATGCACCACATCAAAAGACATATCTAAATAATTTTTAAGCATAGGGTATATTTAACTAAATATCATACTTTTAAGAATATTTAATTAAATTTCCCGAATTGTCGTCTTTTCTTTTTCTAATTACCTTTAGGTTGACTTTCCACTTAGACCCATTTTCTTCGATATTAAAAAATGTTGCAATAAAATCTTGCTCACCCTTCTTAACTTCGATTCTAATCTCTCTAAGATAAGCAAGATTTTTTATTTCTCTATCTACCATAACCAGCCCTCCACATTGCTTACCAATTTTCTCAAACACTTCCAGTTTCCACAAATGAAAAGGAAGTCCTTCAATGCCCAACCATCCTCCCTAGAATAACAATTTATCTTCTCTTTGGTTAATAGACGTATTCTATTTTTCCAACTTTATTTTGATGTGCCCCTCCAGCATTAGCCTACCAATTCTCCGTAATCTTCTGTTTCCTTTACAGATTGACAAAAGAAGATGGCTTTATCACATTGATAAGGTTTAAGGACAATCTTTAAATTCACCATCGTACTCAAACTCTTTTCGATCTTCCACCTGAGGTCCCAACCCCTCTTTCTAAAGCACATGATAGCACGACTCCATACTCCATGTGCAAGCTGTTCTAAATATTTGTTACCTTCACCAAAAGCAAAACTCTTCTTTTCTTCTGATTTGATAAGCCTATTTGACCATGCATCTTGATTATCTCTTTTATACCCTGCACTTTTGTTAACAAATTTGCTAGAATTATTCCGACCCAGCTTTTTTACTGCCTCTGCCAAAATTCTCCAACCTTCTACTTTTCTTCCTTGAGGAACTAAAATGGACCTTACAAACCTAGACTTATTTTGAGAAATCTAAAGGAAACTTCTAACGGTATTTCTAAATTTCTCGACTTAAAAGCATTCTAAAAAGCTTGTTAATATGGCTATCATAATGAGCCTCATATAAACACCTGTTTAGCCACAGTGCACAACCAATCTCAAGCTTTAGACAAACTTTCTTTGTCTATTGCACTCCGTAGTCTTCAGGGCATCTAAATTTGGATTATCTTGGGTTTCTAGCAAGAAGTATTTATGATCAATCCTGATCTCTAAAGAGGAATGAGACCAAGATGAAAGACATTTGAAAGACTCTCTCACATTCTCTCTTATGACCTTTTTAAAATAAGCTTCAGGCAACTATTAATTTGTAATTTTGACTAAATTATTCGTGAATACTTACTGTTTTTATGCAAAAAATTCACTTACTGTAATTAAAGATTGCAAATTTCAAGTAGTGTAGTGATTTCTTGATGTGAAGAGCTGATAGGACTTATGCAGCAAGCTTACTGGATATTGTACAACTCTAAAATCCAATGGGAACTTTGCTTCCGCGCCAAGAACCATTTCATCAACTGTGAATGTCATGGTGGTGGCTAGCAGGGGAAATAGAGGATGTCTCTGGGAAATCTTAAGAAGAAATGCAAACAATGTTGCACAACACTGAATAAGATTAAAAACAAAAATATATCCATTATCCTCCCTACCTAACTTCTAGCCATTGCTTTATGAGCATGTTTGTTGATGCAAAGCTTCAAAAGTTAAGGACTTACACACTGAGGCACCGCTCCATGAGTGTTGTTTAATCCATCAAAAATTTCATCCTTCTAGATTTTCCCATCATCTAAGCCTAGTTGGTAATCAACTGAAACAGTGAAGTTGATGTGTCCAGCACCTTCCTTCCAGTCATGAGTTCAAGAATCACAATTCCCAAGCTTTTTCCAATTTTTGATAGTAACAATCCTAGCATAAAATTGATAAAAGGAAAAAAGTGAAAAATCGAAAAAAATAAAAAAGGTAACCGACTCAGTTCTAGCAAAATCATCTTCTTCTTGCAAGAATTAACCATGATTTTTATTTTTTTGGAAAAAATCATTTCACTAATATTTTTACAATCTTCTTCAGATTCTTAACATTCATCTCACATTCTCATAACATTTGCTAAAAACGGAACACAAAAATTCAAACCATAAAAAAAAGCCCATCTCGTAAATTCAACTATTCAACGCCACAATATCCACTAACCTCTTAATCACTCTCTCTCATATCAACTCCTCTAAACTTCCAAATTTCATGAAAATGATTTTAATAGATTATTAGCACTACTACTTCCATTATTATTATTTTTGGCTTTATGGAGCCATCACCTCAAACAATTGAATACTTAATGAAAAAATTGAAATCTGAATGCGAATCCATTCGCATCTCGCCGAAGCACTACTGCTACGCTACGGTGTTGTTTGAACTTCAAACGACACCGTTGTTGCAATCAAAGATTCAGACGCAGCGGCTGCACCAGTCACTTAGTGATTCACGCTGCACAATGGGTAGGCTTGCTACATAGACAAGGCATTTGTTATTTTTGGCTTTGAAAAATTGAAGGAGAAGGGAGGTAAATCTGTGAGTGAAAGACGAGTGAGTTGGAGAGAAAAGTTTTGTTTTGGGTTTTGAGAGGAGAAGTTTTGTTTCGGGGTTATGGCTGAGGATGTGTTTCAAAGAAGAAAATATTTTCTTTCTATTTTCTTATGCAAAACAGCCTAATTACAATACCCCACGGGTTTATTTTTTGCAGCATTTGTCGTATTACTATGTGGTCTAATACAAAGTTATTTTTTCTATGAAACATGATATTATATTAATTTAATACAATATAAAGTTTTAATGTGACGTAATCCTAAATGTCAAACATATCCTAAGGGCGCCAAAAACCTTCTTTCACAATCCTTACCTATATTGCCACTTTGAACTCAAGAGATTCAAATTCTCTTTTAATCTAATATAATATTTGTATGAGACTTTAATATGTGTTATTTAAGTAATTTTATGGTCAATATTTAATTTACTCCTGAAACACAATCCTTTTTCTCTAAACTCCTTTCTTTCTTTATTTTCTTTATTTCTTTTTATTGCTTTTTCCTATTCTAATTACCTTTCTCCACAACAAACAGACGAACATTACTAATCTCAAACCTTTACTTTGGTAATAAAAGAGATTATATATATTGGAAGGAAAAAACTTCAATAAAATCAAATGAATTGGGCAAGATTAATTGTTATTCAAAATTCTCATGCAATGTGAATGAATGTTGTTGTTGTTGCTGCTGCTAACCTCGGCCAAGGTCTGATAAACTCTTGATTTGTTCAATCCAATTTGCAATTGATGAATAATTAAATTAAATTAAATTTTGACTTCAGTGGAGCAGTTGAAAAATTGGTAGTCTAATTCCTCAGTAAAAAGGATACATGTATGTGCTAGATAACTCCTGTAACTGCAAAAAGATGCAACTAATTAAGCTCACTCCTTTTGATAACTTCCGTTGTTCAATACACATTCTTATTTCTTTAAAATTAATAGTAATTTAATTAATTTGCATGGTATCCAACCAAACGTCTTTCAATGGAGATTTTGAAATCAATAACCATGATTTCTCTATCCAAAAGCTTAATATAGGGAAAAAGAAAAGCCACAGGGACTGGAGTTGGCCAAACTCTAAGAATAGAGAAACTTTAGAATATATGAGGGATACCATGCCGGTTGTATAATAAGAAAATAATACTATAACATCAAATGATGCTATGAATTTCTCTTAGGAACGAGTATCGTAGTAATCACGGTGCTGCAACTTGCGAGGGAATATTTCAAAATGGCAAGAGTGATTTTATAGTTTGTGTTTGTTTGCTTGCTTGGTACTCGCTTATGGCTGTGATTTTAATTATGGTGATCGCTTTTGATAAACACTGGTTCAAAGTTGTTAGAAGAGGGACTTGCACAAGCAGTTGCAAGTTAAGCAGAAATAAAACTCTTTACGTAAGCAGTTGCAAGTTTAGCAGAAATAAAACTCTTTTCCTTTTTATGTGATTAAAATAGGATGTGGACTATAAATAAATACGTAGAAATATAAACTAATAAAATCTAAAGAAAAATTAACCACAAGAGCCATAAATTTTTTCATGAAAAATCCAAAGCGGGAAAAACCACAAGACCATAGTCTGATATAATCTTCAACTATATTGAAATATTAATTATGCAACCCAAATGAGATAAATTAGATTTTTAAAATTTGAGCTAATCAAATTATACAATAACTTAATTTAATGCCTTAATAAAATAAAAAATAATAAATTTGATAATACTTAAAAGAGTAAAGGATGAGCGAGAAAACATAAAGATTTTTATGTGGTTTGACAATCTAGGCCTACGTTCATGCCTCTAAGTAAACTAACTTGAGAATTTTATTATCTAAACTTTTCAAGACTTCAAATACTTACAATTGACTTTCAAGATATCAATAGACCTTTATAATAAAATATTATTCCCTAATCTCTTAACTAAAGTGTTTCTCACACTTAGATTCTCATAAATTTGATAAATAAATGAAAATTATAACGAACAACTCTCTTTTAAAATGGATATACAAATGATAGCACAAAAGAGATTTAATAAATAATGATTTCTGAAATCAAAGCTCAAAAACATGATATATGCTTTTATTATTTCTTATAAAAGTGCTTTAACATGAATTTGATTTGAGAGTATATAATTTTAACACAAAAATTAGCTGTTACGAATAAAACCAACAAGTAAGCTGCTGGCTTCTTAATTAGCCAGCTCTCTACTTAATACAATGGAAGTTATCGTTGCAATTTGAATTTTAGTCCAATAACACTATTTATTAAAATTATATTTTTACTCAAAATTTTTAATAATTATATTATGACTTAAAATGTTATAAAAAATTTACAAACAGATCCAATTTCATAATTTCTAATTAATGCTTGTTATTCCTAAATTTTTTTGAAATTATGCTATGGCCTAAAGCTTTATAATACTTTTCAAAGAAATTTTCATATTTTAACATAATATTTATTGATTTCAAAGTATTCAAAACTTTTTCAATTTAATTCAAAATTTGAAAAAAACTCAAATCCATAAAATATTTGTCTTATAAATATAAAATTTTTTATTTTATGAAAAGTAATGATTTATTAAACAAAATTTTAAGTTTTTCAAATGTTAAACCATGCGTATATTAAATCATACCAACTTTATAAAAATTTATCCTAATAATGACTTTGTTGAGCTAAATTGTATTCTTAATCCTGCCATTATTTGTTGAGTCTTAAACTTAATTTCATTTGATTAACTTATATAAATATTGTCCTTTAAGAACTAGTGAATATATGAGATATAATATTTCTGATATTACTTAAAATATATGTTCGTTATCATTATAATTATATTATGTGTAACATTTTAGGCTAACATATATTAATGAGATTATAATACAAATTTTTTTCTAGATAATATTAGAGGTTAACAACATTAAAAATTTCAATATTCTTGACTTATAGTAATAAATTGATATATATCTTTCTAACAAGTGAATATTTGATAGAATGGCTAGTGGGAGAATAAAATAAAAAAAACAAGACTAGTGAAATTATAAAGAGTGATGTCAGGAATTTACACTCAAAATTTAGAAGAAAACATAATTAATTTCACTTAGAAGAAAACATAATTAATTTCACCTTTCGCTTGTCCAATCAAAAATTGAAACCTAAAGCCCCAATTTAATATTACGACATTATTCTCTCTTCTCTCTTTTGTCTTTTTCTTCTCTACGTAGGGATGGCAAAATCAAGGGTTGGGTCTGGGTTTGGCCTTTCCAATTCTGGATCTAGACACTAAAAATACTATATTGGACCCAGATTTAAACCCAATTTTTTTACGTAGGTCCGATCCAAGTTAAACTCGTGAAAATTCAAGTTTCTAAATTGTGGGTATTCAACCTAAATTTGCATACAAATACAAAAATAAAAAAAATCAAATACCATTTACAAATTTACAAAATCAGATACTGCACAAATCAAATACAGATATAGATTTTAAATTTCAAAGCAATAAATCATTTACAAATATAGATTTATGACATAACATTCACATAATGCAAATTCATGTCCACAATTCAAAATCATGGTTCACGAATTTTGTTTATAAACTTCAACAATCGACCTCTGACGAAGCAACGAACAATGGCTATTGATGATATGATGATGATGAACACATCACAGCACAGGCACAATTCAAAAAAGGTAGACGAATGGTTGCCAAAACCCAAATTGCGATGGATAAACAGTAGCCAAAACCTAGATCGCGACAGACAAATAGTGGCTCATAATGATGATGAACATGAACATAGTGATGCCAAGTAATGATGAGTGATAAAGATGATATAATAAAGAGAAAAATTAAAGATAAACGAGAAGGATGATTTGATGAAGAGAAAAAAAAGAAGTGAATAGAGAGAAGAACAATGCAGGCAGTTGTGATTGTGAAAGAGGGAAAAAAAGATTAGGGCATCAACTTTTTCCCCTTTCTATATTAAAAAAATATAATTTACACATAATGTTAAAAAAAGATATCCAAGTCCAGGTTTCACAAAATGCGAGTTCATGCGAACCCAGAACCAGAGCTGAAAACATCTGGGTTGAAGAAATTGTATCCAGATATTAAATTTTTTTTAACCCAGTATGAGTTAAACTTGAACTGAATTATCCGGGTCCTGGCTGGATCTAAGTTAAATTGCCATCCCTATCTCCACGTACCAAAAGCTTGTTGTCTCTTGCTTTTACTCTTCTTTATATAGCCATAATTTAAAAACCTAATTTCACATTCAAGTCAAAAGCTTAATATTAATTGCACAATAAGTAAGTTTTTTTTTGACTTTGGGCTTTTGAGCCCCAATAGGATGGACCCATCAAAAGTTTGGGTTTAATGTGACCACACACACACAAAGGGCAAGTACATCTGTTCTTAACCTAGAAGCATTGAGTTCAAGTATAGGAAAAGAGCATCAATCCATTTCATTTTGAAAGAAGCCATGTTAATAATCCACATCAATGCCACATATGCAACCACGAAGCCTTGAGTTCAATTATAGGCAAAGAGTATCAATCTATCAAGACCTCTTACATGCAAAATTGGATTAGCTTCTATTAAATTCCTAAGAACCGTAAGCTATTCTATTTCATTTCACAAAGTGATCATCACATTAGGTGCCAATGAATCACTTGTTAAAAAATTACCGTGAAGATCAAGCTAGCTCCAACGAATGCCAACCAAATTAAGTTGTCAAGTTCCGATTGTTCCTAAGTTTATTTTATATTTTTTCTCTTCTAAACCTCTATAAACAAAGAGGTTAGAGGTGGAAGGCATCTAACTCATGTGGTTTCCCTTCACTTATAAATTATTTACCCTTTACTTTAACTTAAGTAAGAGAATAGAGTGTGGGCATGTGCATACCTTAACAAATCCTCATAATGTTAAGGTGCAACTATGTACTTTGCCTTAGGATCTTTTTTAAACCTTCACTCTTTATTATTCAAATAGGCTCATTTTCGTAATTGCTCTGACAATATGTTGTTGACTTTTTTATATTCCTTTTGTGGGGTCTAAACTTGAGTAGATTGTTATTATCAAAATAGGTCAGGTACCTTCGTTTACTTTAGAATATGGTGAACTCAAGACATTATGCTCCGCTACAATAAATATTATACAACAGTAAATATAGGGTTAGCCTAATGGCAAACATATTCTTATTAAATAATATTTCAAACTATTTAACTACGTTAGCAAATAAAAGAGCACACATTAACACATTTTGGAAAAAAAATGCATGTAACAAAGATATGAATTATTATATAATATTGCATTATTATCTAAGGAAAATAGGGGATCTTGGCATCTTTCATTATTGTCATTAAAGACTTGAAAAATTAAAAAAGCAATTAATTGATTTAGGGTGCCTAGAATGGTTAACCACATATTATAAATACATAAGCATTAAAGAAACAAATGAAATAAAAGGAAGAAAATTAAATGTTATCCCTTAAACAGTTGTATAACTTCTCTTTGCTTGGGTCGATGATGATTACTTTCACACCATTTCTATATGGAATGAAAAAGCCATTAACGTAAATTTCCCAGATTTATTCTTTTCTTATTGTAGGTATTGCCTCACTTGGATTCCATAAGGTTATTTCACTCTCAGAGTCGCTGGTGAATTTAGCCCAAAATTAGTAATGGCTTGAGCTTTAGTGATTAAGTGAAGTCTATGTGTTTCGAATGGGTATCCTCATTACTCCCAGTGCCTATTTATAGAGTTTATTTTCATCAATAGTATTCTGTCTTTGGTGAGATACGTTTTCAACTGAGTGTTAAAAGCAATCTAATAGCTTTCTTTAAAGGCAATAACATAATAGTGCCAAGCTACTTATTGGTCTCCTTTAATAGTGATAACATTTGTAGTAGTTAGAACATGGTGAAACGATGAATGGATACTGCTGTTCTGGTGTCTGTTAAGAATGTCCTACCTAGAAAGATATTATAAGCACCCGATCTATCCACAATGAAGAATTCAACCATGGTGGCATACCTTAACAATAGTTACAATAAGGAAATATGCCTTTTAGATTGATAATGTCCCTAATGAAAGTAATAAGCATTGTATCTTTTAAAATGATTTTTGGCAATTCAATTAATAACTAATTTAAAGCGCTTTTAATGATAATGTCTACGGCACTACTGGTGTTCACCAACGTTCTTATTACTTTGCTAGTAGCAGCAAACTTTAATGTTATGTTATAATTAAGGCATCATCATTGGGATAGGATGTAGGGTCCCTATGCTACCCAAGGTTGATTGTAGTGAGTAAAGTTGACCTTTTTACTAATACAAGCAGTAGGGATCAACAACCTATTATAATTATTAATAGCCCTTTTAGATTCATTAACGAAGGTAGGTCTACTAATTATCCATTGAACATAAACTCTTTTTTTAGATCATTAGGGTGCGTCATGCTCAAGAATAGAGTCATTGATTTGTTACCCTTGCTTTACTCTAAGGAATTCTTGGCCTGCTGTATATCACCCATAAACTCCTTAATCTATATATTAAGGATTAAAGACTTGATTTCCGCTAATAAGCTGAAACATTTGGCGTTACTATGACTGAACTCCTTATAAAACTCATGGTTTTTTAAACTATGCTTTATATTTAAGTGTGTCTCTATTAATTTAGGTGGGCGAAGTAGGCCACTACTCATAATTTAGTAAAAGATCCATTCTAAATTATGGTTCAAAAGGTGATAAGATTTATATAGAAGTTTCTGTGGTGGTTCTTTCAACTCTGGTTGAGATAGTTTGACAAGTAATGAGAAGTAAGGTAGCTTAGCTTAGGATACCTTAGCTTTTAAAGTTTCTCTTTGTTTTTCATGACCTTTGCTTTGTCTTTTTGCCATTTCAAATAGCATTTCTCATTCATCTCAATATATTGCAAAGTTTGAGAATAAGTTTCCCCATATAAGAGAGGGCAACACTTTGGGGATGAATTATATAACTTTCTTAACTGTATGCTCTTCTCGGTGGGGTTTAATAAATAGTGGTGACTAAATGTACCGATTGCAACATGTCTTAGTGAAAGCAACCCATATAATCATTAAAAAAATGCTCAAATTCCCTTTACTTAATGAAGGCCAGCTTGGATGTCGTTAGGGATGGTAATGGTTACCGTTCACAGTGGGTTTGCCATTACCAAAATATATTTGCATACTAAACTTCACCTGCAACCTGCAGTGGGTGGTTTTGATTTTTTTTAAATCCCACCTATTGTAGATTTTGACAATTATTAAACTTACAATAGTATTCGATGGATTTCTTACGAGTTTGTACATTTAAAATCACAAATGTTCAATATATAAACTGACAATAATGACATCAAATTTCACACACACATACTTAATTTTAAATTTAACTATTGTGAATGAAAAATTAAAATTTCAATGTTTATCCAATACAAACTAAATAGAAATCGTTTTCAAGATCTATCATGGTAAAACCCTTTGACATGCTTTATAACGATTCGAGGTGCCCATACAAAGCTTTATAACCTATATCCCTCTTGAAGAGTTTAACAATGACAATATTTAGCCATGGTTCCATAAGTTAAGCATGAACTGTTGTGAAAATGATATTGACAACAAGTGACCCTCCTTATCAATCATAACATCTTTGGACTCAAGAATTAGATTGTGTTCCCTCTTAGTCATATCCTCCTTAGTTGCTAAATATTCCTCGATCAATTTACCTTTGAAAGATATGTACGGGAGAGTCTCTTAGTCACTTTTATTATTCTTAAATTTTGTTTTTTTTTTGGTTGAGTGATCCTCTTTAATGGGAAGATGAACTGTCTTAGCAAGGACTGGATCCAATTCCATCATAAAAAGCTTTTTTAAAAGGATGAGAATTATTATTGAGAGCTAAAGATATATTAAAAAGGATGAATATTAAAAGCTACAGCAATTCAATTTTAAATATTCCTTATATCAGGTTAATCTTGAGTGATGCTTCAACTTAATTCAATTTGTATTGATAGAGAGCCATTTTAAGAGATTAATTTGTAATTTTCGATGATTTAACTATCTTTAATCTAAATGTGAATAGAGACTTTGAATATGTGACTTCTCCTAGTGAAGCCTCAAAACTTTCATATTGTTTTGACAAAAAGGTTCTTTACACAATCTTGGATTTCCATCAAATGAAGCATTCCCAAACTTCAACAACTTAGATCAAGTTTGTGGTCTTTGATTTCTTATGTTTACTTTAACAGCCTTATTTAATTTCCATGGCTATAGACAAAAAATTCATATGCTATTTTGTATGTCATCATGTATGGGATAAAACTATACCTAAGTATACATATGATTAAAATGAAGCCACATTTATCATATCTCCTGTTGCTCTACATACATTTTTATTGCCAATAGAAAATCTTGACAAGCTATCCATGTTTACTAATGCTGAACCTATAGTTCCCAGGAACCACTCTAATTATTAGGCCACTTGTATATCCAGTCAAAATAATCATCCTACTAAATATGAAAAAAGAGCTAAAGTCTTCTTCATTATCAAGAACATTATGATCTTTGCTTTATAGGGCCTCCTTAAGATTCTCACATTTTTTTCTTTTAAAATGAAGACGTTTTAGATAATATCAAATTGCCATCATATGAATTATTCTCAAATGTATTAAATTACTTTCACTGAGGAAAGAATCCTTTAAGATGGTTGTGTGACACATCAGATTATGATAGGTATGTGAGCTTTATTAGCTGTCAAGGAATCTCGCCTATGAGTGTGTTATTTAAGAGGTTCAATGATTCTAGTCTTTTTTAGTTATTAAGAGATGAACGAATACGACCTTTCAGGTTATTGTTAAAATCTAGTGAATCTATTATTTAAGAAAATAATACCTATTAGGATATTTATAACCTTGCCATATTCAACATCTAGGCCTTGTGACTCATGGTTAATGAGTATCAATAAAACCCATAATATATAGAATCAAAAGTAAAGATGTTAACGAATAATAGTTCACACTCTAAATATTAAAGTCATCATTATCATATCCATAAAATTTCATGGATTCCTAATACAAAAAGCACTTTAATGGAAGCTTACCTATAAACATATTGTAAGATAAATCAATAATCCACCTAAACAATAAGAAAGCATGTCGCTTAAGTTGTTATACAACAAATCAAAAACCTTAAGATAGTTTAAATTAGGTATAAAGAAGGAATTCTTCCAATTTACATGTTTTTTGAAGGTAAATAGTGGTGGTGGATAGTGGTGGAACTGGAAATGGTCCTCCAAAGTGAGTAGATTATACTCTGAAAGAATGACAAGACTTTGACTAAACCCATCTAAGAAATTGAAAGAAAATTTCAACAACTTTAAACATCCTGTACTTGTATTTAACGAACATTCGGGAATTTAGCTGGCTATCTTGTTATAACCACTTCAATTGATCTTGGCTATACAGGAAGCCTGGGAACATGGAAAGGTTCCAGAACTTTAAACTTTTGAGGATTAAAGTTGAGAACAAAGTATTTAGTGTTTAGGTTGGATTTTTCTTAAGAATATGAAAAAATACAGTTAACCAAGACCTATTTAGGACTGACCACTATTGAGCTGACCTTAGTAGTAAAACTTAGTGCTTATATTGCGATCTAATAAATAAGTACAATTTGGAGCCTATATTGGCGACCTGATAAATAAGTACAATCTGGAGCCTATATTGGTAACCTAGTAAATAAGTATAATCTGAAAACTCATTTATCATACTTGATGCTATGCTAGCCTAAGATAAAATCATGTGTTAAGCTCACATGATCTATGAATTAAGAAAGTTACATGCGACAATTTGTCAAACCGCGTTCAACTGACGACTAGCTACAACTACTCAAGATGATGGGATAAAACTGCTAAGGTAATCATCTATAATCGATAACCTATTTAAGCTAAAAAGAGTTTCAGAAGAAAGGTTAGCAAAATCAACCAAAAACATGACTTTTTCGAACATCACTACCAAAAAATTTCTGGCTGTTAACTTATTCACAATTCTTTTTTTTTCCTTAAATATAATTTTCTAACTTAAGTATCGGACGGTCAATGTCGAAACCCTTACCAGCATGTCTTAACTGTGTTTTATGGTTGGCAGGTGTAGAAGGTTACAATCGGATGGATTTTTAAGATTGGATTCTTGCTATTATCCCTAAAGAAGACAAATTTAGCTATTAAGGTCATTTTTTAGCATCAACATCTTGGCACTATTTGTGGTAAATGATGTGAAAAGTTATATGATTGGGGGTTTAGAGGAAGAAGACTACCAGATTAGGAATGATGATGAATAATGACGATAGAGATAGACAAACCTTACGTCAGTTGGTAGAAAAAAATAAGTGCCATAACAGATAAGGGATAGAAGGAAGAGATCAAAAGGTAAATGGCAAGATTTAAGGAGATGATTAAGAACCTGGTTGATACCCAAGTTAGAGAGGTCAAATGCAAACTACTGATCCAAAGAGTAGTAGAGCACGAAAGAAGTTAAGGCGTGATGGTAAACAGCAGAGCGAAATAGATTGCCTCAAGTTATGGCACAATATGTGAATAAGAGTGCAGAACAAATGATTGAGTTAAGAGAGAAAATCAATTACCTAAATTATAAATGGGAGAGGGAAGAACTAAGAAACCTCAGTAGGAAAATGAGCTTGAATCGCAAATGTTGTACTTTAAAAAATCTCTAGAAGTATATAGGCAAGAATAGAGGGCAAGAAAGTGGTAGAAAGATTGTTAATTAACAATGAATCCCTTTTGATATCTGAGGTAATGACGGTAATTTTGTCACTTAGGTATGTGGTCTCATCCTTAATGTATGAATGAAAACCTGACCCGAATCATCATGTAGAGAGATTTAATGAGATGATGGGGATTTAAAGTTTGAATGATTTTCAAAGGCATCGTGTTTTTCCCTTAACTCTTAAAGAATAGGGATGGGAATGGCATCAGAGATTAAAAAAGAGAAGTATAAGAATTTCAAAAAGTTATGCGAGCTTTTTGTTGAGCATTTCAGAGGTTCATGCATATCAGATTAGGATACAAGTAGGTTGAAAAAGTTAATCCAAGGACAATTTAAAAGTTTGAAGAGCTTTGTGACCAAATATCATAGAAAAGTTATTGATCTAGGGGAGATCACTTATATGCCCTTGAAGGATTAAAAATAGGGTTGAAAATAATTGATTATAGAATAACCTATATAGTATAGGGATAACTACATATGCTGAGGTATAGAATTAGGTGAATTAGACATGAAAACTGAAGATACAGAGAAGGAAAAAAAGAAGAATAGAAGAGTAGAGAAAAGGTCTAATGAGAAGGAGAGACCTGAGAAAGAGAGAAAGTAATAATGGGTATAGCACAAGGAGAAACTCAAATGATATGCTTTATTACGATAGAGGGCTATTTAATTACAGAAGACTAGAGAATGGAACAGCGAAAAGTACTCCAATGAGTACTACCATCAAACTAGACAAAAATGAGAAGGGTAAAGAAGTTGACATCAAGATATCTTGAGATATGATCGGATCATTACTCTATTTGATTGCTAATAGGCCTGATATTATGTTTAGTGTATGTTTATGTGCTAGATTCCAATCTTGTCTAAAAGAGCCTCATTTGCTTGCTGTAAAACATATTTTTCGATATTTGGTTGGCACTATTGATCTCGGTCTTTGATATCTTAGAGGAACATATATAGACTTAAAATAAATTTCAAATGCTGATTTTTTTGCTTATAAAGGTGATCGGAAAAGTGCTAGTGGAACATGTTATTTTTCAGGATATTTTTTAGTCTCTTAGTTTAATACACTTTCAACCACTGAAGCAGAATATATTGTCATAAGTAGTTGTTGTGCACAAGCTTTATGGATGAAACAAATATTTAGAGACTATGAGATTATAGTAGATCATATTCCTATTAAGTGTGATAACACTAGTGTCATCAATTTATCGAAGAATTCTATTCAGTATTTTAGAACTAAGCATATAGAGATTAGACATCATTTCTTAAGAGATCACGTACAAAAGGAGATGTTATAATTGAATTTGTATATACTAAAAATCAACTTGCTGATATCTTCACAAAGCCTGTAAGTAAAGAATAGTTTATAAAGATAAGATATGAACTTAGAATGATGATTGTTACCTCATAATATGTGTTTTGTTCTTATACTTATTTTTTATAATATTAAAAAAATGACTTATGGAGAAGTTTTAAATCACTAAATGATTTAGAACTCAATCAATTTTTTTTTAAAGCCAAATATTAAATTGGTGTGTACAATTCTTAGTTCAAGGAATTTTAGCAAAAGAAAAATTTACTGAGTATAATCAACATACCAGTTATAGCCAACTAGTAAGCCATTTTTTTTGAAGAATTCTTCATTATGGAAAAAGCCAAATAATTGATTGGGATAATAGGTGCACCGATTGAGTTACTCTCGCTTGCTGTCATTAAATAGATAACTGTTTAAGAAAATTAGTAAACCTTTTTAAATATTTCCTATACATTACTTTTAACTGGAGAACCAATTATAAAAAAAAAACTTCATTTTTATGGCTCTCTTATCCTGAACATAATCGATAAGCCATTAATCTAATTGGTTCACTGAATTCGTCATTCTACTTTACTAGACACATCTGGCTAGCTGAATAATAACAACCTATAAGCCGAATTCATGCTACAAGAGGCTATTCATCATATTCTTCTCCATTTCAGCTAATCGCTTTTCTCTCTATCTAAAAAACCATTTCTCTCTTTCCTAAATCTCACTCAAAATCTCACCTTTTTCATTCATTTTTCCACTAAACTAACTTAGGAAAAAAATTCCCCATCATTTTTTATATCCAAAAACACTTCTCAAATACTTTTTCATCACTAAAGTAAAAATTTCCTATTCTTAATCTAGGTTTCTTTATTCACCCTTTGTCTCTAAAATATTCTTAATTCTCACTCAATTGTAACTCCCATTCACATCATTTCTCTCTTTTAACTCTTTACCATGTCCAGTTCACATCTAACTTAACGAAAAGGTAAAAAACTTGTTCTTCCTTCAAAACAACAACGTCAGGATAGGGAAAAATCAATCTACACCGATTTCGAGTCCAAACATTTTCCTGACAAGAGACTGGTTAAACGATTTCAACAATAATTCATGACTCGAATGGCATTTTCTATGTTCTTTATTAATTTCAATTGGTTTTGTATTTTGAGTCTAGTAATAGAAATTTAGTATTGTTGTTAGAAGAAGTTGGTTGGTTCAATAACCTTGAAATTGTTGAAATTATGTATCTCGACTTGGTGAAAGTTTTTTACTCAAATATGGATACTTTCATAGAGAAAGAAAATTAAGTAATCACCAGTGCCGGAGGAGTTATGATTGAGTTTGATGATGTAGACCTCAACCATATTTTAGGTTCTTCTACTGATGGTCTAGAATTTTATTCTTCTAGAAAAAATTTTGAAATTGATGACTTTATCCATGTTGATGCCTTTAGAAATATAGGTAGGAACATTAATTTGTCCAATGATGTCTATAACATCCATTTTTGTACCCAATGTTTGTGTCTTCAATTTAGGATTTTACTTTGCTTCATTCAATTTATTGTTCTTCCTAGATCCAGTCATGCCTTGATTGATTGTATACTTAGACATTGCCCTGTTAATCTCGAGTATATCATGGTACCTGCTATGCTTTCCACACCAAATTATATCACTTGTTCCCTCCCATATGATTATTTTATTGCTTGCATCCTTACACATTTTGGGGTACTTATAAATGAACCCTCTAATACCCTTAGTAAGAGTCTTAGTGCTAAGTTAGCTAGTGCTTTAGGCTTTAAGTGGCAGAGTGAAACTTGACTTAAAGTCAACAACAACAAGCATGCTTTTCTTACCCCGAGTGATGATCGCCTCTTGAATGATGTGATTCCAGTTGACCAGTTTCTTGATTTTTCACTTTTTTTCTTAACTTCTCGTAAATGTTAGCCCTCTCCTACACCTATTTATGATCTTACCCTGTTTCAGCATCTAGTATTCCATCTCTAGAGCATCGTACCTCCAACATAGCTAGTCTTTAATAGCTTATAGAAGAGATGCAAACACTTTTTTTGCAGCAAACCTATTTCCAGTAGCATATTCTTGAAGAGCATCAGTGTCTCTCTCAACAGACTTAGCAAATCATCCACGACCAGCGTCTTCTCTTTAACTATTTTGGGATTCCATATCTATGTCCTCCTCTTAAACCAACATCACCTCTACCTCAGTAGATTCTTTTTTTATGTCTTTGGTTATATTAAACACTCTTACATTTCATACATTATGTTGGTTTCTTTTTAGATTCTCATGACATTTTTGGATGTTCATTATTTTCTATGGTTGTTTTATGATCATTTATCTATGTTTTGGTAATGTGTGATATTGTAAATTTTATCTATCCTACACTTATTTATTTCATTCTATTTTATGATGAAAGGGGAGAAGGATAAAATTGTTGTTAAAATTATTTTGTCATAAAAATTTATCATACATGCACTCATGAAAGGGGAAGCACAAAAACTCTACATGCATTCATGTAGGGGTAGCCTTTTAAAATTGTCTCTTATATTTTTATAAAATGTGTTTTATCATCATAAAAAAAGGAGAGATTGTTAATTAATCAATTTTGAATTGTTGATTTTGATGATAATAAAATTCATATTTTTAGAATTGTGAATACTATGTTTTTGAAGTATGAAAATAGCTTTATAAATTGGCTTAAATATTTTTTTATCCAACTGAGATACTAGATTTGTCTAAATGACAAACCGATTAAGAAGAATGTTTGTAAAATCAAAATAGCATATCATTTAAGTTTAAGCGGCGTGTGATTCCTGAGGATAACAAAAAGTCTTGGTAGCGCCAAAAGGAAAAATATTAATAAAAGGTATATTTGTTACAGTACTAGCAATTCGATGAGTCTTCTTTGTAAAAAAAGAAGTCTTTTTATTATTTCACACCGGTTATGAAGAAAAAAGAACTCTAGAAACAAACATACACCGAATATGTAGAAACGATAAATCAATTAAGGAAGAGGTATAGTCTTTCAAGTATAAATGGCTCTAAAAACAAGCGGCATACTGAATCCATTAACAATGGTAAAATAATTATGGAAAAGTGACTTTCTAATGGAACCAGATGGCTGAAATTCTTAAACGACAAATCAGTTATTCAAAAATTCAAATCTTCATCCATAACGGTAACATAAAGTGGCAAACCAGTTACCAATAAACGGTAAACCGGTTATAAGTAAAAAGTTAATAACAACTATTTCTCAGCTCCAACTATAAATTAACTCGTTCAAATTCAAACAATGATTGATCCAACATTGAGTATTGAGCTTATTACTGAGAAAAAAATCTATATTGAACTTTAAATCTTTTCTCATTTTATTCATTCACACTTTGAGATTGTATTTATGGTCATTCATATTGTGCTTTTATAAACTTTATTTTTGAGTGACTATAAGTCTTAAGATACACTTGGGGTAAGAGATTAGGTATAATCTCGAACTATAAAGGTTCATTGACAACTTAAAAATTAAGTATAAGTTCTTGAAGCCTAGGAGGCTTAGATAGTAAAATTCTCAAGCTCGGTGTACTTAGAGGCGTAGACATAGGCAAGGTTGGTCGAATCACGTATAAATTTTGTGTTTGTTTTTCTCTTACTCTATCTTTTATCTTTGACTGCATTTAAGTTTATTTATTTTGTATTTGATTGTCTTGTTTAATTTGAATTTAATTTACATTTGCTTAGATTTTTTAAATATCAATTCACCTCCTCTTGGGTTGTGTAAATGGTATTTCACATCTCACAAAAATTCATCCCCAATTGTAGCTGCATCCTACATCTTTGCTACCATGGTAAACCCAAGCGCAACTCAATATTTTTTAAAGTAACGTTTTTTGTCTAAATCATACATTTTCTATCATCATAGTTTGTTGCAAAGATCAAGTTAGGGAATAAGAGAGGCTTGGGTTGATGAATCCTTATGCTTTTTGCCTTTTCGAGATAGGATAACTTGCATAAATCCCTTAAATGTTGCAACATCATCAACATCAACCCCACAGATAGGTTATTAAGCATTTTTTTTCTTTAATAAGCATTTTGAAGGGAAAAGAAAAAAAATGAAGAAAACTTATTTATAAGCAATATAATGGTTAACAAAGTTATTAAAGAAAAAATGTTTAATAACCTATCCGTGGGTTTGATGTTGATGATGTTGCAACATTTAAGGCATAAATCAATAGAAAAAATTACTAAGTTACGAACATAAGAATGTTTACCAATTAAAAATTGCCATGACTTGTCAATAAAGTCATAATGTACCTTTTATTTGCTGTACATTCTTTGTTATTGAGCCCTAGTAGATTACATTGTTTACACGGCAATATATATCATTTTTCTCCTTCAATCCTTCATTAGCTTCCTTCTGTTAACTTTTGGCCTACCAACTTTAATATGCTTTACTAGAGGCCTAATAACTTAGGCATGTCAACTCTTGGCCAATTAGATTCGTCTGGAATTGGATATATGGTATCCAAGAACGTCAACATGCAAGAGTCTTCAGTAACTCTCTTGTCTACGCAATCAACTGGTTTAAGATTGTTTTGAATGATGCAAGCCATCGTATGTTTGCATGGCAAACCAATTATTTGCCATCTTTCGCATTCACACTCAAATTGCTTCAAGTCTAGGACATAAGTCCTTTCTTTATCAAGTGCATTATCCTCCAACACCTGATTATTGTCTTTACTAGATTTTAATACCTATAAGTTCCTTGAAGATTTAGCAATTTTTACTAATTTCTTGTGCACCCTTGCAGGTAAGTTAGAGTCCTAATTAGCAATCTTTTTTTTTCTTTTAATAAGTCATTTCATTCACTTCATCCTAATGTACTCAAGCAAATTAATAATTGGCTTCATTCTATATTCTTTAAGCACTCCATTCCACTCCATTCCATTATTTTGTTGTGTTATTTGTAACATGGTCAGTTTTGAAGAAATGATCCAATATATGGGGCATGGCTAAGTACTTGGCTTATTATCTATAAGCGATCATATGCAGTAGGCTTCAAATCATAAATGACATCCATTGCTTTTTCAAAGTCAACTCAATTAGTTGTTCTAAAAACTCTCGAGAATAAACCTCTAAACTGCTCAACATAATACACTTTTCAAAAACTGCCACGTATATGCCTTGCATAATGTCTAATGGTAGATCTTAGAAAAACAAATTGAATTGCTTGAATGAGAGCTTTTTGTCTATTTGACATTATAGTTAAAGCTTTCTCCTTTTGATTGCTCATATGCTTTTCTAACAATCCCAAAAACGATAACCAGTTGTCCTTGCACTCGACTTCACATATGCAAAATGCTAAAGGGATTATGTCATTGTTGGCATGTAAAAGAACAACATATAATAGTATTCCACCAAATGATGTCTTGAGATGATAATCATCAACTCCAATAAACCTTATTACACCCTTTTCATAAATTTATTTTATAGAGCATCATAACTCACAAAAATCCTATTAAAAATGCTTGTGTGCCTTGCAAGTTGAATCTTCACTACTGCACCCTTATTTTTCGTGACGATTATATTGCCATAATCATGTACTATTGCATATGACTTAGCAATATCATTGTTAGCTATTTGCAGAACCTCCTTTTAGCCCTATAAAGCCTTGTCTTTTAGGGTGCTAGTATTAAATCTCTTCTGGAATTCTGCCGACATGGCTCCTGACCCAATTCTAGAACTGCTAATAATTGAATCTACGCCTTCTTGATAATGAATTTTCAGGCGATTTGCCTACCACCATTGGAAATCTTGCTTCTTTAAAAACACAAGCAATCAGTTCCTGCAATTTCTCTGACGAAGTTCAGGCTTCACTTGGTATTCTTACCCAGCTCAATTCTTTGACCATTTTTGGTACCACTTTTTCTTACCCGGATATACTGTCTTGGATAGCTAATCTTGACCAACTCTCTTCCTTGGAACTTTCTTACAGCAACTTAGGTGAGATCCCATCTATGCTCATGAACCTGACTCAACTCACTAAGTTATATATGAGTTATAATTACCAATTAACAGGTCCAATCCCAAATTGGTTGATGAAACTGAACAAACTATCCGATCTCCGTCTAACTTCTAATCAACTGAGTGGTCATATTCCAGTTGAAATTAAGAACCTAACTCAATTGAAGCATCGGAGAGTGTCATCGAATCAATTGGAAGGCTCAATTCCTCACTTTATCTTTAAGCTCAAGTATCTGAGAAGGATTGACCTTTCCCAACAATTTTAAGTGGTGCAGTAGATCTAAACAAGTTCTTCCGTAACTTCAGAAGATTGCAAGTATTAGTTCTCCCATCAAACTCGTTGCTCATTAGGGTCAACACTGCTAATACCAGTTTGCAAAATATGTTAGTTTTAGGATTACGTTCTTGCAATCTTAGCGGGTTCCCGCATTTTTTGTCCAACCAAAATCAATTGATGTCGTCGGATCTTTCATCCAACAAGATAGTTGGCCAAGTGCCTGGATGGTGTTCAAATGTAACTACAAACGGTTTGAAATATTTGAACCTTTCGTACAATCTTTTGACAGGCTTCGAGCAGAATCCTGCTGTTCTTCCATGGAACCGTCTAGCAACTATAGATCTCAGGCACAAGAAGTTTCAAGGACAGCTTCCAACTCTAAAACTGTCCACTCATTCTTATCTAGTTTCAAAAAATCAACTGACGGGAGAAATTCCACCTGGGATATGCTGTTTGAATATTCTTCATATTCTTGATTTATCTTACTACAACTTCAGAGGCATAATGCCAGAATGTTTGGGCAATTTCAGTCAGTTGACAGTGTTAAAACTGGAAGGCAATTACTTTCATGGAAGCATTCCTCAAGCCTTTAGGAATGGAACAGATCTGATGTTGATTGATTTAAGCAACAATTCATTGCAAGGGGGAGTGTCTAAATTGTTGGCCAATTGTGTGAGACTGAGATTTCTTAATCTTGGGAATAATGAAATCACCGATATTTTCCCTTCTTGGTTGGGAAATCTTCCGGAGTTAGAGGTCCTTATCTTGAACCGCAATAACTTTCATGGAGTAATACAGGAGCCTAAAGCGGGTTTTGAGTTTCCCAATCTGCGGATCATTGATCTTTCTCACAATAGATTTACAGGTAGGCTTCCTTCTAAGTACTTTGAGAGTTGGAATGCCATGCAAGATGTTAATGCAAGTGGGCTGACATACCTACAAGTTGTAGAGCTGCCACGTTCTTCTCCTTTGTTTACTTACTATGGTGCTTTAGATTACTCTGTGACGTTAAGTAACAAAGGCACAGAGATGGATACAAGAAGCTCTCAAATTTGGTCACAGCAATTATTCTCTCCAACAACAAATTTGCAGGAGAGATTCCAGCATCAATTGCCAATTCAAAGGGGCTTCGGAATCTCAATCTTTCCAGCAACAATATCAAAGGTCAGATTCCATCATCTTTGGTGGCATAACGGTTCTAGAGTCTTTGGACCTCTCTTTTAACGAGCTCTCAGGAAAAATTCCTCAACAACTGACAGAGCTTACGTCCCTTGCATACTATGATGTGTCACATAACCATCCTAGCGGAACCATTCCACAAGGAAAGCAATTTGATACATTTGAGAGCTGTTCATATGATGGGAATTTAGGATTATGTGGAAAGCCTTTGTTCAGAAACTTTGAAAACTCTGAGACTTCACCCTCGCTGCAAGAAGATCAACAACAGTCACAATCCTTATTTGCATTTGGTTGGAAGACAGTTGCTATAGGATACGAGGGTGGGACAACAATCGGAGTGGTACCTGGCCACATCTTCAGCAAAAGAAAGCATGAATGGCTAGCAAAGACATTTCGACTGCAGCAAAAAACTATGGGATGAAGAAGAGACACAGGCAACGAAAAGTAAACAGCTTTTCTCTGGGGAATCATTTACCGAGGCCTTTAAAATTTCTATTTTCTTCGAAGTTCATAAAATCTCTTTTATTACTATCGTGTTATTATTGCGACAGCATATATTTCGTGTTATTATTGTGACAGCATATATTTTGTCTAAGAGCTTCTATCCAGAAATATTTAAATGTTATTAATACATCTCGTATTAAAGCATCATAATTTTGATTAACAATATGATTCAAGTCTTTAGTGCAAAAAACTTTTGAGCTTGATATTATATAATGAGTCTCCTTCCACGAAGGCTTTAAAAATTACCCTCTTTAATTTTTGTGTCTCGCATCCGATAATGTATATTTGTATGTTGTCTAATATTGTACTTACAAAGAGGATTACAAAGTGTGTTATTTGACATGTCATTTAATGATATATGGTATTAGTAATAAAATAATAAAATCAATTTTCACTTCATATAACAGTAATCGACGATTATAGACACATTACTTTTTTTTTTCTTTTTAACATATTGATACAATAGTTAAGATACAAATATTTTATTCAAACTTTATAACTAACTTTTTTCCTAACTATTAATGGTGTTAGAAATTTGATGACATTACAATATACCTTAGTCATAAAACGGCAAGAAACTGTGGAGCAAAGAAACTGTGCGGAGCAATCCGCTAAACCTGCTGCTGAACGGCAAAACCGCATATATAGAAAACAAAGGATAATGTTAAGAAGCCCTTATGTCGTGAGCTCTGATGATACATCTTCTTATAATGCTATCTAGCTATTACATAATGAGCACGTTTTATGATGTTAGTACCTTAAGCTAAGAAACTAAGGGCTCAGCTAGTAAAGACTTTAAGATTGATCCTGTATTTACCAATTGGTAATCATAGTAGGCTGTAATTTGGATGGACAAGAATCGAGATGGGTAGAAATAAAAATTAAAATAAGTTGTTTACTCAAATTATAGATATCGAAAGTAGAATGAATTGTATTCCTATTATATTTTTATTTTATCTAAGAATCCGAATGTATTGTTTTAAGTCACTAAAATACCTAGTTAATTATTGTCATTTTTATTTTTTATAATAATTTTGATTATTATTATTTAAAAATTATTACCAACAACAACAACAATAATAACAATAATTTTAAATGATGATGATGATGGTGATGACGACGACGATGATGATAAAGTTCCCAACTCTCCTAGGGGAGTAAAGTTCTTATATCTTAATCCAAAATTTGTGAATCCCATATATTTCATTCTTATACTTCTTTTATTTTAATGAGTAAATATCATCAATTATTTGCATTCCAAATTCTAATTTCTCATCTCATATAGGTTAACATACCATTACAGTTTTGACATTAGAGAAATAACGATGTTGGATGGTTGCTTGCAATGAACAAGTTACCTTCCAAATGTCATAAATTAAGCATATAAAATGTTGTTTCAAAGCTTGTGATAAGACGAACCAAAACCAACATTTTCCCTATTTTATCCTATGGTTGAGATAGAAATTTTACTTCTTTTCTAATCATTTTTTATTTTTAATTATTACACTTTTCCTCTACTTTTATAATTTTTATCTTTTTCTCTAGATATTGGATTTGGGTACTGTTTTTATTTTTTAATTTAGATTAGGAGAATTTTATTGTAAAATAATATTTTAGACTTGTCTATTTTGGTAAATTCATGATATTTAGGGTTAGTATAAAATGGGCCCTAAAACCCTAATTGATTCATTCAAACTTTTTTTATTAAAACTTTCATTATTTAAACACTTAGTTTTTTTATCAATCAAATTTTATGTTTTCACACTGTTTGTAGCTATTAACAAAAATTTACTTGTTACCATGATACGACTAAATTACCAAAGAAACAACTGTTTTGAAGGCTATCATTAAGGGATACAGATGTCAAATAACTTTTACAATAAGAGATAATCTTAAACCTCTTTATCTTAAATGTTTTTTCCACTAACAATCACTCAATTATGATACTAGAATTAAGTCTACAAAGAAATTTTCCTCACACAATGTATGTATTTACAAATAAAAGCCCAAAGTGTGTTTTGAGAAAAGAATACAAATTTTAAGCACAACAAAGATTTAATGCACAATAATAAGCTCAATAATTGTATCCTCGTTAGCTATTATCGAATCATCATAGTAACTTGAGCAAGTAACTGTTATGCTAGAATTTCAAATTGTCGGATCATCTTTTTCTTGATGTTAGATTGCCATTATTGTCTACACACTTAGAAGAAGTTGTCGACTTATCATTTTTTGATAAATAGTTAACAGTTAGTATCTAGAAACTAAATGTCAATAGAAACTAAATGTCAATTCGTTGAATGTCGGTTATTGAGCTTATATATTTGTGGTTAGAATTTATCCTAAATTCTAACACACAACACACCCCCCAACCAGTTTATTGCTAGTCCCTAGCAAATAAAGCGAAGATAAAATTCAATTTTTTTTTTAAACACACGTGTTTATTTAATCAGATTAATGATAACAATCAAATAAAAGTTTAAGCATTATCTCTAGTCTAAAGGAATATCACACCCACATCAACCATCCATATGTATCAGTCCAGCAAATTTTGTTGTAGCAATAGTAATCAAGCTACTTTCAAGAATGACATATCCAACCCCAAAATATCACCGGTTGTAGTGACACTCTCACAAAGAAATTAATCCCAATAAAATTTTGTCACTACAATGAATGGTAAATTGAGAGAAAATAATAAAGAAATATCACACACTCTCACCAAGATGAAAAATATGCCCATAGCTTAGAAATAATACGATCTCAAATAAAGTATTAGTCAACCCAATGTATTCATCATTTTTTTTATTTTATTTTTATTTTATATGCATCACTACATCTTAATTACCCATATAACTAGCTTTTATGTTAGACTATAGTTCCCTAAAATTAGGAAGGACTTTTATTAGGACGTAACGTAGGCTAGGGACATGGCTAACAAAGAAAGGAAAATAGGAAAACAAAATATATATGTTTGAGAAAAAAATTCAAGAACTTTTTACAGGATACATTTTGCTTATTTATTACTATTGTACATCTTTCTTTTTTTTTCCTTTTTTTTCTCTTTTTTTTCTCTTTTTTTTTTATATGGCACAACTTCACTGAACAAAATAATTATTTATTTATTATTTTTTTCTCAAACATGAATAGGTGGATGGAACTTATATGATATCGGGTAATACTCCAAATTGGAGTGGGTTAGGATGATAAGTTAATAAAGAAAAAGATTTTTTTTTTAAATAAAAGGCTCAAAAGGGGTAACTATGGATATTAAATAATAGGGATGGCTAGAAAGGCTCAAACGGGTCAAAAATAGCCTTCCATCATCTTTTAGGACTCTAAATAATCTTCCATATCTACTAATTAAGTGGACATTTAGATGCAGTAACACACACTTTTTTTTTTAAAGGGTTGACTCAAAGAAAATTTAGAGATCATGTATGAAATAATAAACTGCTAAGCTACATGAAGAATGGGCAAAAAGGGTTACTCTCCAAGAAAAATTAATAGGCTCAAAAACTCACTTGGAATTTATTATGACATGTGTATTCTTTCAAGCAACTCATATTTGTCTCCAACATCAACATGTAGAATAGTAAACATGGTGTAACATTACTCAAGACCAAAGATAATACAAATACTAAAATTCAAAAGTCATCATATCATCCAATATCAAGAACTCACAAATTTTTTTTTTTAAAATAGAATTATTTCCTCCCAACCTATTCTAAACATAAAAAGAAAACATACATGCAGAAAAATTAAAGAAAAATAAATTTTTTTTCTTTCTTTTTTTTTAAAAGAAGATGCGTTTCTAGAGTTACTACACTCCATATTCAGCCATCTTCGACTTTAAAAACTTGAAAACATATATTTATAAAGGAGAAATTATCAGCTATTCCCTCCCCCCAACCAGAACAAAACATTGTCCTCAATGTTTTAAAGGAAAGAAGTAGAGATTAGAAGATATCACCTGGGCATTGCAATACAGAAGAAAATATTAACAAGTAGTTGCGACTGTGGCTCACATCTTCCTCTGGTTTTACGTCCAGAAACGGCTTGAACGCCCTCTATGGGTCGAGGATAGGCTTCCCATCCAGTTTTCTTACAAACTGGCAAACAGGGTCTTTTATAGTCAGATTCCCGAGACTATAGTTTGCACATTCTTTCTGAAATAATGGCCATAATTGGAATATTGCATTTTGGACGTATTCGTTGGGATGCGTTTCAAGAGACAAAAGGATATCATCCAATGACTCCTTATTCAAGCCATCCCTAATGAATTGAATCTTATCTTCTCTGTTATCAGACAACATTCCTAAAGAACATGATTTTTTATTGCATATCATTCTGGCACATTTATGACAAGCAACAGAAAGTCTTCGAGCTCGTTGTTTTCTCGCATAATTTCCTTTACCACAACCAGGCATGTATGCAATAAATCTGGGAGGTAACTCACCTGCTAAGCGAACTTTTGCCTCGATTAACCAACAGATGTCAGCAGGGATGTTATTCTTTATAAGCAATCGCATGCGTTCGGACCGAGCTTTATAAATGGTGAGGAGAGCATTCTGAGGAAGTGAAGGAAATCGTTTGTGAAGCTTTTCTAAAATCTCATTTCTGTCCATACCTTTGTCTCAAAATATCAGTTATTGTGGGAAAACTGAAGTAACCGACTTGATTGTCACGGAGTACCGTTATCCGCCACTTGACCGGGGTTACAAACTTTAAACACATAAAGCAAACTAAAACACACAAACAAGAAAATTAAAACACACAAAACAAACTAAAATCGTCCTCTTATTGAATGTTGTAGATGCCTCTCTCAATTTCTCGGAGTTGGCTTTCTAAATCCTCAACATGGGCTACTAACTCTGGTGGTTGTAGCTGCCAGATACGATGTGTTTTACAAAATCGTATCTGACCTCTGAGATGAGATTGAATACGTCGAAACTATCTAAGAATGCGAAAGAGATACTTTTTAATTGACATATTCGTGAGGAAAATGATAAAAAATAAAAGCTTAAAAGTTAAACAGACACACTTTCACAAACATAATTAAAAATAGAAAAGAAAACATTAAATCACCGAAAGGAAACGAAAGGAAAAAACGTCAGGTCATTTCAGTGTTTTGTACTGTTTTCTCTACATGGTTGGCATTCTAGATATGGCTTTAATTTTTGACCATTAACTTTGAAAATGACACCATTTGTTAGATCCTTAATTTCAATTGCCCCATGTGGAAAAACAGTGTGAATAATAAAAGGGTCAGACCATTAGGAACACAACTTACTTGAGAATAGGTGTAAGCAAGAATTGAATAAAAGCAAGAATTAATTAAATAAAAATCCAGTTATAGGTCTATAGGCTCAAGATTAGATAATTATGACATTTGACCATGCATAAAAAATAATAATAGAAAATACAAAAAGAACGAATTAAAAAAATAATAATAATAACAAGGAAGGAGAAATTATGATACTAACCTTATCATGGTGTTACAACTTTACTATGAACATACACTTAAATGCTAAAAAGAAAATACAAGAATTAGATTAACTAAAAATAAAATAAGAAGATAAATTACAACAAAAAATGAAAAATTACAGAAATATAAAGAAGAGAAAAAGAAACAAAATTAAATCACAGAAAAAAAATTACTTAAAAAAATTTAATTCTATGGAATAATAAATTAACAGATAAATAAAAATTACAAAGAAAAGTAACGCAGAAATTAAATTATTGAAATTTAAAGAAATTTAAATTACCAAAATTAAATTACAGATTCACTTTTTTTTAATTTTTTTTTTTAATTTTTTAATTTTTTTTTATAATTTTTAAGGAAAGCAAAAAGAATTACTTAAAAAAAACTAATTCTATGAATTAATTCTACGAATAAATTAAAATAAATTACAAGATAAACAAAACAAGTTACAAAGAAAAGTAAAGCAAAAATTAAAGTACAGAAAGTTAAAGAAATCACACAATAAAATTAAACTGTAAAAATTTAAATTACAGAAATTAAATTACAAAAATTAAATTGCAAAAATTTAAATTACAAAGATTAAATTATAGAATTATTTTGTTATAAGGAAAAATACAAGAAAACAAAAAAATTAATTCAACAAATTAAAATAACTTACCTCCCCGGCAACGGCGCCAAAAACTTGTTGTGCAAATTTTAATGAACTCGCAAGCACACGAATCTATTGTAGAATAGATTAATGGTGACGAGTGTCGATCCCACGAGGAGGTTGATTTTAATTATGTGCCGAATTAATTTTCTTTTTATTGGGAACAATTAACTTATGGTATTTTTATCCTAAATTGTTGAATTAAAATGGCGAGAATAATTGAAAATGTAACTGTTATAATAAAGCACTTGGGTATCCGGATCCGCATCAACATGCTCCATGAGCTAAATATTCCATATTAATATCAATTAAATCATAAGGGGGGATTCCACACCTCATGAACCACTCTCCAATAAGTATGGTGCCAAGGGCTTATCGTGCCAAATAATAATAACCTTGTACTAGGGTGTCGGTTTAACCAGGACTTTAACTAGACAAGACTATTATTATTTGTCGACGAAAAGTCAAAACAACCACAAATATTAGAGGGGAAGAGAAAGTAAATTTACCAAATTAAGCCCATGGAACATGTTGAGACTTCACCTTCAATCCAAGCTCAAAAGGAATTAGCAACTCATATTTTAACTAAGGATAAAAAGGGAAATTTTATTAAAATACAAAGAAACTACAAGAAGGAGAAGGAATTTCAGAAATCTAAGTTTAGAAATGGATTCAGAGGTGCCAAATTAGGGGGGGAGAGCCCCCTTTTTATAGATACATTGAGTGAATCGTGACCATCGGATTAAAAACAATTCGGATGCTCAGGATTGCGCCACGTCATCAGTCAACAGTCAACTGTCAACTGTCAACAGTCAACATTTGTACAGTAATGCCGCCTGAATAGTAAATAATCCCATGTAAGCGCATGTACTGTACACCCGATTTCTACTCCACTGAGATGCTGCCACGTCATCGATCTACAGTACATAAGAAATTTAGTCCAATAAGATCGTGACACATCATCGATCAATGCCACGTCATCGGTCAACGCCACATAAGCAGTCAATCCACATAATTCGTCCAATCAGATACTGCTATGTCATACGTAGTTGCCATATCATCGATCCGTATAGGTAGAAACGATAAACTGATTAAGGAAAATGTATAGTCTTTCAAGAACAAATGACTCTAAAAACAAGTGGCATATCGAATCCATTAAAAATGGTAAACCGATTATAGAAAAGAGACTTTTTGAATGGAAACTGCAGACTGAAATTCTTAAATGAGAAATCATTTATTCAAAAATTCAAATCTCTATCCATAACAATAACATAAATTGGCAAACTGGTTACCAATAAATGGTAAGATGGTTATGAGCAAAAAGTCAATAATGGTTATTTCTCAACTCTAATTATAAATTGACCTATTTAAATTCAAACAGTGATTGATCCAACATTGAGTATTGAGTTTGCTACTAAGAAAATAATCTATATTGAGCTTTAAATTTTTTCTCATTTCATTCATTCATACTTTAAGATTGTATTTGTAGTCATTCATATTGTGTGAAAGGGGATATTTTTATAAATTTTATTTTTGAGTGATTATAAATGTTAGGATACACTTAAAGTAAGAGATTAGGTATAATCTCTAATTGTAAAGGTCCATTGACACCTTAGAGGTTAAGTATAAGTTTTTAAAGCTTAAGAGGCTTGGATAGTAGAATCCTTGAGTTCGATGTACTTAGAGTCAGGTATATAGACAAGGATGGCCGAGACACGTAAAGATTTTATGTTTGTTTCTATCTTACTCTATCTTTTATCTTTGATTATATTTAAGTTTGTTTATTTTGTATTTGATTACCTTGTTTAATTTGAATTTAGTTTGCATTTGCTTAAATTTTTTAAATATCCAATTCACCCCTCTTGGGTTGCCTAAATAGTATTTCAATTGGTATTAGAGTACGGTACTGTTATTTAAACTTTATCGTCTAGAGTTAAAGATCAAATGACAACTCAAAATAACTCCAAATTTAGGGAAGGATAGTACACAACTAAGCGACCATATTTTGATAGAAATGACTAGGTATATTAGAAAATTAAGATGAGAATTTACTTACAATTACTTGATTATGAAATTTAAAAAATTGTTTGTAATGGTCATTTTACGACTGTAACTGAGAACGAGGTACGAGATGGTATTCCAAAACCTTTATAGGAATGAAATGAGTTGAAAAAGAGAAAAGCTTTTTTAAAATTTGAAGCTATGAATGCCTTGTTTGATGCTTTTGATAAGAAATAATTTCATAGAGTTTTTAGTTGTAAAAAAGCCTATAAAATTTAGTATAAACTTAAAGTTATTTATGAGAACAAGAGTCAAGTAAAAAAGTAAAAAATTAATAGATATATAAGGTAATATGAGTTGTTCCAAATAGAACAAAATGAGATTGTGTATTATATTTACACTAGGTTCACGGATATAGTAAACACTCTAGGAACCATAGAAAATACTTTTTCTAATAGCGAGAAAGTTAAGAAAATTATTAGATCACTATCAAAAGAATAAAGACTTAAAAGAATAACCATTGAAGAAGCCAAAGATTTAAATATTTTGCCTATTAATGACTTAATTGGCTTTCTTATTTCTTATGAGAAAGATTTGACAGCTGAAAAAGAAAATGAGGAGAAAAAAAAAATATTGCTCTTAAAGCCTCAAAACATGAGAGTGATGAAGATAACGAGCTAGATAATAAAGAGATGGCTATGCTAGCAAGAAGTTTTAAAAAATTTTTCAAGAAAAAGTTAAGTGAAAATAGTTCAAAAACCTTAAAAACCAAAATAGACAAGAAGGAGGCAATTGTATGCTATGAATACAAAAAGCCTGGCCATATAAGATCAGAGTGTCCACTTTTCAGCAAACTCAGGAAAAAAGCCATGGTAGCTATTTAGGATGATAGCGAAGAAGATTCAAGTGATGAAGAGAAATCTCATGAAGTGTCAAATTTGGCACTTATGGCAATTGAAAATGAAGGATGATGGATTTGATAAGGTAAGTGATCCTACCTATAATGAATTATATGATTCTTTTAAGGAATTATATAATGATTAGTTAATAATTGGTAAAAAAAATGCATATCTTAAAAAAATGCTAGAAATTTCAAATGAAAAGGATGCATTATAGGAATGCTATGATTCATTGAATGTAAAGATTAAAAGTTTAGAATTGGATAACAAAATATTACATGATAGGATCACATCAATTGAAGAAAAACAAAATACTTCATTTGAGAATAAAAAATCACATGCTGATGAATTAACAAAAGAAAATGAAGTACTAAAGAAAAAGAACAATGAGCTAAATGAAATTGTGTTAAAATTAAAAAATAGTCAAAAGAACTTAGAAAAATTTCTGAATACTTAAAAATGTGTGTTTGATAAATGAGAACTAGGGCATAAGCCTAACTTAAAATAAAAATACTATAAAAGTTATTTTGTTAAAGCTACATCCTCAAGTGACTCTAAGATTATTTGTCATTATTATAATGGAAATAGTCATATGAGTTATACATGCCATGTTAAAAAAAATGCATACTATGGTGTTAAATGTGTTTTGCTTCTAAAAGGAACCATTACTAATACTCAAGGGCCAAAAAATGTTTGGGTATCTAAGACATGAAATTTTCTTTGAAGGGTTTGAAGAAATAGAAAAATAAATGGTATTTAGATAGTGGATGTTCAATGACAGAGGATTATTCTTGGTTTTCAAATTTTACCAAGATTGATAATAATGGAGATATATCCTTTGGTAATAACTCAAAAGAAAAAATTATCGGTATCATAAATATTGGTAAAAATTCCTCTACTCTTATTGAGAACGTGAGCTTGGTTGAAAATTTAAAACATAATTTGTTTTGGCATTAGTCAATTGTGTGATAAAGATTATAGAGTTATTTTTTAAAAAGCAAAATGTATTGTTAAGAATGCATGTGATGGTAAAATTTTGTTTATTGATGTAGATGTATAAATGTGTATACAATTAACATAGATTGTCATCTACTCATGATAAATATTTTTTTGTATTACATGATAATAGTTGGTTAATGCATAAAAGACTAGGTCATGCAAGCATGGATTTGATTTCAAAGATTTCAGAAAATAAATTGGTTAAGGGTCTTTCAAAAATTAGATTTCAAAAGGATAGAAATTATGAAGTTTGTCAATTTGGTGAATGTTGAGTGTTAGAAAGCGTATATTTATAAAGGAGAAAATAGTCATTTTATACTTTAAGTCTCACTAACATTGCTACTTTTATTTATTTAAATATTTTGTTATTTAATTATATGTGTTTTATTATAATTATGTTTTTATGTATTTTAGGGGTATTACGATCGTTTCACAATGAACGAGTGATTAGACAGCAAAACAAACGTCATATTTGGACTCAGGATGGTCGAAAACCTTAAGACGAGCATTAAAAGAAAAAAGTCAATGTTCACATATACGGCACTGTTCATACATACGGTACTGTTCACGACACTGTTTATGTATACGGATCGATGATGTGGCAACTACGTATGACATAGCAGTATCTGATTGGACAAATTATGTGGTATTGATTGCTTATATGGTGTAGACCGATGACGTGGCATCGACCGATGATGTGTCACGATCTTATTGGACTAAATTTCTTATGTACTGTAGATCGATGACGTGGCAGCATCTCAGTGGAGCAAAAATCGTGTATACAATACATGCGTATACATGGGATTATTTACTATTCAGACGGCGTTACTGTGCAAATGTTGACTGTTGACTGTTGACTGATGACATAGCGCAATCCTAAGCATCCGAACTATTTTTAATCCGATTGTCACGATTCACTCAATGTATCTATAAAAAGGGGGCTCTCCCCTCCTAATTTGATACCCCTGAATTTATTTTTAAACTTAGATTACTGAAATTCCTTCTCCTTCTTGTAGTTTCTTTGTATTTTAATAAAATTTCCTTTTTTATCCTTAGTTAAAATATGAGTAGCTAATTTCTTTTTGAGCTTGGGTTAAAGGTGAAGTCTCAACATGTTCCATGGGCTTAATTTAGTAAATTTACTTTCTCTTCCCCTCTAATATTTGTGGTTGTTTTGACTTTTCGTCGACAAATAATAATAGTCTTGTCTAGATACAGCTCTGGTTAAACCGGCACCCTAGTAAAAGGTTATTATTATTTGGCACTATTAGCTCCTGGCACCACACTTATTGGAGAGTGGCTCATGAGGTGTGGAATCCCCCCTTATGATTTAATTGGTATTAATATGGAATATTTAGCTCATGGAGTATGTTGATGCGGATCCGGATACTCAAGTGCTTTATTATAACAAGTTTCATTCTTAATTATTCCCGCCATTTTAATTCATAATTTAGGATAAAGTTACCATAATTTAATTGTTCCCATTAAAAGAAAATTAATTCTGCACATAATTAAAATCAACCTCCTCGTGGGATCGACACTCGTCACCATTAGTCTATTCTATAATAGATTCGTACGCTTGCGAGTTCAATAAAATTTGCACAACAGTGAACAATCAAAACTTATTTAAAAACAAAAATCGTATTTCTACTTCGAAACCTCTTCAATTACTTTACATGAATTTATTTGGACCCTCTAGATATGCTAGTGTAAGTGGTAAGTATTATGCATTTGTTATTATGGATGATTATTTTATATTCACATAGGTATTATTCTTAACTAATAAGGATGATGCCTTTGAGGCATTTAGAATCTTCTGTAAAAAGGTTTAAAATGAAAAAAGTTATTCAATTATATGTATTAAAAGTGATTATAGTAAAAAATTTGAAAATCATGCATTTGAAAATTTCTGTAATGATTTAGGTATTGAGCATTAATTTTCACCACTAGGTCTCTATAAAAAAATAGAGTTGTTGAAAGAAAAAATAGGTCTGTTCAAGAAATAGTTAAGACCATATTGAATGAAAATAATTTACCAAAATATTTTTAGGCCGAAACCATCAACAACGCATGTTATGTTTTAAATCGCATGTTGATTAGATCTTATCTCAATAAAACTCACTATGAACTTTGGAAAGATAGAAAACCCAACATTGGTTACTTTAAAGTTTTTAGATACAAATATTTTATTTTGAACACAAAAGAAAATATTAGAAAATTTCACTCAAAATCATATATTGTTATCCTTCTTAGTTATTCCAACTCAAGTAAAACTTATAAAGTTTATAACAAAAGAATTTTAGTTGTAAAAGAGTTTATGCATGTTATATTTGATGAGTCTAACATCTCCTCTATAGAGAAAGTTGTTATTGATAATGATGCAAATGGAGAATTATAGTAAGAAGCCTCACAAGATAAACAAAAGAATGCGACACTTGAAAATCAAGAGAATAGACAAAAAGAGGAAAAAAGCATGGAGCAATTAGTTGATACATCTCAAACACTCTCTAAAGAGTGGAGGTATGTTTCTTTTCACCTTAAAGACTTAATCTTAGGCGATCCATCATGAGGTATAACCATTAGACCATCACTTAGAAATACATGTCAATATGAGAATAGACAAAAAGAGGAAAAAAGCATGGAGCAATTAGTTGATACATCTCAAACACTCTCCAAAGAGTGGAGGTATGTTTCTTTTCACCTTAAAGACTTAATCTTAGGCGATCCATCATGAGGTATAACCATTAGATCATCACTTAGAAATACATGTCAATATGCTGTATTTGTTTCTTAAATTGAACCAAAATCTTTTGCGAATACGAAAAATGATGAATTTTAGATTATGGTAATGAAAGAAGAATTAAATTAATTTAAAAGAAATAATGTATGCAAATTAGTTCTTAAACCCGAACATCAATCCATCATAGGCATGAAAATGGGTTTTTAGAAATAAAATAGATGAGTTCGATACGATTGTAAGGAATAAAGATAGATTACTAGCTCAAGAATACAACCAAGAATAAGGAATTGATTTTGATGAAACTTTTGCACTAGTAGCTAGATTAGAATCAATTAGATGTTACTAGCATATGCAAATTATAAGGATTTCATTTTATATCAAATAGATGTCAAAAGTGCATTATTAAATGGTTATATAAAGAAGGAAGTTTACGTGTAACAACTCCTAATTTTGAAAATGAAAAATTTTCAGAATATGTATACAAGTTGTCGAAAGTATTATATGGCCTAAAACAAGCTTCTAGAGTTTGATATGATAGGCTTAAAAATTTCTTCTCAGAAAATAATTTCATAATGGGTAAAGTTGATACAACTTTTTTCATTAAGCATAATAATAAGATTATTCTCTTAGTACAAATTTATGTTGATGATATTATATTTAGATCTACTAATGAGATATTATATAAAGAATTTTTATAATGTATGAGCAAAGAATTCGAGATGAGCATTGTCAGCCTAAAGGCTATACATAATGTAATTTTGATAATAATAAATATATGTGTTTAATGTATTTTACATTTTCACTGAGTTCTTAAAGGATAGTATTTATGCAAGTGAATCAAGTGAAATAAATTTCAAGACACTTAACGGACAATGGCTCGATCAAGAACAAGGTTTGGAGCTCGATAGACTTATTATTACAATAAAATTCTTGTGAAACTGATATGACTTAATTTATACTTGATTTAGCAATTTGTGAAGTTGAAGATTTTAATTAATTAATTATTATTCATTAATCTAAAAACTTGATTATAAATTAAGTATTTCATGCAAACTATTTGATTTTCTAAATATGGACTAAAGTGAAAAAGTTTTGTAATCTTTGATTTTAATAAGTAATATTTTAAATATGAAATATTTTTGGTCATATCATAATTTTAAAAAGTTATGGAAATGAGAAGGATTATTTAAAAATTTTGAAATTAGACTTGTTTGTAAATATTTTTGACATTTTGAGCTATAGTATAATTATAGACATGTGTTGGGTAAAATTATAATTTTATAAACAATGATACTCTAGTAGTTAAAACTATTTCGAAAATGGACCTTTTTAGGTCATAGTATAGTTGTAAAAAGTTTTGGATAAAATAATAATTTCATGGATAGTGTTGCTGTAATAAAATTTGAATTTAATGGTACCTTCACTGTAGCAAGTAGCTAATTATTAGAAACCCAAATCAAACTCATTTCTAAGCTCTTGAATAATAAAAAATAAGTTCATACATTATTGATTCAATTTCCAACTTGCAAATCATTATAGATTGAATCATTGTTGAGCTATAATTTGTTCAGTCACTCTTAAAGAGAGATTTTCTTATTATAATCTTTAATTTCTTATCAAATTTTGAATGTATAAGTATGAGAAACACTTGAGTGAAGGATTAAGAAGTAATCCTTGGATTGTAAAGGTTCATTGACATCTTCAAGTCAATTGTAACGAATTTGAAGCTTTGGGAGGCTTGAATAGTTAAATCCTTGAGTTTGGTTAGCTTAGAGGCATAGACGTAGACAGAGATTGCTGAACCACGTAAAATTACTCGTGTTTGATTTCTCTTCCCTTACTCTTTTATTATTGCATTTTATCAAACTTATTGTTGTTAATATTATTAGGGCAATAAATCAAATTGATGTATGATTTATTTTGATTAAATTTTAGAAACTCAATTCACCCTCCCTCTTAGGTCACATAACTATAATTTCAATTGGTATCAGAGCTTGGTTCTCTTATTAGGACTTAACCATCTAGAGTTTCCATGGCAATCTAAAAATAAATCTACATTTAGGAAAGGATAATCTACAACTTGGCCCCCATTCTTTGACGGTAATAACTACCTATATTAGAAAATTAGGATGAGAATTTATTTACAAGCTTCAGATTATAAAATTTGGGAAGTTATTTGTGATAGCCATTAATGCCAATGACTAAAAATAAATTAGGAGATAATATTTCAAAACTTTCACAGAAATGGAATGAATTTGAAAAGAAAAAAGCTGTTTTAAATTCCAAAGTTATGAATGCATTGTTATGTGCTCTTTGTTGAGTGTTAGAAAGTGTATATTTATAAAGGAGAAAATCGTCATTTTACACTTTAAATCTCACTAACATTGCTACTTTTATTTATTTAAATATTTTGTTATTTAATTATATGTGTTTTATTATAATTGTGTATTTTATGTATTTTAGGGGTATCATAATCGTTTCATAATAAACGAGTGATCAGACAGCAAAACGGACGTCATATTTGGACTCAGGACGGTCGAAAACCTTAAGAAGAGCATTAAAGGAAAAAGTTACTGTTTCACACATACAGATCGTTTTCATACGTCGCATCTTATTCACGACACTAATCGCTCACTTACACTTAATCGCTCATGTATACGGACCGATGATGTGGCAACTACCTACGACGTGGTAGTATCTGATTGGACGAATTATGTGGATTGACTGCTTATGTGGCATTGACCGATGACGTGGCGTTGACCGATGATGTGTCATGATCTTATTGGACTAAATTTCTTATGTACTGTAGATCGATGACGTGGCAGCATCTCATTGGAGTAGAAATCGGGTGTACGATACATGCGCTTACATGGGATTATTTACTATTCAGGCGGCGTTCTTTGTAAAATGTTGATTTGTTGACGGTTGATTGTTGATTGTTGATCGCTGATGATGACGGCGCGCAATCCTGAGCATCCGAATTGTTTTTAATCCGATGGTCACGATTCACTCAATGTATCTATAAAAAGGGGGCTCTCCCCCCTTAATTTGGCACCCCTGAATCCATTTTTAAGCTTAGATTTCTGAAATTCCTTCTCCTTCTTGTAGTTTCTTTGTATTTTAATAAAATTTCCTTTTTATCCCTAGTTAAAATATGAGTAGCTAATTTCTTTTTGAGCTTGGGTTGAAGGTGAAGTCTCAACATGTTCCATGGGCTTAATTTGGTAAATTTACTTTCTCTTCCCCTCTAATATTTGTGGTTGTTTTGACTTTTCGTCGACAAATAATAATAGTCTTGTCTAGATACAGCTCTGGTTAAACCGGCACCCTAGTACAAGGTTATTATTATTTGGCACGATAAGCCCTTGGCACCATACTTATTGGAGAGTGGTTCATGAGGTGTGGAATCCCCCCTTATGATTTAATTGGTATTAATATGGAATATTTAGCCCATGGAGCATGTTGATGCGGATCCGGATACCCAAGTGCTTTATTATAACAAGTTTTATTCTCAATTATTCCCGTCATTTTAATTCACGATTTAGAATAAAGTTACCATAATTTAATTGTTCTCATTAAAAGAAAATTAATTCAGCATATAATTAAAATCAACCTCGTCGTGGGATCGACACTCGTCACCATTAATTTATTCTATAATAGATTCGTGCGCTTGCGAGTTCATTAAAATTTGCACAACACTCTTGATAAGAAAAAATTTCATAGAATCTCTAGTTATGAAAGTACCTATGAAATTTGACACAAACTTGAAGTTATTTACAAAGGTATTAATCAAGTGAAAGAACTAAAATTAGTAGGTATAGTCGACAATGTGAATTATTTCAAATAAAACAAAATGAAAGTGTATACTCTATGTATACTAGATTCACGGATATAGTAAACACTCTAGGAGCCCTAGGGAAGACCTTTTCTAATAGTGAGAAAGTTAAGAAAATTATTAGATTACTACGAAAGAAATGGAGGCCTAAGAAGATTGCTATTAAGGAAGCTAAAGATTTAAATATATTGTCTATTAATGATTTAATTAGTTCTCTTATTTTTTATGAGAAAAATTTGGCATTTGAAAGAGAAAATAAAGAGAAAAATAAAAGTATCACTCTCAAAGCCTCAAAACATGATAGTGATGAGGATAACGAGCTGGGTAATGAGGAGATGGCTATGCTAGCGAGAAGGTTTAGAAAATTCTTTAAGAAATTCATTGAGCAAAGAAATTCAGAAACCTCAAAAACCAAAAGGAAAAGAAGGAGATGATTATATGCTATGAATGCAAGAAGCCTGGCCATATAAGATCGAAGTGTCTACTTCTCAATAAGTTCAAAAAGAAAGTCATGGTAGCTACTTGGGATGATAGCAAAAAAGAATCGAGTGATAAGAAGGAATCTCATGAAGTGTTAAATTTAACACTAATGGCAATTGGAGATGAGTTGGATGATAAATGTGATGAGGTAAATGATCCTCCTTATGATGAGTTATATGATTCTTTTAAGGAATTGCATGATGATTGGTTGAGAATTAGTAAAAAGAATGCATGTCTTAAAAAGAAAATGATCGAACTTTCAAATTAAAAAGATGCATTACAAAAGAGCAATAATTCATTAAATAAAAAGATTAAGAGGCTAGAATTAGATAATAAAGAATTATATGATAAAATTACATTAATTAAAGATAAATAAAATACTTCATATGAGCATAAAAAATTATGTAGTAAAATTGTTGAGAGAAAATAAAGTACTTAAGAAAAAGATAAATGAACTTAATGAAATTATGTTAAAGTTCATAAATCGTTAAAAGATTATAACATATTAGTTAACCATACAAAGAAAAGAAAATATATATGAGAAAAATTATTTAGCTTTGCACCTTTTTAGTAGTGAATGTAGTAGTGTAATCCATAAGATCTACTTCATTATCAAGAATGGCATTTATGGTAGAACTTTCCTCCTTCACAATCATTGCATAGATATCACATAAGTTAATACGACTAATCTTGAAATACAAAACTCGAACAATGACTATTTATTCAAAAATAATCAACCAAACAATTGACATTTGTTAAGGGGATATATAATAAATTGTAAAACATTCTCCCTATCATTGTAATTCGAAAGATAACAATAAAATAATAGCAAACTTACTTTTTTATTATCATCCTTGTCTATTTGCATGATTATTTTCCTGTAAATTTGAAACCTTAGATTAGGGTTTAAGAAAGAAAAGAGACTTCATACCAGATGCTTTAAAAAGAATCTAAAACCCTTAAATGAAAACAAGTCGGATAAAGAATTTTCAAAGAAAAAATTATTTAATTTTTGAGTGGGGTTTAATTAGAAATTATCCTATTGTGTAATTTTAATAAAATTTAAAATTGTAAAATAACTAAAGGAGTATTAAGAGGTATTTGGATGGGTGCGAATAATGATACTCAATAAAACAGGCATCAACACTGTAGAAAAAAATAAAAGCAAAAAATAATCATATAATTATAGTTAATTTTATAGGCAAATAATTTCAATATCAACAAATACAATTACCATCCCATGATAATAATATAAATATGTCCTTTTCCACACATCCACATTATCATTACTCAATATGAAAGCAACCAAAAAAAAAAAAAATACTCTACTCAATTCAAAAGCAAAAAGAATTAATTCATCACATGTTACAATAACTCATGATAATAACATCAAAATCTCTTTGAAATTTCATTATTTGAATAAAAGAATAATTATTTGAGAAACATACCACAACATATTAACTCAAATTGCTTCCGAAATTATTTTGAGCTTTACTCTTCTTTGACCATTATTGTCTCCCCAAGTTAGTTCACAGTGTAACTAGAGAGTGTATTAATATGAATATGAAATTGTGATTATTTTTGGTACTAAAATCTAGGGCTTATAGGTGCTTCCTTGGTGCCAAAATAAGAGTCAAGGTGCCAAAATAGAGATAATTGCAAAATGGTTGCTTGAAATAAAAGTTTTTCTTACCTTTTTTGGGATTGCCTATTTACTGGAATTAAATAAAATTATTTTTATTATATTTCAGCTTTTACTTATTTATTTTTAATTTTCTCATTAGTTTAAAATCCTATTTTACCTTTAATGAATTACTAACGTAAGGATCTTTTAGACTATTGTTTAAAAAATAACGATGAAAAGGTGAAAAAGGTGTTGCTCCCAATTATAAATTAGAGTTGGATAAGTCAAATTTACATGTGATTTGTATTTTTTAAATTGAATTAAATTGTTTGACATATGGATGATTAATTCAAATTAGATAATTCAAAATTAGTCATATGTTTAACTTTATTATGAATTAGAGTAAAATAAGTCAAATTAAGATGTGATTTAAATTATTTAAATTGAATTAAATTATGAGATATATGGGTGACCAATTCAAATTAGATAAGTAAATTATAGTGACTAATTCAAATTAAATTAGAAAAAAATTACAGAAGGTGTCTCTATATAAAGAAATATATAAAAATGCTTCAAAGCACCACTAGTACATCTGCTTCCATCTTATATTTTCTTTATCCATTTTTTCCTTCTTGTTCTAAACTATTGTGCATCGAGTGCAGCATCATAATAGTGTCATTAAATCTGGAGTCAATCCACTTTATTTTTGTTCTTTTCGTGTTAAGAAATCTTTCTTAGAGGAGTATAAATTAGTCTTTGGGATAGCACTTCACGCACGCCCTAATCAAATTATGTTTTGCTGGTCAAGTAACTTCGGGGTAAATGGAAAAGCTTTTTGATTTGCAGGTCTGCATTGTGGGTGCAGCTATATAAGTTACGCAACTACATTGCGATTCTCAGGCTATTGTTTATCAATGTTGTAATTGCTGATTGCAGTCACTATCCCAGCTGATTTTGGAGTTTTAATGAGTAATATTAATTCATATCTCCAACAATAAAAAGACCAATTATATGAGTTTTTGATTATTGCATCAATAAGGAACGCAAACCGATTACTTATAATCTTTGGTTACAGATAATAATATTTCTAAGATTTGTGATTTATTAAAACATATATTATAAATCTCAATAGTATTTCATCAGTGACTTCATTATTTTAAGCATGGTTAGATAAGAAATACCGGCCGCCTAAGATTTTTCAGAGATTTATAATTACAGAGGCTTATCTTAAAATTCATAATTATTAGTACAAGTTGATTTTTATTATGAAAATTTTTCAATATTAAGTAGACATCCAAAGGAATCTTGTGAAAGTTGATTAAACAAAATCCAATGGGAATTCAATTTATAATGATTTTTTTAACTCAAGTCTGTTACGTGGAAAATTTCTGGTTTCGACATAATGCATGAGTGAGAGAACTATTTTACCACATTAGACTTCTTCAAAAATTATGAAATTCAGAGAATTGTTACCTATAAACATCTATATTATTTCGGAACTACATGATTAGAGGAAAAATTATTTTGAAAGTTTCAGTGAGGTCATAGTACAAAATCGTTTGACAAATTTCCTGAGCTCTAAAATGAAAATTGTTTCCAATAATTTTATTTTTGATAAACTACTGATCTTTTACATTAAACAACTCTGATTTCAGTAGGCCTCATTTTAATAATAACATGAAAATTTAATTAGGCGTAAGTGTAGAAAATTATAGATTTTGAATACGAGCGGAAACAAGTGAGAAACTTTTTCTATTTTATAAGTTTCACAAATTGGAATTAAGCCAAGAGGTATAAAGTTTACACACTCGACGGGGAAATTCATTACTGTAAAGCCGAATAAAGATTGCAAGTCACGAAACAGCAATGTTATACGGCCATGTCATATATATCAAGGCTACGTCTAATTGTTTCCCTCGCTATGACAGTCTACTAGGTAATCCCAAAGGGAAGACCTATCTGGGCATGACTTTTTCAGCACTCTCGTTATGTTTTCCGCTCCCGCTCGCAGCTTTTCTGGAATATCAATACCTTGATACTCAGGAATTTGCTGATGGACAAAGGAAAAAAAAAAAACAATGTGTAAACATCCAACTTAAGGCTCGAGTGGAACTCATTCAAATGATTTACTTAAGAATGTTTTGAGGCATTAAATATATTACCTTTGTTAACCATAACATGTAAGCAGCAGAATGTATTGCTTGTGCTTGGCAATCCTCAAAGTTGTCATCAGGAATAGTTGCAGAACAAGAGTGTACAAGGCACAGTTCATGATCCATCAAGATATCAATGTCAATATCTACACTGGTTTTTGTCTTTGATTGGCAGGAAACATCAAGGAGTTGAGTTGCAATATGTCTTATCAAATACAAGGAAAGAAATCGGCGGTGAAGCCACAGAGCCTGTGAAAATAATATATCAAATGGAGATTTTGGCATCAGGAGATTAGTTAGATGCTACAAGTGGAAGCTGAGGCTTATAAAACAAGAACAGGATCTTCTTCCAGAATAGGTTGTGGGATTCAATAATGTAACCATCCAAAGTAACTAAAAAACAATAATAATGCATTACTACAATAGTTAATTTTACATAAACATCTATGAAGCACTACTTTGGAGCCAATTGTTTCCTGAGGAAACTAGTTCTTATATGTTTATGTATTCCATATGAAGAACAAATCACAGTTATAAAGCTGCAACATGCAAAGACCACAGTTGTGTATAAATTCTGAATCTTATTCTCAGTTTATGTACCAATACCATACGCTAAAACATTGATAAGCGCTTATAACTACAGAAATTTATAACAAAATACGAAATCTTCAAATCAATTATGAAGTCAATAGTTGATAAAAACCTGCAACCCTACCTCCTCCTTTATGAGAAGAGGGGAAGAATAGAAAGAAAGCCAGTGTGTCATACCTCTCTCCCTACATAGTGCTTTATCAGAGATTCATTCCAATCAAGCTCTTCCTGTCAGAACCCAGTAATGAAGAGATTAAACAAACTGAGTTTGAACATGCAGGGCACTAGTATTATTCACATAAATTTAACAAAAAAAATTGGTTGAGAAATTGATGGAAAGAATAATCTTCTTCTTGGCTTCACTAGAACAACCATGGAGAAGAATATAAATACAAGACTCACTTCCTATTCAAGGAGTTCACAGTAAACCAGTATAATGATTGCACAGAGGAGAACATTAGGATTAACAGAAGCTTGGTGCTTTAATGTTTTCCATTATTCTCTGTGTTACTAGAGAATGATCTTACCATATGAAATTGTAAAGAAAATTGATATTATTGCATTAGAAGCTCAGATTAGACCACTCAGTACAAGGATAACGAAATTGAGGATATAGACCTTGTAAAGGTATCAGCTATGAACAACATATAACGACTACGCCCACCACACATAACAGATGCGAACACGTTGTTTGATTTGCTTGCAGAAATGGTAAACAGATCAGTAATTGCTTATTTAACAGTTATACCAAGCCATTATACCTTCCAGACTCGATAGGTTTCCACAAAGTAACCAGAAGAATTATTGTCTTGAATGTGGCAAAAGCCCTCTAAGTTCCTAAGCATCAACCTCTGCAAATCAATAAAACCTCAGATTGTACAGATATGGAAGCTTTTATTATGTGATTCGTGCAACAAAAAAATGTCCATATTGAATTCTTATGCCTCAATTTGCACATTTATGTTTCATAAGTGCTTAATTTAACATCAAGTTTTATTAATTTCACAGCAATTATTTAATATTTTCAATACCTTCTTGGATCTCCTAGTCTTTTATATTTTGTAGGAGCTTTTGAAACAAAGAAACAAGAGCTGAAAAGCAACAAGCTGGTGTGAAAAATAGCCAGATCCTGGTTTCATGGATTTTAATTGCTTCTTGGACAAACCTTTGGGCTCTATTTACTTTATTGGTTTATATTAAACATGTAGGACAGAGAAGGAGCAGATTTGGGCCAAGAAAATTAATTCTTAAAGGCCAGGTTGGCTTTCCTATTTGGGCCTGCAATGAAAACAGATATTGGAGGTATTTTGACACATATGCCTATTTTCTCATGTGAAAAACCTATTCTTATAAGGAAAAGGAGGTCAAAAATTAGTTTCACTAGTCCTACAAGGATTAGGACAGCAATTCGCAATAAGTTCAATGCCCTAAAAAGAGAAAAAACTTGAAGAATCAGGTCAAAATGTGAGAAGATTGCAAGGAAGAGAGGAGTAGGTGAATTGCAGAGAAGACTTGGTTGCCATTGCACAAAATCCAAAATTGTAGAAAATAGTTTTAGAAAGGTTTAAATATGATGCAAAATATGGTTAAAGGAATCATTCCCAGAACTTATTCCACAAATTCTCTAATTTTAGTTTACATATCAAATCAAACCCCCCAGATTTTGTATGGTGTCTGTTAATGCGTTCTTGGTGGATCTGAAAAGTTTTGAGTCAATTTCATTAAATTTAAATATGTTTTAATTTATCATTTCAGACCAGCTTGTGCCTTTCATGTATTCTTGTCTTAATAAATTATTCATTAGGAACAATCTTATGCAGGTATGACCCTTGCCTGCTACTATACTCAATAACAATAATAATTTAAGACAAGGATTTAAGCGATACACTTTTAAGCAACATCAATGTTATTCATGTATATCCCACATTCAAGCAATTTTATCTATATAAATGGAACATATGTTCCAGATCTAGCTTTGATCATCACTAGAAAATGTAACAGTAACTATAATGGTTTATGTCCGATTTCTCACATAGAAACTGAGCTTTGTCATAAATAAATGTACTGTATACTACAGTTGAGGAGGATGACTTGGCAAGCAATTGAAAGAATAAATTCAGAGCTTGATATTTTGTATGAATAAAAATAATTTTAAACCAAAACTATGGTAACTAAAAGTTCATTGACAATGCTACATCAATGTTATTATAAGTTGGTCTTTAATCAGGTAGGCTGTAAACTGTTTATTCTCTTGAGCATGCAACTATATTTTTATATCAGATTCATAAGAGAAAAACTCACTCTACGATAATGAAAGCAAGAATTATCAGCAACATGCAACCCAGACCAATTTCTTGATTTCTTCAATTCATCCAGCACCTGAAGGATCAATAAATTTAATCAAAACGCAGTAAATGTAACATAGATTTAATAATTAAAAAAAAAATTGAAATTTCGAGAACATAACAACTAATGTACAACTATCTGTTACATGACTTCCAAAATGAGTTTGAGGAATCGCAAATAGCCCAGAAATGGTACCACAACAAACTCTAACCTGTTCTCTGGTCATGAAGGAAACCAACCAACAACGATGATTCCATGCACGGTAGTTCATTTTTGATCTCTGCAAAAGGTAATTTTTGAATTAGAGTACGAGCCAGTTTCTTACCAGACACTTTCTCCCTCATTATCTTAGTATAACAAACAAATTAGCAATAGGGCTGTGCCAAACATCCCTAAAGAGCAAATAGGGCTGTGACAAACATCATACCCTAATTCTATTTAATGTGGCAAAGTATTTAGAAAAAATTTAACACGAAAACTGCAATCTAGTAAGCCATTGATATTAAAATTGATGTCGGCTCTCTAAATCATCATTCAAGACTAATGAAAAACTTATTAAAATGCAGTAAAAGTGAAACTGGAATACTTTCTTCTTGAAAAGTTAATAAACCTTCATAACATAATAGTATCCAGTTCCCGAACTGAATTTAAACCTCAGCAATTTTTTCCACAAGTTCAGATTCTCTCTCTATTATCCATTGCAGAGTTGAACTATTTCCAGAGATCATATTGATCACCCATCGCCTGAAAATAATAGATTCATGTGTAAGAATGACTTTTCCATCATATAATTCAATTTTCGCCTGGAAAATTGTAGTGTGTCAAAGAAAGGAAGGAAAAAAACACACAACTTAGAACTGAAAAGTTCTGCACTGTGCATTCCTCACCAAATCACCAAACCTTACAGCACAACATGGCACTTATATCAAAGTCTGAACTCAAAGAATTAAATAAGACCAATTTCAAAAACGTCACCTGTGGCTCCAAGCCTGTTCACTTTTAGGAGAATACGATAGAACAAGAGCTGCCAAACGAAGTTCATCCATTAATATTGGCAGGAGCTGCTTGTTTGATACAATTAACTTCCTGTGTAACAGTAGACAGAACCGGGTGCCATGACCAAAACTAACAAACTGAACATAAAATATAAAAATCATGGCATAAGACATTCTCTCTCACTCTCAACTCACCAGTCTTTGATTGCATATTATGAGGTCCAAATGCTTGAATACTTCTCGTTAACAAAAATGAATGTTACAATGTCAGCTGTTTGGTAAAGTGCACATCTCATTTTTTGTTGGAGATTATCTAGATTATATATAACGAAGCAACAAAGGGAAAAGGAACTATATGCAACAACTATGAATCTTGAAGAATATGTAGCTTTAATGGCAATATCATTAACCTAAGTGTAAACAATACTACTATCAGAAAACATTTATGCTTTTTTCTTGAAGTGATCATTCACAATTATGAGATAGAATATGTCAGTTAGAGCATAAATGATGAAATGTAAGAATAAACCACCATTTCTCAAGCATTCCCCACCCACTGACAACCCCCCCCCCCAAAACCCAAAAACAAAAAAAACGGGTACAGAAAGGTAAAGGAAACAGCCAGCTATGAACAGCAAAGAACTTGGAATCGGCCATAAACTAAAAATAGAAGGTACAGAAAGGTAAGGGAAATAGCCAACTATGCACAAGAAAGAACCTGGAATTCCATGCAGTGGCGAAGTCACAGCTTAGCAACAAAAGTGCCTTGCTATGAATCATAACTTCAATAGCCAGAGTGTCGTCCTGAGATTTACCAGAAAAGTTGGTAGATGTCTTATATTGCCTAAGGGCAGAGATAAATGCATGTTTAGCCGCCTTATACACTGGAATAAGAATTTGCATCGAAATGCCCAACTTATGATCTCTGATCCAAAAACTAGTACTTTCATGGTCCCTATCCTCCAGACTGAGAGAATCACCTATCTCTTCTTTCAATGTGGCAAACTGGGATGGATGAATGAATCCTACTTCGTCACTACATTTGATATTAAGCCAACATATTAAAATCATGGTAACAAAAAAGAAAACAGCAGAAACAAAATGCACGAGAAACTGTTCAAACAAAGTTCATGATAAACCTTTCACAATGTAGTAAATTCATCTTCAAGATACAACAGCAACAAATGTTAAACAACATGCAAAGTGAGAAGTATGAAATATGAAAGAAACGGCCTCACTTGTGCAGCACAAACACAATAATAAAGGACTGGTAAACTACAAACTACTTAAATAGATGAACAAACAAGCGGCACTACGTCAGCTCCTTAAATGTTCTCATTCTGCCAGTGTCATAATCAGTACAAACATATCAAATTAAAACTTATAATTTCCTATACTACCAATGGGGTAAAAATGTTTATTCTACTTTAAAATACAGTTCTTATCCGTTCCTAGCAGCCACAGAAACCAGAATTGTTCTACACAATAAGAACTATTCACACCATCCCATCCCATCCCATCCATACGAATTATCTTTATAAGCTAATCCATACAAACTGGCATGGCATAAAATGAGTGAAAAAGTGGGCAAGTGAAAAATGCACTTTTTGTTATCATTTATTCCTTTGACTTATCCATTTTAGTTTTTCAAAAATATCATGCCATGTCAATCTGTATGGATGAGTATGTGCAGATTACTTGCATGTATAGCATTAGTAAACCAATACATTTAATATCCTACCAATAATAATAACAATGGATATTGCATTGCAAGACAAATGCAAGAAGAATTTATTTTTTCAATTTCCTCCACTGTCCCAGAAACCAAGCAGAAATAGGTCATTAAATTAGCATATTCAGTCATCAAGTGATTATATTACTTACATAAGGGGATCAAGTTCTAGAATACGTTCCAAATGCGCCAGGAGATTCAAAGCTTCTGCATCAGTATATGAGTTTTCCCCCGTACTCATGTTTCAGTAAATAGTATGCTTTGGCTGCCAACAGCTGCCAAGAGAAAGGAAGAGAGATTTTAGCAGAGTGATGACAACAACAACAATAAGAATGAAAGGACAATTTTGACATGCGATTAAAGAAATATAACTCAAAGCCTGTGTTAAATGATACATGTAACCTCAGACAGGGATGACAAAAACTGGGTCCATGCCGGTCTACCTGCAACCAGGCGAATATTTGCTTTCCTTCACAGGGAAAAAAAGAGGATGATGGGTTAAACCCAAACGAGGACCAGGAAACCCAGGTTTTAAACTCGGAAAAGAAGTTAAGCTCCGATTTTTCTCCAATTTTCCATGTGAATAAACTAATATGCTTGCTTCATAATTCTCAATTCACAAAATGAATTTCCAATACCAAAGCAACCAATCAACTTAAAATAGCCTCGAAATTGCCGACTTTCATTTTAAATATAATAATACAGAGGAATTGAAAAACAAAAAATTCAAAAACATAATATTTGAAACTCACAATCAGTCAGAAAGAAAGCCAAGCGTGTTTCGGTCGTGGGTTGCTTAAGCTCGAGCTGCGATGGGACGTAGATTCGGGATCTTCCGGTGGGTTCGATAGAAAGGGGAGAAGACACCGAGCTTCACGTGGCTTGCCGCGGTAGCTCGGCGGTGGAGCCGGCGCTTTTATTTTATGGTCTGGGCAATAAAGTGCGTCTCTGTAAAGTGTGAAAAATGTTTAGTATTTAGATTCTTTTATCGGTAATGGGCAGTTTACCGTCGGGGTGGCAAAAAAGCCAACAGCCAGCACCGTTCAGTCCGGAGTTTGGTCTGGGTTTCCCACGTGAGATGCGGACAACGATTTAGGAAAAAAATTCAGATTGATCTAACTCTTTTAATTTTTTTAAAAAATAAATTTATAAATTAAAATAATAAATTTAAAATTAAAAATAATAAACTTAAGTTTCTAACTTATATATTAATAATAAATTAAAAAATTTAAAATTATAATACTAGACTTTTTATAAGTATTAATTAATTAAAAAATCTAATACTAAAATATTAATTTCTAAAAGTATATTTGTTTCATTTTATTTGTTTATTATTTTATTTTTTTTCTTTAATTTATTTTTAATTATAATAATTTAATTATTATTAATTTATTTTAAGTTTACGATAATTTTAAAAATTAAAAAAAAAAATTAACAATCCAAGCCCATTCCAAACTCACAATAGAGCTAGCCTAAGCTCAACCTTTGTATTTTTACTTTAATAGACTTAAGCTTATGCTTTAAAAAACCAAGTTAAACCCTTAATTTACCAACTTTACTTTTTTTTTTTTTCAAATGGACTAATCTTACCTTTTTTTTTTTAATTTTAAATCGACCAACCTTACTTGAATCAACTAGCAATACCTAGCTCATAATACGTTAAAACATAAATCGATTATTGACTGCTTCTTCATAAGTACAACTGGACAAAGAAATCCAAGCCACAGATCGATAATTCTACAAGTACTACAGAAACTAAGCATGCAGAGGAGCCATGAAAGAATTTTTTTAACATTGGCCACTTAAACTTTGCGGAAAACAGTACCTTAAAAAGGTTGTGTATTCCTTTTGTAACAAAACCTTATTGGTTGTTCGGGTGATTTTTTTTTTTTATTTTGACAAAGGCCTGCAATTTTGAATCTATTGATGTTACCAATGATCTTGTCTAATTAGTTGTTGGAATTGATCTTCAAACCTAAGAATCAAATATTTCCAACAAAATAAGAAAGAAATCTTTGAAAGCCACCAACTACCGGTGTTAAAAATCTCTAATGCTTAATGAATCATAAATTTAAAACTTTGTTATATGTTTTACAACATGAACTAAATTTTTTGAAAGCCACCAACTTGAACTTGGAAAACTTCAAAACTTTTCTACGAAGGTTGTGACGAAGTCAACAAGCACTATCTCCGACTCCCCTGCTAAAAGATGCTGCAACGACAACAGCTAGTGCCTGGCGACAAGGTGGCTGAATCATGTCACAATTTGCAGTTTATTATCTACTGCGAGCTATCAAAAATATTGAATCGTGATTGCTGATGGTGGATGGTGCATAACGTCAGTCAGACTGAGAGAGTGAGACAATGAAAGACCGTAAAGGTCATGTTCGGTTGCTCGAAAATAAGGCTAGAGAGGAGAGATTTTTCATTTTCTTCATTATTTCCTTCGTTCGGTTGGTTAAAGTGAATTAGGAATTAAATTTCGTTTTACTCCTAATTTATGATATTTGAGGAATTTGATTTCTGTATTAAAGAGTAGCAAAATTTGAATTCCATATCAAGAAAAGGTCATATTTTCCAAATTTATCCTTATTTAATTTTGATTTTCCTATTTTATCTCTAAATAAATGTAAATAGAAAAAGCCCTAATTCTCTCGTCTCTCACTCAAAAATGGAGGATCCTCTCTCTCTCTCTCTCTCTCTCTCTTAGCTTTCGGCAGCTGTCATCGGCGATAAAGAGTGCCAATCACAGTGTTTTAAACATATAAATTTATTCCTAGCTTTAACAATCTGTCACATATTCCTCATGGCTTCAATCTCTTGAGTCTCGACTTTGATTTCGACTTCGATTTCTCAGTTTTAGTTTCAATCTCAAGTTAGTAAAAGGCTTTTAATCTGAGTTTTTTGGATCAGCTTATTAGTTATTTATTATCCGCTTGATTGTTGCTAATTTTGTCTAGAGGTTTGGTCGATTCGAGCTTTAAACTAATCTAAACCCTCTGATTTAACCAACAATGTTTGGTTGTTAGTACATAATTACATTATTAATGGGTTGATTTGTTAGTTTAATTTTGAATATAAAACAAGAGCATATTTTATGTTACTTGGCACAAATTAGGCCTATGTATTTTGGGGAAGAAGCATTGGTTGACTATTTTTGTGCAATAGATTTACTCCATGTATTGTCAACTATTCCAATTACATTACCCAAACAATTAATGTGTATTAGGTCAAATATCATTGTTTATTTTCAACAATTTCATGTTTGGTTCCCGAGAATAAGAATTAAATATTGTTGAAAATTATGTCTCACAACTTGCATGGCATTGGTTGGATGAAGTATGTGTTTTGTCCATTTCCAATGGTTTTTCTTCGTAATTCACTATTTTTTAAATTATTTTTGCTATTTTGCTTGCTATTTTACTTACTATTTACTGTATTATATTTGTTGGTTACTATTGTTTTTGTTATTATACTTGTTGATTACTATTATTTTTCTTTATTTTTGCTGTTTTACTTGCTAGTTACTGTCATTTTACTGGTCGTTTTTGTTGTTACACTTGTTATTTTTGTTGTTTTGCTTGCCGATCACTATGTTTTTATTATTTTTACTATTTTGCTTGCTGTTTTACTTGCTATTTGCTATGTTATATTTGTTGGTTACTATTATTTTTACTGTTATACTTGCTGATTACTATTATTCTTCTCTATTTTTATAGTTATACTTGTTAGTTACTGCCATTTTGCTTGCTGTTTTTTTATTACACTTGTTGTTTTTACTATTATATATGCTGGTCACTATTTTTATTATTTTTGCTATTTTGCTTTTTGTTTTACTTGTTATTTGCTGTGTTATATTTGTTGGTTACTATTTTTTTTGCTATTATATTTACTGTGTTATATTTGCTGGTTAGTAAAAAAAAAAGATATTTGCTATTTTACTACTATTTGCTGTGTTTTGTTTGCTAGTTAGTGCTCTTTTTTTTCTTTACTTGTTATTTTTACTGTTATACTTCCTGGTTAGTTCTTTTCTTTTTGTTTTTGATACTTTTACTTTTTTTACTGGTTCACTTGCTATTTTTACTATTTCAACTGTTGTTTTAGTTGTTGTTTGCTGTTATTTTTTACTATTTTAGTTGTTATACTTGTTGTTTGTTGTTTTCATTGATCACATTATTAATGGGTTGATTTTCCAGTTTCATTTTGAGTGTAAAACAAGATTTATCATGTTATCTCCCTCAAAAAATTTTAGTTCATAGTTTTCTTGATTCTGTGGAGATATTAGCCTACTACGTCCTTGAAGCAATTTTCCTATATTTTATCATGTTGTGTATCTCATGCTAAAAAACATATATAAAAAGTATTGTGTTTACATTCAAAGATGTTTAGTGTTCCAAGGTTTCATTGACCTATCTTGCTCTGTTTTGTTTTGTTTTATAAATTTGATATATAAACTTGTTTATAAGTTTGAGTTAGAAAAATGATATTTAATAAAGCTTGGTCAGTGAGCAAATCTGAGGCCATGTTTTGTTTGTTTGGAATCTTTGAAAAGTGTTTAGGCTAGATATTATACAAATTTTGTTAAACTCATAAGTACACGAATGTATTGTACAATAGATTAATGGTGACGAGTGTCAATCCCACAAAGAGGTAGATTGTAATTATGTATTGAATTAATTTTATAAGTAGGTGATTGTAATTATGGTGAAAGTAATTTAATCTATTTTAAAATTAAAGTTGGAATGATAGAAATAGATTAAATTCACAATTATTGTAATAAGGTGTCTTGGGTATCTGGATTCTTATCAACATGCACCAGAACTTAATATTCCTTATTAGTACCAATTAAATCATGAAGGGGTGTCCACTTCTCATAAACCATGCTCTAATTAATATGGTGTTAAGGGCTTATCGTGCCAAACAGTAATAATTGTATTATTACTATTTATTAACGAAAAGTCAAAGTATCCACAAAAATTAGAGGGGAAGAGAAAATAAATTTACTAAAATAAATCCATAGAATATGTTGAGACTTTACCTTTAACCCAAGTTTGAAGAAAAATTAGCTACTCATATTTGAACTAGGATAAAATGAGAATTTTATTAAAACACATAGAAAATACAAGATGGAGAAGGAATTAGAGAAAATAAAGTTCAAAAATAAATTCAGGGGTGTCAAATTAGAGGAGAGTCCTTCTTTTATAGAAACAATGAGTAAATCATGACCATCGGATTAAAACAATTTAGATACACAGGATTGAACCACATGGCAAATTCTAATTGGGTTGAATATATCATTAAGGCTATCATCTAGTGTATATGCATGTATCGTACGTATATTTTTTTTTTATCCATTAACATACTGTCACATCATTGATCAATAGTGCATAAACATTTTAATATAAAAAGACAATGATACCTCATCAATCAATGTTACATAATCAGTCAATGCCACATTATTACTCCAATTAAATACTGCCATGTCATAGGTCAGTGCCACATCATTGATCAATGCCATGTCATCATATAATATATATGAACAGTATCATGAACAATATTATAAATAGTATAGTATATATGAACAATATCATATACGTGAATAGTGATATTTATATTTTTATGCTCTTACTAAGGTTTTCGACCGTTCTGAGTTTAGATTTATTATCTATTTTTTCATCTAATATCTTATTGATTATAAAATAACCATGATGTCCCTAAAATATATAAAATACTTAATTATAATAAAATACATATAACTAAAATCACAAGAGACTTGAATATATAAAAGTAAGAAAGTTAGTGGAACTTGAAGTGTAAAATAATAATTTTCTCTTTTATAAATATACATTTTCTAGCATCAACACCAGACTTTTTTTTTTCATAAAGGCATGTTACTTTTACCAAGAGTAAATAAAAAATAAAAAAATGGTTTTAACTTTATTTTCCCCAACCTTTAACATATATATTAAAGGAAGATATATGATTACAGATTCTTAGAAATATGCTTTTAGGCTAATATATAATCAAAATTATAGATTCTAAGAAATATAATTTTGTCAAATATGGAAGTTTGCACTTGACAAGTTCTTGTTTCTCAAATTATGCTGGCTAACTAGTATATGTGTGTGTGCGTGAGATAGATCTAATTCAAATTGAGGAATGGTTAATTTTTTTAATGCATAGATGACTATGACATTCTGTAGTGGTATATGAAGCAAAATCTAGTAGATGCATGGTTATTTTTTTTTGTGTATAAAATTCAGTTGTTTTGCCTATCTCCTCTACGAACAATCATCTGATTCAAAATGTCTAACTTTGGCTTCGTTTTGTTCATTTTGTTGCTGCAATAATGGATAACTTAAGCTTAACTGAGACAAATAATTTAGGCAAGAAGAAATTAGCTACATTTATGGACCAGTTTTAGACTATACAAGTAGTTGTTTACTTAGTGAAGTTTATCTAATATGTTTGGAGAAATAATCAGGAAAAATCATTAAGGTGTGAAATGTATGTGTTCGATTTCTTTATAAATAGAATAGCTTATTATAGTGATGCAACTTACATAGCCCTACTTAAATTGGATAGACATGTGGTTACAAATCTATGCACTAGTCTTGAATTGAACGGGGGTTAAAACTGACAAAACATTTATTAGTTGATGAGCTAGTTACCATGTTTTTATATATAATAGTGCATCATGTGAAAAACAAAGTGATTGGGTTTAAATTTTTGAGATCGAGAGACACTATAAGTAAATATTTGCACAATGTGTTGCATTCTGTTATACAGCTCTATGGAGAATTATTGAAAAAGCTTGAGTTAGTTTAAGAAAACTCAATTGACGAGAGATAGAAATGGTTTAAGGTATATATCATTGTTATATTTATTTTCTTATATGCTAAATATATTGTATGATATAAATAATTATTTATTTTTAGCTTTAACATTTATAATAGAATTATTTAGGAGTATTAGATGGAACATATATTAGAGTGGGGGTACCTGCAGAAGATAAACATAGGTATCAAAATCGAAAAGAAGAGATTACCAGTAATGTTTTAGGAGTATGTTCTCAAGATATGCAATTTATTTATGTTTTAGTTGGTTGGGAAAGGTTAGTTATTGATAGCAGAGTTCTTTGTAAGGCTCTTTGGAAAACAAATGGTTTGAATGTCCCAAATGGTAAGTCATGTACTAGAAGTAAATAAATTATTCAATATAAAACATTTGGTTAGCCAAAACTTAATATTTCTTAATTCTATAGGTTACTACCATCTAATAGATGTTGGGTATTTCTTAATTCCAGGATTTCTTGTTCCTTATCATGGACAACAATATCACCTCAATGATTGGAGAGAAAACTACTAGCCTACTAATTATAGGAATTTTTTAACATGAAGTATTCATCTGCTAGGAACGTAATTGAACTGTTGAAAAATCAATGGGAAATTCTTGGAAGTCCTTCATTTTATCTTCTTAAGACTCAGAATAGGATTATCATAGCATGTTGCTTGTTACACAATTTTATTAGGAGTAAAATGCCATGTGATCCTTTTGAGGAGTCATTTGATACTGTAACTGGGGTCGAATCACTTGGAAGCTCAATATCGAGTATTGAAACTTTGGAAGAGTGGAATTTATGGAGGGCAAACTTAACTCAACAGATGTATAATTAGTAGATAATAAGTATATAGATGACATTTTTTACTGCTATAAAACTTATTTTTATTTTTTTGGAATTTTGTTGTATTTTAGTCTCTATTGAGACTTTTGAAAATTGACAAATGTTTAGATGTTATAGCTTATTAATATCTAACTTAACTCATTTGAGCACATGAAATTTGATTAAGTACTTTTTGTTATGTTTTTTTTAAATGTTTTAGAATGTCTTTGAAATTTAAAGATGTAATAGTTATATTTTGAAATTTGATTAAAAATTTTCTATTATTCATTTGAGATTTACTAGTTTTGTAGTAATATTATGGGCTATTTTTGAAATAATAATAATGTTTTTTTTAAAAAAGCACTTTTAATAAAAGCACTTGGACAGTAATTGGTACAAGCAATTTTGACAACGATAAGTGAAAGTACTTTTAACAAAAGAATTATAAATGTAGTTAGGATATTCAGAATAAAATATTCATTTTGGCTAATTTTTAAATTATTAAACATATTTGCAACTTTTTAATTGATTTAATAATCAATATTAAAAATCTAATATAATGATAAATTTGTCCAAATAAAAAATTATAGAATTCTTTTCCTTTCCTAATTCTATCCTAAATCGAACAAAGGAAATTAAACTCTTCATTCTTTTCTTCTCCTTTCCTTTCCCTTCCTCTCTTTTCCTTTTTTCACCCTTCTCCTCTTTTCCACCAACTAAATATGACATAACTTTTTAGGGTAAAACTTTGGTCTAGAGTTGTAAAACAACACTTATTGGCCTAGAACAAATTCCTTTTGCTATATTTGCTTGTCATGCCATTACTTAGTTTTCTCTTTATAAATCTTTTTTATTTTTATAAGAGAATAACCTCCACTTATTTAGCCCACAAAGCGGTAGCCTTTCTACTCTACTGCAGCATTCATATCCATGTTCAGTTGTTTAATTACCAAATATGTTTTATGCTCCAGTTCTGATGGCAAATGGCAAGCTTTGACATAAACAAGTCAGTATGGAGACATACCAAGTGGTGTCTTAAGTAGTTTTGTAAGTCCATAAGGAATCATTTAGTTTTATAGACCAATATTTTCTATTAGGGTTCATCACTTTCTCCAAAATCTTTTTAAAATTCTAGTTATGCAACCTAAGAAAGGGGTGAATTAGGTTTCTAAAATTTAATCAAAATAAACCACACAATAATTTAATCTATTGCACTAATAAAATTAAAAATAATAAGTTTGATAAAATGTAATAATAAAAGACTGAGGGAAGAAAAATCAAACACGAGTAATTTTACGTTCTTCGACAATCCCCGCTAATGTCCATGCCTCTAAGCTAACTAAGTTCGAGAATTTCACTATCTAAATCTCTCAAGGCTTTAAATTCATTACAATTGACTTCAATGTATGAATAAACCTTTACAATCCAGGGATTACTTCTCAAACCCTTCACTCAAGTGTTTCCTGCATTTATACACACAAATTTGATAAGAAATTAAAGATTATAACGAAAAAATCTCTCTTTAAGAGTGAATGAACAAATTATAGTTCAACACTAATTCAATCTATGATTATTTGCAAGTTAGAAGCTCAATCAATAATGTATTAATTTGTTTTTTATTGTCCAAGTGCTTAGAAATAAGTTTGATTTGGGTTTATATAGTTTTGACTTGAAAAATAATCGTTATAGGCAAATTGCAGCATTGAAGCGGTTAGCCTTTATATTCTACTAGTTAGCTACTTGCTACAGTGAAATTACCATTAAATTTGAATCTTTTTACAGTAATACTATTAATGAAATTATAATTTTACTCAAAACTTCTTATAATTATACTATAGTCTAAAAACTTATAAAACTTTACAAACATGTCTATTGTTGAAATAGTTTTAACTTGCTGCAGTTTCGTTGTTTATAAAATTATAATTTTGCCCAACATATTGCTATAATTATACTATAGCTCAAAATATCAAAAATCCTTACAAACAAGTCTAATTTTAGAATTTCTAAATAATACTTCTCATTCTCACAACTTTCTTAAATTATGATATGACAAAAAATATTTCTAATTTTGTAAATAAACCTAAATTCATATTTAAAACAATACTGATTAAAATCAAAGATTACAAAACTTTTTTACTTTAGTCCATATTTAGAAAATCAATTAGTTTGTATGAAATACTTGATTTATGATCAAGTTTTTAGATTAATGAATAATAATTAATTAATTAAAATCTTAAGCTTCACAAATTGCTAAATTAAGCATAAATTAAGTCATACTGCCTTCACAAGAATTTTGTCGTAATAATAAGTCCGTTGAGCTCTAAACTTTGTTCTTGATTGAGCCGTTATCCGTTGAGTGTCTTGAAGTTGATTTCACTTTATTCACTTGCATAAATACTATTCTTCAAGAACCCAGTGAAAATGTGAAATATATTATTAATTAAAATAATTAAGACACATGTTTGTTATCATCAAAATTACATTATGTGTAGCCTTTAGGCTAACACCTTTTGATCCCTGTGTTGGACAATTCTAACTGACCACTTGTTTATAGATGATGTATTGTAGCAACTTTATCCTTGATCCTATGTTAGGCTAATCTACCTTTACTTTGGTGGGGTTAGCAGTTTAAAATTTATATAAAAGTGTTACCTTTCAAATTTGAAAAACACCTATCACTGTTATAATTCGCAAATAAGCATGACTTCAAAATTTCACAAAAGCTAACAACTATATTCCCCTCCCTGAAAAAAAACAAGTCATTGTCATGTTTCTTCCTATCTAATTTGTCTTATTCATGTACTTGTTTAATAAGTAAGACCTTTCTCTTGATGAAAAAAATCAATTAAACATTTCACTAATAAGTATATTAAGAGCATGACTTAAAGAGTTCATAACATCATTACTTAGAAATGAATGACAATTCATAGTTTCCCATTTTCTTCTTGATTCATAGGCTGTTTCTTTTACATGATACTTACATGACCATAACCACTGAAATTGTTTCCAAGTCATCTCTTATTGACATATCTTCACAAGTTATTAATTTTCATAAGTTTAAGATGGCATCACATAGGTCTCTAAAAGTACAAAAAGCACAACCATCTTCACCAATAAAATGATCAGTAGCACCATTATAGTTCTACCTTCACCACTGAATTCATAATATATAAGCATGCAAATTGCTTCGATGGTTTGTCTTCCAATTTTGTCTTTAATTATGTATGATATGTAAGTTATCATTTTAATGAAATAGTGTGAATTACCATCGGAGGCATCTATTATTGCAAATCTAGCTATGTTTAAAGATCTTGAGGTGTATTTCCTAATTACATAGGTTCTTATAGTTTGCTTATACTTTGGCTTCAATTATTTGCCTTAGTTAGATATGACGTTATTTTAAGATTTTCTATTTTAATTAAAGTCAATTATAATATGTGTCTTAGTCTTTTATTTCTATCATAATTGTAATTTAATTTTTCTTTTTAAAGTTAACTTAAAAAAGTTGGTTTATCCTATTATAAATGGTATCATTATTGTTTTGATAACTTCAATTATTCCACAAAACTTTTTTTTTTAATTTCCTTTAAGATTATCTATTAAAATCTCTTATATAGAGTCATTGAAATTAATTAAAGTGTAATATAATCCTTTTATCAAAATGTTTCATTTAGTTATTTGGATTAGAACAAGCTCTAATCACGCTTTAATTAAAGCATGAGCTAATTGCATTGGCTTTCTCAAACAGTAGACCTTGTGATAGACAAACGCCAAAGTGGGTAGAATCTAATATCTATAAGGCAAGTTAAAGCGAAAGACAAGTCACTCGCCACCTAAATAAAATTCCATCTTTTCAAAGCTTTAAGCTCAATAGCCTTTATGTTGAAAATTTGACTTGAACGTGGGAAAATATTTAAGGCAATCTAGTAAAGTAGTTGTATAATAAAAGCATGAATATAAAATAGCAAAATTGTTTGAAATGTTTTTCATGTAGTTAAATGCCACGTGGGAAAGTTTGGTAGCCATTGAAGAAGTCAACAATTGTGCATGCAAAATTATTGACTAAGCATTTATGGCTTTAATGCATGCACTACAAGAAAACTAACAATAGATAACACACAGTTTGTGACAGATTTTGAATAAAATGGCTTATATCATATGATAGACTTGTGATAGAATTTTAATTAATCATGAATTAATGATGGTTCTATGATAGAATAATTGTATATCAAGAATTAATGATAAAGTTGTGATTTCATGAAATCATGATAGAATTATTTGATTTTAACTATGTTTGACTAATTTTTAATGTATAATTTCATTTAAAAATTTAAAAAATAGAAGAAACAAAACAAAAATGTTGGCATTTAAGTCTGCATTTAGATAAAACACAAAAGTTTTGTCTAAGTGTTGGATATGTACTCACTCTATTTTTCCTCACTCTTTTATCTTTAGAAACCCTAGAACAGAATTAATCAAAAAATGCCACCATTTTTTTGTTCAATACTCTAATATTCTGTCGCCATCTAAAACATGATTCTTAATTGGATAGTCATTTCGCATCATTTCTCAGTGTCTTTGTCCTTTCGCCACAAGCTATTCAATGAATGCTCACCTTCGATTCGATTTGTGCAAGGTAGATGTTGGAGTCTTTTTTCTTTCAATTTTGGCTTTGATTTGGGTCTACAAACCATGAGGTTTGTAAATAGAATTTGTTTTCTATATACATTTATTGGTTTTGATTTACATGAAATGGTGACAAATTTTTGTTTGTAAGTTTGTCATGATGATGATGAAATCAATCAAAATTTATCGAACGAAAGTGGGTTTGAATTTTTTTTCCTTTCTAGATTTTGGCTCATAATTGAATTTAAGATTTTTTTCATCGAGGTTGATTAGATCTCGTGCTTAAACTAATGGGTTATTGGCTTTATCATTTGAAGTTCTCTAATAGATCTTATATTGAGAAATTCTAATTGATTTATATAATTAACTATAATTTGATAGATACTGTGATAGCCCTAGGTAGGATATTAAGAAATTGAGTTTGATGTTATTAATTTGGTGATTGAAAGAAGATATAAGAACTTCAATGAAATCAATTTTGATTCAACCATTGGACTTGTATTAAGGTTATAAAGTGACATTTTTAACTTTAATTTTTTAAAAGTTAGTTAATAATCATGTGTATATAGAATTTTTGTTAGCTTATATGGTTATTATATATTATTAATTAAGGAATTAATCATGTTCTTATGTCTCTATTTACTGTAAAACTTTAATGGGTTGAAACTAGATTTATTATTGATGTTGTAGTGATTTATCCACTTCTCAAGCTTATAAGGTGTACCATTGCACAAGTTCGCTTCATGCAAATAATTCTATACTCATATTACTTTTGTAAGGAATATGACATAAGGCTCTTGATTACAGGTATTGTATTAGTTTCAAAATTGTTAATTCCTTTCTAGATATTCTTAATGGTGTTGTATAGACTATTTTAAGTCACAAAGATAGTTGGTAAACAAAATCTGTCAATATGATTAGAATTGTAAATAGACCAATCTTGTTATCCCTTTTTCTGTAGAGGAAAATTAGAGAGTTTAATAACAATTTCTTTTCCATTAGAGTCCTAAATTTGCTATCAACCTTGTATCCTTATTATCCAACAAAATCTCTAATATGAATAGATTTTTGGTTAATTTTTGTAATTATTATGGCATCCAAGTATTGAGTTTCCTTTACTGTTGTGTATTGGTTGATATGGAAGTATACTACACCTATTACAATTCTTTCTTTCACAATAGCTTTCACTTTTGTTCCTTTTTCCCCTTTTTATTATGCTTGCAATTCTTCTCCTTTTCTCTATTCTTTTATACATTTGATAAGTGCAGTATGTAAGCTAATTTTATTTTTTTGGTGCTTAAGGTTTTGTAAATATTTATATGAGTACCAGCCAAAGGTGTTTATGTCAATTCTTAGCTTTTAATCTATTTTGCTCATAGGTTATATATATACACAACTTTAGGTGTAGAAAACTTAGTGACTTCCAAAGCTATAAAACCACATTCTTTACTAGACTCTTTCTAACAGATGATGCAAATCATGTTACTTGGAAAGAAAAATTCCTTGTAGGGTTACCTACCCTTCTAGGAGAAAAAGTGAGGAATTCCATTAAAGCACCTTATGATAACCAAATTCTTTATGACAATCTCACCTATGGTGATTTAGTCAGTTATGTCAATAAGGAAGGACTAAAGATATGTCAAGATTTGAAATTACAGAAACGACTTAAGTGGGAACTTAAGAGGTCTAAACAAGAGTTAGGTAGTTTCTGTAAGTAATTCAATTATGACCCTTTCAAAGCCTCTAAAGATTGTATTGGTAAGTGTTTTACAAAACCTTATAAAAAATATCACAAATCTAAGAGATATAGAAAACCCTTTCCAGAACTTAGAGAATCTTTTTATAAGAAGCTCTCAAGACCTTATAAAAAGTACTCCTCTAAAAGAAAGGAAAGTAAACCTAGACCTATTACAAAGAACCCGTTCAACTATAGAGAAGCCACTTGTTACAAGTGTGGAAAAAAGGACATACTGCAAAGTTTTGCAAAATGGCCAAAAAACATGAGTTAGGACTTAGTGAAGAAATATTTTCCCAAATAGCCCCTTTATTGGTTGAGTCTTCTGATTCAGAATCTTCCATTTGGAAGATGGTGAGTCTCTGTAAGTTGATGAGTTAGTTGACTCTGATACTTCAGAATCTTCTGATACTAATTCTTACACAGAATCATATCTAAAGAAAGTCAATGCATTAACTAAAGAACAAAAAACTTTTCTTGAGTTAGTCAAATACATTTCTGATCCTTCTTTGCAAAGAGAGTATTTAGACAAACTTATAAAAACTTTCGAGCAAAAGGATAAGCTTGAGACCTCCAAAGCACCTGTTATCCAAAAGCATGCTTATGATCTCACAGATATTTTAAATAAGAGAAAGACTGAAAAGCCTTCTCCTTCTATCCAAGATCTTTAAAAAAAAATAAAAGAAGTCAAATTAGAAATTTCTGATTTAAATTAAAAATAAAAAATTAATTCTAAGACTATCCAAATGTTGTTACAAAAACAATTGGAACAACATTCGGATAATGAATCAGATTCAGAAGGTGGTAAGAGTGAGGAACAGAAACTTGAAAACATCGAGTCTCTACCTCATGATTTTTTATTTGTTTTAAAACAAATCACCACTAGAAAATATTTAATTAAAGTCACAATAGAATTTTTCAAAGAACTTCAAATTGACACTATTGCATTATTTGACACTGGTGTCGATTTGAATTGCATTAAAGAAATAATCGTTCTAAAGAAGTTTCAAAAGAAAACAAAAGAAAGTCTTTCTGCCACCAATAATTCAAAATTAAGAATCTTTAGAGGCTTTGAAAGGGTTATAATTGAATTACTTGACGCTTCTATTTTGAAACATATATTTGATGGCTCACTTTTATATAATTGAGTTTAGGACTTCTTTTATCTTGACAAATGATATTCATCATACTGTCATCTTAGGAACTCTTTTTATAAATTTAATTACTCCGTATACTGTTAATTATGACGGTATATCATTTAAAGCCTAAGAAAAAAGACTTGTTTTCTCTTTTATTGAAAAACTGAGAACAAGAAATTTGAATATAATTAAAGCCACTTCTGTTTATCAAAATCAAATTAATGTTTTATTAAAGACAAAACAAAGTGATTTGATTTGTCTATAGAAATACTTAATATTGTTGTTTGAAACATATATTTCAAACCAATCAAAAAATAAAATATGGGCTTTTTGCTCATTAACAAATTCATAGTAGGATTCTTGAATTTGTTTTCTTTGGTTTAAATAATGCTTAAAAAATCAAAGTCTCTTTTCTTTATTTGAATCAGAGTAAAAATCATTGTGTAGCAATGTTTTATCTACTTCAAATGGCTTTTCTAAGACACTAATTATATTTTCTGTGACAGCAAAAAATGTGGGGGATGTTGGAGGAGAAGGTTCCTTCTCTTCCTGTCTTTGTTCCTGTTGTATACTAGTATATACTGGGTGAGGTATACTAGTAGTGTAATCAACAGAACGTATGGAACTACTAAGAATATCCGAAATGGAAAACCTAAGTTGGTCTTTGTAAGGGACATTTACTACAGAAGGTACTTTAGTAAATGTTCTATCTATAGAAGGAATACTAGAAATAGAATTTACGTTTGAGAATCTAGATGAAGTAGACCTCCTAAATGATAGTTTGACTTTACCATCAGAATACTCAGTCACATTTTATAACTCTGTATTGGGCTCAAGTTGTTTTGGAATCACTGGTTCAATGGCTCCATTAAGGATCCATTCCTCAGGAAGATGGACATCTTTCCATTGGATAGGTCTTGATACAACTATGTTGGCTTTGGATAGGTCAGTCTGGAAAAGAACTATTCATTCTTTTTGGACTGAAATCTATGTTGCGTGTTAAACGCAGAATGCATTGCTTTATAAGATATCTTAAAGATCAATGCAACAGGGTTTAATCCTTCGATCATATGATAATTATGGGTTTTGATCTGAAGAATCATGCTCTTAAGAATGTTTTTGTCTTTAATCGAGACTGTTATATTTGGATAACAATCAAATGATATTGGGCCTTTACAAAGGCTTGATTCAATACTACTGAGCAGTGAATCATTAAAATAAATGAATTTGCCATCTCTCAGAACGGCTAATATGGAGGTCTCTAAACCTTCTTTAGTTAGAGGCTTAATTTCTACTTGGATTAAACCTATGTGTATATATTTGAATTTCTTTTCTTTCAAAATCTTTAAAGAGCTTTCTGAGAACAATTGAATTATCTGAAAAGGCTTTGAAAGAGTGATGTCTCTTTCTTCAGTCTTTATAATGTAATCTGACTTTAGGAAATCAAGTTTCTTTGTTCTATAGATTATATCTTTAGCTACTTTGGGTAATTCCCAGCAATCTATGGCTCTATTAAAGTCTTCAATTATGAATTCCTCAGAATTCACAATATTCTTTGACATACTAGTCCTCCCGGTGGCAGAGCTAGAGAAAGAGGATGCTCTACAGAGTAGAGAATCCATGTAACCCTAAGTCTTTTCAACTAATAGCTATACATATACGGCTATAGGTACAGTTTTACAGTCCTAAGCGGATCTCTGTCCTAAACGGGTCTTACTATCGGTAAAGAATTCACCACACACACAAATATCAATTTAGAGAATTAAAATTACACGAATTCTTTTCCCTATATTACACCTACTTCCCCTTGGCTCTAAAGGTGTGTGAATTGCTTTGGAATATCAAATTAATTATCTTTAATTAAGTCAGTTGATTGCTTTTGAAATACCGTTGGCTTTAATTGATTACTGCTGAAAAAATGTCAGCTTCTTTAAAGGAGGTTATTGGTACGTGGCGTTGTTTACACCTGGTCGATGCAGGAGTCAAGTCCTGCCTTAGGGCCCAAGTTCGGATTTATGTCAACCGAACAATTATCAGCCCGCACGTCCTAGTTTCCAGCCGACATACCAATAAAATTAAAATCTTTATAATTTTAATTAATTTCTTTAAATCAGTTTATTTTAAGCAAGCCTAGTAACAACGGGTTTGTAGAAAATAAACATGCATTGAGGTTGGTTACTATTCAAACACAATACCCAGTCTGGATCCCAGAAAGGGTGCTCTGCGTGCGGGGGGAGAGAAGAAGATACAACTGAGGATAGAGATCCGGTCTCTTTGCCTCAGATGCTAAGTAATAATTTTTATGACAGAGCTGATACAGATCAGTCTGCAAGCATGCATAAACTTTAAAAGGCTTTAAGTTTAAAACATACACCCTTAATCTATGCTTTAAAAATTAAATTACAGATAAGAGAATATGCTTTAAATGTTTTAAATAAAATTGAAATTAAATGCTTACATTTAAATTTACAGAAGCTTTAAGTCTTTAAAAGAAAGAAGAAGGATTTCTGGAAAATGTCTGGAGTCAAGAAGATTTCTTTAACATCCAACTCTAATTTCCAATTTGAAATCCTAAAGAGGAGAGAATTAGAGAGAATTGAGAGAGGAGAAAAATTCGGGTCCCTTCCACTGAAGGCTAATGGCAACTATATAGCCGAAGACCCGTTGCTTTACAAATGAAATGATTAAGTCTTCACATGGGTAGGTTCGGATTTGTTGTCGTAAACCCCGGGAATCCCGTTGGTGGAGACAACATCTTTACTTTTGGTCTTTAAGTCTTTCTAGGACCCAAAAAAAAGAAAATAGAATCTTAACCCCATAACTTTTTTCTCGTGATGAGAATAGTGAGTGAAAGGGGAAAATCATTCAAAAATTATAAAAGAAAATAATAATTACAGAGGAAAAGAATAGGAAAAGTAAATTGCTTTACTTTTTTTTTTTTACAAAGCATAATGATTACAAACACAATTATTTACAATGCTTTACAGGTGGAAAGATGCCAAAACAATCGTCTTCATTGTCATCTCCCAATGAAATGAACGGCTCTTCATCTTCGGTATCTGAGGAGTCACGTGCAGAGGGCTCGGATCTAGAAGCTAGGAGCTGTTCCATGACTTTGAAATATTCCTCTTCTGATTTGGCTAAGGCCAGCAGAGATTGGGCCTTGACTTTTGAGTGAGGAATATGGACTGAGCTTTAGTTTCCTCTATAGTCGAAATGAGATGACCCTTAGAGGAAAGCCACTTTTAGACGATGGCTTCGGTTAACTTTGACTCTTTGTCAAACTTTGACCACCATTTGACTTTAAAGGTTCTTTATAAGAATAATTGAGCTTCTTGATTGTGGAATTGAAGACTCCATATCTAGACCCAAGGGAGGAAGAAATTTGTACCGAAGCAGAGGAAAAGGGGAAATCTCTTTTCTAATTATGTAGGCTTATAATGGGTTTTGAAAAGATTCAAATAGTTTACAGCATTGGGGGTTAGTATTTCTGGGTTTGGCCTGAAATAATTCCACCATTGGTGAAACCAGTTTGGAAGGCTTTGCATAGTTATTTTTTAATTAAAGAAAAATAACTATTAGTGAGATTTTTTAGAATTTTGAATGAAAAATGTATTAAACCAAGCCTGTTGATAGTCCCAATAGGAAAAAGAGTGGCAATGGTCTAAGTGGCTATGAAAATTAATAGGAAAGGTTTTGGACTTATGGAGTGGATCACCCCATTGTTTTGGGCTCAAAACATTTAAGATCGTGGCTGTGGAATAGGCCGGTTCTTTATGGTCTTTAGAGTGGTAAAAATGTTTGAATTTTACCAAATTGGTGAATTCAAGAATGCTTTGATAATAGGGTTGGGGTTTTGTTAAATCCCATGGTTTGAAAAACCAACCCTTGGGAAAAATCTTTGAAATACTCTGAAATGGATCAGAGTGATAAAACCCATCTTCGATAACTAAAATGTTTTATTGATAGGCTTTATTAATCCAATCTGATTTTTTCGTTATTTGAGAAAGCACTACAGAGGAAGAAGAGCTTTCATTAGAAATAATTTTTTTAGAAGAGGATGGCTTTACAATTTCTTTTGAAATGGATTTTTCTTTCTCCAGAAATTAAGAAAAGGGCTTTATATTTGAAATACTTTGTAATGCCATCATTAGTTCAGGAGATTTTAAAATGGATTTAACTCATTCTTTTACCTGTTCTTGTGAGGCCAGGGCTTTAGATTCTTTTTCCTGAACCATGTCGATCTAAGACTTTGTAGGTATTACCGAAGACAACAATTTTTCTTTAGGTGGAGATTAGGTTTTAGGGGTTTGAGGCTGGGGGTCTTTCATGACTCATTTGCCTTTGTCTTTTTTTTTGGGTACCATTTATTTGTTTTGGAGAAATTCTCTCTTTAGAAAATCTGGAACAGAATTTCTGTCACTTTTTATAAACTCAATTTCAAAATCAAAAACACTTAAAATGGCTTGCCATCGTGCAAAAATTTGTTTAGATGCAATGTTTTGAACATCTTTTCCTAAAACATGTTTTGCAGCTTTGCAATCAATTCTAAGTGAAAATTTTTAATTTAGCAAATCACTTTGGAATTTTGTAATGCATAAAACAATCGATAAAATTTCTTTTTTTATAGTAGAGTAATTCTTTTGACACTCATTCCAGTGTGCAGAGACGTACTATACTATTTGCTCTTTTCCATTGTCTACTTGTTTTAATATACCACCATATCCTAGGTTAGAGGCATCGGTCTCAACTACCTTAGGCAATGCAGGGTTTGCTAAGTGCAAACATGGTATGCTTTTAACAGACTGTTTTATTAGTCTGATGGCTCTAGTATGTTCATCGGTCCATTCAACAGGGTTTTTCTTTAACCTTTCGTGTAGGGGTTTAGAAATTCTATTGATGTTTGGACAAAAATCTAAAACATAATTTAGGCTACCGAGAAATCTTTGCAATTAAGTTTTGTCAAGTATCCGATCAGGAAACTTGTCAGTAAATGCAAAGGATCTCTCAATAGGAGTAATTATTCCTTTAGAGATATAATGTCCTAGGAACCTAATCTTTGTTTGAAACAAAGAAATCTTTGAACTAGAAATAGCTAATCCAGCTTTCCTAGTGGCATAATAGAAAGTCTTTAAATGTTTGAAATGTTAATCTATCGAGTTTGAAAAGATCAACACATCATCTATATATACTATGTAGAAATTTGAGTAAGGGTTATAAATGTCATTCATAATCCTTTGAAACTCAGATGGCACTTTCTTTAAACCAAATGGCATAAAAGTCCACTCATACTGTCCGAATGGAACAGTAAAAGCTGTTTTATACCAATTTTTATGATGGATTTGGATTTGCCAAAATCCTGATTTCATATCAAATTTTGAAAATATGAAGGCAGAATGGAGTTTTTGAAGCAAATCCTTCTTGTTAGGTATAGGGTACCTAATCCATTTTAGAGCTTTATGTAAAGGTTTGTAATTGATCACTAATCGAGGTGTTCCTCTCTCTATCTCCCTAGTTTTATTGACATAGAACGGCACAAGAAAATGGAAGCAGCACAAGATCTACCATGTGTTGTTTCCTATCCCAGAAAGTAGATGGAAGATCAGCACAAATTTCTTTTTCAATTTGATTTTTAAAATCAAAAATATTTTTCTTTACAAAATCATTTTGTAGTTGTTTTTCAATTCTTTGTAAACTTAAGTCTTTCTGTAGACAAATCAAATTACTTTGTTTTGTCTTTAATAAAACATTAATTTGATTTTGATAAACAGAAGTGGCTTTAATTATATTCAAATTTCTAGCTCTCGGTTTTTCAATAAAAGGGAAAACGAGTCTTTTTTCTTAGGCTTTAAATGATATACCGTTATAATTAACAGTATACGGAGTAATTAAATTTATAAAAGGAGTTCCTAAGATGACAGTATGATAAATATCATTTGTCAAGATAAAAGAAGTCCTAACTCAAAACCATTATTCAAAACAGAAGCATCAACTTTTGAAGTGATTCTTAATTTTGAATTATTGGCGGCAGAAAGTCTTTCTTTTGTTTTCTTTTGAAATTTCTTTGGAACGATTATTTCTTTAATGTAATTCAAATCGGCACCAATGTCAAATAATGCAATAGTGTCAATTTGAAGTTCTTTAGAAAATTCTATTGTGACTTTAATTAAATATTTTCTAGTGGTGATTTGTTTTAAAACAAATAAAAAATCATGAGGTAGAGACTCGATGTTTTCAAGTTTTTGTTCCTCACACTTACCACCTTCTGAATCTGATTCATTATCCGAATGTTGTTCTAATTATTTTTGTAACAATATTTGGATAGTCTCAGAATCAGTTTTTTATTTTTGCTTTAAATCAGAAATTTCTAATTTGACTTCTTTTATTTCTTTTTGAAAATCCTGGATAGAAAGAGAAGGATTTTTAGTCTTTCTTTTATTTAAAATATCTGTGAGATCATAAGTATGCTTTTGGATAACAGGTGCTTTGGAGGTCTCAAGCTTATCCTTTTGCTCGAATGTTTTTAGAAGTTTGTCTAAATACTCTCTTTGTAAAGAAGGGTCAGAAATGTATTTGACTAACTCAAGAAAAGTTTCTTGCTCTTTAGTCAATACATTGACTTTCTTTATATACGATTCTGTATCAGAATTAGTATCAGAAGATTCTGAGGTATCAGAGTCAATCAACTCATCAATCTGCAGAGACTCACTGTCTCCCATCATGGAAGACTCCGAATCAGAAGATTCAACTAATAAAGGGGCTATTTAGAAAAATATTTCTTCACTGAGTCATAACTCATGAAGTCTTTTGGCTATTTTGTAAAATTTTACAGTATGTCCTTTTTTCCCACACTTGAAATAAGCGACTTCTTTAGAGTTGAAATTCTTTGCCTTGGACCTATCTATTTCTTTCCTTTTGGAGGAGTGCTTTTTATAAGGCCTTATAGGCTTTTTATAAAAAGATTCTCTAAGTTCTGGAAGGGGTTTCCTATATCTTTTAGATTTGTGATGTTTTTTGTAAGTCTTTGTAGAACACTTACCATCACATTCTTTGGAACCAGAGGCTTTAAAAGGGTCATAATTGAATTGTTTACAGAAACTGCCTAACTCTTGTTTAGATTTCTTAAGTTCTCACTTAAGTCGTTTCTGTAATTTCAAATCTTGACATATCTTTAGTTCTTCCTTATTGACATAACTGACTAATTCACCATAGGTGAGATTGTCATAAGGAATTTGGTTATCATAAAAGGCTGTAATGGAATTCCTCACTTTTTCTCCTAGAAGGGTAGGTAACCCTGTAAGGAATTTTTCTTTCCAAGTAACATGATTTGCATCATCTCTTAGAAAGAGTCTAGTAAAGAATGTGGTTTTGTAACTTTAGAAATCACTAAGCTTTCTACACCTAAGGTTGTGTAGCAACTCAGCATTTTTATCCCTAAGGTGAGAGGGGTCACCTATGAAATGAAGGGATATTACAATAATAAGAGTTGCAACCGCATCTTGAATCGAGTTATGAAACTCATCAAGAATGGGTAGTCCTTCTTGATCAGTTTTAATAGCATTTAGGATTCCAAGATGTTGTTGATTGGTGAGAAGATGATCCCACCATCCTTTAAGTTGGCCAGTAAAATCGACAATTAAAATTTCTGCTATAGCTCTATCTGCAGTCCCTGATTGGGTTTTATAGGCATTGGCTGCCATGGTCATTCGTTGGAGTAGTCCAAGTATATTATACTCAGACATCCCATCTAGGTTTCATTCATAGACTGAGGATACATTAAACTGTGATTGATTTATTGCACTAGGTCTATTATCTATTGCTAGATCTGGTGGAGTACGAGAAGTAGCAGAAAGTGCTAATTCCCAATGGACTTTATTAACTTTAGGTTTAGGTTCAGGTTCTTCTTGGAATGCTTCTATGTCAGAAGAGGCTATAGAAGACTGATTCTGATCTAATACTCCTATCTTACTGGATTAGGGAGTATCAGGGGCTATTTCAACTTTCTTAGATGAGGATGAAGAGGCTTCTATCCTATCTAATTGCTCTTTAATGGCTTTAGCAAAATCTGATTTCGAATCTTGAACAAGCTTTTGACTTGTCTTCGAAACCTAGAAAGGCTTAAAAATAAGCTCTTTGAGTCTTGTTTCAAGATCAGATTTTGTAACTGGCTTTGGAATAGTAGGAGAAACAGTGATGGTTGACTTTTGGATTTAACTCTCTATCCTAGTCAATTGTTTTCTTATTGTATTTAGATTAGTATTACATAAATTGTTCTGTTGGATTAAATCCTATTGGATTAAATCTATATGGATATATTTGATTTCTTTTTTTCAAAATCTTTAAAGAGCTTTCTGAGACAATTGAATTATCTGAAAAGGCTTTGAAAGAGTGATGTCTCTTTCTTCAGTCTTTATAATGTAATCTGACTTTAGGAAATCAAGTTTCTTTGTTCTATAGATCATATCTTTAGCTACTTTGGGTAATTCCCAACAATCTATGGCTCTATTAAAGTCCACAATTATAAATTCTCAGAATTCACAATATTCTTTGAAACACTAGTCCTCCCGGAGGAAGAGCTAGAGAAAGAGGATGCTTTACAGAGCAGAGAATCCATGTAACCATAAGTTTTTTCAACTAATACCTATACGGCTACAGGTACAGTTTTACAGCCTTAAGCGGATCCCTGTCCTTGACGAGTCTTACTATCGGTAAAGAATTCACCGCACACACACAGATACTAATTTAGAGAATTAGAATTACACAAATTCTTTTTCCCTATATTACACCTACTTTCCCTTGATTCTGATACTAGATACAACCAGCGGAAGACGATTGTATCTGGTATCAGAGCCAAGGGGAAGCAGGTGTAATATAGGGAAAAGACTTCGTGTAATTTTAATTCTCTAAATTGGTATTTATGTGTGTGCGGTAAATTATTTACTGGTAGTAAAACCCGTTTAGGACAGGGATCCGCTTAGGGCTGTAAAACCATACCTGTAGCCATACACATAGGTATTAGTTAAAAAAACTTAGGGTTACATGGATTCTCTACTCTGTAGAGCATCCTCTTTCTCTAGCTCTTCCTCTGAGAGGACTAGTGTTTCAAAGAATGTTGTGAATTCTGAGGAATTCATAATTGAGGACTTTAATAAAGCCATAGATTGCTGGGAATTACCCAAAGTTGCTAAAGACATGATATACAAAACTAAAAAGCTTGATTTTCTAAAGTCAGATTACATTATAAAGACCGAAGAAAGAGACATCACTCTTTCAAAACCTTTTGAGACAATCCATTTGTTCTCAGAAAGCTCTTTAAAGATTTTGAAAGAAAAGAAATTCAAATATGTCCACATAGATTTAATCCAAGTAGGAATTAAGCCTCTAACTAAAGAAGGTTTAGATACCTCCATATTAGCCATTCTGAGAGATGGCAGATTCATCTCTTTTGATGATTCACTGCTCAGTAGTATTGAATCAAGCTTTTGTAAAGGCCCAATATCATTTGATTGTTATCTAAATATAACAGTTTCGATTAAAGACAAAAATATTCTTAAGAGCATGATTCTTCATATCAAAACCCATAATTATCATATGATCGAACGATCAATCCCTGTTGCATTGATCTTTAAGATGTCTTATAAAGCAATACATTTTGCGTTTAACACGCAACATAGATTTCAGTCCAAAAAGAATGAAACAGTTTTTTTCCAGACTGACCTATCCAAAACCAACATAGTTGTATCAAGACCCATCTAATGGAAAGATGTCCATCTTCCTGAGGAATAGATCCTTGATGGAGCCATTGAACCAGTGATTCCAAAACAACTTGAGTCCAATACAGAGTTACAAAATGTGACTCAGTATTCTGATGGTAAAGTCAAACTATCATTTATGAGGTCTACTTAATCTAGATTCTCAGACGTAGGCTTTATTTCTAGTATTCCTTCTATAGATAGAATATTTACTAGAGTACCTTCTGTGGTAAATGTCCCTTACAAAGACCAACCTAAGTTTTCCACTTCGGATATTCTTAGTAGTTTCATATGTTCTGTTGATTACACTACTAGTATACCTCACCCAGTATATACTAGTATACAACAGGAACAAAGACAGGAAGAGAAGGAACCTTCTCCTCCAACATCCACCACATTTTTTGCTGTCACAGAAAATGTAATTAGTGTCTTAGAAAAGCCATTTGAAGCAGATAAAACATTGTTACACAATGATTTTTACTCTGATTCAAATAAAGAAAAGAGACTTTGGTTTTTTAAGCATTGTTTAAACCAAAGAAAACAAATTTAAGAGTCCTACTATGCAAGAGTCCTACTATGAATTTGTTAATGAGCAAAAAGCCCATATTTTATTTTTTGATTGGTTTGAAATATATGCTTCAAACAATAATATTTCTTATCCTTTCAAAAATTCAAATCCTATTTTTAGAAAGACAGTTTTTGAATGGAAGCTTTCAAATAACCAAACTAAGGTAGAATCTGAACATCCTCCATTAAGAAATATCACCATTGAACATGGTGAACCTCTGAGAGAAATAAGGGCATCACCTTACAAAATCCACAAAAGTAGTGATGTAGACAAAAATTTAGATAGTGTTACCCAACATAATAATTTCTGTAACACTAATTTAAATACAATAGGAAAACAGTTGACTAGGATAGAGAGTTAAATCCAAAAGTCAACCATCACTGTTTCTCCTGCTATTCCAAAGCCAGTTACAAAATCTGATCTTGAAAAAAGACTCAAAGAGCCTATTTTTAAGCTTTTCCAGGTTTAAAAGACAAGTCAAAAGCTTCTTCAAGATTCGAAATTAGATTTTGCTAAAACCATTAGAGAGTAATTAGATAGGATAGAAGCCTCTTCATCATCATCTAAGAAAGTTGAAATAGCCCTTGATACTCCCCAATTTAGTAAGATAGGAGTATTAGATCAGGATCAGTTTTCTATAACCTCTTCTGACATAGAAGCATTCCAAGAAGAACCTGAACCTAAACCTAAAGTTAATAAAGTCCATTGGGAATTAGCACTTTCTGCTACTTCTCGTACTCCACCAGATCTAGCAATAGATAATAGACCTAGTGCAATAAACCAATCATAGTTTAATGCATCCTCAGTCTATGAATGAAACCTAGATGGGATGTCTGAGTATAATATACTTGGACTACTCCAACGAATGACCATGGCAGCCAATGCCTATAAAACCCAATCAAGGACTGCAGATAGAGCTATAGCAGAAATTTTAATTGCCGGTTTTACTGGCCAACTTAAAGGATGGTGGGATCATCTTCTCACCAATCAACAACATCTTGGAATCCTAAATGCTATTAAAACTGATCAAGAAGGACTACCCATTCTTGATGAGTTTCATAACCCGATTCAAGATGCGGTTGCAACTCTTATTGTTGTAATATCCCTTCATTTCATAGGTGACCCTTCTCACCTTAAGGATAAAAATGCCGAGTTGCTACACAACCTTAGGTGTAGAAAACTTAGTGACTTCCAAAGCTATAAAACCACATTCTTTACTAGACTCTTTCTAAGAGATGATGCAAATCATATTACTTAGAAAGAAAAATTTCTTGCAGGATTGCCAACCTTCTTAGGAGAAAAGGTAAGGAATTCCATTAAAGCCCTTCACGACAACCAAATTCGTTATGACAATCTCACCTATAGTGAATTAATCAGTTATGTCAACAAGGAAGGTTTAAAGATTTTTCAGGATTTGAAATTACAGAAACGACTTAAGTGGAAACTTAAGAAATCTAAACAAGAGTTAGGTAGTTTCTGTAAACAATTCAATTATGACCCTTTTAAAGCCTCTAATTCTAAAGAATGTGATGGTAAGTGTTCTACAAAGACTTACAAGAAACATCACAAATCTAAAAGATATAAGAAACCCTTTCCAGAACTTAGAGAATCTTTATATAAAACCCCATAAGGCCTTATAAAATGCACTCCTCTAAAAAGAAAGAAATAGATAGGCCCAAGGCAAAGAATTTCAACTATAAAGAAGCCGCTTGTTTGAAGTGTGGGAAAAAAGGACATACTGTAAAATTTTGCAAAATGGCCAAAAGACTTCATGAGTTAGGACTCAGTGAAGAAATATTTTCCCAAATAGCCCCTTTATTAGTTGAATCTTCTGATTCAAAGTCTTCCATGACGGCAGAAAGTGAGTCTCTGTAGGTTGATGAGTTGATTGACTCTGATACCTCAAAAACTTCTGATACTGATTCTGATATAGAATTATATCTAAAGAAAGTCAATGTGTTGACTAAAGAACAAGAAACTTTTCTTAAATTAGTCAAATACATTTCTGACCCTTCTTTGCAAAGAGAGTATTTAGACAAACTTCTAAAAACATTCGAGCAAAAGGATAAGCTTGAGACCTCTAAAGCACCTGTTATCCAAAAACATACTTATGATCTCACAGATATTTTAAATAAGAGAAAGACTAAAAAGCCTTCTCTTTCTATCCAGGATCTTCAAAAAGAAATAAAAGAAGTCAAATTAGAAATTTCTGATTTAAAGCAAAAATAAAAAACTGATTCTGAGACTATCCAAATATTGTTACAAAAATAATTAGAACAACATTCGGATAATGAATCAGATTCAGAAGGTGGTAAGTGTGAGGAACAAAAACTTGAAAACATCGAGTCTCTACCTCATGATTTTTTATTTGTTTTAAAACAAATCACCACTAGAAAATATTTAATTAAAGTCACAATAGAATTTTCTAAAGAACTTCAAATTGACACTATTGCATTATTTGACACTGGTGCCGATTTGAATTACATTAAAGAAATAATCGTTCCAAAGAAGTTTCAAAAGAAAACAAAAGAAAGACTTTCTGCCGCCAATAATTCAAAATTAAGAATCACTTCAAAAGTTGATGCTTCTGTTTTGAATAATGGTTTTGAGTTTAGGACTTCTTTTATCTTGACAAATGATATTTATCATACTGTCATCTTAGGAACTCCTTTTATAAATTTAATTACTCCGTATACTGTTAATTATAACGGTATATCATTTAAAGCCTAAGAAAAAAGACTCGTTTTCCCTTTTATTGAAAAACCGAGAGCTAGAAATTTGAATATAATTAAAGCCACTTCTGTTTATCAAAATCAAATTAATGTTTTATTAAAGACAAAACAAAGTAATTTGATTTGTCTACAGAAAGACTTAAGTTTACAAAGAATTGAAAAACAACTACAAAATGATTTTGTAAAGAAAAAGATTTCTGAGTTCAAAAATCAAATTGAAAAAGAAATTTGTGCTGATCTTCCATCTGCTTTCTGGGACAGGAAACAACACATGGTAGATCTTCCTTATGAGCCCAATTTCGATGAAAGACAAATTCCTACAAAGGCTAGGCCATCCAGATGAATATGGACTTAGAACAACACTATAAGAATGAAATTAAGGACTTAGAATCTAAAGGCCTAATTGTGAAATCAAGGTCTCCATGGTCTTATGCCACTTTCTATGTCAATAAAAATAGTGAGATAGAAAGAGGAACACCTCGATTAGTGATCAATTACAAACCTTTAAATAAAGCCCTAAAATGGATTAGATACCTTATACCTAAGAAGAAAGATTTGCTTCTAAAACTCCATTCTGCCTTCATATTTTCAAAATTTGATATGAAAACAGGATTTTGGCAAATCCAAATCCATCCTAAAGATCGGTATAAAACTGCTTTTACTGTTCCATTCGGATAGTACGAGTGGACTGTTATGCCATTTGGTTTAAAGAACGCGCCATCTGAGTTTCAAAGGATTATGAATGACATTTATAACCCTTACTCAGATTTCTGCATAGTATATATAGATGATGTGTTGATCTTTTCAAACTCGATATATTAACATTTCAAACATTTAAAGACTTTCTATTATGCCATTAGGAAAGCTGAATTAGCTATTTCTAGTTCAAAGATTTCTTTATTTCAAACAAAGATTAAGTTCCTAGGACATTATATCTCCAAAGGAACAATTACTCCTATTGAGAGATCCCTTGCATTTACTGACAAGTTTTCTGATCGAATACTTGACAAAACTCAATTACAAAGATTTCTCGGTAGCCTAAATTATGTTCTAGATTTTTGTCCAAATATCAATAGAATTTCTAAACCCCTACACGATAGGTTAAAGAAAAACCCTGTTGAATGGACCGATGAACATACTAGAGCCATCAGACTAATAAAACAGTCTGTTAAAAGTATACCATGTTTGCACTTAGCAAACCCTGCATTGCCTAAGGTAGTTGAGACCGATGCCTCTGACCTAGGAAATGGTGGTATATTAAAACAAGTAGACAATGAAAAAGAGCAAATAGTATAGTACGTCTCTGCACACTGGAATGAGTGTCAAAAGAATTACTTTACTATAAAAAAGGAAATTTTAACCATTGTTTTATGCATTACAAAATTCTAAAGTGATTTGCTAAATTAAAAATTTTCACTTAGAATTGATTGCAAAGCTGCAAAACATGTTTTAGAAAAAGATGTTCAAAACATTGCATCTAAACAAATTTTTGCACGATGGCAAGCCATTTTAAGTGTTTTTGATTTTAAAATTGAGTTTATAAAAGGTGACAGAAATTCTGTTCCAAATTTTCTAACGAGAGAATTTCTCTAAAACAGATAAATGGCACCCAAAAAGAAAGACAAAGGCAAAGGAGTCATAAAAGACCCTTAGCCTCAAACTCCTAAAGCCCAATCTCCACCTAAAGAAAAACTGCTGTCTTCAGCAATACCTATAAAGTCTTGGATCGACATGGTCCAGAAGGAAGAATCTAAAGCCCTGACCTCATAAGAACAGGTAAAAGAATGGGTTGAATCCATTTCAAAATCTCCTAAACTAATGATGGCATTACAAAGCATTTTAAATATAAAGCCTCTTTCTCAATTTCCAGAGAAAGAAAAATCTATTTCAAAAGAAATTGTAAAGCCATCCTCTTCTAAAGAAATTGTTTCTGCTGAAAGCTCTTCTTCTTCAGTAGTGCTTTCTCAATTAAAGAAAAAATCGGATTGCATTGATAAAGCCTATCGATAAAACATTTTAGTTATCGAAGATGGGTTTTATCACTCTAATCCATTTCAGAGTATTACAAAGATTTTTCCTAAGGGTTAATTTTTCAAACCATGGGATTTAACAAAACCCTAGCCCTATTATCAAAGCATTCTTGAATTCACCAATTCAGTGAAATTCAAACATTTCTACCTCTCTAAAGACCATAAAAAACCAGCCTACTCCACGGCCACGATCTTAAATGTTTTGAGCCCAAAACAATGGGGTGATCTATTCCATAAGTCCAAACCTTTCCTATTAATTTTCATAGCCACTTAGACCATTGCCAGTCTTTTTCCTATTGGGACTATCAACAGGCTTGGTTTAATATATTTTTCATTCAAAATTCTAAAAAATCTCACTCATGGTTATTTTTCTTTAATTCGAAAATAACTATGCAAAGCCTTTCAAATTGGTTTCACAAATGGTGGAATTATTTTGGGCCAAACCCAAAAATACTAACCCCCAATGCTGTAAACTGTTTGAACCTTTTCAAAGCCCATTATAAGCCCACAGAATCAAAAAAGAGATTTCCTCTTTTCCTCTGCTTCTGTACAAATTTCTTCCTCCCTTGGGTCTGGATGTGGAGTATTCAATTCTACAATTAAAAAGCCCAATTATTCTTACAGAGAACCTTTAAAGTCAAGTAATGGTCAAAGTTTGACGAAGAGTAAAAGTTAACCGAGGCCATCGTCCAAAAATGGCTTTTCTCTAAGGGTCATCTCACTCTGACTATAGAGGAAACTAAAGCCCAGTTTATATTCCTCACTCAAAAGTCTAAGGCCCAATCTCTGCTGGCCTCAGCCAAATCAGAAGAGGAATATTTCAAAGTCATGGAACAGCTCCTAGCTTCTAGATCTAAGCCCTTTGCACGTGACTCCTCGAATACCGAAGATGAAGAGCCGTTTATTTCATTGGGAGATGACAACGAAGATGATTGTTTTGGCATCTTCCCACCTGTAAAGCATTGTAATTAATTGTGTCTGTAATCATTATGCTTTTGTAAAAAAAAAGAAAGTAAAGTAAAGTAATTTACTTTTCTTGTTCTTTTCCTCTGTAATTATTATTTTCTTCTGTAATTTTTGGATGATTTTTCCTTTTCACTCACTATTCTCATCACGAGAAAAAAGCTGTAGGGTTAAGATTCTATTTTCTTTTCTTTCGGGTCCTACAAAGACTTAAAGACCAAAAATAAAGATGTTGACTTCACCAACGGAATTCTCGGGGTTCACGACAACAAATGCGGACCTACCCATGTGAAGACTTAATCATTTCATTTGTAAAGCAACGGGTCTTTGGCTATATAGTTGCCATTAGCCTTCAGTGGAAGGGACCCGAATTTTTCTCCTCTCTCAATTCTCTCTAATTCTCTCCTCTCTAGGATTTCAAATTGGAAATCAGAGTTGGATGTTAAAGAAATCTTCTTGACTCCAGACATTTTTCAGAAATTCTTCTTCTTTCTTTTAAAGACGTAAAGCTTCTGTAAATTTAAATGTAAGTATTTAATTTCAATTTTATTTAAAGCATTTAAAGCATATTCTCTTATCTATAATTTAATTTTTAAAGCATAGATTAAGGGTGTATGTTTTAAACTTAAAGCCTTTTAAAGTTTATGCATGCTTGCAGACTAATCTGTATCAGCTCTGTCATAAAAATTGTTACTTAGCCTCTGAGGCAAAGAAACCGGATCTCTGTCCTCAGTTGTATCTTCTTCTCTCCCCCCACACTCAGAGTACCCTTTCTGGGATCCAGACTGGGTATTGTGTTTGAATAGTAACCAACCTCAATGCATGTTTATTTTCTGCAAACCCCTTGTTGCTAGGCTTGCTTAAAATAAACTGATTTAAAGAAATTAATTAAAATTTTAAAGATTTTAATTTTATTGGTATATCGGCTGGAAACCAGGACGTGCGAGCTGATAATTGTTTGGTTGACATAAATCGGAACTTGGGCCCTAAGGCAGGACTTGACTCTTGCATCGACCAGGTGTAAACAACGCCACGTACTAATAACCTCCTTTAAAGAAGTTGACATTTCTTCAGCAGTAATCAATTAAAGCCAACGGTATTTCAAAAGCAATCAACTGACTTAATTAAAGATAATTAATTTGATATTCCAAAGCAATTCACACACCTCCTTTAAAGAAGCTGACATTTCTTCAGCAATAATCAATTAAAGCCAACGGTATTTCAAAAGCAATCAACTAACTTAATTAAAGATAATTAATTTGATATTCCAAAGCAATTCACACACCTTCCCACGATCGCTGGTTATATATATATATATATTTTAGAGAGTAATAAATGTTTGTTAAATATTATTTTTTGCATGTTGCTATAATCTAGGGCTGTATATAATGGATTTTTAGATAATATAATTAAGGGCATGCTAAGCAAATGAAGAGGCAACAACAGCAATTTGAAAGGAAGATAAAAATAATGATGGTGATAGAAGGAACTAGGAAGAATTTATGGCCTCTTGCCACATAAACTCTACAAGTGATTTACCATTGAAATTTAGTGGACTTTAATTTTTTGTACAAGTATTTTATTGTTGGTGATTACTTATTTTAGAATTCTTAAAAATAACAAATGACTTGCTCCCATGACAAAAGAATTTTTTCCTTTTATTTGGTAAACCTTTATATATCAATTTAGATCATTTCAATGCCCAGAACTTGACTATTAATGGTGTATATTTATCATATAACTAAAAAATACATTGTTTTTCAAATGTTGATGACATGATTTATTCTCATAGCTATGGTTTCTGCAACAAATGCTCCAAAATTATCAAAGGTAATTATATTATAATGTTTACACTTATAATTTGTTCATCTACTCTTTTTTCAAGTTTATTTATTTAATAAATATATAAATAGCTTCTACAAATTCACTTTGTGTATACTATATTTTTTTTAGAAGCAACTATAGCACATCAATGGTAGGTCTTTCAAGGTACAATTTATATGTAACTTCAAATACTATTATTGTTTATTTACATATCCTTGCAAAAAACCAATGTAAATGTTGTTATAAAAATAGTTGTATAAACTAATGCAAATGTTGTTATTATATTTATAGGCTATTTGTTATGACTTCAATAATGGTGTCTGAGACAGGTAACAATATTTTTCTTTCTAATTCATTTGAAAGTATCACTTCAGACCTTAGTGTAAACTTTAGATGTTTTACTGTAGTTCTGTTATCAAAATAGCTGTTGAAAGTTTATAGAGGTTGTTTTGTTGCTTCTCTAAAGTGAAAACAGCCGTTGTAATTTATAGAAATTTTTTTCACTCTAAAACAGTAGCAAGACAGCCCCTATAATTTTTTAGTGGTTGTTTTCATTGCAAAAAAGCTGCATAGATTTCTAGGGTTGATCTACTGCTATCTAAGAATAAAACAGTCCCTAGAAAATTTTTTAGGCTATTTTGCATTGAAATATTTTTTTGGAGGTTGATAATGAGTTTGATAAATTTGACAAATGTTACTGATTAGTTACGGATAAAAACTAAGAAATTGGAAGGAGTTCTATAACTTGTTATTAAGTATAAACATCTCTAATAGCATACATTAGTTTGTTAATGAATGATGACATATCTTAGCTATCTTTTATTCAATATATATGACATTACTTATGAAGTTTCGCAATATGTAATCTTGTGATTAACAATTTAATGGAAGGAAAGGATGCACTCAAGATGAATTACATGAGGTTTGTATTTGGAGTGAACTAACCATTTTTCTTATATCTTTGTCGCATCAGCAAAATGGTTAGTATAAATATAAAACTACACATATTAATTGTTACAATTTATTGCAATTAAAATTGTAGTGTCGAACGATAATGGTTGCTATTAAGGATTGTAGTGTAGATGTTATGCATTTAACAACATTGTGTATTTTGATGGATTCTGCATAGATTAGTTTGCCAGTTTGGTTGGAATGCTACTGGGTATATACCAAGAATTAGAGTGCTATTAGAAAATGGTGGGTTGCCATATATGAGTTGGAGTGTTGCTGTATATGTGGCTGGAGTTACAGTGTTGTTGGAAGATGGTATTGCTACTAGAAATTTTGTTGGAAGTCCTGTTGTTAGAATACTTGCATTAATCTTTGGAAGTTTTATCGGTAACTTGGTTTGGTGGCTAGAATTTTAATTATTTGTTTTTTTGGAGTTTGATTGGAATTTAACTATTATTTTATACTTTAGGGTGGTTTTTCCAATTTGAGATGTTTTATTATGTATTAGTGGTGATCACAAAGGATGCTATATGTATTTTTTAAAATTAATTTTTTGGATGGATGGATGTTAATTAATATTAATTGTTTTAGTTTTTTCCATGATATTCATTTTATTAATTAATTAAATTTGTAAATAGGAATTCATCAATAAATTAAAATCATAATATATATTTTTAAAAAATCAATATAAATTCATGACGGGAAATACCCATCACACATTATGTCATAAATAAGTTCCCACCAAAATTGAATAATAAATTTAACAATTAAATCTCTTGCCCCAAAAATTAAAAAAATAGCTAAAAATTTTAAATAATTTTAAATTTTAATTTAATTTTTTTACATTAAAATATTATGTGACGGATATATGACTATAAAATGCCATCATGAATTCATGATGGAAAATATTCTGTTATAAATTAATAACAGTGACATAAATGATGGATGAACTGTCTGTGATGCACCCTCTTCTATGACGTTATTTTTTGTCTTTTATTATCTATTTTTTTGTAGTGACGCAAATGAAATTTGGTTACAAATTCTGACATAATCCTTACCCAATATGAATAGTCGGCAATTTATGCTTGATCTATTAATATTTGCACATGGAAATGGAGGCCGCTTCACCTCATTTTGGACTGACCAATCTTTACATATATATAAATATAAAGAAAGCTTCACTTGAATGGGAGTAAAGCATCCCAAAATATAGAGAAATTCATAAATTTAGTTCTCTATGAGAAAAAGTAAAGGAAAAGACTACTTGTAAGTGAGTTTTTAGAAAGTTTAGAAGAGTATTTTCTTGGGTGCTTAGTTGAGATCTATTTATTTGTAGAGATGTGAGAGAATTTGTATCTTAGAGAAATTGTTTCTTTCAAAAGTATTGAGAGTACTAGGTATATATGTATATTTAGGATGTGAGGTTTGTTTACTTAAATTTGTACTTCATTAATTGTTAGTAAAAGAATTATTATCTCTTACCACTATAGAAGCAGGCATTATTGCCGAACCATTTTAAAGGTACGTGTCTTTATTTTTTGTAAATTATTTGGTGCATATTAATTCCATATTTATATGCTTAATTTGTCAATATTTGGCCAAATATCACTGACTAAATTTCTTTCGTCTTTTTTTTTTATGCTTGGCTAGCAGCTGAGGTTTCAAATTACAGTAACAAAGTCACATGAGATTGGCCATGGAACAGTTTCAAGTCAGGCGAGGTAGGGTTAGGTTGTAGTACATCAATATAAATGGCAATTGTGGCTGTTCATGACGAAAACAAAATTAAAAAGAAAGAGATAAATAATTAAGGCTTTAACAAGGATATAAGCCAGTTTAGAATCCGATTTAGGACAACTAAATCTAGTTCAGCTTGACCTGATCAATAATTGACTATTGACTAACTAAGTATTGACCATTGACTTTGACTTTAACAATTTTTATGGTAATTTTGATGTAATTTTAAATTTGAATATTAGTATGTTTATATATACTTTGAAATGAATTAATTGAATCAATGTGTCACCAACATGACCTCCCTTGTGGAAATTGATTTATTTTGAAATATAAAAGGTTATGTGTATATAATTTCTATGAATATCAATCGGCTCAAATGAATATCATATTTAACAAAGTTGCATATGCACTTATAATAATAAACATGTGATGATTATTTAGTTTTACATGTGAATAATAAATCTACCCAAAGGAAGATTTATTTTTTAACATATTTTTATTATCCATATTTAATTGTTACATCAAGATATCATTTACAAGTTAATATTTTATCCAAATATAAAATACTAATGGAGTGTTTGGTATCTTGAGATAGGGTTTATCTTTGTTTGAATTTATTTTTTATTATGAGACTTATATGAGCATATTTTATTTGTTTGTTATTCTCTGTTTAGCTATATCTCTTGATAATATTATTGTTAATACTAATTCTATTCCTATGTTAAATGGCTTTAACTTTAAGTTATGACATGAAAACCTTTTAATAGTTCTCGTAGTAAAAAATATCAACTTTGCATTAAGGGTTGATTTTATGCCATCTCTTATAGATGAAAGTACCTTTGATGATAAAAGCGAGATAAAAAGGTTAGAGAAATCAAATCCATGTATATTGTGATTGTTGAGTGTTAGAAAGTGTATATTTATAAAGGAGCAAATCGTCATTTTACACTTTAAATCTCACTAACATTGCTACTTTTATTATTTAAGTATTTTGTTATTTAATTATATGTGTTTTATTATAACTATGTATTTTATGTATTTTAGGGGGATTACGATCGTTTCACAATAAACGAATGATCAGACAGCAAAACGGACGTCATATTTGGACTCAGGACGGTCGAAAACCTTAAGGGCAGCATTAAAGGAAAACTTCACTGTTCACATATACGCTACTGTTCATACGTACGGTACTGTTCATGGTTCTGTTCATGGATTCCCGCCATTGTAATTTAAATAGATTTCCAAGCATGTCATTTCAATAGATTTCCAATTTAATTTAATTCCCGCCATTTTAATTTAAATTTAAGCATAATTTACATTAATTTCACCACAAATTTATTCACCCATTAAAGAAAATTAATTCCGCACATAATTAAAATCAACCTCCTCGTGGGATCGACACTCGTCACCATTAATTTATTCTACAATAGATTCGTGCACTTGCGAGTTCAATAAAATTTACACAACAAGTTTTTGGCGCCGTTGCCGGGGAGGTAAGTTATTTTAATTGGTTGAATTAATTTTTTTTTGTTTTCTTGTATTTTTTTCTTATAAAAAAATAATTCTATAATTTAAATTTTGAAATTTAAATTCTTGCAATTTAATTTTATTGTGTGATTTCTTTAAATTTCTGTACTTTAATTTTTACTTTACTTGTCTTTGTAATTTGTTTTGTTTATCTCGTAATTTATTTTAATTTATTCGTAGAATTAATTCATAGAATTAGTTTTTTTTAAGTAATTTTTTTTGCTTTCCTTAAAAATTAAAAAAAATTAAAAAAAAGTAAATTTGTAATTTAATTTTGGTAATTTAAATTTCTTTAAATTTCAATAATTTAATTTCTTTGTAATTTCTTTAAATTGCTATAATTTAATTTCTGAGTTATTTTTTTAATTTTGGTTTATTTTGTTAATTTATTAATCCATAGAATTTATTTTATTTTATTTTTTTGTTGTTTTTTTAAATCTTTTTCCTGTAATTTAATTCCGTTTCTTTTTCTCTTCTTTATATTTCTGTAATTTAATTTTTCATTTTTCGTTGTAATTTATCTTCTTATTTTATTTAATCTATTTCTTATATTTTCTTTTTAGCACTTGAGTGTATGTTCATAGTAAGATTATAATAACGTCACAAGGTTAGTATTATAATTTCCCTCTCCTCTTTATTTTTATTTGTTTTATTTTCATTTATTTTCTTCTTTGCATGCATGGTCGAAGGTCATTGTCACCTAATCTTGAACCTTTAGACCTTGATTTAGATAAAACACTTCGCACGCACAAACACACTGTCTTTAAAAAGAAATTTGAAATGGATTTGCAACATCAGCAACCAGAACCATAAGAGAGGCCATTTAAGGATTATTTTAGTCCTTTAGCTAATTTGAGCACATCATGCATAAGGTACCCAAATGTAGCTGCTAGGAGTTTTGAATTAAAACCTAGTGTGCTAAACTGTCTCCCCACATTCTATGGCCTAGAAAATGAGGACCCATATAATCATCTGAATGATTTTTATCCGATTGCCACTGGAAGATAGAGCTCGTTCATGGTTTAATACAATGCCTGCTAATAGTATTACATCATGGGAACAAATGGTAACTAAATTTTTAATAAGTATTTCCCAGTTTATAAAACCAATGCTATTCGCAGGGAAATTTCAGAGTTTACTCAAAGAGATGATGAGTAGTTTTTTGAAGCATGGGAGCGATTTAATGGGCTACTCTTGAAGTGTCCACATCATGGGTACGAGAAATGGCACCAATGCCAATATTTTTTGGAGGGATTATTGCCATATATGCAAGAATGGCTAATGGCAACCAGTGGAGGAGAGCTAATGTCCAAAAGTGCATCAGAGATTTGGGAATTCTTCCAGCGGCAATCGGATAATTCTCAACAACGGAGTCGATCACTCAGAAATACCAGGAGAATTAAGGGAGTGAATGAGGTTAACATTGGTGAGTCAAGCTCAGGAATCAAAGAAGTCAAAGAGATGGTCGAAGGCCTTGCTCGACAAATAGCATCTTTGACAACTGCTAAATCAACAGAGCCACATGACCATGACTCATATTCAGATCAAGCCAATGCCATAGGTATCATGAGAAACCATCAAACTACAACCTTTACTCCAACACATATAACCCTGGATGGAGAGATCACCCTAATTTTTCATAGTCTCAAGGATTCCAACAAAATGAACCATCAGTTCCACCTCCACCGATGCAACCAGTTCCTCAAATGTCTCAAGCCTCTCAACCACCATTTAGACCATACAATCAGAACCCAAACCATTCCCAACCCAAACCATGGGAGGAGACATTCCAAAATGTCAGAAATCTTACTAACTCCAAGATCGAGTAGCAAAACCGCACTATTGATGAATTACAAAATGAGATGAGAGCAGGCTTCAACTCACAAGCCCAATCAATTTCTAATCTCGAGAAAATGGTAGGCCAACTTGCCTCTTCAGTTCAAACCCTAGCAATGACAATTGAGAAAGGCAAATTCCCAAGTCAACCAGTACCCAACCCTAAAGCAGTGAATGAAGTAAGTTCTAGTTCACCACAGCAGCATGGAGAGGTCAAATCAGTGATGATCTTGCGAAAAGGAAAAGAAGTCGACAACAAAGTGGAGATGCCAAAATCAACTCAGATTGTACCTGTGAACACTGAGGAATCATCATCAGAGGAGAAAGAGAAAACCAACCCACGAGAATATGTTCCTAAAGCTCCATTTCCTCAGAGGTTAGCTAAAGGGAAGAAAGGAAAATCCACAGGTGAGATTCTTGAAATCTTCAAACAGGTAAGTGTTAACATCCCTTTAATTAAAGCTATAAAACAAGTACCATCATATGCCAAGTTTCTTAAAGACCTTTGTACCAAAAAGAGAAATATTAATGTTCAGAAAAAGGCCTTTCTAACAGAAAATATTAGTTTTATACTCCAACATAAAATGCCTCTAAAATGTAAAGACCCAGGCTCCCCCACTATCTCATGTAGTATACACACAATTGAGAATACTTTGCTGGATTTAGGAGCTAGTGTAAATCTGTTGCCTTACTCTGTATTTGTGAAACTTGGACTGGGAGAATTACACCCAACTCCAGTGGTGTTACAGCTTACAGATCGGTCCACAAAAATACCTCGTGGTATTGTGGAGGACGTGCTTATCCAGGTAGACAAGTTTTATTTTCCTGTTGATTTCATTGTAATTGACACTCAACCAGTGCAGCATTCAAGGAAGCATATCCCCATTATCTTAGGTCATCTATTTTTGGCAACTGCCGATGCTCACATTCAATGCAGGACTGGAAATATGCAGTTGTCATTTGGCAATATGACTATGGAACTAAATATTTTCAACATTGTCAAACAACCTCACAGTACTGATGACGAAATTGTAGATGTGGATTTAATTGATGAATTGGTTGATCATACATTTTCTTTAAACCTTAGTGATGACCCTTTACTGATATGTTTAACTCACTTTGGTTTAGATTTTAATATTGACAGGTAGATTGATGAGGTTAATGCCTTATTGGATTTATCGCCATGCATGGATATTAATAAATGGAAGACAAGGATAGAGCAATTGGCACCATTGAAAGAAAATCTCATCTCATCATCAGAATCACCCCCAAGAATTGAGCTCAAACCTTCACTCGACCCTTTGAATTCTACATTCTTGGAAGAAGAAAAAATATTGTCAGAAATCATCTCATCCTCTCCTGATGACAAACAAAAAAATATAGACATCATTGAACCCATTTTTGGTTCAAAAAGGAGGATACAACTGGCAAAACCAGAGGAGATTCGTAACGACAAAAATGCTAAGGACTACAAAAAGCGAATGAAAATCCTCTGTGACAAGCGGAGCATTAGAAAATCTTTCATACCAGGTCAGAAAATATTTTTGTTCAATTCTCAAGGGCACATTTCTCCAAGTAAGTTACGCTCTCAATGGTCTAGTCCATCTACTGATCATACTGCTTTTTCACATGGAGCCATTAAATTTAAGAATCCAAGGAACAATGTAATTTTTAAAGTTAATGGTCATAAAAGTAAAGTCATATCAAGAATACCAACCATGTGGAGAAAACAACACAAAACATTGAAGTGACCTGAATTTTTTTCTTTTCTATTTCTCTTTGGTGATTTAAAGTTTTTTTAATTATGTTTTTGTAAGTTTAACTATTATTATTAATTTTTTTTGAATAAATGTGCCAGAATGATATGAAATAAAAAATCATGTTCTTTAGGAATGGTGTCTGATAACAGAGAAGATAAGATTCAATTCATTAGGGATGGCTTGAATAAAGAGTCATTGGATGATATCCTTTTGTCTCTTGAAATGCATCCCAGTGGATACGTCTAACATGCAATACTCCAGTTATGGCCATTATTCCAGAAAGAATGTGCAAACTATAGTCTCGGGAATCTGACTATAAAAGACCCTGTTTGCCAGTTTGTAAGAAAACTGGATGGGAAGCCTATCCTCGACCCATAGATGGCGTTAAAGCCGTTTCTGGACGTAAAACCAGAGGAAGATATGAGTCATAGTCGCAACTACTTTTAAATATCTTTTTATTTTAATATTGTTTTATTTCACTATTGTTTGATCACTTATATTTTTATTTTTAATAATTTTATGTTATCATTATTTGCTTTGTCTTTTCATTATTTTCTTTTTCACTATTGAGCCATATACCTCTCCTTTAACCATGAAAATATTTTCTTCTGTACTGCAACATCCAGGTGATATCTTCTAATCTCTACTTCTTTACTTTAAAACATTGAGGACAATGTTTCGTTCTGGTTGGGGGGAGGGAATAACTGATAATTTCTCCTTTATAAATATATGTTTTCAAGTTTTTAAAGTCGAAGATGGCTGTATATGGAGTGTAGTAACTCTAGAAACGCATCTTTTTTAAAAAAAAAAGAAAGAAAAAAATTCATTTTTCTTTAATTTTTCTGCATGTATGTTTTCTTTTTATGTTTAGAATAGGTTGGGGGGAAATAATTCTGTTTAAAAAAAAATTTTTTTTTTGAATTCTTGATATTGGATGATATGATGACTTTTGAATTTTAGTATTTGTATTATCTTTGGTCTTGAGTAATGTTACACCATGTTTACTATTCTACATGTTGATGTTGGGAACAAATATGAGTTGCTTGAAAGAATGCACATGTCATAATAAATTCTAAGTGAATTTTTTAGCCTATTAATTTTTCTTGGAGAGTAACCCTTTTTGCTCATTCTTCATGTAGCTTAGCAGTTTATTATTTCATACATGAACTCTAAATTTTCTTTGAGTCAACCCTTAAAAAAAAAAGTGTGTGTTACTGCATCTAAATGCTCACTTAATTAGTAGATATGGAAGATTATTTATAGTCCTAAAAGATGATGGAAGGCCATTTTTGACCCGTTTGAGCCTTTCTCCCTATTATGTAATATCCATAGTTAACCCTTTTGAGTCTTTTATTTTTTTAAAAAAAGAGCTTTTTCTTTATTAACTTATCATCCTGACCCCTCCAATTTGGAGTATTACCCAATATTATACAAGTTCCACCCACCAATTCATGTTTGAGAAAAAGGATAAATAATTATTTTGTTCAGCGAAGTTATGCTATAAAAAAAATTCAAAAAAAAGGGAAAAGAAAAAAAATGCAATAGCAATAAATAAGCAAAATACATCTTATAATTTTCAAAAGTTCTTAAACTTTTTCTCAAATATATATATTTTGTTTTCCTATTTCCCTTTCTTTGTTAGCCATGTCCTTAGCCTACGTTACGTCCTAATAAAAGTCCTTCCTAATTTTAGGAAACTATAGTCTAAAATAAAAGCTAGTTATATGGGCAATTAATATGTAGTGATGCATATAAAAAAAAATAATGAATGCATTGGGTTGACTAATACTTTATTTGAGATCATATTATTTCTAAGCTTTGGGCATATTTTTTTTTCATCTTGGTGAGAATGTATGATATTTCTTTATTATTTTCTCTCAATTTACCATTCATTGTAGTGACAAAATTTTATTGGGATTAATTTCTTTGTGAGAGTGTCACTACAACCGGTGAGATTTTTGGGTTTGATATGTCATTCTTGAAAGTGGCCTAATTACTATTGCTACAACAAAGTCTGCTGGACTGATGCATATGGATGGTTGATGTGGGTGTGATATTTCTTTAGACTGGAGATAATGCTTGTACTTTAATTTGATTGCTATCATTAATCTGATTGAATAAACACGTATTTTTTTTTAAAAAAAAAGTTTTGAATTTTATCTTCGCTTTATTTGCTAGGAACTAGTAATAAGCTGGTTGGGGGGTGTGTTGAGTGTTAAAAAGTGTATATTTATAAAGGAGCAAATCGTTATTTTACACTTTAAATCTCACTAACATTGCTACTTTTATTTATTTAAGTATTTTGTTATTTAATTATATGTGTTTTATTATAACTATGTATTTTATGTATTTTAGGGACATTACGATCATTTCATAATAAACGAGTGATCAGACAGCAAAACGGACATCATATTTGGACTCAGGACGGTCGAAAACCTTAAGAGGAGCATTAAAGGAAAAATTCGCTGTTCACATATACGGTACTGTTCATACGTACGATACTGTTTATGATACTGTTCACGACACTGTTCATATATACGGACCGATGATGTGGCAACTACCTATGATGTGGCAGTATCTGATTGGACGAATTATGTGGTATTGACTGCTTATGTGGCGTTGACCGATGACGTGGCATTGACCGATAATGTGTCACGATTTTATTGGACTAAATTTCTTATATACTGTAGATCAATGACGTGACAACATCTCAGTGGAGCAAAAATCATGTTTACAGTACATGCGCTTACATGGGATTATTTACTATTCAGGCGGCGTTACTGTACAAATGTTGACTATTGATTGTTGACTGTTGACTGATGACGTGGCGCAATCCTGAGCATCCGAATTATTTTTAATCCGATGGTCACGATTCACTCAATGTATCTATAAAAAGGGGGCTCTCCCCCTTAATTTGATACCCCTGAATTCATTTTTAAGCTTAGATTTCTAAAATTTCTTCTCCTTCTTGTAGTTTCTTTGTATTTTAATAAAATTTTCTTTTTTATCTTTAGTTAAAATATGAGTAGCTAATTTCTTTTTGAGCTTGGGTTGAAGGTGAAGTCTCAACATGTTCCATGGGCTTAATTTGGTAAATTTACTTTCTCTTCCCTTCTAATATTTGTAGTTGTTTTGACTTTTCGTCGACAAATAATAATAGTTTTGTCTAGATACAGCTCTGGTTAAACCGGCACCCTAGTACAAGATTATTATTATTTGGCACGATAAGTCTTTGGCACTATACTTATTGGAGAGTGGTTCATGAGGTGTGGAATTCCCCCTTATGATTTAATTGGTATTAATATAGAATATTTAGCGCATGGAACATGTTGATGCAGATCCGGATACCCAAGCATGTCATTTCAATAGATTTCCAATTTAATTTAATTCCCGCCATTGTAATTTAAATTTAAGGATAATTTATATTAATTTCACCATAAATTTATTCACCCATTAAAGAAAATTAATTCTGCACATAATTAAAATCAACCTCCTCGTGGGATCGACACTCGTCACCATTAATCTATTCTACAATAGATTCGTGAACTGGCGAGTTCAATAAAATTTGCACAACAGTGATCATGAAAAAGGCATTATAAGCATTGAAGGGTTATATGTTAGAAAAGGTAACTACGATAAAAAAATTCCTTGTGGACGTAAGCAAAAGTTTGTTAAGAATAAAAATGCTAAAATTGATACCCTTTTCATAAGTTTAATTTTAATGAGGTATACAGGTAAAGGTAATATTAGGGAGTACATCATAGAAATATATCATCTTGCTTTTAAGTTAAGAGTACTTAAGCTTAATCTCTGTTAGGTCTTGCTAGTGCATCTGGTTTTGGTATATTTATCAACATAGTTTAATTAGTCTAAGGTGAGCTATGACTGTAAGAAAGAGGTTGGTCTCTGAATAAGCTTATATCATATTGCGTTAGGGAAGAGCAAATAAGATAGAAAGTGCTCCCTTGGCCTTGACCTCCAAGGACAAGGATAAGGGAAAGAAAAGAAAGAAGGATAAGAAAGCTATAGACGCAGATCCTCAAAAGAAACCAAATAGTCTAAAAGATATTGGTTCTTTGTGTCTTTTGTGAAGCTGAAGGCATAAGAAGAAGTATTGCATTAATTGTAACACATGGCATGCTAAAAAAAGTATGCCTCTTAATTTGGTTTATTATAAGGTTAATTTGAATTCAGTGTGTCTATGTGGCCGATGCCATAACAATTAAAGTTGAAGTAATAGAAGAATTTAGATTATTATTATTAATGTCTAGATTTTATTTGGATTTTGATGAAATATTTATTGTATTATTATTTAGAAAGAATTTGATTTTTTTAGATAGAATTTGATTTTTATTTTTGCTTTAAGCAAATCTGATTTTTTGTTCATTTGGGATCAAAAAATTTAATTTATTTCATAATTCCAATTAGTTAGTTCTAGATCTTTGTTAGGTGATGACAATCTTTATTTGACTAATATAATTATTTCATTTAAAAAATCTTGCAATTAAGTATACAAGGTATAAAGAGAAAATTAATTAATAAGAATTCAGTTTTGTTATGGCATAAGAGATTAAGTCATATCTCTAAATAAAGAATAAAGAGATTTGTATCGCATAAAATTCTTGACTCCTTAATTTTATAGATTTTGATATTTGTGTTAACTATATTAAAAGGAAAAAAACTAATAGAAGAATACCTGAAGGACTTTCGACATCTTAGAACTCATAAGTATAGATATTTATGACTCATTCTCCATGGTTGCTTGGAATGGCCAATAGTAATTTATGACGTTTACAAATAATTTTTCTAGATATACCTATACGTATCTCCTCCATGAAAATTCAAAATCCTTGGATATGTTCAAAAGTTTTTAGACTGAACTTAATTTGACCATGGTGATGAGTTCTATAATAGATATCATGGTTATAATGAATAACATCTACGATCATTTGTTAAGTTCTTAGAGGAATGTGGTATCATTTCAGAGAAAAATATGCGAGGTTCACCCACTACAAATGGTATCACTAAAAGACAAAATAAAATACTTAAGGATAGAGTAAGGACTATGATTTGCTATTCCTTCCTATCATAATCACTCTGAGAAGTAGTACTTAAGACTATTACATATGTTTTTAATAAGATTCCAACTAAAATGACTACTAAACACCTTTATGAACTTTGGATAAGTAAAAAATCTAGTTTAAGTCACTTGTTTTTTTAGGTTGATTAATTAAAGCAAGTCTTATAAGGTTAATAAGAAGAATAAAATCTACTATATCAAGAACCTAAGGGCCTATTTTGTACCATTTTCATAAGCTTATTTTCATTTTTGTCTTGGGAATATAGTGCAATATATGTTTGGTCAAAAACAAGTCTTATAAGGTTAATCAGAAGAATAAAATCTACTATATCAAGAACCTAAGGGCCTATTTAGTACCATTTTCATAAGCTTATTTTCATTTTTGTCTTGGGAATATAGTGCAATATATGTTTGGTCAAATAGAATTATAAAACAAATTATAAAATAAGGAATTCATATTTTAGTTTATAGTTATAAGATTAAGAACATGTTTAATACATTCTAATGAATCATAAATTTGATTAAAACATAAGTTATAGAAAAAAAAAATTCTCTTATTCTTTAACCACTATCTGATAATTTGGATCTAAGTTCACAACTTTCTCACTTTGTGAATACTCTTTTAGTGCATCTATAATTGACCATCACACTTCCCTCTTCTCTATCATTGTTCCTTAAGCAAAATCGGCTGGTTTGTTGAAAGAGAAAGCTACTATTGCTACATCTTAGCTCTATGTGGTACTCCAATTGTATCTCTACTCTACTACTATTATAATTAAAGATTGATAGCTACTGCTATATTGAGAGAAAAATTTGCTACTACTGCTATTGTTGTAGCATCTCAACTTCATATAGTAGTGGTACGTCTTTATTTTAATTTGGCTAGTGCTTCTTGTTGTGCTGCTACAATGTTTATTTGGCTAACTTTTTATTGGATCTATTTTGTTTATATGATTATTAATTGATTATTTGGGGTTTTGTTTATATAATTGTTAATTGATTTCATTCTTTTGATTTTGTTTAATGATTGTTAATTGTTTGTTTTTTTTTTGGGTCTTGTTCATGTCATTGGTAATTGATTTTGCTCTTTTGTGTTAAATTTTGTTTATATGATTGTTGATTGATCTTCCTTGTTGTTTTCTTTATTTATTATGATTTCATTTCTCTTTGGGATAAATTCAAAAAGTATGAGTCTAAATTGTTTTTAAGTTAGATAGCTATTTGCAACTTAATTTTGAACTCAAACATGACTTTGGTGGATCCAAAACTTAAACATTATAGACAACATGTTGTAATAAATGCTATGGGTTTGTTAGTGTCCACATTACAAGTGAGCTCTTCTATTGTAAATTATTTTCTAAATATTGTTGTTTGCTGAATTGCTATTATTAATTATGCTATGTCCTATGCTTCTTCCTATACTGGGTGATGCATTTCTAAATCATTATTTTCAAAGCTTGGTTAAGTTTTTCACTCCCTTGATGCTACCCATTGCTGTGGAACTATTTTAATTCTTTATGGTAATGTAATTGCTTATATAGCTTTTGTAATCTTCGTGAGTGATGCTAGCAACATTTCTTCTTCATGTATCTAAATGTTTTTTTGGGATATATGCTTGCAAGGATGCTTGAGATTGATATGCATCTTGTCAAACCATCTCTATTGAGGTTAACATGTAGGTGATTTTTATCCTTATGTATAGTTTAATTCCACATCAATATTTGAATAGAGAAAACCAAATGCATATAGTTGTATGTTGAAAGCAAAATAACCTCTCATTTTTTTATCATGGTTTTTGGGCTTGTTGTCAATTATTCTTAGTTAATTTATATACTACTTTCGTAGAGGAGTTAGCTTATTTTATTCTTATTTAATTATCACCTAGTCTTATTATAATACTTTCATGTATCAGAACTCAATGCTTGGAGTTATTCTTGCCACTCAACACTTTGGAAACCCAATGATGGTTGTTGATAACTTTATGACATAAGAGATGGTACTTTTAGACTTAAATTAAGAGTACTTAGGGAGTAAATGATATGTTTTTATTGCACTTTAGCTATGTTTTGCATAAACATCCATTTTAGTTTATTGATAGTAAATTTTTTTGACTTAGAATAATTTGTGTGCTTAAATCATATGCATAATTAGGTGATTAGAAGCTCAAATTTCAAGAAAGAAACATGCTAGTAAAGAATTGAAATAAGTCTAGAATAGTGCAGATGTTGTGGCCATTGTTGTAGCAACTATTGCTGTAGCAATCTTTGAACATTTGACAAAGAAAATTTGCACGAGATACTTAGAAAATTATTATCTAGATTTTCCAAATCTAAAAGATACACACCTTAGACTTTTAGTTACCCTAATTTTTAACTATAAAAAAAGAACACATACAAAAGGTCCTCAATCAAGAACAAAAACTGAAAAGAAATAAGAGTAAAATATAATTCAAGAGTAAGACTTAGGGCTACATCAAAGGAGAGAATTGTAGAGATAAATCAAGAAACCAATCCTTCTTATTCTTTTCTTATTTGCTCGTCTACTTTTTAATCATAGGGATATATTTGAGGGCTAAAATCATTTTTATTTATTTTCTTTCACAAGCCATGAACTAAATTTATTTGTGGTTGAGTGATAAACAATCCTAATAGTTCATTAACTAATTATATGTGTTACTGCATGTTTGCTGTAGCATTTATGTTGATAATACTTATTTCTATTTATTATTTCAGCTGACTACTCATTTAATGATACTAGTTAAGAAAAAGCCACAAAAAGGCCTATCTTATTGAAACATATTAGAATAATATTTTGTTTTATATTAGGTACTGAGTTGAATTTAACTTGATTCCAAAAGAGCCATGCTTGATATAAAATTATTGATGAATTAGATATAGGGATTCACCTTACAGGGTAATTAGAACTTGAATGTGTAATGTTATATCATATATTAGCATAATAATTGGTTACTATTAAGTTACATTAACATATTAGATATTCAACAAGCGATAACTGAGAATACATAAGGATTCTACCTAGTGTCGTAGTGGATATTATAATAACCGAACCTAAAATTTAAAGAAATAGTCAAACTATTAAGTGAGTTTATTCACTCAACTACTCCATTATGATTAGTTATATTCTTGAGTTTGACGTGAGAATTTCTTTACTGCACCTTTTATTTAATGCATTTTTATTTTATTAGTTATTAATTCATAAGGTTAGTTTATTTTCATTTGAAACAAAACTATACTATTAAAAGATTGTTGTAGCAATTCATATAACATTAACCCTTATGGAGATAATCTAGAATACTTATCATTATATTACTTATTGTGTAAACTTGCACATTGATACCAATAGTATTAAAAAAATGTAATAATTTTTTGGTGCCATTGTAGAGGATTGATGTATATTGTGATTTATGAAATCAATCTTAAATGGTGCTAATTTTTTATTTTATTCTAATTTGTTTATTTATTCTCAAGAAACCATTGCATGGGCAAATATAACCCTATTGAATTTCATTTTGATCTAGAAAATTGAAAGAACTACAAGGAGATTAAGAAAAGAGCACAGAAATTCGAAAACTATAGTTGCAATAAATTATTTACAAGATGTGGAATTTGAACACTCAAGGAGAAATATGTTTACGGACCACTAGGAAATAACAACATTATTCATATGGTGGATGGTAGAGATAGAGCCATTAAAGACTATGTCGTGCAAGCTAATAATTTTGAGCTTAAATGAATGATGTTTTAAATGTTGCAAATAGTGGGAAAATTCAATAAATTACCATAAAAAGATTCTCATTTTCCCCTTAAACTATTTTTTAAGGTTAGTGATGCTTTCAAGATTGTTGTAGCATCATAAGAAGCATTGGGACTTAGACTTTTCCCATTTTCTTTAAGAGATCGAGTAAGGCATGGTTGAATTCTTTGCCATTAGACTTTATCACAATATTAAATGATTTGGCTGATAAATTTTTAATAAAATGCTTTCCAACAACCAAGAACGCAAAATTAAGGAATGAGATCACATCTTTCCATCAACTTTAAAATGAAAGTTTTTATGATGCATGGGAAAGATTTAAAAACTTACTCAAAAGATGTCCTCATTATAGTATTCCTTGTTGCATACAATTGGAAACCTTCTATAATGGTCTCAACCCAAGCATTAGAATAATAATGGATGCTTTAACAAATGGGGCAAGGTTATCTAAGTCTTAAAATGAGGCTTATGAAATTTTAAAGAGAATAGCCAATAATAATTATCATTGACCTTTAAACAGACACGCTACACTGACAAGAATAGTAAAAGTTCATAATATTGATGCTTTGATTACATTGTCAGCCTAAATAACTTTATTAACAAATATAGTAAAAGGTGTAGCCACTATTCTAGCAACTGTCAATCAAGTTGCTGAAGTATCTTATGTCTATTATAGAGACAGACACTTATTTAACATTTTTCTAAGAAATCCAGCCCAATTAACGAGGTAGGTAACTTCAACAGATAGAACTAGGATAATCGATATTCAAACACTTATAATCTTGGGTAGAGACCACACCCAAACTTTTCATGGAGAAACCACAATCAACCTATTGTAGCACCTGTGGATAGAACTAACCCACTTAGCAACTGATTTTCACCAATAAAATCAAGGTAAAAAAAGCGACATTCATGATCAATTTAGTTCTTTTGAAAATCTCATTAAGAAGTGTATTATAAAGAATGGAGTAGTTGTCTAAAGTCAAACTAAGTCATTAAGAAATTTAGAAAATCAGATTCGATAGTTATATAGTATTGAGGAATAGACCTTAAGACAATCTACCCAGTAACATAGAAGATATAAAAAGAGAAGGAAAAGAATATTGTAAAGTGATCAATTTAAGGTCCAGAAAAGATGTTCATATTCCTATTAGAGTACCTAAAAAAAGAGTAAAACTCATTGTGACCTAAAAGGAAAATTAAGTTGAAAAAGAGTCCCAACAACCTACTTCTCAGGCCACTAATGTGAATAGCTAAACTACAACAATAGTAAAAAATAATGAACTAGCAATGATAGAAAATGATATTGCAATACCACTTATATTAGCTCAGAACTTAGCAAAAGGAAAGTAGTTTGTACAACCTTCTCATCACAATAGTTTCAACACCCATCATCCTTCCTACAAAGATTTCATAAGCAAAAGCAAGATAAGTAATTCAATAATTTTTTAAAAGTTTTGAAACAACTGTACACAGTATTCCTTTTGTGGAAGCATTAGAATAAATGCCAAATTATGTGAAAATTTTTAAGGATATTCTAGAAAGTGTTAGCCTAAAAGGTTATAAATATTATGATTTTGATAATAACAAACATTTGTATTAAAGTGTTTTATTTTGTATTTCACAAGTTCATTAGTTTTGAAAGATAATGAATCAAGTGAAATCAAATTCAAGACACTGAATAGACAACGGCGGCTCAACGGATAATTTATTACGATAATTTCTTGTAAAGCCAGTATGATTTAATTTATTTTTAGATTAGCATTTGTGAAGCTCAATTTTATGTTAATAAAATAATTATTTTTCAAACTAAATTAATTTTATGTTTATGCGATAAAATATTTTATGAATTTAAGTAATTTGGGTAAAAATGAAAAAGTTTTAAATTTCGGAGTTAGACTTATTTGCTAAGTTCTAAAACATTTGGGCTATATTGTAACTTATAATAGATTGGGGGTTTAAGTGAAAAGTTTTGAAAACTTTAAAGATTATGGAGATTTAGCTAAAACTAAAAAAGGACTTATTTGAAAAGATTTTCTTTAATTTGGGCCACACTGTAATTTCAGAATGTTTTTAAGAATTAAATAATAATTAAAATTTCTGAGATTGGATCTTTTTAAAAAGTTTTATAACATTTTGGGTCATAACATAATTTAAATAATTTTTGAGGTAAAATTATAATTTTGTGAACAGTATTATTGTAGCAAAATTTAAAATTAAAGGTAACTTCACTGTTACGAGTGGGGAGCCGGTTAAATTAAGCGGCTAACCACTTGAGTACTGGAATTTGACAATAACGGCTAGTTTTTGAGCTTTAACTATAAAAACTCAACTCCAACTTCATTTCAAGCTCTCTACCAAGTAAAAACAAGTTTATAAAACATATATTAAGCTTCTATATTGCAAATCACAATAGATTAAATCATTTTTGTGCCATTATTTGTGAATCTACTCTTATAGAGAGTGTCTTGCTGTAAAGGTCCATTGACACCTTGAAAGTCAATTGTAAACATTTGAAGCCTTGGGAGGCTTGGATAGTGAAATCCTCGAGCTCGGTTGGCTTAGAGGCGTGAACGTAGGCGGGGATTGTCGAACCACGTAAAAATTACTGTGTTTGCATTCTCTTCCCTTACTCATTTATTTTATAAGCACTGTCTAATTTATTATATTTGATTTCATTACTGTAAAACTTATTTTTTTTTTTGCATTAAGGCGTTAGATTGAATTATTTGTAAAATAACTTTTAAAAACCCAATTCACCCCCCTCTTGGGTTGCTCATTTGCATTTCAATTGATATCAGAGCTTGGTTCTCTTATTAAGACTTAACCGTCTAGAGTAAAAGATCCATGGCAACCCAAAGTGATTCAATCTTTAGGGAAGGACAATCCACAACTAGACCACCGTTCTTTGACGGAAATGACTATCCATATTGAAAAACTAGGATGAAAATTTACTGGCAAGCCCTGAATTATGAAATTTGGGAAGTTGTATGTGATGGTCCATTTATGCCTTTAACTAAAAATGAAGTTGGTGAAGATATTCCAAAACCTTCACTGGAATGGAATGAATTAGAAAAGAGAAAAGCTTCTCTTAATTCCAAAGCCATGAATGCCTTATTTTGTGCACTAGATAAGAAATAATTTCATAGAGTGTCAAGTTGTGAAAGTACTTATGAAATTTGGCACAAACTTGAAGTTGTTTATGAAGGCACGAATCAAGTGAAAGAGTCTAAAATTAGTAGATATACTCGACAATATGAATTATTTTAAATGGAACAAAATGAGAGTGTATATTCTATGTACACTAGATTTATGGATATAGTGAATACTCTAGGAGCCCTAAGAAAGACTTTTTCAAATAGCAAGAAAGTTAAGAAAATCATTAGATCACTTCCTAAGGATTGGAGACCAAAAAGAACTGCCATTGAGGAAGCTAAAGATTTAAATGTCTTACTATTGATGTTCTAATCGGTTCTCTTATTTCTTATGAGGAAGATTTGACAGCTGAAAGAGGCAATGAAGAGAAGAAGAAAAACATTACTCTCAAAGTCACAAAATTTGAAAGTGATGGAGAAAATGAGCCGGATGATAAGGAATTGGCTATACTTGCTAGGAGGTTTAGAAAATTTTTCAAGAAAACTGGTGAGCGAAGAAAATTTAAAAACTTCAAGAACCAAAAGAAGAAAAAGGAAGCAATTAAATGTTATAAGTGCAAGAAGCCTGGTCATATAAGATCGGAATGCCCTCTTCTCAACAAGTTCAAGAAGAAAGCAATGGTGGCCACGTGGGATGATACTGATGAAGAAACAAGTGATGATAAAGAGCATCAAGAAATGGCAAATCTAGCTCTTATGGCGATTAAAGATGAATCGAATGATGAATTAGATGAGGTAAATGTTCTTTCTACCTATGATGAATTACATGATACTTTTAAAGAACTGCATGATGAGTTGATGAAGATAGGTAAAAAGAATGTATGTCTTAAAAAGAAATTGATAGATCTAAAAAATGAAAATGAATCATTGAATGCAAAGATTACATGTTTAGAACTAGAAAATAAAATGTTGCATGATAAAGTCACATCTTCAAATGAGAAACTTAATACCCCATATGAGCATGAGAAATTACATGTTGAAGAATTGATAACGGAGAATGAAGCTCTCAAGAAGAAGAATAATGAGTTAAATGAAATTGTGATAAAATTTACAAATGGCCAAAAGATGTTGGATAATTTACTTAACTCTAAAAAATGTGTTTTTGATAAAGGAGGACTTGGGTATAAGCCTAACTTGAAGCAAAAGTATTATAAGAATTATTTTGTTAAAGCTACATCCACAAGTGATCATAAAATTACTTGTCACTATTGTAATAGAAATGGTCACATGAAAAGTAAATGTCCTGTGAAAAAAAATGCTTATTATGGTATAAAATATGTTTGGGTTCCAAAAGGAACCATTGCTGACATCTAAGGACCCAAAAAGATTTGGGTACCTAAGACTTGAAATTTTTTCTGCAAGGCTTAAAGAAGAGGAAGAATAAATGGTACTTGGACAGCGGGTGTTCAAGACACATGACAGGAAATTATGCTTGGTTTTCAAGTTTTACCAAGATCGAAAATGGTGGAGATGTATCTTTTGGAGATAATTCAAAAGGAAATATCATTGGTATTGGAAATGTCGGTAATGTATCTTCTACTCTTATTGAAAATGTCTGCTTGGTTGAAAACTTAAAACATAATTTACTTAGTATTAGTCAATTATGTGATAAGGGTTATAAAGTAGTCTTTGATAAATCTAGATACGTTATTGAAAATGCATGTGATGGAAAAGTTTTGTTTGTAGGAAATAGATGTATTAATGTCTATACCATTAATATAGATTGTGCATCTACCATTAATAAATGTTTCTCAGCATTGCATGATGATGGATGGTTATGGCATAGAAGACTAGGTCATGGAAACATGGATTTAATTTCAAAAATTTCAAAAAATGATTTGGTTAAAGGACTTCCAAAAATTAGTTTTCAAAAGGATAAAATCTGTGAAGCTTGTCAATTTGGAAAACAAATCAAAACTTCTTTTAAAAACAAGAATCATGTCTCTACTTCAAAACCACTTCAATTACTTCACATGGATTTATTTGGACCTTCTAGACATGCTAGCCTAAGTGGAAAATATTATGCATTTGTAATTGTAGATGATTATTCTAGATACACTTGGGTACTGTTCCTAGCTAATAAAGATGATGCATTTAAAGCTTTTAAAGTTTTCTGTAAAAAAGTTCAAAATGAAAAAGGATACTCTATTACTTGCATTAGAAGTGATCATGGTAGAGAATTTAAGAATCATGCATTTGAAAATTTCTACAATGATTTAGGCATTGAACATCAATTTTCATCACCTATAACTCCACAACAAAATGGAGTTGTTGAGAGAAAAAACAGATCTATTCAAGAAATGGCTAGGACCATGTTAAATGAAAATGCACTACCTAAATATTTTTAGGCCAAAGCCGTCAACACCGCTTGTTATATTTTAAATCAGGTGTTGATTAGATCTTATCTCAATAAAACTCTCTATAAGCTTTGGAAAGATAGAAAACCCAACATTGGTTATTTCAAAGTTTTTAGATGTAAATGTTTTATTTTGAACACAAAAGATAATCTTGGAAAATTTGATCCAAAATCTGATGTTGGTATCTTTCTTGGGTATTGAAACTCAAGCAAAGCTTATAGAGTGTATAATAAAAGAACTTTAGGTATGGAAGAGTCTATGCATGTTACTTTTGATGAGTCTAATACCTCCTCTATGGAGAAAGTTGCTGTTAGTGTGATGCAGATGAAAATATACAAGAAGATTCATCAAAGAACAACTAAAAGAATGTAGAAAATCAAGTGGAGCAACTTGAAGAAGCAAGCACAGAACAAAATCAAGGTACTTCTCAAGCACTCCCCAGGGAGTGGAGGTATATTTTTTCTCACCCAAAAGATGCCATTTTAAGAGATCGATCTAGAGGTGTTATAACTAGATCATCACTTAAGAATACATGTGAGCATGCTGCATTTATTTCTCAAATTGAACCAAAATCCTTTGTGGATGCGGAAAATGATGAATCTTGGATTATGGCAATGCAAGAGGAGTTAAACCAATTTGAGAGAAATAAAGTATGGGAATTAGTTCCTAAACCAGAACATCAATCGATTATAGGAACTAAATGGGTATTTAGAAATAAGATGGATGAATCTGGTATGGTTGTAAGGAATAAAGTTAGATTAATGGCTCAAGGATACAACCAAGAGGAAGGAATTGATTTTGATGAGACATTTGCACCTGTAACTAGATTAGAATCATTAGAATATTGCTAACATATGCATGTTATAAAGATTTCATTTTATTTCAAATGGATGTCAAAAGTGCCTTTCTGAATGGATATATTATGGAGGAAGTTTATGTGAAACAACCCCCTGGTTTTGAAAATGAAAAATTTCTAGATCATGTTTATAAGTTATCAAAAGCATTGTATGGATTAAAACAAGCACCTAGAGCATAGTATGATAGGCTTAAAAATTTCTTGCTTGACAACGATTTTTCAATGGGAAAAGCCAATACTACACTTTTTGTTAAGCATAAGAATCAAGACATACTTGTTGTTCAAATTTATGTTGATGATATTATTTTTTGTTCTACTAATGAGTCATTGTGCAAAGATTTTTTATCTTGTATGAGTAAGGAGTTTGAAATGAGCATGATGGGAGAATTGAAGTATTTCCTTGGACTTCAAATCAAACAAAACAATGAGGGAATTTTCATCAACCAAGCCAAATATGTCAAAGATGTGCTCAAGAGGTTTGGAATTGAAGAATCAAACACTAAAAGTACCCCAATGAGTACAACAATCAAGCTTGACAAGGATGAAAAAGGTAAAGAAGTTGATATTAAAAAGTATCGAGGTATGATCGACTCTTTACTTTACTTAACCGCAAGTAGACCTGATATCATGTTTAGTGTATGTTTGTATGCAAGATTTCAATCATGTCCCAAGGAATCTCATCTGCTTGCTGTTAAAAGAATTTTTCGTTATTTGAATGGAACCATAGATCTTGGCCTTTGGTATCCTAGAGAAACTTATATAGATTTAACTTGTTACTCGGATGCCGATTTTACTGGTTATAAGTTGGATAGGAAAAGTACTAATGGAACTTGCCATTTTCTAGGTCATTTTCTTATTTCATAATTTAGTAAAAAATAAAATTCAGTTGCACTCTCAACCACTGAGGCGAAATATATTGCCGTAGGTAGTTGTTGTGCACAAGCCCTTTGGATAAAATAAACACTTAGAGACTATGGCATTAAAATTAAACAAATTATTATCAAGTGTGATAATACTAGTGCTGTTAATCTTTCAAAGAATCCCATTCAGCATTCTAGAACCAAGTATATAGAGATTAGACATCATTTTTTAAGAGATCATGTACAAAAGGGTGATATTGCTTTAGAATTTATCTCTACAAAAAAACAACTTACCGATATTTTTACAAAACCCCTTTACGAAGAACAATTTTCAAAAATTCAGCATGAACTTAGGATGATGAAATTTTCACATTAACATCTCTAATTATGTTATTGAATCTATTAAAATTGTTTGCTTAATGCTTGTTAATGTTTTTGAAAGAGTTTAAGCATGATAGATAAGTAAGGTGTTGTGACATATTCATCTCAAATGTTTGTGTGCTTCATGATACATGCTTGATAGATGAATTATTTGCTTGAATTAATCATGTTTTAAATGTTTAAAATCATGATTCATGCATTAAAATGGTTCTTGAAAGGTTTCAGAATCAAGAAATGATGACGAGATTGATAAAAAATGGCCAAAAAGTGAAATTGGTACAGTTGGCAGCAACCAGGCGGCTAGCCACTTAGAATTGCTCCCAAACCCGGGAGCAAGCGGCTAGCCGCTTGGTCACGGGTTTAGGCCCCTTCCTCTCCCTCTTTTTGGCTTTCTTCCTCACTTACCTCTCTCTCTCACCAAAATGTGAATCTTCTTCTATTTTCTTTCGAAAGTTCTTCATTTCTTAACCATTTTCATGTTAAAATCATTGATTCAATCCATTACCCATCCATTTAACTTCTATTAAACATCTTCCAATCATCATTTCAACTTCCTCTTCTCTTGTTCATCTCTTTCTCTCTCTCTCGCGTGAATAATGCCTCACCATCTCTCTCTCAAATTTCTTCAATTTTCACTCATTTTCTTGCTAAAATTAATCATCCAAACCATTACCCATCCACTACTCCTTCACTTTTCATTATCCAAACACCATTTTATCACACCTCCATAAAAATCCGAAATCCAAAAACCTAACCTTGCCCGTTTCTCTCTCTAGATTTTCAAGCTTTCTCTAGCCTATCTATAATCAAATCGACATTATATCTAAACTTCATTCATCTCTAGGATTACATTTTTTGGCTCAAACTTATCCATTTTACTCAAATCCAAAATTGTTCTTTAAGCTTGTTCAACAATGGTGGGTGGTGAAAAAGCCAAGAGCAAATAAATGACCAAGAGACGCAAGGAAGATTATAAAGATAATACAGAGTTTTTGTCAACTCATTTTCGACATCTACCGCTTCGAAAACGGTTTATCGATAATTTCATGCCAAGGTCAGTTATTCCTCCTTACTTTGTAAATCTTAAGAATTTGGCGAATTTGGAAATTTATAGTAAATCTCTTGATAAACTTCTTATTGCTATGAGCAGGAAAAATGTCTTAGTTATTTAAGAAGCATATTATGAAAATTTAGTTAAGGTTTTCTATTCGAATATGGATATAGAAGTTTCGAATAAAATTGTTACTAGTGTTGGGGGAGTTCGTATTGAATTTGATGTTGCAGAGTTAAATCATATTCTTAGGACTCCAAATGAGGGATTAAAAATTTACAGTGCTAGAGCCAGAATAGATCATCCATGGTTTTCTCTTGAAAGTGTTGTTCAAAAAATTTGTCGCTGACGTGACTTGTCCGATGAATTTTGTTGATCATCATTGAAATCTCAAGCTTTGCCTCTTCAAACTAGAATCCTGCATATGTTCTTCATCATGTGATTACTCCTAGGTATGGTCATGGGGATGAAGTTAACCGATTGGATGTGACTTTATTAGATTGTATTTTGGAGGCTAGAAAGCTCAATGTTGGGTATATTATACTCAATCATATGCTTAGCACACCTTGTATGGCTAAAAGATCCGTCCCTTATGGTAGTATCATCACCTGCATCCTCAAACATTTTTGAGTACCCATTACCGAACTAACCTTTTTAAATTCAAGAGAACTAGGAGATAATGCCATTACCAACCTAGGATTTATTTGGGTAGAAGGTAAATGGACTAGAGATCAGAGATACTCCACCAAAGTTTCTGAACTTGCTCCTACAGATCATCATTTCTTTAACGATGTTCTTCCACCAGAGCAACTTTCGGATCTTAGTGTCCCACAATGCTCTCATTATCCATCTTCTGTGGGTTCTTCCAAAACTCCTTCAGCTACCCATGAGGATTCGATGCAGCAGATGTTGACTAAAATAGATTCTCTTTCGACACAGCAAAGCCGACTTCAATCTCAGTTTGAAGCTTTTTCAACTCAATCCACTTTGGAGCACTAGCGCCTCTTTGAGCAGCAGCAGCAATTATTTGATCAACAACAGCGACTTTTTGCTCAACAGCAGCAAATTCTTGATGGCCAGCAGCAGCTTTTTGCAGCTCTTGGGTTTCCACCACTATCATCTTCATCAGATCCACCATCTCCATAGCTCTTTTATTTTCTCTCACTCTGTACCACACATTTTTATGTATTTACATTTTCTGTATGGATTGTGGATAATCATTATGAGTATTTGGATGTTCTGTATTAGGATGTTTTGTATTTGGATGCTATATTATGATTTCTTCATATATTGTTAGATTTTCATGTCTCTTACCTATATTTGGTTGATTATCATTGCCTTAGTTTAATTTTATTGATGAAGAGGGAGAAGTCATGTATTTTGAAAACAGGTATTATATTTTCTTTTTACGCATTTTTGCATGTTTTTTGAAATATTAAGGGGGAGCTTATAAATTGTTATAGATCATATTTTCACGGGGAGTTTATTTTAAATTTGATTATGTATGCCATGTATTAAGGGGGAGCATATATGTCAAAATACATGAAATGTTTGTCATCATCAAAAAGGGAGAGATTATTAGCCTAAAAGGCTATAAATATTATGATTTTGATGATAACAAACATTTGCATTAAAGTATTTTATTTTGTATTTCACAAGTTCACTAGTTTTGAAGGATAATGAATCAAGTGAAATCAAGTGAAATTAAATTCAAGACACTCAACGGACAACGGCAGCTCAATGGATAATTTATTGCGACAATTTCTTGTAAAGCCGGTATAATTTAATTTATACTTGGATTAACATTTGTGAAGCTCAATTTTATGTTAATAAAATAATTATTTTTCAAACTAAATTAATTTTATGTTTATGAGATAAAAAATTTTATGAATTTAAGTAATTTGAGTAAAAATGAAAAAGTTTTAAATTTCGAAATTGGACTTATTTGCTAAACTCTAAAACATTTGGGCTATATTGTAACTTATAATAGATTGGGGGTTTAAGTAAAAAATTTTGAAAACTTTAAAGATTATGGTGATTTAGTTAAAACTCAAAAAGAACTTATTTGAAAAGATTTTCTTTAGTTTAGGCCATAGTATAATTTGAAATAATAATTAAAATTTTGAAAGATCTTTTGAAAAGTTTTATAATGTTTTGGGCCATAACATAATTTGAATAAGTTTTGAGATAAAACTGTAATTTCAAAACTTCAAGCAAAATTCAAAATTAACTGTAACTTCATTTTTAAAAAATCGAATTTTAAAGACCTTTGGAATTTGACAATAACGGCTAGTTTTCGAGCTTTAATTATAAAAACTTAACTCCAACTTCATTTCAAGCTCTCTAGTAAGTAAAAATAAGTTTATAAAACATATATTGAGCTTCCATATTGCAAATCACAATAGATTAAATCATTTTTGTACCATTATTTGTGAATCTACTCTTATAGATCTTTTTTCTATTTTGTATTGTAAAGTTTTATAATGTTTGATAATCTCTTAATTTTAAAGGTCCATTGACACCTTGGAAGTCAATTGTAAACATTTGAAACCTTGGGAGGCTTGGATAGTAAAATCCTCGAGCTCGATTAGCTTAGAGGCATGGACGTAGGCGGGGATTGCCGAACCACGTAAAAATTACTGTGTTTGCATTCTCTTCCCTTACTCATTTATTTTATAAGCACTGTCTAATTTATTATATTTGATTTAATTACTGTAAAATTTATTTTTTGTTTGCATTAAGGTGTTAGATTGAATCATTTGTAAAATAACTTTTAAAAACTCAATTCACCCCCTCTCTTGGGTTACTCATTTGCATTTCAGAAAGGAAAAGGAAACTTGGAGAATTTGAAACAATTGCTCTAACACAAGAATGCAGCCATATACTTCAAATAAAATCCCATAAAAGTTGAAAGATCTAAAAAGCTTTACAATTTCATGTTCTATTGGAACTAAGTATAAAGTGTTTAAAAAATTGAGAGTTAGTGAATGTAGACTAACAACAATGACTTTACAACCTACAAACATATCTCTCGCTTATCTAGAGAGAAAGATTGAAGACGTGTTCATAATGGTAGATAAATTTATTTTTCCCATGGATTTCATTATATTAGACGTTGAAGTAGATAAATGAGTACCAATTATTCATAGAAGACCTTTCATGACCACAAAAAAACTCTAATTATTGTATAAAAGAAAGTTATCTATGTAGGTGAATGATGTACAAGTTATATTCAATGTGTTGGATGTAATAAAAAGTCCCAATAAGGTTAAAGATTATAATTTTATAAGTATTTTAGATTTTCTTATATACTTGCCTTTGAAGAACTTAAAGAAGAAAATGTAGCAGCAGCTCATATAGCATGGTTAAAAGAAAAGCACCTAGTGAGACATGATAGAAATTTTGAGTCGTTGGACCTATCAAATAGAAAAGTAAAACTGTTTGTTCCATCTATTAAGTCACCTTTTAGTTTAGAATTAAAAATTTTACCTTCACATTTAAAATATGTTTATCTTGGTAAAAATAATACTCTTTCTATAATTATTTTATCCTTTTTAAATGTAGATCAGGAGAAGAGTTTGGTAAATATGCTAGGAAAATGCAAAAAGGCTATTGAATAAACCATAGCAAACATTAAGAAAATTATCCCATCTATAATCATGTATAAGATTCTACTAGAAGACCACTACAATAATTCAATAGAGCAATAGAGGAGATTTAAATCTCATCATGAAAGAGGTTGTAAAGAAAAAGATCATCAAATAGCTTGATGTTAGGATCATCTACCTAATATCTGATAGTTCTTGGGTGAGTTTAGTAAAATGTGTTCTAAAGAAAAATGGCTTGATAGTTGTGACAAATAAGAAGAATAAACTTATTCCCATAAGAATAATAACTGGACTGAGAGTTTGCATAGACTACAAGAAGCTAAACAAAACTACAAGGAAAGACCATTTTTCAGTGCCTTTCATAGATCAAATGCTGGACAACTTGTAGGAAAGGAATACTACTATTTCTTGAATGGTTATTCAGGTTACAATCAGATTTTTATAGCATCAAAGGATCAGGAGAAGACAACATTCACTTATCTTGGAACCAAAGTGACTATTTATATATACCATGCAACAATAAAGTATATAATTACAAAGGATGTCAAACCAAGGTTGATAAGGTCGATCCTTTTATTATAAAAGTTTGACTTGTAGATTAACGGTAAAAAAAAAAGATCAAGAACTAAATGGTAGATCATCTTTCAAGGCTTAAAGCAAATGTAAGCATCTTAACCAAACATGACATCACAGAAATGTTTCATGATAAGCAACTGCTAATGCTACAATGTGCACAGATATTATAGTAGTCTAGACTCTTATGGTATGTGGTTTTCACTAATTAGTTGGTGAGTGGACTGTTGCCACCTAATTTGAGCTATCAATAAAGAAGAGACTCATCCTTGAGAAAACTAGTCAGGAATTTATAGTAAATAGGCAACGAATCAAACATCACATTGATGATGTCTTTCATGACTCAAGGGAAAATGTAAGCCTCACAGATTTAGTTTGAGTAATTACGGAAGGTGAGGCTGAAGGTCCTAAAATTAGAGGCAACCCAATAATTAAGGAAGTTATTTCAATTTTTTCTTAAATTTAATTTTTCATGTTTTTCTTTATGGTTACACTTAACATGACAGTTGGATAATACTTCTATCAAATGGGGAAATTTAACATAGAATTGCTGCAGCACTGGATTATCTGTTGTAGCAACGATTCATACCATTAGTAAATATGGAAAATCCTTTTTAACAGCAGGGAATGAATTTTGGACAGCTGGCTTAGCAAGTCAAGATAAAGATAAAAAAATTACCTAATCCCTAGATTCTTGAATTGATATCCTTTCCTTCTTCAAATTGGATACATTTTTAAATTCAAAATATTATTTTCAATTTTATCTTATAAATTTTTTTTACCATCACCTATGTATTAGGGTTTATTGTGCCTGTTTTGGTGTTACCTCAACATTTTTTTCATCAATAGCTCTCAAAACTCATGATTCTTTTTACAGTGTCCCTTTGTTACTTAACAATACAGTTTTGGTTGGGCTAGATATAACAAGATATAAAAAGATCACGATAGACTGAAGAACCCTTCCCGAGTTCAGAGCAAAGTCGAAGATAGGTTCAATGAATTTATCGAATCAAGAAAGATTTTAAAAGAAAAGGGTTTCCAATTCCAACATAACGTTCTGGAATAATCCATACTATCCATGTTGTTATAGCAAGAAAGGGCTGGTTAGAATTTTTCACCCATCCAAGGGATCTTGTGTTGCCGATTTCAATGAATTTTATGCCAACATGCTGTGGTAAGACCAAAACACAATTTGGGTAGGGCTTAAGTCCCTTTAGACTAAAGAGTAATTAATACTTTTACAATTTACTTTCTGATGTTAACCGTGAGTAATAAAAAATGATTGGAAGCATGACCTCTAAGAAATGGAATAGTGTGCTAAAAACCCTTGTGGTGACAGTAGTTCATGTCCAAAAACGGAGGGTAAAGTAATAAATAAGATCAACTTGAAACCAGTTGCTAAAGTTTGGGTAAAATTATTAAAATCTAGATTGATGCCCACAATACACACCGCCATCGTGTGGCAAGAAAGGTTGATTCTTTTATATGGCATCCTTAAAGGGTTGCCAATTAATGCTAGAATAGTTATCGAGAATGAGATTAGAGAATGTGCTATGAAAAAACACAAAATTATTGATTTGTTGTTTCCTTTGCTTATCACTAGTATGTCTTGTGTCTTAAATGAACATAACTACAAGGGATGATCACAATTAAGAATGAAGAAGCTCTGACTGCTTATACTATAGAAAGAATTGCTAGTGAATCTATTACAGCACTATCAGAGCAGGCTACTATAACAGGAGTAAAGAGGGTTGTTGGAGTCGAAAGGAGATTGCAAGAGCTAAGTGACAGAATGCGTAGAGGCACAACGGAATGAAAATAATCAATTCTGGAACTACTTGATATATTATTTGCATAATTTGTCATTTACATGAAAGTAAAAATAGGGACTTTTCCGATACCGTACTGTAGCAGTTTAATTTCAACACAGTAGAAGAAAATGCTCAAACCACTCAAGCAACGACTAATGAAGAAGCATCAGAGTCTAAAGAAGAACCATAAACAACCGAGAAGGGCAGAGAGAAGAAAGAAGTAGCACGAACAGAAGAAAAGTAGGAGCAAAGTGCTGGAGATAATTCAGCAAAAGGATAGAGAGAGGCATCTCCAATAGTACAATGCCTCCCAAATGTAAAAAGAAATACATCGTCAGAGATGATGATGACGAGACAGAAGATGAGCAAGATAATGAGCCTCCAATCCCAATATTCTCTACTAAGGGAAAGAAAAATTTCTGTGTGATGATGACTCAGAGAATGATCAAGACGACATTGATGCAGAGCTTGAAGTAGCTGCCATAAGGGTTACTCAAATAGTTGCAGAAAAGAAAACTTTACCGAATATAATTACTGAAGTCACTGCTACAGCAACGGTTACTTCTATTGATCTACCTCAAACTCCAACCAAATCTCCTTCTACAGCCTTGAAGAGATCTAACAAACATAAAAGGGCCGCCTCTGAAAGTGCTACAACATCGGAAGAACCAGAGCACCACGTATCAATCTAACTTCGAGTCAAAAGACGAAGCAGCCAACTATTGTACTACGAGGTTCACCAAAGGACCGCCTGAGGAGTGCAACTAAAAAGAAGTACCTTTTCCAGCAATTATTGCAACAAAACATCCAATTTTAATTTTCTTAACATCTGAAACTTTTCTTCTATTTATTTGATTTAATTGTCCAATTTACATTTCTTGCTTACTAATGCATGCACGTTTGCTTTTGTTTTACTTTATGTGGTTGTGAGGACAGCACCTCTCAAGTTTGGCGGGTATGAGTGCATGTATGAGTGCATGTATTTGTGTCATGTATTTGTGTCATGTGTTATACAAAGCTCTATCATCTAGTATTTATATATGAATTGGAAAGCTTAATAAAGATACAGTAAGTGTTATTAAGTATTTCTAAATGTCAAATAGGAATAGTTTAAGGATAAGGGCTGAAATTTTGTCTAAAAACTTTAGCTTTGATTAAGTTTCATGAGAATGTTGTACCAAAGCCAAAACACACAAAAAAGGGTAGAAAAATCTCAAGTTTAAGGGAAAATTTTCTTGAACCATGCTTGTTATGAAATAAATTCTGCTCTAATGGCTTAAGTTGTGAGTAAACAGGGCTGAGTATGAACCTTATATGCAAAGTTGAGTCCAAAGGCAACAAGAGGTAAGAGTATTGCTATAGTAATAATTAAAAAAAAGAAAAAATAGAGAGAGAAGGTCTTCTGTTTATGATATTGAATAGTTAGGTCTGTTCATAACATGTTCAGCCTTGAGTTAAAGGTATCCATAGATAAGACTATATTGTGCGTATTACTACAGCAACTCTGATTTGTGCATTGTTTGAATAATTGAATGTCATCATCATAAGTGATGGACATTCACATGAAAAATCAATAATGCATTTAAGAAAAACAATAAAAAAATTCTATTGTAGCATGATTTGAACTTTTTTTTAATGGATTTAGCAGTCCATATGAATGCACTTGTGCTTTACTTCTGCGTTATATAAAGTTTATGCAATGCTACAGCACCTCTATACTTGATCGAAGTGCGCATATACACTTTAGACAAAATGAGGCCTAAGTCTGGAACTGAACCACTTTGGCAATTTTACATGATTAAAGGGTATGATATGAGGGTTGAACAATCCTTGCAAATTTGATAATAAAGCTAAATTACTTGTGTGATTGCGTGATTGATGTTAGTGTTATTGTCATTATTGAGGACAAGTAATAGTTTAAGTTTAGAAATGTGATAACTCTATGAAATAAGAGTTATTATGGCACTTTAGGACTTAAATTCAAAGTACTTAAATGACATTCTTATTACATTCTAGCTGTACTTTGTATGAACAGCCATTTTAGTTTATTATTAGTAAATTTTATTTGATTTAAAAAATTTATGTGGTTAAATCATATGCATAATTGTAAGTGATCGAAAGCTCAAATTTCAAGGAAGGAATGTTGTTGCAATAGGCTTGCGAAAGTTGTTGCAATAGGCTTGCAAAAATAAAAAAAAGAACATGGCTACACAAGAAATAAAACTAGTCTGGACAATGTAGATGTTGTAGTCACTGTTGTAGCAACTATTGCTGTAGCAATCCCAGAGTATTGGCAGAGAAAATTTTGCATAAGATACTTAGAAGATTATAATTTAGAGTTTCTAAATCTAGAAGGTATGTGCCTTAGACTTCCGACTGCCTTAATTTTCAACCATAAAAAAAAGCACAAATGCAAAAGATCAATCAAGAATAAAAACGGAAAAGATACAAGAGTAAAACAGAATTTAAGAGTAAGATTTAGGGCTACATCAAAAGAGAAAGTTGTAGAGATCAATTAGGAAACCAATCCTTCTTATTTTTTTCTTGTTTTCTCATCTACTTTTTACTCATAGGGATATATTTAAGGGCTAAAAATCTTTTGTTTATATTTCTTTCGTAACCCATGAACTAAATTTATTTCTAGTTGAGTGAGAAATAATCTTAATAGTTTGTTGACTGATTATATGTGTTGCTACATGTTTGCTTTAGCACTATGTTTTGTTAATACTTATTTCTATTCATTATTTCGGCTGACTACCCATTTAATAATACTAGCCAAGAAAGAGCCACAAAAGGGCCTTTCTTAGTGGAATATGAGAGCAATATTTGGTTTTAGATTGAGTTTCTTAAATTAGGTTTATCTTGATTCTAAAAGGGTCATGCTTGATCTAAAATTAGTGATGAACTAGACATAAGAATTCACCTTATAGGATAATTAAAACTTGAACGTATAATGCTATATCTTATGTTAGCAAAACAAATTGTCACTGTTAAGTTACACTGATGTATAAGATATCTAATAAGTGACAGCTGGGGATACATAAAGATTCTACCTAGTGCTATAATAGATGTTATAGCAATTGAATCTAAAATTTGAAGAAATGGTCAACCCATCAGGTGAGTTTAATCACTCAACCACTCCATTCCCATTAGTTATATCCTTGTGTTTGATGTGAGAATTTTCTTTACTCTAATTTTTATTTATTTGATTTTTATTTTATTAGTTATTAGTTCATAAAATTAGTTTATTTTCATTTGAAACAAAACTACACTGTTAAAAGATTATTGTAGCAATTCATATAACATAAATCTATGTGGAAATAATATTATTATATTACTTATTGTGTACATTTACACTTAAACCAATAGTATTAGAAAATGCACAATAGTACCATGTGTAGTTTCCAGTGCTTGTCATTCAATTTTTGGAAATGTCTTGGTAGGAATTTAAAAATGCTCTACACCCAACCAAATGTAGGATTGAAACAAATATATCAAAGTTTTGTACATGTAGAAAAAAAGTTAGAACCGTAACTGTAATGTATTTTATATTTTAAAATATTATCGTTGGATGACAAATTAACAATGTTTGTTCTTAAAATAGATGCAATCAATCATTTTATTGAGCTGTTATACCAAAAATCAATTTAAAACAATCTTGGTCTAAAAGTTGATATGGTATTGATAAATGCTTTTATGGATGCTTCACGATATCATTTGCTTATGTCATTACAAGAAGAGAAACTGAATGTTGTATGCTTTACTTCTTAACTATAAGTATTAAGTAAATATCTAGTAAAAATTATTCCTAAAAATGACATTAACGAACATATACTCGCTGATGTGTCCACCGAATACATGTTATTGTTTTTAGTTTTAAAATACAGATATAGGAAATAATACTAGATGTATATTTAAACTCAAAATTCAGCAACCATGAAACATTATTTTTTTTTCAGAAAATACCAATTTATAGACAATATCAAGCAAGCCCTAAGTCGTCAAAGAGATTCACTAGAGAAAGAAAAAGCATAATGCTAGATGACCACATTGAACTTCTCTAAGAACATAAGCTAGACATTAGATGGTGGAAGATGATCTAATTAATTTCTATTAAGCCATGGAAAGTTTTGAAGGTGCTCTTTCATGGAAGAGTATTAAAAAATCTCTTGTACCCTGTTCTATAATGGTTAGTTTATAGCATGTTATGCACATAAGAGATGGTATTAAAATACCACTAAAATTATTTTATGATAATAAGTAAGTGGTATTATATATTCCAATAGCAATAAGAGCTTGACTAAGTTGAAGCATTTAGGTATCAAGCTCCTAGCTAATTTCTTATAAGAGTTTATGATTATATATGCCTTTGTTGTATAGATATTTTTTAGTTATTTTATTTTACTGATATTTAATATTATTTTCTACAAAAATAAAATTTTAGTTTATTCACACTCTAATTTTGGTATAGTTTGACCTAAACATATTTTAAAATAGATCTATTTGAAATAACCATATTAAGATCATGTTGCATGAAATTTCCACACTATACATCCATATCATGATTCATGTCATTCAATTGTACTAGCATAATAATCATTGATGGGTCGAATTATGATAGTTGTAATAGAGGCCACTTTAATCCTATGTTAATATGATTGATGGACCAGTTTAGCTATAGATAAATTTCAGTAATGACAGTAAAGTTAAATTCATATAATTATTTTTACAAAACATGATTATAAGATTATATATATACCTCAAGTAGAAGATTGTTGGATCTTTAATCTAACATTGTGATTATATATGAAGAATTACATATTACATACTATCATATAAGATTAAGCTAAATTAAAAGTGATCTATTAAGTTTTCAGTAATATGGACTTTAATATATCTAATAAGGTGTAAGCCTTTAATGTGTTAGGATTCAAGGGTAATTTTGGTTTTTATAATGGGCTAAAACAAAAATATATAAAAAATAACAAGTTATCTATATAAATAGTTATGGTCCTGAATTACATATAACAATTTATTTTTTTTATATCCCATCATCAGAATAAGTACAAAGAAAAAGTTAAAGGATTCTCTAACGTATTGATTTGAAAAACCAACCATGACTCTATAAAATAATTAAATGTTATGAATTCAGGTACCTTTTTGCATATTTTTTTTATTGATTTTTGGTAATACAACATGAATATTCTTGTGTTTTAGGTGAAACATTTTACAAAGGATTATTTTCTAGCAAGAAAAAAGAGAAATCAAACATGTAAATGAATTTTGGTTGCAAATTCTCAGTGGTCTTTAGCCATTACCAATGGTCAATGATTCATGCTTGATTTCTCAATATTTGCACATGGAAATGGCTACTATTTCACTATGTTTTGGATTGCAATTGTCAAAGCTCAAGGTTATTCTAACACTATAACCAGAGCTTCATTTTGAAAGAGTAAAGCATCCTAAAATATAGAAAAATTAAGAAACTTAGCTCTCAATGAGTGATTGCAGAGAAATGAAGCATTTGCAAGTGAGCTATTAGAAAGTTTGGGAACATTTTCATGGGCACTCAGTGGGGATCTACATTATTTGTCAAGATGTGAGAGAATATATGTCTGGGAGAAATTGTTTGCTTCAAGAGTATTGAGAGCACTATATGTATTCGTGTATTTCGAATATAAGGTTTTGTTATTTAAAATTTGACTTTATCATTAATGAAACAATTATTCTCTTTTACCTCTGAGGAAGCAAGCATTATTCTTGAACCACTTTAACGTCGTGTATATTTATCTTTTATGAATTCTTTAGTGTATATTGATTCTACATTTGGACATGAGATATTAGACTAAAACAATGATACTTTTGCACACAACACTTTAAAATGGAATATATCTTGACATGGAAAGATCTTTGATGGCCAAGGTGCTATGCAAAACAATGAAAACACCATTGAAACCTTAAAACATGGTGGCATATATGAATAATTAAGGGAAATCAACCTCGCTAAGATGTTTCATCGACAAGTTGTTAATAGAAATATTGGGCCTACATTTTGCTTAATTAATGCAAACTTCCAAAATGGGAAGCCCTTAGTAGAAATCTCAAAGGGCAAAATTTCTCAAGTTTTTTGCTCATAATAAGGCTATGTAGCAAAGTGAAGCTAAATTACTATTACGGGCATCTCTCTTGTTACTTACATTATGTTTGATATAGCTCTCTAATAATTGTTGCTTAAGGTTAAGATGATTTTATCCTCATTATATTTTCTTGAAAGTTATATAATGCTGAAAATATGTAGATTATGCTTGAAATTAGAGGTGATTTTATCCCTTACAATTTATTATGGTTAAGGTGATTTTTTCTTAAAATAGCACCCAAGGCTATATATGTATTTTTATTTTTAAGATTTTAATATTTTTCAGAGATAAAAAGTTATTATTTGAAGTTATATAAACATATATGTGGGAAAGTACTACGACAACATGATGCAAATATTATTAATTAGGTTGAGTATTAAATTGTGTAAGGTTGCATTTGGGACCTTAAATTTAAATGACTCATTTAGACTTCACACCTTAAGATAAAAATTTGAAATTCTAACTTTTTCTTTTGTTAAAATTAAATATTATCAAACAATATCGAGAGAGAATAGAAAAGGCCCATAAAATATAATTGTTTAAAATACATCATATTTAGAATTCTTAAAAGGGAAAACCTTTTAATATAAAAAATAAAAGGGGAAATATAACAAGAGTGTTTTTTAGATTTAGTTCTAAAGTCAAACACAACCTAAGATTATGACTTTTAGTTTTTGAATTAACTATATTTTCTTGAGGTAATTAAATTATATATTATATATAGTTAAAAAGATAAATGTACCTTGTACAGCCTCTTAAGATGACAACTATCAATTCCGATAAATTTTCTACACACTTTAAAGAACCCTCTTTTATTTGCATCAAACATCACAAAAAAAACCTCCTAAAATAAGGGTACTGACAATTACCTAACTAATCCCTATCAAATGAAACAGTTGACCCATGATTAAAGTCTAAAATTTCATGCATGTATTTAACCAACCTACTGTAACCTGCCTTGTTATCCTCTCCCAACAGCTCCAGTGCTTTATTCTTTGAAATATATAGCCTTGTATTACAGCATTTGAGCCCATATTGCTTGAAAATTTTGCAAATATGATATCTATAGAAATTTAGTTGTTGGCTTTAACTAAATAAAGAAAAGTCAGAGCAATCCAAGTGGAATTTGCTTCATGATTGTCATTATTTTTACACATGTGTGATTAGGTCAAAACATTTTGATTTAGAAGTGCCTTTTATTCCAATTAGGGTTGGCATGTACTCTCCATATATAGCCTATAGCTGTACACTTCAGAATGACTCTTGACTTCTCATTTTTTATCCTTTATAATTTGAAACCATTTTAAATTATAAATGCCTTGACCACTTTTCTAAACTCATCAATGTTTTTGTATAGCTGACCATACTCTAAGATAATTTTCTTCCCATTTCTGCTGAATATAATTCCTCTTAAACTTTCTTCATATCTATTACAAGTTTCTTTCATATCTTTATTAGATTGTTTTTCTAAGTCAATTTCACTGTCATCTGCTGAGTAATGCTCATCAACTCTAACAGCCCATCCTTTATCATTATAATTTGCAAGATCAAATCCACTATCACATTTTTCATCCTTAACCTCACCTTTGCAATCTTCATCTTTTGTGCAATCTTCATCTTTTGTTGCAGCCATAACTCCACCACTAGAATCTTTAACAACTGGTTGTTGATCAAACGAATCTTTAAGTACCTCAACAATAGCTTCAATATCTTTACTTAAATCTAGTACAAAAAACTCATTTGCTTCTGTAAAGTCAAACCACTCTAGCTCAACTTGATATTCTAAATGCACTAGAATATGATCTTTAGGTGATATTAAATTTTTATCCTTTGCAACTATAACAGCTTTAATGTCTTGTTTAGATGTATTTGATGCATGATCCAACTCAATTAAAATAATAAAGAATGCCCATCCGTAAGTCTTTTCCTTTAATCTTTCAAAAGCATCCTGAAATCTGAATCTAGTTGCAAATTAGTATAGCTTGTTTCCAATGGTAGCATAACCTTAAATTTCACTTTTTTAGCTTGTCTAAATGGACTATGAAAGTAAACATCCAAGATATCTTCCAAAGTTTCTCTAATGTGCACTATTTTAGAATCACCGAGCCTATTTTTAGTACTTTCCGATTAACTACTGCATCTATGTCCATGTATATAAGGCTGCAAAAGGAAAGGCATATACATTTAGTAAAAGTAATAATAATTACACATAGTTGGTGTTCAATTAATACTCACAACTACTAATATATTGTTCATAATATCAACACAACTTAACGATGTAGAGTTTTTTAACATTTATTACTCTATCAACTTACTGAAGTTAATGCTCTTTAATAACAATACTATCACTTTCAAATTCAATGCACAACATATCTTATACAATTTCATAATAGTAAACATTGAATAAGCATATAATAACGAACTCAAACTAGCATTTTTGTAAAAAATCAAACATAAACATTCTGGCCATATCATTTCATATTCTCAATTTTTGAAAAATTATGTCAAACATAGACATTTTACATCTTTAAAATTCATAATATCACCTAATATCAAGCCAATAGAATCATTACAGAACCTAAGTATATATGCCAAACAATTGCCAGTAAAAATAAAACTTAGATTGTATCCAACTTCTTTATCACTTAATAACAAACCAATGTTGTGAAAATTTTATTCAAATTGCAAGTGCATGAATCTATTATAGACTAGATTAATAGTGATGAATGTTGACCCACAAGGAGGTGAATTTTAATTATATGTTGAATTAATTTTGTAAGTGGATAGTTAGAATTTGGTAAAAGTAATTTAATCTATCTTAAAATTTAAATTAGAATAATGAGAATAAATTAAAATAATAACTGTTAAATTGAAGCACTCAGACATCTGGATATGCATCAGTATGCACTATAGGCTTAATTTTCTTTATTAATACTAATTAAATCATGAGGAAAATATCTACTCCTAATGAATCACGCTCTAAGGACTTATCGTGATAAACAATAATAATTTTGTTATTACTGTCTGCCAACGAAAAGTGAAAACATCCATAAAAATTAAAGGAGAAGAGAAAATAAGTTTACCAAATTAAGCCCATGGAACATGTTGAGACTTACCTTCAATTCAAACTTGAAAGAAAATTAACTACTCATATTTGAATAGGGGTATAGTGAAAATTTTATTAAAAATATATAGAAAGTATAAGATAGAGAAGGAAATACAGAAAATTAAGCTAAAAACTGAATTCAAGGACGTCAAATTCAAGGGTGGGAGCCCTTCTTTTATAAATACAATGAGTAAACCATAACCATCATATTAAAACACTTTAAACACTCAAGATTGCGCCATGTGGCACATTCTGATTCAATTGGACACATTATCAATACCATCATTTTTTATAGTCCACTAACATTCTGCCACATTATCGATTAATAGTACACATATATTTTAGTCTAATAGAATTGTAACACATCATCAGTCAATGTCATATCATCAGTCAACGCCATATAAATAGTTAAGGCTACATTATTTATCCAATCAAATGCTGCCACATCATTAGTCGATACAACGTCATTGTATAGAATATATAAACAGTACCATAAACAGTACTGTATATGTGAATAATGTCGTATATATGAACAGTGCTGATTATGCTTTTATGCTCCTCTTAAGATTTTTGACTGTTCTGGGTTTATATTTGCTGTCCAATTTATCATCCAATGTCTTGTTTATTCTAAAATGATCATAATGCCCCAAAAACAGATAAAATACTTAATTATAACAAAACACATATAATACAATCACAAGAAATTCAAATACATAAAAGCAAGAACGTTAGTGGAACTTAGAGTGTCAAATGATAATTTTCTCCTTTATAAATATATATTTTCTAACATTCAACACACCTCCCAACGAGCTTATTGTTAATTCCTAGTAAATTAAGCAAAAACTAATTCAAACCTAAATTTTTTTAAATAATCGTATTTATTTAATCAAACTAATAATAACAATCAAATAAAAGTATAAGCATTACCTTCAGTCTTTAAGAAATATCAATCCCAAATCAACTATCAACATGAATTAGTCTAGTAAACTTTGTCACAACTATTGTAATCAAGTCACTTTTGAAAATGGCATGTTACTACCTAAAAATCTCATTTATAGTTACACTCTCACAAAGAAATTATACCCAATAATAATAGTCACTCCCATGAATGGTAAATTGAGAGAAAATAATAAAAAAATATCACACACTCTCACCAAGATAAAATAAATATGCCCACAGTTTAGAAATAATATGATTTCAAGTTAAAATGTGGTCAAACCAATTTATTTGTTTATTTTTTCTCTTTATTCTTTTATAAATTCTTTTTTTTTATGCATCACTATATCTTTACAAGTCATATGACTAGTTTTTACTTCAGATTATGATTTTCTAAAATAAAGAAGGACTTTTATTAAGACATAAGGCTAAGGACATGGCGAACAAAGGAAAAAAAAGAAAAAAATAAAATATATGTTTGAGAAAAAGTAGAGATTCTTTTTAGAGATTGCAAGATATATCTTGCTTTTACTTTATTTTGAACTATATATGTATGTGTGTGTGTGTGTGTGTGTGTGTATGTATATATATATATATATATATATATTTATTGAATTTTTTTCTTTTTTTGGCATAACTTTATTGAACAAAATAACTATTTATATTTTTCTCAAACATGAATGAGTGATGGAACTTGTACGACATCGAGTAGCATTCCAAATTAGAGTTAGGTTAAGATGATAAGTTAACAAAGAAAAGATATTTTTTTTTTTAAAGTTCAAAAGAGTTAACTATGGATATTGACAAAAGAGATGGATAGAAATGCTCAAATGAGTCAAAGATGGCATTTCTATTATCTTTTAGAGGTCTAAATAATCTTTTATATCTACTAATTAGATAAATTTTCAGATATAGCAATACACATTTTTTTAGAAGGTTGAATAAAAAAAAAATTTAGAGATAGTGCATAACATAATAAACTGCTAAATTGTATGAAGAAGGGATAAAAGTGATTACTCTCCAATAAACATAATAGGCTTAAGAACTCACTTTAAATTTATTATGAAATGTATATTCTTTTGAGCAACTCATATTTGCTTCGTCATCAACATATAGAATGACAAACTTAATATAACATAACTCAAGACCATAAAATTTGAAATTCATAATGTCATCCGATGTTAAAAAGAGCACAAATTTTTTTAAAAGAACAAAAAAAATGCGTTTCTGGAGTTACTATATTTTATATTCAGCCATCTTCAATCCAAAAATTTAAAAGTGTATATTTATAAAGGAGAAATTAAAAATTAAAAAGATCGCACTTAAAATAAAGCTTAATAATAAGAAAATGTTTGAATTTATTTTATAAAGAAACAAAAAAAAAACATTTTTAGAGTCATTATACTCCATATTCAGCTATTTTTTACCAAAAATTTAGCTAGATTAGTTTCTATAACAAAAATTAGTAAATACTTCACCAAGATTAAAACATACCACAATTTTCAATTTTTCTCTCCCCTTAATTAAAATGAAATATTGTCCTCAATATTTTAAAGAAAAGAAGTAAAAATTAAAAGATATCACTTGAGTGTTGTAACACAGAAAAAAATATTTACAAGTGAATAGTTAAATTAAATTTGCACTTCTTACAATGGCTACTACTACTATTATTAGTTTGTCACTCTAACACTAAGGTCTTGGGATGTGGCCTTTAGTTTATAAGCTTATAACAGATCAAGTAGCCCATTAGTGGTGTGAGCACAAATAAAAATTTGTTTTATTATGGAATAAATGAAATAGTTTTTTATTATATGGTTAAGAAATGCGATAAAGTCGTCATAAAAGTTATTGATATTTAACAAACTGATGGGCTTTTGATAAATATTTAGATAGGCCCAAGATGCTAATTTAATTAGTGTTTCTAGAGTTGTAAGATCTCTTGATAGGAAAATAAAAGTATCACATGATTCAATATTTCATTCATTCTCTCTTGCATACCTAAGAGGACTAACTATTCTTCAGTTAGTGAATCAAATAAATAGCCTAAAGGTTTCCAGGTTGTTAGGACGATGCCTAGCACTTGGCTCTCCCTAATATAAGTGACTTCTAAGACTAGTTTTGATAACTCTCAATCACCTCCTTCATAAACTAAGTATAATTTCCTAACTGTGATGCTTCAACCATGATCTAAGGATGTCTCAATAAATTCTTTATATTTGCCATAATTAAATCCAAAAAGCACAAGAATGTTCTTGAATTGATTGATTATTATAAGTAACTGTCATTGGCATACTTAAAAAATAATTGGTAAGTGCTTTAACAAAAGTCATGTTTAATGATCTTGGTGACAATGGTTCACATCTGTAAATGAGATAGCATACCTATGTCAAGTAATGCGTGAAGTACATGGCTCGAGAGTCAAAAAGAAAATAATAAAAAAATAAATAAATAATGATAGCATGAAATTATTAAAGACAAAAATGCAAATGATCAAATAAAAGTGAAATAAAATAACAGTGACATACAATGATATTAATAAGTAGTTATGATTGTGTCTCACATCTTCCTCTGGTTTTATGTCTAAAAACGACTTGAACGCACTCTATGGGGTCAATAATAGGCTTCCTATCTAATTTTCTTACAAACTATCAAAGATGGTCATTTATAGTTAAATTCTCGAGACTATATCATGCACACTCTTTTTAGAATAATGGTCATAACTGGAGTATTTTGTTTTATATATATCTACTGGGATGTGTTTCAAAAGATAAAAGAATATTATCTAATGACTCTTTATTTAAGCCATCCTTTATTGATTGAATCTTGTCTTCCTTATTATAAGACACCATTCTTAAAGAATATAAGTTTTTATTACATCTCATTCCTAGCACACTTATAACAATCATTAGAAAGCTTTCAAGTTCTTCATTTTCTTGAGTAATTTTCTTTACTATAACTAGGCATATATGCAATAAATTTAGGACGCAACTCACCAGCCAATTGCAATTTGGCTTTGATTATTCATCGAATATCAGCAAGAATGTTATTCTTCATAAGCAATTACATATATTCGGATCGAGCTTTATAGATAGTGAGGAGGACATTTTAAGCAAGTAAAGGAAATTACTTGTGGAACTTTGCTAAAATTACACCTTTGTCTATGCCTTTAACTCAGAATATCAGTTATTATAGAAAACTAAAGTAACTGACATTGATTATCACAGAGTACCATTATCCGCCACTTAACTGGGGTAACAAAATAAAACACACAAAGAAAATTAATGTCAGAATCATGCTCTTATTGAATTTACCTTAAGCTTCAATTGGATATCATAAATGCCTTCTTTAATTTCTCTGTGTTGCTCTTCTAAATCCTCAGTATAGGATACTAACTCAAGTGGTTGTAGCTCCTAAATAAGATGCGTTTACAAAATCGTATCTTGCCTCTAAGATAACATTGTATACATCGAAACTATGTAATAATATTTAAATGAAGCTATTTAGTTAAGATAGTCATGATTAAAAAAGAAAAAAGAAAACTTAAAGGTTAAAAAAAACCACTTATGTAAAAATAATCAAAACGACAACAAAAACAGAAAAGAAAAATTAAATCACTAAAAAGAAAAAAATCTTAATTCAAATTTGGTAGGTTGCTTAAATTTATTTCGGTGTCCTCTCCATGTTTTTGGTACTTGATATATGGCTTTAATCTTTGAACATTAACTTTAAAGGTGACATCATTATTTAGATTTCAATTGCTCTATGCGAAAAAATAATGTAAACAATAAAGGGGTCAGACCATCGGGAGTGTAACTTACCTAGGAATAAATGCAAGAGAGAATTAAATAAAAACCCTTTCTAACCTGGGGTGAAAGAGTTTCTTGTAATTTACTTTTCCTGGAAGACTTTCATTTGCTGCTTGTAAATCTTGGCATTTTTATATGTATCATTGTAAATTTCTTCAAGTTTTGTCAGCTATAATCTTCATTTTGAGTTTGCTTGCTATATGTCAAAATTGAATTTCTTAATAGCCCAGTATGTATAATCCCCGAGTTCTATAGTAGGTGGCAAATTTTTTCATAAACTAGCCTATAAGGTGACATCTCAATTAGGGTCTTGAAAATCATTTTATATGTTTATAATGCATCATTGAGTTGTAATGACCAATCTTTTTTGTCTGATCTCATCGTCTTTTCTAATATGTACTTTATTTCTTAATTGGAGATCTCAACTTGACTACTAGTTTGTAAATGATATGGGGTCACCACTTTATGAGTAATAGAATACTTTATCAAAAGAGCTTTGAATAATTTGTTACAAAAGTGGACACCACCATCATTAATTATTACTCGAGGGAATTCAAAACGTGAAATAATATTACTTTTCATAAACCTTATCACCACCTTGTAATTATTGGCTCTATATGGAATTGTTTCTACCCATTTTGATACGTACTCAACAACAACCAGTATGTATTGATGGCTAAAGAAAAGAAGAAAAGGTGCCATGAAATTGATACCTTATACATAAAAAATCTGAACCACTAAAATTAGGTTTAGTGACATCATATTCCTCTAATTACTGCTCTCTATTCATTGACACCTATCACATGAAGAACAAAATGTGTAAGCACCTTGAAATATAGTGGCTAATAAAAACCACATTGCAAAATTTTAATTGTTATTGTCTTAATGATAAAATGGCTCTCACAAGCTTGTTCATAATATAATGAAAAGATATTTTGAAATTCACTTTCTGGGACACATCATTTGATAATTTGATCTGCATACTATTCGAACAAATAAAGATCATCCCAAAAGAAATTCTTTATTTTTGTAAAAAATTTAGCTTTATTTTGCTTAGTTCAATGTTTTGGAAGTTGACCTATAACAAGATAATTAACTATATTAGCGTACCATGGTAACACTTTCACATTCATCAATTGTTCATATAGAAATGATTCATTTAATGGTAATTGTTTTGTAATTGTGTCAAAATTGAGACAAGAGATATGGGCTACCATAATATTTTATGTCTTTCTTGTTTTTAATTTTAAAGTCAAATTCTTACAAAAGTAGCACCAAATAAATTATTCTAGCTTTTATTTCTTTCTTTATGAGAAGATATTTAAAAGTAGTATGATCAGTGAACACAATTATTTTATAACCAATGAGATAAGATCGAAATTTCTCTAATGCAAATATTATTGCTAATATTTCTTTTTCTATGGTTGAATAGTTTAATTGTGCATCATTCAATGTCATACTAACATAGTAAATGACATAAGGAATTCAATCAACTCTCTATCTTAATGCTACTTTTACTGTAAAATCAGATACATTACATATAATTCAAATGATAAGTTCAAGTTTGAAGCTGAATGATGGGTAATGATATCAATAACTGATTTAGTTTTTCAAATGCCACAAGATATCATTAAAGATAAAAGATACATCATTAGTAAGTAGATCACATAAGAGTCTAGAAATTTTATTAAAATCTTTAATGAAACATCGATAAAAACTAACGTGCCCAAAGAAAGATCTTACTTTTCTAACTGTTTTCGGTGAAGGAGGGCTGGAAATGAGCTTCACCTTGGCTTTATCAACCTCAATACCTTTGTTTAAAATGATGTGATCAAGAACAATATCTTGTTGTACCACAAAATGACACTTCTCTTAATTTAAGACTAAATTCTTCTTTATACATCTCTATAGAACTAGTGTTAGATAATATAAATATTGATCAAATGAATTATCAAAGATAGAAAAATCATGTATAAAGACTTTAAGGAATCATTCAACCATGTCAAAAAAAATGTTTAACATGTGTCTTTAAAATGTAGCAGGCGCATTACGCAATCCAAATGGCATCCTCCTATATGCCAAAAAGGCAAGTGAATGTAATTTTCTCTTGATCATTTGGTACTATGGGAATCTGATTATATCCTAAGTGGCCATCTAGAAAGTAATAAAATTTATAACTTACTAATCTATTAAATATTTGATTGATATATGGTAAATGAAAATAGTATTTACGTGTTATAAAATTTAACTTTCTATAATCAATGTTTACACACCACCTTGTAGTCACTCTAGTATGTATCAATTCATTATCAGCATTAGTAACTATTGTGACTTCTGACTTTTTAGAGACAACTTGTACAGGATTACCCATAAACTATCAAAAATAGGGTAAATGATATATGTGTCAAATAGTTTAAAGACTTCAGTTCTACAACTTTCTTTATGTTAGGTTTAATTGAATTTGTATTTTCCTAGTAGGTTTAGCATCTTCATCAAGGTGAATTTAATGCATGCAGTTTACTGGGTTTATAGCTTTAATGTTGGCTATGGTCTATCATAATGCTCTTTTAAAACTTCCAACAACTTACCTTTCTATTTGTCATCTAAGGATAATAACTAATTACTGGCAGAGTAACTTCTTCTCTCAATAATGCATATTTTAAAGTGTTGGGTAATAGTTTAAGCTCAAGTTTTAATGGTTATTCTGATAATGGACTGAGTTTCTTCTCCAATGGTACTAGTTGTTCAACTCTTGACTTCCATTTATTTGTGTCCATAGATGGTGCTAAGTAAAGTAAGGCATTGACCTCATAAACCGATCTTTTAATATCAAAATCTAAATTAAAGTGAGTTAAACATGTTTGTAAAGGGTCATCACTAAAGTTTAAAAGAAAAGTATCATCAACTAATGCTTCAATTCAATCCATATCAATAATTCTATCATCTACATTATGAGGTCGTTTAGCAATGTTGAAGATGTTTAGCTCTATGGCCATATTGCTAAAAGACAACTTACATATTTTTAGTCCTATATTGAATGTAAGTATCGACAGTTGCCAAGAATAAATGACCTAAAATAACGGAGATATGCTTCCTTGAATCTTACACTCATTGAGTGTCAATTATAATGAAATCAATAGGAAAACAAAATTTATCTACTTGGAATAACACGTCCTCTATAGTACCACTAAGTATTTTCGTGGATCGATCTATAAGCTATAACACCATTAGAATTGGGTATAATTCTCTCAGTCTAAGTTTTACAAATACTGAATAAAGCAAAAGATTTGCACTAGTCCCTATGTCTAACAAAGCATTCTCAATTGTATGATTCCCTATACTAATGAGATAGTGGGAGAAGTTCTTTATATTTTAGAGAAATTTCATATTGGAGTATACAACTAATATTTTCTATTGAAAATGCCTTCTTTTGAAACATGAATGTTTCTCTTTTTAGTACAGAAGTCTTTAAGAAACTTGGCATAAAATAGTACTTATTTTATAGCATCAAGCAAAAAGATGTTAACAATTACCTATTTAAAGATTTTAAAATCTCACTCGTAGATCTTCCCTTCTTTACTTTAGCTAACTTCTGAAAAAATAGACCTTTAGGAATATACTCTCGTGGGTTAGTTTTTTCTTTATCTTCTTTCCTTTTTGTAGGGTCATGATGTCTTTGACCTCTCCATGCTACTGAGCTGAACTAGTACTTGCTTCATGCACTCCTTTAGGGTTAGGCATTGTTGACTCAAGAATTTACTTTTCTCAACAATCATCGCTAGAGTCTGAACTGAAGATGCAAGCTAGCTTACCATCTTCTTGAGGTTTGAAACTGATTGGGTCTGTGAGTTAAAGCTTACTCTCATCTCATTTCATATTTCATCAATGGTGCAGTTTTGTTACTTGATTGTAGAGTGGGTAGAATTCTAGAAATTTTAGAATGCATCCTCATACGGTCTGTGTTGAAAATAGTTTAAGTTCTAGTTGTAAGGTCTAAATAGTGGTGAGAAACTTGAGGAACTTGAGGAATTTATTGCATTGGTGGAGTTAGAGCTGTTAGTCTATTTTGTTGGAGTAGGTTGTAGCTTGATGGCTTTCTCATTACACTTATGGTATTAGCTTGATCTAGATATAAGTCATGGTCATGTGGCTCTATTGACTTGGCAGCTATTAATGATGCTATTTGGCGAGAAAGTCCTTCAAATTTTTTTTGACTTCCTTGATTTCTGATCTTGACTCGCCAATTTAGATTTCATTTAACCCCTTGATTTTTCTCACATTCCTAAATGATCAATTTCGCTGTTAAGAATTATCCGCTTGTCGCTAAAAGAAATCCCAAATTTCAATACACTTTTAGATATTAACTCTCCTTCACTTGTTGTCATTAGTCATTCTTACACATTTTGTAATAATTCCTCTAAAAAATTATTGGCTTTGGTGTCATTTTTCATACCCATGATGTAGATATTTTAAGAGTAGCCCGTTGAGCCGCTCCCATACTTTGAAAAACTTCTCGTCTTCTCTTTAAATGAACTCTAAAATTTCTCTACGAATAGAATTGGTTTTATGAACTAGGAAGTATTTATTTAAAAATTTGTTACCATTTGTTACTATTATGTAATGCTATTAACAGACAATGTATTGAACCATGTATAAACTCTATCCTTTAATGAAAAAAGGAATAATTTTATTTTAACGTCATCATCTTAAAAATTTTCATATTTAAAAGTTTAACAAATAGTATAAAAACTATTTAGATGATTATATGAATCCTTATTTTCTAGGCCATGAAATGTTGGGAGTAATTTACCACACTAGGTTTTAATTAAAAACTCCTAATAGTTACATTTGGGTATGATAAACATGATGTGCTCAAATTAGCTAAGGGACTTATGTAGTCCTTAAATGGCTTCTCCTGTAGTAGATCTTGTTGTTGTAAATTCATTTTAATTTTATCTTTAATTACAATGTGTTTCTGTGTATAAAGTATTTTTTTGCAATTTTAAGTTTATAGGCTCAAGATTAGGTAATTGTGACCTTTGACCATACATAAATAATAATAATAATAATAATAATAATAAATATAATAATAAAATGATAACAAAATTAATAAAACTAAAGGAGAGAGAGAAATTACGATACTAACCTTATCACGCTGGTACAACCTTATAATAAAAATACACTCAAGTAATAAAAAAATACAATAAATAAATTAACTAAAAATAAAATAACAAGATAAATGAAAAATTATAATAAAAATGACGTAAAAATTAAATTACAGAAATATAAAGAAGACAAAAAGAAAAGAAATTAAATTACAGAAAATGTAGATTCACTTTTTTTAATTTTTTAATAATAATTTTTAAAAAATAACTAAAAAATTACTATAAAAATTAATTAAAATAAATTAATAAGATAAAACAAAAAAATTACTAAGAAAAATAACTTGAAAATTAAATTACATAAATTTAAAAAAATTACAAAGGAATTTAATTATTGAAATTTTAAAATTTAAATTACAAAAATTAAATTACATAATTTTTTAAAAACAATACAATAAAACAACTAAAAAAATTTATAAAAATTAATTTAACGATTTAAAATAACTTACCTCCCCAGCAACAACACCAAAAACTTGTTGTGTGAATTTTATAAAACTGACAAGCGCACGAATCTATTGTAGAATAAATTAATGGTAATGAGTGTCGATCCTACATGGAGGTGGATTTTAATTATATATTTAATTAATTTTCTAAGTGAGTAGTTGGAATCATAATGTAAGTAATTTAATCTATCTTTAAATTTAAATTGGAATGGCAGAAAATAAATTGAAATTATAACTATTAAATTAAAACACTTGAGTATCTATATTTATATCAATATGTACTATGTACTTAATTTTATGTATTAGTACTAATTAAAACATGAGGGAGATATTCATTCTTCATGAACCAGGCTCTAATTAATATGGTGTGAAGAGCTTATCGTGCCAAATAATAATAATTTTGTTATTATTATCTGTCAACGAAAAATTAAACCATCCACAAAAATTAGAAGGGAAAAGAAAATAAATTTACCAAATTAAGCTCATGGAACATATTGAGACTTCATCTTAAACTCAAAATTAAAAGAAAATTAACTACTCTTATTTGAACTAGGGGTAAAGTGAAAATTTTATTAAAATACATAGAAAATACAAGATGTAGAAAGAATTGTAGAAAATTTAACTCAAAAATAAATTCAAGGGTGTCAAATTAAGAGATGAAAAGCTCTCCTTGAAAAGCTCTCTTTTTATAGATACAATGAATAAATCATTGCCATCAGTTTAAAATAATTTAGACACTTAAGTTTGTGTCACGTGGCACATTCTAATTGAATTGAATATATCATCAGTGCCATCATCCCATGTATATGAATCTACTGTACGCACATTTTTTATAGTCTAATATTATTCCGCCACGTCGTTGATCAATAGTAGATAACATTTTAGTCCAATAAGATTGTGACACATAATCGGTGAATGCCACATCATCCATCCAATCAAATATTATCACGTCACGTATAGTATACATGAACAATACTATGAATAGTACCGTGCATATGAACAGTATTGTATATATGAAACATGTCGATTATGCTTTTATGCCCTTTCTAAAGTTTTCGACTGTTCTGAGTTCAGATTTGCTGTTTGTTTTGTTATTCGACGTCTTGTTTATTGTGAAATGATTATAATGCACATAAAATAGTTAATTATAATAAAACACACATAATTACAATCACAAGAAATTTAAATACATAAAAGCACGAACGTTAAATGGAACTTAAAATGTAAAATGATAATTTTCTCTTTTATAATTATACATTTTCTAACACTCAACAACTACCACAATCACTGCAGTAATTGAGCATATATATCAAACAATGGCACCCAAAACAAGACTTAATAAACTCAACAAATGATCCAAAGTTTATATTATCACCTAATTAGGTACTAACAGCTCACTACAGCAATTGACTATATATATTAAACAAATATCCTAAAAATAGAACTAAATAGCCTTAACCAATGCATGTAACAATTGATATTATCACCTAATCAAGTACCAAGAATTCACTGCAGCAATTAACCATATATACCAAACAAAAGCCCTTAAAAAAAAACTCAATAAACTCAACATCCAAAAGTTGTCTTAAAAATTCATATTATCACATTGTCTTTAGCCTAAATAATCCATATTAAATTAAATAATAAGCAATTGAAACAACAATTTATGTCTGCAAAAATTGAAAATGATGAAATGGATTGAGCTTTTGCCTAATATGTTAGACTTGAATTTTGATTGCAAGTGTCTATTGAATTACTTTTAGGGACAACTTGGGACAATAATATGGTGGTTTTTACATTTCTCCTGCATCTATAGACAAGTTAGTTGTTAAAATCACCTAGAATTTCTTGAATGTCCTAAATATCCAAGTGGATTAGCTAAGCTTTTCTTTAATTTTTTTTCCAAAAAATTGGTAATTATTTAGACATAAAGAAAAAGTTAATGATTTATAAATGTTTGTTATAGGTTTCTCTCATCTTGGGTGTCTAAGAAGGCAAAGGTCAAGAAAAAACATTCTAGTGTAAAGTTAAAAACAATTAACTAATACACCAGTTTGAGTTAACTGAAATACCAATTCATGTCATTCATTTTCATTCTTTAAAGAAAAAATAAATAAAAATCATCCCCACAAACCCACATCACTATTGATAATAACATCCCAATTGCCTTTTAACTAGTCCCATCACCATTATAAGCAAAAATAAAAAATAAAAAAACAAGAGAAAGTTGTAGTTACCTAGCCTTTGGCTCTAATGCGAGTGGATGATCTCTAGGTCATCAATGATATTCACTAATGGCAATCCCTTTAACTAGATTTATTGAATCCGTCCCAGGCATTATTGATTGAGATTGATTTTATAGCAACTTTTGATTTCGTGAAATAATTTGAGAAAATTTGAAATAGGCTATGAGCTTTTTGTGGCTTCAATTCTGGTAGATGAAAGAGAAAAGCTTATGAGGTTTTTTGTAGCTTCGATTCCAATAGATGAAAGAGACAAGCATGATTTTTGTCATGGGTTAAAATATAATGGATAAAAGATTGTATCTATTGTCACTTTGTGGATATTAGCTTGTTTCTATGGCTACACTATTCTCAAAGTGAAAACTTTTGGATTTGCCTGAATATATAATCAATGAAGTATGCAATTATGAAATTGCGGTTAGTAGTAACCATATACGAAACAATATATTAACGGCAGGAGAGGAAAGTGGAGATACAACAATATTTTCTATTAAAGTGGAGATACACCAAGCCTTAAGGGAAGAAGTGCAAATTACCTAGCTTTGTGCTGATATACACGTATATATTATAATAATATTTCTCAACTACCAATGCGCTTAAATTCGGACTTCATATAAATTCATTATTACACTATGTGTTTAAATCTTAGCACGAGTTCGAAAAGGGTTCAACATATCATAGATCGTTATATTTTGGATGTGGCTGCTCCTAAACATTACTTTTTCACGTGATATTTGGATGGAATTCGTATTCATCAAGATCAATATGTGTGCTGGTTAGCTCAATTGGTATTTTTTTTTTTCTTGAAGGGATACAAGAGATCCTAGAAGTTTCAATCCTAGCTCATGGGTGGGAGGAGATTCTATTATTATTAGGCAATACTTCAAAAAATAAAAATCGTGTCCTCCCATGGAACTTCAATTTTTGCTAAAGACGAAAAAAAAAATAAAAATTTATCTTTTAACATAATATCAGTTTCATTATAATTATAAGAAATAAAAATAAAATCTTTCTTTTAGTAGGTAAAATTATGCAATAAGAACATTCTAGATCGACTAACCAATAATTAGTTGATAATGTAGGGATTAAACATGCATAAATGGAAATGACACTGTGTTACTTACTAGAGGTATATCAGGTATGTGATGAATTGTTTGTAAGGAGCAGCAATCTACAAGCACCTTCACATATTTTTTTTATATATAAATCTAATGTTAAATTAAGTATCTAACAATGTAAGCACATTCACATAATTATTTATATATAAGTCTAATATTAGATTAGGTATCCAACAATAATTGATTAAAAATCTAACATATTTTAATTTTTCAACTCACTAAAACAAAAGCTAGCTAAATTTATGAGTTATTTATTATACATTCTTAAAAGCAGTAATGCTAGAAGCAGGAACTCTTTTTTACAAAACAATTGACGTAACAATTTTGGTGGGTTGAAAATACCATACTTGTAATTTTTGTTGAACACTAACAATAACTCGTACATTGAAAGTAACTTGTATTGAGAACATTTCTACATCAACACCTTTTCTAGCTAGCTTGGGGTGTTGATCTTAATATAAAATTTTATAGTCGATACAACTCTCTTTGAACTTCTCTTACTCAGAAATTTTGTGATCAGTATAAATAAAAAAAAATAGAAATTAAACCCTACACATAAATTACTATTAGAAAAACACATAGTACAATATCTTTAAAAGTTAAAGAGAGTTTAGATTAAGAGAATATCCTAATCTTTTAATAGACACATTAATAAATAAATCGACAAAGAAAAAGTTTTAAAATAAAAAAATCACTTTCAACTGTGTTAAAAATTAAAAAAAAAATCACTTTCAACCATATCAAGTTCTCACATAGACCGTATCCGAAGTATCCTCTTCCCAACAATGTTTAAGAAATGGCTGTCAAACATCTATGCTACGCGTTTTTTGATGAGTTCTTTGATTAAAAAATATTTAGCCATATATGGTCTAACATACTATTATTAACATTTCATATTTTATCATTTGCTTCCTGATTCACGCTTTGCTTCTTTTACATACCACTTACATGGCCAATGCCAATAAAATTGAAATATCTTCCAAGTTACGTTTCATAAGTTGAAAGTTGTGCCTTCTAGGTTCAGAAGACCCCGCAGGTCACCTCCGCCTCCACCGATGGGCAATATTCCTCCTCACTTTAGCCCTCCTCCGCCACAAGCGTCACCGCCACCGTCACCGCCTCCACCAGAATCACATGCACTACTGCCACCACTTCCATCATCTAGATATTAATTAGCATGCAACAAGCCTTAAGTGTTCATTCACCTCTGTTGTATGTACCGTATATACGTGTTTTAATTATTGTTGTAATAATGAAATATGAACCATGTTGGTGCACAACTACTCAATTCGAAAAATTTGATAGATACATACGAAATAAAGACAAATTTTGAAACTTACACGTACGCAGAAATTTTTATTACATTATTGTTAATAGCAAGAAGCCACAATTTATTAGAGATCATCACCAAATCAATTTTGTATTTTTCATAATGTTAAAAGATGAAAAAAGAGAAATCATCGAATCATTCTACAGAGAAAATTTTTTTATTTTAAGTTTTTTCAATATATATATATATATATATTAACTCTTTGTAGATTCATCAACAAGCTGTCATTATTATTAGTATTATTATTATTTTGACGTAAGAGAGAGTCATTTTCCTTTAGTACTTAAGTTATTAATGAAATAATAAGTACCAGTATTATACCCTAACACTTTATTATTAAAAATAATAAAATTTTATTTCATTATTCTTTTTCACTAGTAGACCAATTTTGGTGACCTATGAATATCAAATCCGCCCTTACATTTTAACATAATTGAGGATTCTAACTTACAACACAAATACGACCTGTAAGGCAATTTATCTTTTATTTTCTTGTGATAGCTCTCTGACTTTTTAAACATGATTAGTCAAAATTTTGGCCACCAATTAATATTAACTTCAGCAACGGAAGCTAGAATGGGAAATTTCTAAAAAATTCCCTAGCTAATTGGGATTCATTTGAAAAAAAAAAAAAAAAGAAAAGTGCTGGGAAATTTGAAAGGACATTCAAATATCATAATGGGACGATCTGAACAAATACATAATTTGTATACAGGAAATGGAAAAGGAAAAAAAATGCATTTATTGTCATGACGAAGGGAGCATGTAACTTACTGCCTCTTCAAGAATAATGCAAAAAAATCTATAAATGGTAGGATCTACTCATTTTTCAAGGGACTGTAACATATATGAGTTGTAAGTTAGTAAAATCCCATGATGAAACTTTACACCATAGATTTTTACATAAACTCTTGTGACTTACATTAACCCTTTGTTGTATGGGAAAAATTTTAGCCTACCCTCTCATGAAGTGATAATTTTTTGTTAGTATTAAAAATAATAAATTACTCTCTAAAACTCGTTATCTCTCTATTAATTTTAACAGCTAAAAGGATAAAATAGTATTTGTATATTTTTCTAATAGTCAATTAACACAAAAAAAAGTCAAGCCTAGGTAGGGTAATTTTCATGGGTCCAAAACTTTTTAGGTTTTTCAAAACACACATAAAGATTTCAAATATTTATAGTATTCTCCCTAATACTTCAAAATACTTTTATTTTGTGCCTATATCACTAATTTTTTTTAAATTGATTAAATTTTCCCCTTTTGTATTTAAAAAATTATTTTAGAAAATAATTATAGAAATTAATTAAAAGCTATGAATAGAAAAAAGAATAATCTATTAACTTTTTTTATATTTTTTTATTATTATCATTAATATTCTTTTTTTCATTTTATAAATGTATTTAAAGAAAACATAGATTAAAAAAAGGAAAATCAAGGAATAAAAGAAAAATGCTATTGGAGTTTCACCAAATAAATGAAAGGAGTAAGGATGACAAAAATGAAAGGAAAAAAAAATGCTACTAGAGTCATGTACATGAAAGGAAAGAAAAAGAAAATAAAGAAAAAAGACATAGAAGGAGCAAGGATGACAAAAAAGGAAAGAAGAAGACGAAGATGGCATGACTTTTAATTCTAAAATTTGATCTTGATAGCATTATCACAATTTGTATATAATGACATGCCTTGCAATTTGCTTAATTAACATGCCTAATTTAGGAAAACAATCAATTTATTTAGGTCTATTAAGTCATTTCAACAAGTTTATTTTTTAATTTGTTTTTCAATGACTAGTCATACATCAACTACTTTTTTTATTTTTCAATGGTTAATCATATATTAATTTTTATTTTTTTAGCCTCACAATGTTGTTACAAGAATATTTAGTAAAGGTAGGGGGTACTTTTATATTTTTATGAGTCAACAGCGATCAATCATTAAAGATAATAAATTTTAGAGTGTAGCTTAATATTTGCATTAGTAAGAGAGCGATTTGAAGATTGTCACTTCACAGAGGGATAGGCTGAAATTTTTCCTTGTGTATGGTATTACTATCCTTCAATCATATGTGGTTTAATTATATTTTATAAATGAGATTTAATTTTTTTCCTTTAATTTATTAACCATCAATTCCCACTTGAAATTTTATTCAATGTAGATCATAATACAAGATCCTAATCTTTAATTAAAAGCTACGTGCTTAAAGTATCATTTAATTAGAATTATAGTTCAGAAATTGATTTTACCCCAATGGAAAATATCTGTATATATATTACCTTTGTTATAGATATATATATAGTTATATTTTCCGGATAATATTTACCAAACAAGTTCAAGGATCTTCTTTAGCATAAACACATGAAGAGCAGGTTGCACACGGATGCATGGCTTCGGCTTAGTTGAGTATGATATGAGATACTTAGAAAAGAATATACTAAATGGGGGAATGCAAGATTTTCTCCAAACATTTAATGAAAAAATTGGGTCTAATTGACGAAAAATCAACAATCGCCACGAAACTTACCACATTTTTTAACAAATACATTTTAAATTCTAATAAAATTTTCTATTTTCTCAAGTCTCTAGCTAACGTGATCTCTTTCCACCTCAAGAAATCTCACTAGAATCTTTTACGAAGTTCTTAAGGACCTCTTTTCTAGTCTCGTTTTTTTTTTTTTTTAAATACTACAATGGGGTAGTTTGCTACCTTCTTAATTAACAACCTTCTCCAAAAAGAACAAATGTTTAATGTTTTAGTTTATTTTTCCCAATATTCTCCCCACTAGTTGTATCATCACACCACTCCAATTGGGTACTTTATAAAAAATCCTTCTTTTTCTAAATTGAAAACAAAATAATGGTTTACATAATTAATTTAATAATTAAATCTTTCCAAATTATTATTTCAACACTTTATGTTCATTGAAACATCTTTAGCAGCTGCTGACCGAAAGTTTAATATAATTTTTAAAACTTTTTATTTCAACATTTAAGTTCATTGAACATCTTTAACAACTCTAGAAGGTTAGTTTAATTATTTTAATAAAAATTAGGTGAAAGTTGACAAACTTTTTAAAAATTCTTCAATATAATTTGTTTAGTCAAAGATAGAGTGCTTTATTTGTAAAGATCATATTTCTTACAACCTCCTTGTCATTGGACTATCTTGTCTCGATCATCAGATTCATTTCTATTTGATTATTCTAATGCTACGATTTTATAGCTTTAATCGAAGGTTGAAAAACAAAATTAAACTATAAATAAAAACAAGAAGAAAGAAGAAAAATAAAACATTAGTGCAGGAGTAAATATTTATTGGTATTTTGAATGGTGTATAGAGTAAAAAGTTCTATTTTAAATTTAAACAATAAATTTTTATATATAGAAAGTGAGTGTGAAGTTAAATTTTGAGCATTCAAATAGTTCCACCCATTCTTTTATCCTTTTAGTGCTAAAAGTCTAAATTGCCCACAAAATTATATTAGTTTACGCAAAAGAACGAAGGTGTTTGACTCTCTGCTTTGTTTCACATTAGCCCCCAACAACTGAGGCATAAATATCAGGTTGAAAAAGTCTTGAAATTAATCAAGCTGGCCACCACATTTATTATTTATACAGAGAACCACAAGTGCCTAGGTCATCCGAAACACTGTACCTACAAGAATGATCATTGTAACAGAGACGGAGGTCAAATATTCATGCTTTCTAGTTACCTGCATCTTGATCAATGGCTTGTTTCTTTCACATACTACTCTGATGGCCATGGCTAGTACTGAAGTTGTTTCTGGCAAATATTCTTCTCGATATTTCCCTTATAAATTAAAAACGGTACGCAAGAGGGTATCTAATCCTCGGCCACCATCTCCTAGGCCCAATATTCCTGTTCATTTCAAAAGCCCCCCTCCTCCTGCACCACCACCTCCACCAACGAGGCCGCCACCGCCCCCACCAGGATATTGAAGCAGCGGCTGCATTTGACATATCGTTCTACTCTGCTAAAGAATTATCAATTATGTTATATGCTTTCCTCCTATATATGTTTTATAATTTGATGATATTGTAGAATAAATTAAACTTATTTCATATGAATAAATCTCTTTTTCTCTTTTTCAGGAGGAAATTAATTATTTCTATATACGATTCCCTTGGTCATTAATTTCTCTGAATTTGATTTGCGTCAATCGTCAAAGTTACTGCTCCCCTGAATTGGAGACTCTTTGACCATGACGTGAATTAATTAATTGTGCAATGCAGCAAAACGTGGGATTACCCAGTAAGGAGAGAAATACTCTGTAGTGAGGTGATAGACCAGTGCAATAACGCTCTCCTAAATGCTGTGTGTCAGAGTTTTGGAGCTTATTTACTTTTAATATGTGGTGGATCTCACTAATAATTTTATTTTAAGACTCTCATCCTCATCACATGACAGAGCCTGATTAGATTGACCGATCGCATCACGTAAGTTTTTCTCCTACTAGTTAGATATTTAATTCATTGAATATGATACATAAACTTTTTTTAATAAATGCCGAGATAAAGTCTAAATTGATTTGTCCCCCACCTTTTTGTGAATCAAATTTGAGTAACCGTTTAAATAAAATTACTTAAAAATTATTTTTTAAAAACATTTCGAGGTATGGATAGGATACATAAACTTAATAAAGTGCAAACATATATAATAGAGCTAGACTTAGGACTCATTTAGAATTACTTTTAAAAAAATTAAAAATAATTTTAAAATTCAAAAAATTAATTTTTATGTTTGATAAAAAAATTAAAATAAATTTTGTCAAAGTGAACTTCTTCTACAGTTGATTTAAAAAGTAAAAAATTTTATCTTCTATTATGCATATTTTAGTTAAATATTCTTATTTTTATATGTATAACTAAATTTTATCTTACATTATGTACATTTTAGTCATTTATTTTCTTACAGCAGTTTTACAATAAGATTTATTAAACATTCATTACTACTTTAAAAATTTACTGAATATTTAATTAATTACTTAACATTCATTTATTAAACATTCTAAAAATAAAATTTACTGAATATTTAATTAATTACTTAACAACTGATTATTTTTATAGTATAGCTAACAATAATTATTTTAAAGTTATAATATTTTTAAACTGACCCTTAATTTCTACTATTTTTTTGAAAAAAAATTTCTCCCATACTATGACAAGACTTGAATCCTTAATCAACCCACCTAATCAAAGAGGTAATTGAGGAGTTGTTGGCACATCAGCCAAACATGAACCTCAAGGTAGGGCTTTTTGGAGTTGCAGATTGGGCAAGTCTTATGAAAGAAAATTTTAAGTTAATTACTAAATTATACCTACATTAAAAAAATAAAGGAAATTGAAAAATGTAAACAAGTAGTAAGCTAAGTTGAATCTAATTTATAGATTAAATTTTCACAAAGTCTTAATTAGGGGTGGGCATCAGTTCGATTCAGTGCAGTTTGGTTTTGATCTAAATTTTGAAAAATCCATTCAGTTTTTATGAAAATAAAAACTGAAACAAAACCAATAACTCAGTTTCAGTTCTGTTTTGGTTCGGATTCGATTTTTGGTTTTCGAATACTTTCGATTCTCTTAACGATTTTATTTAAATAATTACTTTGTTCATCTTAACGACTTGGTTTTCTGTTCAGTTTTCAGATTATTTTCTATTTCAAACCTTGTACAATAATTTCTTCATTTTCAATAGCTATATAATATATTCAGAGCATGTAGAATCTATGATTTCATCAATTAATTTATAATTTCATCAATTACCACTACATCATTAAAAGATATCATAATCTACTAGTAGTATCAACTCATTCATTATTATTACCAAATTAACTTAATATAATTCATGACATAAGTCCATAACAACATTAAAAAAAATTCCAAAATGACACAAAATAAAATTAAAAAAAACGTTAAGTGCCTAACAACATCTAGGCAACATCCAAGACAACATCCATAGTCATAAGAAACTATTAAAATATAAATTAAAAATCAACCATAAGAAATGCCATTACTTTGCTTTCTTTTCCTACCAACTCCTTTCAATTTTAATAACTTCCAACATCCACAATTCCCAACTTAAATCTACTCAAATAAAATTGAAATGAGTAAAGTAACCATAAACATAACAATAAAAATAATATATCAAATTCATATAAATGATACTTTTTATTAAAATTATTAAAGTAAACTTTGCTCATTTGCCAATTGGTCCTTTACTACTTTTTGCTTTTACTTGTTATGCTAGAATCGATCTCATAAATTCTACAAAGAAATAAAATAAATATGTGAAAATCATTATTTATAATATTGAATATTACAAATAAATTATCAAAAGTCAACAAAATCAAGTTATTATCTTTTTAAACAAGTTCATAAAATTAAGTTTCTCCCTCAGTTGGCTCTATTATGCAATCTCTAAAAGGAGTTGATCAAAGCCAATTTTGAGCACAAATCAAGGACCCAACTGTTTTAAGAGTCAAAGAACTCCAAAATGGGTTGAGAATGCAACCCCTAGTACTACATGCCGACTCCAGAACAACAATAGAAACTAAAATTGTCAAAACATCTTTGGCAATCTAAGACAAAATTGGATACCTATGCCAATTCAAACTCCATCAATTCAAAATATCAAAGTTGTCATTCATCATCTCTATTTTATCCGACAAGTATCTTTCAACTTTATTTTGACCACCGAATCCATCATGTGTACTTGCTTTTATATTTTTATATAGCGCAAAAAGATCAAGATAAATGGAGCCAGCATACATTAATCTTATTAGTCTGAACTATTTGCATAGTCTCAATAATACTGTTTGAATCACCATGATTGTAACTTTGATAAAGCTTTATCAACAACTCTTTAAGCCTATTACAAAACTCTTCAACTTTCTTAGTATCATACAATCTATTAAAGCATCATTTAACAAAGTCCATTTTACATTAAGGATCAAGTACTGTTGCTAAATCAACAACATATTGACCTTCTTTAAATTATCACCTCAATATTTGGCAAACTTTGTTATCATAAGTGACTATATAGCTTAACAAAATATCATCACTATCATCAAGAGACTTCAAGTGAACTTGAATCCATATCTTATTTAAACAATTATTCATGGTCATAAATTTAGCACTACTAAATTTTAAAGTCACATCATAAAAGATTAATAGAAATTTGACTAGCCTTCTTACATTGTCCCAATCATCTTCCATCGATGGCCTCACCTTGTGTTTTTTATTCTCATTCTCATCCTTTCCATCAACTCTGAACCATCTTTGTCTTTTAATCTATCAAATGCTTTTTTAAATTTCAATATGGACCTCAACATTAAAATATTGAATTCCACTTAGTCGGCACATATAACACCATAAACCCATTATATGAGATTTTTTCCACATCAACACAAGCTTTGAATTTTTGCAATCTCGATCTAACACATCTCACGGCATTACGAATATTATCTATTAATATCTTCACCACATCCAACCTATCCTTTATAATTAAATTTATTACACTTGCTAAACATCTCACATGCAAATATAAACCATTTAAAACCAATGAATTCCAACTTTAATTTCTTAATTTCTTTTTCAAATAATTGACTTTTTTTTATTAGCACTTGCATTGTCGATGATAATGGTGAATAACATTTCAATGCCCTAATCAATTATACATTTCTCAATGAGCTTCTCAATGGCCTCTCCTTTATGATTAAAAATAGATGCAAAACTAGGTATTCACTTATGCAATGCCCATTTCTTGTGAATAAAATGAGCTTTTATCACCATATAATTACACATTTGAATTGAAGTCCAAGTATCTGTGGTGATACATAACCTTTGACGATTTCCAATCTTTTTCTCATCCTCATATAATTGGAGAATATCCCTTGTAATTATCCTCTGGGATGGCACATCAAACTTTGGACAATAAATAGTTATAAACTCTAAAATCCCCTCAGCCTCTACAAATTTAAAGGGCAACTAATCTTTAATAATTATTTTTACAAGTGCCTTCTTATAATCCTCTTTACTAAAACTTGTAGAAACAAACTTAACATTACCAAAAGCCTTCTTATAATCCTCTTTACTAAAACTTGTAGAAACAAACTTAACATTACCAAAACCATTTTCACGAGCTAAAGCAGATTAATTTTAATCCTCTTTAAGCTTCACTTTTTTATACACAGGACACCTTTTTAACAAATGATTTCTTAAGCCAGAACTTCCTTTAATACTTTCACATACATACTCTTTCTTACAACAATTACACTTTGATTTTTTTTTTCTCCAAGTAGTTTTAAAAATGATTGCCAAACATTTAATCTCGAGCGTCTGTCACTTTTTTCATTTTCAACACCCTCCTCAAAATCATCCTTTATAACATCATTTAAAACATCGTTATTTTCTTCCATCCTGCAAACAAGACCTACTATAATCAATGTATAATAAAAAAAAAAGAATAATTTACAAATTTGTACTAAAAAAAGCTAAGAATTTTAGACTAAAATAAAGAATTTTTAAAATTATAGTAATTTTTTTAATATCAAAACTTTTGGCCCAAAATATAAATAAAATAAAATAAGTTTTGATCCATTGTGGAAATTATCAAAAATTAGGGAGTAAATAATATATTTTGACCTTCGATCAAGGACTATTTTAAAAAATTTGCAAACAAATTAAACCATAATATAATTCTATATGCAAACCTTTCCCAAATATTAGGCCAAACTAAAATTTTATATTGCAAAAGCGGTCTAAACAATATTATCCCTCCAGCATCTTCAACATTTCGTGACATCCGCATAACTCGCCCAAAACTTGCAGGGCATAGTGACTGGCAAAAAAATTGAAAATATAACAACATGCTCACAGCCAAGCAAACATTGACCCATTTCAAACTAAATACTACTAATAAACTAAGCAAACATGAAACAAAAACAAATCAAAGATCTATCCTAAAAAAATAAACCCATTCAAAAAAAAAAAAAAATAGAGGAAGTTACAAGTTAGAGAACGGTAGCAAGGAGAAGGTAGAATGGGCAAAGGCAGATGTGAGTTAGGTTTTGGGTTGTGGCGTGGCTTGCTGAATTGCTGGAGAGAGATGCAAACTATAATTCTGTAATATTGTAACTTGTGTATATATATGTTAAAGAAAATCATAAAAATGCCATAAGTTCCATTCAGTTTGGGTTTTATTATTTTTTATTCGAAAACTGAATCAATCCGAACCATTCAGCTCAGTACTTATAAATTCAAATTTTTTATTTTAAAAAATCTGAACCGAGATCGAATAAAGCCAAACTAAACTGAATCGAATTTTTTTTTTTTTAATTTGGTTCGATTTTGCCCACCCTTAGTATCAATTCAGCTGAGAAGGAAAAAATTGAAAACAATTACAACTCGTCCCAATCATTTTCGTCAAAACCACAACAATCACAATTTCAAGTTCGTAGTAAAACTTTTTATGCAAAACACCTTTTAAGTACTTTTTCACTGCAAATACAGCTAAATCTTGAAGTTTATGGGTTATATCCCAATGTTCAATTAACAATTATGATATAATAAGATAATAGAGAATAGTAAGTCGAATTGTAGAATATTTTACACTTGATTCTCCTTCCATCGCTAGTGGAATTATAGAATAATTGACATTTAATTTGAATTGTATAAAAATTTGCTGTGATATTTGTTTACGAATTATTACTGATTATTGGCATTACTATTGCAGGTTGGACATCAAACAACCAATCAATAAGTTAAGAAAAGTACTGGCTAGTCATTTTGAATAATAATTAAAAATTACCATTGATAGGTTTACCTTAACTTAAAATTGGAATTGATTGTTTCACATTACTAAAATTCCTTTATTTAGTTATTGACATTATTTTTTAATTATTATTATTATTATTATTATTATTCTTCCTTTTTTAGAATTATTATTATTATTATTATTATTTTAAAAAATTGTTATTAATAATTATTGGTAGTAAAAACTATATCAAAAACAACAACAATAACAATAATTTCTTCTTCTTATTTGACTTATCGATCAATTAGCTTCTTCTTTATCGATCAATTGGCTATTTGATACATTTTTTTTACTTCTTCATCATCACAGTTACATCATTAATAATAATAATAATAATCATCATCATCCTCATCGACAACGACCAAAGAGGTTGACATAAAAATGATGACTTTAGCATATAATTGCAAATATTTTGATACAAATTATGCAATGGTGGCATAATTTCTAGGAAGATTAAAAAAATCATGACATATAGGAATATAAATAAACTATGACAAATATCAATAATTTTAAGATTAATTATGAACATTTAGAAAATTTTAATCTTGCTCAAGATCTTGCAAGAAAAAATATAAAAAATAATAAATAAAAATTAGATGGAGTAAACCAATAATTTTAGTAGAAAACTCCTATATTAAGGAAAAACCACAGCCACCTAGAATGATACGAGAAAAAATTCATTATATGAAAAATTATTTCAACTACTCTAGTATTTTTCTACACCTAATTTCTCAATAGATCTATTGTTTGTCTTACATTAAAAATTTTCTATTTGTAGAGAAAAATTGATTGTTATATTATATAAACAAGTGATACTAACCTCCCTCAATATAGTGATTATTTTTTGTAGCAAAAGTATTCTTCTTTTTATCCTAGTTGTATTCTTCCTTGAATAAGTTATATCCCGAAGGAAAAGTTACGCATTCCTTAAACAAAAAGTCTCTTTAATAAGAAAACTACTAGATAAGAGGTTTATAAGTAGGATAACTCATTACTTATTATTGAGTTGTGTTTTATATTGGCTAATAAAAGGGAGTTACATAGGTCTATAAGTAGGATAACTCATTCCATCCAACGCATTAGACTTTTGAATTAAATACCTATAAAACCTAACAAGTGAAATCTGAGCCAAACTCTAGTAGTTAGAATATGGTAGTACAATAACTCAGTAATGTTAGACAAAAAGACTAGAATACCTAGCAATGGTTTCTCTAAGAGAAGGTTTTCAGTTTATAAGTAGGATATGTTACTCTTACTCTTTTCAATTGAATACCTAAAAATCTCATGCCTAGCCCCTCAACATAATATAATCCAACGATAGTTCTCCAACTGATATCTAGTTTCACTCACTTGACGACTTTTTTTATGTAATTGAATCTATATTTTCTTACGACATAACTTTGATCTTATTTCATCTATCACATCAAGATATTCAACTACATATTCATTAAAAATTCTCTCATTCCTTGAATTTGTTGAGTGTATGTATGTAATTGCAACCAGTTATACGTCACTAGTATGTAACTTTTGACTTTGGCACTAAAGTCAATATTGAAGTCATTATTTTGAAACAAAATTGAAAGAGTTATTGAAAAATGGCCAAGACTTTGCTATGAAGAAAAATAAATGCATGGAAAGATTCGATGATAAAGAAAGAAGCAATTTGCATTTGAAAGTATCATATTTCTTTAATTCATTTTCCTTTCTTTTAGAGAGAAATCAAGAGTTGATAAGTGTTGAGTGTTAGAAAGTGTATATTTATAAATGAGAAAATTATCATTTTATATTTTAAGTCTCACTAACATTGCTACTTTTATTTATTTAAGTATTTTGTTGCTTAATTATATGTATTTTATTATAATTATGTGTTTTATGTATTTTAGGGGCATCACGGTTGTTTCACAATGAACGAGTGATCAGACAGCAAAACGGACGTCATATTTGGACCCAAGACGGTCGAAAACCTTAGGAAGAGCATAAAAGGAAAAATGTCACTGTTTACATATACGGCACTGTTCATACATACGGTACTGTTCATGTTAATGTTCACGATACTGTTCATATATACAGACCGATGATGTGGCAACTATCTATGACATGGCAGTATTTGATTGGACGAATTATGTGGAATTAACTGCTTACGTGTCATTGACCGATGACGTGACATTGACTGATGATGTGTCACAATCTTATTAGGCTAAATTTTTTATGTACTGTAGATCGATGACGTGGCAGCATCTCAGTGAAGCAAAAATCACGTGTACGGTACATGCACATACATGGGATTATTTACTATTCAAACGTTGACTGTTGACTGTTGATTGTTGACCAATGACGTGGCGTAATCCTGAGAGTCCGAACTGTTTTTAATCCGATGGTCATGATTCACTCAATGTATCTATAAAAAGGAGGCTCTCCCCCCTAATATGACACCCTTGAATTCATTTTTAAGCTTAGATTTCTAAAATTCCTTCTCCTTCTTGTAGTCTCTTTGTATTTTAATAAATTTTCCTTTTTATCCTTAGTTAAAATATGAGTAACTAATTGTCTTTTAAACTTGGGTTGAAGGTGAAGTTTTAACATGTTCTATGGGCTTAATTTGGTAAATTTACTTTCTCTTTCCCTCTAATATTTGTGGTTGTTTTGACTTTTCGTCGACAAACAATAATAGTCTTGTCTAGATACCGCCCTAGTTAAACCTGCACCGTAGTACAAGGTTATTATTATTTGGCACGATAAGCCCTTGGTACTATATTTATTGGAGCGTGGTTCATGAGGTGTGAAATCCTCCCTTATGATTTAATTGGTATTAATATAGAATATTTAGCCCGTGGAGCATGTTGATGCAGATCAGGATACCCAAGCAAGTCATTTTAATAGATTTCAGTTTAATTTAATTCCTGCCATTATAATTTACAATTTAGGATAAAATTACCATAATTTAATTGATCCCATTAAAAGAAAATTAATTCTGCACATAATTAAAATCAACCTCCTCGTGGGATCGACACTCGTCACCATTAATCTATTCTACAATAGATTCGTGTGCTTGCGAGTTCAATAAAATTTGCACAACAATAAGAGGAGTTTATCTATGATTCTACTTTAATTACCTTTTCTAATACTAAAAGATAAGTTCTCTTAACTTTTGACTTCATTAGAATAAGGATAATTTTTATGTTATTTTTATAAAATATGTATGTTTTATTTTTTCCAGGAAATACTATATTAAGATAAAATTGTCAGAGTCTCCCAAATAGCATATAGCAAGCATTTCATGTCGACAACGTCTCAGGTTCCTTCATCCTTGTATTTTCTAATGGGAAAAGGAATGCAACATTCCTCAGTAACTTTAATTTCTCAAATATATTTTATTCATCCAATTTGATAAAAAGAATGATGTTTGTGAGTTTTGAGTTATAACTTGTCAATCATAGTCTTAAAAACTATATTCTCACAATTATCATTATCAATAATTAAATCAAATACCCTTTCATTAACTGTGTATCTTGTTTAAAAGATACTATGTCTCTAAGTATCTTTTTCTTTTATTAAAGTGTATAGCAAACATTGTATTACTAGTGATACTAGTTCATTTAGACGTGTCCACTCTTTCTCTTAATTTATGTCTACATTGTTTTATTATGGTTCATCTTCAGGCTCTTCATTATAAGAAAATATATGTTATTCGATTCTGTGAAGCTTATGCTTAATCTTGTTTCAATTAGTTGGTAGGCTTTACCTGAGCCGTTTTCAGTAGAAAAACAACAGGTCATTATCTGTACAAGCACTATAATTAAGATCTTCAGCTTCCTTACTTACCCGTTTACCAAATGAAATCGTGAGAAAATATTAAACACATTTTGGATTATACTTGTTGACACAAATTTCTAGTCAACTTAGAGAATCAAGAAATATGAGGGGAGTATAATGCAAGATACATAAAATTAACGTGATTCTTCCTTTGGCCTACATCCATGAGCAGAGAAAGATGAAAATTTTATTAAGGTCATGCTAACAACTCAATTTTTTCTTTCTTTGCTATTTTTTTTCGTCCCTTACACCACTTATGAGAGATCTCTACTTTTATAGCTTTCTACAGATAAAATCCTCTTTCAACTCTATTTTAATTACAATATATTTCTACTTTTTTATAAGTCATGTCCTTGTCCGACTCTATTTAATTTGTTTCTAGACCAAGCAATGCCCTATTATTATCGACTTTATTTTATTGGGCTTGCTTTCTTAATAGTTCGACCAGACTTTTGTCATGACTTTTGCCATCTTGGACCCCATTCCTATAGGCTCTAACTCTACACATTTCCTGCAGCCTAGGATTCTGCAGCTCTTCCTTCAAGATTTCTGCAGCTCCTTCCTCAAGGTTCTTTTAGCTTTTTTTCTCAAGAATTCTTGTAGTTTGTTCCTCAAGGATTCTTGTAGCTCCTTTCCTAGGATTCATGCAGCTCTTTCCTTAAGGATTCATGCAGCTCTTTCCTCAAGGATTCTTGTAACTCTTTCCCTAGGATTTCTGCTCTTTCCTTAAGGATTCTTGAAGCTCTTTTAAGGATTTTTGTAGCTCCTTCCCTAGGATTCCTGCAGCTCTTTCCTTAGGGATTCTCTAGAACATAATTTTGCCACATTTTATTGATTCTATATAATTTATGGTTGCTCCATCTTTTCTTATACACTTTAATTATTTCTCTTACGGCAATACTCATGTTTTAAAATGTAAAATATTATTGTGTGAACTAAAATTAATTTCGTAAGAGATACAATCTCCTCAGAATAATGTAAAAAGTATTCAAATCAATAGGTTGCGAAGGAAAGAATTAGAAAGAGAAGTGACAACTTAATTAAAAAGTGAAAAATGGTCTTTTAAGACTCAAGTACTGAAGTCCATCCTTTCTATACACAAGTAAGAAGTTAATACAATGTTTTATTTTCAATAAAATTGCCCTCTTAGCTAAGGTTCATTCAAAAGAATAAGTCTATGTAATGGAGTTTGAAACTATGACATTTTTTTTCTAGTTCATCAATATGAATTATTGTACCCATTTCATTTTTTATTGACCGAATAGTTTCAAATTTAACTTGCAAAGGCTGCTAAATGAAAACATCTAACTTCCAAGAGTGCGTATTCCATACTATGCATTGTTTTATTTTCAATAAAATTGCCCTCTTAGCTAAGGTTCATTCAAAAGAATAAGTCTATGTAATGGAGTTTGAAACTATGACATTTTTTTTCTAGTTCATCAATATGAATTATTGTACCCATTTCATTTTTTATTGACCGAATAGTTTCAAATTTAACTTGCAAAGGCTGCTAAATGAAAATCTAATTGATTTCGGATTGGAAAGTTTGGAACATTGAAAAAGAAAATCTAATTGATTTCGGACGGAAATTGCACATAAAAAAAAAAGAAACTAATAAATCTTGAAAGCAAAAGACATTTCGATTTAAAAAAAAAAGTAAAAAGACAAAGCTATCTTACGCCCTAAGTAACCTGAATTAAAATGCCCTAATGGACCTATTCCAAGATCTTAAAATCAGAAAGAAGCAGCAGCAGGCGCGCGATTTCATGTTATAAATTTCATAAACACATATTTAAACATCATCAAGACATCATTAAGATAGAATGTAGGGTACTGTTCATATAATAATATTACTATAGCAAACAAAACGCCCATACTATTTATGTTATAGTACTGTCATTTCTGCCATGATGGTGTTTTGTTGATTGTCAACTATCATTATTCATATTTCGTTATTTCATTGAGGGGGGAACTGATGGGAATGTGATGTCACAGTTTGTAGAAATGCCCAGTCAGCAGCATTTGCTGTGAAGCAGCTGATTCCAGAATTAGCAGATACTTACTTGCTTCCACCTCAACGCCGTGGTAATATCAAAGCATGCCTCAAGTTCTTCTCCAAAGACAGAGTAACACTTGCACCACCAAACACTTGTACTTCGTCCTGTATCTGCGTGCAAATTCACAGAGGTCATGGTCATGAGTCGAACAGTTGAAGTACAAAAGGGACTGCAATTTACAAGGCGAACCACTTTAATTTGGTTAAAGCAAAAGCAATGGCCACTACTGCATTGTTTCTTCTCATTTGTGCCAAATCGAAGTCTGGCTGAGAGTGAACAGACGCAAATTCACCTGAACCATACTTAGAGCTCCAGCAATTAAGCTGAGAACACCCGCTACAAGTATTGCTTTGGACTCCTGCTGATTGATAGATTACTTGTGAAGATATTGACATAATGCCATTGCTAGCTTCTAAGATTGCTGCTCTAATCAACTGAGAGCGTTTTGAATTGTCCCTATTGTTGGTTGTTTCCACCGTTGACTGATTACTGGTATTCGTAAATGGTTGGTGTTGAGTATTAGAAAGTGTATATTTATAAAGGAGAAAATCGTCATTTTACACTTTAAATCTCACTAACATTGTTACTTTTATTTATTTAAGTATTTTGTTATTTAATTATATGTGTTTTATTATAATTATGTATTTTATGTATTTTAGGGGCATTACGATCGTTTCACAATGAACGATTGATTAGACAGCAAAACGGACGTCATATTTGGACTCAAGACGGTCGAAAACCTTAGGATGAGCATTAAAGGAAAAAGTCACTGTTCATACATACAGTACTATTCACGGGGTATTGTTTATGGTACTGTTCGCGACACTGTTCGTATATAAGGACCGATGATGTGGCAACTACCGATGACTTGCTAGTATTTGATTGGATGAATTATGTGACATTGACTGCTTACGTGGCATTAACCAATGATGTGGCATTGACTGATGATGTGTCATAATCTTATATGGTTAGATTTCTTCTGAATTGTGGATCGATGATGTGGCAGCATCTCAGTGGAGCAAAAATCGTGTGTACAGTACATGCGCGTACATGAGATTATTTACTATTCAGGCGGCGTTACTGTGTAAATGTTGACTGTTGACTGAAGACCTGGCGTAATCCTGAGCATTCGAACTATTTTTAATCCGATGGTCACGATTCACTCAATGTATCTATAAAAAGTGGGCTCTACCCCCCTAATTTGACACTCTTGAATTCATTTTTAAGCTTAGATTTCTGAAATTCCTTATCCTTCTTGTAGTTTCTTTATATTTTAATAAAATTTTTATTTTTTTATCCTTAGTTAAAATATGAGTAGTTAATTTTTTTTTGAGCTTGGGTTGAAAGTGAAGTCTCAACATGTTCCATGAGCTTAATTTGATAACTTTCCCTCTAAAATTTGTGGTTGTTTTAACTTTTCGTCGACAAATAATAATAGTCTTGTCTAGATACAGCTCTGGTTAAACCGGCACCCTAGTACAAGGTTATTATTATTTGGCACGATAAGCCCTTGGCACCATACTTATTGGAGAGTGGTTCATGAGGTGTGGAATCTCCCCTTATGATTTAATTGGTATTAATATGGAATATTTAGCCTATGGAGCATGTTGATGTGAATCCAGATACCTAAGTGCTTTATTATAACAAGTTTTATTCTTAATTATTCCCGCCATTTTAATTTACAATTTAGGATAAAGTTACCATAATTTAATTGTTCCCATTAAAAGAAAATTAATTCTGCACATAATTAAAATCAACCTCCTCGTGGGATCGACACTCGTCACCATTAATCTATTCTACAATAGATTCGTGTGCTTGCGAGTTCAATAAAATTTGTACAACAGTTGGTAGAAAATTGGAAGGAGGAGAGAATGCAGTGTTAGTGAAAAATCATAATTTTTCTCATAAAAAATATTTTTAGGACGGATCTCATATAATATATTAAAAATTCGTAATCTAGAAAATCATACCTTGATAATTTGAGAAGATGAACGACAAAAAGTAATAAATCCGCCACTACACGATCTTCCAAGCTATGACTTAAGTTTAATATGTACTGAACATATGGGCGTTTATTTCACTACTCTAAAAAACCACTGATTTCTTTTTTTTATCAGTATTTTTCTCAAAAGTCATCTCTCTATTTTTTTTAAAAAAGAACACTTATACAATATTTTCTAGTTAAAACTCTAATATGTATTTTCATTTTCCTTTAATAATTCAAAATATTAAATATTTTTAACTTAATATATTACCTCTCCACTAACGTAAAAATGGAGAAAATATGTAACAACTTTGGGGCCTACCTTATAAAATAACACAAGGCCCTATTTACATATAAATATATCATATAAGGCCTTAACAAATATTATAATTAGGTTTATCACCTAATATGTCAGTTTTCTTATTTTTAGGTCTAGTAGTTGTGTAGTTAATTAAATGAGCTAACCCAAGGATCATTTAGGAATATATAACAGTAGCTAATGTTAAAGGAATTAACAGATTATATGGCAAATTCTATGCCAATATAGTAGCAGATCCTATGCCAGTATAGTTGTCTTTATAATTCCAAATCTTGTATGTTTTCCTTATTTAGAATATGCTAGTTGTAGCCTATATTAGACAGATCTGTATAAGGTAGTTTAGCTATGTTTTGGGCTAAACTTAAGTTTGTATTCATACTATATAATGGGAATTCTCCTCAAAGAGAAAAACAACTTCTACTCAAAAAATTCTCTAAGTTTACATGGTATCAGAGCATAGGTTCTGAATTTTTTTTCCTAGTTCAATCTCTCGTTCTTAGTTATTTTTTATCAAGTTATCTCAGCTTCATGTCTTCAGACAAGTATGATGGCTTCTTGATTCGTTTTAATGGCACAAACTACTCAGCCTGAGCATTTCATTTCGAGATATTTGTCAAAGGCAAAGATTTATGGGGACATATTGATGGCAGGAAACCTGCTCCTAACAACGATAGAGACATGGATGGGCATGCCCAGTAGGAAGTCAAGGATGCTCAAATCATGGCATGGATTCTAGGATCTGTGAAATCTAACTTCATCTTGAATCTTCGACCTTTTAAGGCTGCAACAGAAATGTGGAATCATTTGAAGAAACTCTATAGTCACCACAACACTGCTCGTCGATTTCAGCTTGAATATGAGCTAGCTAATCTCCAACAGGGCAGTCTCTCTATTTCTGATTTTTATTCAACCTTTATAAATCTTTGAGCTGAATATACTAATATAGTTTATGCAACCTTACCTCTTGAAGGTATTATTTCTGTTCAATTTGTACATGAAACTACTAAGAGGGATTAATTTCTAATGAAACTAAAACCTGAATTTGAAAGCACCAGGTCCAATCTTATGAATTGAGAATCTGTCCCTTCCTTGGATACATGCCTCAATGACTTATATTGTGAGGAGCAGCGACTTCTCACTTAATACACCATGGAACAACATAAATCTACTTCTGTTCCTATGGCTTATGCAGCTCAAGACAAGCCAAAAAGCAGGGCCATGAATACTGTTCAATGTTTTTGTTGCAAAGGATTTAGACATTACGCTTCACACTGTTCAAAAAATTCTATAACTAATGCAAAAAGGATGGCCATATCATCAAGGAATGCCCTACTCGACCCCTCAAGAAATCTGAAACAGCGTATGCTGGCTCAGTTGGTTCTTTTAATGCTGGTAGTTCTATGGATACAGTACATCTGACACAAAATGCTTCAACTTTTATTTAATCTATAACTCTAGAAATGATTCAACAAATGATCATTACTGCATTCTCCGCATTAGGACTATTAGGTAAATCACTCTCTACCTCATCTCTTGGTACTTTGATTCTGGTGTTTCCCACCATATGACAAACAACATTAAATTCCTCACCAATGTAAGTAAATATCCTGGAAATATAAAAATTTATACAGCTGATGGAAACTCCTTACCTATCACAGCCATTGGTGATGTTTCCTCTTCTATAACTAATGTCTTTGCCTCCCCTGGCTTTACTACTAATCTTGTTTCAGCTAGTCAGTTGATTGACAATAATTGTAGAGTGGAATTCTCTAAATCTGGTTGTGTTGTGCAAGATCAGCAGTTAGGGAAGATGATCGCCAGGGGACTTAAAATATGATGTCTTTTCCCTTTTCAAATTCTTGAGTCTCCATATTTCTCATTGCCTGTCACTACTTGTAATTTTACTTATATTGATTATCGAGCATGGCAAAAACGTCTAGGACACCCAAACTCTAATGTACTTCATACTTTGCTAAAATCTAGTTTACTTGCGAATAAGAAATCACTATCTCTTAGTGTCATTAAATTTGATTGCAATTCTTGTAAGCTTGGAAAAAGTAAAATTCAGTCATTTCCCACTCACACAACAAATGTTGTCCAGCCTTTTGGTTTGATACATAGTAATGTGTGGGGTACGGCATCTGTTATATCTCATGCTAATTACAAGTACTTCGTTATTTTTATTGATGACTATAGTCGCTTCACTTGGATTTATTTTCTGCATTCTAAAGATGAAGTATTTTTTATTTTTAAGCTTTTTATGCATATATTCAGACTCAATTTTCTACTAATATCAAAATTTTTCGCTCTAATAATGGAAGTGAATATATGTCTCATTCACTTCAAGAATTTTTGTAAACCCATGGTATAATTTCTCAAAGGTCTTGTCCATCAACTCCTTAACAAAATGGGATAGCTTAAAGAAAGAATTGACACCTGCTCAATGTTGTCCATACTCTTTTATTAGAATCATTTGTACCCTCTCATTTTTTGTGTGAAGCACTGTCAATTGCTGTATATCTTATTAATATATTGCCATCTTCTTCCTTAAACCATGTCTCTCTTTTTTTTGGTTATTTGGCCATAAACTAACTTATTCTCATCTTCATACCTTCGATTGTGTGTGTTATGTTCATCTTCCTCCAAACGAACGCACAAAACTCACAGCTCAAGCTATGAAATGTGCTTTTCTAAGATTCTCTATGAACTAAAAAGGTTTTCTTTGTTATGATCCCAATCTCCGTCGTATAAAGGTTTTTCAAAATGTGATTTTCTTTGAAAATCAATATTATTTTTCCACACAACACGATGATCTTGGGATGTTGTTTCATGTCCCCTATCAGTAAAACCCCTTGGTAATAAGTTTGTGTTTTCTATCAAGCTGCGTTCTGATGGATCCATAGACCGTTACAAGGCTCGGTTGGTGGTACTTGGCAACAAGCAAGAATATGGCCTAGACTACAATGAGACCTTCGCACTAATAGCCAAAATGACCACTGTTCGAACAATACTAGCCCTTGCTGCATCACAATCATGGTCTTTACAACAAATGGATGTAAAGAATGCTTTCTTACATGGTGATCTCAAAGAGGAAATTTACATAAAACTTTCCTATAATGTGACTACTTCCTTACCTAATGATATTTGCAAACTAAAACGTTCTTTGTATAGGTTAAAGCAGGCACCACGAGTATGGTTTGAGAAGTTTCGAGAAACTCTCCTCAGCTTTTCATTTACTCAAAGTCAGTTTGATTCCTCTCTTTTTTTCTTCAATAGACATCTAAGGGCATAGTTGTTTTCCTTGTTTATGTAGACGATATCGTTATTACTAGTTCTGATATAGAGGGAATTTCTACACTTCAGAATTTATTGCACTCCACTTTTCACATGAAAAGCTTAGGTCAACTAACCTATTTTTTGGGGATAGAGGTGCATCATCAACCTCAAGGTATCTTCTTGAATCAGCACAAGTAGATTCAAGATTTGATTCAATTAGCTAAACTTATGGACACAAATTCTATTGACACCCCAATAGAACTTAATGTGAAATACTGACGAGACGAAGGGGAACTACTTCAAGATCCTACATTATATCAGAAGCTAGTTAGTAGTCTTATCTATCTAACTATCACCCGCCCCGACATCTCTTATGTTATCCACACTGTCAGCAAGTTCATGCAAGCCCCTCGACATCTCCATCTATTTGCAGTTCATCGTATCATTAAATATATTCTTGGCACTCATAGTTGTAGTTTATTCTTCCGTGCTGGTTCTTCACTCCAACTACAAGCTTAGAATGATGCAGATTGGGCTGGCTATCCAAACATAAGAAAATCTACCATGGGCTGGTGCATGTTTCTTAGTAATGCTCTTATCTCTTGGAAATGCAAAAAACAAGACTCGGTCTCGAAATCATCCACTGAGATAGAATACCGCGCCATGTCTGTAGCATGCTCTGAGATCATTTGGCTACGTGGTCTCTTAACAGAGCTTGGTTTCTCACAAAATCAACCTACTCCCCCGCATGTTAACAACACTAGTGCTATCTAAATTGTTGCCAATCCTGTCTACCACGAGCGCACGAAACACATAAAGGTTGACTACCACTCCATTCACAAGGCCTATGACCCCCAAGTTATCACCCTTCCACATATCTCTACCACTTTACAGATTGCAGATATCTTCACTAAATCCATGACACGTCAACGACATAACCTTCTTGTTAGCAAATTGATGCTTGTTGATTTACCAGCATCAATTTAAAGAGGGATGTTAAAGGAATTAATAGATTATATGGCAGATTCTATGCTAGTATAGCAGCAGATCCTACGTCAGTATAATTGTCTTTATAATTGCAAATCTTTTATGTTTTCCTTATTTAGAATATGCTAGCTGTAGCCTATATTGACCGATCTGTATATGGTAGTTTAGTTATGTTTCGGGCTAAACTTAAACTTGTATTCATACTATATAATGGGAATTCTCCTCAAAGAGAAAAACAACTTCTACTCAAAAAATTCTCTAAGTTTTACACTATAATAATTAAGCCTGTAATTAAACTAACTTAATTATTTAATTCTAATTCTACTCCACCATAAAATTGGAACTAACCTCCATAGTTGTATGTTTGAATAATAATTCGTCCCAAGTCACATTAATCTCTTTACTGCACAATCCTTTACACCACATCGTTAATTACATTGATATCTCAATTGTCCAATCAATTTAATAATATCTTGTTCTTTAATACTTATTGGTTTTCTCTAATGATCATTTTCAACATATTAAATATATCGACATACTCTAGCCAGAGAATTCTATAATCAAGTACCGAAAACCTATCAAGAGATGTATTGTACAAATTCCATATTATTAATCTATAATTTCAATACTTATAATTGCTCACATCAAGATACCGGATAATCTTGACTACAAGTATGTATTGTATCCATTGTTAACTCAAATGGAATGACAACTACAATTATGAAATGATAACTAACTCAAGATTAAGATTACAGTAAAATCAGTGCCTATGAGATTCAATAAGTTTGACAGTTATTATAAAGTTAATTAAATCTCATATATGATCTAGTTCAATATAGTCATACTACATCAATAAATTCATACATGATTAAGACAAATCATTCAATAAATTTATTACATTTTATACTTAAATAAAGTGCTCAACTTTATTTATCAACTGCGAACTTAATTTATTAAATCATAAGATAATTTGTATTTATGTTTTCTGTGAATCCACATAGTGATCACATAAATACATATAATATGATTAAATGAACTTTACTAAAAAATTAATCCAAATAAAATATTTGAATAAAATACTTCAATTATTTTATTAATCAGAAAAAATATTTATTACAATTAAATAAACCTATATGCTTTTAAAAAGTATATTTTCTCAACATATAGAACCGGGTCATGTCCTTTAAGCAGTATGCTACTTTCTACCACATCGTTTCAAACGAAGTTTTACCATAACATTTCTCTAATTTGGACTTGGTACATAATTAATTCTAATATGGAGTTGTGAATAGTCATTGCTTGGGTCGATACGCCTTTTTTTTTCTTGTATATGAAGGAAATATTTAGATTGTTAGTCTTTCATCCAGAATATTAAAATGAAAGAGCAAATTAGAATTATAAAAATACACGATTTCTATATCTATCAGAATGGACTGAACAATTTTCGTTAGAAGTAATTATGTATATTAATAAATATAGGTGAATCAGTTGGGGAAATATGTATCTGTTGAGAGAAGAATTCTGCTCTCGTAAGACAAAATTCTGGCCTCTATGCTTGCAGCTGCAGGGGCCTCTGTTTCTGAACAGGGGAATTCTGTTTCAGCAGGTTTGCCTGGGAGGGTTGGATTCTTTACTAGGGCCAATTGGACACATGAGGAGGTGCAAATTTAGGAATTTTTTTGTCTCATATAACATTAAAATATACGCAGGTGGCCGTTTACAAAGTGATCAATTCATCACACTCGAAGCAAATAATTGATCTGCAAGTCATTATAATTCGTTTCAATTTTCTAGCTGCGAGCCGACAACATTCAAATACTTTACAAAGTCTACAAAGTTAATAAATAAATACGCACGGCAGACTTTTTCTCAAACCATTTCAATATTGGCAAATAATAAGTCTCCAATATTTATGAGTCTGCTTACAATTTCTTTCGTGTTGATCCGATTCTCAGGCGACTCGCTTGTGCACTCCATGGCTAAAGTCAAAACAGATGATGCACATGACTGCTTTGCAACATTAACATGTTCTTCATCTTTACTCAGTAGATTTGTATCCATGATGTTAATCACGGCAGGGAATGAGTCGTTAACCCAATGCTTTAAGCTCATTTCTCCAGAAAAGAAGTCGTTTGTGGGTTTCATTCTTGTAAATACTTCCATCAACATAATTCCGTAGCTGTACCCATCACCTTTTATTGATACTTGTCCTTCTCTTCCACACTCTGTAGATTGCATAAATTAAAACACCAGCATTCAGTAATATTCAGACAAGAAGATAATGAAAAACCAATAGCAATATAAATTTAAAATTAAAAAAATATGAAGCTTAAAGCAAACCTGGTGCCATGTAACCTATCGTGGCGAGTGTCTGTGTTTGTTTCATAGAGCCTTCTTCACTTAAGAACTTGGCAATCCCAAAATCACTCAAATGTGCAACCATACTGTCATCCAACAATACGTTGCTAGGCTTTATGTCGCAATGAACAATAGGATTTGCATGACCAAAGTGGAGGTATTCTAAAGCTGATGCAACATCTATCATTATGCTCAATCTCTGAAAAATATCCAAATTAAAATTGTTAGCATACAAACGATCCTCCAGACTCCCATTCGGCATGTACTCTAGAACCAATGCTTTGAAGCTGTGATTTGTACAACTGCTGATAATTTTGACCAGGTTTCTATGGCGAATATTTTTTAACATTTCACATTCAGCATCGAAACTATTTAATGCTCCTTCACGTTGCAAGTGAAATACCTTTATTGCAACCCCAATCCCATCTAGAAACCAGCCTTTATAAACGGAGCCATAACTTCCAATCCCGATGAGGTTCTTGTCACTAAATTGATCCGTTGCTCGCAAAAGCTCATCATGTGAGTATCTTCTCAACATCACTCGAGGTGACATATCAGCTTCAATATTTGAAAGCTCTGTGCTTCTTCCTTTACGACATCTGGTGATCAACCCAACTGTAAGAGCGAGTATGACTGCAACTACGAACACACTGCTCAAAGGCAAAACAACTCCTAAGAGAATAAATTGTTTCCTTGATGTTTTATGAGGGCTACTCTTGCAAAGCGGGACTTGCAGGTGGGGTGAACCGCACAACAAATCATTTCCTATAAATGACTCAGCTGAGAAGTTTACAAAAGCTCCTCCTCTAGGAATCTCTCGTACTAGTTTATTGAAAGAGAGATTTAGACTTTTGAGGTACGAGAGTTTCTCCAAAGATGTAGGAATAACACTGGAGAGATTATTATTAGATAAATCCAAGAATTCCAAGCTTACCAACTCGCGAAGAGATTCAGGAATGGGACCTTGTAATCGATTGTGTTTCAAGGAAAGACGTTGTAGATTTTTTAGGCCTCCAATTGTGGTTGGAATATTCCCCAATAAACGATTCCTTGACAAATTTATGTTTACCGCAACTTTCAGATTTCCAATGGCTACTGGAAGGGACCCATTTAAAGAATTTGATGAAAAGTCGAAGCTCAATATATCTTGAAGATTCCAGAAAGTTGAAAGTATGACAGAAGTTAACTCATTTGAACTCAAAAAGAGTATCCTTAAAGAATCCAAATGACCTAAGCATGAAAAGGGATTGATCCTGAAAGATTGTTTCGGTTCACGTAAACCTCAGAGAGTCTAGAGAAATGGCAAAACTCTTGTGGGATTGGTCCTTCAAAATTATTATTTTGAAGATCCAAACCTTGGAGTTTCTTTAGTCTACCAAGTCTTATTGGAAGTGATCCACTCAAATTATTGTATCCTAAACCTAACGTTGTCAAGTTGATTAAGTTGCCATTCTCTTCAGGAATCCTCCCGTGAATGTTGCATTTGGCCATGTAGATTTCTTCCACAGAAACAGAAAGATTACCTATGGAACTTGGAAGGACACCATCCAGAAACTCTTGCAATTTGCCAAAGCAGAAAAGAAGCTCATCAATTCGGAGGTTGAAGATGTCAAGTAGTTACGGCGTAACCCAAACCTCTGCAGGTTTCTTAAATTGCCAAATGCCTCAGGAATAGATCCTGAGAAGGAGTTATATCCCAGCTCTAGGGAATAGAGCTTGGAAGAATTGAAAAAGACACTTGGAATACTCCCAGTAAAATTGTTAAGCCCCATGCTTACTGCTCCGAGATTTGGAAGTCCAATTAAGTTTTTTGCCATATGGAAGATTTCCTGAGAGGGTATTGTTGAAGAGGCTAAGTATTTTTCAACGTTGAAATATTGAAGATTGTATCTGCGACAAAACCGACTAGGTTGTTTTGATTAATCCCCAAAATCTCTAGATTACGTAGATTGCCAATTTCTTGTGGAATCTCACCTGCAAACATGTACATAATTACATATTCTTATGCTAAATTTTTACCATTTCTGAAGATTTGTCATGCGTAATTTCGTCCACGTATATGTACATAAGAAAGAACTATGTGATAGATGATAAATAAGAAGGGTACGTGCCGATCAAGTTGTTAAACCCAAGATAGAGTGATTTCAGCCTGGTCTAGTTCCCAAGATCTCTTGGTATAAGGCCTGTGAATTGATTAAATGACAATGAAACGCTACTAAGCTCTTTACAGTGCCACAAATTGTTTGGAATTGGCCCTTTGAATCGATTAAAAGACATGTACAACCCTTTAAGACGTGGAAGGCCTTGACACGTGTAATCAGGAAAGCTGCCGGTTAGGCTATTATTTGAAAAATCCAAACCAGTTGATATAGAAGAAAGATTGAAGATTGAAGCAGGAATGGTTCCCATTAAAAAGTTTTTATTTAGCACTAGCACTTCCAATTCTGCAACCTTGCCCAACTCCTCAAGAATTTCTCCTACAAATTAAATGAAGCAACATGTGTTAACAATATATTTACCGTTCAACTTAATCAGGATATAACAGCTATAGAGTGGAACATGCGATCTAGGCACATAAATTTAGCACTAAACGATACAGCATTATATCATTAGTTGAGCGAAAATACAAATAGTAAAGGATAAATTATGTGGCCTATATATTCTCTTTTTTCAACTAATCATGTTGTGTTATGTCTGTTTGAACAAAAATAAATTGTATAAGAATTTATAGGTACATGATTACTAACTTACACAACACTCAGTGATGGAAAATATGCACATGGTTACTAACTTACACAACACTCGTGATGGAGCTAGTATTTTAATTTTGACAGGAGGTGTAAAATATGTACTTAAAGAGAATATAACAAAATTTAAGGGGGCTGATAGTCATGACCATAATAGAGATATTATAAAACTAGGTAGTGCGTAACAATATTACACTAAATAAAAGGGCCAAAACATAAATATACAAATAAATTGGTAAATTTTCAATCAGCCATTGTTTTCCTGAATATTTTTCCATCATAGCCCGCAAGCCTGGACACATAGTTTCCCCCACTACACAACACTCTTGTGCATAACTTAATAAGCTGTAACGTAATATCTATAAAATCTATAGACAGATGTATACGTAGAAATTGATAAAATTTTTATTTTAACCCTAAATTTGCCTGAAATCTTTTCCAATCTGACCTCTAGGCTCTACACATAATTTTGCTCCTGCATAATACTCTACGTGTACGTGTTAATTAGTTCAATTAATAAAATCCATAGAGTGGAACATGTGATCTGAGAACGTAAATTTAGAAAGAAAATAAAAGATGAAACACATAACACTTCGTGATTTTGATTTATACCTTGGAGTTTGTTGTAGTCAAGATATAATTCTTTAAGCTTGGTCAAATTGCCGATTTCTTTTGGTATGGTACCCGAAAACCAATTATGACTGAGAACAAGTGTTTGAAGTGAAGAAAGGTTTTCAAGATGAGAAGGGATGGTGCCTGTAAGGCTAAGATCAGAAATAGTCAGGGATATGACTCTATTGCCGTAGACATCACAAGTGATGCCCATCCAGCTACAAACCGAAGTGTTTGAGGTGCAATTTTGAGCCAAAATATTGCTGGGATTATCATTGAGTAAATGAGCTTTTAGGGAAAGAAGAGCATCTTGGTCTCCGGATATGTTCGCTGCAGCTGCCGGAATAACTGAAAAAAGAATCAAATAATGGACAAAGAGAGCTGGATCGTTTCTTCTCATGCTAACTTGGCAATGGAGAAGCAGATGCTAATTGAGTATAAATAATGATGCCCTCTAATTTATAAGAAGCTGCTAAATGGGAATGCATCTTTTTATTTTTTAATTAGCAATATCAATCTTGCTTTGCCGGAGAGTCGGAGACCAAGACTAAATAAAGTATAAATAATGATGCCCTCTAATCTATAAGAAGCTGTTAAATGGGAATGCATCTTTTTTAAAAAAAAATTAGCTATATTACTCTTGCTTTATCGGAGAGCAAGACTAAAAAAATCAGTTTTAATAAATGATCATCTTGTTTAATTTATTCCACCTCTGCTAGCTGTCTATCAAAAGATAATCAAATTCTGACGTGCGAATCACATTATCATTTTAATTAAACACAAATTGTTATCTTAATCTTGCACATGTTTATCGTTCTAATTTGTTTAAAAGAACTCGACTGAGTGACTTGTTCTCATGTGAACTCAATTCATGAGTTCATTTATACTATTTTCATGAAATCGAGATTGCATGTTCTAGAATCAAAGTCAAAGGCTGAAATTAGATGACAAAGTGAGGTCGCAGAAGCGAATTAATATGGTAGATAGTCACTAGATTTGGTTTTAGTCCAGACCAAGAAACATGGTTATATATTTCCAATCCAAACAACTTAATGAAATTTATTACAGGCATGAAATTCCTACTTATTTACAAGCGAAGAATTGCTTCTGATTCATAATCTGCAAAATATTTTTCACAATACAATTTTAATTTAGACATGCAATCAACCCGCCTACGCCTGCAATTCAGAGATTAAATGTAAGAAGTAGAACTTGCTTTTTAAGAAATACTAATGTAAGTTCACTAGTAGTAATGGGGAATGTTTCTTATGGAGGATAAAATTGCATGTGAATATATGTAAGTCACAACGTGATATCCACATCTTCTAGAACATTCTCGACACTTCAGAATGGTTCAAAACACTTAAACCAAATCCGAAGTTTAATTTGTCTTAGAATTAATTATATTCGATTAGTACATGATTCTTTTTCATCGCTTTCTAAATTTTATTTTTTCAATTATTATTATTATTATTTGTTAATACGTCATAATCTCACTCTGTTACGAGGTCTTTGTTTTCCAATTTATGAAATTCATACCATGTAACCTTTAAATTTCAAGAAATCAAATCTCACAGACAGCTCGGCATTGAGATATTGCAAAAGATACGCCGATTCACACATCCTAGTCTTATGCTTTCTTTAATATTGCATGATAAATCTAGTCACTAGTGCTTCCAACATTACATGATAAATCGAGCTACTTGTATTTACAAATTAAAAATCAATTAAAATCTCCTAATTTAATTCTTTAATTTCACAAATTTAGATATCATGGACTCAATGTCAACTCTCTTTCATTGTGTGAATAAGAAAATAGTTTCGTGTTTGAATATTATAAACGGTTCCTACAAATATGACATTGATCACTAATAACTAACTATATTTGAGGATGTCTTCGTCATATTGCTGTGTGTGTATAGTCTCTTCTAATAAACGCATCCAAGAATAGGGGTGGTAAAATTATCTACTCGGCCTAGACCAGGACCAGACCCAGGTGATATGGGTTGGGTATTATCCGACTTGAATATGAAGCGAGTTCAATCTTTAGCATCACCTAATAAATTCGAGACTCAGTCCAGAATCTAGATTTTATTAAAAAAATAAAATATAGATTATTTTAAATATTTATATTTATTTAACTTATCTATTACATATATAATTTAAATATTTAAATATTTATATTTTCATATCCAATTTCATTGAAATAAATTTAAAAATTGTAAAATTGTAATATATATGTATATATATATACACACATATAAAATCCAGGTATTGTAACCCGACTCGGCCCGATGCTGGGTTTTTAAAACCCAACCCAAATATGTAAAAATAAAATTCAGGCCAAGTTTAAGTATTACAATACTCGAACCCAGTCCGGGATTTTGCCATCCCTATCTAAGGATCACATCAAAATATAAAAATAATAATAATAAATTTTAATATATTAGAGACTATGCTTTTTTTTATCTGTTAATAGTAAATTCACTTAAAGTGAGGATGTGCTCATTAGAAACTTCCTTAACCTTGTGGTTTTGGGTAGGCTCCAATTTAAGATCATAAATTTGTTAAAATTCAAAAAAAATATCAAAGTCAAAACACTAATTTTCTTGAATTTTAATAAAGTTTAAGATTTTAGAATAGATTAATACTCTCTCTTTACATAAATGATAGTCAAAATCTTTTAAAGAAAAAGAGAGAGAGAGAGAGAGAGAATTGCAAGATCAATTACTTGATGAACTAATATATGGGAGGAACTAGACATCCTCAAAAATATTCATTTTAGTTAAAACAAAAGGATTATTCCACGCATCAAAATCATTAAGTACATGACCCAAATTAAAAGAACTATTAGCAGCGGAATAAAATTGCCCTCGTGATAGATGTGTGATCTATAAAAGTATGGGAAATTTACAAAAATAACTAAAAAAGTTTTGTATTTTTCAATTTTGATCACATAAACTTTTTTCTATCATAACTAGCCAAAGATCAATATTTTAGACAAAATTACCCTCATCACATTCTTCAAATTTTCAAATAATGTCACTCTTATAATATTCAAAATAGAAACTAAAGAAATCTCAACACACTCAATAACCTAAAGATTTTTCATCACTCTCAACAAATTTTCAACACTCTCCAAGAAACATTACATAACTGAAGATATAATCATCAATTGAGGAGAGCTTATTAAAGTCAGTATATGTTTCTACATAACATAAACTTTTAATATATTGAGATTGAAAATTAAGTTTGAAATTAAAGTTGTTTTTATTGTAAATATTATTATTTTTCATCAATAAAATAGTATACATTATTTAAATTGAGAAATTAAGAGAAATCATACAAAAAAACAAAAAACTTGCAAAAAAAAACAGAGCCCAGAACAAGTGAGACAAGTAGTGGGACAGGCACCTATCTCACATAAGCACAGAACTATTATATGCGATAGGCACCTGTCTTACGCCTGTCTCACATAAGTTGGTGAGACAGGTAGTGGAATAGGTGTCTGTCTCATATAAGCACAAAACTGTTAAGTGTGACAGGCACCTGTCCCATTACCTGTCTCACTAACTGTCCCACTGCCTATCTCACTAACTTATATGAGAAAGGCAACATGTCCCACTATCTATCTCATATAACTGTTCTAAATTTATGTGAGATAAGCACCTATCCCACTACCTATCTCACATAAGTTAGTGAGGCAGGTAGTGAGACAGGTGCCTGTCTTACATAAGTTGGTGAGATAGGTAGTGGGACAGGTGTCTATCTCACATAAGCACATAACCATTAAGTGTGATAGACACCTGTCCCACTATCTGTCTCACCAACTTAAGTGAGACAGGTAGTTGGATAGGTGTCTATCGCACTTAATGGTTCTGTACTTATATGCTTATATAAAACAGGGACCTATTCCACTACCTGTCTCACCAACTTATGTGAGACAGGTTGTGGGACAGGTGCCTGTCACACATAATGGTTCTATGCTTATGTGAGACAGGTGCTTATTCCACTGCCTGTCTCATATGAGTTGGTGAGACAAGTAATGGTATAGGTGTCTGTCTCACATAAGTACAGAACCATTATGTACAGACATCTGTCCTACTACCTGTCTCACACTGTCTATCTCACATTTCTGTTTTGTATTTATGTGAGACAGACGCTTGTCCCACTACCTGTCTCACTGAATTTATGATATTTTTATAAGTCATAACCTGAGCTATATATGTCTGTTTTGGGCGTATAATATATCGTTTTAAAGCTTGCGATGAGACGAATCAACTCTAATATTATATACTCCACTCTATAATATGTTTGAACAAAAAATTTATTTCAATAAGAACCATTGCACTTAAGCGCATAATCACAACACATCCGCCATTCATATACATGTTATGCATATTTACTTAATCATATTTTGTAATGTGTAATCTTATTTCTTTTATTCTTTTAATATTTCTTTTAGGTTTAATGGATTCAGTTGTGGTTCAATTGTGTTATGATGGTTATTGAGAGATATTGGCAGATGACCGTATAAAGTAAGTTGAGTGTTAGAAAGTGTATATTTATAAAGGAGAAAATTGTCATTTTACACTTTTATTCTCACTAACATTGCTACTTTTATTTATTTAAGTATTTTATTGTTTAAATATTTGTGTTTTATTATAATTATATATTTTATGTATTTTAGGGGCATCACGATCGTTTCGCAATAAACGAGTGATCAGACAGTAAAACGGACGTCATATTTAGACTCAGGACGGTCGAAAACCTTAAGAGAAGCATTAAAGGAAAAAAGTCACCGTTCACATATACGGTATTGTTCATACGTACGGTACTGTTTACGGTACTGTTCATAATACTGTTTACGACACTGTTCATATATACGGACCGATGATGTGACAACTACCTATAACGTGACAGTATCTGATTGGACGAATTATGTGGTATTGACTGCTTATGTGGCATCGACCGATGATGTGGTATCGACCGATGATGTGTCACGATCTTATTGGGCTAAATTCTTATGTACTATGGATCGATGATGTGGCAGCATCTTAGTAGAGCAAAAATCATGTGTATAGTATATGCGCATACATAGGATTATTTACTATTCAAATGGCGTTACTATACAAATAACATTACTGTACAAATAACGGCAGTACTATGCAAATAACGATATTACTATGCAAATAGTGGTCGTTACTATTCAAACATTGACTGTTGATTGTTGACTGATTACGTGCCGCAATCTTGAGCATCCGAACTATTTTTAATCCGATGGTGACGATTCACTCAATGTATCTATAAAAAGGAGGCTCTCCCTCTTAATTTGATAGCCCTAAATTTATTTTTAAGCTTAGATTTTTAAAATTCCCTCTCTATCTTGTAGTTTCTTTATATTTTAGTAAAATTTCTTTTTTATCCCTAGTTAAAATATGAGTGACTAATTTACTTTTAAGCTTGGGTTAAAGGTGAAGTCTCAACATGTCCCATGGGCTTAATTTGGTAAATTTAGTTTCTCTTCCCCTCTAATATTTGTGGTTATTTTTACTTTTCGTCGACAAATAATAATAGTCTTGTCTAGATACCGCCCTGATTAAACCGGCACTCTAGTGCAAGATTATTATTATTTGGCACGGTAAGCCCTTAGCACCATATTTATTTGAGCGTGGTTCATGAGGTGTGGAATCCCTCCTTATGATTTAATTGGCATTAATATAGAATATTTAGCTCATGGAGCATGTTGATACAAATCCGAATACCCAAGTGCTTTATTATTACAATTGCAATTTTTATTATTCCCGCTATTTTAATTCACAATTTATAATTTAATTGCTCAATTAGAAAATTAATTCTGCATATAATTAAAATCAACCTCCTCGTGGGATCGACACTCGTCACCATTAATCTATTCTACAATAGATTCGTATGCTTGAGAGTTCAATAAAATTTGCACAACAAGTTTTTGGCGTCGTTGCCGGGGAAGTAAGTATTTTAATTCGTAGAATTAGTTTTTTTTTATTATTTATTTTTTTATATAGTTGTTTTCTTGTAATTTTTTTACCAAAAAAAGAAATTATATTAGAATTTTATTTCTTTCTCTCTTCTTTAAATTTGTATAATTTAATTTTCACGTTATTTTTCTTTGTAATTTTTTTAATTTATCTTGTTATCTTTCTTTGTTATTTATTTTAGTTAATATTTATTTCATGTAATTTCTTTTTATTATAGCTATTGAGTGTGTTTTCATATTAAGATTGTAATAACGTCATAAAGTTAGTATCGTAATTTCTCTCTCCTCTTTATTTTTATTTGTTTTATTTTCATTTATTTTGTTCTTTGTAAGCATGATCGAAGGTCAATATCATCTAAAATTAAACCCTTAGATCTTGAATTAGAAAAAACACTTCGCACACACAAACACACTGTTTTTAAAAAGAAATTTGAAATGAATTTGTAAAATCAACAACCAGAACCACAAGAGAGGCCATTTAAGGATTATTTTAGTCCTTTAGTTAATTTGAGCACATAATGTATAAGGTACCCAAATGTAGCTACTAGGAGTTTTGAATTAAAATCTAGTGTGCTAAACTGTCTCCCTTTATTCTATGGCCTAGAAAATGAGGACCCATATAATCATCTGAATGATTTTCATGCTATTTGTCAAACTTTTAAATATGAGAATTTTTTAGATGATAATGTTAAACTTAGATTATTCCCATTTTTATTAAAAGATAGAGCTCGTTCATGGTTTAATACATTGCTTGCTAATAGCATTACATCATAGGAACAAATGGTAACTAAATTTTTAAACAAATATTTTCCAGTTTATAAAACCAATGCTATTCGCAGGGAAATTTCAGAGTTTACCTAAAGAGAAGACGATCAGTTTTTAAAACATGAGAGAGATTTAATGGGCTACTCTTGAAGTGTCCACATCATGGGTATGAAAAATGGCACCAATGCCAATATTTTTTGGAGGGATTATTGCCACATATGCAAGAATAACTAATGGCAACCAGTGGAGAAGAACTAATGTCCAAAAGTGCATCAGAGATTTGGGAATTCTTTTAGCGACAATCAGATAATTCCCAACAACGAAGTCGATCACTCAGAAATACCAGGAGAATTAAGGGAGTGAATGAGGTTAACATTGGTGAGTCAAGCTCAGGAATTAAAGAAGTCAAAGAAATGGTTGAAAGCCTTGCTCGACAAATAGCTTCCTTGACGACTGCTAAATCAATAGAGCCATATGACATTGACTCATATTTAAATCAAGCCAATGCCATAGGTGTCATGAGAAAACCACCAAACTACAACCCTTACTCCAACACATATAACCCTAGATGGAGAGACCACCCCAATTTTTCATAGTCTCAAGGATTCCAAAAACATGGATCATCAGCTCCACCTCTACCAATGCAACCTGTTCCTCAAATTTCTCAAGCCTCTCAACTACCATTTATACCATACAATCAGAATCCAACCCATTCTCAACCCAAACCATGGGAAGAGACATTCTAAAATGTCAGAAATCTTATTAACTCCAAGATCGAGCAGCAAAACTGCACAATTGATGAATTACGAAATGAGATGAAAGCGAGCTTCAACTCACAAGCTCAATCAATTTCGAGCATTGAGAAAATGATAGGACAACTTGCCTCTTCAGTTCAAACTTTGGCCATGACCGTTGAAAAAGGTAAATTTCCAAGTCAACCAGTGTCTAACCCTAAAGCAGTGAATGAAGCAAGTACCAGTTCACCTCAGCAACATAGAGAGGTCAAAGCAGTGATGACCTTGCGAAAAGGAAAAGAAGTCGACAATAAAGTGGAGATACCAAAATCAACTCAAATTGTACTCGTGAATGCTGGGGACTCATCATCAGAGAAAAAAGAGGAAACCAACTAACGAGAATATGTTCTAAAGCTCTATTTCCTTAGAAGTTAGCTAAAGGGAAAAAAAAATTCACAGGTGAGATTCTTGAAATCTTCAAACAGGTAAGTGTTAACATCCCTTTACTTGAAGCTGTAAAACAAGTGCCATCATATGCCAAGTTTCTTAAAGACCTTTGTACTAAAAAGAGAAATATTCATGTTCAGAAAAAGGCATTTCTAACAGAAAATATTAGTTCTATACTCTAACATAAAATGCCTTTAAAATGTAAAGACCAGGCTCCCTCATTATCTCATGTAGTATAGGGAACCACATAATTAAGAATGCTTTGTTGGATTTAAGAGCTAGTGTAAATTTGTTGCCTTACTGTGTATTTATGAAACTTGGACTGGGCGAATTATATCCAACTCTAATGGTGTTACAGCTTACAGATCAGTCCACAAAAATACCTTATGGTATTGTGGAGGACGTGCTTATCCAGATAGACAAGTTTTATTTTCCTGTTGATTTCATTGTAATTGACACTCAATCAGTGCAGGATTCAAAGAAGCACATTCCCATTATTCTGGGCCGACCTTTCTTGGCAACCGCCGATGCACATATTCAATGTAGAACCGAAAATATGCAATTGTCTTTTGGCAATATGAACATGGAACTCAATATCTTTAACATTGCCAAACAACCTCACAGTGCAGATGATGGAATTGTTGATGTGGATTTAATAGAACACTAGTTGATAACAATTTTCTTTCAAACCTTGGTGATGACCCTTTGTAAATTTATTTAACTCGCTTTGGTTTGAATTTTGATATTGACAGATCAATTGATGAAGTCAACGCCCTACTTGACTCAGCCCCATCCATGGACACTAATAAATAGAAGTCAAGAGTTGAACAACTAGTACCATCAGAAAAGAAACTCAGCCCATCATCAGAATCACCACCAAAACTCAAGCTCAAGCCATTACCCAACACTTTGAAATACGCATTGTTGGGAGAAGAAAGCACTTTGTCAGTAATCATCTCTTCCTCCCTCAATGACGAATAAAAAGGTAAGTTGTTGGATATTTTAAAAGAACATAAAGGAGCATTAGGATAGACCATAACATACATAAAAGGTATAAACCTAGTGGATTGCATGTATTACATTCACCTTGATGAAAATGCTAAACCTACTAGGGAAATGCAACATCGGTTAAATCCTAACATGAAAGAGGTTGTTCGCACTGAAGTCCTTAAGCTATTAGACGCAGGTATCATTTACCGCATTTCTGACAGTTCATGGGTCAGTCCTGTGCAAGTTGTTCCTAAAAAGTCAGGAGTTACAGTAGTTATCAATGCTGATAATGAATTAGTATCCACTAGAGTAACTATAGGATGGCGTGTATGCATTGATTATAGAAAGTTGAATTTTGTCACATATAAAGACTATTTTCCTTTACCATTTATCGATCAAATGCTTGATAGATTAACAGGTCATAAGTTTTATTGCTTTTTAGATGGCTATTCAGGATATAATTAGATTCCCATAGCACTAAAAGATCAAGAGAAAACTACCTTCACTTGTACTTTTGGCACTTTTGCATATAGGAAAATGCCATTTGGATTATGTAATGCACCTGCTACATTTCAACGATGCATGTTGAGCATTTTTTCTGATATGGTTGAATGATTCCTTGAGGTTTTTATGGATGACTTTTCTATTTTTTTAGATTCATTTAATCAATGTTTACATCATCTAACACTAGTTCTGTAGAGATGTATCAAGAAGAATTTAGTCTTGAATTGGGAGAAATGCCATTTTATAGTTAAACAAGGTATCGTTCTCAGTCACATCATTTCAAGCAAAGGTATTGAGGTTGATAAAGCCAAGGTGGATCTCATTTCCAATCTTCCTCCACCTAAAACAGTCAGAGAAGTAAGATCTTTCCTTGGGTGTGCTGGTTTTTATAGACGTTTCATTAAAGATTTTAGCAAAGTTTCTAAACCCTTATGCAATTTACTTGCTAAGGATGTACCTTTTGTCTTTGTTGATTCATGTCTTGTGGCATTTGAAAAACTAAAGCAATTTTTGACATCATCACCCATCATTCAGTCCACAAATTAGAACTTATCATTTAAGCTTACGTGTGATGCATCTGACTATGCAGTAGAAGCAATATTAGGACAAAGAGTTGATCGAATTCCCCATGTGATTTACTATGCTAGTATGACATTGAATGATGCATAGTTGAATTATTCAACCACTGGAAAAGAAATGCTAGCAGTTGTGTTTGCATTAGAAAAATTCGATCTTATCTCATTGGTTGTAAAATAATTATATTTACAGATCATATTGCTCTTAAATATCTTCTCACAAAGAAAGATGTAAAAGCTAGACTAATTTGTTGGGTGCTACTTTTGTAGGAATTTGACTTAGAATTCAGAGACAAGAAAGGAATAGAAAATGTTGTGGCTGATTATCTTTCCCATTTCCATTTTGACACAACAATAGAATATTTACCTTTGAATGAGTCATTTCCAGATGAACAATTAATGAGTGTGGAAATAGTACCATGGTATGCTGATATAGTTAATTATCTTATTACAGGTCAACTTCCAGAGTATTGGACTAACAAGACAAAGCCAAATTCTTTGCAGAAATAAAGAATTTCTTTTGGGACGATCCTTATCTATTTACGTACTGTGCAGACCAAATTATTAGGTGATGTGTCACAAAGAATAAATTTCAGAATATCTTTTCTTTTTGCCATGAACAAGCTTGTGGAGGCCACTTCAGTGCTAAAAAAACAGCTACTAAAATTTTACAATATGGTTTCTATTGGCCAACTATATTTTGAGATGCTTACATCTTTTGTTCTTCATGTGCTAGGTGTCAATGAATGGGGAGCATTACACGAAATAATATGATGCCACTAAACCCAATTTTAGTGGTTGAAATTTTTGACGTATGGGGTATCGATTTCATGAGACCCTTTCCCTTATTTTTCGGCCATCAATACATATTGGTTGCTGTTGACTATATTTCGAAATGGGCAGAGGTAGTTCTGTGTAGGACCAACGATCATAAAGTGGTAATAGGGTTTTTGAAAAGCAATATTATTTCCCGCTTTGGATTCCCTCGAGCAATATTTAGTGATGGTGGTACCCACTTTTGCAATAAATCTTTCAAAGCACTTTTGACAAAGTACTCCATCACTCATAAAGTGGCGATCCCATATCACCCACAGACCAGCGGCCAAGTTGAGATCTCTAATCGAGAAATAAAGCATATTTTAGAAAAAAACAGTGAGGCCTAACAGAAAAGATTGGTCGTTACGGCTTGATGATGTATTATGGACATATAAGACGGCTTTTAAGACTCCAATTGGGATGTCACCCTACAGGCTAATGTATGGAAAAGCATGCCACCTACCTGTGGAACTCGAGCATCGTGCGTACTGGGCCATCAAGAAATTTAATTTTGACAAACAGCAAGCTGGCTCAGAAAGAAGATTACAGTTGGCAAAACTTGAAGAAATTCGAAATGAGGCGTACAAGAATGCCAAAATTTACAAGCAACGAATAAAAGTCTTTCACAACAAGCAAATTATGCGAAAATCTTTCACTCCAGGTCAGAAGGTGCTTCTATTCAATTCTCGCTTGCACCTATTCCCAGGTAAGTTACGCTCTCGATGGTCTGGCCCATTTATTGTTCACACTATTTTTCCACATGGGGCAATTGAAATTAAGGATCCAACGAATGGTGTCACTTTTAAAGTTAACGGTCAAAGATTAAAGCCATATCTCAAAAACCAATTACATGGAAAGGACAGCGAAATGAATTTGAGTAACCCACCTATTTAAATTAAGATTTTTCGTTTCGCTGATTTGATTATTTATTTTCTTTCTTTTTATTAATTCTTTTGCTGATTGAAATTATTTTTGTTTAAGTGTGTTTATTTAACCATTAAGTTTTTTCTTATCATTTTAATTATAAGACAGTTCCTCTTAAATATTCTTAGACAGTTTCTATGTATACAATCTCATCTCAGAGGTCAGATACGATTTTGTAAAACACATCATATCTGGCAGCTGCAACCACCAGAGTTAGTAGCCCGTGTTGAGAACTTAGAAAGAGATCTTACAGAAATTGAGAGAGGCATCTACAACACCCAATTGGAGCTTGAGGTAAATTCAATAAAAGGACGATTTTAATTTGTTTAGTGTGTTTTAATTTGTTTTCCTATTTGTGTGTTTTAGTTTACTTTGTGTGTTTAAGTTTGTAACCCCGGTCAAGTGGCGGATAACGGTACTCCATGACAATCAAGTCAGTTACTTCAGTTTTTCCACAATAACTGATATTCTGAGACGAAGGTATGGACAGAGACGAGATTTTAGAAAAGCTTCACAAACAATTCCCTTCGCTTCCTCAGAATGCCCTTCTTTTAATTTGTAAAGCCCGGTCTGAATGCATGCGATTGCTTATGAAGAATAACATCTCTGCTGACATCCGTTGGTTAATCGAGGCAAAAGTTCGCTTCGCAAGTGAGTTTCCTCCTAAATTTATTGCATACATGCCTGGTTGTGGTAAAAGAAATTATACGAGAAAACGACAAGCTCGATGACTTTCTGTTGCTTGTCATAAATGTGCCAGAATGATATGTAATAAAAAATCATGTTCTTTAGGAATGGTGTCTGATAACAGAGAAGATAAGATTCAATTCATTAGGGATGGCTTGAATAAGGAGTCATTGGATGATATCCTTTTGTCTCTTGAAACGCATCCCAGTGGATACGTCCAAAATGCAATACTCCAATTATAGCCATTATTTCAGAAAGAATGTGCAAACTATTGTCTCGGGAATCTGACTATAAAAGACCCTGTTTGTCAGTTTGTAAAAAAACTGGATGGAAAGCCTATCCTCGACCCATAGAGGGCGTTCAAGCCATTTCTGGATGAAAAACCAGAGAAAGATGTGAGCCATAATCACAACTATCTGTAAATATCCTTTTACCTCTCTATTCTTTTATTTCACTGTTATTTTACTATTTACATTATTATTTTTAATAATTTCATGTTTTTCTTTTTACTGTTTTCTTTTTTACTTTTGAGCCATGTGTCTTACACGTTAATTGACGCTGACATGATGCCTCATACACAGCTGTAACCAACTGTCACCAAGGTCTTTAAATACGATTTTCTTTTTACTGAGCACTCACAAGTTATTTTTTAGCAGTATCTTAATGACAGCTACTTCCAGTAAACAATTCAAGAACATTTTTGTGCTCTCTGGGTTTTATTATGACAAACATAAAGAGTTCATAGAGGCAGCCATAGATCTTGGTCTAAGAATAGCAGAGAGAAAATTGCCCTTGGTGTATGGAGGAGGTGACCGAGGGTTATCCAAAATGATCTCAAAAGCTGTTTTTGTCAGAGAGAGCCAAGTATTAGGTATCATCCCTCCAATTCTAAAACCTTTGGGTTGTTTGTCTCATTCTTCAACTGGAGAAGAGTTAGTTGTCTAAGGTATGCAAGAACGAATAACTGAAATGCTCAATCATACTAATGCTTTTATTTTCCTTCCAAGCAATCTTACAACTCTTGAGGCACTAATCACGTAGCATCTTGGGCCCATCTGAACATCCATCAGAAACCCATTGGTTTGTTAAATGTCAATAATTTTTATGATGGCTTTATCGTGTTTCTTAATCATGCAATAAAAAATTATTTCATTCCTTCCCCAGTGAAAAAAATCTTTATTTGTGCACACACTGCTAATGTGCTATTTGATCTGTTACAAGCTTATCAACCAGAGACAGATCCCAAGGCCATTGTATTGGAATGTTCAAATAATAAAGATAATAGTAGCCACAGTAAGAAGTGCAAAATAGATTTAACTCTCTGCTTGTAAATATTTTCTTCTGTGTCGCATTACTCAGTGATGTCTTCTAAACTCTACTTCGTTCCTTTCAAATATTAAGGACAATGTTTCGTTCTGGTTGTGGGGAGGGAATAGTTGACAATTATGGAATGTTGAACTAACCATGACTAACTTTTTTAGTAGAAAATAGATGAATATGGAGTGTAATGACTCTAGAAACGCATCTTCTTAGTAAAAAAAATCAAAACAAAAAAAATTTGTTTGTGTTTTTTTTTTTCTAACCTTACGTTTTTCTCCTTTATAAATATATATTTTCAAGTTTTTAAAGTCGAAGATAGCTAAATATGGAGTGTAATGACTCTAGAAATGCATCTTCTTTAAAAAAAAAAAGAAAAAAATTCATTTTTCTTTAATTTTTTTGCATGTATATTTTCTTTTTATGTTTAGAATAGGTTGGGGGAAAATAATTCCGTTAAAATATATATATATATATATATAATTTTTTTTTTGTGAGTCTTTTTATATTGGATAATATCATGACTTTCAAATTTTAGTATTTGTATTATCTTTGGTCTTGAGTGATGTTACACCATGTTTACTATTCTACATGTTGATGTTGGGGACAAATATTAGTTGCTTAAAGGAATGCACATGTCATAATAAATTTCAAATGAGTTTTTTAACCTATTAATTTTTCTTGGAGAGTAGCCCTTTTTGCCCATTCTTCATGTAGCTTAGCCGTTTATTATTTCACATATGATCTCTAGATTTTCGTTGAATCAACCTGTTAAAAAGAAAAAAAAATGCATGTGCGTGTTACTGCATCTAAATGCCCACCTAATTAGTAAATATGAAAGATTATTTAGAGTCTTAAAAGACGATGGAAGGTCATTTTTGACCCGTTTGAGTCTTTCTAGCCATCCTTATTATGTAATATCAATAGTTAGCCCTTTTGAGCCTTTTATTTAAAAAAAAAAAGCCTTTTCTTTATTAACTTATCATCTTGACCCACTCCAATTTGAAGTATTACCCGATATCATACAAGTTCCATCCACCTATTCATGTTTGAGAAAAATGATAAATAATTATTTTATTCAACGAAGTTGTGCTACATATAAAAAAAATTCAAAAAAAAGAAAAAAAAAGAAAAAAAAAGATATACAATAGCAATAAATAAGCAAAATGCATCTTCTAATTTTCAAAAGTTCTTGAATTTTTTCTCAATATTTTGTTTTCCTATTTCCCTTTCTTTGTTAGCCATGTCCCTAACCTACATTACGTCTTAATAAAAGTCCTTCTTAATTTTAGGGAACTATAGTCTGAAATAAAAGCTAGTCATATGGGCAATTAAGATGTAATGATGCATATAAAAAAAAAATGAATACATTGGATTAACTAATACTTTGTTTGAGATAGTATTATTTCTAAATTATAAGCATATTTTTTTATCTCGGTGAGAGTGTATGATATTTTTTTATTATTTTCTTTCAATTTACCATTCATTGTAGTGACAAAATTTTATTGGGATTAATTTCTTTGTGAGAGTGTCACTACAACTAGTAAGATTTTGGGATTGGATATGTCATTCTCGAAAGTGGCCTGATTACTATTGCTACAACAAAGTCTGCTGGACTGATGCATATGGATGGTTGATGTGGGTGTGATATTCCTTTAGACTGGAGATAATGCTTGTACTTTTATTTGATTGCTATCATTAATTTGATTGAATAAACACGTGTGTTTTAAAAAAAATTTTAAATTTTATCTTCGCTTTACTTGCTAGGGACTAATAATAAGCTGGTTGAGGGGTGTGTTGAGTGTTAGAAAGTGTATATTTATAAAGGAAAAAATTGTCATTTTACACTTTCAGTCTCACTAATATTGCTACTTTTATTTATTTAAGTATTTTTATTATTTAAATATTTGTATTTTATTATAATTATATATTTTATGTATTTTAGGGGCATCACGATCGTTTAACAATGAACGAGTGATCAGACAGTAAAACGGACATCATATTTGGACTCAGGACGGTCGAAAACTTTAAGAAAAGCATTAAAGGAAAAAAGTCACCGTTCACACATAAGATACTGTTCATACATACAGTACTGTTCACGATACGTACGGTATTGTTCACGATACTATTCACTAATATTGCTACTTTTATTTATTTAAGTATTTTTATTGTTTAAATATTTATATTTTATTATAATTATATATTTTATGTATTTTAGGGACATCACGATCGTTTCATAATGAACGAGTGATCAGATAGCAAAACGGACATCATATTTGGACTCAGGACGGTTGAAAACTTTAAGAGAAGCATTAAAGGAAAAAAGTCACCGTTCACACATAAGATATTGTTCATACGTACGGCACTGTTCACGATACTGTTCATAGTACTGTTCACGACACTGTTCATATATACGGACTGATGATGTGGCAACTACCTATGACGTGGCAGTATCTGATTGGACGAATTATGTGGTATTCACTGCTTATGCGTTGACCGATGACGTGGCATCTACCAATGATGTGCCACGATCTTATTGGGCTAAATTTCTTATGTACTGTGGATCGATAACGTGGTAGCATCTCAGTGAAGCAAAAATCATGTGTACAGTACATGCGCATACATGGGATTATTTACTATTCAAACGGCGTTATTGTGCAAATAGTATTACTGTGTAAATATCGGCGTTACTGTGTAACTAACGGTATTACTTTGCAACTAGCGGTCGTTACTATTCAAACATTGACTGTTGACTGTTGACTTATGACGTGGTGCAATCCTGAGCATCCAAACTGTTTTTAATCTGATGGTCACGATTCACTCAATGTATCTATAAAAAGGGGGCTCTCCCCCCTAATTTGATAACCCTTAATTCATTTTTAAGCTTAGATTTCTGAAATTTCTTCTCTATCTTCTAGTTTCTTTGTATTTTAGTAAAATTTCTTTTTTATCCCTAATTAAAATATGAGTGGCTAATTTACTTTTAAGTTTGGGTTGAAGGTGAAGTCTCAACATGTCCCATGGGCTTAATTTAGTGAATTTACTTTCTCTTTCCCTTTAATATTTGTGGTTATTTTGACTTTTCGTCGACAAATAATAATAGTTTTTTCTAGATACCGCCCTGGTTAAACCGGCACCCTAGAACAAGGTTATTATTATTTGGCACGGTAAGCCCTTAGCACCATATTTATTTGAGCGTGGTTCATGAAGTGTGGAATCCCCCCTTATGATTTAATTGGCATTAATATGGAATATTTAGCCCATGGAACATGTTGATGCATATCCGGATACCCAAGTGCTTTATGATTACAGTTGCAATTTTTATTATTCCCGCCATTTTAATTCACAATTTAGGAAAATCTACCATAATTTAATTGCTCACTTAGAAAATTAATTTTGCATGTAATTAAAATCAACCTCCTCGTGGGATCGACACTCGTCACCATTAATCTATTCTACAATAGATTCGTACACTTGCGAGTTCAATAAAATTTACACAATAAAGTACGTGAATGCCAAGAATACAGCTTTTTTTTTTCAAAAAAATTGAACATTTGATTAATTTTTGACAAAAGTGTATGAGGTTCTGCATATAAATCCTAACGAATATAATATAACGATGAAGACAACTTTGAGGTCTAGTAACACCATTTATTGTGCATGTTCACTACCTATGGACATATTTAATGATGAAATAGTTAAGGTTGTACTACACATGGCGTCTAATGTGATCAATTATAGATGCATCCCTATATTTGTCACCACATCTCCTCGAGTTTCAGTAAAAGATCTTGAGTCACTTGTAGAAACTGAAACTTCATTTAGAGCAAATAACTCTTTTCCTGATATTGAAGAAGAGGTGGTATCGCCACCGTTAGAGCGACATTATTCTCTATACCACAACAATGATTTTTGCACAATGATTGTCTTGTTGATGACACCACCAATACAAAAGTTGATAATGCTTTTTTGGAGCCATATAATAGCATGCACGGGGTGAACTCCAATAGTGAATTTAATGATGAGGGCATTAGTCATTCTGATATTCCTATTAATAATGAGGATAAGCATCAGTATGATATTCCTACTAATAACAGTGAAAACTAACATATTCTTCCAATCCCTCATTCTAGAAGGAGGACAATAGTTGATCCCTTTGTAAATCTTACTTCAGTTTTGCCTTCAAATCTAGTTGCTCCAAATTTAATCAAAAATTATAATTCAGTGGTATTGATGTGGGCATGTTGTTTGCCAAAAAGAATGAGTTAATATTAGAATTACGCAAAGTTGTCTTGCATGATAAGTTTGATTTCAAGATTGCACGGCCTACAATAACACATTTTGAGGCTCATTATTCTTTAGAATCATGTAAATGGCGTATTTAAGCAACGAGAGCTTCAGATAAGCAAAATATTCCTTGGGTTGTGAAAAGAGTTGACAATATACACATTTGCTCTAATGACGTATTGCCTAGTGGTGTCCGTTAAGTACAGAGTCGAGTTGTTGGTCATCTTATTACAGATAAATTTATCCAAGATAAACGAATATACACTTCTAATGATATTAGAGCAGGCATGCAGTAGGAATACGATGTCCAATTAACACATCAGCAGGCCTATTGGGTTAAAGAAATTAGTCTTGAAATAGTACGAGGGAACCCTGCAGAGTCATACAACTTACTTCCTAAATACTCTTATGTCTTAACCAAAATCAATGAGGGTATAATTACTCACCTCAAGGTAGATGGAAATAATAATTTTTCATACTACTTTATAGTACTTGGATCTTTAATCAAGGGTTTCATGCAGTATATCAAGCCTGTGATTGCAGTAGATGACACTCATCTAAAGGGGCTATATCGCGGAAGCATGTTCGTGGCAACATGTCCGGATGGTAATAATCAATTATATTCATTAGCCATTGGGGTCTTGGATTCCGAAAATAATGAGGTTTGGGAATGGTTTATGACAAAGTTACATGGAGTAATTGGCGATAAGTCAGAATTAGTAATTATCTCTGATTGATGCACTGTCATAAGGAGAGCCATTTTAAAAGTATGTTGTACTGCAGCTCATGGTATATGCTTCTACCATGTCAAAGGTAATATTAAGTCAAAATTCTGGATGTCCAAAGCTCTTTGGGATGAATTTAAACCTGTCTTTATTAATGCAACAAAAGCATATAAACATGAAGAATTCAAAAAATAGCTTGGAGGATTGTGGATGCCCTACTCGGGTGCGACTAATTACTTAGAAATGATGTGGGTGCATGTAATTGGGCAAGGTCTGAGTTTGAAGGTAGGAGGTATAGTATACTTACTACTAATATCGCAAAAAGTGTGAATTCATTTATGAGGAAACCCCACAAATTTCCTATCACTTATTTTATTGATCACTTTAGATAAACTATGCAGTAATAGTTTTATGATAGAAAAAACATTGCTGAATCGATGAGTACTCATCTAATGATATGGGCTGATGAGATAGTGGCTGAGAGAAAAATTTTAGCCAAAAGAATGACTGTCCGTCCTGTGTCTCAGCATCGATTTTATGTTTTAGGTGATGGTATTGAGGAAGGGATAGTTGACATAAATAATAAGGCATGCTCCTTTAGAGTATTCCAACTCGATCAACTTGTCTGTGCACATGCAATTGCAGCTTGTCTGACAATTCGAGTGGATTACGAAAGGCTTTGCTCGGATTTTTACTCCAAGGAATCATTGGTCATGGCATATGCACAATTAGTGGAGCCGGTTAACGACATGGTAGACTGGGAAGTTCCACTAGAAATTCAAAAAATAAAGGTTAACCCGCCACTCGAAACACCACCACCTGGTCGTTGTCTAGAGCTTAGAATACCTTTTATTGGTGAGGATGTAAACCAGAGGACTGTGAAATACTAGCGGTGTCATTAACCATGTCATAATCACAAGAGATGTAAGAACCCAATTGCTTTAAATAAAAAATAGTTGTGTTGTTGCAATCAATTATGAATTTTAAACTATTATTTTTTGTTTGATGTATGATTATATATAATCAACTATTTTATTTTGCGTATAAATTATATAGGATATTATTTTGATTTCTCCATTTTATCTGATAAACAATACAAAATTAAATTGTTATATTAAATAATTATTTGAGAATAAATTCACAACTTTAAAAATAATAAAATTAAAAACGTAATATAAATAAATAATAGAATAAAAATAAAAATTTTTTGAGCAAAAAATATCACACCAGGAGGCACCGGCAGCCGCAAGTTACGTGTGACACAATTTAAAATAAAATAGATCATCATTAACCGCAAGATTTAAATAAAATGATATAACAAAAAATGATATAAATACCCATACATCATTGTTTATACAACTATTATAACTTATAGTCTAATATAGTCATTAAATATATCCATAGCAATTTTCTTTCTAAAGTACTGCATGTGACTACTATCAAAATCAAATTTGAGTTTGAACATTAAATACATCACAAACACCAACACAAAAATGCCGCAATCACCAATTCCAGCCTCTTGTTATGGCACGTCTTTTACTATCCTAACTTTCCAAGAATCAATAGTCTACAACTCATGTCGGATGTTGTAAAATCCAACATCTTCTAGCCATTGAAGGAAAATGACTTTAAGTGGCTGAAATTGAGTTAATTATGTTTTCTCGTTGCGAAATGCAACCAATGAGTCATAAATCCACACCCTCTTCTTGTAAAGATCCGCTTTGGCTAATACCCAATGATCACCGTCAATATTCACAAAAATTAATACCTGCATATAAGAAATATTGTGAATTTTTATGTTTGGTTTATCTAAAATATTTTAAAAAAAGAAACCTCGTTGGATTATGTAGCAATACTTACCACATCGATGTCTATGAACCGCTTCGATATTATATTTTTATGGCCATCAAAATAGGTATTGAAGTTGCTACTATACTGTAATGAATGGACATTGCAGTCACCATTGTTCCACAATTGTCCCAAGAACACCTAGTACATATATTAAGCAATTAGTGAGACTCCGAGATATTATAAGTAACCAAATGTAATGTTATTGATTATTAATTTTCTATTAACTCATTACCCAAAAAAATATGTCTGTATACCTGACACGCTAAGGTAATGCATTCAGATACTGTTGTTGCTCCTTGCTGATCAAGCAGAAATACACATGAATAAGCTGTGGAAAAATGAAAATATGTTAATAGAAGAATTGAGTATAATACAAAAGAAAAATCAACAATGCATCATTAACAAACAAAAAAATATAACAACAATACTTACTTCATCGTCAAGCCATCCCATTGAAGCATTTCTCATAAATACATCAAAGAACATGTGTAACTGTTAGATGGTGGGGTGTACTGTAATTTTGCCAGTAAACCATCAATCAAACTCCCCAAAAAAGGATCATCGAAGCCTCTAAGCGAATTTATGTCCACACTTGATCTTTCATCGATCTCATGCTCCATTATTTTAAGCGTCGTATGTGGTCTGACGTTTTTTTATTTTCTTAACAGAAGGAATCAAAAAAGGACTGTTAAAGACATATAATGGTCTGTACGGACGTCCAAACTTGCTTACCCCAGGAAGTGCTTCTGTGATAATCTGTACACCGTCACCATTTACATCCCCAAAGAAACTATATAATGACATAAGGGTGTGATCATTATAATTGCGAATATCAGTGTATGGTTCATGGTCGTCCGGCGGCTGTCAATTTACCAACATGAACACTTAAGAGTACTATATCATATTTAAAATTCAAATAACACACAGTTGTTTGTAATAAGAATGGCTGATCGTGTACGACTGTCCAATTAGATAATCACTGTATGAGCACCTTGAGGAACCCTCACTGAAAAAAGCCTTAAATTTCATAACTGCTTCTCTATACAGCTGTTATTCTCTTCGCTCAACCTGAAACGTTTCTTTATACAGCTGTTATTCTCTTCACTTAGCCTGAAATGCTTCTCTATACAACTGTTGTTCTGTTCGCTCAGCCTGAAAATTTAATCTTAGTTGATCGAGAGTACGATCAATCATGTCCATCCATTTAATGACATAATCATAACAGAATTTTGTTCTCTCTCATTACCATGAAATAAAATAATAATGACAGAGTACTTAAATCAATTATAAATTAGGAAATAAATTAATCTTTTAAATTAGAAAGTTACCTCTGAATACTGGGTGTCATTAAAATTATGGACAAATTCATCATATTTGGCCGCATCATTCTCATCCTCAAAGGGGATCTGTTCATTTTGTTTTAGTCTTATGGCATCGTAAGACTCCTCTTCTGTCCCTATAACGCATGACACGTTGATTGAAAGCTAATGCTGCATAAAGTAACATTAAACATAAGTCATGAGTGAGTTAGAAAAATTCGAGTTTTCATTGTTTTTCAAATGTGCTAAGAGGGATCAAGTAAGGATACCTACATTACGGACCCAATTAGGAATATATGGTACGTAATCTTGAATGCTCAACAAATATTGTGAGGCTATTTCCTTTACATATGGTTTAAGAGTTTGTAAAATATTTCCCTCCTATAAATAATACGATATTTTAAGTTAGTAAGAATCTCTGATATATTTGTCTAATGAAAAGTAATTATCATTGAAATAATCTAATATATTATTTACAAGGCAAGAGTTGTCATTGAAATGTGAATATACTTCGGCATAATTTATCATAGAATAAGCCTTTGGCCTCCACTGCACGATGCGAGGAGTCATCCACTTTATTTAAACCACCAACTCCTCAGGCAATCCTCTAATACATTCATAAATTCATGCCTATAACAATCAAAGATATAAAGCATCATTAGTTTTAACAAATTAAGTAATAAAAAATCTATTAACATTCATTTCTCTATACCTGTACTCTAGATGTAAAGCTGTAAATATTATATTTTTCAATTGTATACTTTGATTTTTCCACATGCTCAATCCTAAATTTGGTAGTTTTTCCATTCAATACATTGTTGAGACCCTCATATATTATTTTTCAAGACAAACGCCCCCACAGATGATTTCAAAAATGATCTATGTCGCCTACCTCATTAAGCCACGAGAAATTAATTTGACATTGCTCTTTCCTGCCATTCAGTACTCTATCCGCAAAGTAAAACAATGCAATCTTTAGCGCATCAATGTCATCTATAACCTTAAAATCTAAGTCCATAAATATTGTGTCGAATTATCCAAGAGTTATCCTACGAAATAAACCATTGAAATACTTGTTAAGTAATCAATGCAGTGTTTTTTTATTTTTCAACGCGACATCATTACCATAGGAAAGACCCGTCACTAAGTACCACTCTCCAATTGATAAACAAATCAATTCCTCACCAATTTAAAACCATAATTCATTTTTCTCGTCACTTTCTTCATGGGCAACTTGCTTAAGCAACCAGTTATGGACAATTACATCACTAAAAAGATACTTACGGCACTCTAAAAAATGCTCAAATATATCATTCTTGAACAATTTCAACTATCGTTTTGTTAATTTTTCTCAGATTACCCCTATAACTACATCTAATTTGCACATGCTTGTTATACGGTCAGGGAAGTGTGAGCCATAAAGTATCTTCATCATGCTCGATTCTTTTGCCGGTCTGGGTGGATTATACTTTGCTAACTTTGATTTCTCCATTTATCTGATAAACAATATAAAATTAAATTGTTATATTAAATAATTATTTGAGAAAAATTTCACAACTTTAAAAATAATAAAATAAAAAACGTAATGTAAATAAATAATAAAATAAAAATAAAAATTTTTGGTGCAAAAAATATCGCACCAGGAGGTACCAACACCCTCGGGCTGCAAGCGACACGATCGCGGGATGCATGCCAAAGGCCACGCCTATCGCACGCGGGTGCGCTCAACAGCCCGCACCTGTCACACACAGGTGTGCTCGACAGGCCCGAGCATCGTACCAGGAGCGTGCTTGTGCATGCGAGCTGCGTGCGACACATGTCTAATTTTTTCTCGTTTTTCACTTCAACAACCAAAAAATACACACACCTCACCCATCACACCTTCATTATGCAAAAGCTTAACATTAATTTTCTAAGAGAAATTTTGTCAAATACCTAATATGCGATATTTTATAACACATCATTCTCACTAGATTTCATTTCATTATATAACTTTAACAACCTATATCTAAAGTTTAATTTTATTATACAATTTTAAAATATATAATGATTAAAATCTCAATCAAATTTACTTAAATCATTAAGAAATTTTTTAAAATTTATTTACCTAGGGTTTGGGTTGTTTCAAAGTTTCTAAATTTGTTTTGGAGATAGGTAGCTTGAGGTGGAGTAGCCGTTGATGTTGTCTTGCCATCGTCGTCGCTAGTTACAGATTGCCAGCACGTTTCAAAAGTTAGGGTTAACTTTGTGGCTAGAGAGAATTTGTGGTGAGAAAATGAAAAGGGTAGTTTAGGTCAAAATTTTATTTTTTGGCTAATTATGATAGAAAAAATTACAAAGGTTAACTTTGAAAAATATAAAATATTTTTTATTATTTTTGTAAATTTCCCTAAAAGTACATGCCTCAAATTAAACTAAAACAATTCAACCATTCTATGTGTAGTTACCATGGAGGCTTGAAATTAAGGTTGGGTAAAAAAATCGAGATCTAAAAAATATCGAATTGAATAAGAAGATCCGTTTGGGTTCAAATCGATTTTAATTTTTATAAATATTTTAATATCCTATTTATAAGAAAAAAATTGAAAAATCTAGTTGGATTTCAATTCTCTTGATTGAATCGAATAACCGAATCGAAGAACTGAAATATTTTTATAATTTTACCAAAATATGAAATGTGTTATATGTTAATTGACTATATAAAATAATTACAATAAAACTGCTCACACATTATTTTTATTTTTATTTTGTGTTGTAACTATTATTATTTTTATTTTTTTGGTACAACTTTATGTTTATATAGATGGAATATTGGAGTCTAAATTTATATTCTTAAATTTTAATATTTTATATTTTCTTAGTAGTAATTAGTAACACAGTATTGATAAATGTGTTTTAAATATTTTATACTTATTATTAATATTTGTAATAAAACTATGATGAATTGATTGCTAAAAAAAAAATTCTATTAATGTGCCCAACGGACTAAAAATTTTGGATTTAAAATAAACTTACTAGGCACAAAACTAAACCGAACCGAACCAAATAAATCAATTTATGTTCGATTTTTTTATATTCAATTCTTTTTATAATATATTCAATTTTATTAGCTTATGTTCAATATCAATTCGATCCAAACCGAACGAGACCAAACGATAACCACCCTTACTTGAAACTCAAAAATCCAAACATACCAGCCAAAATTGAGGTTGTTCAACTTAACTTTTCAATGATTATCCCCAATTAATGAGTACCTGTCACTGCCACGTCACTTGTAAGGTGAATTAGGAAATACAAAGAAAAACTTGATATATCTATTTAAAAAAAAAAATTCTAAACCAATTACCGGCAGTACTTTTTCGGACCAAGGGGCATTCTGACCGACCCCGCATCCAAAACCAAAAATATTGACAATGGGTTTCGTTATCCAAAACCAAAGAAACACAAACAGAGTGACATTTGAACCGCCAGAACTCTCCTACTTTGGTCTAAATCTCCATGCAAATACATTACACAGGTACTCTTATCTCTATCTAGCTAATATCTTTACTCTCTAGTTGCCACATGAGTCTCCCTGAGAACTGAAAAATCCAAAAACCATTGACAATGGCATTAGTTTCATCAACGGACTTTGTTCCTCGTAATCTCATCATATTTACTAGTCAGCATCAGCAACTGAAACCCACTACTTCACATTCAGTTCAAAGTACAGCAGTAAGTTGCATAAACCCTAAGTTTAATGAAAGGGGCAGGGTTTCATCGTCAGCTGAAACAAGACCCAACACCGATTTGTTATCTTTCGATGTCAAAGAGACCCTGTTCATGAAACTTATCAAAAAGTCCTTCAGGGCAGGCAAGTTTGATGAGTCACTTTATTTTATTGAGTCTATGGTCGCCAATGGTTGGAAGCCGGATGTTGTCATGTGTACAAAGCTCATTAAGAAGTTCTTTCAAGAAAGAAAGAGTAATAAAGCTGTGAGGGTCATGGAAATTTTGGAGAAATATGGTGAGCCCGATGTGTTTGCTTATAATGCATTGATTAGTGGGTTTTGTAAGGCTAATCAGATTGAACTTGCTAATAAAGTGCTTGATAGGTTAAGAAGTAGAGGCTTTTCGCCGGATGTTGTTACCTATAATATTATGATTGGAAGTCTTTGCAGTAGAGGAAAGATTGAGTCGGCTTTCAATGTTTTTGATCAATTACTGAGAGATAATTGCAAGCCAACTGTGATTACCTACACGATTTTGATACAAGCTACCATGCTTGAAGGTCAGACTGATAAAGCTATGAAGCTCCTGGATGAGATGTTATCGAGAGGGCTTATACCAGACATGTTTACTAACAATGCCATTATTAGGGGAATGTGCAAGAAGGGAATGGTGGGTCAAGCTTTCCAGTTTGTTAGAAGTTTAGAATCTAGAGGTTGTCAGCCAGATGTGATATCTTTTAATATGCTGTTCCGAACACTTTTGAATATGGGGAAATGGGAGGAAGGAGAAAAGCTAATGACCGAGATGATTTCTCGAGGCGTTGAGCCTAATGTTGTTACTCATAGCATCTTAATTAGTTCACTCTGTCGTGATGGCAAAACTGAGGATGCTGTGGATGTACTGATGGCTGCAAAGGAAAAGGGATTAACACCGGATGCTTATAGTTATGATCCATTAATTTCAGCATATTGCAAAGATGGGAGATTGGATTTGGCAATTGAATTCTTGGATTATATGATCTCTGATGGTTGCTTGCCAGATATAGTAAACTACAACACAATTCTGGCCACTTTCTGTAAAAATGGAAATGCTGATCAGGCCTTAGAAATATTTGAGAAGTTGAGTGATGTGGGTTGTCCTCCCAATGTGAGTTCTTACAACACAATGTTCAGTGCACTATGGAGTTCTGGGGATAAGATTAGGGCTTTGGGCATGATATCAGAGATGTTAAGCAAAGGGATCGAACCTGATGAGATTACATACAATTCACTTATATCATGTTTATGCAGAGATGGAATGGTAGATGAAGCTGTTGGGATGTTGGTAGACATGGAAAGCACTAGGTTCCGCCCGACGGTTGTAAGTTACAATATAATTATTCTAGGATTTTGTAAAACACGTAGAATCAATGAAGCCATTGAAGTATTAGCAGCAATGATTGAGAAAGGATGCAAGCCAAATGAAACGACCTATGTATTGTTAGTTGAAGGGATTGGTTATGGAGGATGGCGAGCTGAAGCTATGGAGTTGGCTAACTCACTTGTTAGTACACATGCTATATCTAGAGATACTTTTAAACGGTTGAACAAGACCTTTCCTTTACTTGATGTATACAAGGAAATCTCTCATTCAGCTACCAAGTACTAACTTCCTTTGGTCTATCTTCTGCTGGAATTGATCGCTTTTGACTGTTTTGTGTTCAAGTTTCTACACTCCGTGCTTGAAATTCAAGCCAAAAAAGGTATTGATGAGGAAGAAAGAAAGAAGGGAAAGAAAGTTTTATCGATCAATATAGGATTTTTTTCTGTCTATAGTCCACAACAATGCAGTCCAAGGATTTTTTGTAGTATCACGCGAAGGCTGAATGATGAGTTTCAATTACGTTACAATGAACTTTAAGCAACTTAATGAAAGCATATAATGGCTCAGAGAGTTGGAAATAGGAAATACCACGTTTGCCAGAAGAGGCTTGAGCTTAATACATCACAAGAGCAATACTGTATGTTTTAGTTTTTTTGACTGAAACAATGTATGTATCAGGCTTCTACATTTGCTTTGAATGTAATTTGTCCTGGAATGATACTAAAAAGCATGCAAAAACTGAGAAATTGAAAATCTCGGTAAAAGCTGAAAGAGTTTACAATTCTTGCCTCTGTTTTAACTCCATTTTTTGGCACTTAACTATTTCGTGAATTCAATTGTTCAAAAATGATTTGTTGAGAACCTTTCTTTGAGTAAAATTTTTCAAATGGGATTGAAGTGCATAAAAAGGCTTGTATTTGGTAAAACATGTGTATACATAATTTGCCTTTACCGCATAGTTTGATTCTGGGCGGTGCATTTTGTGCCCTATCAGAACTTTGATTTTCTCTTCATTCTAAATTGTAGTATGACAACTTTTGGATAATTTACTGTAAAGAGTCTATATACACTGAAAAGATGATGCATAAACTAACCGGGAAAAGATTTATGTTTGGGGTTTACACAAACTCATAATTGCCGTGGCAGGTTTGCAACCTGATAATACGATAGGACAAAAGAACCAAGTAAGAACTCTTAACCACTGGATAAAAATTATCACTAGTATGACAATAGATGGACAACAAAATTGCAAATGAAAAACATAGTTTAGCCCGTAAATGAAGAGCATAAAATACATGTATAAAAATTTGAGATCTGCAAAAACAAGCAGCATCAAGTTGATGCTGCACTACGGGAAGACTGCATAACTCTATTATGCTACCCTTGTGGCTTCCAGGCAATAATGTGTCAATATATCCCAACAAAATTCCCTAGCATGAGAACAGCTATCCAGAAAAATGAGGAAAATGCTTACTGTCTACTGGAATGTGATGCTTCGCATTGCTTATGGATAAAAGCAGCTAGCATAGTATTACAGATCATAAAACGATAAGCCGGTAGGAATTATGGGATTATCTATATTTGGTGATGGAACAACTGTGAATACAAATAGAAGAATAGACAGTCAGGAGAAAAGACCTTACAAAAATGTATTTTCTGCACGTCTTTCAGCTAAAACTTAGTCTAACTCCAAAAAGGCAGTAAATAAGATCAAGTTTGCATAAACACCATTTCAAGCCAACAAGGTACTCCCTTCTTTAAAAACTTTCCATTCTATCAACTTTTGGCACAGCTCGTAAGCTTCTTCTGTCATTCCAGCATCAGCTAACCTTTTAACCATAGTGGAAAGCACAACGTCATCTGGCTTGTATCGGCTTGAAATCATCAATTCTAGAACTTTTATTGCCATATCTACTTTCTTACTTTTACACAGTCCATGAATGACCAATCTATAAGCACTATTTCTCATTTTGTTTCCTCTTTTACCAATTTCCTTCAACAGCTCCACTGCTTCCTCAACTTGATCTGCCCGGCAAAACCCCCAAATCAAAGTGCGATGAGTAATATCATCAGGGGAAATCCCATTTTCCATCATTTGACCATACAATACCATAGCTTTATCCATACAACCCTTTTTGGCCAATCCATCTATCAAAGTATTATAAGTGATCAAACAAGGGGAACAACTACTTCCATTAAGTAAGTGAAGTAATTGAAGGGCCTCATCCAACATTCCCTCTTTACAAAGAGCACCTAATACAGTATTATAAGTTACAATGTCAGGCTGACAATTTTTGGAAACCATTTGATTAAAAGAGTTGATGGCACGATCCACAAGCCCATATTTACACAGACCATTGATCAAAATATTATAGGTAAACACTGTCGGAGTATGAGAAGTTTCGCTCATGACATCAAGGATCTTATCTACTGCATCCCAACATCCACGGCTACCAAGAGAATGGAGAAGTGTGTTGTAAGTTATGGAATTTGGCTCCATTCCACGAGATAATAAATTATTTATGACCAAAACTGCATCATCATACTTCCCTTGCTTACAACTAAAATTAACCAACAAATTGAAGGTAACAATATCAGGACTACAACCCTCAATTGCCATATCATCTAGTACTTCAATAGCACGGGCAATACCACATTGCTTGCAGACTTGCTCAATAAGAATAGTGTAGGTAATCAGATAAGGTGGGCAACCCTTTCTCAATTGGTCCTTCCAAAATCCAATAGCCTGCTTAAATTTGCCATTGTCAAACATGGTTCGGAGTATTGTGTTATACGTAATTACATCAGGTTCGCAACCACTGAGGCTCATTTCATCCAAGAGAGCAATGGCGGATCTTATCTGTCCTCTCTTGCACAGGCCACCAACCATCATGTTGTAGGTAATTGTATCTGGAACCCCACCAGACATGACCATGATTTGAAGGACTTTCGAAGCTTTCTCTATCCTATCTATCCTGATAAGGCCTCGAATTAAGTTTATGCAAAAACGGAAGTCAGGAATTTGATTACGACGAGCCATTATATCAATCAACTTTGATGCATCAGTTAGCTTCCCCCTGGAGCAGAAATTTTGGAGAATTTTATTGTTAGTCTTCTCATTGTTTTCAACAAAGGGTCCATCTGAAGATGAAAACAAAGGATTATGAGATTTTTTGGTAGCCATCAGCCCTCTCAATTTTTTATTAACAGCCAATACATGACTTTCTGAGCTCCATTCATCTGGGTCAACTTCATTGACTCTGTCAATGCAAACATTTCCAGGCAACTCGCTGCACTTTAAGGACACATTTCTTCCTCCAGCAAGATCTCTCATTTGGGAATAACATTGAGTTCTGTGATTATTCTCAACTCCATGTTGCAGGCTGACTTGTCTTGAACACCACTGCAGATTAAGCAAACAATGAAGTTCAAGTATATAAGTCGGCGGAACAACTGTGTAGCTCATTTCTGGGCTTCTCTTTCAATCTAATCTCACAATCACAGCTATAATTTTCCTCAGAAATAAAAAGGACAAGTGTTTATGTTTTCATTTCCTTGTAACACTCAAAATATTAAGCAATAGCTCTTCAGCTTTCTCTAATTTTTTGATTGAGAACAAGCCATAAACCTGCAAAAGTTCAAACTGCCAAAATCAAACCCAGGAAACTTCAGCAATCGGTCATAATAAAACAACATCATGTTACACAGCTACAAGAACCAGGATGATCAAAATACCTACGAAACAAAACAAAACAAATTGCAGTGGATTATTAAAGGAAAAATCACATATGAACAAGCACAATCACTCAGATAAATTATAATGATCAATTTGTAACATATTCAAACTACATATCCACTCCCAAAATGCAACAAATTCAAATTCCCTGTTCAAGAAAATAAAACACACAGCTTTATCCAATTCATATTTAACCTGAATGAATTAAAATAATTTTGTCACCAAAACATCAAAATTCAAGAACCCCGTTTTGAATAACCATGGGAATTCAAAGGCTATCGATTCTACATACATAAACATTTCTGCCAGAGCTTAAAATGACTGAATGAAAATAAGAAAATAACATGCAGACCCAAATGAATTATCAAAAAATGAAATTAAAGGACTAAAGGTAAATAAGATTACCGAATCATAAAGCACAGTAGTTGGGTTGCATTAAATTTGTTGTATATCACTCAAAAGCGGTTTATTTTTTCTTGTTCACCTGCAGGGTTTATATGTGACGTCGAAACCTAGTGTTTCCGAGCGAATTGCATCGGATAAACTCTGTTTCTCCCCCAAACACCTAAAACATACCGCAAACAATTAAAATCTTTAACTTTACTTATATATACTTAAAAAATAAAAATATATATATATAAAAACAACTTCAAATAAAATCCTAATAAAATCTCAACTTAATTAACTAACTTATTTTATTTTTTCACTCAACTGAATACTTAACAGACTTTATACTTAATTTTTTCAAAAAAATAATTTAATTATTACTCAATTTATTTAATAAAATTATTTTATTTTTACTCAACTCATTCAATTTACCTACACTTTTAAACGTTCAAATTATTCAACTCTCTTACTTTACTTCTTATTCAATTAAATACTTACTTACCAGACTTTATACTCAACTTCTTTAAAAAATAACATAAATATTACTGAATTTATTTATAAATATTACTTGACTTAATCTTAATTCATTCAACTTATCTTAAAGATAACAATAGGGTGGAGAGGCCTACCTCATTCCTCACCCAATTAAAATTTTTATTTTCACTCTCTACCTCATTCCTTAATAAATTTAGTGAGGTGGGAATAGAAAATTTCAACGTGAAGAATGAGTTTCATATCCCTACCTTATTTTTTATTTTATAATAGATATACATACATAATTTTCATAAAATAAAAATTAAAAACTTGAATAAAATTGTTATCATATTATAAAATACTTAAATTATTTTAAAAAAATCTCTAAATGTTTAAAATAATATTTTAAAATTATATCAAAATTGAAAAATATTCAATGATAGTAATTCTTAAGAGAGAAAAGAAAATGTAATAATATTTTAAATTGAATAAAAATTATATTATAGAATTTTCTTTAAGTTATAGTTTATTTATATAAAGTAAAAATAAAAAATTTATTAACTAATATTATAATTGATAAAATGAAAATTAGAAAAAACATTTAAAGATATTGGGATTGGTGTGGGGATGGAATAAGGATTACAAAACTAAACCTTATCCTATTAAGAATTTAAGAATTATTTTTTCTTATTCCCTATTCTATTCCCTAAAAATTATTTAAAATTCATCGCATATGAAGTGAGACCCCGTGACATTCCAAATCCATGGAGAATTTTGTCATCACTAACATACCTACTCGACTTTTTATTCGATTTATTTATTTTTTTTACTTCTTACTCGACTGAATTCTCAACTTATCCGATTTCATACTCGACTAAATACTCGACTTACTTATCTTCTTCACTTCTTACTCAACCAAATTATCAACTTATCTGACTTCATACTCGACTTCTTCATACACTAATTTTTCAATCGTTCATAATTTAAATAGAGTTTAAATCCATACATTCTATATAATAGTGTGTATTCAAATACAAAATAAATAATGTACTATTAAAATTCATAAATCATTAGCAATTACACTTGTAATCAAATCAAATCAAATTCAAAATATATTTATTTTTTGTATTTTATATATATTTCATTTACACTTGATAATGCATCTTTTTAACAATTTATTTTTATTAAAAATATTATATTAGAGGTAAGAAATAAAATAGAAAAAAGAGAAGGAAACAGATAAAGAGGGAAATGATGAAAAGACAAAGAATAAAAGAGAAATGTAAGGATTTATGGGATTTTAAGGTATTTTTTATTTTTTCTATCTTCATGAAGTATATATACGTAATTCGGTATAAGTTTAGTATTTAAGGGTAAATTTGGGATATTAAAATTTAAAAAAAAAAACAGGGTTTCCGGGGTCAGCAACTATAAAATTACAATTGATCCCTTAATAAAAAGGTAATTTACATTCCACTGGAACTAGTTTTGTTGTCCATGCATTTAAGTCCTTTCTTGTTAAGAACTACGAAACGACATCAGTAAATCCTTCGTCTCTTTCCCTACTCTCAACAAGCTCGTTTCTCTATTTCATTTCATCACGCCAGGTACTTTCTGCTTTCTGCGGTTCGTTCGCTTGATGAAATCTAAAATGGCAAAATCGTAATTCACTTCTTATTAATTTTAACTTAATTTAATAACTGCTTTAACGTAACACACCATTTCATAAATTCATGAGTCATTGTTTCATCTCTGGCTATGTAGAATCAACTGACTGAAAGTAATGATAAAGATGCAAGAATATTCAAACGGAGGAAGAGCAGATGGTGGCGACGGCAGCGGCGGGCCCGCCGACTTGGCCAAGCTACATTCTATTATGCACTCCATCGAGATCGCTTGTTCTTCTATTCAAGTATTTTTTTTTTTAACTTCTTGTCTTATTTTCTTTTCTCTGTTTGGTTCTGAGAAAGTCCAAGAAAATTTCAAATCTTACGTTCTGTGTTTCCTAGGTGATTACTTCTCTTTTTACTATTTAAGCTGATTACTTGATCAATGGTAAATTAAAATTATTAGGTTAAGTTCAGTTACCTGATCAATGGTAAATTAAAATGAAAGAGTTTTGTACCTATTGTGTTGTTATTTAGTTTAAAGCCTATGGGTTGTACTAGTTTTAAAATTGATTTTTGCATTGATTAAATATCTAAACGAACTAATTTGATTGTGTTTTGCTACTTCAAAAATAAGAAAAATTGAATTGACTATGGATGAATTTTATTGTATTTTTTGTTCGTATGAGTTTGTTGTAGTATTAGGTTTGTAATGCATATATGCGTGTTTACATGTATATGGAGGTTTGTGTTTTTTGACACGAATGAAACTTTCCAAATGTAAGTATGCTCTGTGGACACCAGACAGGCATTTTTACTGGTATTGGTTTTCATTATGGCAGATGCATGTTAATCCAGCGGCAGCGGAGGCAATCATTTTGGGTCTATGTCAGTCCCCTCAGCCGTACAAGGCATGCCAGTTTATCCTTGGTAAGTAAATTAGGTGCTAAAAATTTCAACATAAACTTAACAGATGGAGAGCAGTTATGACCAATTTTAGGACTGAGTAAATATTAGAATGCATTGGTAAGGTTTTTGGACACAAAGGAGGAATCTTTTTACTAATATTTTATGAATTTATATTGTCTTTCCTGTTTCCCATAGAAGAAAATTTTCAAGTTATTTGGTGCTCTGAATCTTTGATTTCTATAATGCTCTTGGCTTACAAATGTCTCAATAGTACTTCTATTAATAGTTTTGGTGTGATGTACATGCCCTTGAAGATTAATGATCCTACCTTTCTCAATTTAATACATTTGTTTATTCCCCCCCCCCCCCCCCCCGCTTCAGAGAATTCACAGGTAGCAAATGCAAGGTTTCAGGCTGCTGCAGCAATTCGAGATGCAGCTATGCGAGAGTGGTCTTTCCTGACAGCTGATGAAAAGAAAAGCTTGATTGGGTAAGTTTTTACCTTGGATATTATAGGCATCTATAAGTATAAAACTGTCAATCACTCTAATATACATTGATCTTTCTTCTTCGAGCCTTCTATACCTGTTATCTTATGTCTTCCATGAAATTGTCAAAGTCTCTTCCTTATTAATTTAGTTATAGTATCACCCAGTCTTTGGTTTTATTAGATGATGATGTGACTAAACATATCTTTTTTGCAGTTTTTGTCTGTGCTTTGTTATGCAACATGCTCGTTCACCTGAGGGCTATGTCCAAGCCAAGGTATCTTCCGTGGCAGCGCAGTTGATGAAAAGGGGATGGTAAGTTGCATGTAACTTTATTGTGGTAATGATGGTAATAATATGCCACGCCATGTTATTAATTATCCAGAAAAAGTGAAAGAAGTATTGCTATGTTATTTTACATGGACTGAGATCATATCTATTATGGAATCTAAAATCAATTTGGCATGAAAAGAATCATATTTATAGAAAAGAATGAGATTGGATCTTTGTTGCATAATGAAAGTAGTATAAAAACTTTGAATTGATCTAAAACTTGAGTATGGACCTAGTTTTATCAGCTTCTTTGTTGTGTTAACAGACCTAGGTAGATTTGAACATGATTGATCTTGATGAAGAAATTAGACAAAGTAAAAAACTCATGTTTTTGATAAATAGAGGATTAGGATCCTCACCCTTTTTTTGATTTAAAGTCCCACTCATCCCCATTACCTGCCTCAAAGGATTCACGTTGTGGATGTGTAATCTGCATCAGCCAATGAGTTCCTTACCCCTGCCTATTGCATATATTCTGTTTTGTTTGGAATGTAAATAATTCTTAGCGTACATGGTATAAAATTACAGTTATCTCCCGTCCTAGGGCATGTAGAGATACCTGTTCTCATCATCATCCTAATAAATGTCAGCATGCTTACCCTGTTATGGATGGGCCGAAGCAGGCCCCCAGCTGGAGCTCCCAAATTTTTTTTTCTTTTTAATTCAAAATCGTGTTGCAGTGGAATGGAAACTTTCTTGAAGAAATTATGAACTCAATTATCCGTTGTCGAGAATGTGTAAAAGTGAATGCAAAAGTAGATCCTAAGTAACTACAGAGCTTTATGTCCACGCCTCTCTTTGACTAATTAGCATAGTCCTGCACTATTATGGTCCTTTTTTTTTTTTTTTTTTTGTGTGTGTGTGTCCGGATCATAAGCAATTCTATGAGACATCTTCTATTCTTGAATTCCCATGATAGCAATACATGCAATGTTGTACCTTAAATAATATATGTAACAATATATTTATTAATCTATTTTGTCAAATTGCATTACAATAAGATTTCACTAATATTTATTCATAATTTCTAGAGTTCTAGGTTACCTCGTGAAAGAAATTGAAACATTTATAGTAACTTCGGCAAGTTTTTTCATCTTCAGGCTTGATTTTACTTCATCTGATAAGGAAGTATTCTTCAGTCAGGTACTGCAATTACATTCACTGTTGTCCTCACTAATTTATTGGAACTATTTGTCACGATGTGATGTTTTTCCCTAATAATTTTTTTCTTTTGTTTTGTTTTACGTGTTGGTTATTTTTTCTAGTCCAGATGCTAGATTTTTTGTGGCTGTAATTATGCTGGCTTCTTTACCTTCGGTTGCCCTTGTGGCAGTAACTTCACATCTATAGATTCATGAATTAATACAATACCTGAGATCACTTAATCCATTGTGTAAACTATGATCGATCTTACCTGTTAGACTGCCAATTTCTCCCAGGACTGTGTAAGACTGCAATAAGTTGTGCTTTACAACTTAACAAGCTGAGAAAGATTAATCATAAAGGGAAGCTTGACTACTAAGATGTTTATGCTGGAAAATCTGTTATGGCCAGGGAAACTAAGTAAAGTAGTATTCTGGTAACTGTTCCATTGATGTTTATATAATTTTGTAGCTACTTTTTTAAGCTTAAATGACTTGTTGCAAATCTGGATTTTTAGCCAGACAGTTTTTTTCTGGAAAAATGATTAACTAGGTATTATTGGATTAGTAAACATCTGGTTCAGATGTGCACTGACAATTGTGCATAAGAAGCACCTGTGTACTTCGTCCCCAGCAAAGTGCACTCCGACTTTCATATGCTTGTATTATCACTGCCTTTGACTCTCATTCTTGAAATCCCTTTGTGAGGGCGGGAGTCCAGTGTTTTCCTGCTCCTTTTATCTTGCATAAGCTTCTTACCATGCCTGCCTTTTGAACTGTATTTACACTCATCGGGCACCATTTACTGCTCCAAATATCTTTCTCAATAATAGTCTTGGTAAAGTCTTTCATGTTAAAGTTTCTTTGTTTCCTATCAAAATAAATAATTATCTACCTCCAAATAATTGGAGCGCCACTATTTATGTGATTTCTTTCCCTTATTTGCCTTAGAGAAGTGCCTCTATAGCTTTTCTAAATCATGACTAATAAATAGGAACTCAGAAGAGGGACTGAGGATGAGTGAAAGTGATGTAGGACATTTTAAGAGATTTTATATTTTTATTATTTTTTATTTTAATTAGTTCTATTTAGGTATGTGTATAGGTTTTTCTATTTCAAGTTTAATTATGATTTAGTTTCCATATTTGAGTTAACTTGGGGAAGTAGATTTATCCTATTATAAATAGAGAAGTCTTGTTATTGTTTTAGTTAAAGCTTTCGATTGCTAAAAGCCCCATTTTTTAATTTTGTTTGGAATTATCTATCAAAATCTCTCTTATAAAGTCATTTGGATTAGAGCGTCATCTAATCTAGCTATTAAGTGGCCCGTAATATAGCAGAGCTGCTATCATCAAAACAAAAAGGAGGATTCCAGATTTCTTGCCTCTGATCTTTTAGAGCTTCTCAAGAAACTTTAGAGTGAACTGCTGAACAAAATTGAGAAACGATTAACGAACTGCATTGAAAATTCATTGCCAGCTATATGAAAATCCCACCAGTTGAATGTTAAGATGTTATACATGTCCATTTTAGGTAGTATCATTTTAGGCTCAAAAACACCTAACCCTTGATGCCAGTTAGGGGAAGCTTTTCTTTTCTACCCTTGGTAAGTTAAAAGTGTGTTGGAAATTTATATGTTTGCATCATTATCACTTTCTTTGTAATAAGCTATTGTTTCATCTGTGAAGATGTTTATAGAGTTGTTCTGGTGTTGAAATTTTGGTCTAGCCTAGGCCAATTTTTATTCTCTCACAAAGGGAGATCTTATTGCTACAGGTACACCAGGCTGTCCTTGGGATTCATGGAGTAGACACGCAGTTCATCGGAATCAATTTCCTTGAGTCATTGGTATATCTTGCTTCAATTCTTGTTCTTAACTGCTCATCACTCGGTCATGTTACTTGTCTCCTGATTTAGAGCGTTGATTCTTCTTTGCAGGTATCTGAATTTTCTCCTTCTACGTCAAGTGCAATGGGCCTTCCTAGGGAGTTCCATGAACAGTGCCGTATATCTTTAGAACTAGATTATCTGAAGGTTTTCCCCAGGCTCTTGGCGTTGTACTAGTTATATAGTTATATTAAGAGCTTTACCTTGAGGATAAGGGAATATTTTTAATAGGCTTCCTCTAGCCATAATGTTTAATATACTGACCTTTGTCCTTTTTTTCCTTTATTTTAATATTTTGAATTATAGACATTTTATTGTTGGGCACGAGATGCTGCTTTAAGTGTTACAAAACAAATAATTGAATCTGATGCCGCTGTATCTGAGGTTAAAGCTTGTACGGCTGCCTTGCGTCTTTTGCACCAAATCCTGAACTGGGATTTTCAGTTTGACACCAGTGGCAGAAAAATTAGTATAAATGTTTTTTCAGCTGGGGTGAGAACTGAAAGTTCTTCATCTAAGAGGTCTGAGTGTATCATAGTTCAGGTAAAGAACTTTCTCCAATAAAATATCTGATTAGTGCTGTAATCATGTTTACTGGTTATATATGATGGTTAAAATAATATGTTCATGCTTGCAACTTCCTTTGTAATTTTTTTTTTTAAAAAAAGGGGAAAAAAACTTGAATTGATGATTTAGAGTCTTTTCTTGTGTTGCAAGTAACCGTAAGGGATGCAAAAGTTAGAATTTTGGCATTTTCATATTTTGATTTATACTCATGCATTCTGTAGCCTGGTCCTGCATGGTACGATGCTTTAATTTCAAGTGGTCATGTTGTTTGGCTCTTGAACTTATATTCGGCCCTGAGGCAGAAGTTTTCAAGTGAAGGGTACTGGCTTGATTGCCCTATTGCAGTCTCTGCTAGAAAGCTTATTGTGCAACTCTGCTCCTTGACGGGAACTGTATTTCCTTCTGGTATGTCTTTTTCTAATTATAATGACTTGATCATAAAATGGTTTTATCTGGTCCATGTTTCAGTTTGCTTAAAAATCGTTTGTTGCAATTTTCCTTGCAAGCTTTACTGCAACACAAGAAAAGACTGTCTGTCTCACAGTCCTATTGGTACTTTTTTTGCAAGCTTTACTGTTGTCTATGTGATAAACTTTGGAGAATTGTTAATGCTAGGTAACTTCGGCATCTGTGCCTCAGTAACTGTTCATGGCTGAGAATGTATTTGATTGTATGGAAATATGACAAGAATGTATTTTATTTGCAATATATCTTTTACCTTTTACTGCAATATGAATGGGTTGATTTTAGTTCCAAATCTAACTGTTGGGCTTCAATGAAACCAAGAAACTGATTGTTTTCTCCAATTAGTAGCACATCATTTAGTAAATACATGAATTATGAGATAAACAGTCTTCACACTTTTGACTCATAAATTTTCCCTATAGAAATTTTAATCCCTAGGTTTTAGCTTTGATTAGTTTTTTTGAATGATTACCTGTGATGTTCAGTATTTAATATAGTTTCAATTCAATACTGCTACAATTTAAAGGTTAATTTGACTTGGTGAAGAGATAAATCCCAATGATTCTTTCAGCTTGATGATTTCTGAAAACTTTAGAGAGGGTTTTTGGAAAGATTGAGCAGGGGAGATTCTATTCTGGGACTTTGAGAGATTTTTAAATGATGTACCACTGTCTCAAGTTTTATGAATGTAATAAGACAAAAGGAGTAAAGAAGTCATATAAGCTCCCCCCCCCCCCCCCAACAAAACCAAAAACAATAAAAAACAAAACAAAAAAATAACAAAAAAAGGCTTATATGGCATACAATTTATGATTGTTTTAATAAGCATAGAAGCTCTCTTTCAGATTAGTTTTACAGTATCTGACAGTTTTTCTTTTTTTTAGCAATTATATGAAGGGCTGAGATGACACCAGTGAATGTAGTTTCATTTCACTGTTTAAAAATGTTTATGATAGGGCTTAGGGCTAAACTTAGGGCTGATTTTTATTCTTAGAATTAAAAGAAGGTGCAATCCTTACCTGCAATTCGAGAGGTAGGTTAATCTTTCCTAAAACTACTAATTATTCCTAGCACTAGACAATACTTTGTGTAAAACCCTAAATGACTCCTTATTCTCTTAATTATAGCTGAGCCCTAATTAATGAAATTATTAAATTGCCCTCTGTCCCTAAAATTACTAGGGCTAAAATTAGGGCTGGTTTTTATTAATAGAATTAAAAGAAGGTGCAATCCTGACTTGCAATTTGAGAGGTAGGTCAATGTTTCTCAAAACTACTAATTATTCCAAGCACTAGACAATACTTTGTGTAAAACCCTAAATGACTCCTTATTCTCTTAATTATAGCTGAGCCCTAATTAATAAAATTATTAAAATGCCCTCTGTCCCCAAAATTACTAAACTGCCCCTGCCCCTTTGTTAACATAAGTTTTTATTAGTCTAACATTACTCCCTTCCCAAAAAGACACCTTGTTCTCAAGGTGGAATAAAGGAATTTGTTGTCTCTTCTTCCTTGGCTTCTTTCTCGCCTTCCTCTTTATCACACACAATTAGGACTTGTAGTGATTTGTCCCTACATCGATGCCCTGGTGAAAATCTCTCATCGCATCAACAACACATCCCCTTCGCCCCCTTGTCCTAAATCTCTGTCTCTGTGAGGCATTTGAAAGTCACCCCCAATCGTGCCCCACTAGCCCGATACTGTTGGGAGTCTCCCTATAATCCCATTAGTTGTGTTTTCTGGCCTCCTGGTGGTGTGCTGTTTCGGCATGAAAAACCAACTGAATTGCTCCTATTAACTTGTTCTACTGTGTCCTTATCCACAATCATCTATGCCAACACCGTCCTCTTGGCCTTAGCAAGTGTAGCGAACTCGGATTTCTGGCTTCAGTCCCTTCTTGAAATTCCCTTCCAATACTGGTTCTGGAATTCCTCCTAGACGCCCTGATAGCAACTCAAACTTCTCTCTATACTCCATGATCGTTCTCTCTTGGGTCAAGGCAAAAAACTGTCCATGCAAATCTCCCCGAAACCTCTCTAACAGCCGGTCCTTAAATTCACCCCACGACCTCAATGGTTGTAGTTGTTCTTGCCATTGAAACCACACAAAGGCCTTTCCCTCCAAACATAATGCCGCTGCTATTAGTTCTTCCCTTTCGGAGAGTCCATTGATGGTGAAATAGCACTCTACCCTATACACTCATCCATAGGCATCCTCGCTTAAAAAATAATCATTTTTAGTTTCCTTACCCTAGAATCCGGCCCAAATTGAGTTTGCGCCACCCAATTTTGTGCCATCAGAGGTCTCCATCCTCCCAAATCTACTCCCGTTTCTATAAATCCTGAAGACCCAGGCCAAAATTCTCCTTACTCAGCCCTGTATTGGGTTGAAATCTCGTGCCCAGTCACATTTTGGCCACAATCACTCCCTCTCTCTTCAAGAATCCCTCCTCTCGGTTGACCGCCCCCAAATCCAACCTTTCCCAACCTAAATCCACCCTGCTCTAGCCCAAATCCAACCTACCTAGGTCCTGCCTTGCCCCCAAAAGCCCACGAATCACCAAGCCCAATCACCTGAACTCCTACACTGTTGCCCACCACGGGTTCCATGCTGCTGGATCCTTCTCCCGCCACACCGACATGGCCTATTGACGCCGCCTGTGGTGGGTTAAGTTGGAGTTCTGTCAATTTCTGGAACATGGCTTGAAGGGATGAAAATTGTTGTTGAACGGTATTAAATCGCTTGTCAATGATGGCCTTGAGTGATACAATCTCCGTTTCCAATTTCTCTTCAAGCGCGTTGACCTTCTTTGCTGCCATTGTCCCAGATTCTTGCTCTGATACCTCTTTGATAGGACTCAGGGCTAAAATTAAGGCTGATTTTTATTAATAGAATTAAAAGAAGGTGCAATCCTGACCTACAATTCCAGAGGTAGGTCAATCTCTCCCAAAACTACTAATTATTCCTAACACTAGATAATACTCTACATAAAACCTTAAATGACTCTTTATTCTCTTATTTATAGCCGAGCCCTCATTAATAAACTTACTAAAATGCCCGTCCCCAGAATTACTAAACTGCCCCTGCCCCCCTTTGTTAACATAAGTTTTCATTAGTCTAACAGTTTATTTAAATTTTTTTATTTTAGAGGGGTCTCTGATTATGAAAGTTATCTATTTATGCAATTTACTTTTTCAATTATCTAGATAATGGGAAAATGCAAGAGCATCATTTGCTACGACTTCTGTCTGGGATATTAGAATGGGTTGATCCTCCTGATGTTGTGGCACAAGCAATTGAATCAGGAAAAAGTGAAAGGTCTGATTTAGTTTACTTTGTTTTCTATTTCTTCATTGTAGTTTCCTCTTTTTAATTTCTTCGAAATAGAGTCTCACAGCTATTCTGATTTTTCCAATTTCAACAGTGAGATGCTTGATGGTTGCCGTGCGCTGTTATCCATTGCAACTGTGACAACTCCCTTTGTGTTTGACCGACTCTTAAAATCCATAAGGTGAATAATAGAGCATTATGACATTGCAGATATTCCTCTTTCTTCATCGGTTATTAGACTTTATAGTTTCTTATAAAAGAAAACATAATAGAGCATTTATTTTAGGACTTGTTATTTATTATGCAAGTTCTGTTGCTATATTTTCTAGCAATAAGAATATAAACTTTGCCTATACAAACTGCTATGGTACTGTTATATCATTCCCACGTGTTTAATATTAATTACTTCTTTTATTCTTTTGAAATATGGATATTCTTTTGAAAATATTTGAGTGGATCGTGTGATAATGTATAATGCAACATCAGTTTGAATTAGAGTTTGTATCTCTAGTACAACATCAGTTTGAATTTATAGAGTTTGTATCTCTAGTACAACTCCTTCTGTAATTTAATAATTAGTCTAATTTTTGTTGTAATGTTCAGACCCTTTGGCACTCTTACCCTGTTATCCAACTTGATGTGTGAAGTTGTTAAAGTCCTTATGATGAATAACGCTGAAGAGGGGACATGGAGCTGGGAGGCACGAGATATCTTACTAGATACTTGGAGCACCCTTCTGGTTGTATGTAATTTTATTCCCCTTGAATATTTGTTTATTATTTTTATCCTTTTACCTTATGGAGGCAACAAAACAACTTTTTTTTATAATCTTCTTTCAATTTATTTGTCAATATCCTTTTCAAAAATTATTGCTGCTGTGATTCACCTTAAATCTAGGAAATTATGGTGGCATTCAATTCTCAAAATGTAGTCATTGCCTTTTATGGAATTGGAAAAAAAAAATTGTTCCTTAAATTAAATTAAAATGCATCAGAGAATGTTGATCATTTGTTTCTACACTGCACTGCTGCTTACTTTTTGTGGTCTAAGCTGTTTAAGACCTTTAATTTGAGCTGGTCAGCTCCTGCCTCATGTTACTCCCTCCAACTGGAAAGATTTTCTTGCTTAAAAGTGAGTGGAAAGACAAGGTTCCATGGGACTGTGTTGTCTAGGCTATTTTTTGGGTCGTGTGGGATGAAAGAAACTAAAGAATCTTTGAATTCAAATATATCTCTTTCTTTTTCATTTTGCTCAATTGGGAAGCCTCTATATCCTAAAAGGGGATGTATTCTTAGTGAGCTGTGTTGTTTTTGGGTTTTGGGCTATTTTGGTCTCTGTAGTTTTCTGAGTGTTTTGGTTAGAATGTGACTTCTCGTCCTTATTTTTGTGGATGTGTAGTCCCACCAATCCTTGGCAGAAAAGTCTTTCATCGTAGAACAAGGCTATGCTTAACTACCTTGCTTCTTCCTTACTTTATCAAGAAAGTCTTGACGTCACTCCTCTTTTGTGCTCAGCCCCTTCATAGCCTTGTGGTTTACACATGTCATATAGTTCTTTTTACACACACACACACACCCAAACAGTTCTTTTAATAGCGTGGGAATCATTCACCAAAATTTATGGACATTTTTATTGAATTTGTAAAGCACGGATAAGATTCGAAATGGTGGACTTTTATTGGTTACTCCAGTGAACATCTTGTCCCTCTTTGCTTTGCATACAAGTTACTGTTTATTTTCAGAAAACTGTGTTACTGTACGAAACTGATCTTCAAAATTTGAATATATCAGATCATGTTTCTTGTTTTGAGTTTTCAAATTCATTAAAATGTTATTGTTAATATAAGGGGCATAATATTCCTGGTGATGTTCAAATTTCAGTTTACATCTTGTTATGTTACATTTAGATCAAAATGTGATTCTTGTTCTAAAAATGTGAATTGTCCTGTCTTCTTGAGCTTGTTTAGTAACAGCCAACTTATTAAATTATTGTTGCAAATCTTCAGTCGCTAGATAGTACGGGAAGGAACATAGTGCTTCCACCAGAAGTACTAAATGCTGCTGCCAGTCTTTTTGCCTTAATTGTGGAGTCCGAGCTAAAGGGTAATATAATGGTTTGCAGACTAAGTTGTTTTTAATTTGCTTTTTCTGTGAAATGTTCTTTCTGTTTTCAATATTTACGATAATCAATATTTTCTGATGTAGTGGCTTCTGCATCAGCAATGGATGATAACGGTGAATCCAACTATCTTCAGGCCTCCATCTCTGGTAAACAAAAACTCAACAAGAAGTTGTTGTATGAAGATTGTTCTTCCTTTTCTAGTTTCACGCTGATCATTATGTTCCATATCTTCTTTTTGTGTTCTTGCAGCAATGGATGAAAGACTAAGTTCTTATGCTCTCATTGCAAGAGCAGCAATTGATGCCACAGTTCCTCTGCTCACCAGACTATTTTCAGAGCGCTTTGCACAGCTTCATCAGGTGCTCCTAGTCTTTACATATTAAAGATATCTTCTCTTAGTACTGATTATTTGGCTGATTGGCTACTTGATATAGTGTTTTCTAATTATTTATTTACCAATGTGCTGGATGATGGCAAGAGATCACATTTCATGTTATATTTTTGGGTGTGAACATTAATTTTATTAGATAAGATGCAAAACAAGATTTATTCCCCAGTAAACATTTGACTTTAAAACTTTCAAGTTCAAAGGTCAAAAAACATTGTGCAAACTGAAACAGCCGCTGCCAATCTTTGGTTGTTAACTCCAATTTAGCTTGTTTACTATTAAAGAAGAGTGTAAACTCATCATTCGTGAACGGATTTATTGATATAGGTGCTTATTTTGGAGAATCTTTTGTGTTACTTAAGGTTTACACTACAGAGGCAAATTGAAATGATAAATAAATGCATGAAGTTCTGGTTTTTTTTTTTTTGGGGGGTGGGGGTTAATTGCTGGAGTTTATTGACTGTGAGTTCCCATTTAGAGTTGGTGCTGTTGGGTAGATTTTGTTGCAAGTTTCCAACTATTAACAATACATTGTAAACTCATTTAATGCAAAGAAGTTCTAGTATCTTTTAGGAGAAAAAAAGTGGATTGTGTTGAAGTGGGATAGAGTCTGTTTTTTAGCTTCACACTGGGCTTCAATTCTAAGGAGTTCCAAGATACTCATTTTTTCTTAATTTATCTTAACTGGGAGGGGTTTGAAGCTAGGTCTGTAAAGGATGGACTAGCTTTGTAGAGTGGTGAATCGGGTATATTTTTGTATGGTAAAGAAAAGTTTTAGTATTCCCTCTTCTGATTTTTGCTTTCTTGGTGGACAGCAGGTCCACTTCACTGTATTAATTCTAGTTTTCCCTCTTCTGGTTTTTGCTTTCTTGTTGGATAGCAGGTCCACTTCGGTGAACTGATTCTTCATCATTAATAAGAAATTCAGTTTCTTATGAAAAATGGGGGGAAAAAAAAAGAAAAGAAACATCATTCACGTAGTCATTTTAATATTGAAGAACATCCTGGGTTTGATCTAGCTACCACCTTTTATCTTTAGAATGATAATGTTGAGAAATAAAGAATTATGTTATGAAGACAAGGCAACTTAACAGAATTTTCTTCACAATTTTGCTGAAGATGTTTGTTTTTTCTACTTCACTTGCTCATTTCTGTAGCCATAAAATTTGTTTCTAGGGCAGGGGCATGATTGATCCGACAGAGACTTTGGAGGAACTTTACTCATTGTTACTGATCACCGGACACGTACTCGCTGATGAAGGGGAGGGAGAGACCCCCATGGTAATTAGTTACTTTTTTCTGCCTATTACTAAGCTTTACTTTATCATATGTACACTTTGTTCATGTTTTTCATTATAGATGTGAAATGCTCTGTCTTTCCCGTTTTGGTTGTCCTCTTCAAAAAGTAATGTTACATGGGTGGAATAGTTTTTCATTGGATTTAACTTTTTTTTAAAATTAATAATAATAACAATAATTAATTAAACACACATGCACACTACATTAGACTCGAACCCAAGATCTAAGTCTTGGCAAGGCTGCCCACTAACCAGGGAGCTAGTTCTTGGTTTCAATTTATTGACTTATTAACTTTGGATGTTAAATAAAGTAAGAGCTGCCTTGTCAATGTTAATGATAACCTTGAATTCAATGGTGGAGCTAATTACACTTACCATGAGACACCGATGTACAAATGTCGACCGATGAAAGGGGATTCTTCATACTTGATGAAATCTGGCATTAAATAATAAACCTGCTTGTTCACTAGCATATGTTTTGTGCTGCAGTGTCATGAAGTGTAGGGATTGCCATGTCTCAGAGAAAGTTAAATAATCAGTGAATTCAAATAATTAGTTACCACCATGATCATCATAAAAGGGCTTTCAATTTCTTTTTCATATGTGCATATTTCAGTCGATTGTTAGAACTTCACTAGTTGAATACACATTTTAATTTGATGCAATTGACTGTTAATCGCTGTATATTCTTGCACCACCTTCAGTTCTTTTTTATCTCTTTCTAATTTCCAAGCATGCTAGGGATCATTGGCGATGATGTCTCTAGTTAGATAGGCATTTAGTGAATTTCTTTGGATGCATAGATTTGATGATATTAGAAACAGTGGACTACCCAACATCCACTAGACCTGTACTAATGATTTACACCATGTGATAATCAGGTTCCAAATGCTATACAAACTCATTTCCTGGACACCATAGAAGCTGATAAGCACCCGGTTGTTCTTCTCTCTGGGTAAGCTTGTTTCTTTATCATTTTCACTAAATTATGGCACCGTCAGACGACACTAGTTATCAAGTTTGTTGGTTTCTTTTGTTCTAAGGTTGAAAGGTGTGACAATTGACAATTACATGTTGATCATTTTATTTGATGCAGCTCAATTATAAAATTTGCTGAATGGAGTTTAGATCCAGAAGCTAGAGCATCAGTTTTCAGTCCTCGACTCATGGAGGTGCCTCATTTTTTTAATTGAATTTTTTTTTTTTAAATTACCTTGATCACTGTGGGTGAACTTTTGCTAGTTTACCATTCATATTGCTTTTATGGGAATGATTAGCGGGTGATACCATGGTCACATTACAAGCTTTATTATCCTACTTTCAATCAAACCATGCAGAATTTTCGCCATATTAATTTTCATTATTGGAATATTTGAAAACATGGAATGATTTCCTATTTTATAGAATCACTGATAATGGTTTTTATTTCAGATCAATTTTGTTTAGAGAATCACTCATAATGGTTTTTATTTTGGATCATTTTGTTCAAGTCCAGTTGCCGAATTCACTGATTATTTAATGATTATTTTGTGCATTAATTGGCTTCGGTAGATCATATGTGTCATTGTAACTATGGAAAGGAGAATATTCTATTGGGTTTGGTTGTGGTGTGTATGTTTTCGGTTTCTCCTTGATTTAGTAATTTTTTTTTTTTTTTTAACTCTTCTGCTCAAAAACCAGCCATATTTGTATGGCTTGTAGAGGATGATTTGATGGGCTACTGTTTTCTAAATTTTTTGTTAAAACAATATACTGTCATGCTATATTGTCTTAATTATTGGAACTAATGCCCATTGCAGGCTATTGTATGGTTCCTTGCAAGATGGTCCCAGACATATCTAATGCCTCTCGAAGAATTTAGAGACAGTTCCACCAATTTATGCCATGATACTGGGTATCAGCATCAGTCATCCACGTCCAGGAAAGCTTTGCTCAGTTTTTTCGGGGAACATAACCAGGGAAAACTCGTGCTTGACATTATTGTTCGCATTTCTATTACAACACTTGTTTCGTATCCTGGGGAGAAAGATTTGCAGGTTAGGGCATAGAAACCTTTGTTTTTTTTTTTTTTTCCAGTTGTAAGTTTGACATTTATGAGACATGAGTGTTCAATTTTATCTATTCATCATTCTGGTCCGAATTTTAAATTTACCATGTTGAAGCAATCCTTTTGGCCAGTCATAACTTGGTGGAATTGCTGGTAATGCAGCTGTTTACTTTGTTTAAGCTGTGGTAGAAAATTTCATAAAAGAATTAAACTGTAACATCATTTTAGTGCTTGGAAATTTATTTTTAGATTCTGTGTTTATGCCTCCTCTTTTTCTCCTCCTATTGGCAGGAGCTCACTTGTAACCAGCTACTACATGCACTGGTTCGACGAAAAAATGTTTGTCTACACCTTGTTGCATTGGTGAGTTCTATACTGCAATGCACCACACTTCAGTTTTTCAACCTTTGTGTCTTTGTTCCCTGGGGGTTTCCTTTGTTATTAAACCATCACAAAACCACTGTTAAGCTGAGAATGAGGAAGGCTCTGTGAACTGCATCAGATTAACAACCATTTTGCAACTGTTTCTTGAATTCATGCCTGAAATAGTGCAATACGATTTATGTAGCTAATCCAAAATATCCTTAATTAGTGATTTCTGAGTATTTTACTAATATGGTGGTGTTGAGCATGTGAAAGCAACTTTCTATTGATTGTTGTAATGTATCTTAAGTAACAAGGATCCTGATAGCCATCATCATGAATTGACCTTACTTTCTTTTCAAAGGTTCAAATGGGGATGAGAAACCTCACCCACTGAAACACCAACCCTTGCCTCTGTTATTTCTCGAACTCTGGTGACTGCAGGCTCAAAGTGCATTCACAGCCAACAAGGCTGCACCCCAGGGGCAAATCCCAGTTAATACTTGCATCTGAAAGTGATATTTTATTATTCAAGTAGAAAAGGGATACATTCTTTGTTTTAGTAGCTAATACATAATAGTAATTTTCTAAGTACAGTACCATTGGCAATGCTGTGATGGCCTAGACTACTAGGTCATCATTCCAAGAATAAATGGTCTCTTTTTCTTAAAGGATGGTGGCACAGGGATGATATGTGGGCTAAATTGTGAGCTATCATATCCCCCCCCCCCACCCCCCCAAAAAAAAAACCAAAAAAAAAAAAAACACACACACAAAAATTGTGAAGGTGGTAGTATGTATTTGGCAGTAACATTGCACATTTACACTACCATCTTTTAAAAAGACGGGTGCTGATATTTTGCTTCTGATAGGTCCTCTTTATATAACTAGATGGTGGAAATTATAATTTCCTTGTTGGAGAAATTTGTTCTAGCAAGCACCTTAGCATGACAGACCCTGAGATTTTAAATTCTTTGGCTACTCCCTCATTTCTTTGCAAAACCTTAGATACAGGCTTATGTTTTAGACCTTTCAATAAAAGAAGCCATGATTGGTGATCGATCTGACTTTTAGGGCCAGTTAGTGACTCATTTACCTGACCATCAGGCTAACTGTTGGGTCGGTGCAATTTTACTTTTCAAATGGTGCATAATGACCTAGGCTATTTTGGTCTATAAAGGTTGAAGTAGGCCACTTGGCTTCAGAAGCCAAAATTTGATAGCATTTCATTTCTTTTAAGAGGACATACTCACATCAACTAATTTTATTCCAAACTAAAGAGCATTCTTACAGGAATCCTTTTGTGCATTTGTACATTCAAATGGTGCAGAATAAATAGAAGAATAGTCTTTTGTGCATCTATTTGTAGCTGTATACCTCACCTAGTTATCTGGAATATTTTCAGGACTCATGGCGTGAACTAGCAAGTGCTTTTGCTAACGATAAAACTTTGATTTTGTTGAATTCCGCCAATCAGGTGAGAACACAAACTGCATTCATTTGTGATATATCTATAGATAGCTTCCATGTTTCCCATTTCTAACTATAATGCTCTGATCCTTCTTCAGCGCTCACTGGCTCAAACACTTGTTCTCTCAGCTTATGGAATGAGAAACTCAGAAGCTTGCAATCAGTAAGTCTTCCATTTAGGATTTTCTCAGTGCATCTATTCTCTGCCTGTGAATTTTAATGCTGCTAATTGGTCTGGTATCAATTTCATAGATATGTACGGGATCTTACACGGCATTCTACTACGTATCTAGTGGAACTGTCTGGCAAGAATGACCTCAAAAACGTTGCTCAACAACCAGATATCATCCTGTTGGTCAGTGCATACTATTTTTGTGGGGCAAAATAATCCGAATTCATGAATACATAGAGGAATGATATATCTGGAGGAACAATTATTTTTCAATGACATCCTGTAGGTCAGCTGCTTGTTGGAGCGGCTCCGTGGAGCTGCCAATGCGACAGAACCTCGAACTCAGAAGGCAATTTATGAGATGGGTTTCTCTGTAATGAACCCTGTTCTGCTGCTTCTTGAAGTTTATAAACATGAGGTACCACATGCATATCTCTGTGTTAACTGTACTTTCTCTCAATAGGTAGTTTAGAAGTACGGTTTTCCTCGTCATCAAACTTTCTCACCTCAAAATTTATTGTCTCAGCAAAAAAAATCTGTGTAGATACCTTTTTTATGACTGCTGGTCTGTCTCAACAATTTATCTTTTTCCCTTTTGTTCTTGTTGAAGCCATTTGGGTTGAGCAAGGTACTGCCAGTTTCCTTCTCATTTACTTCCACAAATGCAGTTAACAATAAGTAAAAACTATCTCCAACTATTTCAATGTACATCAATAGTTAATATTAACTGTGCCTTGGGCCTTAAACTTTAATCCTTTGTCCACTTACATGCTGTTAAGCCCTGTTCATTTACATTATGCTAATCTTTGATTTTTGCTTAGTCTGCAGTTGTTTATCTGCTACTTAAATTTGTTGTTGACTGGGTGGATGGACAAATTTCCTACCTAGAGGCTCAAGAGACTAATATCGTTATTGATTTCTGCACGCGTTTGCTTCAGCTTTACTCATCTCACAATATTGGCAAGGTACAGTTTTGGTACATTATTATCTCTACTAATCAATGCTAATCTTGATATCCTTTGTGATGCATTCCAATCTCCTTGTTATTGGCACACATTTCTGTTATTAATATTTTTATTTATGGTTATATGTCTCCGTTGTTGTTGCTTCTACATTCCATTGACTGCGGAAGCATTTAGAAGTATTCAGCTGGTATTTATAATACTGCTTCTTTCTTCTTCTAGTCCATACAATAAATTAATATTTGCTATAATTTTGTTATTTTCTGTATCAGCTATGCCACCTCGATGCCAAACTATTTCTTTTTGATGGGGGGGGGGTTTAATCCAAATTTTGTTGTTTGTAAGGTTTCTGATCTGTTTTCACATAGAAAGGTTCTTTTCTGTGGCAGAGTAAATAATTTTTAAATAAAAAAGGAGCTAAATCTTCCAAGCGATTTTGCAGAAAAGTGATAGTTCTCATGCTTGTGACTTCTTTTCTGCATTGCCAATGTCTGGCATTAATCCAATCCAAATTTATTGTCGAATATCTGATTATTGGTCCTCCTTTAAGTGTAAAAGTTGATGATTTTTTGTGCCTTCTTTGCTGTTTTATTTTCTTCTAACATGTGCGTAGCCTCAGAACCTGCTATTATGTGTATCATTTTTTAACTTTTTTTTTTCCCAATAGTCAAATGAAATGGGAATGAAGGCATTTTGTTTTAATGATGCACCAGATTTTGTCTCATTGCTTTACCGATATTAATGTTTTAGTTGGTTCAACCTGTGAAATCTTTAATACCTCAATCGTGTTGTTTCCCATCCACTGACACTTCTTCCTTCTTCAAATTCTCTTTCATTCACCAGATGTTGATGACTCAATCAAGCAGTTTACTTAGTGAAGCCAAGACGGAAAAGTACAAAGATTTGCGTGCTCTTCTTCAACTTCTTTCAAATCTCTGTTCAAAGGATCTAGTAGGTGTTTCCAGTATATGTATTCACACCATTGAGAGAGAAATTTTGCTATCTGTATGTTGAGCATTTGGTGAACCATGTTAAGAGACTACATATATTGCAGGTTGACTTCTCATCAGATTCCATTGAGGCACAGGCAACCAATATATCTCAGGTAAAGTCTTACTGTTTGCTTGACAGGGTCTCGTAAACCAGTGAATGGTGTCTTACACTTTCTTGCAGGTTGTTTTCTTTGGTCTTCACATTGTTACCCCTCTGATGTCTGTGGACCTGTTGAAATACCCCAAGCTTTGTCATGATGTAAGAACTCTGTCCATTTTTAGAGGGATACCCGTTTTGTTAACCTTAAGATACTGATATACAGTATTTGTTATGCAGTACTTCTCACTGCTATCTCATTTACTGGAAGTTTATCCTGAAACTGTTGCCCAACTAAGTACTGAAGCCTTCGCTCATGTTCTTGGAACCCTTGACTTTGGTCTTCATCACCAGGTAAAATGTCTGTACATTCTTCATCTGTCCACCCTTGTAATGAATGTATGTTTCGTATGTTTTAATATTCTGCTTTAAGATTGGTTTACTGAGGAAGTCTGCATGTTCATACTATGTGGGATTAAGTGGAGAAAAGAAAATAAGTTTAGCCTTTTTTTACTAATATGCTTCCTTGGTATATGCTGTCCTCTTGCATGCTATACCATATTTGTATGCCTGGAATATTTTGCAAGTTTTTTCACTTTCCATTTCAATGCTACAGGACTCAGAGATAGTTGATATGTGCCTAAGAGCTCTAAGAGCTCTTGCTTCCTATCACTACAAGGAAACTGCTGCTGGTAAAGTTGGCTTGGCTGCTCAAGCTGCAGGCATCAATAATTCAAATGGAAATCCAGAGGAAGGAGTTTTGAGTAGGTTTCTTCGTTCATTACTGCAGCTACTCCTTTTTGAAGATTACAGGTAATTTTCACTCACTCAGTCTCTGCACACTTTCTTCTAAGAAAGCTCATCATCTGCACCCTTGGAATGACAGTTCATGCAAGGCATGCATGACATTCTCCCTTTTGATTTTTGTAAATAATACCTTACTCATTTGCTGATGATTGCAGTCCCGATATGGTTGGTACTGCAGCTGATGCTCTCTTTCCTCTGATCCTCTGTGAACCAGGTTTATATCAGGTATTATTCAAGTTATTTGTATGGTTAGACATTTGAAAATAATTTAAAGTTCCATTTGATTGGATTAGTTAGTCACATTGGTTTTCAAGTTCTCTAGATTCAAAGATGAAATTATTTTAGTTTTCAAGTACTCGGCAACATTGTACATTTTCTTAATACTTTGATGAGAGTGCACTAAACTAGAGAAGAGATAAAGTTTTATTGCTACACCCCTGTTAGACTAGGTATTAACCCCTCTTCCTTCTTTACCACAAGCTAAGAGAAAATTCAATGAAATTTTGCTATATTGCTCTTCCTCTCTGTTGTTATGTGAACATCTTATTAAAGACATGGTGTGGGGAAATACCTTCTGCTGCAGAGATTGGGCAGTGAATTGATTGAAACGCAAGCAAATCCACCAATCAAATCAAGGCTGGCAAATGCATTGCAGTCCCTCACAAGCTCAAATCAGCTTTCTTCTACCCTTGATCGTGTGAATTACCAGAGATTCAGGAAGAACCTAACCAACTTCCTGATTGAAGTTCGTGGGTTTTTACAGACAATGTGATGTTTGCCATCCATTGTATATATGTCAAAGGAAACCATTTTTCCTCTTTCTTCAGCATTTGCAAGAAGCAGGAATCTGAGTGTCTCATCTTTTGCCCGTCCTCAATTTCAACTCCTGTTTCTGTTGAATATAAGATTGCCTGATAATGAAGTAAAACTCCCAAGTTTCTTAGATTTAGAAATTTCTCATGATGAAACGACAATTGTACAAGTTTTGATGCCAGAGCTCGATGGACCGTTCCATGGGAGTAATTTAACAATTGGTTGATTGCTTGTTCTTCATTTTTTTACAGCTGCTGGCGTCAGTTTTCACATCCATCGCCAAAGTTCTAGCGTGAATTATGTAGCATGGCCTTGAATGCAAAAGCTGCTTTGGAGTACTAGAACAATTTATCTGTTGCTTTCTCCAATATACTGTTTCAGGCTCTCAGCTCTTGCTTAATAGTTTGCCTCGGGAACAAACTGCTGATTATTTGGAGGCTTTGAGTTTGAGTGATCGCATTTATATCATACTATTTCTATCGTAGAGCGTCTGTTCCCATAGCATTTATCATTGTGGCTTCTACACATTGGATTGCTAGTTAAATATGGAGATTGATGGAGTTTATCGTCAAAATGGAACAGTTATATGATTATGAAAATGGATGATAACAGCAAAATTTAGAGAGAACACTTGACGAGAAATTAGCAGTTCCACGTAACAAGCCATAATCAAATAAATTGACATCGTCACGAAGCAATGTATAAATTACAACATGGTTCGTTCAATTCGGGTCATTTGTGCAAGACACTCTTCTTAGGAAGCTTTGGTTTCTTCTGATTAAAATTCTGCAAAAATCATAAAATGGATGACACATTAGCAGATACACACCCAGACTACAAACAAATGAAAATGCACGAAAGTACTCACCTTTTGTCTCTCAAGAGCCTCAAAATCTGTCCTCTCTTGCCACTTGCTCTTCCGCAGTTTTATAGGTCGATTTCCAACATATTTACCTGAACAAGGGTACAAGTAACATTAGTAAGTATGTTACGAGATTAAAAGCCAACCGACATTAAACATTATGAAACATTCTATGGCCATTATCCCCACTGTGATTCGAAAGAATATCTAGTTTCAACACAAGTTATTCAGAGTGTGTTCTTATGATCCATGCAACAAATAAACAGCACTGAAGAACATTATATAGTAAAAAGTTACCATTCATTTCTTTAAGTGCTGCTGCAATATCAGAAGGGTTGGCAAAGCTAACAAACCCATATCCCTTTGTTTTGCCAGTCCGCTTATCTCTCACAACCTAATTTGCATGGTAAGTGAACATAAATTTTCTTAGTTTCCAATAATAAGCTAATAAATCACAAAATACTCATCAAATTATTCATCAAGGAGAAAAATAACAAATGCCACAAACCAAACAACAAAATAACACATTGGTGAACACATACACATAATAAATAACATTGACAAAGCAATCACAGTTTAAGAGTAACTCCCAAGTCAATGGACACATAATAGGAACTGTCAAAGAAAAGCCGTACGCCTTGCCTAGGTGATAAAGATCTAAAAAGGTTCCCTCTAATTCATGCATAGCCACTATCTGTAGGTTTTTAATCCATGACTCCTCCAAGGTAGTCTAAAACTGAAGAGAGATGCACTACTCCTAATAAAGCTAGTGACTCTTCTAGCTTTCAAACAAATTCAAACATAGAACAGCATGAGCTCCCAATCCCAAAATGGATGTTGGCTTCCTTGAGGGCTATAGTCAAATAGTTTAAATTGTAATTAAATGATTTCAGCCGGAATATATTGATTAAGCTATGCCCTGAGGGGCTTGACCAAGTTGGCCACCCAGGTTCAAATCCTGGCAGAGGTATGGCGCTAAATGATCCAGAACTTGAGGCATATCAGTGTTGGAGGAGAAACAAGTTAGAACAATAATGTAGTATTACTCACAATAATACATTTAGAGTTCTCCTATTACCCACTTATAAAGGCAGCTGAGCTCCAACTATTAACCCAAAGTTTTCAAAAAAACAGAGAATCTCATATAGGGTTGTTGAATTGAAGAACTGAGAGCTATCCTAGCACCAAACAGGAAAGGCTTGTTAAAATGTCCTGGAACCCACTCCTTTAAAACACACACACACACAAACACTGGTTGAGCTCTCTAAGAACCATGTATATTTTTTATTTAGGCTAAATAATCCAGAACTTAAGGCAAATCAGCATTGGAGAAGACACAAGCTAGAGCAATAGCATAGAATTACTCACGATAATACATTTAGAGTTCTCCCAGTACCCCACTTATATAGGCAGCTGAACTCAACTATTAGCCAAAAATTTTCACAAAAACGGAGAATCTCATATACAGTTGTTAAAATGAAAACAACTGAGAGTTATCCTAGCACCAAACAGGCAAGTTTTCTTAAAATGTCTTAGAACCCACTTCAGAAGTTCAATGAACTGACCTGACTCCAACTTGATCAAATCAACTCATCCTTGCTATAATTCATCAGGTAAAAATTTAACCAATTCATGCTTCAGATGTTGATTCCAACTGTTCACATCCAAGATTAAATGATCAAACCTGACTAAAAGCTTACTTTCAGTTTTGTCAATTAAAATAATTAAAAAACCAAATGCTTTGGAATCCTAACACATAAGTCACATCCTTAGCCAAACAAAGAACATCTTCACTGACGTCATAATTAGAAAAATATGAATATCATTTAACTAAGCAAATTACAACTTCAGAAGATATACTAATACGTAAATTGTAGACAAAACCTACCTTAAAGTACACAAACAAAATATAACTTCTCTGTGCGCTTCAAACAAAAATCTGAAGAGGAAATAAAAAACTTCACAGCAACTGCACAATGCTTATAATACAAGTATAGAAGTAAGCAAGTGAAACAGAAACTTACTTTGGCCATATTAAAGGAAGGAAATCGTGAAAATGCTTTAGAAAGAACATCATCATTCACCTCATTACCAAGATCACCACAGAATAGGCGATAGTCATCTGCAAGAAGTTAACAGAATTAAACACGTAAGTGCTGCCGCTGGCAAAAGAGGAAGACTTAAATCACCCAAACAAATGGGAAAAATACACACATTGATGCAAGAATAAGCCCTCTGGAAAATTGAAGTGCAAAATGCTCAGAAAGAAAAGGTATGAGACTCGTCAAAACCAATAATCTCGCTCACACAAGTTGTTGGGGACCAATTTAAAAAATTAATCATACAAATATAAATGAAGCATGAGTGACCTCTTAATCAAGGTCAAAATCCATCTAACACCTTAACTAAGTAAATATTTGACATCTTCTCAGGATGGAATTCCCACGCAGACAAAAAACTTACTTGACCCTTGGACTCCAAAACATTTTGCCGAGTCGTGACACGGAAACATAAGAGCAATGAGCTCTGCACTTATTATCTAATGTATGGATAAAGACTCGCAACATATGGGTCCAATCCAGCAAAGCAAATCAAGCCTCTAAATCTAATTCCACAACAGAAAACAATCTTGCATGACAGTGTAACAAAACCAAGAAGAAAAAAACGAGGATGACATCAGTTCACACAAATAAAGAAACTTCAGACAGTTCTCATGAAGAAAACAGAATTAAATAGGAAAGTGGAAAAGATAGGTGAACGTATTCTTACTTTCTGGCCACTCTGCAAGCGTTGGATCCTCCCAAGTTTGCCCAGCTGCTTTCCGAGGTATTGCTTTCTTTTTAGTTTCTGCTTTGTGCTCAATGTCACTGCTTGCAAGTGCAGCTTTCACACTCTCAAGTGCTTCAGGCGTAATTGTCTGTGCATCCCTCTGAAATAACTGTTGAGCCTGTTCAAATAAAAACTAAATCAGAAACAAAGACCAAAGCACACACCAATAATCTGCTACAAAGAAATATCTTAAAACTTCTTCAAAAACTAACATACACCAACTCAGACAGTCATTAATAGATTTCAACAATTGAATGATACCCATATAAATATTCACACTCCTGTACAATTGATACATTAATCACAGTACCTATCCTTTCACATATTGATATCCCTAAATAATCATAAATCCAAACAATGACTCTTTAAACTTTTAACAATAAATCCAACCAATTGACTCAATAAACCTTTCAAAACTTTCTCAATTTACATCATTCAGGAACTTTTAAAATCCACAAAATCAACCACTGAATCTAAAATTTCAGTCACAGCAATTCAAAAGAAATAATTTTTATTCGAAAAAATAAATGTATTAAAAAAAAAGCAATTGCACGGACCTGGTGGTATTGGGGGAGAGAGTAAACAGGGGCGACGGGGGTGGGATAAACGGAGGGGACAGCGGGAGCGGGATAGGCGGCGGGGGGAGCGTACTGAGAAACGGCCGTCGGGTCGGTTTGCTGGAGATGGAACGGTAAGGGAAAGTATGAACTATTCGCTGTTGTTGGGGCCGCAGGCGCTGCTGCGTATGTGAATTGACCGGAGGAAGATGACGATTGCGGCACCGACATCTGAGAAACGAAAACGTCGTCGGATTTGAAAGATTTGGGAATTAGGGTTTGCTGAGAGAAGGCGTTAGAGTTTCTGTCGTTAAGAGGGGCACTTCGCATCAAAGAGGGAATATTTACCCCTCAGCGGGCGGACTCAGCACAGAATCACGAGAACATGTCAAGTTAGATACGAAATTACTAAACCACCCCTAATAGAGTGCGATTTTTGTCAGTAAGGACTGATTTTCGAGCATAAACCTAGTTGAGGAAAATAATAAAATTTAAAAAAAAAAATTACATGGAGGGATTTCCGGATCAAACAAGAATTTTTAAGTAGTATGTAATTTTAAAATGTTAAATTGCTCGATAAGTCTTTATAAATTTAAAATTTTTGCATGATTGGCCATAAGCTTACCCACGTAGGCTTTGTTTCGAGTTGAGGTAGAAATAATAAAAATAAATATTTTATAATTTTTGATAAAAATTATTTTTAATAATTTTTTTAAAATTAATTTAGGTGCTATTTTTTTATTTAAAAATTAAATAAATTTAAACTTAAATAAAATCTGAATTAATTTAAATATAAATATCTAAATAACTTTTTTTAATATTAAATTATAATGACATTCTGTTTATTGTAATAAATTAGAAATATTTAAAATTTATATCTTTGTAAATTAAAATGAGAAAAAAGATTAGGTTTTATAGTATAAAAAATCAACATGGAAGAGTCCTTTGGTGCTCACATATGCACATCTTATAGTGCTGACTAGGCGCGTGTTAAGTTTCCATTAGAAAGCTATTATGTGGATCCTATTGGTGAAAAATCATAATTTTTCTCATAAAAAATATTTTTAGGACCGATCTCATATAATATATAAGAAATTCGTAATCCAGAAATTCATACCTTGATAATCTAAGAAGATGAACGACACTAAGTAATAAATCCGTCACCCAACAATCTTTCAGGCTATGATCCAAGTTTGATCTACACTGAACATGTTGACGTTCGTTTTACCACTCCCAAAAATTCCTAGCTTTCTTTTTTCAATATTTTTCTCAAAAAGGCGTCTCTATTTTTTTTAAGAGAAAAGAACACTTATATATAATATTACCCTAGTTAAAACCCTAATTTGTGTTATCCTTATTATATAATAATTCAAAATATTAAATATATTATATTTAATATTTTTCTTCTCCACTTACGTAAGAGTGGAGATAAAGTATAACAATTTTGGGGTCCACCTTGTAAAATATCACAAAACCACATTTACACATAAATATAATACATAGGACCCTAATAAATATTATATTTAGGTTTATCACCTAATATGTCAGTTTTATTATTTTTTAGTCCAATAGTGGTGTAATCAATTAAATGAGCTAACTTGGGGATCATTTGGGAACATATAATAGTGGCTACAATAATTAAGCCTGTAATTAAAATAGCTTAATTATTTAATTTCAATTCTATTCCACTATAAGATTGGAACTGACCTCCATAATTGTATGCTCGAATAATAATTCATCCAAGCCACATTGATCTCTTTACTGCATAATCCTTTGTACCACATCGTTAATTAAATTGATATTTCAACTGTCCAATCAATTTAATAACATCTTATTTCTTGATGCTTACTGGTTTTCTTTGATGATCATTTCCAACATATTAAATATGTCAACACACTCTAGCCAGAGAATTTTATGATCAAGTGCCGAAAACCTATCAAGAGATGTGTTGTACAAATTCTATATTGTTAATCTATAACTTCAATACTTATAATTGCTCCCACCAAGATACTGGGTAATCTTGACTACAAGTATGTGTCGTGCCCATTGGTAACTCAAATGGAATGACAACCACAATCATAAAATTATAATTAACTCAAGATTAAGATTACAGTAAAATCAATGGCTATGAGATTTAATAAATTTGACAGTTATTATAAAGTTAATTAAATCTCATATGCGATCCTATTCAATGTAGTCGTACTATATCAATAAATTCATACATGATTAAGATAAATCATTCAATGAATTTATTACAGTTTATACCTAAATAAAGTGTCTAACTTTATTTATCAACTGCGAACTCAATTTATTAAATCATAAGATAACTTGTATTTATATCTTCTGTGAATCCACATAGTGATCATATAAATACATATAATATTATTAAATGGACTTTAATAAAAAATTAATGTAAATAAGATATTTGAATAAAATACCTCAATTATTTTATTAATAAAAAAAAGTTTATTACAATTAAATAAACCAATATGCTTTTAAAGAGCATATTTTCCCAACAAACCCATAGACCTCCAATAGCTACTAAACAACTCATAAATCCTAAAGTATCATATTACAACAACCATAGAAATTTTTCTTATTCTATTTAGATTTATGTATTATGTTATCAATTTTATGGAACTTTATACATATTATTAGGGGAGAAAAAACTATAACTATAAAATAGAAGTTAACAATGCATGATAAATATAACTTTTGATAATTGTTTTTACAAAAATAGTAACAATATTTTAAGTTCTCCATCATGCAATTATGATATTTAATTTTCTCCATCATGCAACTATGAGATTCAATTAACTTAATTTTTAAATTATAATAACTAGTTTATGATAGACAATTTAATACTGTAGATTTTAAGCCATAAATGCTCAATCCAAGAACTAAATATGGCCTTAATAAGTTCACTCTTGACCATGACAAAACTAGTCTTATCTTCCTGAAGGTAACTAGTTGAATGATCTAATTTTTTTAAATTAATATGTTATTTTAACGATAATCATATTTCACCTTCAAATGGTATTTATGACTGAATATATTTTTTTATTTCTATTAATCTTCACTTAATAATTTATCTCTTTAATGCTGCATTTAGTCCTCTTTATCTTTTAGTCATAATATAATATTCCCTCCACTCACCTATTTTGCAATTGTTGAGTAAGGCAAGTTCTTTCTTTCTTTTTTTTTAATTATCATTACCACTGAAGCATCGACAATAGAGGTAATATCACTCACACACAATGGGCTTGAAAACATTTTCACAAGAGTGTGATTTCTCTATATATACTCTTGATTTTTATTTTAGAGTTAAACTATTATCAACCCTCCAAATACCTCTTGAAGGCCCAATTTTCTTTTACCCTACCCAATTTTCTTTTACCTTATTAAACTTATTTCTAAATTAAAAAGCTCTTATGACATTTATTCTAGTTCTAAAAATCTGGACTCATAATAGATAATGAAATTCTAACTAGACTACCCAAGAGGGGGGTGAATTGGATTTTTAATAATTATGGAAATAAATCGCTCAATCACTCTCAAACAAATTCGAAATAATTGAATAAATAAATAGACAGTGTTAAATAAATTAAGAGATAGGGAAGAGAAAATAAACACAATGGTTTTTACGTGGTTCGGCTATCCCCGCCTACGTCTACGTCTCCAAGCACTCCGGGTTAGAGGATTCCACTATACAAACCTCCAAGGCTTCAACAACTTACAGTTGACTTCCCAGGTGTCGATGGACCTTTACAACAAGAGATTATTCCCAATCTCTTAACCCAAATGTATCCCCACACTTGCAGTCACTCAATACAAAGAAATACAGATTAATTTATCTCTCACACAATCTTTTAAGGTTACAAGTTAAAGCGCAATGTATGAATGAATGAAGTACAAATCTATTTGAAGCTTTCTGTAGTAGGTAAACTCGTATATACGCTCAGTAGTTGTGTTGTCGTCAGTCCTTAATTTGAAATGGATGAACATATTTATAGTTGGAGCTGAAAACTAGCCGTTATTCTTTCATCTGACAGAAAACGGTTTGCTGTTAGTTGTTAACGGTTAGCCGTTTTCTTTAGTCAATGTTACCGTTGAGCATGATTTCAAATAAACGGTTGACCGTTAAGAATTATCATTTCGCCGTTAACTTCCAGAAACTTGCACAACAAAAACACTTGATCCGTTTTCTCTAAACGGTTAAGGGTTAACAAAGAATGTCAATTCTGAAACTTATCGGTTAACCGTTATGTGTTAACGGTTTACCGTTAAAATCCAGAATCCTTATAATTCAAAGCTCTGTAACCGGTTCCTTTTACTATTAAAGTATTTTATAGAATACTTTAAAGACCTCAAATGCATCATCTTTATTAGCTAGGAACAGTATCCAAGTGTATCTAGAATAATCATCTACAATTACAAAAGTATAATATTTTCCACTTAAGCTAGCATGTCTGGAAGGTCCAAATAGGTCCATATGAAGTAGTTGTAATGGTTTTAAAGAAGAAACATTATTTTTCTTTTTGAATGAAGTTTTAATTTGTTTACCAAATTGACAAGCTTCACAAATTTTATCCTTTTGAAAACTAATTTTTGGAAGACCTTTGACTAAGTCCTTTTTCGAAATTTTTGATATTAAATCCATGCTTGCATGTCCTAATCATTTATGCCACAACCAACAATCATCATGTAATGTAGAAAAACATCTAATATGAGTAGATGCAACTTCTATATCAATTGTATAGACATTGCCATATCTACTTCCAATGAATAAAATTTTTCTATCACAAGTATCTTCAACAATACATCTAAATTTGTCAAAAATTACTTTATAACCTTTGTCACACAATTGACTAATACTAATCAAATTGTGTTTTAAATTTTCAACCAAGCAAACATTTTCAATTAAGGTTGATGAACTCTTACCAACATTACCGATTCCTAAAATCTTCCCTTTTGAGTTGTCTCCAAAAGAAACATATCCGTTATTTTCAATTTTCGTAAAACTTAAGAACCAGGAATAATTCCCAGTCATTTGTCTTGAACAACCACTATCCAAGTACCATTTATTCTTTTTCTCCTTTGAGCTCTGCAAAGAAAATCTCAAGTCTTAGGTACCCAAACTTTTTTAGGTCCTTGAGTGTTAGCAATGATCCCTTTTGGAACCCAAACACATTTAGCTCCATGATATGCATTTCTTCTAACATGGCATCTATTTTTCATATGACCATCTTGATTACAATAATAATATACAATCTTAGAATTGTTTGTATAGGTAGATTTAACAAAATAATTCTTATAATATTTTTACTTAATACTAGGTTTATAACCTATTCCACTTTTGTCAAATACACATTTTTGAGTGCTCAGCAATTTCTCTAAATTATTTTGACCATTTGTGAATTTCAACACAATTTCATTGAGTTCAATACTCTTTTTCTTTAGCACTTCATTTTCTCTCAACAATTCATCAACATAAAATTTGTCATGTTCATATGAATTACTAGGTTTCTCATTTGATGATGCAATCCTATCATGTAATATTTTATTTTCTGATTCTAGACATGTTATCTTTGCATTTAATGATTCATTACATTTTTGTAATGCATCATTTTCCTTTGAAGTTTCTACCATCTTCTTTTTAAGGTAAACATTTTTTTTACCAATTTTCATCAATTCATCATGTAATTCTTTAAATGCATCATACAACTCATCATAAGTGAGATCATTTACCTCATCAATTTTATTGTCAGATTCATCTCCAATAGCCATAAGTGCCAAATTTGACAATTCCTGGGATTCTTCTTCATCACTTGATTCTTCTTCACTGTCATCCCGAGTAGCCACCATGGCTTTCTTCTTAAGCTTACTGAGAAGTGGGTATTCTGATCTTATATGTCCTGGCTTCTTGCACTCATAGCATTTGATTGCTTCCTTTTTCTCTTTTTGATTGTTGAAATCTCTGAATTTTCTTCTATCATTGGTTTTCTTGAAGAATTTTCTGAATCTTTTTGCCAACATAACTAATTCTTCATCATCTGACTCACTTTGTTCATCACTCTCAAGTTTTGAAACTTTGAGAGCAATGTTTTTCTTTTTTTCTTCAGTTCCTCTTTCAGCTGCTAAATCTTCCTCATAAAAAATAAGAGAACCAATTAAATCATCAATAGGCAATGTATTTAGGTCTTTAGCCTCCTCAATGGCAGTTCTTTTTAGTCTTCATTTCTTAGGTAAAGATCTAATAATTTTCTTAACTTTCTCACTGTTAGAGAAAGTTTTTCCTAGAGCTCCTAAAGTGTTTATTATATCCTTAAATCTTGTATACATAGAATAAACACTTTCATTTTGTTCCATTTGAAATAATTCATATTGTCTAGTAAATCTACTAATTTTAGACTCTTTTACCTGATTAGTTCCTTCATAAACGACTTCTAGTTTATGCCAAATTTCATAAGCACTTTCACAGCTAAAGACTCTATGGAATTCTTTCTTATCTAATGTACAGAATAAAGCATTCATAACTTTGGAATTCAAAAAAGCTTTTCTCTTTTCCAATTCATTCCACTCCCTTGAGGGTTTAGGAATGTCATCTCCTAATTCGTTTTTTATCATTGGCGTAATTGGTCTATCACACACAATTTTCCAAATTTCATAATCTAAGACTTGCAAATAGATTCTCATCCTAGTTTTCCAATAACGATAATCATTACCATCAAAAAATGGTGGACGAGTTGTGGATTGTCCTTCCCTAAATGTGGATTCATACTGGGTAGCCGTGGATTCATACTGGGTAGCCATGGATCTTTTACTCTAGACGATTAAGTCTTGCTAAGAGAACCTTACTCTGATACCAATTGAAATTCTAACTAGACTACCCAAGAGGGGGGTGGATTGGATTTTTAATAATTATGGAAATAAATCGCTCAATCACTCTCAAACAAATTCGAAATAATTGAATAAATAAATAGACAGTGTTAAATAAATTAAGAGACAGGGAAGAGAAAACAAACACAATGATTTTTACGTGGTTCGGCTATCCCCGCCTACGTCCACGCCTCCAAGCACTCCGAGCTAAGGGATTCCACTATGCAATCCTCCAAGGCTTCAACAACTTACAGTTGACTTCCCAGGTGTCGATGGACCTTTACAACAAGAGATTATTCCTAATCTTTTAACCCAAATGTATCCCCACACTTGCAATCACTCAATACAAAGAAATACAGATTGATTTATCTCTCACACAATCTTTTAAGGTTACAAGTTAAAGCGCAATATATGAATGAATGAAGTACAAATCTATTTAAAGCTTTCTGTAGTAGGTAAACTCGTATATACGCTCAGTAGTTGTGTTGTCGTCAGTCCTTGATTTGCAATGGATGAGCATATTTATAGTTGGAGCTGAAAACTAGCCGTTATTCTTTCATCTGACAAAAAACAGTTTGCCGTTAGTTGTTAACGGTTAGCCGTTTTCTTTAGTCAATGTTACCGTTGAGCATGATTTCAAATAAACGGTTGACCGTTAAGAATTATCATTTCGCCGTTAACTTCCAGAAACTTGCACAACAAAAACACTTGATCCGTTTTCTCTAAACGGTTAAGGGTTAACAAAGAATATCAATTCTGAAACTTATCGGTTAACCGTTATGTGTTAACGGTTTGCCGTTAAAATCTAGAATCATTATAATTCAAAGCTCTGTAACTGGTTCCTTTTACTATTAAAGTATTTTAAAGAATTGACGATATCGGTTAGCCGTTATAAATTAACGGTTTGCCGATTACTTCCAGTATCTCACAAATTGCTTATCGGTTGAGTCTTAAACTGTTAACATTTCAACTTTAAAGGATCTTAAAGAGTTCACGATATCAGTTAGCCGTTATATGTTAACGGTTCACCGATTTCTTCCAATATCTTACAAAATGCCTATCGGTTAAGGCTTAAGCTGTTAACCTTTTACAGAGCTAAGACAGCTTCACTAACGGTTGACCGTTTAATATAATCGGTTAGCCATTTATATTCAGAATTGCATTTAACTTACAAATTGTTCTAGTTCTTCTAAAAAATGTTAAATACGTACCTAGTTTTGACTCTTAAAAGAATGCTTGAAATTTTTTTGTAAGTCTTAAAACATATTTATTAACTTAAATTCATTATTTGTTATCATCAAAATTAATTACCAAAATATGTATATGTTAACAGATAAGATATACTTTTAAATATTAAAAAAATTACTCTGAATTTTAAATCAAGAGTTACTCTAAATTTTAAATTAAGAGATTTAGTCAGGATAGATACTTCTATTAACATAGCGTGTCCACATAAAAAAGGGGCAAAAAAAAGGGCACTTGCATTGAGAAAGGACATATGTGTGTATTTGTGTGTGTGCACTCTTGTTTATTTAAAACGCATCACAATCTTCCGCTCTGGTTTCTACTTGTGAAATATGTTAAGTGTGATTGGTCATGCATGCAATTAAGTTAAGCTTTTTGAACATTTGAAATAAAAAGATTTTTTTTTCTTTCTTTCCAAAATTAGCAGCTGAAGTTGTCTCCTAACATTGACGTTATAGGGCTTCCAATATATATATATTTTTACCAACTTATCTTATGGATTAATAAGTTTTCTCCAACTGTAGTCCAAATGGATTAATAAGTTGATAAAAGAGACATCAACTTGAATGATAGTCTTAAAGAGACCATTGGATATAATAGGAAGCGCTTAACTTCTCTAAACAAGAAGTTTCGCCTACAAAGTGATCGTCTCTCAATAGCTCTAATATTTAAATACGAGACTCAAGTATCATAACATCCCTAACTGAGGAGGAGTCGAGTTAGTAGGTCTTTTCCACGTATCCATGCCGACCCCAGATGCCATTAAGGACGCTCCATATAAAAGGTCAAGTTCATTCATGGATACGAGAGGTATCTTCATCTTCTCTATAATTTTAGTTCTCTGCTACTGATCACCTTCTGCGCCTGTTGTCAACTGCCATTAGCGGTGCCTTTCTGTTGACTTCCTTTCTTGTTAGTCCCTAAGCACCATTTAATGAGAATTCCCTGACGTATTCCCCGCTTTAAGAATGTCTAGAAATTCAATTTGACAAGCCTTCCCAACCATTTCAAAGACAATCCCTTTTTCAAATATTTTAGCCTGCAAAAAATGGACTAAAACGTTTAGTATTAAAGTTAAATCAGAAACCAAAAGAAGATCAAAATTAAAGCGATTCAATAATTTAAATACCGATCAAAATCAGGATGACTTTATAACTTTTCAATGTAATAAATTATTTTTAAAACAAAATAAATTAGGCATAAATGCATTGAAATTCACCATGTAGGAGCGAAACCATAAGCTAATACAAATTTCAATCCAACACAGTTGAGATGCAAGATCATATAGTTTTTATTTAAAGTATGTTATAATTGTTGTATATATATATAGAACGCTCTCGAAATGATAAAATTTGTATCTATATATATATATTGAAATGCTTATCCTAGAAGAAAAAAATTAAACGTGGAATAATTACAATGCAGTTCAATTTTTATCTTAAAAAAATAGTTGCAAATTGAAATGCTTATCTAGTGAAAGAAAAAAAGTAACAAACGAAAATTTTCCTAGTAATAAAATTCATTAAAAAGAAAAATAATGAACATAGAAAACAAGATGATTTGTTTTCTTTTATAGTACTTCAAAACTTCATTTTCTAAGCAAATAAATTTTATACATAAATTGGTGTTCAAAGTTATCTTTTGAGTGAATTATAATTTTTATGTGTGAAAAAGTAACTAAATATAATTAATTTAAAAAATTTAGTTAAGCATTTTTTTTGGTATTTTAAAACTATACAAAGTAATATTAAATTTTAAAATGCAGTGGATAAATGAACACAACAATAGTGTTTATAATATGGGTCCGCGTGAGTTACGGATTTTGTTTTTTCTGCTTATAATTTCATTAAATCCCTTATGTTTTTTGTTATTTATATTTTAATTGTAAATATTATAAAATATTCTACCTACATATATTAATAAATTTTCATTAAAACTCTTGTACTTTTTAATTTCATTTAGATCTTTAGAGTATTAACCCGACTTCTATAATTTTTAAATTTTAAAAATATTTTCTATTTAATTAAAAATATAATAATTATTAAATATAATAATTATTATTATTATAATTGTTATATTAAATAATAATAATAAAGTTATTATAATTACTTAATACATTAATAATTATTATTATTAATTTTTATTTAAATTATTAATAATAATAACTAATAAAAATTATTATTCATAATTAAATTTTTAACAAAAAATAATAAAGACAATAATTAAAATAAAACAATAATTATGATAAAAATTAAATAAGGATTTTATAGGAATTTGTTGCAGTTTAACTCATTACGATTTTGGTTCTAATATAATATAAACATATCAATAATAATACAGCTCATTCTAATCACGATTTTTATAATTAAAGTAAATAAATTATTATGATTCTAATTCTTTATTTTAATTATAACTCATTCTAATTTCAGTTAATCTCATTCCCTATTTAGTAAACGTACTATAAAATTATAAATATTTTATTTTTTTCCATTTCTTCTTCCCCTCTGTCATTCTCTGTTTCTGTTATGAGTCTAATGATTGCTCTAATTATCTATAAAGGTTGTTGAAAAGAAATTAATAGTGGAGAGGGATTGATTCAAAAGGAATTTATTTTTCTATTTTGTTAATCTTTTTTATTATGAAAATAATAATTATTATAAGATAATAGTATAGAGAAGATGAATGGTAATAATCTTAAAAATTGTATTGATAATGAGTGATAAAAAATGCGATGTTGTAATTTTTTAAGAGGTAAGTGTTTTTTTTAGTATTAATTTGTAAATTTTTATTTCTTATTAATATTAGTGTGTTGTTATAACTAATGTGTTGTGATCATAAATATTAATTATTTTGATACTCACAAAAAATTAGTAAATGAAAAATATTGTAAAAAGATGAATTGAATTTTTATTCAAAAATTTATTAATAATAATTATTGTTAGTTATTATTAATAATAATTTAAATAAAAATTATTATTAATTCTTTTAATGTGTTAATTAATTATAATAATTTTTATAATAATAAAAATAATTTAAATATAATAATAATAATTTATTTAATAATTATCATATTTTTAATTAAATGAATAATATTTTTAAAATTTAAAAATTATAACGAGTTAGTTTAATTTTCTAAAGGTTTAACTGAAATAAAAAAATATAAAGATTTTAATAAAATTTTGTAATAGATGTAATTAGAATATTTTATAATATTTATAAATAAAATATAAATAATAAAAAATATAAGAAATTTAATGAAATTATATATAAAAAAAATAAAAACTGCATAAGCCAAAGAAGCTGTAATTTCAGCGGAACCTCAAAAATGTTCTCACTTGGCAATCGCAATGCATTACTCTATACACGTGCCACGTGTATCATAAAGACTTTTGACACGTGGCAAATTGAAAAATGTGATTCACACTTTTTCATCCGATAAAGCGACCCCACGGGCTGACCCTTTTCCCTTGACAGCCTCGTTGCTACAATTCATAACCATGGGGCCGCCCAACGAATTGCACTTTTTTTTAATTTTTAAATTTATTTTCATTTTACTTTAATTTTTTTATAGGTTTTGGCTTCAAAACTCAGCTCCTCTTGGACAAATCAAATCACTCCACGCTTACAAAATTCGTCAAAATTTCCTCACGCAACGCAAGTACATAAAAAAAAATTATCACCGAATCCGAAACTTCCGCTACATGTGAGTCTCCCCAATTTCTCCCCAATATCTCACGTCCCTTTCGATTTCTCCCTGCTAACAAAAATGAAATTATCTTCCCTTTTTTAATTTTAGAAACAAATTAATCAATTATTTTAATCCCAAACTACCCTTAAAAATTGATACATTATTTTTTTGAGTAACATATTATTACGTATGCTTTTACTGTTGCATAAAACAGATAACGGATGGCATAATTAAGGCAATAAGGCAGTAAAAGGCAGGCTCCTGCCCCCTTTTTGAGGTAACTTGATAACTTGATTTTTTTTTAAAAAAATAAAGAATAAATATAAGAAAAGAGTAAAATTCACAAGGGAACAAAATTTCTTTTTTTATTTTAATTTTGTTTTGTTTAATTTTTTTATTTTTTTCCCCTGTAATTGTAGGTGTTACAGTTTCCAGAACTTTTTGAGATTTTTAGCATATCTTGGGCGCTGCAGATCCTGTTATTGCATAGACCTAGTAAAATTTTGTTACAGATTTGCCCTTATCTGATTCTGTTGTGTAGTTGAATTTGGGATTTTCTGAATTCTAGATTATATACAACTAATTTTTTTCAGATGAACAAATCCTAGGGTTTGTTGATTGATTTTTAATCTCATGATTTAGAGATAAGTGGGTCTTGTTTATCATAAGTTGATTTGTGGGGTACCCTTTTGAATCCCTTTTTTTTTGGGTAGAAAAGTAAATTTTCCCCCCCAAATTTCTCAACAGGCATCTGGGTTTAGTGTTACGGTTAGGTTTAGATCTGATAATAATCAGATTCATTATTCTTCAGTTTTTGAATAATTTTTTTTTTCTTTCTGTTGTTGGGTTTTGGATTTGAATTTCATTTTTTTTTATAACTTACACGTAATCTGGGTGTTTATACATAATGGATTTTCACCTGCTTTCAGTAAACTGAAGCAACAGAGACTTGGATCAGGACCCCGTGAGCTCATAATTTCAATTTGTTGTTAATTTTACAATTTCTGTAAAATTTTGTCTTGATTTGGAGTTGTTTTGTTGGTCAACATATACTGAATGCATTTATTTGATTAAATATAATTGGATATTTGGCTATTCTTATTTCATGGGATTAATTATGATGTGGGCAGGATACAGGATGAGTAATTTGATGCATGTTTTATGAGAATCTTAGTAACTTTGGGGTCGTGCTTGAGGTCTTTCTACAGGAAATTAATGGAAATTTTAAGATCATGAATATAATGTACATTGTCAATCTTGGAAGATGAAATAATCTGGTATCTTCGCTTAATTTTTAATTTAACAATAAGAAGAAAATACTAATATATATTCCTAGAAGAAAGGTGAAAGCTTGAACTTGCCCATAAAAAATAAAAAAAGGAAAGTAGGAAAATTTTGTTGGTTCAAATTTTTGATTTTTTTTTTTGCTTAACTACATTGACATTACTTTTAATAATTTTCATGTGATGACTATATAATATTTTAGCTCAACTGAAAATAGAATTACATGATAACTTGGGATTTGATGGTAGATGATGTACCATCTTTGCAAATACTATGTGAATTTAGACTGCATTTCTTTTGGTCTTCAGTATGTCTTGAATCTAGACAATGCACTAGGAACAGCACTTTCATGTGAAGTTGTTCTGCTGCTACTTAGTTATAATATCAAGCTTATTTTGTAATAGTGATGATTGTTATAGTCTCTGGGCTAAATAGATGTTGGATTGGGTAGATGATGGCTGAAGTGTTTTAATGTGTGTGTCATCATTATTGCATTGCAAGCTTTTATAGGCACTTTGTGAAGATACTGGATGTTGGATTAGCCACTTTTGGTAATTGTCATTATAGCATTAATCTTACTGCAGGATTTCTAGCCCCTAAAGGCCATTTTTTCTGTGTTGATAACTTAAATAGTTTGTTTCTTGCTACAGAAAAGAATTGAATAATAATTTAATCTGTTGTCTTTGTGTTGCAGTACTCATGGGTACGGAGCTCATGAGAGTTTGCATTAAAGAAGAGAATGATGAAGTACCATCAGTTCCACCAGGCTTTGAATCATTTGCATCTTTCACCTTAAAGCGAGTACAAGATTCTGAGAAACATGACAGTGATATCAAGAGTTACTCAGCCTCCGCAGGTGCTTCCGAATCACTTTCAGTTCATATGGAAACTGAGCTTAAGGTTGCTGATGTGGCAAAGGCTGCAAGGTCCCTCCGGCGTAGACCATGGATAAACTATGGACAACTTGACCACAGTTCAGAGGATGAGTCTGATTCTGGAAAGCTTGGTCAAGTCAGTGTCATTTAGACCCTCTTTCCCCTCTTTCAAGTTCTTGTTTTCTGTCATTGACTTCTGAAATTCAATAATATAATCTGTTAACCATTTTGTTGGAAGTGCTATTTCTTCTGATATGGTTAATTGCTGCTGGTTATTTCAGAATTTTACCGCAAGGCCTTGTCTCCCCAAGGGTGTTATCCGTGGATGTCCAACGTGTAGTGATTGCCAAAAGGTTATCTCTTAAACCTTATTTGTACTCTTACGAAAAATTTATGCATTCCAACTATATCAATAGGTTCCATAAGATCTGTTATTCGTTTCCATCTTACTTTTATCAAAATGATCAGCCTATTGTAGTTGCTTTTCAGTATGCAAATAAATGCAATGACTTTGAAAGTACAATATTATAATTAGTGAGACATCATAGGAGGTGGCTTATGGCATTGCTGATTGGCTACTGAGTGTGAGACTGCTAAAGAGCTGAACCATATGCAATCTCGACCTGTACTTTGATGCCTATTTCTTTTCTTCGTCTTCCAGCAGTCTAATTGATATATAAATTTTTGGAACAGGTCACGGCAAGGTGGCATCCGGAAGATTCCTGCCGGCCTGACCTTGAGGATGCTCCTGTGTTCTACCCTACTGAAGAGGTCTCTGCTGTTACTCTTGCTGTCACTCTTGCTGTCAAGTTGTTTCAATTAAAAGATCTAGCTGTTGTACAATCCAGTGATATAAATCAAATTTTTCTCAATTTGTTTTGCTATTTTCCAGGAGTTTGGAGATACACTGAAATATATTGCTAGTATTCGGCCAAAAGCTGAACCATATGGAATCTGTCGGATTGTTCCTCCCTCTTCTTGGAAACCTCCTTGTCCTCTCAAAGAGAACCCTATATGGGACAGTTCTACATTTGTTACACGTGTCCAAAGGGTTGACAAACTTCAGAATCGGAATTCAATGAGAAAGGTTTCAAGGATCCATAACCATTCAAGGAGGAAAAGGCGTAGAAGCACGAGAATGGCAGTAGACTGTGGAAGTGATAGCGGAAATGTCTCAGGTTCTGGTGATATTGGATGTTATGAGGATGAGAGATTTGGCTTTGAGCCTGGTCCAGCATTTACTTTGAATACATTTCAGAAATATGCAGACTTATTCAAGGCCCAATACTTCAGCAGGGATAAGAATGATGCTAAGGGCTTGGGTGCTAACACGGCTATGCTTGAAGAGCACTGGGAGCCATCAGTGGAAAATGTTGAGGGGGAGTATTGGCGAATAGTAGAGAAGGCAACTGAAGAAATAGAGGTATGATCTATAAGCTGATAAATTTCTCTGCTTTAAATGGTTGCAAAGACGACTGCTGCCCTTAAACTGTCTTGTTGGCTCTCTGTTGTAGGTACTATATGGGGCTGACCTTGAAACTGGTGTATTTGGCAGTGGGTTTCCTAAAATGCTTAACCAGGTTGGCTCTGCTTCAGATGAGCGGTACATTAAATCAGGCTGGAACTTGAATAACTTTCCACGGCTTCCTGGATCTGTCCTCTCTTATGAAAGTGGTGATATATCTGGTGTTCTGGTGCCATGGCTGTATATAGGGATGTGCTTTTCCTCCTTTTGTTGGGTAAGACTTAATTACTTTTGATGGTGTTCCCATTGTTAGGGCAACATTTTTGGAAAAGAAAATGCATAAAAGGATTGAGAAACAAGCATGGTTTTTGAAAGAGTCGGAGGACAATGAGGGTTGTTGGAATTCTTTCTGGCTATATGATGGAAGAAAACCCACCTGCTTGTCAACTTTTCTGAATCAATGCCCTATGTCATTACTAAATTTAACTTAAAGAGATTCATTTGTTTAGAAATTATCAGTTAAACAATAAATAAAGTTTGGTTTCTTCTTTTTTTATTTTTTATTTTTTACTTATTTAGAAAGAAAAAGAAAATGTATGTTATGGCATAAAACTTTCCAACTTTTTCACTTTAGATTAATGCTTCCAAAAACATATAATTGTGTTAAAACTTAACTCATGCATCTTTCAGAATCAGTGATTCAAGGTTGCAGCTTGAAGCAATTTCTATTATCATGTCATTGTTTTCTGACGTATTAGTTGTCCCTCTTGTTTTACTTGTGGCACAACAGCATGTGGAAGATCATCACTTATACTCACTCAACTACATGCACTGGGGCGCCCCAAAATTGTGGTATGGTGTCCCAGGGAAAGATGCTCTTAAATTGGAGGAGGCCATGAGAAAGCATTTGCATGACCTTTTTGAAGAACAACCCGATCTGCTTCACAAGCTGGTGAGTAAAAGTAAACTCAGTATTCAGAATTCATAAACTTGTGTCTTGGGGCTAACGTAATCAGCTGTTTGATATACCTCAGTTGATGCTATCAACTCTGGCAATGATTCTTTTGGCTAGAATCATGCACATATTCGCAGTTGTTTATTTGAGTTCTTAGAGAGTAAAAAGCCTAATCCAACAATTTTCAAATTCTTATTAGCAATTTTTTATGAAGTTTATAATGTTCTATTAGATTGAAAGCAAAGAAATCCAGGACAACCGATCATGTAGCCAGGAGGCCAGGATAGTACATTTTAGATTATAGGCAGTATAGGAGACCATGGATAAGCATGATTATCTGGGAATTGCTTACTCTAATATATTCCCTTTGCATGACAACCGCAACCTGGACTTCATGTTCTTTCATGTAGGTCACACAGCTTTCCCCCTCCATACTAAAATCTGAAGGAGTGCCTGTCAATCGGTGTGTTCAGAATGCTGGAGAATTTGTTCTGACCTTCCCCCGAGCATATCATTCAGGGTTCAACTGTGGCTTCAACTGTGCTGAGGCAGTTAATGTAGCTCCTGTTGACTGGTTGCCCCATGGACAGATTGCTATAGAGTTGTACCGTGAGCAGGGAAGGAAAACTTCCATTTCCCATGATAAACTGTTGCTTGGTGCAGCAAGGGAAGCTGTAAGAGCTCATTGGGAGCTTAATTTACTGAAAAAGAATACTTCAGATAACTTAAGGTGGAAAGATTTCTGTGGGAAGGATGGTGTCTTGGCAAAAGCACTTAAGGTAAGCTTTGTCTCTCCTCCTTTTCTTGATTTCTTCTTGGCTTTTGTCATGATTTTTTTTTTTTTCAAATGAACTTAACTTATATAGCGTGGGAATTCGGTAAAATTCACCATTTAGTGACAGTATGCCAACGCTAAAAATAGCTTTGGGTAAGCTAACAAGCAGTATAAGCAAAAGTGAAGAGACCTGTGTCAAAATTTTGAAATCATGTATTAATATTCTCTATTTGGTATTTGTATCTATAATTTGGAGCTTTGATATAAGTATTTGTTGTATCCCAATATTAGCACCGCATAATCTGTTGCAAATTTTGCTCAAAATTAAAAATCTCTGATGGCATGTGGATCAATGCACTTTCAATGGTTGAGATTAAATCTGATAGGTGTAATTAATGCAATGCAACTAATGCACGCTTGAGATTTAATCTAAGCCATTATAAGTACATTAATCCAAGGATCTAAAAACTGTGGAAGAACTTGCGTCAAAAAAGTGGTGCCATACAACCTGTCCCTTTATTGTTTTTATGCACAATAGTTCTCTCATCGAGTCTCCCGGATTTAAGTGAAAATGCAGACCTTAGATGCTGACTGTTGGATGAAGCAACTTTTAAGATTCATTACAAGATTATTATTAAAGTAATATGTTTATAAGCTAAAAGAAAGTGGGCAGCACATACTGTCAACTTAATTAAGGAAGGAGCATTAATGCTATCGGCAAACATCTTAATCATCCATTATACACATGTTTCTTCCTCTCCCAAAAAAAGTGGTGATCATAAAACCTGCTTCTTTATATATGTACTCAATAGTTCTCTCATCTAGTCTCTTGGATTTAAGTAAAAATGCAGACCATCTTATGAAAGCAATAGCCAAGAATCATCACAAGCTTATTATTAAGTAAAATATTTTTATGCTAAAAGAAAGAGGACAACTCGTATTCTTAAAGGTGCCCATTTTAACTCAAGGTGCATTAATGCTTTCAGTCCTAAAACCATTTTCTTCCTGATTTCATCCTCTTATCTCTCCCCTTCTGGGAAGCTTTAAACCTCCAGTAAATACTAGTTTCCTTTCATTTTAAGACCTCCTTTTCACTTGGATACTACATTATGACAGCTAAAGGGACCTTTTAAATAAACTTGCCTTCTCTTTTTTTGTTCTGTTGTTTTCTTTTACCAGAGACTGCTAAACTCAAAAAAATAAAATAAAAAATTGCTCTAAAGGCTGCTGTCAATTTTAGTTTACAATATTCAACAGTGTCTTCTCTTGGCAAGGGAACCTTCAAGAAGTTGAGGCTTGCACAAAACAAGGAGACATGAGATGTTAGCCATTAAAGTTTTAGAAAGATGTACTATTCTTCGGCACAAAAAATATTGATTGGGATTGTAGTTGTAGCTACGCTTGTTGAGATTGTACATCTCATGTGGTTCATTCTGCCAATCTAGCGACTAACAGTAAAAAGCAAATGCCATAAATTGCTATTATTTTATTTCAGATCATTCTGCTCAAGATAATTTTGCAATTTATGATAAGAATTTATAAGAAATGTCTATAAAAATAGTGTTTACCAACCCCATTAATGCTCTTTCCTTGATTGAGTTGATGTGCATCTTTGCAAAAGAGTGCTGCCCGTCTTATTTTAGCTGATAAATATATTTTTAATAATTCTTGTTTGTTCTTGATTGATGCCTTGATCATTGTTCACTTAAGTTCAGGAGTTTGGATGAGAGAACTATGGTGTGTGAGCGCGCGTGTAGTAAGGATGGCATAACGATAGCCATTGGGCTGACTTGTTGGCTTGCAATTCACTGCCTATTGTGTAATATAAAAACACAAATTTTCTCCACTACCAGCAAGTTTTATTACACAAATGACAATGAATTGTATATGTATGCTGCTGTAAATGTGCTTGATTGTTTTGGCATTCTTACTTGTCTTTTTAATTGCTTGATTGTTCATTTGATTTTCACATAGTTTTATTGCTCAAATGACAATGAATTGTATATGCATACTGCTGTACATGTGCATGATTGTTTTGGCATTCTTACTTGTCTTTTTAATTGCTTGATTGGTCATTTGATTTTCACATGAAAACCCCTGAATGTTATTTTTTTATTTTCTATAAAATATCCAGCCCACTACCTAATTGATTTGATCAATCCTAGGACAAATTAATAGTGAAAAGAAGGGAAAAAAAATAATAATAACAATTACAACACAAATACAAAAGTTAACTCTACTCAGTTTAATTCTGCAAGTTCCATTATTATGTTGGCAATGAAGCGTGCATTTGAATTACAAATGCATTAATTTTGTTTCCCTCCTAACTTTATTTATTTCTGTTACCTAGAAACGTGTTGACATGGAGTGTGCAAGAAGGGAATTTCTTTGCAGTTCCTCACAAACAATGAAAATGGAGAGCAATTTTGATGCTACTAGTGAGAGGGAATGCAGTGTCTGCCTTTTTGATTTGCACCTATCTGCGGTGGGTTGTCATTGTTCATCAGATAGATATGCATGTTTGATTCATGCAAAGCATTTCTGCTCATGTGCCTGGGGGTCCAAATTTTTCCTTTATCGCTATGACACTAGTGAGCTGAACATCCTTGTTGAGGCATTGGAAGGAAAACTAAGTGCAGTGTACAGATGGGCAAGACTCGATCTTGGACTGGCCTTGAGTTCTTTCATCTCTAGAGACAATATGGATTTTGATAAACTATCTCATTCCATGGATGGCTCAGCACTTAAAAATGTGAAATCACAGCCCTTGGACATCCCTGTGAATTCGGCTGGTATCTTTAGTGAAACCTCTTTCCTACAGAAAAGTAATCTAGGAGAAGCTTTTTTGCCTTTAAAAGACATGAAAGCATCATCTACATCTCATAGTTCTTCTCTGGTAGGTGACATAAAAAATTATGATCTCAAGTTGAAGACAGAACAGCCTGCCCGTCTACCTTCCAATTTAAAATTCCCAGCTGGTCTGCTCTCCCAAAAAGACAGGTCATACAGTGTACACCGAGCTGAGGAGAAATGCACGCTCAAGAAGCCTTCAGTTTTGGCAAATGACAACGTTATACTTCTTAGCGATGATGAAGGTGATGAACCTGAAAAACCATTTTCAAAAAGAGCAACTGATGATTCTGTAAAACATTCAGAACCTTCTGAGAGGCATGCCCATTCTGGAGATAAAGCCAACCCATGTAATTATGGTAAAGATCCAACTATGTTGAACCCTAAGATTGAAGCAGGAATGATGAGTCGTAAGGATTTGAGTTCTTCACCTGATTTACTGAGTAATTATTCATCCTATTCTATGCAATTAAAAGACACTCGTCATTCAGATGGTGGGATCGTGTTAGGGTTACCAAACTTTACTCGCAGTGTAGGTTCCACCAGCAAAAAATCTGGTGGAATTGCTTCAAATTCTTCAATTAGTAAAGAGCCCAGTGATCATAAAATGGCAAATGTTGAGGCCAACCTTCAGCATCTGGCACCATGTGACACTGAAAAACCTAATAATGAGGCTAATCTTGAAAAAGTGGGAACAACTTCTACCTTAAGTTTGGTTGGGAATGTGAGAGCTAATGCTGGAAACTCAACTTGCTCTCAAAATAATTTGGATAAATATTTCCGCCAGAAGGGTCCTCGCATTGCAAAGGTTGTACGGAGGATCAACTGCAGTGTTGAACCCCTTGAATATGGAGTTGTGCTTTCTGGAAAGTTATGGTGCAACAGCCGGTCAATTTTTCCCAAAGGTCTGTTCTATATGGAATTTGTAGATATCATTAATCCTGATAAAATATCTATGCAAAGAAAGTATGTTATATGTACTCATGCATACTTTATTTTATGCAGGATATAAGAGCCGTGTTAGATACATAAGTGTTTTAGATCCAACAAGCATGTGTTACTATGTATCTGAAATTCTGGATGCAGGACTGGATGGGCCTCTCTTTATGGTAATTAGCTTTATCATTTTGTTTCTGAAACTGCTTCTATAGTGTGCTATCTGCTTAACAAGACATTTTTGTGTTTACCACTTAGTGCTCCACTGAAAGAAATTTATTGAAAGAGATCATTGTTACTTCATACTTGTACTGCTTCAGAAGTAACCAAATGAAGGAATTTAGAAAATAGGCCTTGAATAGTGATTATTCTTCATTTTTAACTTTTCCATGCTCCTTATATAATAGCTGCTAAATCATTTTGCACAGTTCATAAGATTATACAATGGGTGATACAAATTAATGCTGATAAGACACAGAATAAATAATTTATAGCATATCCAACTGCTTAACAAATAACGGACATGGTCAAAGTCTTGCTTGCTGACAGAGCTATCATGCAGGTTATGCTGCCTGTATTGCATATGCAAGATAACTAATTTTGTTGCAACTCTCTGGTCACGAATGATTCAGTGTTATGCAAATTACATTATATCATCTAGTGGCCCTTTGAATTAATGTTGCATTGAGAAATGTTCAATCTAAGATAGTTTGAAGTTAAGGGAATAAATTTAATGGTGGGCTGTTTTCTTTTCTTTTGTCATTGTTTGGTAGGCAGTTGATTTGGAAGGTTCAATAAACTATTGTGAACCAGTGAATTGTTTTCTGTTGAGATGGCATGACATACAGATTCATTTAATTTTCAGGTTTCGCTGGAGCATTATTGTCCGAGTGAGGTATTTATTAATGTTTCAGCGGCAAAATGTTGGGAAATGGTGAGAGAGAGAGTGAATCAAGAGATAACAAAACAACATAAATTGGGAAGGATGAACCTCCCGCCTCTACAACCTCCTGGGAGTCTTGATGGCTTTGAGATGTTCGGGTTTTCTACTCCAGCAATTGTACAGGTAAATATGCTAGTGGAACTGACAGAGCATTCACAATCCTACTACTAGTTACTACTACTCTGATTAACAATATTTTAGCTTTTCTTTCTTTCCTTCTGGGGCAATTGCTGTTAGCTTTACTGTTATCTTCTCCTTTTCCATCTGTGTTGTCTTTTTGTCAAGCATTCTTCATGTTCTGTGATTTCATGGCTCATTAACTTTCTTAGTTTAGGACAAATGCATCATATCAAATACAAAGCAAAGTTCATTTTTCTGTTCTTTTAATAGGCCATAGAGGCAATGGACAGAAATCGAGTTTGTACAGAGTATTGGGACTCCCGCCCCTACTCCCGCCCTCAGGTACAGATTCCACAACCTTCGCACTTTAAAGACAATGGGGCAAACTTGCGTGGCTTATCTGGGGAACAACGTAATCAGAAGCCCTTACAGGGCAATCTCTTGCCTGGTGGAGTTGAATCAATACTTAAGGGTCTTTTTAAGAAGGCATCTCCAGCAGAATTGCACGTGTTGTATAGCATCTTTACTAATGATAAGGCAGCAGCTGATCGAAGCTTACTGAGTCGACTACTTAATGAAGAGATCCACACTCATCCTAGATGATTCATTATCGGCCTCACAGGGGTTTGAGTCCGAACTGCCATGACAGGTTTGACTTCTGTAAATTCCTATGTTCTTGCTTGTACTTGCAGAGGCACTTGCGCCTGTATTTTATTCAACCTATCATTTTTTTCACATAGAGAAGTAGTGATAAAATAGGACTTCTAGGTCGGGATTTTTTTTTTTTTTTTTTTTTACCCTCCTTTCTTCGACTGGATATTCATCCAGTGGATACCCCCGTTTTTGTGATATGGTGTCCATGGTTGGCCTATGAAGGGGGTATAAATACCAAGTCGACCAAATTTGTTTTGTTCTTTTTTAGGTCATTAACACTGTACAAGCTAAGCTTCTAGTAAAAAATGAATTTCCTTACAGTTATGTTGTTAAACTTTGAGATTCATTGGAAATTTATGTGGATCTCTCAGCTTTCAATAATATAGATGGAAATTCATTTGAGACATCAAAGCTCGTTGCTTCGGAGATATCAGCATGCTTGGCTGCCTTTGCAGGCCAGTTTTGAGTTTGATGATTGATATGATATGTGGTTTTTAATCTCCAGTTGCTAGGGTAAAATTGTGAAATTCAAAGTTTAATCAAAAGGACTTGTATCCGGGATAGAGTGCTTGTGTTCGGTGCGAGACGCAATGTACTGCATAGAATATAGAATGGAGTAACATTCAGCGTACGGGAATTAGACAAAACAGTAATAATAATGAGAAAGTAAATTTAAGAGAAAAAAATAATGAGTTTTAATATCCTTTTGTGTATTAGAATGAAGGGACAATAGGAATTGGTTGATTTTTCGCTTACAGTTAAAATTCTCATTAGTTTTAATTTATGAAATGAATGAACCGTAGGTTTATTAAATTTAAGCTATCAATAAATTATGGTCATAAATCCATTGCTACATAACACTAGGGCATGTCAAATTGAACAATTAATATAGCATGATAGAGTGGTTTTTAAATAATTTACGAAAAGTATGAGATTAAAAAAATTATTTTAGACTAGTTATTTTTAAATTATTTGAATAGTTTATGCAAAGTATTCTCTCAAAACGCTTTAAATTATTTGAATATACTGTTTACGATCATGTATGTGGGACCCACCACCTATGCTGGGAAAAATTTGTTAGTGGGGTATTTTGGGGCATGTGCCTCCATGGCGATTCGGTTACTGAGTGAATTATCTTTATTCTGTTTTTTTTTTTACTATTATTTAATTAATTTTCGATTGATTCATATTAAAAAAAAAAAGTAAAATTCTGTTGCTCAATTAATTTAAACAAAAAAAAAAAAAGAGAATAGCAAGAAAAAGAAAATGCAAGCAAAATGTGGGGCCACCAAGTGTGCACCCCATAAATAGCAGGACAAGCACGGCCAAGGAAAACAAATCCTACACGCAAATCCACAATTCTCTAATTTGCCAACTAGCCGTACGGACAAAACCAGCTTGGGTTTTTAAAGCACATCAAGCGGTTCAGAAGCCTCCACGTGTCATAAAGAAAAGAGAACTTTCATCTGAGCACGATACGAGGCGGCCATTGGCTGTGTCATTTGCTGTTATCGAATAATGGTAAATGCGGGGTGGGAAATATGTGGCCCGACATGTAGTACAAGAGTCCACGTGGGAGCACGCGGTAGGTGGGGACCACTATAGGGGCACGTGTCGAGTGCTGCTTTAACCGCGGACTGCGGAATCTTTTGCTTTTGTACGGAATGTTAAAATTGATTACTGTCAGAGCACTGTACGTGTAACTCGTGACCGTGACAAAGGAAAATAAAAATACTTTTCAGGCTGTGGCCTGTTATTGGATGCCTTTTTCGTTTCGGTTTTACTTTTGTTTTTACCCAATTGTGTTTGCGATTTGCTCAGATTGTTTTATGAGCTGAAAAACAATTGGTTGATTGATGTTGGGTACGTGAACCTTAATGGTACAATTACTTTTTCAGATCGGATTCGAAATCCAAAACGAGAATAATTAGTAGCGTTTGTTTCTTAAACTAAAATTAAAATAAGAACTTGATTCCTGTGAGATAGTAGAGAATCAAGTTTTTTTTCTTAAATTTTTTATTTTATTTTTAACCAAATTTCATAATTAAATAAAATATTATTATATTATTTTTATTATTAATAATATTTTTATTTTGTAGTTGTTGTTAATGATAATAATAATCATGATTATTATTATTATTATTATTATTATTATTATTATTGCTAAAAGTATAATTATAACTATTATTATCATTATCATATTATCATTAAAAATAATTATTTTGAATAAGAATAATCATGTTATTATAATAAATAAAGAAAATAATCAAATATGATCAATTTCATAACTTGCAACAATCTATTCTAATTTCAAGACAAAATAAACACACCAACAAGAATACAACTTATTTCGATTTTAATTCATACAACTAAAATAAATAATTTATTTTTATTCTTATTCTAGCTCATTCCAATTAGTGTTTAGTAAATACACTATTAACGATACACAATGCAATATCATCGATGGGTGTTTGATACACTAATTTTAGAATCTTAGGAAACTTCATGTTATAAGAGAATTTTAATTTCTTAATTAAGCAATGGAAGCTAATTTTAGATTGCCATGAATGATGAAATAAATTGTTTCTGTTATTGACAAATTATGTTGTTGCGGTTATTGTGAATTTGAAAAACAAAATATATACATTTAGTAAATATTTTTATTAAAAGAGTTGCCTTATTATATAATGACCAAAGTAAATAAAAGCTTAAAATGGCTTTGATTTGTATATTATCATTTACGTAAAAGAAGAAGAAGAAGATATAATAGTCCTTGTATTAAAATACCAAAATTATAATAAAAATTTTAAAAATGTGTGGTACCTTATTTAATAAGTTATATATTAAAAAAAAACCACCACCTACTTTTAAAAATTACTGCTTTTAAAATTTATTAAATATTATTTTTGTCAAAACTTATAAAATAGCATTTCAATTGTATTTCCAAACTGGTTAAGTAGCTATTACATAGAACTTTAAACTTGAGGGGGGAAACTGTAAACTTTACATTGAAATATGATAAATTTAATCAAGAAACTATAATAGCTTAAATTGTTACTTCCCAGTCCCCATTATTAAAGCCGTATAACGTATTGAACCAAAATCCTTGATTTACCAGAATTCGTAACGTGTTGCTAAAATGCTTAAGTGCGCGTTGATTATGACTCCGTTTTAAGTCATCTATACTTTCTTCTCCCCACCCCCCCCCCCCCCCACCCCCCCAACTCCCCAAAAATATATGTTTGGTTTTCAAACTTGACGCAGCATGATAATCATGTAATAAGATAAAGTTACTTAGACAAATCACAGAATCCATTCATGTGGAGAATTTATTAAGAAATATCTATCTTATAATGCCAAAACAATTAATAACTTTGAATTTTTTTTTTAATTCGAATGTATTAGAATAATAGAAGAGGTCTATGGTCCAAACTTATTCATGTAGAGGAGATTTAGACATCTTGATTACCATCCTACTACTTGAAAAAAAAAATTGAAAAATAAATTTAACCTTGGTCATAAAAAGTTCCGTTTAACAAAGATGATCAACGATAGAACAAAAGCTAGGTACGACATTGTCTAAAGGTTCAAAATCTCATGTTACGACACCACTTTATTGGATTTGAGTAAATGACAGCTCTCATATATATGGACCTTTGAATGATGCAAAAAGTTTCCATTTTTCCCTATTCTTGCCTTGAAATGCTCCAAGGAAAGTAGGAAACACGATGTGCCATGGTCTGGCTAGCATAAATTTTTAGATAATTTGGAAAAGCAATATTGTAATTATTAGGTTATACAAGTCTAGTTCTATACCTTTTCTTAATTAGATAAATAATACTCTAATTAAAAAATTTTGTTAATATATCTTTTCTTAATTAATAGAGTTTATACAAGTTTAGTTGACAATTCTTGGTTGTTTTTTTTTTTTAAACTGGTTAAACACTAGATTATTGTATTACACAAATATTCACAACTGTTTTTTTAACATATCAATACATTGATATTTACAATCAGATATATAATTGTGATTTACATTATTATATCAAATTATATGAATTACATGCCTGGACAAATGACCCTCACAAAGGAGGAATGTCTCAGCTCCACTTGTATTTCACGAGAGAGCAAAACTCATTTTTATAATTACTTCTATACAATTAATTTTTTTTTAATTGAAAAAAGTTGAATATGTGAAAACTAGAATCATTGTCTTCATAATCATGCTTAACTATTTTATAATATTAGAACAAAAGTCCAAGTGCCAACAAATCTTAGTTATTTAGTTATTGATAGTAGAAATGTTTTATCTTATCTTCAAATAAGCCTTAAATGTGCTAATAAACTAGTTAATTTCTTTTTTTTTTCTTTTAAATGTCGCAAAACAACAAAATAAAGAAAACTATTTTTTGAAGCCACCTCAAAGGAATTATTTGCTAAAGCCTCTTTATAGTTATAATATTAGGACGAAAACTAATTTATTAATATAAAGAGGTTATAATTTTGTGTTTGATAAAGATTAATTTATTGAGATTTATTAACATTCACGGTTGATAAAAAAATTTATTGATATTTAATTTCAATGGTAGGTTTTGTTCCTCTTATTTTGTAATTAAAATAAAGAACAATCTATGATGCCATGATTAAAGTTACGGCATTAATACTATAATTAAACATAAATTATGTAAATAAAATATAAAATATTTAACATAAAACTTGTAAATCAATATTAACTATGAAATAAAATATAAATTTAGAAATTAAGTATAAAACTTATAAATAAAAGATACAATGAATAAATTAATATAAATGTAATCAGTTGATATATTATTAGTAAATAAAATAAAAACTTGCAAATATAACATAACACTCATAAACCAATATTAAGTGTAAAATAAAGTATAAATTTTAGAAATTAAATATAAAACTTGTAAAAAAAAAATAAAAACTTACAAATATGACTTAAAACTAGTAAATTAACATTAACAATAAAATAAAACATAAATTTTAAAAATAAAACAAAAGACTTATAAATAGAAGGTAAAATAAGTAAATTACTATAAATTTGATCAATTGATGTATTACTAATAAATAAAATAAAAATTATGAATATAATATAAAACTAGTAGTCAACGTCAAGCACAAAATGAAAGATAAATTTTAGAAATGGGACATAAGACTTGTAAATGGATAGTAAAATAGATAAACTAATATAAACTAGTAAATTAATGCATTACTAGTAAAAAAATAAAAACTTATAAATATAGCATAAAACTAGTAAATTAACATTAATTGTAAAATAAAATATAAATTTTAAAAATAAAACATAAGACTTGTAAAAAGAAGATAAAATAAGTAAATTACTATAAAATTGGTAAATTAATGTATTACTAGTAAATAAAAAAAATTATAAATATAACATAAAACAAGTAAATAAACATTAAATGTAAAATAAAACATAAAGTTTATAAATTATATTTAAAACTTATGAGTAAAAGATAAAATAAGTAAATTAATACATGAATTCCTAAAAAAAAATTTACAATTGTAAAATAAAAACGTGTTATAATATTTATTACCTTATATATTTATTGAGTTTTTTATTTAAATTGAATAATATTAATTTTACATTTACGTAATACATGTGATGTTTTAGTAACAATGAAATTTATGCTAGAAATCAAATTTAGAAAAAATATTATTTTAATATATACCATACTTGTTGTAAGATGAAGTTATTTTATATCTTTCTATATTTCTCAATAACAAACCTAAATGGTCTCTAAATACAAGTAAAAAGTTTAGAACTACATAAAGTATGCATACAACTTAAAATTAGATATAGTTTTATTCATATATCATATATATGTCTAGTAATATAAGAATATTTTTATTTTGTTTTTACTTGATTACCTTCAAGACAAATAATTACACTTAATTAACACATGTAATAAATAGATATCATTATAGAAAATAAGAAAAATAAAGTATAAAAACATCTTAGAATAAATATAGAATTTATGGTAACCAATTTAATAAAATTTATTCCACCTTTTTTGTAGAAATTTTTGTGTTTGATTAATGATTTTTTTTGTTTAATTAAAGAAAATATTTTTAAATAAATAAGATATTTTTGCTAAAATCCTGTAAAAACAATAATAATTTTTTAAATAATTAATAATCTTGTATGAATTTACTAGTTTTATTTTACATTACTAGTTCTATATATAATTTATAATATTTATATCTAGGATCTAATGTTGTAAATTTCATTACGATATTATAAAATTTTCCTTAAAATAATATATCACAATGAATTGATAAGAATTTAAAAAATTTTTAATGAGAAAGAGAAGAAAGGGTTAATTAAGTAATTTTTTTAAAAATTACCTAGATGATAAAATTCTTAATTAGAAAGAAGGTGTGGACGAAAAATCGATGTGTTCAAGTACCCTCACCTAATAATTAAACATTAATTGATAAAGTTGAATTGAACTCACTTGGTACTTAACAAACTTGAATTTTAGAATGAACTCATGATATATATGATCCTTTGGCAGACTATATAAGCTTCTATAAGATCTGTGGCTCATTAAAATTTCGCACAATAACTTGATGAATGCTAATTAGATCTTTAAATTTCGATTTCTCGGACAATATCTTTTCATTATTGTTAAAAATATAACTCCAAATTTTTGTCAAATCACTTTATGCATTTAAAAGAATAATAATTAAGCTTATTTTATATGTATATATATATATATATATATATATATATATATATATATATATATATATATATATATATATATATATATATCCAGTTACTGATTTCACCGTTTAATATTTTTCATAAAATTCATTATCTTCTAAGTCTCATTATATCTTAATTTGGGGGTTGAAATATCACATCAATTTTCTCAACCACCAATCATATATATTTGGTCTAATTATTCCACTACTTTCATAGAGCTTCACTCACTCAAATTAGGAAATGACGAAATTTCCTCGAAGAAATAACGAAATTTCCTCGAATCGTTAACTATTTTCTCTCAAGTCAAGTGATATGGTGGCGGCGGTTAATGAGAGAGAACAAAGTGTAATTTTCACTTTTTCTTTTACTTTATCAATACTGTTTGGATTTTTTTTTTTTTAATTTATAGGATGGTATGAGACTTTATCCGCTAAACACTCATTATTTACTCAAGCTTAGGTGATCACAGATACAAAGATCATTCCCAACTTAAGCGACCACGGGCTGAAAGTACGTTTACGGCTAGATGAACTGCACCTTAGAACATAAATGACTTGGATTCTTGATTTTCCTTCAATTAATAAGATCTGTGACTTTTAATATCTGTAGTCAATTGATTAATACACGAGATAATAGACTTATGAAGCTTCTGCCAGATAAAATCTGCAGATTAATTAGATTCCAATAAATTTCACAGAAGATATTTAATAATTAAAATACCCATCTTCAGAAGAATTTCATACAAAGGTTTTAAGAAGGCAATATTGAATCTTTCAATATCTCAACATAATATAATTCATAATCATTAACATAATTATCAGATGCATATCATTTATATCAAGACCTTAACATCTATTTTAAGCTTCTCTTTAAGGACAAAAAGCCATTCTGCATTATCATATCAGAGTTATCATATCAAAGCAATTTGGTTGGGCTGATAATCTATTAGATCTTTTCAAATCCATTCAAATATAAAATTCCTATAATGTCATGGCATTCACCTTCAAAATCTAGAACGTGTAAGTACTTTGCATTTTAGCACATTTAACCTATATGGCTGCATGAAAAATATTAGAAAAATAGTTTAAATGGAATGTGAATTTTTCTAATGCTCATATGCAGTAAATTTTGAGAGAGTTTTGGGTGTTCTAAGTATTATTCTTTGTCCATCCATTATTTCTCATGTATGAATTTGATCACGATTGATTGAAACTACACATACATTATTCTTTGATCACGATTACTACATATACATGTAGTAATGAGTGAAAAATAAAAAAGGAATGATACTACTGGTTAAGGTCAACCCACAAACTAAACAATCCCAAAGTGTGCACCATATATACTAATGCTTTACTAAATCATTGCTTCAAAGATTATGCAGCTGCCTATTTTATTAAAAGAAGAAGAAGAAGAAGAAGAAGAAAGAAGTACTTGTCATAATTATCAAGCACTGAATCAGTTCAGCACCAATAAACAAGTCTAATAACTATAAAGTTTGACAAAAATATCTGAAAGAAATACACTCACCTTATAAAAGCTCATTTAGCTTTAATCTAGTTGCATGAACTAACAAAATTCTACTTCAAATCAATCCTTTGTCTCATGTGCATTAGAATAACCATAAAGGCAAAACAAGCAATGCAGAGCATGCATTATTATACATATCAGCAGCTTCTACACTACACACACACACACACACCCCCCACCTACTTTAGGGTTGTATAATTTCCCAAGCTTCAATTCCCTCTGAAATCTTTTGAATATTATAATAATGAATCTTTCAAAGGTGACATTACATTATCAGATACACCTAAAAGGATAATAACACAACTTCACAAACAAAAATTTAAAACTATTATCGATAATCATGTTATAAAGTTTGTCGCCCAAGTGGATTAGGAAATAGCCACTCAATCTCTCTCTCTCTCCCCCTCTATAATACTCCCATTAATCAATTTCTTAATTATTAATTACTATACAACATGTGTGTTATTTATAGCTGGCATCAATATTAAAAAAGATGAATCTAGACTTTGTCTTTTTGTCTAATAATAGATCTATTAAGATTATCTTTATTTGGTACCAAACCCGACTTCTTCTTTCACAGCCTCGTGACTTTGTCATTCATTATGACCAATTTTAATTTGACAAATTCTAAACAAATTAATATTTAATCAAAAGGGTCATGCTCTTTCCAAGAGAAAGAGAAAGAAATAGTGGTAGTGGTGGAGGAGAAAGATGATAGCTAGTGTTGTAGGTTACATCTTCATCAAACATTCACTATGTCTGCTACTTAATAGCAATATATAATAACTTTGATTCAAATAAAAGTAGAATGTTTAATAAATATATACTTGTCCCAATCATAATTGAGCCTTTAGGTCTGTGGTTTTGATAGTGGAAGACATATCTCCATGCATATCTTTCTTGTAAAGTTCTAATTATTGTTATTCAATTTCTTTTTTTCTCTAAATTTAATATATAGTTAAAAAAGGGGTAAATTACTTGCAAATAATAGAAGAAGATTAAGAGACAGAGATTATATTTTTACAAAATACACCAAGTACTTAATATTAATCAATGATATGATCACAAGTATCACTTGCTTCTGCCACAAATCTACCACAATCACCCACTCCCACTAAAATATTTGCTCTTCTGTCCTTCAAAATGAGCACATATTAAGGTACTCAAATGCTCAAAACATCATAATACATACATACATACATTCATACATACCAAATCAAAATTACATAACTTATTTATTATCAATTATTTATCATATTCTTAATTTTATTTTCACTCATTTGCAGCAGATTGATGATCAGATGTTGGTAGTGGTGGTGTAACATTATTATTATCATTAGGAGTTACCTTCTGCTGCTGCTGCTGCTTAGGCCTTTTCCTCTTCTTGTCATAACTAACACCTCTTGCTTTGGCTTGAAAATCACGAACCTCCCTCAAGAAAATCCTCACAGCTCTTGCACCAAAAGGGTTTGCTTCGGGTCTGCCCCCGTGCTCCTCGTAGGCTGCCCGGAGTCTTCCAATGAGAGCATCGAGGCTTCCCCAGGCTTGCCGGAGCGGGCAGGGGCAGGGCGCCGGAGGATTAGGCAACCCAAAGAAAGGACAATTTTGGTTATGCACCTTGGTCTTGCCAAATTGGTCCAAGTACCGGAGGAATTCAAGAACGTGAGCTCCACTGCACAGTGGGAGACTCAACGGTGGCCTGTGGTTCCGAAGGTACTGGCAGAATGTGTTCCAGTCTCTCCTCTTCTGGCTTTCATACCGGCTCGGCGTCGTTGCGGAAGGAGATGATGAAGATGCTCTTCCTGTTGGGGTTGTGGGAACCGTTGGGCTTGATGATGGGAAGCCACTAGCGTTTGGTGGAGGAGAGACTAAGTCCATCAAGATATTTTAGGGTTGCTTGCTCTGATAATATATATACTTGATCTTGATCTTGTTTTAGGGTTCAAGTGTGGGGAAACCCTAGAGAGAGTGAGAGTGAGGAGAATTTCGAAGTTTATTACTTGATGAGATGAAGCTTCTGTTATTGTGTACTATTCAAGGAGAAAAATACCCAAAAGATGAGTGAAAGCCAAGCTAAGCTAGAGATTATGCATGAAGGGGAAGACCATGTAGTGAATTTTGAAAAAGATAGAAAGTGGTCCTTACATACTTGAGATGAGAGGAGAGAGTGATGATCTATCAGCAAAAGACTGCAGTTAAATTGAAGAGATCTATGAGATATTCAAGACGACCCTTTAAAGATTTTCTGTTTTGCTAAACAAAAAGGACAACCAATCCACTTACTCACTCAGGTAAAATTAAGGAGAGCTCGAGAAAGAGAAACAGAAAGAGGAACAAATATTAGTCCAATGGGTAAAGAGAGAGTTTCTAATTTTCAATTTGTCAGTCTGTGATGAAAGAAAGAAAAAAGTGGGCTGCCCTCTCTCCCTCTCTCTCTTATCAGCTCACTCAGCTGCCGAGTAGTCAGGAGGGTAATAAGTAAAGTTGATGACAAGAGACTGTTTTGCTAAAAATGTATGTGAGGACAAGTCTTGCACTAGCAGTGACTGTGAATAAAGCAAAGTTAAGTTGATTGACGCTGACCACCCCCACTGGCTGTACATAAATTTATATGCTGTGACACTTCGAGCTACTACTCAATAATCCACACGTATGTATTTGTAAAACAAATTATTAAAGCGCAAGACCATTGCCTATAAGTATAGAGACCGACAGCTACTTTTTAGAAACTCTTCCTATGAGGAACCTTCACAGCAGTTACCCACGCCCATCTCCTCTTTTCATCTCTTTCTATGTCGACGCTTTATGTGTGTGTGTGTGTGTGTGTGTGTGTGTGTGTGTGTGTGTGTATATATATTTTTTTTTTTTATTTTACAGATAAATTATGTTTACTATTAATTATAAAAAAGTTATATATAATATTAGGTATAATATATATTTTCCGTTTCGTTGTAACTATGGTAACTAGAAAATATTGTACTCCACGACTTAAATAATATCACATAATTTAATTTTAAGTAAAATTTAAGTTGCAGTCAGTTGTAACATATTCATCTTACGCTATAATAGTCGATGATATCCATACGACTACTGTAGTGTGAGATATATATATTACAGCTGACTGTAACTTAAGATCTTTCTTAATTTTATTAGTATTATTATTCTTTTAATTATATGGTGGTGTTTAGGCAGACTATAAAGCGAAAGAATACCATCACAGAGTACGTAATATAAATGCAAATGAAATAATATTATTTCACTAAATATTCCAGGCTATCCTTTATCTTCCTTAACCAACTTTTTTATACATTTTTTTCAATTTTCGTGAATAAATTTATTACAAGAGTTGTTGCCTTCTTGGAGCTATTGTATTCCAAATTAGTTGAATATACATATGATGTAGGGTGTTGCATATGGTTAAAAATCCTTTTTTGAGCATTAAAGATCTTGCACTATGTGCATTTTAGCAATAGTGTGTGGATACAGAAGAACTAACTTCTTAGTTTTTATTTATTAGTCGATAATAATCATCACTTAAATTTTTACTCATGAAAAATTTAAATCATAAGAGCATTATGATCCCTTAAGAATATTATCTTACTTTGGTTGTGAATAGTTATTTAGTTAATAACATAAATTTGAGACAATCCTCAATTTTTAAGCTTGACTTTTGGTATGAGTTAAGCCGTAGGCTTGCACAATAGTGAATTAAACACATATTTAACTAAATAGAACTTAAATTGGTATATTTATTTTCTTTGAATAAACTACCCACTTGAGCTTGATTAAATTCTTATGTTAAAGTTAGATTTTTTTTTATTAGAATTGAAAGGATTAAGATGAGCTTACTAGAATAGTACATTTATTAATCGATAATTAGAATGGACTAGAATTTAAATGAATTAGAATTGAAAATGAGGAATGGAAATTAAAAAAAAAATTTTACTTGAACTACAGTAATTAGAATTAAAATGAGCTATATTATCATTAGTATGTTTACTTTATCTTGAGATCAAAATAGATAATTATAAAATACTAAAAAGTCCTTAATTAATCATTATCATTATTATTATATGTTATAACATTTGTAATTATTATTATTTAAAAAATTATTATTATTAAAAAACTTATAGTTAGCAATAATAAAAGTAATAATAACAATGCCATAACTATTAAAGTTATTAATAATAATAATAGTGGTAGTAGTAATCATCATCACTACCATCTCCTCTACCACCACTACCACCAGCAGTAGCGATCGATAACAGCAACAGCGAGAGCACTAGTAGTGAACAATAGCAACGACAACCGATGAGTGCAAAACAATGATATTAGTGAGGAGTAAGGGCATTAATAGATCCTATATAGTTTTTTAAAAAAGAAATTTCAAATATATATACATTGATAAAATGGTAATTTTGAAAATTGAGTAGGCCTCATTACTTTTTTTTTTCTGATTACATCGCTAATTTAAATAAGTAAACACATAATTTAATTTCATTCCCTAATTCTTAGTCCAATTGCTAGTTAATAAATACAATACAAAGGTACATATATTGTCTCTTAATGAAAAGTCCCGGCCAAACTAAGAATTACAATAAGAAATTCAAAAATAATTACAAGTATATAATTATAATTAAAAAGATCAAAGTATGTAAGTTAAAATAGATCAACAAGGATATAGAATACTGTTGAGTAAGACTATAGATTTTTTTTTTTTTCAGCACAAAAAGCTCAATCTAAGAAAAACGGACCAAAAATGAAAGGTGTGGTCTAATAAACACGCAAGGTACATGGTGTCACCGGGCTTTAACTCACGCCCGTGACACATGGTGGGAAAAGGGGCCAATAAATAACAATGATCTTTCCAGAATTGTACCAATGTAGCGAAGTTAATTACATTAAACAAGCCTATCCCCCAAAAAAAAAGAATAAGAAAAATTACATTAAACAAGATCTGCTAGTTGTTGTTGAGATTTTGATTGATTAATGAAACCATTAATTGAAAGTACCCTTGCTAGAAGGGCGAATCTACCTCACTAGGATCCTATATGAACCATAGATTTGTACTTGTATCACGTTTAGATCTAAATGCTGAAAGTTAAGGTTTATAACTCCGATCTTTAATCAAAATAAAAAATTGGAAGAAAAATCTCTCACGAACAGTCCTAACAAAATAGGAACCAAACCCACAAAAAAGCAAAAAAGAGAGAGAGAGAGATACAACGTCCTGAAATAATTTTGTAATCGAGAAAAATTTTTTTACTAAGAGAGCAATAAATAATAATCTTGTTCTTAGCATTAAAAAACGAATAATTGATGGTTTTTCTTGTCTTCCATAAAGAGGATAGGTGGAAGAAGAAAATTTCTCAAAGTGGTAGTGATGGGAGAAACAGTATCTATTTATCTAATACGAGTATTTATAATCAAAACATTGTGAAGGACGTATAGCAAATTAGAAATTACAAAAAATAAAAAAAATATTAATCTCATGAGTAAAGTTTGGGCTTCACACATTATACTACAAAAGATTTTAATAATTATACTAACTCTACCCACAATTAATTGTTCACTCCATAACTCCATTAACATGCACTAGATTGAGTATATGACCATATAATATATGAAGGATTCACAATGTATCACCTAAGGTCATCATGCATCCCAATACGTGTGTGTGTGTGTGTAATACAATCAACAGAAAAAAGAAACCTTCTCAAACCGGAGATGCTTCTTCCAATGTTTTTTTTAAGTCCATTTAATTCCATAGAAATATAAAGAATATTTTCTTCTGTTAAGTAATATTATTATACTACTTTAAGGAGCCTAGAATGGCTTCTAGTGATGCCCAACGTGTCTTTTCAACTTCTATTCAAGAAATGAATGAACACTGATATTGACACATTTAAGATTGCCGAATGCTCGGTGTGTGAGATTTTTTTTTTTTTTGCCTCTTTGTTATATCAAAATTTTGTAAATTAATTTTTGACAAAGTAGCATCAGTTTATATAATAAAATAGAGATGATAGAACACAACCATTTTGTGTAAACAGTTAAATATTAGAAAAAAAAAAAGATTTAACTTATTTTTAGTTTGGTTATAGAAAGAAAATATCTGGTTATAAAAAGAAAATATCTTATTAATTGTCATAAAAGTAATGATTGAAAAAGACAAATACATGCTTCCACGTAAATTAAAGCAAACACCTTTCCTCCATTTGAAGTTCTGAGCTCCCAAAGCTACACATGCCATACAGTCAAATTCCTCCAACATATCTATTGGAACAAATAATAAAAATGGAAGTCGCACAAATCATGGTGTTTTACGTTCACATTGAAAAGTTCTTTAATTAATTCCATTACCCCTAATTATCATCAGTTTTTTTTATTAATAAAAGTAAAATTTTAAATTCCTGAAATTGTCCATGTTCCCTGAAAATTTCAAGCAATTGATTGGATTTTGAAGCAAATTTCCCTAAATTTTCATGAAATAAAGTTACAAAAGCATTGGTTCTTCTAAACCAAAATTTTATTTTATCCTTAAAATAAATTAAATATAGTTCCCCAATTTTGGAAAGTTTCGATAAATGGATGCAGGGCCGGTCTTAGGAAAACTGAAGCTTCAAGCGGAAAAAAATAAATTATATTGTTATAAGTAAAATTAAATGAAATAAATAATTAAAATTTAATTTTAACACCTCCAAATAAACAAATTAAATTTGTGAGTTTTTCAATTTCTATTTATTTTCTCGCTCCTAATATTGTTCTACAGTATTTTTACGTTAGTCTTCACACAAAAACTTTCTATGGGTGATTTGCAATTAATATGGAAAAAATATTTTGGAGAAGATAAAAAGAAAACTCCAACATTAAAACAGTTAATTCTGAACAAAAATAAAATTAGTTAATCTGGAAAAAAATAACGAGATTTTGCTAAAATTATTTGATGATGAATTAATATAAGAAGTCAATGGAACATGAGTATATGCAAGATACCAAGCTGATTCTGACTGACTTCAATATTGATATAATGTGTGCTTTTTTTTTTTTTTTTGGGGCTATAGTCTCTTCTGATATTAAAAAAATAAAAATTGAGATCGTCCAAATTGTCCCATAAGTTGCTTGACTGACTTTTCTTAGTAAATGATAGATTGTGTTAATCAATGAAGAAAATAAAAATACAGGACATTTAATAAAAAAATTGATTGGGCGAGTTTTAATGAGAGGGAAAATAAAAGAATTTGAAGAGCGATTAAATAGATGTGGGAGATATATATTAAATTGTATGTGTTCTTAATTATAAGAGAATTTTAAGAAGTGCCAATACTTCTACTTAAACTTTAATTAGGAAAAAGATAAACCTTAAAGGTTTGAGAAAACGGTCATGTAAATCTTTAAATTTTTAATAAGGGACACCATAACTTTTTTTAACTATAATACTCTTTGTAAATAGAAACTAAAAAATTAAATGTAATTTTTTAATAAATAAAAATATAATTTAAATAACTTTTTTAGTAAACTATTAACATTAGAATTTTTAAATGATCATGTACATTCTCAAATTTTTAGTAAGGCATACAAAAATTTCTTTTCAACTACAAAATTCTTTAGCTCTATTAATTCAAAAAAATTAACTTTTAGTTTATCATAAATAAAAATATAATATTAGAATTAATTTGACAATATACACATTTTAAAATAATTTTAACATTTAAAAATATTTTACTACTTTACAATCCTATATTATATTAGACTAAATTATATAATAAATAAAAACATAATATTCAACTAAATATATAAAAATTAAATTATTTTCAATATTATATAAAATAATTTTAATATTATTAATATATGAGATATATTTTATTAATTATAAATCTATTGAAGAAAATATTTATTTAAAATTTTATAAAAAATACAAATATATTATTTTATAAATATAACTAATAATTTATATTTTAAAAATTATTTTATATGTTATCAAATTTTAAGGATGCAAGTGTTCTTTTCCATTATAATTGTCTATATAAAGAAACAAATGAAAAAATAAGGGGCCTTATTAGTAATGAGAGGGGCTTAATTTTTGGCAAGCGCTAGTTGGGCGCTTTGCTTGCCTATGGCTTGATGAAGGGATTTTTCAATCACTTTTAGTTGCTTACAAAGCTTAAAAAGTTGTATGTAACTAATCTAAAGAAACAAAATTTGAGAACCTTCAAAGAAATTCCCTACAATGTTCCTTCTTTCCTAATGCAAATTCTTATCAAACCGAAAGTGTCTCTGAATTCTACTAAACAACAAAAATGTGTATCATCATTTATAATTAGAATTTTAAAGCTCAATTAAGTCTGACTTTTATAACAAGAACTTGCATGGTGGTTGTGCGATCATAATTAGCTAGCCTAGAATGTGAAGGGGCATATTATGCGGTAAGGTGAATTACCTAGTCATTTAAAGGATAATTACAAATATATTTCAATGGTTAATTAAATCGTGGATCCAATTTTTCCATGATATTCTGTAGTGAATTAAATGGGACTTTTACAATTAACTAATTAAGAATTTTTAGATATATTATTACTAGCAAGTAAATTTTTTATACATAGAAATCGATTCTCTCAAGAAGTCGCAATTACCATGAGTGATTATTGATTAATAAATAAAATTATAAAAATATTTAATCATATATTATCTCCAAAAGACACATGATATACAATCTTCAAAAGTTCAAAAGAATTTAGATTTAGAGAAAACCTTAATTCTTAAATTGTATAAGTTATATAAGAAAATAATAAACTAAAGAAATCACGTGACTTGAAAACTTGGAAGGATAGAGTCCAATTGTCCAAATAATAATATTTCACCTTTGTTTTAAATTTAGGCCTATATCTATGCAATTTCGCTAGATTATGCATAAGCAAACCCAAAACTTTGAAATGTTTGTAAATATATTTTCTCTATGGACGTGCTGTGCTGCAAGGAGACGGGATCGGAGTGTTTGGGAGTTGGGAATGTTTGTGAACCCTAACCCTAGTATTTTACTTTGATATAAAAGTAGTCAACAATGAGAATTAAAATAATGAAACCAAAATATTGCTCTCTTTCATCGACGGAGATGATTAATAATGCTAATAAAGGAAATATAAATCCTTCCACTTAAAGAAAGAAACACATTTCCTGCATTTGGAATCTCAAGCCTGCAAATAGGGTTACAGGAATGGCTGTTGTGGGGGTGGTCCTGATCAGTTTTTGTAGCTGTTGAAACCAAGAAAAATTTTTATTGATTGTCACTTCCAATTACAATAAATAGCATATATTAATAAAGTTTCTGATATGTGACATAAAATTGGAGAATTCAATCAACCTCTGCAAAATTATCTATTTCCTTTCCCACCGGCCTCAGCTGTTTCATGTTCGGGGAACAAATGGGCTCTCAAGAGTCAAGACTTGGTTTTAATATTGGTAATTGGAATGATTTTTTCAACTGAAGGCGAAAGCCTTTCTTTGATGTAAACACCAACACATCACCTGATGACGTGGTGACGTTGGACCACTTATTTTTTGACACATATTTATTCTTAATAAAGTAACAATATTATTTAAAAATAAAAAATCTCAATGGAAATATTATATTTTAGATTTTTAGTTCGCGTGATGGGTAAAAAATTAAGAAATTGATAACGGTTAAATTTAATCGAACGGCTGAAAATGTAATAAACAGTAAAAGAAGAGTCGATGAAACTGTCAAGACTAATTATTAATTCTTTTAATATTTATTATCTTATCATGTCAGATAAGAAAATATTTTACTCTAAGGTAAAAAATTATTTTTATCTTTAGTGAATTGTAGATGATATTTATATTTTTTTATGTCATGACAATCATATTTTAAAACCATAAAGAGTCCTAAGACAACCGCACCATTCTCATATTTTAAAATCATAAAGAGTCCGAAGACAACCGCACCAGAAGCGATCTTTTTATCTTAAAAGCTTAAACGAATTTATGGGTCCAGTAACTTTTTTGGTCTTTATTAGAATCAAGGTCTCGTTCACTTTTGTTTCCATCAAGCTATTTTCTATCAATCTTTTGAATTTTATATAATTCCTTTATAGAGTTTTTTTTTTTCGGTAAAACTAAATAATCCTAGTACCAATGGAGCCCAATACCTAACAACTTGCAAGATTGAAACTGTATGAAATGATATATTACTTTTGAACTTGTATCAATCCTGAAGTTGTATTGAGGAATTTAAGTATGTTATGATTGGTTCTACTTTTGTGTTACTGGTTATAAATTTAAGGTTAATGTAAGTTGCAGTATGATATAACTTAACAATACTTGAGAGGACTTTGATAAAGAGTCACTAATAAATAATAATCTTGCAGATATACACCTTACTACCAACCCAAACAAAATTTCATTTTAAGAAGATTTTTTTTTTGAACTCCCATTTTCAGAATGAGCATAGTGTATAAAGAATAAATGAAATGGAAAGAAACATAACTTTTTACAAACTTTATTAATTGAACCACAATATTGAAAAATTAATAAGTAAAATAGGGTCACAGTTAAAATAAAATTAAAAAAAATAAAAAACAAACACACATGGAACACCATAAATTACATGGTTCAACTTTTTACTTACGTTCACAGACGAAAACAGAAGAAAATAATTTTACTAGTGATGTAAAATATATAATTATCATAATATTTTATTTCACTATCTAAAATCTCAATACACTTAAATCTCTCAAATCATTAATAATTTAAGAGTTTATTAAAACTTTATACTCTCAATTCTTAACCTTTTGAAAGAAAAAAGAATATAAATTTAAAAAATTGGATACTCGAATGTATGGGAGCTCTCCCTTTTATAGCCAAAGGTAGCTATTAAAACAAAATATATATATATATATATTTTCACCACCACCTTTGTTTTCCTTGTCAAAATTTTCTTTTTTAATTCAAACTTTTCAACTTCTTTTTCTTCTTCATTCTTCTATCTTTTTCTTCAACATTTGCTGGCATTCAATTTTGGAGAGTTGGCCTTTAGAAAAGTTACTTTTAGAAGCTTTTTCCTGGACATTCTCCTACTTGGAGATTAGATTGTCAACCAATCAATCTCTACACCATCCTTTCAGCTTCATTAATTCTATATTGCTTACGTTTTTGCAAGTCTATAAGAGAATCTACTCCATATAAACTTGTCAGTATTGATCAGCTTAGTCAACACATCTACTAAGTTTTTTTTGTATGGATTTTCTGCAAATCCCTATTTTCATCTTCTACTACTTCACGAACAAAGTGATATTAAACTCCTATGCGCTTTGTTCTAGAATGAAAAGCTGAATTTCTTAAAGTGTGCAAGGCACTTTGATTGCGATAAAATACATAAATCTTCTCTTATTTGTGTTCAAGCTCCTCCAATAACCTTTGTATTCAAATAACTTCTTGCAAACTTGTATAGCTGCCATGTATTTTATTTCTGTTGTAGATAGAGTCATAACGGTTTATAGTTTCGAAAACCAGTTTAAAGCACTTCCTACAAGTGTAAACGCATAACAAGTAGTGAATTTCCTTTTATCAAAGTCTCCCACAAAATCTGAATCTACATAACTCTTGACAGTAAACTCTGATCCTTCATAATATAATAACACATTTGAGGTTTCTCTGATGCATTTCAATATTCTTTTCATAGCTTTCCAATGGTTTTCACCAGAATTCAACATGTATTGACTGACTGCTCCCACTGCTTGTGCAATGTCTAGTCTTGTGCATATCATAACGAATATCAAACTTTCTACTACTGATACATACAGTATTCGAGACATCTCCTTATTTCATGCTTTATTGATAAGACACGTACTTAATAATAACTTGAAATTAATAGGAAGTGGGGTAGAAATTAGCTTACAATCATATATGTTGAAGTGTCACATGATTTTTTTCAAGTAATTCTTTTAAAAAAGTCAAATCTTTATGTAAACTCTATCTCGATAAATTTGCATCCCTAGAATCTTGTTTACTGATCTCAAGTCCTTCATTTCAAACTCCTTAGCCAATTATGCCTTAATTCTTGGACTCAATATTTGTTGGAGCTTACTATCAACATCTCATTTATATACAATAGTAAAATGATGAAATTATTACCTTCAAACCACTTGTAATATGCACAATGATCCCAACTGAATCTGTTGTATCAAAGGCTCATGATAAAGGAATCAAATTTCTTATACCAATACCTTGGCGTCTATTTGAGATCGTATAGAGATTTGTTCAACCTGTAAACCAAGTTCTCCTTTTCCTTTTTAGCAAAATCTTCTTGTTTAAGCATACAAATTTCTTATTTAAGTTCTCCATGAAGAAATGCTGTTTTCACATCTAACTGCTTTAGATGTAGGTCGAATGTGGCACACATTGCCAATACTACTCTTATAGTTTTGAGTCGAATCACAGGAAAAAAATATTTCGTTGAAGTCAATACCTTCTTTTTTACCATATTTTTTCACCACCAATCTTGCACGATATTACACTACTTGGTCATTGCCATCACGCTTGATCTTGTAGACCTATTTGTTACCAATAACTTTTCTTTCATGTGATAATGGTACAAGTTCTCATGTCTTATGTATGTGTAGAGTCTCAATTTCTTCTTGTATTGTTGTCATCCACAAAGTAACATTTGGGCTATTCAAAACATCATGGAAAGTTGATGGTTTTCCATTTTCTGTTAGAAGATAGTATACAATATTGATCTCTGTAATATAATCCGAGTGCCATACTGGCAGTCGTCTCTCACTAGTTGATTGATGAACTTCTTGAGTTTCAGATTTGATTGGTTCGTATTCTCCATGCTCTTGTGCTGCTTCAAAAGAATATAATTTTTCTGAATTATTTTACACATATACCGATATAGTCTCTGACTTTTTTTTATAGTGTTATCATACTTATCTCTCATTTGCAGTTGATTTTCTATAAAGATAACATCTCTGCTAATGAAAATTTTATGGACAGTGGGGTCCCACAGACAATACCCCTTCACTCTATTAGTATACCCTAAGAAGATACACCTCTTATATTTTAGATCCAATTTTATTCTTTCTTGAGTATTGCACATCACGTACATAAGACATCCAAATACATGTAGGTGAGAGTAATCTGCTGGCTTTTCAGTCCATATCTCTATTAGAATTTTCAACTTGATTACTATTAACAGAGATCGATTAACCACATAATAGGCAGTTTTGACTATTTCTGCTTAATTTTTAACATAATAATCCTCAACATAGCTTTTATTCTTTCTGTAAGAGTCTATATCATCTACTCTGCTACTCGATTTTGTTGAAGAATGTATGCCACCATGAATTACTCTGAATACCTTCTTACCTACAAAAACTAAGAAACTTGTCGCATGTATACTCTATACCATTATCTATCTTTAAGCACTGGATCTTCTTCCGAATTCAAGTTCAACTCGCGCTTTGTACTATTTGAACACTGAAAACACATCGATTTGAGTACTGGAAGTAATTTTTGTTCAGAGAGAATTTTTAAATCTTATTCTGAGATATTATCGAGTTTAAGATGCCACATCATCGTTGAATCTTCTCTATTTGACTTGACACACGTATCAGCTTTTTGTAATATCTCCCCTTTAAGCATGAATAAATTAGCACCGATCTTTTCTGCCTTTATTAATATAAGCGCATCTTTGGCAATCTTTATAATTCTAATTTAAACATAAATTTTACATCCATAACTATTTATTTGTCCTAAAAACAATATATTCTTTTTCAAGCCTTTGACATATCGTACTTCTTCAATTATGTGAACTGTACCATCAAACATTTTAATTTTAATAGTATCAATACTAGCGATCTCTAAGGCATTATCATTACCCATGTATACAGATACTTCTAAGATAGATTCATATGTATAAAATCATTCTCTCCTAAAAGTCATGTGCCAGGTAACTTCTGAATTTATGAGTTAAATATCAGATAATCGTTTTCTACTTTTTGTAATTATTGATGCTTCACGATAGAGGATTTCTCCATCATCTGAGGCACTTGCTATGCACCTTGAGTATTTAATGTATACCATTGAACTTCTCAATTTCATATTTTGCAGCCATTACTTTTCACCGCGAACTACTTTTCGCTAGAATTAACTCTCACCATTTCACGTGAAAAATAACTGTATATATAAACAGTAACTATATATATATACCGTAATCATATATATGAATAATAATAGTATACAATACAATATCGTATACGTGAACAGTACCCTCATGTGAATAGTATCATCACGTAAATAGTATCCTGACTCTAAAATTACATCCAATAACTATGATACCATTGTTGAAAAATTAATGGATGAAGTAAAACCACAACTAAAATAAAATTGAAAGAAAATAAAAACAAACACACACAGAATACTAGAAATTACGTTGTTCGACTTTTCACCTACGGATAAAAAAAAATAATTTTACTAATAATATAGAATATATAAATATTGTGATATTTTATCTTACTGTTCAAACTCTCAATACACCTAAATCTCTCAAATCACTAATAATTGATTTCAAGAGTTTATTAAAACTCTTATACTCTCAATTCTTAACCTTTTGAAAAGAAAAAAAATATGAGTTTAAAAAATTAGATACTCAAATGCATAGGAAACTCTTCCTTTTATAGCCAAAGTTGGCTATTAAAAAATATTAAAAAAAATTTTTTTTCACCATTGTCCTTGTTTTCCTTGTCAAAATTTTCTTTTCTAATTCAAAGTTTTCAGCTTCTTTTTCTTCTGCAATCTTTTATCTTTTTCTTCAACGTTTGCTGGCATTCAGTTTTGGAGAATTGGATTCTAGAAAAGCTACTTCTAGAAGTCTTTTCCTTGACACACAAGCCTCTAGTTTTACTCTCCAGTTATATGAAGCTTTGATAATTTGCTGGCAAACCCAAAATCTTTATTCCAGATTATTCTCCGTACGATGTTTGTGCAATTAAATTGTATGGTTTCAGGCTTTCAGCCTATGTGAACTCCAGTTTTTGGACAATGCTCATTTGCTTTCACCGCTTGCATTACTGGTGAAAATTCACGACATATATGAAAGCAAGATGAACTGGTTAATTAAATCACTTAACTTGCAACAGATACTTGGATAAATTAAGAAAGTTACTAAGACACAACTAAAGTTGATTGATTTTGAAACAGGAAGCAGTTAATGCCATTCTGCCAAGATGGTTTTGTAACAACTTCCTGAAGCATATGCAAATGTTTTCCAAAGGAGTATAGGATGGCAATCTCCATCTAGTTTCCATTTTCTTCACATACTCCAGCATAAATTTGCTGCAATTAATATGCAAGTGAATATAAATTTTAAGAAAACAATTTTAAGCTTTTAGTTCAAGAAATTAGACAGGATGCGGACATCAGTGCAGTATAAATCACCTCAAAGCATGACAAAGTGTAATGCACATCGCTTGCTGAAATTTGATGGTGGACCACAATTCTAACTCTGAAAGAACAAAAATATCTCTAAATTAGCATGCTAGCTATCTACCTATCCTTGATTTTCTAAGCAATAAACACTGAAAATAAATCCGAAACTTGAAAGATTCATGGTTCTTTCAGTCTTACTTAATTACTGGAGACTATAAGTACAAGTTGACTAAAGAAAAGGTTGGGAAACTAAAATAAATCAAGAAAAATTATGAGGGGAAGTGGAAAAATTAACGGGGCCTTTGTGTAATTTATTTTCTTGAAAGAATTTTCAAAACTAGATGCATTCCAGTGAAAAACTGATTAAATTAGTGAAGATTGAAAACCAAATTATTATACTCTGGTTAGAAATTTATTAAATCCAGCAAGAATATTTAAAGCACTAACGTAATCAACTTCATTGTTCTGGATATCTTTTGATTTAAACATGGATATCTTTCATGACTGCCTAAACATCCAAACTGCAGAATGGAAAGGCTATATAAATCAATCATCAAATATATTGTATTTTCAAATTATGTTTGAGAACTTAAGCGACGCACCTCGTAGAGCTCTCTGGCATTACAAGTACACCGTGCTCTTCCAATTTTTTGAGTAGGCATGCCGCGTCAAACTTTGAGTCCTCTGTAATTTCAACATATACCTGACAATGCATATTTAATAAACAAATTCAAAATATGGTGCTCATTAAAAGCCTCAGAATAAAGCTTATAATAACAATACATAGAAATTGAGGTATTGAAATGATTTAGTAATTCATTTGTTGTTTTTTTCATTTAATGGAGAAATTAAGACAACTACTCAGTAAAATGTGTTGATGTTTGTGGCCCTAATAAGTTATTAGAGGTGAAGTTTCCTCGTATCCACTCTAAACTCAGGTTCAGGAAAGCATTAGTCAAGTGTCTGCGAAAAAGTGTGTTCAGAAGTGTAGAGAGAAAAAAGAGCAACAAAGAGCGAAACTCAAAAACAAGTGAGATATGTGAGGTTGAGATATTAAGATCTAGTGGTGTGCAATACCTAAAGATTAAGAAGAGGTTTGTAACTTTAATATTCTTCGTGGGTGTTGTTTCCATGTGCATGGCAAATCCGGGAAAAGAGCATTTGGAAGGGGCTATATAATGAGTTATAAGGTCATGAAGGGAGGTAAGGGGCCGAGAATCATGCGTGAAGCACAAGATGATGCAATAAATGTTGTTGGCTTTGTTGATTCAGATTATGTTAATGATTTAGATAAGAGGAGATCTACAGTGGATTTTTTTTGCACAAGTGTTGATGGAACAATCAGTTAGACCTATGATTTAGCTTTCTATTTTCTTGGTTATTATGGATGTGGAATACAGAGCAACTACGAAAGCACCAAAGTTTTGCAGTTGAGGGATTTGGTGAATGGTGGGGGATTGAAGCAGGATAAGGTGTTGCTTAGGTATCATTGTGTGAGTGCAACTGCTCTAACCTAGAACCGAGCACATTTTTGTCTGATATCATAGAGTGAGAGATTGGATGTTGCTTCTATGAAACCTCTATTGAGAAACACACGAGAATGCATCTGATGTGCTGACCAAACTGATAACCTAAGATAAGTTCGAGGATTCCTTCAGCTTGTTAAACCTTTGCTCGTGTTCAGTCATAGATGGGTATCTTATCATTTGAGGTACACAATAATATCGTAGAGGTCTCATCAAAGTAGTGGTGTTACCTCATCACTTGAAGATTAAAATGAGGCTCATAACTTGGCTGATCCTTTTGCTGGTAAAATCCATGATATCCAAGGATATCAGTAGATTGGTGAACCATGCAAATTGTTTGTGTTACGGTTTGGTTATTATTTTTTATGTTGATTTATCTTGCTTTTGGACATTATTGTTGTAGGTACTGTTTTGGGTCATTGCAACAAGGTCTTGGAAGGTGCTTGGGTGGATTTTATATCTGCCTACAAAGGCGTTTGATCAAAGTCCTAAGTCAATACAACAAATTGTTAGCTTTCTCCAAGAAAGGTGAGTCAAAACTGCCTTACTACCGCAAAATTGATTAGTAATTCTGTTTTTTTTATTTTTTATTTTATATTTTTTGTGTCCTGCTAGATTAGATAACAATTTCTAATGGGATTTTCCAATCATGGGTACACATCAAATTAGTATCATGTTACGATTATGAAAGCAGAATACTCACAATGTTGGTCTCCACTGCATCTACATCCACCCTTAATCCTTTTAGTTGATTCAATCCTTCTGCAAACCAAAAGTAACGAAAAATGATCAAACAATTTACAGAATATAAGACAGTAAAATAGCATATGTTTCTCAATCCAAAATATAGGCATATCGAATCAGATAAACAAGTGCATGCAAATTATTTACCTGCCAACCATTTTGCCTTCTTGTGGTCACCGTCGAGCATTACAAGAACATTCTCTTGTAAAGCAACCAATGCGGCAGCACAAAGGACACCAACCTGTCTCATACCGCCACCTAAGGTTTTCCTGAGTCTTCGAGCCTACAGAGCATGAATGGAAAGAAAGTTAAGTTTGACTGGAAAGAAGATATGGCTGCCATTTACTCCTGAATGCATATTTGTTTACCGTTACCTTCTTTATAAATTCTTTAGAACCAACAATAACAGATCCAACTGGAGCACCAAGACCTTTTGACAGGCATACCTGGTTTGGAATAAAAAAATTCAGATGCATAAAGAAAGTACAGTTATTGCATTATTTGTCCAAGTTTTTCAACTGAAAATCATACCGAAGCTGAATCAGCTGCCTGTACAAGCCTGCGAACAGGAACACCAAGCGCCTGGAAGACCAATCTTTCCCAGTCAGATGATTGGACATAAATGCTTTTGACATTAAAATGAAATGAAGGAAAAGAGAAGATTAGTATACAGGTGCAAAGAAAATACTCAAATGAAGCTTGATATTTTCCCATTACCTCATTTCATGAAAAAATTAAAACAAAGATATCCTGAGTAACTATTATATGATATCCAGACAACTTGGTTCTGGAAGGCTCAGATTTTAAATCACTTAAATAATAGTTGAGAATACAGAAAACTTCATCTTTTTTTTTTTTGGGGGGGGTGGGGGTGTGGAATTTCTGAGTGCAGAGGAACAAAAAAAAGTGTCCAGACTACCATGAAAAATGCAATGTTATCAAAGGTATTCTCAAATACAATGTTTTCACAATAGATAAACAGAAAGCTTAGTTCGTGCGTGAGCATTTTATGCAACTTTTATAACGATAAACAAAATTCCATCCGTAACACTTTGCAGATAGTTCCTGTGAATGGCATGAGGCTATGTTGGTAATCTTAAAACAGGCTTTTAGAATAAGTCTATCAAAAATTCATCTCAACATGCATTTCCCATGGCTTATAACTTCCAAACAATTGCATTCATTCTTCGGCGATATACAATTTCTGTCCACCTCTCATTCTGATGCTTCCAGTTAAAGTCAATCTTGATGTCAAAACTGCTCTTATTTTCCACATTGTCCTTCCTGGTCTTCTTAAGCAAGAGCAACAAGTTGACATCCTTAAGCTGGATTTGGACTAAATACAACCAAGTGCCTAAAAATCAGCTTCTAAAATATAGCCATCAGCTATAAAAATTTTACCTGCATATTTTTATTTTTCTGATTTTTAGATGCCAAAGGTGATGTTTTACATGAATCTCGAACTTTCCTAGTATGAACTTCCATGAAGATGATAGAATTGAACGTCATTCAATTGTATCAAATAAATGGTTTGAATGTCATACAACTGTATCAAATAAATAGCTTTTAAAAATGAATTAACTCACGACTGCTGCATTGAAAATGCGAGCCCCATCAATGTGAAGCTTTAAACCATGCTTCTTGGCAATCTCTCCAACACTATCTGTGTATTCTACAGAAAGGCATCTACCACCGGAGCTGCATTTGAATGCCGCTTACAAGAATCATTAACCGCAAATGACAAACTAAGGAATAAATAAATTATAAAGAGCATAGAATACTTTTTCAATCTGTGCACACGTAGTGGGTATTTTGAGGACCTGACACACTAGCTGCGTACATTGTTCTTGTGTCATAGGAATCAAGGATAAGTAATGCCTTTTTGAAAGACCATATTGCTCCATTTTGAAAATGTGAATAACCAACCACTATAACATGACTGTGCGGTACACACTGATTCAATTTGATTCGGGACAAAAACAGTACTTACTTTGCATGTGTATTCTCCAAACAGATAAGTCGAGTAGTCGGGTACACAATCTCCCCTTTCGGATCTCTAATGGCAGCTTCAATTAAATCAATATCCATTGTTCCATCTTTGTTGTTCTTAACAGTCCTTGGATGCACCCCTCCAATTGTTGAAATGCCTCCATTCTCGTAAATATGAATATGAGAATTATCTCCAAGAATGACTTCACTTCCCCTAATTTCACAATGAACTAGCACACTAATGAGGTTGCCCATTGTGCCTGATGGAACAAACAGACCTGCTTCCTTGCCCATAACCTTTGCCATTTCTGTTTCTAAGCGGAATGCAGTCGGATCTTGCGTTAATACATCATCATCAACCTCAGCACTTGCCATAGCAGCCCTCATTGCTTCAGTTGGTTTGGTGACAGTGTCTGACCGGAGATCCACAGTTCTAGTTACCATTTTCACTTACACTGAACCAAAAACAAATAATTAAAAGGTGTAAATTGAAATCAATTGGTTCTCTATTTCTCATATACTACAAAAGGACTGAACAAAATCATGATTTCAAATTCTTCTCTTCAAAGATATCAGTGCTTAACAAGTTAGATAATATTGATGAAAGCAACTGACAGTCAGAGAAATTTCAATCACAAAATTGAATTCATATTAAAAAAAATGGAATATATGACACAAGTATGAAAGTAGCATTGTTTTTTTTTATTTCCTAAGAACATAACATCCCCAAATTGAAGCACCAATTTCAGGAAACCGGTTATTAGCAATAACTTATGATCTTCTGAGACACTTGTCTGAAAGAGTCTTTTGAACTATTCTTAAGGAATTATATGACACAAGTACAAAAGTAGCGTGGTTTTTTTTTCCTAAGAACATAACATCCCCAAATTGAAGCACCAATTTCAGGAAACCGATTATTAGCAATAACTTATGATCTTCTGAGACACTTTTCTGAAAGAGTCTTTTGAACTATTCTTAAGGAATTTTAACAAACTTTAAACTTCAACCCCAACAAAGAGAGAGATATAAAGAGAAGGCCAAACCTGTACCCAGATGAAAATACTTAAAAAATAAATAAATCTCTCTTTCTGCCACCCAGTTGCTTATATTCTGCAGAAATGCAAAAAGAATGATTAAAATTCTACTCTTAACATTCATAGCAAAAACAAGAATCAATAAATTGAAATTATAATACTACATCTAAAAGCAGAATCATTTTACCACTGAAAGCACGTGAAGAATCTTTGGATTATAGCACTATTAACAGCACACCCTTCAAATAACCAAAAAAAAAAAAAACCAAGAATCTTTAAATAGAATTCCAATAGCAAAAGCTTGCAATAATCAAACCGAAAACTTTGATTTATATGACGACGAAAATGCAAGAACTCAACTGAACCCACCATTGAAATATGAAAACATGCACGTGCATACAGACACATGCGTGTGGATGTAACCGGGGCTTTTTGGTTTTGTCCACAACAATTAGCAGAGCATTTGCCTGTAACTTCTTTTTCATGCAAGGGTTAAAAATTGGACAAAAAGTAAAGAGGGTCACATGAGAAAGCTGAAACAACCAGGGTAGCGACACTGGCTCTGTGGCTAACAATTTGACGTCCGACAAAGTTGATGATAACAAAATGACAAATGCAAATCAACTTCTTCTCATTTGTAACTCTCCCTTCTCGGCTCTTCTCTCTCTCTCTCTCTCTCTTTTTGTTTGGTTTAAGTAAAATTTGAATGTTATATATTTTTATTAGTTTTTTCAAATAACACTTCTCCTTTGCGTAGAAAGTTCTTTTTTCGGTTTAGGTGAAAAGATTAACTGTATTATGCTATTTAATGTTAATTAGTCTTTTCAAATAAGAGGCCCGAAGCCTGAGTAATTGATGTTATTTTGTTGAATTTTTTGGTGGTGGTAGACTGGTTTTAATTTTCCACAAGAGAATTTTTTTGAGTTTACTTCAGATTAACAAATTAAAAATAATGTTTTTCTTTTTTTAACTACTTTAAAAAGTTATCTTGCAATTAAAAATATTTTCATCTGTTTTATATTATTAGCCAAGTATTAAATGAATACTTTTGTTGAGAGCTGCAATATATTTACGTTGCATATAACAAAGAATAATTGAAGAAAAAAACAAAATTACCAATGATCATGGGGGCAGCCTTGTTCTTATTTGCAGTCATTGTCTCTCTTCAAAATGATTTTTTTTCTCTTGAACCAATGAAATACTTACAACTAGATACACGCGAATAATTGTTGTTTTTTGGATTTTTATTTTTTTATATTAGAAAAACCTTTTTTTCATAAAAAATATTAATGGCCAATCATACTCCCAATTAAGAAAAATATCAATTAAATTTATCTATTCAACATTATTCATAATATTTTAAATTTCAATTTACACACAGTTTCTTTTTTTAAAAAAAAACAGTAACGACGTATAAAAGTGAACTCTAGAATTTTCATATTAAGGTCTTGCCGACAATGAAATTACACAACAATCAATAACTTAACCACCGCAACAAAAACAATTTTCTTTTCTTTTCTTTTTTTCCCTTTTCTCTTTTAATTTCATGGAAAAATTAGGGGGAAAACATAGTCCAAATTGATTTCTTTTAAGTGGAAGAGCAAAGTTTAAATTGATTTCCTCACCCTGTATTTTTTTTAATTTAAATAAAATTATTTAAAAAATTTCTCTACCGGACCTACAGTGCAGCTTTATGATGTCATCTGATTTAACAGAACTCGTACAAAGCAATTGAAACCGCATCTATAATCAGAGCAAGAGGCCAAAACTAGAACCGAACCCCACTGGCGGCTCCAACGGAGCGAAGCCTTTCCATTTGGAAGCATATTATATGAGTCATGCATACTAATACATGATAAAATTAAGAAACTTAATCGTAGTCATGACAAATAAATAGCATAAATGTTAATATAATGAGCATGTGCGTACCTGTGGTTGTTCAAAATGAAACAGATGCTTTGCTTGACAGTTGGCACCTAATTTAAAAAGGGTGGAATGGTACGCAATTAATTTATTTTAAAGAGGTTCTTGGAAGCTTATCTAGTAAGAGGATGGGTTCATTTTGGCTTAGTGTGCTTTGTTGGAACGATAACATCAGCTTGTCTTTTCCAGCTCCTGCTTAGTTGGAATTACAATCTATTTCATAAGACTGCTTAAGATTTCAATTTTAATTTGCAACCACATTGCGCCCGCCTGCCCAACTATTTTATTGGTGTGTTAGGCAATTTTTATTTCTTTTTTTTTTGTGTTATTTGTACACTCATTATTCTCACAACATCCGCTGCGTTATTCTTGAATATAAAAAAATTTATTTTTGGAGAATAAAATAGAGCGACAAGGATATCTTCAAAATAAAAAAAAGAGTAAATAATTAATATAAATCTTAAGACTATGAGCAGACAATTTCAATTAGGTGGTAAGTCTTGAGATCATTAACAGACCACTTCGACTAGATAGTAAATCTTGAGATTATAAATAGACCACTTCAACCAAAAAAATAATTATGGTGATCATGAGCGGCTATATCAATCAAGAGATAAATATTGTGACCTTAAGTAGGTTATCTCCATCAAGCGGCAATTATGGTGAATTCGAGTAAATGGGTTTGAGAAGAAATTTAATTTATTAATGGCTATTTATTATCACAATTTAAGGTCATGGGTGTATGTGTGCATAAAAACACCAAGAAAATCATGTGGAAGGCGAACTTTCTTTTTCAATTTTGATTTTTTTAATTCCATTAACTTAAAGAGTATTTATTCATAAAAATGAGGAATTGCATATTGGATTTTTCTTGTTAATTTGATAATTGACTTGGGTATCGGAGGGTTTATGTCAAAAAAACTTCTAATACCTCTTACTATTTTTTGTGATTTCAGATGCTCACAAATGGTTATAGGGCATTTTTTATGATTGGCAAGCCGTCTCACAATCAAATAAAGTTAATGCTAATGCAGGAGTCTGATATTAAGTTGCTAGTAGATCGGATCAAATTTCTACATCAACATTTTGATGCTATTTATAGTTTTCAATCTTGATTAGTTTTATTCTCAACACTTGAAATTAGAGGATTGGTGTTTGGGGAATTAAATAGAGTGACCAAGATCTCCTCAAAGTAAAAAAGAAATTAGGTAATTAATAGGTGATCAAGTGGTAAACCTTGAGATTATGAGCGGACCACTTCGACCAAGTGGTACGTTCTGAGATCATAAGTAGGCCACCTCGACTAAGTGATAAATCTTGAGACCATGAGAAAACTACTTAGACCAAAAAATAATTTTAGTGACCCTGAGCAGCTACATCAACCAAGAGATAAATGTTGTGACATTGAGCAAGTTATCTTAACCAAGTGACAATTCTAGTAACTTCGAGCAGATGGTGTGAGAAGATGTTAGACCAAGTCACTAGGAAGCGGGATTTAGTCAAAATAACCGCTACAGATCTCTTCCCAAAAATCAAGGAACAAATTTAATTTATCAATGGTTATTTATTGCCACATTTTAAGGTCGTGAGTGTGTATATGTGTATTAAAACCCCAAGAAAATCATGTTAGGGGTGAACTTTCTTTTTCAATTTCGACTTTTTTTTTCCATTTACTTAAGACTATTCATTCATAAAAATGAGAAATTGCATATTGGATATTTCTTGGTAACTAGATAAATTATTTGGACGTTAGAGGGTTTACATCAGAAAAACTTTCGATGCCTTTTATTATTTTTTGTGATTTCAGATGTTTACAAGTGGTTATAGGACATTTTTAACGATTGGCAAGTCATCTCACAATCAAATAAATTTAATACGGGTGTAGGAGTCTAATATTAAGTTGCTAATCGACTAGATCAAATTTTAGCATCAACAATTTATTACCAATAAAAGGGAAATTATGATGGCTCAACTTCAAGATCAAAATTACGAGGGATCTAATTCTGAGAAAACTCTAATTTATGAAGAATAAAAAATCCCTTCCCCTCTAAAGTTTTACTTTTTTGAAAGGAATGAGAAACTTAAAGATACGATGGCTTTTAACAAAATCATTGATGCAATTGATAAGTTTAACAAAAGTTACACGGTAGATAATACCAGATAGTAGGCCTTGCTATTGTCATTCAACAGAGCAGAAAACGGGGAAACAGAGGTCATTTGTGACCCAGTTCTACTAAAAACATGAATGTAAGAATTAGGCGCACACAATAACACAAGTCATCGATGTCCCTCATAACCACGTCCCTTGAAACACTGCACAAGTAACTTAAGGAACCTCATTACTCCTCGCAGATTACTGTGTCGTTCAGGGAAGTCTTCATTCATTTCATCTTCAAGCAATCGGTCATCATTTGATAGGTCCCAATCAAAGCTTGACAGTAATTGTTAATAAAATAGAATTCTCTTACAACATGTTTGGTTGGTGGAAAAGATAAGAGAGGAGAGGAGAGGAAAAGAGAGGAAGGGAAAGGAAAGGAGAAAAAAATGATAGAGAATTTAATTTCCTTTGTTCGGTTTAGGATAGAATTAATAAAGAAAATGAATTTTATAATTTTTTATTTAGATAAATTTATTCTTATATTAGATTTTTAATATGACTAATCATTTTCTCTCTATTATTTTATAATCTACAAATCATAATATCAAATATTTTCGTTTTCCGACCGAAGCAACTTACAATTTAAAAAAAAAATTATAGTAGAATATTAATGACGGGAATTCTTCTAAGAAAAAAATAATTAATTTATTCAAATAAAAACGAGATCCACATTTTCCCAATGGTTTTTTAAACTCTTAATTTTTCAATTTATAACTAATAATTTAACAAAGCATTATTTATATTTAAAATATTTCTTAGGATGAATTGATTTTTAACCGTGAGTAAGAAGAATGTAATAAAATTTAATTAGTAATATTAAGAAAAATAATAAATATGAAACAAAACTAGTTAAACAAAATAGACCCCACGTAAAGAAAAATCAAAGACGAAACATATTCTTTTTGCATTTTCTCGAGAAATTTCTCTCTCTGACTTTCAACTCAACGACTATACTTTGAAATTCTTCACTCTCTTTCAATTGTCTTTAAATGCGCACACTGCGTATCCTTCGTTATTAATGGTTCCTCTACACTCCCCCATCACGAAACGGACTCTCTCTCTCTCTCTTCCATCTGAATTAGTGTTCTGTTGGGCTGAGAATCATTATAATGCCCTTCTAATTTCACCGATGAAATCGAAGTTGAGGCTAAGAAATCAGAGCCGAGATCGAGCCGAGACTGAAGAGATTGAAGCAGTAAGGAAGATATGAGAGGAAGATATGAGAGACTTGGGGGAAGAGAGAGAGAGAGAGGATCACCGGTGAAATCACTGGCACTGTTTATCACTGATGACGGCCACTGGAAGTTGAGAGAGAGAGAGAGAGAGAGAGAGAGGGTCAGCAGCTGTGATGTTACAGGGAGTAGGGTTTCCCATTTAAATTTATTTAGGGTGAAATTGAAAAATTAAAATTAAATGAGGATAAATTTAGAAAATAAAATATTTTCGTAAGTTGGAAATCAAATTCTCTCCTCTTTCATGTAGAAATTAGATTCCTTAAATATTAGAAATTGAGAGTAGAAATGAATTTAATTTCTGTTTCACTTTTATCAACCGAACAAAGGAAATCACGGAGGAAATGAAAAATCTTTTCTTTCCTACCTTATTTTCCAGCAACCGAACATAGCCTTAGGGTAAGCATAAACCACAAGATAATATTTAGATAATTTGTTTCTCTCTTTATTAGTGTTTCCAATGAAATTTATATACAATAAAATAACTACTTTTTTTTAACTTATGACACCAACTCCTACATTAGTGACTCAAGTAACTGACTCTAAACAAGATTCAATTAACGTACAAAATACAATAATTAATAATGTAATTAGACTAAAACAACTTTTGACGCACAACTCAACCTCGCTACTCGATCACGTTGTCACGTCTTCTACACATGTGTGCAATCCTCTTTCCCACGTTTGCATGTATCTAGTCCACAACTTAACCACATCTTCATGCATGCAATCTTATTCATGCAAACAATCCAGAACTTAACCACATCGATTTTCCATGCATGCATGCTTGATTCATGTAAACCACGTATCCCATTGAGATCTTCTTGGCTTATCATCACTCGGTCTCTTTCCACATTTCATTAAACTAGCAATATCGTGGTCATCCATGCAGACAGTTTATTTGTCAGTAGAATCTCAGTTTAAGAGAGGCAGATTGTCCTTGGCTTCCAACTCTTTTGCGGCTAAATTTACCTCGTCAAACATCTGTTAAAGATGCAATACCCTTAAACTTGACTGGGTTAGGTCCCTCCAGGTAGTTAGCACCTATTTTGAGCTGCCAGGCCTGCTGTAGGTTACTAAGTTGGTATGGAATTTGACCTGTGAACGAATTATTTTAATAAAGAAGGAATCGGACTTCTGATAGGAATCCAAATTTCCGAAGTATTGGATTTGTGAGATTAATGCTACTCAAATCAAGTAAAATGAGCTTTGTTGCATTCCCAATTGACCGTGCTGTGATTGAGGGCGATTCGGAAAAGCAGAGAAGTCTAACCTATCCAGTGCTCATTCCAGGCCTGAATTTGCTAAGTTTAATTGAAATTTAAATAGACTTGAATATACATATTTAAATGATTTTTTTTAATATCTGAATATAAGTGTTAAATTATTTATTTTTAAAAATAAAATATTTAAAATATAATATTTTAAAATATATAACTTCATAAATATTAATAATACTTTTATTTTATTGGTTAAACACATGACGAGTTATAAATAAATTATTTGATTAATAAAAAAACTGATAATGTTTACTTTAACAATGCAAGAATATATATATATATATATATATATATATATATACCTAATTCATGTATTCTTTTACATTGATAAATGATTCTTATAATATTATTTTTATTATATTATATTGACATTTTTTCTTATTAATTATATAAGCCAATCAAGAATTGTTTAATTATAAATTAAAATTAATGTATTAAATTAAATTCTAAATCTATTGTAAAAATAGTAAATATAAATACGAAGAGATGGGCTTGCTTATAATAAAATATACTCACCTAAAATCTATTATATTTAAAATTTCCTTTCACAAAAAAATTAAAAAAATTAGTAGTTGAATACATGCATATAAGAAAAGAAAAGATAAATAAAAAATAATAAAAAGATAATTTATATAATACGAAATAAATTTATTTAGTGGATAATAATGGGGAGAATATTAAAATTTCATTCCAATATTTTGTCATTCTGATCAAAGTAAGAATATTTAATTTTTTTCATTCAGACCTAAGTATTTTACAATCAAACATAAATAATAAAAAAATTATAAATTATAAATATCTAAAATTTAGATTTTACACAAAAAAAAATCCCTAACTGTCAAAATTGATTTTAATAAGTTACCCATTTTTACTTTTCAAAATAAATTGAAAAAATATTATTAAATATTAAAATTAATTTTTAATTAAGGGTTGACAAATAACCCAATTTAATCCAAACTTTGACTCAAACCGATCCCAAAAAATTTGGGCTACGATCAGATCGGATTATTCCCAATCACATTGGACGGTATTTTGACCACTCCGATAGGGTTGGTCTCTTATCGCGAAGAAAATAAATAAATGAATAATTAAAATAAAAAACAAAACCTCTGTTCAAAAGTTAAATAAGACAAAACAAAACCGGATTCTATTACAAATTACAAGCAATCCACTGATCAAACATCTTGCCATCACACACACAACGCAAAAGCCGTTCGTGTTTTCACACACAGCTGCAGCACACCACCCACAGTCACATATGCAGCGGCAGCCGACAACACTCGCCAGACGCAACCCGGCAGACGGCAGACGCTGAGATGCAGAAGGCATGGCAGCGAAGCAGCCCTGATACGGTCCAACGCAATCGCGTTGAAGCCATCACGACCTGTGATGCGCCGACACGATCTGCTAGCTGCACCGTGACCGGTGTGCCGCTTGATCCGCTAGCCGCCGCGGTTTGCTCCCCTCCGCTCAAGTGTGATTCTGGTCTCCTAATACATAATTTATGAATGTATTTATTTATTTTCTATTTTTTGGGTTTATGGTTTCTTCGTAACTTATAAGGAGCGTGCTACGTTACGAACAACTGTATAATGAAAGTGACGTAACCTACGTTTGTTCGTAGCCTTATCATATTAGTTGAAAAAGTGCTGCTACAAATATTATATTACAGGCAATCGTGAGGGGAAAAATTCAGATGAAGTGACATTTTCAAACTTTTATGACTGAATAGCTGCTTGACCTGATTTGACCAGAATCCGATCCGATACAAGCTCAACCTGAATTTTTTATTTGGATCGAATTGAATTGGATTATAAATCCAAAATAAGTTCGGATGAGTTTTTCTCTAAGTTGATCAATCCGAAATCCAATTATATTAATCCAAACCCGATTTTACCTGCCCTGCATTTAATTTATCAAATTCATTTTCAACGGTCACAAAGCATTATTAGTATTGGTAGACTTTTATGATGGCGTTTTAATAAAATTTCTGATCCTTTTATCTGCCACAAACACTATCAGTAATTTTTTTCCCCATATGACATATTGACATTAAATCCTTTGGCATTTCCAAGGCTGTTTTCAACTTTCATGTAGTGAGTCGTTGAAATTGTTTTGTATTTTTGGCTTTTTGATGCATCACCCGTAGTAAAATCTAAGGGCTATTCGCCAAATGGGAAAGGCAAGACGCAAAAACAAAAAGTAGCATATATTCATTCATTTATTTTTACCATTTGTTCTCATTTACTGTAGAATAATTTTAGAATATATTAGTTTATGTATAATTATATTTAAAATAATTATTATTTTTATAATTATTTTTTTATAATAAATAAATATACTTAATAATATTATTTATTTATTATATAATTGACGCGGTACCTTTGTTATATTCTAAAATGTCTCGCTCATCACATAGCAATTATCTAATTTTCTGTTGCTTTATATTTTGACCACTTGTTTCGATTACCATTACTCCTATTGTGTTTTCGCACACTAGATTACGGTACATAAAGGTCAGCAGAATGAACTCAAAAAATGTATCTTTTTACATTACACTGTTAATGTCAAGATATAATTATGAAATAATTAAAAAAAGTTTAGGGACTCCAGTAATAAAATAAGAAATATTTAAGAGAGTCAGATTTTCTTCTTCTTTTTTTTATATTTTCTTATTTATCAAATTTAGCATCACATTCTTTTTTTCATTTTACATAAAAAAAATATCAATAGATAAATTTAAAATTGATTTTTTAACTCCCTATTTCTTTTGGAATTTGAACTCGAATGAATGAAACCACTTGTCAGACACTTAGCCAAACCTAGAGTGCAGCGTTATCATGTCATCTGAGTTAACAATACCTGTACAAAACTAGAACTAGAACTAGAACAAGAGGCCAAAACAAGAAGCCATCCCCACTCGCTACTACAACAGAATGAAGCCTCTCCACTTGGAAGTATATTATATGTGTCATGCCTAAGGACATACTAATACATGATAAAATTAAGAAACTTAATCGTACTCCTAATAAATAAATAGCATAAATGTTGATATAATGAGCTCATGTGCGTACCTGTCGTTCAAAATGAAATCGATGCTTTGCTTGACAACTGGCACCTAATTTAAAGAGGTTGGAATAGTGAGGGCGTTTAAAATTCAATATAATCACTTTAATTTATCTTATTCGTAAAAATCTAATCTATAGATTAATAGATTAAATTAAATTAAAATTTTAAAAATTCGTAGTCAATAGATTATATATAGATTTATTTTTATAAATTTATAAAAAAATAAAAAATATTTATTTAAAACTTGTAAATACGAAATTAACACTAACTAATAAATAAATAAGTTAAAATATAGTTATATTAACAAAATATTATGTCTTATCTGATAATAATATAAAATAAAAAATAGAGAGATTATCAATTTCATCCATATTGTAATCAATATATATCACTTACCCTCTATTGTTTTTATAATGATTAATAATCTCCCTAATAGTATGAGTTTACAATATTATCTCTATGTTCAAATACATAAAATATTTATATTTATTATAAATTAAATAAATCATATGAATTGAGATTAAATAAAAAAATTAAGTATTAAAAACAAGAAATATATGTTTTGATGCGAAAAAAGTTAATAATAATTTTTTTTGTATTTTTTATTTTGTAAACATTTTCTTATAATAAACAGTTTATAATAGTTTAAAATCAAATGTAAAAAGTACAAGATAAATATTTTATTATTTATTTTATAATAATTTTTTCTATTTACCATTCAAATTTTCTTATAATAACTTTTTATATATTTATTATAAGAAAATTTTTATAACATAAGAAAAGTACAAGAAAAATATTTTATTATTAATTTTTTTACGTCAAAATATATGTTTCTTATTTTTAATACCTAATTTTTTTATTTTAGTTTCCATTCATATGGTTTTTTTTATCTATAATAAATATGAATAAAAATGCATTTGAAAATAACAGTAAATTATAAATTTATACTGTTAGTAGAGTTATTGTCTATTATAAAAATAACAGTGGTCAAATCGTTTATTGATTACAGTAGGAGAGAAATCGGTAGTCTCCCAAAAAATAAATAAATAAATAAATATAACTTTGTAAATAGTTAATTATAATGTTCTAATCTAAATAAATGAGTTTATTTTATTTTTAGTGTGCTATATTTTAAAAATTTGTATAAATTTTTTGACTTTATTTAAATAATTAATTTATTTAAATCTTCTTTAATTTTGAATTTAATCAATAGTAAAATTATTTTTATATTAAATTTTTTATTCAGTTAGTTTGTGGATAGGACAAAATTAAAAATTTTTAATTCGGAAACTAATATATAAAATGATAGACTAGATATGCATTGGGTTAAATCTGCATTCGATCTGCAGACGTTTGGATTATATTTAAATTGAATTTCACTAATTTGTATATTGGATTGGATTAAATATTTATAATTCGCAAAATCATGGAAAGGATATGGATTATGTCAAATCAGTAAATTCCAATCCACAAACACTATTATGGAATGGTACACAATCCATTTATGGTGAATTTACTTTTCAGATTCGAGAATCAGAATTAAGAATCAGAATAATTAAAAATGTTTGCTTCGTAAAAATGGAGCAGGAATCAGAACTAGAATAATAGGACCCACTACTATTTGAAAATAAGGAATGAAAAATTGATTCCCATGGGAGAGGTGGGAATCAATCTCTGATTTCTTAGACTACTAATTTTGCCTCAATCATATTTAAATATTCTAAAAATGTCCTCTTTTAAATTAATATATTTTTATAATTATAATTAATTAATTAATAATAATAATAATCATAATAATATATTATTAATATATTATTAACAATAATATACTGATAATTATAGTTTTTGAATAAATAATCACAATAATTAATCTATTATTATAATTAATTAATTAATATACTATCATAATAATCATTAAATAATCATTTTAATTAATTCATATATTATTATTAACTTAAATTCATATATTATTATTACTTAATATAATTATTAATATTAATTAAAAAATTAATACATTATTAACAAAAATATATTAATAATTATAATTTTGAATAAATAATCACAATAGTTAATATTTTTATTATTATAATTGATTAATTAATATACTATTATAATAATTAGTAATCTAATTATTATAATTAACTAATATATTATTATTAATTAATTAACACATTAATACGTTATTAATAAAAATATATTAATAATTATAGTTTTTGAATAAATAATCACAATAATTAATATATTTTGTTATTATAATTAATTCATATATTATTATTAATTAATTAATATGATTATTATTAATTAATATATTAATACACAATCTACAAAAATATATTATTAATTATAATTTTTTAATAAATAATCACTAAATTAAAATATAAAATATAAATTATTACAATAATTCATTAAGTATTTTTTAATAATTTCTTACAGTTTAATTTATTCCGATTCGAATTCTAATTTTAAGACAAAGTGAACACATACAATCAGTCTTAAATGAATACATTAATACAATCCAGCTTATTCTAATTTCGATTACTACAATTCAAGTAAACAATTTATTTTGATTCCCATTCCATATTCCTATTCTAGCTCATTCATATTCGTGCCAATTCTGATTTCAGCTCATTCTTATTCCAATTTAGTAAATGTAATATTATTTTAAAAATGTTCTTGAAAGTTTATCTAATAAGAGGGTAGGTTCATTTTGGCTTAGTATGCTTCGTTGGAATGATAACAATGGCTTGTCTTTTTCAACTCCTTTTCACGGACTGCGGTCATGACATCTAAGATATGCGCTTGTCCGCTAATATCGACGAGGTTGTGCTAATTGTGAAAGACGTACTTCAAAGGTGTACATGTGGCGAATAACATTATCTTAGATCCTTTGAAGTTTAGGTAGGTTGATTTGGTTGAGTTTGGAAAGCTTGTCGCTAGTTGAAGACTTATTGAAGAGGGGTCTAGGCAAAGTTTTACACGCACTGATTGAAAGCTAGAGTTATTCTCCTGATGAGCCCAAGGCCAAGTAAAAATCAGTTGATATTGTGCCACTTCCATCAGATTTACTCTCGTAATATGAGATGATAAGTCGACCCGATTGAGTTTAGAAAGTTTGTCGCTAGTCAAAGACTTAACGTTGAAAAATGATTTAGGCAAAACTCTATATACACCGGTTGAAAACCGGAGTCATTCTCCTCATAAACCTAAGGTAGGACGAAACCAATTAATATTATGCTACTTTCACCAAGCTTATTCTCGTAATATGAGGATGTAAAAATACCACACAGACTTGAAACTCTCATTTTGTAACATCCTGCTTCGTTGGAATGAGAAGTTATTACATAAGCTGCTTAAGATTTCAATTTTGATATGCAACGCACATTCCGCCCGCCGGTCGAACATGGTGTGTTAGGCAATTTTAATTTCGTTTTTGTGTTATTTGTACACTCATTATCACACGATACTGCTCCGGGCACAAGAACCAGAACGTAGTTATCAAATAGCAAAAAAATTTGTTACCAACACATGGAATGGAAAGACAGCTACGCGAACCTTTTCTTCAACTTCAAAGATCAGAACTACGAGGGGCCTAATTCTGCCGAAACTGCAATTGATCAAAACTTACAAAGATTTTAATAAACAATCCCTTGCCCCCTAAAGTTCCATTTTTTCGAAGAGAATGAGAAACTGAAGATACAATGGCTTGTAACAAAATCACTAATACAGTTGATCAATTTAACAACAGTTGCACAGTACATAGAACCAGATAAGGGGCCTAGCCATTGGCATTCTAACAGAGCATGAAACAGGAAACAAAGGTCATTTATGTCCCAGTCACACCTAAAACATGAATGGAAGAATTAGGCGCAAACATACCACGACTCACCCACGACTCACCAGCATCCCCATAGTCACTTTGAAACGTTACACAAGTAACTTACAGAACCTCCTTAAAATTGTTCTTCTGACTCCCCACAGGTTACTGTATCATTCAGGGAGGTCTTCATTCATCTTCGAGCAATTGATCATCCCTCACTCTCTTTCCACATCTCATTAAACTAGCAATATCATGATCATCATGTATACAGTTTATTCGTCAGTTGAATCTCCATTTAAGAGAGGCAGATTGTTCTTGGCTTCCAACTCTTTTGCGACTAAATTTGCCTCATCAAATTCAGCATTAGGAACTTTGCTTGCATTTTCATCAGCAAAGCCATCATTTTCTGTGGTTTCTTGGGCAATGCTTTCTTGTTTGGTAAAGGCATCATCTCGATTACTGGCTTCCACCACATTCTGCTGATCAACAGCTGGATCCTCCTTCAAAACCTCTGAACTGCCTGTGGTATCAACAGCCACCACATGACCGGGTAACTTTCCCTCTTCAAAAGAAGGCTCCGTGTCAGATAACCTTCCATCTGTGACAGCTGCTGCATGTTCTTTCCCTGAATCAACATCCATGAGGACAGTATTTTTTAGTTGGCCTGTAGTTTCATCACAAGGTGGATCCACTGCCATTGAACTCCCAAGTTCCTCCGAGGGTAAAGGCTTGGAAGCTTCTGAAACTTGCTCAGCAGCTTGAGTTGCAGTGGCTTGAGCCTCAGCCAATTCAAGAGCACGCTTTTCTGCAGCAACTTTTTGTGCCTGTTCTCTTCTTTCATCTACGAGATGGCTTATTCTTTCCAGCTCAGCGGAGAGATCTCCATAACGCTGCTGTAACGTACGCTCAAGCTCCTTTTGCTTCTGAACATCCTCCCACAGACCATTTATTCGGTTTGCTGCTGCTAGTTGTTCTTGCTTCTGCAAAGCCCGGAAGCACTCCAGCTCCGTTCCAGCTGTTTCCATCTGCTTGACAGTTGACTGAATTTGAGCCCGAAGGTTTTCAGCTCGTTTCTGTACGTTTAAACGTGAATTACTTAGCAATGTAAAACTTTGAATTTAAACTATAGCAACAAACGAATAAATCAGACAGCTAATTATTTTATTAGTCCATATAATTCACTGACTCCACATAAGCTCAGTCCACTTACTAGCGACTGCAGCAGCTACCCATAATTCCTTGAACTGCCAGATATGATCCTATTGTTATACAAATCAAATAATTTGGCTAGATTCTAAACCAAAGATTTTATGAACGCCAATGACTGGAATAGTAGATCTTAATTGTAAAATTCCGAATGTCAAACAGATAGTTAATGATCTGATTTTCACTAAAAATCATTGCGGTTAACATGAACATGCAGGGCTTCTCAAAATCCAAAAGCCTATATGATCCAATCCTACCACCTAATGCTAATATTCCACCATTAAGATTCACATGATTTGATAAATTTTCAAAGATAAAGCTTCAGACCCTATGGCCAAAAAGCGACTAATTTCACTTATTTCTCAATTACTAATAATGCATAATATTAAACATCCATAAGCATAGGGGATTATCTATCTTTGAAAGGAAATAAGAGCATTAAATGGCAACAAGTCCTTTTTAACAACCATAATTCAATGCAAACGTTTCCAAACCCCCCCCCCCAACCCCGCGCCCCCAAAAAAGAAAAAAAAAATCATCAGATACCAACTCTAGTTTACAATTCAAACACACTAAAATGTAAAAGGAAGTGTGTTGAGAAATCTAGTAGAATCAATCATGACCAAATCAGTAGAAATAATAACACCGGGTAATGATCAGCAAGCATACCACAGCATACCTCATAACCTTGTGTGTAAACTTTGACTGTTTTCTCAAGTTGTAAAGCCTTCTCCTTATCATCATCCATTTTCTTTTTCACAATCTCAAATTCGCCTTGTAAGGCTGCCAGTTTTTCCATGTTTCCAGCAACACTTGAAAGACCATAAGCATTACGGGTAGGGAAGTACATGAGATCGTTCAGACAAGTATTGTGTGCTTCCACAAAATCATCAAGGGATTCATTTTCATGCCCCATTGCTACACGAAGATATTGAGCCTCTTCCTTTATCAAATTATTTGCCTGTAAACACCATATAAAACAAAGCCATATGCATCAGGGAACAGGATCAGTGGAGTATGGCCAAAGCAAACACAATCATGGCCTATCTTATGTGCTTTGCATTAGAGACTAATTGTTTTAGTAAAAACAGAATCATTTTATAACTAAACATATAAAACCTTAACGACAGCAAATACTATAATTAGTTGGGATTTACAAAACAATATAACACCATGAGACAATTACCTTTCACTCATCCCATACATCCCCCTTTTCAAGTGTAAGAAGGATTTGCTCCTAGGTCCTATTATGCACCAGCAAGCACGTAGCTTGAACAATTAATGGGGAAAAAATGGAAATATACTACTTCAAAAATCTGAAATATTTAATGAGGGGAACTCAAGGCTTCAACAAGTTATCCCCTCATTCAGGTTAGATAAGTTGTCCATGCATGCACAGATTGGATAAAAAAGCTTCCATCCATCAATACTCAAATTCAACAAATTCCCAATTAGGAAAATACACATCACAGGATTAATCACTTTTTCAGATCTAGATGAAAACATATCACCAGCAGGTACCAACACAACACATCACCAGGAGAGGAAAAGAAAAAGTACTCTCAAACCCCTAAAATATATTGCTTCCTCTTTTTCTAAGAACATGATTTCCCTAGTTGTGTTTTCATGGATATCCAAGAATATCAGACACATGCCAAATTCAAAAATACAGAACTTCAGATAAACAAATGAACTGATAAGGGAGAAAGCCGAAGAATAAGTTCCGTTCAGGGAATATGAAGTATCAAACTGCAGCTATGGAATATGTCACTTGAGATGGACATTCAGTCAAATAGAATAAGAAAGAGAAAGAGAAAGAAAAAGGCATTTTCAAGAGACAAAAGATCATAGCAACTGTACTGGACACGTGTCTGTACTTTTACATGTGTTCTGTGAGTTGCCAATCCCTTCATTTCGTTCTTCCAGAAGTAATGCTGTTGTCTTAAGAACAGAAATAGTGAGGGTTGTCTTGGGTTTTACATTAATCAATCACAGTTGACATTTTTTTTTTCTTTTTTTTTTGTCTTTTTTTTTTGTTGTGGTGGGGGGGGGGGGTGTAAACAGTGCAAAAAGTTCATTAAAGTGGGGCCAGTGAGTTCCAAATTTGACTGGGTAGTGGGTACCGTCTAAGCATCCTACAACTTATATCTAAGTATCCAAGCAGTTCCAGCAAATGGATAATCAGAAGAGATGGTTCCTCTTTAGATCATACAAGGCAAATGTTTGAAATCTAAATTGACAAATAACTTTTAATATAGATCATAAAATTGAAAAAGAGGAAAATGTTAAACACAAACCTCTTGCAGCTCATCTTCTTCAAAATCCTCAATTACAGGAATGGGAGCAGTGGGTCCATTAGCCGACCGCTTACTTCCCTTCTTTTTCTTCGCAACTTTTTCATCAAGTGGGTATTTTGCATTATCATGTTCAAGCAATTTAAGCAGCTCCTTTCTTATAATTTCATCAGCCTGCTCAATAGAAGTAGGAGGAACAAAGGAACTTTTGTCTCCATCAGCCCTCAGCAAAGAATTTCTAATTAGTTCCAATGAAGCAACAGGGGGTCTAGGAAGCCCTCTCTGCAGCACTTTTGATCTCTTCCTAAGCAGTGCCTGCTGCCTAGCTTCTTCCTCGGCTTTTTCCCTGGCTAACCTATCAGACATGTCTTCTTCAATCTTCTCCTCTGGCTCCTCATCTTCTTCTGCAGGTGGTTGGACAACTATCTGGTATTCATTTGTGGGCTGCGGAAGACTACTTAGACCAAAACGCAGGTTTCTTCTCAATTCAGCTTGTCTTCGTTGTTCAAGTTTGGCACTGTCATGCATGTCCAAGTCTTCATTTATGTGGAGCTCATCCCTGATGGGTGTTCCTTTTGGGGTCACACCAAAAGAAGAGCCATCCCTTGATGGTGTCATCCCAATTCTTGGAGTACTTCCCATGCCACCGGGTGTTGCTGAAGGAGTCAGCATTGGATTTGGTGTTTGAATTTCCCTTTTCTTAGGAGTGACCCCTGAAAAATCTGAAGGATGCAAGTCTGGGTTCTCACCTCCCAACAAGGGTGTCTGGGACTCTCTCATCCGGGCCAGGTTTTCAGCTTCCATCATAATAGCATCACCCTTACCAGCTGGGGTTCTCTGTGGAGTTCGTGATGGCGTCATTCCACGCAGCGGTGTCTGAGCATAATTTGCAAGAAGAGCCCGAGTTGCACCACTTCCTTCTGTCAGTTCCTCATTCCCTGCAAGAAGATCACCAGCATAACCCATTTTTGCAATTTCCTCCAACTCGTGGTCTGATATCTGAGGAGCAGGAAGCATCAGTTTTGACCTCTTCCTAACTGTTTCTGGATCATTCAGCTTGTTTGCCTGCAATATAGCTGACGGAGCATCCTGCCTCTGTGCAATTTTATTCTTCGCAATATCTTGTCTTCTTAGCTGAGCTTCTATATCAACTCTTCTCTTGCCTTCAAGCTCTTCAATGGTTGTTGGAAAGCTAACTGGTTCCACAGTCCTATCTTCATCAGTAACATCGAAAAAGCCCGGAGGAGGTTTCTTCTCAAAGGGGATTTCTGCATTATAGTCGATACCCTTCCTTTTTCTCTTCCTTTGCCTAGTATCAATTCCAGCAGCTTTAAGTTCTCTCCTTTTCTGCAAAGAAGCAAGCCTCCTGGCCTCTTCAAGCTGTTTCTCCCTGGCCTTTCTTTTTGCCTTTTTCCCACGAGTGTTGGCTAAACGAGCTCGTGCTTCAGAAAGCATTTCCTTCTCATCTTCATCCATATCAACAGGATCCGGACGTGCAGGCTTTGATTCAGGGTTTGGATCAATCTCCCCAGGACGCAATTTTCGAGGATCATCACCTGGTTCATAGTTCTCATCCTTAGCACAGGCAGCATCAAGGAGTTTCTCATACCTCTCAAGGCACTGTGAGGGAGTACGGCCAACAATTGGAGCAATTGTTCTCCACTGGGTTGGCATAAGCTTGGCAAGATGAAGCAATTTCTCATCCTCCTCTCTTGTCCATTCAGTCTAGAAATATGAAAAAGGTCAATTATCAGTATCCACAAGAAAAAAGGCAAAAAAAAAAGTATAACAACAGTGACATACACTGAACCAATAATGCAGACAATCACCTTTTCATTAGTGGCAACATCATCTTAGCAGTAATTTATCAAGATAATAAGTTCTTTCAAATACCTATCATAATTCTAAAAATGTCAAACAACGTTTCATCAGAGAACTTTCCAACATATCTTTGGCCCTAATTTCCTACTTCGATTAAACTTATTCAAGCAGAAACATTTAGTACCAACAAGGCCAAACTCCAATAAGCAAAAGCACAACTCCCACAATTACTTGGCAGCTAGTAATTTATAACCACCCACCCAGTTAATAATGCTCAATAGCTAGTGACTTCATTCAAGATTAAAAAGTCACACCACATCTCAATTCCAAACACAACCGCTGAGCCATCCAATGTAACCAAAATATAACAATAATAGATAAATAAATAAGAAGAGATAATTATTCCTATTATTAAATTAGAAGAAGAAGAAGAAGGTTGTTACTTTTTTGATGGAGGGATCGAGCCACTCGTACCAGCGAGCTTTGCACTGCTTGGCGGATTTACGAACGAGGAGAGAGGAGATGCGGGCCCACTGATTCTTGCCATATTTCATAACGGCGGCTTTGAGGATCTCATCTTCCGTGTTCTTCCACACGCCTCCTTTGATCATAATCCTCATCTTGCCCGCTTTCTTTTAAAATTCAGTAACTACAATTATTGTTGTTATTGATGCTGTAATAAAAATGCTTGACTCAAATTGATGAATGTGCATGGATCATGGATTGAATTGATTAAAACCCTAGCTAGGGTTTCTTTATCCTCGCGCTGTCTCTAAATCTGTGGGAAGGTGATTGATGGTGGAGACAGATTATTATTGTCGATAATAGATCCGGATACGCATTTGGTTTGACGGTTCGGGCTTGGATTTATCCGAAAGTTTTTAACATTCTTGTTAGTTGTTCTCACAAACGAAATAGACAAATACCTGTCTAAAGTCTCGCGAATTTTTATTTATTGTATATATAATTATTTTTATTTATTGTCTAAAATAATACACACATATGGTTAAATTATATAATTTAATAATATTAAAATATTAAATTTTATTATTTAAATATATTAAATTTTATATAAAAAATAAAAACACTCACACTACAAAATAATTTAATATATATATATATATATATATATATATATGTGTGTGTGTGTGCACGCGCGTGTGTGTATTTTATAAGAATATATATATTCATATATTACTCATGATAACAAGCTCCTTTTTAATAAAATAATAATTAAGACACATGATAAATTGTACCTTCCTAACCCATTATAAATAATCATTAATTCGATACAAGTGAATTTATGACCACAACAAAGGTAAGGACAAAAGTTTAGATTCCTCGTCAAGTGAAAAGGTCATTTTATGATATGAAATAAGTAAATTATTATAAAATCAGTAAATTGATATATAAAATATAAACTTATAAATATAATATAAAATAAATAAATCAACATTAAATATAAAATTAAACATAAAGTTTGTAAATTATGCCTAAAACTTATAAATAAAAATTAAAATAAGTAAATTAATATAATAATTACTGTAAAAAAAATTCACAATTATAAAATAAAAACTTGTTATAATAGTTATTACTTTATATATTTATTGATTATTTATTTAAATTGAATAATGTTAGTTTTGTATTTATGTAATACATGTGATGTTTTATTAAGGAGGAAATTTATACTCAAAATTATATTTTTAAATAAAATATTATCTTAATATCTTTCATAATTATTGTAAGATGAGGTTATATAGCATCTTTCTACACTTCTTTTCAACCCTAAATAGTTTTCAAATACAAGTGAAAAATTTGAAATTACATAAAGTATGTGTAAGACTCAAAATTAGATATAATTTTATTAATATATTATATATGTGTCTAATAATATAAGTTTTTAGTTTTATTTTTACTTGATCCACATCAAGATAAATAATTACGTGTAATTAATATGTATAATAAATATATATCATTATAGAAAATTGGAGAAAAAAGTACACAAATGTCCTATAATAAATATGAAATTTATGGTAATCAATTCAATAAAACTTCTTTTACTTTTTTGAGTATAATTTTTTTGTTTAATTAAAAAAATATTTTTTTGTAAGTGAATAAAATATTTTTTTATTAAAATTTTATAAGGAATAATGTTAATTTTTTAAATAATTAATAATCTTGTATTAATTTATTAATTTTATTTTATATTTACTAATTTTATATGTAATTTATAATATTTATATATATTACGATATTAATATCATATTTTTTATTACGGTATTATAGAATTTTATAAAGTGAAAATATTTTTTGCTTTATAAATGTGTGTATCGGTACATATCTTTTCAAGTATTGGTGGGCTGAGGGTGTATTAGTGGGAGTAAATTTACTAATTTCTTAGTTGGCCCATTGCCCATTGCCCATTGCCCATTGCCCATTGACTCGTGCTTATGGTTTGAGTCCTAATAGATATTTATTTATTAACGGCATTAAGATTATTTTATTAAAATATTCCGAATCCAATGCTTGGTGCTAAAAAAACAAGTTTTGGATAAATTATAATGGAGTACCACTTATTCCTAAATAGTCCAAAAATTGTACTCCAATTAGACCCTTATGATTGATATTTTGGACATAAAAATGTCACCACAACTACCCGTGAGATATTTTCGCAAAAAAGAATTCATGAGATAATGAATAATTAATTGGATATTCCCTCATTTAAATTAATTCCTAATTTCTTTGGACAAGTATTATGAATATTATAATTCATATTCAGATTAAATTGTAATAATATTTTAAATTATTAAAACATTAAATACCAATATGCTTTTGAATTTACACATAATTTATTATTGAAGCTAATATTCAAATATGTTATTAACTTTGTCGATTAATGAAATACAACATCTTGTAATTATTACATTGTAATTACGATATTAATATTATAATTAAAAGTTTCAGGTATTTATAATTAAAATTGATTTTTATTCTTCATATTTTGTGAGTTTTTATTTCATCAATAGTCCTTATTTAATTAAATATTTTGAAATTGAATATGAATAATAAAATTATTGTTTCTATTCAATCGGACTACACTACACACAATGCTGTACTAAATATAATATAATATAACACGATCTCATCCTATCGCGTCACATAGCGTAATAAATATGGCCTAAAGGACAGTAAAAGGAAAGGCGCAAGTGCAAAGAGAAGCAACCATGGCCTTGCAAGCTACATACACATACAAATGTTATTAATCGCCTAAATTACTCTGCTAAGTTTGATGTTCATATTAAAAGATCAGAATTTCATTTTTGACAAAATTTCACAGCCAAGTTAAGCATTGATCCAACCAACCCCTTGCTGTAGGCTTGGCTTTTCAAGTCCCCAAATCCTCTACAGCATATTCATCACCGATAATATGATGCCATTATGAAGAGCAAGACAGCTGATGAAGCAGTGACTATCAATTCCTGCACACAAAAGCCCGTCATCAGGGATCAAAATACAACAATAATAATCTTCAACTAGATGAGCTAGAGCAACAGATATTCAGAAGATCACATATGGATACAGCGATGCAAAGAAGAATTGTTTGATGTCTTTTTTTCCAAAGGGATCAACAGATAACAATAATAATCATGCACAGGCATAATTTATCATAATAGTTTCCCTGATAGTATACCTGCTATTTACATAAGGCCTTTCAATGAAGAAAATAAGTTAAAAGTGTCGTTACCTGGTTATCAAAGAGAAAAGCAGGTATGAAACCAGCTGCAAATTCAATCAAATTCAAAACACCAGTGTATGCCTGCAAAATGAATGGGGCAGGAAATTAGAATTTAGTGCCGAGGTTAGAAAGAAGCGAAGAAACTACTACCAAAACTTCAAGACAGTACTTGCTTAAAGTCATCAATGACTAACAATCTCTAAAATTAAGATATATTGTGCCAGGAGTTGTTCTTTAACAGTTCTACAGAAATATTAGCATTTCATTTTGAAACCGAATGTTATTACAGACACTACAAATGAAAGTTTGCTCAAGCTGCCAGGATAGAATCGAGTTGAATTATGTTGTTCTTTGACACTTATTCCAGCATTTCTGTTTAAAGAGCTTTTATGTTATCATATACTGTGAAGCGACTGTATATTACAACAAACAAAATGCAATCCAATGGATATGTGGACCATATCAGTAAATAATTTTAGAAAAACAAGAAGAAGTTTGACAATATGACATACCAGAGAGGAAACAGCAATAACACCAAAAACTAGTGCTAGACAGCGAAGAAGCCGTTTTCCCATTCTAAGTGCTCGCCCGTCATCTTCACCTTCTTCCTGCAGCCAAGATCAACTCAAACATTGTAAAAGATCAGAGTAATTTAAATCGATGGGCATCATCAAAAATTTCTATTCAACTGATGACACATAAGATAAAAAAGATAGTTTAAAATTTTTTATTTAAGATAATAAAGGCAGGCCTGCCAACTCACTGTATATGTTGGCGATACAGCTGGCTCAAAGCTTTTCAACTTCTCGAAAAATCGATAAACAAATGCAAAAGCCAAAAACTGCAATGGCTTGTACTCAGCATAGCGTTTGATAGCAATCCAAGCTGTCTGCAAGAGGGCCAAAAAAAAAAAAAAAAAAGGAGCATGGAAAATCAAAATCTGGTATAACCTCTATGCTAGAATACTCCATGACTTACTAACCACTATAATATAATAACTTTGATAAATTAATACAATAATACTTTTTCTTAAAACCCTTGTACAACTTTTATGTTCTCCATATTATAAGTTAATAATTTGCTAAAATTACAAATATAATTAACTATGATATTTTATTTACAATCTGTTATTATTATTATTTTTTAAACCATTGTTACTTTTTTTCCCCTTCAAAATTAGATATAGTTGGATCTCATGTCTAATTTTGCTAATTGCATCTAGAGGTTTTGGAGATGAATTTTCGAATTGCAATAAAAAATTATGAGGTGTTGTTTATGATTTGAGTGCTTCCTTTCACATAACTAGCTTCAAAGCTACTGTATCATCGTGAGCTTTGTCATCGTCAGGATTTTCAATGATGTTAGCTATGATTTTTCTAAACTTGAAACCTCTGAACTCACATCATTTTAGGGTAATACATGAGGTAAATAAGTAGATAAATACAATGTATTTTTTTTCCCAATTTATTTAATGCATATTTAGTGAATTAATTCATATTCACTTGATTAGATGGTAATCCCAACACTACTAATTTCTAGAGGCCATACTGTAGGAAATAAAGCTATAACTTAACAGTTAGAAAGCTTCTTAAACAAACAATTCAATAATTTTACTGGTGAAGGAAGCATATGAGACAAATACAAAGTTCAAAAAGTGTCGCACAGTATGTTCTGCAGTGTCTTTTCATCTCCAAAAACAGTGGATAAAACAAAAAGAGGAAGAAAGAAGACAAACATATCAGTACTCACAAATGCAGCAGATATTGCTAAGTTGATACGCATGTCTTGTGGACTGGATTTGGCAAACCTGAAAACATATTTTGATCCAGATTAAGAGTTATATTGTTGATGATAATAATAGCAGAAAGCAGATAATGCTAGAAGAAATATTTTAGTATCCTTGATCAGCAATCACAAACCTTGGCCCCCATGGAAAAATAGGTTGCTTATCTGCAAATTTTATCTCCTTTGAAACCTGCATTTTGCAATTATAAAGTAAAGACGATCATTTTATGTAGCAAAAGGGTGCCTGCAAGAAGCCAAGGATCATATATGTGCGCACCAAACAATTAATGAAACAGAAATATTTTCATAAAGGGCATAAATGAGGAGTAGAACAGTGATTTACATAAAATATATGTCACTAGATAATTTAAGTCTACAAGCAAAAGTTGTAGATATTCATATATGCTGTATGTCCGTTTTCATGTCATTGTATATTCAGCTAATTAAAGGCAAACAAGTCCTTAATATCTCTTTTTCTACACTTAGGTCTCACCATATCCTACCTTCCTTCCCACCCACTCAAACCCTCTGTCCTAATGAAAAAATGGTAAAATATAACCAAAGTTTTGAGGTAAAAGTAGTTCTCTTTGCAAGCTTGAAAGATGCGGACGTTTTATCTAAGCTTGAAAATTAACCATCATCACAAAATATTATTCTAAATACAGTTGTCCACAATCAAGCACCCTCCAAGATGGCCTTTGTATTAAACATGAGATAAAATTTATCAAAAGGAAGAAACTTCAAATAATCAAAGACAGGTACAGCACCTTCAAGGAACCAAAGGTCACACCCTTCTTCCGCTTACTCAATTGTTCCATCATGAGTTTGTCATATGCCTTCTCAAGCTGGAAAACATTCACAAATCACAAGATCCCCCAATGTAAGGATACTTTCTCATTTTCTACACAGATTCAAATTTATGAATCAGGATGTCAATAAAACATTTTTTTTTCCTTCGATTTATATAAAGAGAAAGAGCCGAGTCCCATAACCCACTCGTGCAGCAGTTGCTTCATCATTGTTGCTTTCAGCTTCCTTGCGTTTCTTTGCATATGCTGCTTTGACCATATCAAATCCCTCAATGGGATTGACACCCAAAACCTTAAAAACACAAACATTTCAGGAAAACAATTATCAACCATACACTCATAGCCAGTGATTCATTCACTTCCAAATTCTTCAAGACTCAAAATTAATACAAGCCAACATTACCTCATATGGATTTAACTCACTGCCCGAATTTGAACTTCCTGCTGCTGAGGCTGCAGCACAAGTCACACTTCTATCCCATGAAACTGCTCTAGGAAATCTGTTTAAATAAAAAACCAGCCATTATAGTTATGTGTTCAAGTCAAGGCTGGGGAAAGACACAATGTGCAAAAACAAAGTACTTGTATACTCACAAACTGAACATTATGAGCTGAAACTTCAACGACACCCTTACCAGCTAGTTACTTCCACATCATTGAGTCAAAAAAAAAAAAAAAGAAGAGAGAGAGAAATAATCATGTACCTAAAAGCATCTTCAGTTTTAGAAAAAGCTAGTTGCATATTGCATAAGCTATATGTATGCCTGTAATTGTTGTTCTCCTGCTACATTGTGAAAGCACAACTGCTGTAGTTCTATCAGTAAACATCCATTATTACTTCACAACAACCTTTTAACGAATCGTCTACTCGCTTGTTTTTTTTTTTTTTTTTTCACAACATCCACTCGCTTGATAACTAGATGATTACGTTTTACAGTAGCCAATTCAATCCAAACGCGCCCCATAAGATAAATTATTTGATAAAATAATGGTAAAATTCAGAATTAAACCTCGCTCTTATACAAATAAAATTCAGAATTGAACCTCATTATTTAATAAAATAATGATAAAATTCACTTCACACATTCCACCTCATCCAAGTACATTAACAAAAAAAAACATCATTTAAGTGAAACATACAAACTTTAGCTCTTACACAAAAAAAAGTTCAGTGTTTTAATACCAAAGAATGAAAAGAAAAGAAAAACAATAACCATTAAAAGAAAAAAGAGGATTTGTCATGAGATTGAGTGAGTTACCTAACAAAAGAAGGCGGGAATCGTGAAATTGAGGTTTTGAAATTAAAATTCTTTAAAGAAACTTCTGGGTTTGGACAGTGAAACACATTGGAGACTGTCATCGCCATTTGCTTTGATGATTCTAAGTGTATGCAACAAATTTTTTTATTTAGGGTTTTCAAGAACTTTTTCCCCCTTTTTTGGGCTCGGGAGTACTTAGAAGAAGGTAGTTTGCATTGCCGGTGAGTTTGAATTGCATCGGATCGGATCGGGCATTCGGATTCATGTAATTTGCTTAAATGGGTCGGTCTGAAAATGACCCGATATTTTGTGCCTTGCATTCTTCTTTTCAATTTCAATTTTACACATTTATACAGCCATTTTGAATTTAACTTGACACGTGCTGTGCAATACACATACATCAACTTCTTTGATTTTGTCCATTTTTTCAACCAACTACTGCAAGTTTCAATAAAAATTTGTGTGTTGTGATATGATGTCTCTCAATAATTGAGTATGAGTTTTATATTTTGAGTTCTAAATTTTAAATTCTGTACTTTAAATTCTAATTATATATCATAAGATTTTAATTTTATATTATAAAAATTTATAATTTAAATTATCAATTATATTTTCCACCAGATGGGTGGTGATATTAATTATAAATATTTATTCGATAAAATTTAAATGAAATAAACTATCATCCTCTTTCTTCTTTCTTCAAATAGTATGACACTTTTCTCTTTCAATTACAATAACATAAAATAAAACAAGTACTATAAAATATTATTTAAATATATTTTTGCAAAAAAAATTTAAACAAAATATTAATAGTGAAGGGTTTTTTTATAGATAACAAAATTAATAATGATACTATTAGATTATTTATAGATCATTTTGACTCTTTTCTTAGGGTCAAAATAGACATTAATTTTTATATGGAGATTCTCTTTTCTTTAAAATAATAATCTTATGATAAAAGTACTCTAAAAATATTATTAATTACCTTACAAATTAATATTATAAGTTGCTTTTACAGCGCAACTTTCTCTTTGCTTCTAAAAGTCTTGTGCTGAAATTAAGATTTATTATATGAAAATAATTACCAAACATTTTTTAATAGAAAAATTATGAAATAAGTACGTTGTTTTTGAAGTTTCAACAACAATTGTAACCTCAGCCTTACTCCATGTTCTTGAGTAACAGGGTGTTTAAATTAAATATGTTTCAGGCAACAAAGAGTCTTCCCTCAGTGATTAAAGAGAAGAATTTATCAGAATGAAAAAAAATTATTTTCACTGAAGAGAAATGAAGAGAGGATTTCTTTAGCTTGAATTTTCATGCTCTTCATCAATAAAAATAACTTCTCTACATTAAGGAATATTGAAGGGAAGTTCTCTTGTGTGTTTAATTTTTACTTTTTAAAATTTATAAAAAGACTCTGCTCTAATTTCTAATTACTCAATAAATTTAAAGTTATGGATAGAAATGATGAGTATGAAATAAACAATTTAATATTTTACAGTTTGATCTCTCAATTAAGAGCACTTCGAACTTACCTTTATATATAAATGTATACTCTCCAAATACAATAACATGAGCTAACAATATTATTCTTGAGCATGAGACTAGTGCCCTGAATTTTTCTGCATTTCTATTGAGTTCCCAGAATTCACCAAAATATTGTACCAAAATTCCATGACATTGGAACTATTCTCGTACTTCATTTTTTCCATCGTAGCAAAATCTCTTGTCTCATATTTCCCTTCGATTCCAGGCAAGTTTCCTGAAGCAATATCTGTGGTCTCATTGCAGGACTTCAGCGGAGAATTTGGTGTATCTCGAGGATGATTTTGAATTCCTTGATGGGTGAAATGGCATACTGGCTTGTGTATAGTTGCATTGCTATTATGATCACTGTGGAGAAATGCTTGAACAATATCACGCTGTTGTTTGGGGGAGATCAGGTGTTGTTTAAGTCTCTTCTTCAAGTGACTGTGCCAATAATTCTTTATCTCATTGTCCGTTCGTCCTGGTAATTTTGCTGCAATTGTCGACCATCTGAAAGATTTACAACGCCAAAAAAACTCTCCATTATGTATGATCAAGTGAATACAAATCTAATGTTTGATGATGTCGACATGTCCATTAAATCACAGCATCCTCTCATTACCAAAAAAAGGGTAACATTTACGGATTAAGTTCAATACTGAGTGGATTTTGTTCTGGGCAATGAATTAAGGGTTAGGACTTATTTTTAATTTCTACTGCCTAACTATGATCAGGATTTATTATTCATTTCTGTTGTCGTACCATTAATTAATTCAATGCTCAGTGAAAAATCGGCTCAACAATGAATTATTTTGCAATATTTGCATCAGAAATACACACTTATATATGTCACAATTTCATTGACTGGTTGTATGTATAATAGATATGTAAGAGATCCTCAGCATGCGTGCATGTATAAGATGCTGCCATGAAGAGAGAGATTGAGTTTTCAACTATCACAAATGCATGATTTAAATAAATAAATAAATAAAGCTAGAATTAGATCTGATTACCTATTGCCGAGAACTCGATGTAGCTTGAGGATAGTTTCTTCTTCATCCTTGCTAAAGTTCCCCCGTTTAATATCCGGCCGCAAGTAATTTATCCACCGTAGCCTACAGCTCTTTCCACATCTCATTAAACCTACATACAAGTTATTAATCACAAAAGATCAAAATAAATATCATCGCGATGCATGAACTTTAAATATTTGATCACCACTACACAAATTAAACCTCCATGCATGCATACACAGCATATTTTTTTTACCAATCCACAGATTCACGCATACATACCCTAGACCAATATATATCATATGTGATACACAAACTGATCAATTATCCGAAATATTAATAGCTTATGAACTAATAATTACCAGCTTGTTTGGGAAGAGCACGCCAATTGCCATGGCCATATCTTTGAATGAAAGAAATTAATATCTGATCTTCTTCAGGCGTCCATGGTCCTTTCTTCAACCCCATCTTCTGACAACAAGGAGTCCTCGCCATATTGAAATTATATAATAATTACTTTGCCTTTATACAATTTATTTCTTGTTAGCTGCTACCTAGTTCTTTCATAGTCATCAATGGCGGCCGACTATTTTTATGCTGTCCAAGAACAGCATGACTTGAAAAACAAAAACAAAGTTACCCCGTCATAGAGATGATCAGACGTTGATTACAAAGAAATGGACCATTGAAGAACTCTTCGACCGTCACAACTGTGCTTGATGTTTAAAGCTAAGGACGTATGACTTTGTCGTGTCTCATTGTCCTCAAGCTGCTTTTGAGAGTAACCAAAAGTTGAGTATGCAATTGAGACGCTTTAATTTTGGTATCTGATAGTCAAAAATAAGGTGCCTTTGTGGGGCGATCTAATCCTGTTGGGATCTTGGGCTAGCTGCCTTTGTTATTATCTTCGTGTTAAGCGTGTATTTTTTCTCCCCAAAGAAAAATATGAAGAAGAGGAATTCTCAATTTATTCTTCATTCCGATTTTACCTTATTCATATTTGTAAAGGAGATAAGCATATTGAAACTTCGATCAATGACATAGTTAGTATAGAAACAATTTCTAAGAGAGAAATGTGATTTAAACAAATCTAAAAAAATTTAAGGCATCGTCATGGAGCAATTAAACATTATAAATAAAGTATTTACAAATAACTTTAGCATCATCAAAATTAGAATCTTACATTAAAAAAAGTTAATTCATTCTAGAGTTATAATTTCAAATTAAATATTGACAATAATTTTATCGTTACACTTCTAAACATTTATCAAAATATATATCATATATCAAGTAAACGCAAATATAATTTATAAATATATATAAAAAAGCTTCTCCATATCCATTCATTAATTTGGAAACATCCAGCAAACTCCTAAAAACATTTAGTATTAGTAGAAAATTGGGGGTTTTTGGGATCCACACGGCTCAAAAAATGGGTTAAAACTTGACTGTAATACTGAACTTTTGGGTGACTGGGTACCAAATGATGTTGATCATAAGAAATTAAAATATGCATTATTATAAGTTTTCCAATTATAAATCATTTTGGTCGGCTAGATTTTTGCTTTGGTGATCAAGCCATCATGACAAAATCTTGACTGCAAGAAGCCAAGGATCCTCAACTTCTCTTTTTGCAAACAAAGTCACCCGATGAAAAGTACCAAAAAAGAAAGGGGGGGGGGGGGGGGGGAAATAACAACGAATTTAAAATTCCAAAAATTTTTCTTTGGTTCTGCCTCTTTGGCTTCCAAAAGCATATGGAAATCATAATTTATTATTATAAATTTAAAAGACCAATCCATTGACTCATGAATTGTATGTACTTCAGATCCTTAATCTTCTACCCTTTAACTTGCATCATTTGGACTATCAAGAAGGAGACAGTTTATAGCAATTGGTTACATGTATCTATGGCTTTGAAGTGCTTGTAAGGGACTATGTACCGTATATATAGCCACAGCAATACTATATTAACTTTATGCGAAACTATTTTTCTTTTTGGCAATATCAGAGCCAGCGGCAAGTATTGTCTTAACTTGGTATCAGAACCAATTGCAAGTACCATGTCAAGGCGTGTCGGTTGATAAGAAAAAAAATGAATTTTGCAATTGACTCAGATACCAAATTAAGTTTTGCTGAAAAAGAAAAAACTAAGTTTTGCAAAAAGGTAATAGCACCGACCAAACGGTACAAGAGAGACCGTCATTTATATGAATTTACAAGAAGATGCAGAGTCCTATGCAAACTCGACAAAGCTATGGATTTACACATCTAATAGGAGCAAATCTTAACAAACCACAAAATAACGTAATCTTAGCTTGTGTATTGTCTCCAAATAATCGGAATTGGAATAGCATTTTAGTGGTCATGGCCTATTTCGCACTGGCTCAAAGGAAAATTTATAGGAGAAAATCAATGACATGAAAAGAAACTAATCTGTAATGAGAGATTCATATTCTAAATATCTATTAATTTCACAATGACTGTAATCTCTTGCATATATGCATAAATGACAGTAATTCTGGCATATATGCATGTGAAAATGATCTTGATTTCGACCATATTTATCTTGATTGGAATGAACTTTTGTTAGATCGGCTCACATGCGAACGGTGTCAAAGAGATAATCTCATATTGGTTCATAATAATTTTTTATGCTAAATATATAAACTTAGGACAACTCTCGTTCATAATCTAATTTTTTCCTATGAGTTAGTTCAGTGGATTTCGGAGAGAATTGAAATTTATCATTGCTTTTGACATCCTAGATAAGCTGGAGATATGAAAACACTTTCCCATCTTGAGCGAGTGATAGCATCTAATCGAAGGTCATATGGATCAATATTGATCCTAAAGATTATGGTTAGCATAAGATGAAGATCCTCCTCGGTCAATAAACATACTGTATATATAGTTGAAATCAAGATCGTCATGACACACACACACACGCAACTATGCCAAGAGTCACACATCACCGTCATGGAATGCAAAAATGGTAAGAATAATGATCATTAAGGAATTGGGGGGGGGGGTGGAATCCAGATTATTGCATTTGAATATTTTTCGTTCAAATCATTTAATAATTATGTATAAATTTGGCATTCGAGGCCCACTGAAAACTAATAAGAAGAGAACCCCCCCCTTTTCTTTCTCTTCTTCTTCTTTTTTATTAATTTGGCAGCCCACGGGATAATTTGCTTATTTTGCTTGAGTTTGCTTTATCGAATGATATGTGAAACTATATTATAAATTTTTTAAAAAATTTCACGGGAATTTTAATTAATTAATTAATTAAGACTTGTAATCTTGAACAAATGATGCAATATGTGAACAGATTGGCATTGGATCCTTAATCAAACGAAACTAAACAGTCCAAAAACGGCTTTGTGATTCCACTCATGAGCATGCTTCAATATATATGAATATAAAACTTTGTAAAATGGGTCCTTACCAAAATGAAAGAATCAATATCTAATTCTTTAATGATTCACTTGGTCGATTCTATAGTTTTATTTAAACAAGTTGATGCAATATAGCATGATTCCATTCCAATTAATGCTGCCTTTTGGCATGTTTTGCTTCTGTAAAAATATAGACATCATTGTTTGGAAACCAGTGGAAAACAATAATAAGAATAATTTTCAACTTTTAAATGATTTAACTTGGCATGTTTTCGGACAGCGATGGATAAATTTAAGTCGTTATTAAACTTTGAAATAATAATTAAAAAAATTAGCATTCATACGACTTCTCCGGCTCTATTATTATACTGCAGATATGACACCTAAAATGAAAATATCAACAAAATTGAGAGTGAAAAATAAAAAATTTTAAATTTTTAAATGTCTTTGTAAAAATTTGAGTTAACAGTCAAACACGGCGAAACTTTGGGTCGGAGTTTAAACTTTAAACTTTAAACTCAAAAATTTAGATAATAATTCTTATCTAGCAATGACTTGGATCATCTGCATTATTCTTAAGTAAAAAAAAAACAAAACAAAATTATTGATAAATTCATATACGAAAACAATTCGACGTTAAAACCAGTAGCCAAATTCTTTTAGTAAGTGAACTTTGGAATTGCTTGCTTTAAAGCCGAGGAGAAAGAGTGAATAACGATTGCTTCGTCCTTGTGGTTCGAACATTTTATTCTACACAACATGCAGACCTATTTGGTGGGAGAGCCGATCAAATATTTTAATAATTAAAAAAAAACTTTTTGGGGACTCAAATTTCTCCACTAAATTGGGCCTCGGATAAATTGTCCATGATGCGTTATTGGGTATATGGCACGACGGGCGTTGGGCTTGACTATGACAAGAAGAGTTTGAATTATTGGCACTCTTTCAGAAATTCTTGAAACTTTTTTTAGAACAAATTATCTGCTTACAAAATTCTTTTCGAGTTGGAGTTATAAGCACAATAAAATTCCCAATGATGAATCGAAAACATGTGAGTTTGCAGTGCAGCCCTCTTAATATGCTTGTTATTGAATCCTCACCTTGATTTCACAATGTTTTGAACCATCGAAATTGTTGTACGAGTTGTTTTTAAATAAAAAAATATTTTCATCTATAATTTTTTTAAATATTTTAATTTTTAGTGACTTCCTCACTCTTGGAACTCTTTTACAATTTTGATATCTCTATTATTCTCTTCAAACTTTCTCATTCTCCAAAACTCAAAAATACTAGCTTCCCAAAAATAAAAATAATCAATTTGGAAAAAAAAAGAAAAAGAAATAAAGATTAATGTTTTAAATTTGTGTAAACCAATTGCATAGATGACACTGAAAGAACAAAGGAAAAAAGAGAGAGAAAGAGAGAAGCAAACATGCGCAAGTAAACAAAATTAAAGAGAGAAAATATAAATGGAGTTTAATTTTGTTTGTATTTGTCCTTAGATGCAATTATAATGGGATAAGGGTTTTATGAGATTAATGAAGGGGAGTAAAGAAAGAATTTGGCTTTATCACATGACAAGAAACAAGTCATAGCATGCAAATGATCATTGAATCCTATTGTACTATTATAATAATAGTGTTGCTGTAAGAATTGGGGAAGCATTTTCAAAGAATCAGCAGCAGAGATTCTAGAGACCTGGACATCTGACCACAATCCAATCTTGTTATCCATAGAAGAAAAAGGTAGAAACACAATGCAGAATAGAAGAGCTCTAACAAGAACTCACTATGAAGACATGTGGAGTCCCTGAGAAAAATGTAAAGAAATTGTGCTTCATGAATGGCTAGAAAACAGAAAGTGGAGAGAGGAAGACCCGGTTTCAGTTTCTAGAAAGGCAGCTAAGGAGTCACTGGCTAAGTTGAAGCTTTGGAGTAAGCAAGCTTTTGGAGGGAGAGAGAAGAAGTTAAAGAAGTTGATGACAGAATTGGAAAACTTCAAAAAAAAAAAAAAAGCAGTAGCCAATATATAAGTGGTGATAGGATAAAGCTCTTAGAAAGACAATTTAACGACATGCTCATTGACGAAGAAATTTACTGGAGTCTGAGATCTAGAGTAGTGTGGCTACAAGAGGGTGATAAAAACACAAAGTTTTTCCATTCCAAGGCCTCAACCCGGAAAAGGAAAAACTGGATCAAGGGTTTTGTTGAGGAAAATAATAAGTGGTCTGAAGAAGTAGAGGATATTGAGAGAATGTTTTGTGGCTATAATGGAAATCTTTTCTAGTCAACTAAGCCTTCTAAGCACCAACTGGAGAAAGGTCTTCGAAATATGCCTTGCAAAGTCTCAACAGAAATGAACTCTCAGCTGGATCAGCTTTTACAGAAGCTCTAAGCCAAATGCATCCAACCAAGCCCCCGGCCCCGACGGTCTTCCAGCAGTTTTTTTTCAAGAGCATCGGAAATCAGTAAGCAAAGGAGTTATACCTACTTATCTGCATATCCTTAATGATGAAGGTAATATTGCTCCCCTGAACCATACATTTATTGCTTTAATCCCCAAAACCGAGCAACCTAAGTCAGTAGTAGAGTATAGAACAATCAGCCTATGTAATGTAATTTATAGGATCATTGCAAAAACCATAGCAAACAAGCTGAAACTAGTCCTAGATTGGGTAATCTCACCAGCTTGGAGTGCTTTTGTTCCAAATAGGCTCATAGTTGATAGTATAATTATTGGTTATGAGTGCCTTCATAAGATTAGGCATAATAGAGGTAAAAAGAATGGTCTAATGGCTTTGAAATTGGACATTAGCAAAGCATATGACAAGGTGGAGTGGGAGTTCCTACGATGCACTATGGAAAGGTTGGGTTTTTTCCAGCAAATTGGTGGATCTGGCCATGAGATGTATATCTACTACATTTTCAGTTCTGATTAATGGGGAAGCTAAAGGCCTTATGCAACCTCAAAGAGGCTTAAGACAAGGCTGCTCGTTATCTCCATATCTGTTCATAATTTGTGCTGAGGCTTTCACAAATCTTCTGAATCAAGTTGAATCAAATCATCTGATTCATGGATTAGAATTCAGTAGGGACTTTTCTAGTTCTCATCTTTTGTTGCAGATGATAGCTTGGTATTCACAAGAACCACTAAAGAGTAATTATGTATAAAGCACTTGTTAGGAAATTGAGCTTTTTCCCAAGATTACTCTAAGTAATTTATTAAACAATAAATTAAAAAGAAAAATTAAATGGAGAATAAACCAATCACACAATATAATATTTACATGGAAAACTCTAAATATAGAGAAAAAACTACAGCCTTGTCACAAAACAACCAGAAAAAAATATCACTATATGAAATTTATTACAACCACATTCTCATAAATAATTTTCTTTCACCAATACTTCAAATACACCCAAAAATTTAATTTAAAAATAATTATATTTAGTTCTCAAATTCTCTTAATGGATTTTGGAATAATAAAAATAGGGGCTAAACCTCTTTAGTTATAGGCAAAAACTTAGCTAATTATGCCCACAAATTTTGATCAAAATTGGTGGCTTAGCAGTCAAATTTGATTGATAAATTTGGTGCTGAAGTCACCAATTTTGAAGTCACAATTTTTTATAAATTTATGCATGCGATTCCAAATTGGCATTTTCCAAGTTGCTTGTCAAAGTTTGAAGTCACAAATTTGAATGCAATTTGATTTTTGTCTCTTTTTTTTAATCAATTTTCAACAATCTCTACTTTGAATAAAAAAAAAATAATTTATAACTATTGCTATAAAGCACTATTTTCACCAACAATCATAATTCTCAACATAGAGAATTATTATACTCTACTATAAAAAGTATACCACTTAGAATCAACCATTTTAAGATTTTTCTTGACACACGTTGAATATTTCTGCTGAAAATTATAGTGCAACTTCCATGTTGACTTTCCTAGAAGTTTGTTAATCATCGACAAAAATTTCACCACACACCCTGCATAAATGCCAATCATGCATTGTGTGTAAATCTTATAGACCCGTTAGCAATAACACATCCTTTTTCATGGCACTAACGGTATACCATGAGGATGTCATTATCATCTATTTTATAAGGGACCATCGTCTCCCATGATGATGAGGGAATAATCACTAGAAATACTATCAGCATGTGATATGGAGTCACTTGCTGATCCTGCTGTAATTTTTCCTCTAACAATCTTTTTTGAGGTGCCTTGACTATTCACACCCTTAACAGACTCTTTTTTTCTTAGAATTATTTTTCTTCCAATTCCCCGTAACTGCCAAAGCTGAGATATTTGTAGTTTCAATACTTTCACCACTCAGTCTTCTTTCTTCTGAAAGTAAAGTATTGGTAACTTCTTTAAGATCTACTGTCTCCTTTCCATACATCAAAGTAGATAACAAATGTTTATAGAAAGTTAGAAGTGACCACAATAACCTAAGTGCTTTGTTCTCATCTTCAATTTTAACTTTAATGGCTTCCAGTTCTGATACAATATCATTGAGAATACTGAGATGATAGAAAATTTTTATACCCTCAGTCATTCGCAGCATGTGAAATCACTCCTTCAAGTACAATTGATTTGAGATGCTCTTTGTCTGATACAACTTTTCAAGCCTCTCTCAAAGTTCTTTTGCTATAGGAATATTTCCTATATTTGCAATAATATTCTTTGCTAGACACAGTCGTATAGCACTTGTAGTTCTATCATTCAATTCTTCCCAATCTTTATTGGTTGTACTATCCTTTCTAGAAACACTACTAGAAGTAGGGGATGGCTTCCCCTTCAATGTCTTGTGTAACCCAGATTGAATCAACATATCATTGACTTAAATTTACCACAAGCCAAAGTTTATTTTCACATCAAATTTCTCTATTTCAAATTTCATTGGACTTGAAAATTTCAATCCTAAAATATTTACTTTGCAGATAAGCTTTTGCTCTTCATCACGAATTATTTGAATCAGCTTTTATTATTTCATTTTAACAGTACCTCGACACCAAAAATTCAATTAATGGCTCTGATACCATTATTAGAAAATAGAGCTTTCTCCTAAGATCACTCTAAGTAATTTGTCAAGTAACAAATTAACAAGATAAATTAAATGAAGAATACACCAATCATATAATATAAGATTTATATGGAAAACTCCAAATATGGAGAAAAAACTACAGTCGTTATCATGAAACAACTAGAGAAAATTATCATTATGTGAAATTTATTACAACCACACTCTCAAAAATAATTTTCTCTCATCAATATCTCAAATACACCAAAACTTTCAATTTAAGAATAATTATATTTAGTTCTCAAATTCTCTTAATGAATTTTAAAATAATAAAAACAAGAGGTGAACCCCTCTATTTATGGGCAAAACCTGGCTAATTATACCCGCTAATTTTGATCAAATTGATGGCTTACCCATCAAATTTGATCAACAAATTTGGTGCTTAAGCCACCAAATTTAAAATTATAATTTTTAATAAATTTATGCATGAGATTTCAATTGGCATTTTCCAAGTTGCTTGTCAAAGTTTCAGTTATCAATTTGAATGCAATTTAATTTTTACCTCTTTTTATAATCAATTTTCAGTATCACTCAACTTTTAACTTTCTTTCACACGTGAGATAAATATTTCTTTTAACTTTTTCAACTTTATAAATATATTTTGAGAAATAATTTCTAATCCACTTAAGTATTATTTAGATTATATAAATATATTATTTCGAAGTAATGATGAAAGAGTATTTGAATGACTTACAATCTTTCACTTACATAAAGCGGGTCACACTCAAAATTATGCCACAAGATAGCCACAGACCATACTCTTTTGCCAACATAAATTGGGCTTTTGAGGCCCCTCGATAATTAATTAGAATGAAAATTTCATTTGTTTCTGTACATTTGTGATTCGGCACACAAGATAATTTGCTTATTTAAGCCATTAGTATAATAGTATTAAAACAATTTTGGCTAACATCATTGAGTTATTGACTAGATTCTTTAGGCTCGGGAAGTTTAATTAGTTAATTAATACTTGGAATCTTGAATAAGGGATGCAAGATGCGAACTGATTAGCATGATGCATCCACCGTCTGCCTGTATCTGTACAGGTAAACTATTGCAAGCATGGGATCCTTAATAAAACAAAACTAAACAATCCACAAAATTTTGTAAAATGGGTCCTAGCGAAAATGAAAGAAATTAGTAATTAATTGTTTAATGATTCAATTGGTCAATTCTACAGTTTTATTTAAAAAACTAAGTAGGTGCAATAGCATGATTCCATTCCAATTAATGCTGCTGTTTGGCATGTTTTGCTTCTGTAAGCATAGACCTCAGACTTTGGAAACCAATTTTTTATTTTTAAGGGACATTATAAGTTACAAGATTTCCGATCTAATCAACTTTTAAATATTTTTTAAAGTAGGATGTTTTTGGACAACAATGAATTTTGTAGACATGATATTTAGAATAAACAAGGGCCGAGAATTTAAATCTCAGAAATGTTAACGCTAAAATTTGAATCAATGGTTAAGTGTGGTAAAACTTTGAGTCTGATTTAGATGCCAAGTAAATTGAGAAGTGAATATTTATTTATTTATTTTATCTAATAGAAGGTTAGATCGTCTAAATTATTCTTTAAAAAAAAAAAGATAAATAGTTAAAGTTATCGGTCAATTTATCGGTGAAAACCCTTCATTACTCAAGTAATTGACGAAATTGGTCAATTGGTCTTAGGGCTAATCAACTATTTTTATAATAAAAACAACATTTTCTCGGACGCAATTTTTATCAGCTCAATTCGGCTTAGGATAAATGATCTGCAATGCGTTTTTTGGGTTTATGTCACTTGGCCGAAACATATAACAAGAAATAACGTAGTGCGTGGATTGTATCGTCATCAAATCCTATTGTATTTTTTATAATAATAGTGTTACTCAATATTTTTTTAACTCTAATATATATTTTATAATTAAAAGTCTGTCGACATTTATAATGTAAATTTATTAAAACTACATTTATTATTATTAGTGAAAATTCTATATCACCCCACGTTCAAGATAGGAATATTCATTCCTCCCTATGACGTAATTGGCAGTACCTATTGAATGATTACATTTTATTTATATTATGAAAGTAACAAGTGTCAAGTCGCCATTTTAACGACGGTACTCTCTGAATAGAATCAATACATTCCATGCCAGAAATAAAAAACAAAAAGCAATGATTTTTGTCCTCACCTTCGCCTTATGGTGATTACCGGTGCCCAAGCAAGCTAATCATTAAGCCCTTCCAATTTCTTATTCATTGTATCTTGACATAAATTCGTGGCCATTAATCATTCAATCTTGTCAGGTACAAAGGTTGAGAAGGTAAATCAGTTGATAACTTTTAAGGCTGCATGCGACTTCGAGCCTCTGGCATAAAATTTGATGAGATTAATAGTGATAAATTTATGTTAAAATTTTAAGTTAAAGTTTTAAGCTCAATTAACTAAGTTCTAATTTTAAGTTAAACTAACTCCCTTATTTTAAATAAGGAAAATTATCTATGAATTATCTGCTACATGCTGAAAGTATAAGTAGCTTTCAAGAATTTTTTAAAATTATTTTTGCGCCACCAATTGTTTCATTTTTTATCAAGTAGTCAGTATTCTGTAAACTTTGATAGAATTTACTAAAAACATTCATACCAAAAGATCGTTTTATCGGTAAGTAGTGTAAATGTGCAAAGATGCAATTTACAATTTGAAATTAAAAAAACTGAAAAATATTTATGCTTGAAGATGTGTCATAAATCATAAACTAGTCATATATGTTTTTAAAATCCAATTTTTTTTATTATTTTTATACATTAAACTCAACTAATGTAAAGATTAAATGTTTAAATCCAAAGTATAAAACAATTAGATGATAAATACAATAAAAAATCATACAATGTCATGGAAAAATCCTTTCAAAATAATCTCCAGTCTAATATTATCTGTTTAAAAAAAATTAGTTTCTTATTCCAAGTTCTTTTCGCATAAGGTTCAATCAGCTTCAAAGAGATGTAGACAGTATCATTGTTCATAGTCTGTTTGAAGCCTCCAAAACAATCGGCTAAGATGACGTGAATTTAAAAAGTCAAAAAATTATTTTTAAAAATGCCCCAATTAATGCCCCAAAACCGCTGGAGCCGCCCCTGGTTCCCTCAATAATTTTTTTAACTCAATCAAACTGCAATTATTATTAAAATCTTGTTATTAATTAAACTGCAAACAGTAGTCCCCCTCAAATAATATCTGAAACTGATATTATAAAACCACTTCGGTTGGCAGAATAAGCATTATTTGTCCTTGTAACTTCGAATGAGTGACATCAAATGCAATCCGTGACATAATAATTCTACATTAATTATTCATGCTAAGAGAACGAAAGAAAATGTGGAATCGGTCCTTGGGAAAATGATAGAAAATATTGATAAATTGATTAATGATTCGATTGCCCACTCATATAAATAATTTATGTATAAGTAATGCAATGGTGAACTTTTAAATATTGTGATCAGTTATTATTAAATAAAAAATTAATATCTAATTAAATTTTAATTATATATGACTATAAATGTCAACATAACATAACTCAATACAGAATTTAAATTAGTTTAGATTATAATAAATTAGTAGCGAGTGTGGATCTATTGGTCAGCGTCACGTAATATTGCACAACTATTCTTACTCACAGTGCATGCGATGTTAACGTTAGCTTTTTTTTTTTTTTTTTTTTTGGGGGGGGGATAGCAATGAAAGGCTTGATTACATTTGAAAAAGAATTTAATATTCATAAGACTTAATCAGCTTTCTGGTAGAAATAATGGATATGATGATGATATAAGACTGCGTCCCAATAGTACTCTAGTTTACATCAACATATAATACAATTGCATTTTATGTCAGCAATTAAGTGAACACAGGTGTCAATAGATAAGTTGCCAGCAAGTTTAATGAATTAACAAAGCGTACCAATAATTCTCATGCGTCTAAGGGCAAATAACGAATATGCCCTCACCAAGTCACTATTTTGCAGAGAGATGAGACACCTTCTTTGTTTACAAATGAAATATGAACAAATTAAATCACATCAAGAAATGCACAAGCCTGCTCTGGTGTATTCTCACTTTGTTTATTCCAAATTGTAGACTACATGTACAATTGTATTGATTTGTTATGTTTTTTTTTCTTTTTTTGGTTATATGTGCAATTATTATTATTATTTTATTCTGCCACAAAGTAAGGATTCATGCTTTTCAAGTAAAGAGATTACAGAGTTTTTTTTTTTCAAATAAAAAAAAACAAGAGCACAAAGAATGAAAGATCACTATGGAAAGTACTAAAAATCTATCTTATAATATCTAAAAGGATAAATTGATCATACATTTGAGAGATATACTTGAAGTATATATTTAAGGATAACCAGTGATCGGTCTAATGGTCGACATATTCTTTTCTCATTTTTAATGTTGAGTGTTCCAGTTCTCTTCATGTGGTTGTGGGAATAAATTTCTCTTAATCTGGGAATGGATCTCTCTACTTTTGGAACATATTTCTAAACTGAATTTTAAACAAACTATGTAAAGACAAGTCTTAAGAGGCTTCTAGTTGTAGTATTAATATAATTGTATTGAAATATTGAAAATACACTTAAAGAAGCATCATTGGGTGGACCTATATTCAGGCATGGGCTAGATTAGAAAAAAAACAAAAGGAAGATAAAGTCCTCCATTAAATTTAATCAATTAATTTGCAGGTGGAGATATTTTACTCCTTTATTTTTGTAAATCCACTCTAATTTCAGAAAATAATTTTTAAAAAGTTTACATTATTTTTTAAATATACAAATCAATAAAAAATTTCAACAATTAATCGATTAAGTCCTTATAATACTTTTACTTAGGCATCTTTGACTGTTAACATTACTTTAAGACTAATTTTATTTAAATATTTTATCCTTATAATATGAAATAACTAAAATACCTCAAAAACATATGCTCTCATATCTAATTGTTAGGTGTTTAATTTTATTTGACTGAATATCTAAACTACTTTTTATTTGTATCTTTTAAGGATAATATGGACTTATTGCAATTAGCATTTTGAAAGTGGGGTGAGTTTACAAAAATTATGAGGTAATAATGTCATCAGCCTTAATTTCTTTCGATTTTTTTTTTTGGACTCTCCATTGACAAACATTTTTCTCACCTTCTTAATTTTGTAGTTATTTTTTTAAAAATTCTGTCCCTTTAAATTAAATTCTTAATTTTGTCCCTGAGCAACATCCATCAAGCATTCCAATGTCAGGCCTAGACACTTAAATTAGGGAGCTTAATTTAAAAATTTTAATTTTTTTTTTTTTTAAGGAGAGAGGGAAGGTGGTAGCTTTTTATTTTTTTCCTGTTTACTTAAACACATTTAAAGACTAACGTAGATTGTAAGATGTAATCTTTTATTTTTAAATAATCTGCATAAATATCTACAAGAACAAAATTGTGTGGCTATTCAGTTTTGAATCAAGTCTCCAAAATCATTTTGTTTTGAAGGAAAATAGCCAAGTTTTATTTAATCTAATTCTATCATAAATAGCTTATTAGGATACACTTAAAAGGAAAAATAATGAGCCGGGAGTGATTTGTATCGGCCCCGCAAGCATTCCTATGAAATAGTACAAAATAAATGCTATTGCATGCTATATAAGATCTTAAGGATAATCTCAAAACTTATCCACATGCCTGAGCTAGCAAATCTAACACCACCTTTAATTAAATGAGTTTATTATCTATACACCGTATTCTACTATCGATAAAGCACTTCTCTTTTCGTAATACAGATGCATTTTATGTATGCAGTTAGGTAAATACACGTGTCGATAAGTGTAATGAACAATGAAACATGCAGGCATACCAGTAATTCATATGCATCCGAGGGAAAAAAATTGAATATGCCCTCACCAAATCACCACTTTGCAGGAAGATGGTAGAAGCCTTCTTGTTTATGTAGGAATCAATACTTAATTAACAAATGAATCACGAATAAATTAAATCACGGCAAGAAAGGCACAAGTTCGTTGGGTTTTATTCTCACTTTGCTTATTCCAAATTGTGGACTATAAGTACAATTGTATTGATTTATTTTGTGGCATTTTTTTTTATTTTTTATTTGTTGGGTTGCTATAGGTCGGATTGATCATTTTTTGGTTCTACCACAAAGTAAGGACTCGTGCTTCAAGTAAAGAGATTATAGAGTTTTATTTCAGAAAAAAAAATGCGAGAGAACAAAGAATAACAACATTATGGATATCTCATATAATATCCAAAGGAATACATCGATCATAAATTTGAGACACATACTTGAAGTACTATATTTAAAGATAATTAGGCATTAGTTTATTAATTGATTTTTTTTCCTCTGATTTTTTAGTCCAAAACTTTGAATTCTCTTCATATCATTGTGGGAATACAATTTCTCCTAATTTAGAAGTAGATATCTTTATTTTTGAAATAGATTTCTAGACTAGACTTTAGACAGATGGCATCAAAACAAGGTCCATAAGATTCTAATCGTTATATTAAGATAATTGTGATGTTAAGACTGTACTTAAAGAAGCATCATTAAGTGGACCTATGTTGAGGCATGCAGCCAAATTGGAAAAATAAAAAATAAATATAAAGCCAAATATAAAGGTCCTTAATTAGATTTAATCAATTAATTTCTTAGTGGATATTTATAACCTACCGTTTTTGTAAATTCATTTTTCAGAAAATAATTATAATAAATTTACATTATTTAAAATATACAAATCAACAAAAAATTTGGACAATTGATCAATTAAATTCTTCCTTTTTTTAATATAGGTGTTTTGATCATTAATATTGCTTTAAGATAAGTTTTACACTTTTATTTAATTCTTTTATTCTAATAATAAATATGACCAAATTGTCCTAGAAACATGCGTTCTTGCATCTTTTAATTTTATTTGATTAAATCTTCAAATTCCTTCCTTATTTATATTTTTCAAAAATAATATGGACCTACTGTCATTATTCTTTTTTCTAAGGTGGGTGGGTTACAGTATTTCTTTGGAATTTTTCTATTTTGGCTCCTCTAGTTACAAACTTTTTGTCAGCTCCTAAATTTTGTAGTTTTTTTTGGTTGATTCTGCCCCTTTGAACCAAAATTCTACTTTTCTCCCTAATAGCATCTATTAAGCATTCTAATGACGGACTGAGGTACTTAAATTGGTGGGGCTTAGTTCAAAAGATTTCAATTCAATTTGGGGGGGAGGGCTTTTTTTATTCACATAAACACATTTAAAGTGATTTAAATTCTATTATTTTCTTTTAAAAGTTTAAAAATAATAAAAATAAATTATGTATTTTAAATGCCAGGCTCATTGTATTCACATTTGTGAAGAAATTTGTAAGATATAATATTTTAAAAAAAAATTATAGAAGTATCTGAAAAAATAAAATTTTGAGGCTATAGGGATTTGAACTAAGTCTCCAAAACTATTATATTAACACTCTTACAATTAATGAATTAAACCACAAGCATATTGTTTTATGAAAGATGTAGCTAATATTTTTTTTTATTTCTTTTAAAGAGAATTTAAGATATATCTAAAAAGAAAAATAATATCGCAGAAGGGCTTGGGTCCGCCCCTGAAGCATTCCTATGAAATGATACAAAGCATGCTATAAGATATCAAGAAATTAATGAAGCTTCCCCATGACTCATCTCAAAACTTATCCACACTCCTGAGCTAGCAAGTTAACACCATATTTAATTAAATTGGTTTCTTAGCTATATATTCTAATTCTATTAAAGGCTAGCCCCAGTACTGTACGCCCTTTGTACTCTCTTCCACTGTGCGGTACAGCACTTATCTTTTCCAAAATGCAAGAAATTAAGAACATATTAGTTAATCCTTTTGACACATACATAATGCACTCATGCCTTCATATCCCCAAAAGTTTGGCTCCATATCTCTCGGTAGTCACTACACTCAACTATAGTTTTCCTTTAATCATTTTGTTTTGAAAAAAAATATAGCTTTTAAGGTAGAGATCAGATTCCAGATTTATATATAAAAATTAAAATGTATAAAGGTTTGTAATAGTGGAAACATACATGCTTGTCAAGTACCCTACTCCTTTTAGTGAAATTTTACTCTACATCATGAGAACAAAGGTGTCAGTAATCTTATTCATTCGTGAAGTGGAGCAAACAATAGAATCATGTATCCATAATATTAATCGGATTAATTCATTGATGGGTAATCATGAAATAACTATTTTATTATGAAATAATCATTTTATTCTTATGATATCAATATATACACTAACAGAGATAAATGAAAAAATAATTTAATGATACATTTGACAAATTTTATGTGGCCATGTTCTTTTAATTTTTAGAGAATCATATTTTTGAAATACTACATTTAAAAATAGGTGGGTCGCTAATAATTTATCATGTTTAAGACATTTAAATTATTTTTACCATCCAAGATAAGTCTAGTAATCTTGATATGTTCTTATCTATGTCCATTGAACTATTTTTGTTGTAATTTTATACCATTGAACTAATTTTATTGTAATTTTATAGTTAAAATCCTATTTAAAATTAAGATTGTAATGTTGAAAGCTGTATATTTCATGATTTTTTATATTAAGGCAAAAAAAAAAAAAAAACTTACGACCCCAAAACCGGTTGAGCCGCTCCTGGTTCAGTTAATTATTTTTTTAATTCAATCAAACTATAATGATTTATTAGAATTTTGTTACTAATTAAACTGCAACGCCAGCCTTTCTTCGATAATATCTGAAACTCATGTATATAGCTACTTCGGTTTACATAATAAGAATTATTAATCCCAGACATAATAATTGCACATTATGCGTACTATATACAAGTAAAATATTGCCCAATAATGGATCCTTAAGAACATGAAAGCAATTGTGAAATAGGTCCTTGGGAAATTGGCAGAAAACATTGATGAATTTCTATCATAATTCGATTGCCCATTTCTATAAATAGTTTATACATAAGTAAATCCAACGCTGAGTTTTTACAATGTTGTAACCGGTAGTTATTAGATAAGAAAAGTATAAAATTAAATTTAATAATACACTGTTATAAACATAGATGTGTAAGAAAATGTGAAATTAATATAGAGGAACTTAATACGAGATTTAAATTTTCCTGGTTTATAATAAATCAATCAATGCGTATTGATCCAGCACCACATAATTAATATTGCACAAATATTCTCACTCACAATGCATGCGGTGTTAATGTTAACATTTTCCTGGACAGCGATGGATTCAATGCTTGATTTAACTTTGACTTGATCAGGCCTCTAGTGGAAATATTGTATATGATGATGATATAGCTTAGGTTCATTAGCACTCAAGTTTACATCAACATATAATAGAATTGCAATTTATGTATGCAATAGTTTAAATATTAATATATAATTGATCAGCTTCAGAGCATACCATCTTGCAGAAAGGTGATAAAAACCTTCTTGTTTATGGAGGAAATTTATGCTTAATTAAAAAATAAATGATGTATGAATCACGCCGAGAAATGCACAAACTGGTTGAGTTGTATTCTCACTTGTTTATTCCAGATAGTGGACCCGATAATGGTACTAATTCACTTTGTGGAATTTTTGTTGTTTGTTATCAGTACGATTGATCATTTTTATATTCTGCAGTAAGGATTCGTGCTTCAGGTAAAGTGGTTACTTCAATTTTTTAAGGAAAAAAAATAAGGGAGAGAACAAAGAATATATGAACTATATATATGTGGAAACTAACTACTAAAGAATCATCATATAATATCTAATTATGATATATTTGAGTGAGTTAGGCTGAAGCATGCATACTTGAAGTATTACACTTAAAAGTCAATCATTCTTTGGTCGAGTAGTTGATAAATTCTCAACTCTTTCTTGAGGTTGAGGATTTAAGTCTTCTCATTTTATTATGAGAATATAATTTCTTCAAATTTGAGAGTAAATCTCTCTATTTTTTTAAGATAAAATTAGACTTCAAATAGATTATAATTTGATGGTGGGTCTCGACAAATTTTTTATTATAATATTAATAAAATTACACTGTAAAATTAGATATAGAAGCATCATGTGTAGACCTATGTTGAGGTTCGTGGGCATTTTTTTAATTTTTTTTAGGGGGTTTGTGGCCATTGCTAAAAACGAAAAAAAGAAAAAAAAGAAAAAGGGGTACATGGTACATTTAAATTTTACCCATTTCTTTGGATGTTTATAATATAGCCCCTCAATTTACAAAGTTTTGTTTCTCACCTCCACAATTTGTATTTGTTTTATTCTAGCCCTCATCGAAATAAAATCCTAGCCCTTAAGCATTCCTATGAAGTAATACGATATCAATGCGATTGATCATTTTTATATTCTGGGACAAAGTAAGGATTCATGCTTTAAATAAAGTGATTGCACATAAATTATTTTATATTTTTCAAGTGAGAGATCAAGGAATATAAGAACTACATACACTCCATCATATAATATTTAATTATTGTACATCATACATTTCAGTGAGATACACACACATGAGATATTACACTTAAAAATCAACCACAAGTAATTAAGTAAATTCGAGTTTTCTCATTCTATGATTTTTAAGTGAATTTAGACAATAAGCTTTAAAAAAATTATATTTAAAATAAATTTTAACTGACTTTTAATTATAATATTAAGAAAATTATATTCCAATATTAAATATAGAAGCATCATGGATAGACCTATATTGGGGTCTATGGACACGTTGAAAATGGAAAGAAAAAAATACCTAAATGCCCTCATTTAGACTTAACCCATTTCTTTAGAAATTTTATATTTAACCCTCAGTTTAAAATGTGTTTTCGATTCTCACCCCCCAAATGTATAATTTTTTTCAATCTAGTCCCCATGCAACTAAAATACTAGTTCTTTCCTCAAAGAAGCACTCCTACAAAATAATACCAAAAAAGTGCCTTTTCCATCCTATAAAATCTTCAGGATTATTCAAGCTGCCCCGTGGCCTATAATCTCAAAACTTATCCCCATCCCCGAGTTAGCTAGCGAATCAACATCTTTAATTAAATTAGTTTCTTTCTTATCTATAAATTCTAATTCTATTAGAAGTTAGACCCAATACCGTATGTCCTTTGTACCCTCTTCCACCGTGCGGCGAAGCACTTCTCTTTTCCTAAAAGCAAGAAATTAAGCACATATTAATTAATCCTTTCGACACATACATAATGTTAATCACTAATACCTTCATATCCCTAAAAGTTTGGCTCCATATCTCTCAACAGTCAGTACCCTCAATTATAGTTTTCTGTTAATCATTTTGTTTTTAAGAAAAATATAGCTTTTAAGGCAGAGATCAGATTCCATATTTAAATATAAAAATTAAAATATATAAAGGTTTGTAGTAGTGGCATGTAAGCCCGTCATTGGTCCCGTACCCCACTATTAGCTTTTAGTGACAGTTTACTCTCCATCTCGAGGAGAAAAAACGTGTCAATAATCTTACTCACTTATGAAATGGAGCAAAAAGTTGATTATAATTAAAATATTAAGTGGTGAGAGGACTTTGTTGTCATCTTCACAGCTTAATTAAAGTAATAATTAATGGTTGGAAACAATATTGAATGGACCAGGTGGCATCCAACATATTCATGCGAGTATGTATGAATTATTATTTGGAATGACAGATACGCTGCATTTTCCTTGATTTATATATATATATATATTTTTTAAAGTAAATGAGTTCATTTCCGAAAGAACAGGAAAATTACAAGAATTTATCAATTTCTTGTGGAACTTTCTCAATCCACACCCGATATTCTAAACTAAATAAAGTCATCTTTGTAAAATCATGAGCCACTAAATTACAGATCTTAAAATATAAACTACCCTATATTAATTATTCATTTATACTACATTCAATATTATTTGTCATATAACTAGATTAATTGTTGTAATTAATTAAAACTCTAAAGAGCACTGTTCTTTTGTGGCCAAAAGAAAACTTTTTTTTTTGTCTTTTTCATTGTATTCTTGTAGAGAAGAGATATCACAGAACAATTATTTATCAATTAATTGGAATTTTAATAATAGAGACTACTCACTTATTTTGAATAATGTATGGTGATGATGATGAGACAAATGGATTATGATCCAAATTAATTTCTCTGAGATCAATGATTACACTGTCTCCCATAGATATATATTACTCTCATTAGCACAAACAATAATGGAGAAAGATATAATTTTTTTATTTCAATTTCTTTTTTTTTTCCTTATTTTCGTCTGAATCTGATTGTACAATTATGTTAAATCAACAAAGAACTAAAAATATGGACAGTAATTGATGGAACTTCTTTTTTAAAATAATTTAATTTCTGAAGTATTTTAATTTATCATCCATTTCATCCTAGCTCGAAATTATCTCCTAATTAATTATATATAAAAACAATGATTTTTGCACATGATAGTTAAACAAACCAACTACTTATAACTATCTATCTATCTATCTACGGCCACCCTATAATACATAACTCCAAAATCGAAAAATTAATTTAATTTGACAAAGCTTGTAATTATATATGGCCATATTTCATCAATTTATCACAAAAATATGTCAAAAGGTTGGTGGTGCCAGTTGCCAAATTTAATTGTGTGTGAAGCCTAGCTAGCTAGTGAAGAAAAGAGCCATAGAGCTATTCAGATAAGTTAGCAAAATTATCTTAAATTATTATGTATGGATAAGGCATGAAAGATTATCAAGGACAGGACGTGCTCTTAAAGCAACTCTATACTCTTGTATTTGATAAGTTGGTATCTATTAACCTTTTTTTATTTTCAATTTTTTAGGAAGTATCTTCTTGACGTAACATGCAAGAATAGTATTGGAATCTTTCATTTTTGTTTTATCTAAATAGTTATTTTTCCATGACTCCATAATATCTCACTATCCAGTAATTTTTTTTTTTTGGCCTAAACATTTTTTAAAAATGGATGGTAATGGCTGTCTAACTATATTAACTATGTATTGATCTTTTAATAATAATAATAATAATAATCCCTATACTATAAAGTTCAATACAAATAGTCTAAGCATTTCCCAAAAATTGAAATTGAGCAAATTAAAATAGTTATGCAGTCAATACAATTAATCCTTTGATCTATGTAATCAAATAGATTTTCATCAGAATGAAAATGAACAAGAAACTCAAGTTGCTCTATAATAGCTCCACACGGACAAGATTTTTAAGTTCTTCATAGATAATGTGAGATGGATCTTCTCTAATTATCTGTTTAGTTTAAAATTTTAATAAATATCGATCGGTTCCTCTAAAAAAATGAACATCAAACCAAATTTGAACCAAGCTACTTTACTATATTCTGAATTCAATGGTTTCAACAATCCCTTACAGAAATTCTTTTCAGGCGAGATCTAAAACTATCTTCAACTGTTTGTGTAGTCACAAATCCTATTTTTCGATTTGTTCATGTATAGGATAAATTGGTATAGTTTGTTTAGGAACCAAATAGAACCTTTGCTACCTCTACATAATGATATGAAGGTAGATCTAGCTGTTCTTGATCCAAAAGTCTGGATGTAAGACAATATATGTTACATATCTATTTAGGTATTGTCTATTAGTTTATTTATATATCAATCATCAATCTCAGGACTTACTTTGGACACTCCTAACAAATGACAAGTATATTTTAATTCAATAGTTAAATAAAATTATTATTATAAAATTGCAAAAAAATTCAAATTGAATTTCCTTTTCTCAAAACAAAGCTCAATTTAATCCACATTAAACTGACAGTAACATTCTTATCATTTATTATACATTAGTTGAAACAACAAGTAATTATCCAGTCACTTTACGTAAGGGGTTAAATCCCTCACGTGCAATGTGGGAAAGATTTTTCTTAATATTATTTGGAGGTAAATCGTTTTGGACCAAGAGACTCGTGGTGCTGCGAGATTAATTTTCTCCAAAGGTAAATCCGCCCTATTCTTTTTCCCAAAAGTCTAAACTGCGCCATACAAGATATGTTTGGGGAATGTAATAATTTTAAGTAATGTTTACATTTTAAATTAGAGAAGAAATTCTCATAATCTTGAAATAGGGAGTGTAGAGTGATAATAAGAGTGTATTATTCATTTACACTGAAATAAGAATATATAATTGAAATTAAAATATAATTTATGGGTTTATATTATTTTAGATTGAGAGTAACTGATTTCAAATTATAATTTTATCCTTATTTAAATAATTGTAGTTGTTAATTGTAAAACTAATAAAAATATATTAAAAATAAAATATTTATTTTATTACATTTATAAATTAATAATAATTGTTAATAATCTTAATTATGTAAATATCATTTTTTTATTAATTTTAATTTTAATTATATAAATAAAAAAATTATTAATAAGAGCAACACAATAAAAAATTACTATTAATGATATATTACAAAATTAATACTTTCTTAGAATAAAATATTACTAATTATTAATTCCTAATATTAAATAAACATAATAATATTATTTTTAAATAAGTTCAATATTATTATTTGTAATAAGTGTAATTTAATAAAATGGTATTATTTAATAAATATAATATAATAAAATTATATTTTACAAAATAGGGGTAAAAAAGGAATCCACTCCCCACTCCAAAAAGGTGGAGCCCACAAAGTGAGATTCACACTCCTTTCTTAAAATTTATAAATAAATACTAGAATGAAAGGAATTCACATTTTACATTCTCCATTTTCACTTCAGTAAGTAAATATAATATTATAGTGTGTTTGGCATATGTATTATATTGTATTAACTATTGCATTATTTTATATTGGATATAATACAATATGATGTTTGGTGTGTTATGGACTGTATTATTTAAAATAATATTTTTATCTTAATTTATATTAAATTAGTAACTTAAGATATATTTATATTTATATTTACATTTAATTAATTTTTTAAAATTTTAATTAAAATAAATAATTTTCATCACTAACCACCACAATCCACCATTGATCATTATACGATAGTGTCATTTGAATTATATTTTAGTATCATCAAAATCCTTATTATCAAAGCCATGCAATAGTGCAACTATTATCGGCGAAGAAATTTTCATTTGATATGAACCCCTCTTAGAACTAACACAACCTTAATAAATTTATACTACGTTTATTTGTCAATAATCAGAATGGAATGGAATAGGAATGAATTGAAATGGGAATAGAGCATGGAAATTATAATAAATTATTTACTTGACATGTGGGAATCGGAATTGAAATGAACTAAAATCTCATTGATGTGTTTATTTTATCTTAAAATTAGAATCAGAATAAATTAGATTGTAACAAATTACTAAAAGGTACTTACTAAATTATTATCATAATTATTATTTTATATTTTAATTATAGTGATTATTTATTAAAAAATTGTAATTACTAATATATTAGTGTTAATAATATATTAATTAATAGTAATAATTATATTAATTAATTAATAATAATATATGAACTAATTATAGTAAGTATATAAATAATTCTTATGGTAGTATATTAATTAATAATAATAATAATATATTAATTATTGCGATTATTTTCTCAAAAATTATAATTATTAATATACCATTGTTAATAATATATTAGTATATTTATAAATAGTAATAATTAGATTAATTAATTAATAATAACATATGAATTAATTTAAATAATTATATTATTAATAACTATAATAGTGTATTGATTAATTAATTATACTAATATATTAATTAATTATAAATGAGATTAATATGGATATTTTAATTTTGAGAAGGGCATAACAATCAATATGAGGAATAGAATTCCCATTCCCATAGGGTAATTCTCACCTCCCCTAGGTATGGAAACTCTAGTAATCATTCTTAATTTTAGGTTAAGTCCACAATTTTGATTCTCATTCCAGCTCTCATTTAAGTAAATAAATATATCATTTATTTTCATTCTCTCATTTTCATTTTCATTCCCTCATTCTCAATTAGTAAACACACCAATAATCTCTAAGATCGAATTTGAACCTAGAATTAAATGAAACAATGGCCATATGCCTAATGAAAGTAAGAATTTTGGTATGTGAGGACGCCACAATCAATTATGCATAATCTGATTGATAAGTTAAGAGTTTGAATACCATAAAAATTCGATAAGTTCAAAGAGTTTATTTAAGAATCAAATAGAATTAACTCTCTCACCAATTGCATCAAAACTGACTTGTCTCTATTTATTAGATGTGAATACATTATATAGGTTTGGTTATGAGAATTTTTGGAAATAAATCATGACTCAATATCAAATCGAAATCCTAATCTAAAGCAAATAAGGAAAGAATGTAAATTAAATTAAAATCATAATTTAAGCAAATAGGAAAAACCAAAATTAAATTAAAATCTTAACATAAGAAAATAGGAAAGAATCTAAATTAAATTAGAATATTAATCCAATGTCTTATATCAATTAAAATAGAAACTAGACAATTAATAGAAAAATAATTGATTTGTTTTTCTATTAGCCTCTTCAAAAAATGGAAAAATATCCAAAAAGAAAACTAGTACATTTTCAAATTGAAAAGTACCTGAAAAGAAAAATAATATATTTTCCTGCCATAACATGTAAATTAGCTTGCTACTTCTTGGAAATAATTATTTGGAAACTTCAAGATACTTCAATCACGCATTTATCATATGCAATTCTTTCGATGGGCCTCTACAAATTTAATAGAGCCCAAATTATTTAAATCAATCTATTAAGTATTTTTTTAATTTCTTTGCTCAAACTCTTATGATAAGTCTGACGAGAATTTGAATAAAATTTGAATATGTCTCATTCCACATGCTTATGATAGTTTTGTCATCAATTTCATTATCATTTGTCGTAGATCTACAATCAAGGCTTAAATTTCCAAACTATTGATCATAAAATTGTGGCAAATAGAAGATTTTTTTTACCCTACAGTAATTGCATCATGTTATAGCCCATAATAAGAATTCTAACAATGCCAAATTTTAGTTGAAAACAACATTTTATGTGGCGGCAGGCAACAGTCGAACTGTCCTCTAAGGTAGCATATTTGAGTTTTTAATTTTATTTTGTATTATATTTTTTATCTAGTTTTTATTATTTTAATTAAAGAAATAAAAAAAATTAATGTGAATAATGTCATATTACACAAATTCGACCCTCCTTCAGGTTTATTTAATGCGCCACTGTTCACGTTATGGTATGTTATAATACACTATAACATAAACAAGAATATTTACCAAACATAAAATTGTAATTATATTAGTTAATATAATCTCATGTAATATGATGTGACAAATACACTTGTAAGATAATAGTTGGAATTTTAATAGTTGATAAAATTTATATTTTATTTTTTATGAAATTTATTATTTGAAACATAACAAATTAACAATTAAAACTCGAGTGAAAATTAATTTTAATTAAAAGTTAAAACAATCAACAAAAATTCAAATTGAATTTCCCTTTCCGAAAAAAACTCAATTATATCCACATCAGTCCGATAGTAACACCCTTTGTCATTCACTACACATCGGTTACGCATTTGTTAAACTTTCTTCCCGAATAAAAAAATAATAATAATAAAACCAAATCACAGCCGTTCATTCCCCCAAAACCTCTGTCGAATCTTAAGTGGCTCTCCCTACGCTCACGCCACCAACCGAATATTCCTCCAACTGATTCTCGCTCTCTCTCTCTCTCTCTCTCCGTCTATAAAACAAACCAAAACAAACCTTAAAACCCAAATCTTGAAAACAGAGAGAGAAAAAAGAAGAATCGAGAAATGTGTGAGACATTGAAGAACAACTACCAGCTCTGTGAAGAGATCGGACGGGGTCGTTTTGGGACAATCTCCCGCTGTTTCTCTCCATCGTCGAACAATTTCTTCGCCTGCAAAGTCATCGACAAGTCCCTCCTCACGGATCCCTTAGATCGCGAGTGTTTACAGAACGAAGCCAAGTTCATGACCCTCTTGTCGCCTCACCCGAACATCGTCCAAATCTACGACGTTTACGAAAACGATGCGTTTCTATCCATCGTCATGGAGCTCTGCGAGCCTGTGACCCTCTACGACGAGATTTTGGGGAACACAATTTGCGAGACGAGGGCAGCGGGTTACATGCAGCAGCTGCTCTCCGCCCTGGCGCATTGCCACCGATACGGCGTCGTCCACAGGGACGTGAAGCCGGAGAATATGTTCTTGGACTCGAGGGGGAAGCTGAAGCTCGGGGATTTTGGATCGGCCGATTGGTTGCTGGGTGAGATGGGGACCACGAGTGGTGTCGTGGGGACGCCGTATTACGTGGCGCCGGAGGTGGTGATGGGGAGGGAGTACAATGAGAAAGTGGACGTGTGGAGTGCCGGCGTCGTTTTGTACACTATGTTAGCCGGGATCCCGCCGTTTTATGGGGAGACTGCTGCTGAGATCTTTGAGGCTGTCCTGAGAGCCAACTTGAGGTTTCCGACAAGGATTTTCCGGTCGGTCTCACCTGCTGCCAAGGATCTTTTGAGGAAAATGATCTGTAGAGATGTTTCCAGGAGGTTATCTGCTGAACAGGCTCTGAGTAAGTCATTGTATCTTTAAATCTTTCAAATTTTTGTTACATTTTTTTGGTCACATTTTCTAATTCTCATGATAGACTTTTGAAAATTACAACACCTTGCAATTCGGGCTTACTCTGTTTTGGTATTTTTTTAAATGCAGGGCACCCGTGGATATTAAGTGGGGGAGAAACAACTTCAATGGACTGAAAATAGCACAGCAATAGCTCATCAGTTGTTATCAGTTATCGGTACTGTACATATCAGTTTCAGAGCCGGCAGTTTCCCAAGAAATTTTAGTTTTCTGAACACCAGATTCCAAGGGAGAAAGTCCGGAATTTCACATGGGTTTCTGCAGCAAAAGACTTTATTAAAGTTCAGTAGCCTGTTTTGTACTTTCGTTGTTTGTTTGTTTGTTTGTTTGTTTCTTTTTTCTTTTTTCTATTTTTTGGTGTATTTACTCTGATAGAAAGTATCCTGAGAGAGAGCGCGCTTGTAGATAAGAGTGATAAGAAGGCTGACTGAGAATCCATCCAAGTCTTTCCCCGCCTTTGCTTTGCAGTTTATTTTGTCAGAAAGTTAAAAGGAAGTGAGAGAGCTAATGAGACTATCAGTTAATTTGCTTTTGTAATCTTTTATTATGGGTATTCAACAAGTTTTGCTTGTAGACTTCGGAATCTAAATTTGCAATCTTTTGATGAAAGCATATGGCATATCCTTATATTTAAGTTAATTTGGAATCTTAATTTTTCCATATGATCTTTGATTCACGTCATCTTATTACCTTGTCACACAAGTTGAAGATCTTTATGTGGAAGCAATACGTGGAATATGCTTTGGTATGAACCATTTACGCTGACTTTGCAGTCCCTAAAACATGCCAGGCCATGTTTTTCTTGTTTTCTTTCAAGGCGAAGAATGGGGACTATGAACTAGAATATGCAGCAAGCAGACTCTGTTCACTTTCCCACATGCTTGCTTGCTTGCTCAGCGTTAGTACTAACTGGTCCTTGCTCATTATTTGACGTTAACACCGCGCAGTTCTTGGTTCTCTATTTGACTTTAACACCACGCAATTGCCCCTTTTTTCCGGGAAAAACTTATGCGGGACGGACATGTTTACTTATCATACGCTGAGTGGTACGACTTATTAATCAACCATCTGATACTGCAACGGGTCACGTGATAGGACCCACAAATCTTTTCTTTCCCTTGAATAGTTAAGAGACTGGACACGCTGCCATCTTGCTTCTTTTTCTTGGAATCACAAGCACAAATGCTTTACTGTTGATACTTGAAATTTGTTTTTTAAAATCAAAAAATGTTGGCGATGGTTCTTAGTGTAACACGTACTTGTGAAAGGAAACTGACGTGTCGTTCAGTAAGTCCGAAAGGCAAATTAATAGGTTTGCACCCTTTCAAGTTTCAAAGTTAAATTATGGGGAGAGATTATTTTACTACAGTTGTGATAAGGTATAGTCACTCTCGTAAATAGTATTTAAATTTAGAGAACGCCTAAGTTACGTTGTAAGGTAATTTATGATTTTTGTCCTTTTGTGGCAAATATCATTGAGCCCCCTACACTTTTATTTATTTATATTTATTTATAAATATTATAATTTTTTATTTACATTTATTATAAAATTTTATTAAAATTTTATATTTTTTTATTTTATTTAAATATTTAAAGTATTAAAATAACCCCTATGATTATTAATTCTAAAAATATTATTATTTAAATTAAAAGAAAAAATTATTAAATAAATTATAATTATAATTATTATATTAAATAATAATAATAATAAATTATTATAATTAATTAATAAATTAACAATAATTAATAATAATTTTTATTTAAATTAATAATATACATAATTATTTTTTGATAAAAATATTACTAAAATAAAAATAAATTATAAAGTATAAATAAAAAATATTTTTATAAAAGATTAATTTAAATAAAGAATATTTTTAAATTCTAAAAATACTCTTCAGTTAAATTAAAATATAATAATTATTAAATATATTATATGTATAATTATTATATTAAATTATTATTATTAAAATTTATTATAATTAATTATTATATTAAATTAATAAATAACTTTTTGAAATTATTTAGTTACAATAACACACTAATATTAATAAAAAATTTATTTAAATTAGTACTAAAAAATACTACCTTCTCTTAAAAAATTACAACATCTCATTTTCTATTATTCTATCAATAAAATTTTTAATATTATTACCATTCATCTTCTTTATAATATCATCTCATAATAATTTTTATTTTCATAATAAAAGATTTAAAAAATAAGTAAAATGATGAATTAAAGTTATCTCAATAATTAATTATTAATGATTATTATTGTTCATTATTATTATTAATTTAAATAAAATTATTATCAATTATTGTCAATATATTAATTAATTATAATAAAGTTTTTCATAATAATAATAATAATTTAATATAATATTATAATTATAATATATTTAATAATTATTATATTTTATTTTAAATGAAGAGTATTTTTAGAATTTAAAAATACTCTTCATTTAAATTAATCTTTTATAAAAATATTCTTCATGTATAGTTTTATAATTTATTTTTATTTTAATAAATTTTTATTAAAAAATAATTATTTATATTATTAATTTAAATAAAAATATTATTAATTATTGGTAATGTATTAATTAATTATAATAACTTTTTATTATAATAATAATAATAATTTGTTATAATAATTTATTTAATATTTTTTAATTTTAATAATAATATTTTTAGAATTAATAATTATAGAGATTAGTTTAGTACTTTAAATATTTAAATAAAATAAAAAATAAAGATTTTAATGAAATTTTGTAATAAATATAAAGAAAAAGAATTATAATATTTATAAATAAAATATAAATAACTAATAATATAGGGACTTAATGAAATTTACCATAAATAAAAAATTATAATATTTATAACTAAAATATAAATAATTAAAAGAATAGGGGGCTCGATGATATTTACCGCAGAAAACGATAAATTTAATAATAAAAAATTATAATATTTATAGATAAAATATAAATAAAACGTAACTTATGCGTTCTCTTAAATTTAAAATGACTAAACAAGGAACCGTACCTTACAGCAGCAGCCTCTAAATTATTTGTGGGAATACGTAAAATTGCAAGAACCGGTGCGACTTTCATGTGCTTTCAAGAAAACAGGGGGTCGGATTCAAGAGAGATCAGTGGAATTCCAGATCAAGAAATTATTATTAAATTATATTATTAATCCTAATTTTAATTTTGATAAGTTAGTTAAGCTTTTAGTTCAAAGAATCTGTACAATTTTGGCTTAGTTTGAAGGGAGCAAAGATGAGCTGAACCAATATATTATCAGAATTTGAAACCAATAATTAATTAATGTCCAACATTGGGTCTTGATATTGTAAATTCAACATAAAATTAAATTATTAAATCAATTTTCTTGTGGTTGATCAATTAAATTATTGTTAAATTAACGGAAATTAAATTATAAATAACTATTTTGGAAATTATTATGTTGTCACTACTAATTTATTACGAGACAATTTTTGCCGTCCAGAGAAATAAATATATTAATTAGAAACACTAGACCAGTTCTAACAACTACCACCTGTGCCAACGACAAAATTCGGCCCTACCCATGTGCTGGCTGCACAAGTTATTTCATCATTTATTTAAAATTCAACCCAAGGAAAGAAGCACTCCTTGGCTAAGAAATAAGCACTTATTTGAGCTTAGACTGATTCAAGTAGCTGTTATTTTATTTTAGAGCTAAATTTGGGTCTGTATTTAATAGAGTATATTGCATGTAATTTAAATCTTAAATTAAGCTCAAATAAAAAAAATAAAATCGAGTCTCTGACTTAAGACAACAAGTTTTTGCTACATGAGGGCAACATTTTTGTTCTTGATGATTCCATAAGACGGATACCCATTTATTCGGTATAAAATAAAAAGAAATTATCAACAAATGTGAGTTATTAAAAGAGATTCCACATGAAGCTTTTGGGAGATTCTCATTATGTAGATCAGTTGGTGTAAACAAAGATGAGTATACGTGCCAGTGGCATATTTTAGTTTATGAAAAAGTAAAAAGGAGAAGAAGAAGATAGCACATAATTCTTGATGATTCGATTATTCAAAAGAATGAAGACAATTTGTTTTGGAATCTATTATGCATATTTTTAGTAAATTAACCCATATAGCATACGCATCAGTCCATACGCTTTTTTACTTTAAGACATGAGCCACATAGAATACGCCAGTAAGTTCATGGAATAGCTTTGGTACTCATGTCAACCGTATTTATTTAAAAAAATCTTCGTCGTTACTTTTAGAGCTGTCGAATTAATTTATTTTTTTGGTAAAATATAAAGACTGATTGAATAATTGACACTAAAAATATAAAGATTGAATGAGTAGTTAAATTTTAATGTGTGATGTCAATTAACTATTAATATTAAAAAAATTGTGGCGTATAATTTAAAACATGAATTCTTGGGATAAGTTGTTAAAATATGAGAACTAACTGAATAAGTAACACTCAAAATACAAAAACTAAATAAATTATTTAAATTCTAGTGTATAATGTTAATTAATCAGTAATTTTAGAACTCTTGTGGTTCATAATTTGAAATTTTAATATAGAGTAGCATGTATCTAAATCTTATTAAGCTCAAAAAATAACAAAGTCTCTGACTTAAGACAACAAGTTTTTGCTACATGAGGGCAACATTTTTGTGTTACTTTAAACGAAATTAAGATAATTTAGTGTAAGTAAAGAGAGTGTAGTGGGGGCTTATGTTTATAGGCCAATATTGTTCACGACGTTTCGCAGATCTGCAGAATTGCATATCTAAGTTGGGACTAATTCCATCCGTGAGCATATGATAGCTTATCTTGCATTGCATTTTTATTATTATTATTTTCATTGAGGTGGGATCTGAATTGATTGACAAATGGCAGTCAAATAGTCACATGACTCACACTTTTAAGGTAATTTTCAAATTACATTTCTTGTAACTTACAATCACTAAAATAACGATTAAAAAAAAAAAAATATTGACCCCAATTACTTTACATGTACCTCATTTTTACATCATTTTTATTACTTATAAATATAATGTAACTTAAGGAGAACTCAATTTTTAGTATCTTAATCTAGAATTTAAATAGTGACAAAAAATTATGTTATTGAAGTGAAAATATGACACTTTAACATGATTGGCTACTAATTTACTAAAACAAAGAGTTTTAATCACTTACTCTATTGTTAAATATTTCCTATAAATTTTGTACTTCAATTCCCCTAAGTGGAGGAATTTTTATATAATTTTTGAAGAGAAGCTTCTTGCGTGTTGGACGCGGAACTATCGGGCACAAAAGATATGTTGAATAGCAGGTCAACAAAGTTAAATAATTTAATAATAATAATATAGTTATAAATTTTTATATAATTTTTTATATAAATTAATGTGAATGATTTAATTGATTAAATTAAATATCTCTTAATTTATATAATTTATTTAAATTATTTTATATTTTTATTTAATTAATGAGTAAATAACACATCAATTTATATAAAATAAATTTATATCAAAATTTATAATTATAACATCACTCATAATTTAATATACTACAAGCTTTCTATCGTCGTCCTTGTGCCCGTTTTGATAAGTTATCTTAATTTCTTTTCATATTTTAAGGCACAAAATTAAAACCTCTTACGGAAAACAAAAGCTTACTCATTTGGAGGGGAACGTTGTAAGCGTTGAAAGTAACACTATTTTTTTACTTATTATACCAACTTAGTCTTTCTTCAAAATTGACTTTACCACACAGCAAAAGCAAAATGGCCTCTTTTTTCCACCAACATCATCTTAGAAAATGCTAACTTTATTTGACTGTCAATTACTCTACACATATAAATAATAATTGATATAAAATTTACATACTATTTATATGTATGAAATAATTTACATCAATTATAAATTAAGGGGCTCCCACGTTTAAATGTAAGTCTGGGAGTAAACATTGTGCATGTGGGGGCGTCAAAAGTGCTTTACTCAATGCTTGGGACAGAAAGAAAAAAGAAAAAAGTAAAAAAAAATAAAAGAAAAAAACTCTTAACATTAGAGAGCATACCCAAGTGCGTGTATGTCAAATTCTTATTGGGAGGTAAGCTGTGAAGCTCAGAATCTGCTAATAGGAGCTTGACATTTGCAAAGGGCGGCACTAGAAGACGCAAAACTTTGCGCACGTGATTAGTCCTCTCAAACATCAAATAATGAAAATCACCCATGTGCATGAATATTTATTTTATTGTTAGTACGTCACATTTGCTTTTAATTAAAGTTATGTTACACTGTTAGTAAACGAAGCTAACGTGTCGTGTCGTTCAATGAAGACCAGCAAATGCAACGAAATTTAAAGCTTGGATTCATTTAGGGTTTAATTATTTTTGGGGAATTAAGTGTCCAACTGCGTGCAATAGTACTACCGTGCAGTCATCACAAATTTTTAGTTATTTATAATTTTTTTTTTCGTGTTATTAGTAACGTATTAGCAATTTTTTTTTTATAACAAACGTTTCGTGAATAAATAAATTATACAAACAAGAAAAAAACTATCGTCAATAATGAAAATATTGCTACCAGTAATGGCAAAGGCTTGAGCCGTGCAGCTAACACCTTAGAAAGACCCATAGTACACGTCAAAGAGAATTTCATGTAAATAGAGGTCAGGCATGAGACAGAAAGTAAGATCAACGGAATACTGGATCAAGAAGTTATATTATACAATCGAACTTTTAATTTTGATTAGTATCCAATTAAGCTTTTGATTCAAGGAATGTCTATATTTACAATTTTGGTTAAGTTTCAAGGGAACTAAAGTGTGAGATGGAACAGTATATTATCAGAATTTGAAATGTCGCTTTGAGCTTTAAAATTGTATATTTATTCAAAATAAAAATCAACTCTACTATTGAGGATTCCAAGTTTCAACTCAATTGTTCTTTCTGCAGTCGGGACAGAGTAGTTTTGAATAAACGAATAAATATGCTATCTTTGATTGAAACTATTACACTATCACATAATATTTAAATGATAAAAACAAGAGCAAATTCTTCAACTACCTTATGTGCGTGCCAACGGCAAAAAACAGGTCTAACCCACATGCTGCCCACAGGAAAAGCACTTATTTGAGGTTGGAGCTACTACTGATTCAAGTGGCTATTATTTTATCTCAGAACCGACTGGTTCTCTATTGGGATCATCCTAGAAACACTAGAACGCTGTTTGTTTGGTGTAAAATGAAAAGAAAATCAAACATTTATAAATTAAAGAGAGTTCACATGAAGCTCTGCAATATCAAGGCCTGGTGTTGTACTTTGATTCTGTTTTCATTCAAATTTTTAATGCTTTTGACAGATTCTCGTCGTGGATTCGTTCGTGTAAAAAAATATATACCAGTACCATTTATTAGTAATATTTCTGAAAAAGAAGGTAACACTTAATCCTTGATTTGATTATTCAAAAGAATGAAGACAGCTTGTTTTTGAAATCTATAAACATTTTTTAGTAAACCCATATAGAGCATTGCGTGTGTGTGTGTGTGTGTGTGTGTCGCACCATTAGTTTTTACTTGATGGACATGAGCGAAATGGAGCAGGCTTATAGCTAATAAGGCAATTAATATTGGTCACAAGGTTTGGCAGATCTGCAGAATACCTTATCAATTTAGAACGATTCCTTGACCTTATTGATAAGTCGTCTTTGTTTATAATAATAATAATTATTATACGGGTGGTGGAATCTGAATTGGGTGATATGAAAAGAAGTCAAAATGACTTTTCAAAATGAGCTGAAAATTCAAATTCGGAAAAATACATAGTCTTCTATCTCATGTGACTATTGCTCGTCTGTCACCCACTTGTATTAAAGAAAAAAATAAAGAAAAAGAATAAGAATAATTCTGATCCACAAGTACAGGTAAGCACAATTCATCACGTGTATTCTCTTCCCTAGTTTTTGTAGATCAATTTCATAATATTTGAGCACAAAGAAAAGGGCCAAGATTCCTTCTCTCAGCGGCATATATATATCATGTTTCGTGTTTGGAAAATGAAAATTGAAAACATGAAGAAAATACGAGAGTATGAGATTTTGGAATGTTATGTGGGACTTTTGTCACATATTGGCGGAATTGCACATTTCTTTTTCATTTACTATCGGATATGTAAAGCAGAATATGCACCTTCTCGGTTGATTAATGCATTAATGCTAAACTGCTAGCTAGCCTTTCAGTTCCACATCATGGAACTCATTCTATTTCTTGTTCAACATAGTATTTATAAAATCTCTATAGATCACAGACAATTAAAAAAACAAAAAACACTTCGATCATATCATCTGATTTTCCTATTATATTATATTATACCATATCATTTTCCTATTATATTATACCATATCATCTGATTTTAACAAAAATATTCTTTGATGATTGATGAAGTACACGTCTAATACAATTGGGAGTGCAATACGTTACCATCCCCTTGCACGATTGCATCCATTAATTGAACCGTGTCTACTACTTTATTACTTTTCTTGCCAGAATGTGCGTGAATTAATATTTAGGACGCACGTTGCAGAAGTTTTTGTTATTGGGACCTACCATAAAGGGCACAAATTCAAATGAGTTACCTGTTCCATTAGGTGTAGATTTACATGCCTATACGAAATTGTTGTTGGCAGGATTTGAAAGTGATTTTTGATAAGTTAAAACTTTGGTTTTTTTTTAATTTAATTTTTTTTAAGTCGTCAAATCTTTTGAGTGATTTTAAAAAATAGAAATGAAATAGTTTTTTAAAATTTGACTTTTATAATCAATTTATGTTAATGTATACCTACATACAGAAGGATTCGTAGCCCTTAAAAATATACATTAGCTTTTATATATTTTTTTAGCAGAGTCAGATAATTGGTTAATTGTTGGTTAGGATTCTATAATTAATTATGAGTAGTTCTACATATCTCAATTTTTTTTATCTCAAAATATCATTTCAAATGATGTGCGATTTATTAATTGATTGGTTGATGATTATAATACAATTAGCTTACTTAGATTTTATAAAGAATTACTAACAAATCATTGATTGATATTCATTGAGTTAAGGCAATAGGAACAAAAATAAGAAGTAAAATGAGTTTTAACAATAAAAGGCAACTTGAAGATAATTAATTTATGAGAGAGTAATCCAAAATTAACACATAAATTAATGAATCTCTGTAATCATTTGAGCAAAAAATTGGGGGTTTCATCATTCTTTTTTCTCCAAAAAAGAAAATAGTTTCTTTTCTCTAGAATAACATATTGCCTGCACCAAACTAAATAATAAAGTTTATTTCATTGTTTTCTCTATTTCTTCATACCTCACGACAACACCAAAAAGGACGTTAAGTTTTGATATTGAAGGAATAAAATAGAGTTTAGACAATGTTATGTCATTGAGTGAAGGTAATTTTCTCTCTTTTAAAATATAATTGAAGTTGAAGTTCCTTTAATATTAGAGAGAGTTAAAATCTAGATAGTGTTATATAAGATTTAATGTAAACTAATCTCAATAATTATTTAATTACAAATATATATTATAATTTCATTTAATATGAGTTATAATTTAATCAGAGAGGCTCTTTTGTGTGTGTGTGTATGTATATAAACAAGTGTGAGCGAGGATGTGGCTTATATAGATGAGGTGGTCACGCGGCTGACGCCCATGGGTAGAAACCTTAATTGTGTCTCTTTCACCACTAATACCTATCCTTAAATTTTTCTTGTCGTGCACACAACACGATATCATCAATATTAAGAGCATCATTAATTATAAGTGTTGGTGAACACTCGGTCAAAGTTTCAAGTGAAAACCTTATATATATATATACATACACGATACGGTAAAATGTGAAAAAAATGTATATTTTAGTACAATAAAAAATAAAATATATGTATTAGAGTTTATATATTTTTTTATATATTAGCTTATTCATAACTTTAATATGATTAGAGATCCTAATGTGGGCACCCAATTTTTTTTTTCTTTTTGCAGACATGCTTTTAAACCATAATTTTTAAAAAAATTAATATTTGACTCTTTTAAACTTAAAAGTTTATTCGTACTTAAAAAAAAGGGCATCCATATATATATATTCTGTTTTTTTTTTTAACTAGAAAAAGAGTGTTGACTGATTGTAGAACCCTATCTTTTAATATTATATTAATGATATCAACTTTGTATTTAAGTGATGTAATATTTCACATACCACTTATTTATTGAAATACAAAATTAATTTTCTAAAGATCAAATCGAGTGATTTTTAAATAGTTTTTTAAAATTAGTTACTTGAGTTCAAATTTAAATGATGGAAGGGCTTTGGGAGAAAAATAAATTAATTATTTCTGTCCAAATAATTTATATGTACAAATACAAACGTGGAAGCACATTTTCAAGTGAAGCTTCCGTGTTAGGCATGGCACATTTGGAGTAGGTGGATATGCTGAATAGCAGATCAAAGAATTAACAATTTAATGCATGCCTTCGATAGTGGTCCATGCCATATTGCCAATGCCGTTTCGATAATTTATCTTAATTTCTTTAAGATACAAAATTGAAATGAGGCAAAAGGAAGCCGACAGCAAGTACAAAAATAATGCACTTTTGACTTGGATTTCTTGGATATCAAATTCAATTTGGCTATGCAGTTATTATCATTTCCGTGTAATTCTTGATTACCACCAATTCAATTTGACGAAATTGAGGAGTTCCTATTTCCCCCCAAAAAAAAAGCGAAGGAAAAAGAAAAGTCATTCTTTATTCTCTGGGCTGCCTTTGAGAGCAATTTGGACCTCAAAACACAAAACAATTTTGATTTTGCTTTATGAGACGGACTTTGTTATCTTACATGATTTTGTTTTATGAGGCGGAGTTTGTTATCTTACATGATGGTATAACAAACATTAGAGAACTGACATTCATTAGATTTAATTTTAAAAAACTGAAAATGCAATGAACAGTAATAAAAGAGTTGTGAGAAATTAAAAAAGATAATTATCAATTTTTTAATATTTATTATCCCACCATATGAACATAAGTTGATAGAATAGACCTTTTATCTCATGTCACAATAAAATACTCAAGTAAAAGAATTTTTTTGCCATAACTTCAGGCATTCCAACGAAGGCGTCCCTACATTGAGTATTTCTGAACTTGGATATCCATAAAATTTACACTTCCAAACATTAAAATTAATTTTCTTTCTATACTTCAATAACCTTATTTCCTCAAATATATAATCTAAAAAAATTTGAAAAAAAAATATAATCTAATAGGTTCCCAACAAATTTGACTTCAAACAACTTTATCCAAATGTACCTATCATCTTCACAATATCAATACAATCCAATATAACTATTCTTAATGAATTCACCATTTTCAAAATATCGTCAAATTATTATAAATTGCGACTTAATTGCCCCAATTACCATTTAAAAGACAAGGACAAATGAGAACAAGTTGATTAGCACTAAGTTATCTTATTAACAATAATTGGGGGTTAATTGAGGTTTATAATAGTTTGTGGTAGTTTAAAATTAGTCAATTTATTAGGAGATAGATTGAAGTTGACCCATACACACTAGAATCCATCTTAAAAATTTCATAAAATAAAGTAGATATCAAATAACCCAAAATAAGATATGATGAAGCTCTAGTAGATAATCTATTTCTAGCACCATCATGAACCAAAACTCAAAAATTACAATAAATGTTCCGGTGGTTGATGAGTGAACCAACATTTTTTTTTAACAAGAAATAGAGAATATAAATAATATGTTTTAAAATAAACTTGTGGAGGAAGTACATATTATGATATCGCTATCTTTTCTGTGCTTCAACACTTGGACCATATCTTTTCCCATCCGTCCACGGCTCACCCTAACCCTCTCTCCATCATTTTTTGTTTTTCCTTTTTTTTTTTTTCAAATTCCTAATAAATGATAAAACTCTAGAAAAATTCTCTCATTGGCGGGGCCCAATGTGTAATAATTAAAATAGGCTTAAAAGCAATCCATGGCCTGCATGGATGTTGATAAAGGAGATCTAATGGGGTATTGCAATCTCACGAGGCAAATTTAATCTTCTGGGGATTGGACTTCATATATTTGCAATCACTAATCGATGATATGTAGTTAATTCACTTCTTAATGCTACCTGATTTTAGAATTTGGGCGAAACTGTACATAAACTTACATAATCTGTACACCAACACACATGATATTAACCCGTCACTTGTTGATATTAACCCTGAGGTACAGGGTTTGCATTGCGAATATGTTCAGTTAGAAGAACATTGTTTCAGAATAGTGTGATCAAAACTTGTTCAATTCGTTGTTTTACATTTCTAAAAACAGAAAGCATTACATTTGATGATCATGAGTCTACTCTCCATCCAATAAACGAAAGCGGTTCTATCCGTAAGCTGCAACATTACTCGTTTTAGTTGAGAGGTTGGCTTACATTACGCTTGAGGAAAGACAAAACCCAATATTTAAAAAAAAAAAAAAAAGAGTTGAAAAGTTTTTTACCGTGTTGTAAAGTGCTTTCAGGCATTCAGCTTTACGATATTATTTCGGAAATATACCTCTATCAAACAATAATTCACAAAACAATCCAAGTGCCCATTGTAAGTTATAACCCCAAAAGCGCTTTCATCTATTTCATTTGAACATTTTAGAAATAGACAAAAGCCTTTCCACGAAAAATCATCATAATTCGTCATTGAGAATTAAACATAGTTCTCCACATCCATTTAGCTGTGTACCTGAACAGAGATTCTGAGGGAAATAATATTAGGCGTAACACACGTGTACAAAAGAGAACATGAATTGACCACCTTCTATCTTCAAACCAACTTTACGTCGAAGAAATAATTTTTATGCATTAGTTTCTAATGACTTCTTTTCTCTTGCTGTCTGCAATTTTATACAATTCAAAATATTATAGTAAAATCAAAAAGACCTGAGAATATTACTTTAATTGCAGTCCCCCACGTGTGCATTAACCCACTGGAAGTTCGTCTCTATCCAGCAAACCAATTTGTCATACTTTACCAAGGAAAGACTGCACAGCCAGAAAATTATCCGGGTTAGCTAAAGATGTAATACATGAATATACCCACACAAATTTTGCAAGAATGCTTGACTGTGATGCTCTTATCAGACTTTACAAGACATTGCCCAGAAACATAGCATGTAAACAATATAAAGCTGATGCATATTGTCTTCGAGTTGTGTAAAAAACTACATATGCTAACCAATATAATCAGGAGTACAAAATAGCCCTAGGGGAATGAGAAAAATAAAAAACAAACACAAGTTCCGCATTTTAAGAACAAGGAGAAATTTCTTGGTTAATTAATGCTTTGAGACGAAGAGTAGATATACAAACCCAAAACCTGCACAACTTTATTAATCTCAAAAAGAAACTATATTTGAGTCAACACACAAGAATCTTCCATCATTGGTAATGAATTCATGTGTCAGAAAGGAAGAGTCTTTTTCTACCTTGACTCCTGCAGGTGTGTTTCCAGGCTTGGCTGTAGTTGTACTTCCAAAGACATTGCCACCGTTGGAAGGCTTTGCGGTAGTTGTGCTCCCAAAACCAAACTTCGACTTCTTGTCCGAGGGCTTTAATATTTGGAAAGAGCACATTAGTGTCTCATCAACAGACATCATTGCACCAGCATTATCAAACTCCCCACAATAATTAGGTGCTGAAAAAATAGTTACAAGCTGTCGGTTGGCAAAGAACTCATATCCATCCTCTACAACCTGCGAATAATAAATTATAAAATGTACAACAAACAATTAATGAGGTATGCACTAAAATAAAAAGCAATCATATCCTCCACAGTAACCCAAAGCACTGCACAGAATGGACCAACCAGTGCCAGAAGCAACCAGATCCAAAGCCACAGTCACACAGCAGAGGAGCTTAGACATTTAAAGAGAGAAAGCCCCAGTGGTACAACATTCAATACTATACCAAATAACAATAGAGTGATATGCATAGAATAGCTACAGCCTCACAAAAAAACTTAAATACTCCTCACTGAAAGTTCATGGCTCCTGGTATACTTCCACAGCCCTAAGAATAGTCCTGGAGAGGATATGAACCCTAGTAGTGAGGGAAATAGATGGAACAGCTACAACAGCCAAACCTGGTGAGCACGACAAACGAGATCTAGATCATGCTTCTGCAGAAACTCTGTCACTTTGTCAGCACCAAAAGTAAATGAAACTCCCCTATCATTCATCCCCCAGCCTTGAATATCTTTGCTGGGATCAGACCAGAGAAGATCACAGAGCAACCCTGTGTCTGGTACATCAGTTGGGCGTTGTAAATTTCTAATTTGATCCAAACTATGTAGGTCAGGAGAAAGGCCCCCATGCATGCACAGAATCTTCTCATCAATTAGAGCCGCCACTGGTAGACAGTTAAAACAATCTGTGAATGTCTTCCATAGCCTAACGTTAAATCTTCTCTTGCACTCATCATAAAACCCATATATACGGTTTATGGAAGCACATTCATGATTTCCTCTCAAAAGGAAAAAATTTTCAGGATATTTTATTTTATATGCAAGTAGAAGGCATATTGTCTCCAGACTTTGCTTGCCTCGATCGACATAATCCCCTAAAAATAAGTAGTTGGCTTTAGGAGGTAACCCACCATACTCAAAAAGCCTCAAAAGATCAGAATATTGGCCATGAATGTCTCCTGCATTTCATTAACAGATATCATTATCAGGATGGATGATCACAAATCTTTATCCAAAATGTTTTCAATAATGCCAAAACTAAGCCACTGGCCACAAGAATTGAGTACCATTGATGTACAAGGTAAATAAATTATCATAAACTGAATCTAATGGATTTAAACTGAATTCTGATCAATGGAGTCAATTAACTGCATACAAGTACGTTTCAACTCAAACACAGCAGACCCAAGTTTGAAATGTAATCAATATGGTGCAGTACAAATTAAAACATCATATTCTTCTATTTCAATAATTATTATTTTCTTTTGATTTAAAGGACACATCAACTTCCACATAAATATTGCATAGCGCAAAGTTGACCAATCATACATCTTCCGATGTGAGAGTAACAATGTGTCAGAAAGCAGAAGCAACACCTTTTTTCTCCTTTCAACTGAAATACATCAGCTATCATCAAAAACAGTGCACACAACAAATCTATCGATCACAATTATGTAGATATTCTCTACGACCTAATCTAAGTATCATGAGGCCCTTTTTTTTAAAAAAAAAAAAAAAAATCCAAACTTCAACCATTAGTTGCAAAATGCGGTAACAAAACTTAATTGCAACATTGAGGACATTCAGCAATTTCAGGCAAAACTATATATTCAAAGAGACTAACAAAGAACGGGGCACGAACAATATGTAGCTCTCTTAGTGCAAGCTAATTGTAATAGGTAGTATTGTGAAGACCATTTATCTGCTAAGAGTTGAATTTGAGTGGATTTTCCTACAGATATATACACAACTCAACTTAAGCAGAATAAAAAATAAAAAATAAAAAACCCTATGGATTGAGAAAGATAAATGGAGATTTATTAGTATACATCCAAAATTAGAAATTCATTAAACAATCAAGGGGTAAAAATTGAGAAATGAGAGTATAGCATATGTCAGGATAAGACCAAAGACATAATAACGGAAACATTTAACGCAAACCACTATAAAGTTTTTACATAATAACCCAAAAGCAAAGCAAACCATTATAAAATTTTTATATAAAAACCTAGCAACAAAGCAGGTGAAAATTATATAAAAACCTCTGTTAGGAAAAATGTGTTCAGCAGACTCATGGCTCCAACACTAGAAATTAACCCGTACACAATGAAACAAATTAATTGATATAGAAAACAGTCAAAGACAAAGCCAACTGAAAAGATTAACTAATTTGGGGATTGAATTACACAGATATTTTTTTTAAAAATATAGCATAAGCCCATTGTATTTCATAGTAAGCAACTGCAGACATGCCCAGAAGCAAATTCATAAAGGGACAGGAGATAGAAGGAAAAAAAGACAAGGAAATAAACAGCATGAAACAAACAACTCACCTAACACATCATGGGGAATTGACTTGTTAACATTAAAGAGCACAATAAAACTTGGAACTTTCATCCAGACAAGAACAGACGCTTACCCCCTATACAGAATGGCTTAGGTTTTTCTTCAGAGTTTGAGGCTCTTTTATAAGAATATGAAGAAGAAATGATTGTGGAAGTTTGATAGTGATCAAGGATTGAATATTGGGCTTAAAATACAAATTGGTAGTGAGGGCTGATCTAGAAAACCAGCAGATCATACTGTTGAGAGACCACTAATCCCCAATACTTGTACCGTCCCATGTACATATCCAAATTTAATAAAAATAAACTAAACCCAGCATACTGCACATTATTATTTAACAGAGCATAAAATCTCTGGGTCAAATAATTCGACAGTTAAACCAACAATAATCCCAAATGCTAAAGTTGATAAGAAAGGCCCAAGAGTATGCTTCTACTTCCATCACACAAATTGAAGAGAAAAAAGAAGGGCCTTTTTGTTTTTTAACTGAAACTGGAAAAAATTCAGTATTAATAATTCATAAATTTTAAAGACGTTGGTTTTCCATCTGAACACTGAAAAGCCAGTGTCCATATATCCGAATATGATTAAGCCAAAAATTTTAACTTAGCACTAAATAGGAAAACATCTAAGCAAGCTGCATAGTTTTATTTTCCCATAAATGCTTATAATATTTATTCATTCCTGACCATACAAAAACCTTTCCTTCATTATTTATTTATATTTTTTTATAGTAAATAGAGAAACTAGTATTAATAAGAACAATAACAATGAAATGTTAAAAAGGAGTCCGCAAAGAAAGAACACCCAAAGATGGTTCATCTAAGTACAATTGTTATATTGCATTTATTAAATGTATTAATTCTTTTCTACTTTTGTTTCTTTTATTCATTTTTACATATTTTAGAACAATTTAGTGACATTTTTTTTTGTTTTGGAAGAGAGGTGTGGGGGGGGGGGGGGGAGAAGGACTTGAAAGCAAGCAAAGATTTCATCTATCTACATGAATACTCCTAATTTGAACCCCCTCAAATGGGCGAGGATGGCATTGGATAATGGTTAATTCTTGAAATATTGACCAACAGGATTGAGCAAAGAAAACGTTAATAATCAATATGTCATAAATACAAACAATATTATTATAAATATAATTTTACTTTAAACTTTTCTGTTTTCTACTTATGAATTATTTTGTCTACGACATCAAAGTTTCCATAAAATAAGAGCAGGAACATATAGAATACTTAATAAAGGTGTAGGTCTCAAAATGCCAGTGTTCGGATGTTTCTCCTCTCCAAAAACAAAACAACTTAATACCTATAATCAGATATTTAAAAAAGAAATACAACGATGTCATGTAGACATCAAGAATCAGCTCTATTAAGATTTCCATCCAAATTTAGACACACACACACACACAGAGATATATTTTTTAAAAAAGAAAAGGATATTGAAGCATCACACACCAAGAGAAGAAGAATAAATAGAAAAATAGAAAACATTGAGGCATTAAAACCCTCAACAATAAACTCAACATATCAACTTCAACCAAAACACAAGCCTACGAAGTAAACAAAAAGATATCTTGACTGTTCTTAGTGACATAACAAACAAATCAAAAGACGGAAGGCTCCCCAGAAGAAACATAAAAGATGAACTAAATTTCACGAAAGCAAACCAACAACTTCTCAGAAATCCTAAAGAACTCTGTGAACTCTGTGCTCAACCTAAAGACAGAAATGCCCTAGTGTTGCCGAAGCTATGATACTACAATCAATGCAGTTACGCAACTGGTCACAGATTCCAAGCTAATACTCCAAAAGATGTCCTAAAGAACTCTATGCTCAACCTAAAGACAGAAATGCACTCGCGTTGCGGAAACTATGACCCTACATTCAATCTAGTTAGGCAAGCAGTCATAAATTCCAAGCTAATACTCCTAAAAAACAAATCTAACCTCAATCTACCTGACGAACAGCTCAAAATGACATAATCCTCAAAATTCTTCAGACATCCCATAAAGGTTGCAAGTCGTAAATTCTGATTTTTAAAATTTTCACGAGTATAACAACCTACAACATTTTCAATTACCATATATGCATCAATCCCCATGTGGATTCCCCTGGCACCCAAAGAGGGGGTGGGGGAAGGGAAAGAAAATAGCAAAAAAGGAAAACCTGAGCTAGAAGAAAGACATTATTTTTTGGGGGGGCTGGCAGGTGTGGGATGGGTGGAGAAGGAGTGGTAGAATTGGGTGGGGTGTGTTGGCTTATAAAAGCAAATTGATCCAATTGGTTCAAGGAAAGAATATTGCTGCTACTGAAAGCCATAGAACAACCTCTATAAGACACAAATTTAATCAAATTAAAAAAAATACACAACGCCCAATCTAAGCAGCCCAAAGCCATCAATATGGTGCATCAAAAAATAAATGTTATGTCAACCGCTATATAGACAAGTTTTTTTCATTTGCTAACTTTAATAGTAAATTTGTAGTATTAATTATATAAAACACACAAAATGACTCGAGATAATGTAGGCAATAACAGGTAATTCATCCATTAAGAAACATAAACTCAGCGAGTAAATACAAAGCATCCTCCACTGAAATGCTTAATTGCAATCATCACAACTTCCTTAAATGGAAGAGAAATTCACAGAACTAAAATCAATATATTAAAGAAGCACCAGTAAAACTCAATCATTAATTGCAGATAAATCAACTAATAACATTCCACATTAAGTAGTCAAATCTCTCCCTCAACACCAATTGGGTTCACATCAACACTAAAAGAACCAGTAGATCATCCAAAACCAACTACATTTCATCAAGTACTCTGATAATCTAAAATTTGACACCCCAGCTCCCCTGAAAAGGGTACCTTTAATCAGTTGCAAACATGTATCCGCGAGTTCGGATAGAGAGAGAAACACAAAGATACACACAAAGGACCAGATGCAGAGAGTTCACTCTTCAAAGGTAAGCAACATAGTGACAACCAAACCAAAAAAAAATTGGAAATCTAACAAACTAGATTCCTTGGAACACGAATTTATAAACAAGAAGGGACAAGGTCGGAAATCTCATAGATTACCAACAAAGGTCATTAAAAGTATCCCATGTAACGGCAATGAAACCAGGCAAAAACTACCCAAAACAAGCAAGCAAGTTACTCTGCTCCTTAAGCTAAAATTAGGAACAATTAAGTCAATCAAATCACACGCAATAAATAGATCATCCCACGGAAGGCCAAACATTCGCTCACAAAACCAAGCATAATCAGTGTTGAACAATCAGATCATTGACAAAACAAAACAAAAAACAAAGAATCAAGGGCCAAAAACCAAACTGTTGCGTCGCCATTGTTCACTAAGAATACACAAAATCAATCACTAAAACCAAGGCTAAAATTACTATAAAAAAACCCAAAATAAAAAATAATTATCAAAACCCTAGAGAGTTCATTGGGGGCGGGGGGGGGGGGAAGAATCAGCTTGAGTGCTAAAACAACTGCAAATGAAACAATAAAACTACACCCAGTAAAAAAATAAATAAAAAAACCCTGAATTATTCATGCAAAACTCAAAACCAAAAGGTGGATATCTCATTAAAAATTCCCAAAAAAAATAAATAAACAAATATAAGTTACCACAAATCTTGATTGGAGCTTCAAGCTCCAACAAATTAGGCTGTTTCAAGAAAATCTCTCTGGACTCAACACACAGCTGGCGGATCTCCGATTCCGATAACTGAACTTGCTTTCCAGGTCGGCCTCGGACCTCTAATAACCGTTTGATTATATCATCAAGAACAGCCTGCTCCATTTGTTAATCTGTCTTCTTTTTCCCCCTTTTGAGCCTTCAGATTCTACAGTTTTGACCACGTAAAAAAGTCAACGGTCGTAATGGTAGTGATCGACTGATTTGAACGAAGAAGAAGAAGAAGAAAAAGACGAAGACGAAGGCGGTGAGTGAGTGAATAACATGGATTGAATTTGGTGGTTGTTTTGGGATCTGTCAATGGTCGAGCGTTGCCGTTTTGTTTAATAAATAGTGTCGTTTTGAAGAGATGACGGTGGTAGAGAACTCGAGAGATTTGCGTTTTTGCCTTCTAAGGAGGAAACAATGGTTATGAAGTTGAAAATTCCTCGGGATGAAAGAGAAAAATTAAGAAATTAAAAATGAAAGCAAAAATTGGTTTACTACTCTAGTCTCTTACATTATCGAAAAACTCAAGTCGACAATAATAATATAAAAAAATATTTTTTTTTTGTAAAAAGATTAATAATAGTAAACGCTGCAGAGCGTCGATAGAATAAAAATAAAATCGGATTTTTTTAGAATTTTTGTTAATTTTTTTTTTTAAAATCTAAATATTCATCTGCTTCTTTTTCTTTACGAGCATATGCACTAAAGAATACATCAAGTTATTGAAGAATTATGTCGTAATTATCCAATTTAAACGTTGTTTATATTATAACATTGATTTATGGATACCTTCTTTATGTAAAGTTTCTTTTGATGTGAATGATTGGTTTGTGAATTGGAAAAGATCCCTCCCTAAACATTTTGAAAGTTCATTAGACGTGAAAGCTTTGAGGTGGTAGGTCAGTGGCCACGGGCGCCTTTTGGAGAAAAAGTAGTGATGTCTTTTGGAGGGCATGGGGGAGCTTGTGGATTATCCCCACGCTCCGTAACTTTATAGATTTTTCATAAACAAAGTACAATAAATTTTTCTTAATTGATTTTTTTTTTTGCGAAGAAGCTTTGTCACTCTGTTTTAAATTCAATAACTTGTTATCATAAAGAAAATGCAATGACTTGACTCTTAAGGATTGTGGACTATCTTTGATAAAAATCTAGGATGTGTACATCAAATCTTGCCCCACAGTGATGGGCAATAAGAGATTATTATGTTTTCCATACTGAAAATTCAACAAAATGCCATATATATGCTCTTGTGCCATGTATTGCTTTGAAGCTTGTTCTAATTCTCGTCTACAACAATCTTATCTTTTTGTGATCTTTTGTTTCTTGGTCCTGTTTATTAGTTCACGTGCATCCAATCTCTGTACTGTGGAGGTGATGCAACTACTATGGCCGCACTAATCAGTTTAACCAAACAATAAACTGATCGGTTTAGCTAATTTTATCCAAATAAACAAAAGTAAGCCAAAGCGAAGCTAAAATTCTGACCAAGAATTAAAAAAAAAAAAAATCCAAATGCATAGTTGTAAACTCAAAGTCACTTATGGTGCATTCATTCTGTCAGAACAGCAATAGTCGGAATCAGAATAGATAGAATCAGAATAAAAAATAAAAAATTAAATTAAAAATAAATTATTTATTTTGAACTGTATGAATTAGAATTAGAGTCAACTATATTTCTATTAATACGTTTACTTTTATTGTAATTGAAATAAATTACTATTGGTTAGCTTCAAAAGTACTCTTAGCTAATACTGTTATTGTTGTTATTATTGTTACTACCACTACTAAATGAAAATAATATTGGTAATAAGAGCAGTAGTATTAATAATAATAACTATTAATTAATGGAAATCAAGGTACTGAAGGTACTGATCAAATAACTCAAGTTAATGTTTCCAAATATTCTCAAGATTCATTGTAAGGAATTGGCAGGCCATTAACTAGAGCGAAGACAAGGAGAATGAAGGAAGTTTTACAAAGCTAGTTTTACAAAGCTTGATTATGGAAGTGCATTACAAAGAAGCTGAGGTAGAAAAATATCCCAAATCTTCACCATGGATAATACATTATCTTGTTGTGCAAAGCGTAAATTTGGACAAGCATGATGGGCGTGTGGGTTAATTAAAAATGTAATTTTATTTTTATTTCATTATGAGCTTTATGTCTTAATTGTTATTTAATTAATTAGGCATACTTTCGAATTTAATTAAGCCCAATTCGTTTGTTTTACTAATTAGGATTTTCTTAGAGTTTTGTCATATAAAGACAACAACTTGTTATGTTAGGGAAGAAGAAAAATTTTGAATTATTCAGAGAAGCTTTGCTTTGCCTTCTTGTATTCTTGATTGAATGCATGAATTTAATTTATTAAGAGAGTGATCAATCTGGGTGGTGTTTCAAGATTGCTGGTTCAAGAATGAAAATTCCATTTTTGTTCTTCTTCTACATTTCTAAATTTAGAATGTACCAGAGATTTCATTCCTATCTTAAACACAAATGATTCCATATTTAGTAGATCGGACAAATTTTATTCCTATCCTAAATACAAACTAAGTAAGTAAATAAAAAAATCATTACCATTCCCTTATTCTAATTCTCCAATCGAAATGATAAATGTATACTTTATTTACAATTGATCAATCTCAAGAAACTCGCAATTTGTCCTTCGGCGCTTAAAATTTTTTAGTCGTTCTTGGGGCCATACAACTTCAAAAAACAAAAAAAAAAAAGGAATTAACGTTTGATATTTTTGTTTAACAGTTGAGGGTCGCCGATCAAAGGCAGAATTAGGTGTGAAGGCCTAAAGGCTAAGTCTTAACTTGAAAAATAAAATAGAATAATGATATAACCATAAATTTTTATTAAATATAAATTAATGTGGTATTAATTTATTGATTAAATAAAAATATAAAATAAAAATAATTTATGTGAGTAAAAAATTATTTAATCTAACTAATTAAATTATGATATATTAATTTATATAAAAAAATTTATACAATAGTTTATGTTTATATTATTACTCAAAATAAAATATAAGTGATGAAATTGAAGACAAGTGGTGATATTTGCACACTATTTTTTTTTTCAAGATGTTGTTGAGAATAAAAGAGAATGTGATTTCGGATATTATCAGATGTTTGTATACATGTGTATTTTCGATTATTTTCAAGTCATTAGACAATACCCTTCCCTGTTACACTGTGATGTGATGATATGAGATATAGGCCTTTGAGGCTCGTCGGAGTACACATAGAGGCTTTGGGCTGTGTGCTTGGGCGCTTTTGTCCTTTGGGGACTATGCATGCATAATTATGATGATGAGATATGTCGATATGAGATGACATATGAGATATTATTTCCCCGTCTATCTGTGTAGCTCCGGGGTATGATGGTTTCTTGATTGCCCGTCCGTTGAGGTCCGGATTATCCGTGTAGCTCCGGGGCATGATGGTTGCTTGATTACTCGTCCGTTGAGGTCCGGATAGGATGAGATTATTTTCCCGGGTACTTGTTTGGTGAAAGTTTTCAGTATTCGAAATTGATATTATATATTGCGAATTTTTTTCGGTTTTACGCAGTATTTGGTGATGATTTCACAGTGAGTATTTATACGATGTTATGACATATACTTCCTTGGTTATTTCACATGTTATTATATATGTTTTCGAAGTTAGTGATTGAATTATAAATGTGAAGTAATTTATTAATATTTCTCGTTTACGATTTGATGAAATTGTGTATTTAAAGTTGATACAGTTATTTTAAGAATAAAATTATTTTTGGAAAAACTATTATCCACTCACTGACCTTCACTGAGTTTTATACTCACCCCCATTCTTTTTCGTTTTATTATATTTTTCCCCCCACAGGAGACTTGCAGTCAACAATTGACTCAAAGAACACTAGTTATGTGTATTTGGCCACGTGTTTGTCCTAAGATTTGTGAAGTTCTGTGTAGAATATTTCGGATTGTATAATATTACAATTTAGAATAACTTACTGTGTTTGATACTAAAATATTTCGAAATATTTAGTAATTATTGAGATGTTGATTGACGGAGTTGGTTGTATATAGAAATTATTTTGGGAGTGTTATCTTATTAATTGCAGGATTGGAAATTTCAGAATCTTAGTGAAATATTAGAATAGTTATTAGTCGAATTTCGAGGATCAGTCGCGATTTGTCCCAGGGTTCGGGACGGGTCGTGATAAGTAAACACACCGTGCGTGTAGAAATTTTATATTTTATTGTGGTGAAAAATCGAGACAAAATCGAGCACAATTCCGAGTCAGTTAGTTAGAAAATTGTTATTACGAAACCGGTATTCATTTAATCGGTATAATATTATAATTATATTAAATATTTAGATTAAATAAAATGATAATATATTTTTATTATTTGAGTGAGAGAAGCCGAGAGAGAGGAGAGAGAAAGAAAGAAAGAAAGAAAGAGAGAGAGAAGAGTGACCGGATCCGACCGGATCCGATCCATGACCCGCGACTTGACCCGGCCGGATCTCTCAATCCCGGTCACCGTTTTCGACGATATTGGTACCGATTTGAAGCCCTCGAGATGCTGGTCATATCCTTGCCATTCTCTTTGCTAGAAAACGACCAGAACGCCGCCAGTGAAGTTCGAAAGTTTCGGCCAAAAACCCATTTTTGCTGCTGTCGACTCTGCTGGAGTTTGGCCACTCCACCAGCTGGGTTCGGAAGTTATGGGTAATTTGGCAATTATGGATAAGGATAGTTAGGTAATTTGATATTTCGATGGTCAATCGGTAATTTAAGTGATCGGGAGTAATTCGATAATTTTACACCTCAGAGGTAATTTCATAATTTTTTATATGTGAGTATTTTAGTAATTGATAAAATTAAGGATAGGTTGGTAATTTATGATCTTGAGGTTAAATTGATAAATTATGATTTTTGGGATATTTAGATAATTTTGAATTCATGGCATTCAAGTAATTTTAAAGAATTTGAGGATATTTCGGAAATTGAGAATGTTAAGGATAAATTAATAAAATATATTGTTGAGGACAATTAAATAAAGTTTGATATTAAAAGCATTTTGGTAATTTTTAGAAATAAGGATAATTTGGTGATTTTGGACATCAGGATAATTTAATAATTTTAAATATTCGGGAGTCATATTATGTGAGTTCGAGTTTTATTAAGTACAATTAATTGTACTTTATGTGATTAGTAATAATTATGTGATTAATTTGATTAGGAGGAACCGTGAACGAGAATCAACTCACGGACATCAACGATACCGGATTTGATCGTCGTCACTGTGAGTGAAATATACAAAATCTATTTTCTCTGTGGATTATTATAATTTTTAATTATGATAAAGTATGATTGCAAATGAATTTTTAAATGCCTGATTTAAATGATTTTATGATGAATGGATTTTATCTGAATAATGTTGTTTATTATCGGAATTGCGTATGATAAATGATTTTATTTCTCATTTTGAATATATGTGTATTAATAATATTTTTAAAGAAAAGAGAATGGATTTTAAATATTGTTGAGAATAAAAGAGAATGTGATTTTGGATATTATCGGATGTTTATATACATGTGTATTTTCGATTGTTTTCAAGTCATTAGACAGTACCTTTCCCTGTATATTGTGATGTGATGATATGAGATATAGGCCTTCGGGGCCCGTCAGAGTACACATAGAGGCTTTGGGCCGTATGCTTGGGGGCTTTTATCATTTGGGGACTATGCATGCATAATTATGATGATGAGATATGTCGAGATGTGATGACATATGAGATGTTATTTCCCCATCTATCTGGGTAGCTCCGGGGCATGATGGTTTCTTGATTGCCCATTTGTTGAGGCCCAGATAGGATGAGATTATTTCCTCGGGTTCTCGTTTGGTAAAAGTTTTTAGTATTCGAAATTGATATCATATGTTGCGAATTTTCTTCGATTTTACGCAATATTTTGTGATGATTTCAGATTGAGTATTTATTCAATGTTATGACATATTCTTCCTTGGTTATTTCACATGACATTATATATGTTTTCGAAGTTAGTGATTTGATTATAAATGTGAAGTGATTTATTAATATTTCTCGTTTATGATTTGATAGAATTGTGTATTTAAAAGTAATATGATTATTTTAAGAATAAAGTTATTTTCGAAAACTACTATCCACTCACTAACCTTCACTGAGTTTTATACTCATCCCATTCTTTTTCGTTTTATTATATTTTTCCCCCTACAGGAGACTTGCAGGTATAACAGTTGACTCAGCATCAATAGTTATTTGTAATTGGCCACGTATTTATCCTAGAAATTGTAGAGTTCTGTGTAGAATACTTCGGATTGTATAATATTACAATTTAGAATAACTTACTGTGTTTGATACTAAAATATTTCGGATGATAATTGATATTTATTGGAATATTGATTGACGGAGTTGGTCTTATTTGGAAATTACTTTGGGAGTGTTATCTAATTAATTACAGGATGGGAAATTTAAAAAAAAAAGAGTAATTCTACCAGAATTTAGTAGAAATATTATTGTTATTATTTATAGATCGTTATTAGTTGAATTTCGAGGATTAGTCATGATTCGTCCCGGGGTTCGGGATGGGTCGTGACACAATATGTTAGTAATAATGCTGCCATAAGGGAGTAATCAATGGTTACTAGTAGGGATACTCAACATGTGTCTTAAAATGATATACCCAAGGTTAATAAAACATCTTCGTAGAAAACTATCCAACAAGGCAACATCCATCCTAGTCACCTCATTTGAGTGCCCTTTCCAAAGAGTAACAATATGCTGTAAAATAGAATGTAGAATCCTAACTTGTAAAGGCAAAAGTTAGGATCGAAAGGGAAGAGCATAAATATCATTAGACAAATCTTAATGCCTATAAATATGTCTCACTACATGCTTATGATTAAAATCGACAAATGAGAGATTTTTTCTAGATGTGTAAAATTCAAGACTAGAGCTAAGAAGCACCAAAATGTCATTCAAATCATCAACTTCAAGCTTAATGAGTATTCCTTCTTACAGAAGTAATAATCCTATCTAGCCTAATTTTGAAAATTTTCATGTTAGGATAAAATACTCAAACTAGACTAGGATAAACCTTTGAAATCTAAGGCAGAATGTTAAGGCTTTTACACTCTTTCCACATACAATTAAATTTGAAAAATCATCCAAGTCTATAGAGTACGAGCCAATTACCTTTCTACTTATAAAATAAGTTTTGAAGTGTTTGACCATAGGAGCAGTGAGAAGATGAAGCCTTTCGAATTCTATCATCTCCCGTGGATGAAAAGGATTCTGATGAGAGACAAATTTTCGTTTTCTAGTAGGTCTTGAAGATTCAACCATGTGTGTACAAAAGAAATTGAGTGTTTGAAAAATATCAATGAAAGAAGATAAATAGATTAAAATGATAATTAAGGATAGAGAAAAGGATTGTGATGGTCAATTGGCCAAAAATGGTGAAACATTTAGCCAAAATTGAAGAAAACTGAATAGTTGCTCATAGGGTTTTAATTTGGGATTTTCGGATTTCAAGCTTGTTTAAATATTTTGATTTGATAAAAATGATGCCAAACGGTTGAGAAAGGTTTCTATCAAATTAGTTTTGCATGAAATTGTAGGAAAAATGAAGAAATTTTGAGAGTGAAAGCTTAGGTTTCGTGGGTATGGAGAAGGGCTATGAACAATGAAGAAGAAAAACCTGCGAAATATTAATACCGTAAGAAAACGATGAATTTTTTTTTATGCAATCAGTATACCGATAACGTCTGATTATCTTTAGGCGAGTAAACAGTTAGCTAATTAATAATAATAGCGAAGGCTTAAAAGTAACTCACTTGGTGGTCTTAATCAAATCACCATTTTATGAAGAATGGTTTGTTGATAATTTTTCGATGGTAGTCTTAGTTTCTGGATATAAATAGTTAACCATTTATTTTACAAACGGTTAGCTATTTATTTTAACTTAATATTTCACACATTTATTTGGATATATGATCAAAATCAATCCATTTCAAGATTATTTCATTGATAAAAAACGTTTTAAAAGCTAATTTAATGCATGATTTTTCAAGAGCAATTAGATAACTTAATATCAAACAAGGCCAAGTTATTGTGCAATGTGCATCATTCCAAACTTATGACTAATTTTAGTGAATTGTTCCACATTAAGGTGCCTTGTGAAAATATGAACAAGTTGATTTTTAGTAGATATAAATTTAATTGCGATATCTCCTCTTTGCACATAATCTCTAAAATAATGTCTAATTTCTATACGCTTAATTCTAGAATGCTGAATGAGATTCTTTGATAAATTAATGGTACTAATATTGTCACACTTAATAGGAATACGATATAGTATAATGCCATAGTCTCTAAGTGTTTGTTTCATCCATAAAACTTGTGCACAACAACTACCGGCCCAATATATTCTGTTTTAGTCGTTGAAAGTACAATTGAGTTTTGTTTCTTACTAAACTAAGAGACCAAATAATATCCTAAAAAATAACATGTTCCATTAGTACTTTTACGATCAACTTTATAACTAGTAAAATCAGCATCTGAAAAACATTTTAAATCTATGTGTGTTCACCTAAGATACTAAAAACCAAGATCAATAATGCTAATCAAATATTAAAAAATACGTTTGACAGCAAAACAAATGAGACTTTATTGGACAAGATTGAAATCTAGCACAGAAGCATACACTAAACATAATATCAAGCCTACTCGCAATTAAATAAAATAAGGATATAATCATACCTCAATATGTCTTGATGTCAACTTCTTTACTCTTCTCATCTTGCTTAGCTTGATGGTAGTACTCATTAGAGTACCTTTTGCCTTTCTATTCTCATAACCAAACCTTTTGAGTAGGTCTTTTACATACTTGGATTGATTTATGAAGATTCTTAGCTCATTTTGTTTTATTTGTAGACCAAGAAAATATTTTAACTTTCCCATCATGCTCATTTCAAATTCTTTAATCATACATGATGAAAATTCTTTATACAACATCTCATTAGTAGATCTAAAGATAATATCATTAATATAAATTTGTACTATGAGAATATATTATTCTTATACTTAATAAAAAGAATTGTATCAACTTTACCTATTAAAAAACTATTTTCTTATAAGAAATTTTTAAGCCTATCATACCAAGTCCTTGGAGCTTGTTTTAGACCATACAATACTTTAGATAATTTGTATATAAGTTTTGAAAATTTTTCATTTTCAGAACTAAGAGTTTATTTCACATAAACCTCCTTCTTAATATAACCATTTAAAAATACACTTTTGATATCTATTTGATATAAGATAAAATTTTTATGACATGCGTATGCTAGTAACATCCCAATATATTCTAATCTAGCTACTGGTGTAAAAGTTTTATTAAACTTGATTCCTTCTTCTTGATTGTATTTTTGAGCCACTAATTTAGTTTTATTTCTTACAACCATACCGAATTCATCTATTTTATTCCTAAATACCTATTGAGTGCCTAATATAGATTGATGTTATGGTTTATGAACTAATTTATACACATTGTTTCTCTCAAATTAATTTAACTCTTCTTACATTACCATAATTCAAGATTCATCATCTTCTATATTTGCAAAAGATTTTAGTTCAATTTGAGAATAAATGTAGTTCGCTTAGATATATTCCAAAGTAATGATCTAGTGGTTATATCTCGTGAGGGATTACTTAAAATTAAGTCTTTAGGGTGATCAATTGTATACACATTTATACACCTACTACTAGTAAATAAAATTTTATCATCACATGCATTCTCAATGATATATTTTGACTTATCAAAGATAACTTTATAACCTTTATCACACAACTGACTAATTCTAAATAAGTTATGCTTCAAATTTTCAACCAAGCATATATTTTCAATGAAAGTGAAGAAATCATTACCAATATTATCAATATCGATGACCTTTCCTTTTAAATTGTCTCCAAAAGACACATTTCCACAATTTTCAATCTTGGTAAAACTTAAAAATCAACTATAATTTTTTCTCATGTGTCTTGAGCATCTACTATCTAAATACCATTTGTTTTTTTTTTTTTAGCCCTACAATGGAAATTTCAAATATTAGATACCCAAATCTTTTTGGGTCCTTGAGTGTTAGTAATGGTTCTCTTTGGAACCTAGATGTATTTCATCCTATAATATGTTTTTTTTTTTTGCTGGACATCTACTCTTTATATGACAATCTTGATTACAATAATAACAAATAATTAGATTGTTCATAGAGGTACTCTCAACAAAATAATTTTTATAAAATTTTTATTTCAAATTTAGCTTATAACCAATACCTCCTTTATCAAATACACATTTATGTAAATTTGATAAGTTATCTAACATCTTTTGTCTATTTGTAAATTTTAATACAATTTCATTTAGTTCATTATTCTTTTTACCAATTCTTAACTAATTATCATGCAAATCTTTAAAATAATCATTTAGCTCATTATAAATATAAAGATTATTTATCTCATCAAGTTCATCATCTCCAATTGCTATGAGTGCTAGGTTTGACACTTCTTGCAAATTTTCTTCATCACTTAATTCTTCATCGCTGTCATCCCAAGTAGTCATCATAGCTTTCTTTTTAAGTTCATTGAGAAGTGAACACTTCGATCTTATATGACTAGACTTTTTGCATTCATAACATATAATTGTCTCTTTTTTCTCCTTTTAAGACTTTTGAATTTTCTTCTCTCACTAGGTTTTTTAAAGAATTTTTTGAACCTCTTTACTAGCATGGCCATCTCCTCATTATTCAGCTCGTTTTCTTTATCACTCTTATATTTTGATGCTTTGAGGGTTGTACTTATATTTTTCTCCTCATTTCTTCTTTTCTTAATCAAATCTTCCTTATAAGAAATAATAGAGCCATCTGAATCATTAATAGACAAGATATTCAAATCTTTGGCTTCCTCAATGACTATTCTTTTAAGTCTTTATTCTTTTGGTAGTGACCTAATAATTTTCTTAACTTTCTCGCTATTTGAGAAACTCTTTCTTGGTGCTTCTAAAGTGTTTACTATATCTGTGAATCTAGTATATAGAGAATACATACTCCCATTTTATTTTATTTGGAACAACTCATATTGCTGAGTGTATCAACTAATTTTAAACTCTTTTACTTGATTAATGCCTTTATAAACAACCTTAAGTTTATGCCAAATTTCATGGGTACTTTCACAACTAAAGGCTCTATAAAATTCTTTTTTTTATCAAGAGCACAAAATAATGCATTCATAACTTTAGAATTTAAAAGAGCTTTTTTCTTTTTCAATTCATTCCATTCTCGTGAAGGTTTTAAAATATTTTCTCCTACTTTATTTTTAGTAATAGGCATAAAAGGATCATCACAAGCAACTTTTCAAATTTCATAATCAAGAGCTTATAAATAAATTCTCATATTAGTTTTTCAATAAAGGATAGTCATTCCCATAAAAGAATAGTGGCCTAGTTGTGGACCATCATTCCCTTAATATGGAATCATTTTAAGTTGCTATTTGATCTTTAACTCTAGATGGTTAAGTCTAAATAAGAGTACCTTACTCTGATACCAAATGAAATACTATCCAGACAACTTAAGAGAGGATGAATTGGGTATTTACATTATTAAGTAAATTTAAATTAATAAAAATTAACCAAGCAATCAAATATGAAATAAACAAATTTAGATGCAATGAAAAATAAGAGATAGAGAAGTAAACACAAGATCTTTGTGTGGTTTGGCTAACTTTTCTTATGTCTATATCTCTAAGTACACTGAGTTTGAGGATTTCACTACTGAAGTCTCTAAGACTTTAAGATCTTACACTTAACTTCTAAAGTGTCAATATACCTTTACAATTTGAGATTATACCCAATCTCCTATCCCAATTGTATTCTAACATTTACAATCACTCAAAGATTAAGATTATAAAAGTATTTTTCTTTCATATAATATGAATGACTATAAATACAAGCTTAAGGTGTGAATAAATTGAAATGAAAAAAGACTTAAGGCTTAATGTAGATTTTATTCTCAGTAGCAAGCTTAATAATCAATGTTGAATCACCTTTTGTTTGAACTTAAATGAGTCAATTTATATTTGGAGCTAAAAACTAGCCGTTATTGACTTTTTTGGAAACAATGAATTAACCATAAGCTGCTATCACTTCACCATTTTAGTTGGTCTAAATGGTCATTGAGCTAAATTTTAAATAAATAGTTCACCATTTGGCATTATTGGTTCGCTGTTAAGATCTAGAATCTTATGAAGTCATTTTAGGTCTATCGTTTATGCTAAATGGTTCAAGCTTAGAGTATAACTTATTGTTGGAGCTTATCGGTTAACCGTTTTTCTCTTATTAATTAACCATTTTCTTTGAGAGACTTGCAAACTAACTTGAGCTTATCCCTTCTTGTTAAATAGTTTAAGGTTAGAAAATATTAGCTCTCTGGACCTTATCGATTAATTGTTTAAAATAATCAGTTAGCCGTTTATTTGCCAATAACCTACAAACAAAATGAGTTATCCGTTTTTGCTAAATGATTTAAGGGTAGAAATCATTTTCTCTCTGGAGCATATCGGTTAATTGTTTAAAATAATTGGTTAGCCCATTATCTCCAAAAACTGAAACTATTTTTTAGAAATAATGACATTATTTTTTCTTGTTAACCCTTTTTTTACAAATAATGATATTATTTTAACTGGTTAACCATTTTTTAGATAAACTATTTACTATTAATTTTGTAAATTAAAAATTTTACAGTTCTTTATAAATTTTTTTTTGATTTGACAAATAATATTTATCTACAAATTATAAACATGTTTACACTTATTTTATAAACAGATTTATTAATAAAAACTCTCAATAAGTTAATCAGAAAGACATATCAAGTTTGTTATCATAAAAAATAAAGTATACATGTTAACAACAAATTGTTGTCGACTTCCCTCCTTTCCTTAGTTGTGATGTGACGATCCTGAAGGTTCAAAGTTGTCGTGGGTTTCTTTTGTGTAAATTTTATTGAACTCGCAAGCGCATGAATCTATTGTAGAATAGATTAATAGTGACGAGTGTCAATCCCACGAGGAGGTGGATTTTAATTATGTGCAGAATCAATTTTCTAAGTGGGCAATTAAATTATGGTAAATTTATCCTAAATTATGAATTAAAATGGCGGAAATATTTAAAAATGAAACTATTATAATAAAGCACTTAGGTATCCGGATCTGCATCAATATGCTCTATGGGCTAAATATTTTATATTAATGTCAATTAAATCATAAGGGGGGATTCCACACCTCATGAACCACGCTCAAATAAATATGATGCTAAGGGCTTATCATGCCAAATAATAATAATAACCTTATATTAGGGTGCCGGTTTAACCAGGGCAGTATCTAGACAAGACTATTATTATTTGTCGACAAAAAGTCAAAACAACCACAAATATTAGAGGGGAAGAGAAAGTAAATTTATCAAATTAAGCCCATGGGACATGTTGAGACTTCACCTTCAACCTAAGCTTAAAAGAAAATTAGCTACTCATATTTTAACTAGGGATAAAAAGGAAATTTTACTAAAATACAAAGAAACTACAAGAAGGAGAAGGAATTTCAGAAATCGAATCTTAAAAATGAATTCAGGGATACCAAATTAGGGGGGGAGAGCTTTCTTTTTACAGATACATTGAGTGAATCGTGACCATCGGATTAAAAATAGTTTGGACACTCAGGATTACGCCATGTCATCAGTCAACAATCAACAGTTAACGTTTGAACAGTAATGGCCGCTATTTGCACAGTTCATTGTTTGAATAGTAAATAATCCCATGTATATGCATGTACCGTACACACGATTTTTGCTCAACCAAGATGCTACCATGTCATCGATCTACAGTACATAAGAAATTTAGCTCAATAAGATAGTGACACATCATCAGTTAATGCCACGTCATCGGTCAACGCCACATAAGCAGTCAATGCCACATAATTCGTCCAATTAAATACTGCCACATCATAGGTAGATGCCATGTCATCGGTCAACGCCACGTCATCGATCCGTATATATGAACAGTGTCATGAACAGTACTGTACGATGAACAGTACCGTATATGTGAACAATGATATTTGTTCTTTTATGCTCCTCTTAAAGTTTTCGACTGTCCTGAGTCCAAATATGACGTTCGTTTTACTGTCTGATTACTCATTCATTGTGAAACGATCGTGATGCCCCTAAAATACATAAAATGCATAATTATAAAAAAACACATATAATTAAACAACAAAATACTTAAATAAATGGAAGTAGCAATGTTAATGAGACTTGAAGTGTAAAATGACGATTTTGTCCTTTATAAATATATACTTTCTAATACTGAACACACTCCTCAACCAGCTTATTGCTAGTCCCTAGCAAATAAAGCGAATATAAAATTCAAAACTTGTTTTTTAAACACAAGTGTTTATTCAATCAGATTAATGAAAGCAATCAAATAAAAGTACAAGCATTATCTCCAGTCTAAAGAAATATCACACCCACATCAACCATGCATATGCATTAGTCCAGCAGACTTTGTTGTAGCAATAGTAATCAGGTCACTTTCAAGAATAGCATATCCAAACCCAAAATCTCACTGGTTGTAGTGACACTTTCACAAAGAAATTACTCCCGATAAAATTTTGTCAGTACAATGAATGGAAAATTGAGAGAAAATAATAAAGAAGTATCATACACTCTCACCAAGATGAAAGAATATGCCCATAGCTTAGAAATAATACGATCTCAAATAAAGTATTAGTCAACCCAATGTATTCCTTTTTTTTATATATATATGCATCACTACATCTTAATTGCCCAAATAACTAACTTTTATTTCAGACTATAGTTCCCTAAAATTAGGAAAGACTTTTATTAGGACGTAACGTAGGCTAAGAACATGGCTAACAAAGAAAGGGAAATAGGGAAACAAAATATATATGTTTGAGAAAAAGTTCAAGAACTTTTGAAAATTACAAGATACATTTTGCTTATTTATTGCTATTGTATATTTTTTTCTTTTTTTCTTCTTTTTTTGAATTTTTTTTATATAGCACAATTTCGCTGAACAAAATAATTATTTATCCTTTTTATCAAACATGAATAGGTTGATGGAACTTGTATGATATCAGGTAATACTCCAAATTAGAGTGGGTGAGGACGATAAGTTAATGAAGAAAATATTTTTTTTTTAACTAAAAGACTCAAAATGGCTAACTATAGATATTACATAATAGGGATAGATAGAAAGGCTCAAACGGGTCAAAAATGGCCTTCCATTGTCTTTTAGGGTTTTAAATAATCTTTCACATCTACTAATTAGGTGGGCATTTAGATGCAGTAACACACATATTTTTTTTTTACTTTTTTTTTAAAGGATTGACTTAAAGAAAATCTAGAGATCATGTATAAAATAATAAACTGCTAAGCTACATAAAAAATGGACAAAAAAGGTTACTCTCCAAGAACAATGATTAACAACAATTACCATACAAATCGAAAGTAGAAGCTTGGTAGCAAATAAATTGGACAAAAAGTGGTGAGCTTTCGGAGGAAAATTGGCTGGATTTCGAAGTGTCCTCAAGCACTTCATGAACACAAAGGTTGATGAAAACTGGGAAAACAATGGCGTCCTTTTGGTTGCTTGCTCGAGGTAGTGATGTCCTTCGACAATTTGTTTCCCCTTTAATTTCCACCATTAAACGATGTTGTTTTATTTGTTGTTTAGGTAAAATAATAATTTTATCCTTGCGATATCAATAAAATTTTAACAGAATTAAAACGGCAACGGACGGGTGCAAGAAAATGCACATTCAAGTAGTTCAGTCAAAAAAATTAAAATATGTATATTAAAAAAACACAAAAAATAGGTAATTAGCGGATAATTATCCTAGAAATTATAGTAAAAACTATTTTTTAAGCGTAATTCTATTTTCTTGGTGAACAATTGTTACGCATTATAAATAATAGTGGAAATCGAATAAATTTAAATTTTTATAATATTTTTAATGACAAAATAATTAAAAGTTAATGACTGGTAATTCTCCATCTCTAAATTAAAGCATCTGTCATTTTTTTCACGAGACGTTACCAATATGAACGCAATTTCGTCATGCTTGCTCACATTTTTCTTAATTCATATGTGCAGGATGAGATTTCTATTTGCACGTGAAGGCAATTAATAAGAAGAATTCTACCTCTCTTTTTCTTAACGGCAAATGATAAATAAAGAAATTAAAGAGCATATTTATGCTAGTGTTGGTTGTTTGACTTCTGTAATACCAGATCCAGTATTTTATAATCCATTCACAAATATGAATTAATGGCTGGAAGAGAATATATAAAAAGTTAGCAGATGTGTCTTTCACTCTTGTTTCAAATCATCAAATAAATTGCGCCAGCGAATGTCGGCCAATTTATCTCTGCTCATCACTAGTATTTTCTCATACAATTTTCATGGTGAAGGCAATTAAAGAAACTACTAGATTTGTCATATGTGAAAAGACATTGATATTTTCCCCGAAATTCTATCTATAGAAATTACCATTTTTCATTAAATCAAATTAAAATTTATCAACAAAAGTGTAAATCAATTAGTATGGTTCGAAACTTGAGAGTCTAGGTTCTTGGTTCAAGGCTTGAGAGTACAACTGCGTTAAATATTTATTGAGAGAGTTTTGTCATGCATCCTAGTTGTTTTATCCAACTCGAAAATGAATTAGTAAAGGTCCAATGTGATTTTCAAATACAAGATGGTTTAATACAAAAAAGAAAAAGAAAAAGGTCCAATATGATCTTTAGATAGTAGATGGTTTAATAAAAAAAAAAAAACTAAAATTGGGAGATGCTCTATCGTGTGTCAACTTTCTTTGAGTGATGCCCAGTGAAAGAACAAAATTCAATGAATTGAATGTATACAGTTTAATAGAATTTCAAACCAAAGATCATTTTTCAATGTAAAAACACTCATGAAGCTTCCTTCTTTACAATAAACTCTAGTATATAATTGTTACTTGTTTGACTGTTTTATTATTGGACCAAATATTTTATTACCCGTTTGTTTGACTACTTTACTAATTGATCAAATATTTTATAATCCGTCCCCTCATACATATATACTAATAGAGAGGATAACCTAATTGCCAATGTGGTTGAATTAGCAATATTGATACAATGAGCACCATCTCATATTTGCTCTTCTCTTTCTTGTTGATCCACGGACTAATATTTTCGCATACAATTTACATGGTGAAGGCAAATGAAATTGTTTCGGCTGATCACTCTCCTTTGGATCCAATATTTTCTCATGTTCAGGTTCATCGTAAGTTACCAAAGATGGTAACCCTAAGGGAGGTTCCACGACGACCGCCAAGCCCGGTTCGCAACGTTTCTCCACAGCATAATCCTCCTCCGCGCCAGTAGTGGCTGCCGCCGACAGTTTTTTTTTTTTTTTAACAGAGAATTACCCTCCCCACTATACCATATCTGTTTTGTCGAAGTCATAAGGCCTTCTACGGGTTCAAGTCTATCTTGTTTTGTTTTCTTCCATACTTACAAAATTGTAAAATTTTATCTATTGAAATATTGAATAATCAGTTTCTCTCCAAGTCTCTTCACTCTTTTATTTTCTCAACCATTGGTTAACTAAAACTCCATCCATATCGAAATTTTCGTTGATCTTCAAAAATAAAATGTATTTATAAAAGATGAAATTATGACTAAAATTTATGGTTATGGCTTGATATTTGACTTTTCATGCAGTGGTAACATATAGTCAATATAAAACAATTTTTTTACATGGCTCTTATGAATTCTCAAAGTAGTTGTATAAAATTAGAAGAAATGCTTGTGTAAGCATTACTCACAGCCAGGGTCAGTCGTGTTTTCTTGTATGGTTAAGTAATGGAATTTGTAATGGGACTCTTTAATTTTTAATATTATAATTAATTGATCTCAAGGTGAGACCCACTGCTGGTTCCTCTTGACAACCCACAACTTCACCACATTATACGGCCCCACTAGCGCCCATACAAGTACTTATGGGGTCCTTCGGAGGGGACAGTGTCTCTCACAACTATATTCATATATAGAATGGTGCTTTCACACCATAACTATGCATGTCATGACTCAACCACTAAGAAAAACGACGTATATTATCATTTATTTGGTTGAACTATTGGCGGTAAGTAAAATTAATTAAAAGTCATAGTAATTGGTTTGGCAAATTCTGTCGTTAATTGCTTCAGAAACTTCTTTGAATATTTCAAAAAGACTTCAAACATATTTTTGAGATACTAAATGACAGAAATTGACAAAACTTTACCAATTCGGGTTTCAAATTCAAATCGGTGATACAAATTAATCCCTGATCAGAACAAAAATATTTAGGGATAAAATTGTAAAAGAAATAAAAATTTGAAAGTTAATAATTTTTTTGCTCACAGAGAATATAGGGGTTTCAATTTGTTTCTCTCTCTCTCGCTCTCTCTCATATTCATTAAAAAAGAAAAAAAGAGAGTAAATGATTTTTATACTTGCCGAATTTTGTATCCCAAATTTCATTTCAGATGATATTTCGTGTGATGCCTCGTGGATTAAGTGGTCGATAATGAATATCCAATGAAATAATTATATTATTTCACCCATCCAATTGATGAAATACCACAATATTTATAATAACTTTTTAAGATAAAAATTTAAAATGTGTAGTACTATTTTTATAAAGAAGATAGAAATGAGAAATTCTAATCTATAATCTAAACTCTTGTTAGGCCAAGATTCAAATTCTGTGATGGGCCGAAGAAATATATTTGAAAATTATTCAATCAAACTCTTATGAAAGCAGTGAACTTTGATTACTTTTCTATTTAGATTCATGTAAAATCTTAATTCTCTTGAATATTATATTCGTTTTTTGCTTAAATTATTGGTTGATACTTCATGAAGTTATTATAATTTGCATTATTCATTTGAATTTTTTGTTATTCTGAATTGAATATTTATGCTGAAATATTCATCTATCATTTTAAAAATGAATTTCAGGGGAAATTTTATTGAAGATAAAAGAAAAGAAAGAGATTACATGATAGGGGATGTATCTAATATGCCTTGTCCAGTGATAAAGCATAATGGTTGGTGCCGCCGCTCTACAAAAGATAAACAAACAAGATCGAAGATAATGCAACATAATTGAAACAGATAAATTTACATTTCCTGCGACCTTCGTCGTTAGTTGAATTATTCATCTATAATTTTCTAGGACTTGTACGGATTTCGCTAATGACATAGTTTGAATAGGCATACGATATTGTTATTGTTTGTTTAGACTTTATATAGATTGAACGGACATGTGTAATGCCTGTCCTGCTGTCCAAGCAGTGTTCGGACAAGCTATTAATTTTTTACATGGCTATAGAATCTTACATGAACTTACGTTATTATTATTATTTTTTCAATTGATTTTTACAAGGCTATAGTAATTAATTTTTTTTAACTTTTTAAATTTTTATAATTTTCAATTGATATTAGTTTGTTATAGTAAACTAATAATATTAAAATTCTTGATATGTTAAAGTCAGATCCAAATTGGTGCTTGAATTTAATATTTCAAGCACCAAATTCGGTGTTAGCTAGTGGAGAAAAATTACTAAATTTTGGTCATAATTGCTAGCTGTAATGCTTGAATTTTTTTTTTTATGTAATTGCTGACTTTTTGGCCATTATATTTCCTATAAATGGGAGTGCTAAGGGAGAGCTATAGCATCCAATCAAGAAGCAATTCCAATTTTGAGAAGAGAGTTGAGAATTGTGAGAGATATTTAGAGAGCTTAAAATTATGAAACTCTTGTGAGTTTAATAATTTGAGAGATTAAGTATATTGGGGTTTTAGGTAGTGAGATAAAATATTATAATCCTTGGAATCTTCATTTTATCTATCTATTTTTGCTTGTGAATGTAAGCTAAAAACCAAATAACTTAAATTCTTGTGCCCTCCTTGTGTGCTTGTTCTTTAATTTTTTCTAATTTCATTTTAATTATAATCCTACTTCACCAACCAATTCACTAACAATGGTATCAATACTATTAGTTGTGTTTTATAGAGTCGAGATATTATTGTAGATTTTCTAATGCTATGGGTGTCAATGTGTAAGTGTACAAAATAAGTAATATAATGATAAGTATTCAAGATCATCTCCACATTGAGTGATATTATAGAATTTGCTATAGCAATCCTAATAGTATAGTTTGTTGTAAATAAAATAAGACAATGTATGAATCTAATTAACTAATTAAATGAAAATTCAATAAGTAAAATGCAATAAAGTAAATTGTCACATCAAACACAAGATTAAAACCAATGGGAATGGAGTGATTGAGTGGATAAACTCACTTAATGACTAACTATTTTATCATTACAGCACTTGTTAGTGCAGCATTAGCTACAACCCTTAGCAAAATCTTTATGTATTCACAGTTGTCGATAGTTGGATATCTTACATATAATGTAACCTAACGGTGAGCAATTATTATGTTAACATAAGATATAGCATTAAACAATCTATATTCTATTTACCTTACAAGGTGAATCCCTATGTCTAGTTCATCACAAATTTTAAATCAAGTATGACCCTTTTCGAATCAAGTAAACCCAGCTCAAGAAATCTAATCTAAAGCTAAGTATTGTTATGATAAGTTCCAGCAAGATAGTCCTTTTTTAGGCTCTTTCTTATCTAATATTACTAAATAGGTGGTTGGTGCAAATAGTGAATTAAAATAAATATTATCAAAACAACATGCTATAGCAAACATGTAGCAACATATAATATCAGTCAATTAACCATCAAGTTTGGTTATCACTCAACTACAATCAAATTTAGTTCATGACTTATGAAATTAAAAAAAAAATGAAAGAGTGTTAGTCATCAAATACATCCCCATGATCAAATAGAAAAGTAGAAAAGAATAAGGACGATTGATTTTCAATAGATCTCTATGATTACTCCTCTGTTACAGCCCTAAATCTCTCTCTTGAATTATATTTTTCTTGTGTTTTCTTATTGTTTCTTGTGGTCTTTTTCTTTGGTTGATGACTCTCCCTTTTCTTTGTGCGTGTGCTTCTTTTATAGTTTAGAATTAGGGTGATTGGAAGCCTAGGGCATACATCTTCTAATTTAAGAAACTTTACATAGTAATCTTTTAAGTGTTGTGCAAAATTTTCTTCGTCATTACTCTAGAATTGCTATAGTAATAGTGTTACAACAGCTTAACTAATTTTTTGGTTGTTTTAATTCTATGTGCCTGCATTCTTTCCTTATTCTTGTAAGCTTATTGCAGCAACATTTCTTCTTTAAATTTGAGCTTCTGATCACCTACAATCATTCATATGATCTAGCACACAAATGATTCTGAATCAAGCAAAATTTATTAGAAATAAACTAAAATTTATGTTTATGCAAAATATAATTAAAATACAATAGAAAACATATTATTTACTCTCTAAGTAATTTTAATTTAAGTATAAAAAGAACCATGAGTACTTTATGAAATGATAACTCTCATTTTATAGAGTTCTTATATACTGTTTATGCGTATGGTATTGTTCGAGTATACAATATTATTCACATATATGGTATTATTCTCGTATATAGCATTGTTTACATATATGGTAATTGTTCATGTGAAATAGTAAGAGCTTATTATAATGAAAGCAGTTTGTGGTGAAAAGCAATGACAACAACATACAAAAGTAAGAAGTTCAGGAAATAATTTTCTCATTGTGAAAAATGAAAATGAAAGTTATATTGAGGAAAAGTAATTGCTAAACAATAATTGGAGAAAGGCCTATAGAGATAATTGATGATTGCAAATGGAACGAGATGGATAGCAATGTAATTCCTAATCTACATCTGGCACTTACAGATGGGATGTTATCCAGTATGGCAGAGAAAAAAAGAGCAAAAGAAATATGAGTTACTCTCACGAGATTGTACGAAGAAGACACTATAATTTCCAAATGGCAAAATCTATATTAGTGTCTGACCATATCAATATCTTGAAGACTCATTTTCGTAACTCACAGTGTTGGGTCATAAATAAAAAAAATGAATATGCAGAGCTTCTACTTCAAAGTCTATGAGATTTTGTATGATGAACTCATCATCAATTTGACGATGATATTTTGATCATAAATAAAAGAAAATCTTTTATAAATTCACCCTTAAAATACCAAAAACAACCGTACTCATTAATATTTCTTGTATTTTCTATTCTTTATTTTTGTTTTTCTCAAATTTAGTAATTTTAACACTTGAAAAAAAAATAGATTTATAACTTTACACGTAGGGATCTTATGCATAAGTATAATATTCGATAATTTTTATTATTTGTTGTCGGCCAATCAATTTATAATATATTCTCGTTACATACAAATGTGAGTGAATCATTTTTAGTTAAAAATTTATAACCGTTAAAGTATATTTGAATTTTATTTAATTTTGTAATAGTAATTTTAAAGAGAAAATATTATTAAAAATGTTACAAAAGTTTATTAAGAATGTTACAAAAATGTTAAAATCTCTGAAGATAAATTATTAGCCATCCACTCTAAGATTATCTTATTATTAAAAATGTTACAAAAGTTTAAATTTTGTTCAATTTTGCACTCAATATATGTAATCACGCTTAGAAGATGATAAAATAAAAGTAAATATAAATTATAGTGGTATTATTTTTTAAGGGTAATTCTAATTTTTTTTTTCAGTGAACAATTGCTATGATTATAAAAAAATATCAATAACAGTGGAAAATCGAATAAATTTAATTTTTATAATGTTTTTAATGGCAAAATAATTTAAAAGTGGAGGATAGATAATTCTCCATCTCTAAATTAAAGCATCTGTCATTTTTTCACAAGACCCTACCAATATGAACGCAATTTCGTTATGTTTGCTCACGTTTTCTTAATGCATATATGCAGGATGCATATATGCTAGTGTTGGTTGTTTGACTACTATACTACCATGTCAGATATTTTATAATCCATTCACAAATATGAACTAATGGCTAGAAGAGAATATATAAAAAGTTGGCAGATGTATCTTTCACTCTTGTTTCACATCATCAAATAAATTGCCCCAGTAAATGCCGGCCAGTTTATCTCTGCTCATCACTAATATTTTCTCATACAATTTTCATGATGAAGGCAATTAAAGAAACTAGCTACTAGATTTACCAGATATTGATATTTTCCCTGAAATTCTATTTATAGAAATTGGGAGATGGTGTATCCTGTGTCAACTTTCTTTAACCGATGCTTAGTGACAGAACAAAGTTCAATGTATGCATGCAGTTTAACAGAATTTCAAACCAAATATCATTTTTGAATGTGAAAAGCCTCATGAAGCTTCCTTCATCGCCATAAACTCTAATATATAATTGTTGCTTGTTTGACTGTTTTAATATTGGACCAAATATTTTATAACCCGTTTGTTTGACTACTTTACTAGTTGATAAAATATCTTATAATCCGTTCACACATACATATACACTAATAGAGAGCATAGCCTAATTGCCATTATGGTTTAATTAGCAATATTGCTACAATGAGTACCATTTCATATTCGCTCTTCTCTTTCTTGTTGATCCACGGACTAATATTTTCTCATGCCGTTCACATGGTGAAGGGAAATGAAATTGTTTCAGCCGACTCGTCTTTGGATAAGATATCTTCTCATGTTCTAGTTCATCGCAAGTTAGCAATGATGGTAACCCTAAGGAAGGTTCCACAACGACCGCCAAGCCCGGTTCCCAACTGGCCTCCACGGCAAAATCCACCTCCGATCTGGTAGTAGCTGCCGCCGGCAACATTTCCAGTAGAATTACCCTCCCCACTATGAAAAAAAACTTCAATTTGTGTTTTGTTGAAGCTCGAAGGCCTTGTATGGGTTCAAGTCTATTTTGTCTTGTTTTCTTCTATAATTATAGAAATGCAAAATTTTATCTATTGAAAAATTGAATAATTAATTTGTCTGCGATTCTCTTCACTCTTTTATTTTCCTAACCATTGGTTTATTAAAACTCCATACCAAAAATTTCATTGATCTCCAAAAATAAAATATATTTATTAAAGATGATCCAGATGGTAAAAATTTAGGGTCAAGGGCCCTTTGGTGTATCAAAGAATTTTAGTGATGAAATTTATTCATTACTAAAACTAATTTTTAGAAATGAATTTATTTTCATTGACAAATCATGATCCTTTGGCATATCAAAGAGTTTTAGTGACGAAATGTATTAAGTACTAAAACTATTTTTAGTGACGAAACCAATTTCATCACTAAAACGTGCTCTTTTGGCATATCCAAGAGTTTTAACAAAAAAATTTATTCGTCGCTCAAACATACGATTTTGTATATCAAACAGCTTTAACAACAAAATTTATTCATCGTTAAAATTATTTTTAGTGACGAAACTGATTTTGTTGTTAAAACATGCTCCTTTAGTGTATTAAAGTGTTTTGGAAACAAAAACTATTTGTTGCAATATATCAAATTTTGGTTGCTAATGGTTTGGGTGCCAACATTTTTTTTTTTTTTGCCGCTTACCTTTTTTGCGATGACCAAAATTTTTGATCGTAATATATCCTTTTTATGATGAATCTTTCATTGCTAAAAGTGATAATTATAAATTATTTTTTATCATAAATTTAAAGATAATTTTTTTTTACTAAAAAGTACTGATGACGATGGAAATGGTTTTGTCACTAAAAATTTCGTCACTATTTCATCATTGTCACAAAAAATTTCATCGTTGTTTTCGTCACTACGACCAATATTCCGATAGTATATATCCGACTTTTTGTAACAGTAGTAATGTTTAATCAATAATACAATTTTTCTGCATGGCTCTTATGCATTCGCAAAGTATTTACTATAAAATGTGAAGAAATGCTTGTGTACGAACAAAATTGACCCACAGGTTGGGTCAGTGGAGTTTCCTCATATGGTAGTTTATTTTTTAATATTGTAATTTGAGACCCACTGCCAGTTATTATTGAGAATCCGCAACTTTACCACGTTATACAGCCCCACTATCCCCTACAGAAGTGTTTAGCAGGTCCTTCGTGTGTGAAAGTATCTCTCACAACTATTTTCATACATAGAATTGTGGCTTCAAACAATTACTAATTTTCATAATCATGCATGCCATGACTATTGGTTATTTGTTTTGTGAAATAAGTGATGTGATAAGTTGGTTGAAATATTCGTAGCAACTATTCTGGATGTCATGAATTGTGAAAGTATCTCTCACAACTATTCTCACACCATAATCATGCATGTCATGACTAAGAAAAACGACATATATTATTGATTATTTGTTTGAACTATTCATAGCAAGTAAAATTAATTAAATTTTGGCTACAGTAAAATTACTAATTTTCCACCCTAAGAATGATAAAATTCTAAAAGTATTAGAAAACTTTCAAATTATCACATTTTGTCTGAAATTTTAAAAATATGAGTTTTAGTCCTTGTCATTAGCAGAGCTAGAAAATATTAGAAAAAATATGAAAAAAAAATTTCTCTTATAATGCAATTTAACAACACGATGCATGGAATCTTTTAGGAAGGAATAAATAGGAAAAATAATGTTAGATTTGCTCGTCTATTATATCATTTCAAAGCTCTCAATGAGAGAAATAAAAGTCATAGTAATTGGTTTGATAAATTCTGTCGTTAATTGCTTCAGAAATTTCTTTGAATATTTCAAATTAAAGACTTCAAACATATTTTTAAGGTACTAAATGACAAATTTTGGTTTTGAAATTCAAATCATATACTATCCCTGAGGTGATACTAGTTCACCCTTGGTCAGAACAAAAAAATTTAGGGACAAAATAATAAAAGAAATAAAAATTTGACAGCTAATAGGTTTTTCCTTGTGGGAGAATATACGGGTTTTGGTTTTTTTTCTCTCTCGCATATTCATTAAAAAAGAAAGAGAATAAATGATTTTTTAACCTGCCAAATTTTGTATCCTAAATTTTATTTAAGATGATATAGCATGTAATGTGTCATTTATTAAGTGGTTGGTAATCAATATCGAAATGAATTAATTACATTATTTGTGATGTGTCCTTCATCAAGTGGTTCATAATCAATATCCTAATGAATTAATTACATTAACTCTCTCATTCAATTGATGAAATACAAAAAACTTTGGAATAAATTTTTTGGGATAAAAATTTGCAACATTCTTTTAAAAAGATAGAGATGGAAAATCCTAATCTATATTTTAGCCTCTTGTCTGGCCAAGATTCAAATTGAGTGATCGCCAAAAGAAATCTACTTGGAAATTATTAAGTCAAACCCTTGTGACAATTGTGACTTTTGATTATTTTCTCTATTTAAATTCATATACAATCTTAATTTTCTTGAATATTACATTCATTTTTTTCTTAAATTATTAGTTCATACTACATGAAGTTATTTTAACTTGCATTCTTCGTTTGAATTTTGTTATTTTGAATTGAATATTTATGCTGAAATATTCATCCCTCATTTTAAAAATGAACTTGGGGGGAAATTTTATTGAAAATATAAAAGAAAGAATTACATGAGAGGGGACATATGTAATGGGCCTTACCCTTTTAAAAGACATACGGTGATAAAGTATAATGGTTGGTGCCACAAACAAGATCGAAGATACTGCAAAATAATTGAAACGAATAAATTTACAAAATGCTTTCAAACCTGCGACCTTTGTCGTTAGTTGAAATGTTGAATTATTCATCTATAATTGTCTAGGAGTTGTTTGGAATCCGCCAATGACCTAGACTGAATAGACACGTGTAACACTTGTCCAAGCTGTGCTCGGACATGATATTAATTTTTCGCTGGGCTATGGTATCTTACATGAACTTACGTTATTGGCTTTTTTTTTCATTGATTTTTACAACGCTCTAATATTTTACATGACTTTAAAATAAAATTCTAGCATTGAAGGAGTTCATGTTATCGTCTGTTTAGACTTCAGGTTTAATGGACGTGTAATACCTGTCCTAGCTGTGTTCGGAAAAAGCTATTAATTTTTTAATTACAAGGCTATAGTATGTACGTGGGGTCCTCCGTATGTGAAAGTAAATCTCACAACTATTTTCATATATAGAATCATGCATGTCGTGATCACTCAACTACTAAGAAATACGACATATATTATTGGTTATTTCGTTGAACTATTCTTAGTAAGTGTTTCGTTGAACTATTCTTAGTAAGTGTAATTAGATAAGATGTTGGCCACAGGAAAATTGCTAATTTTCCACCCTATGTATGATAAAATTCTAAAAGTAATTGAAACGTTTAAAATTTATCACTTTTTTTTTCTCTTGAAGTTTTCAAAAATACGATTTTTACATCTTATTGTTAATGGAGTTGGAATATGTTACTGAATATTTAGAAAAAAAGATAATTTTATCCTTCTAATGTTACTTAACATTATGATGCATGATCTTTTTTTCAGCAAGGACCTGACAGAAAAAATAACGTCGGATTTGGAGATCTACTATATCATTTCTTTGCTTTTAACTAGAGGAATAAAAGTTATAGTAATTAGTTTTGTAAATATTGACATTAGGTCATCTAGTTTTGAACAAGTCTATAGGTAATTAAGATACCGGCCACCATTCATATTAAAATATATATGGGTGAGGTAATCTTATATAAAAGGCCATGCATTTTCCTTGTACACTGCGGTGGTAGAAACAAAAGCTAATATGGGTTGCAATTCATATTTGCTCACTTTCATCTTGATCAGTAGCCTGCTACTTTCACATTCAGCTTGCATGGCCGTGGCTACTGAAGCTGGTTCTCCGTCTTACAGGTTGAAAGTAGTGTCCAAGAGAACCTTTGGAACTTTGCCGCCGTCTCCTAAGACAAACCCTCCAAGTCGCTGGAGACCAATTCCTCCTCCGCCAGGGTTATAGCCGCTGTTATCATCAATTGCTCCTCCATAATCAGTGCTATCTCTCACTTTGATATCGTCTTGTCTTATTAATTTTGTATCCTTTCAATACTTTGTAACAAGTTTTCAGATTGACACCTTTGCCTCCTACAGCTTCCAGGTTTTACCACTTATGCCATTCAGTTTTCAAAATGCCAAGTTGCGTCCTTGACGTCCATTTTTGTTGTGAACATGTTTGTTCTATGGTTGAATGAGTTTTCGCTGAAAAGTTTTGATATGGAAAAGGAGTCATAGTATTATGAAAATTGTTCAGTACAAGTAGTAAAATCTAGAAACTGTAACGGGGAAAGATGTCATTCTCCATTTTATTCTGATGTACTCAGTCTTGATCTTCTTGAATAATTGGGGAGCTATATAAGTTTGTTCTGCTTTCTCTGTTCGATCGCTTGTTGATGCAAAGACTACATGAGTTTGTTGCTTACCTCCAAACAATTGGAAGATAAATCTTCCCCAACATATATGCAAGTGACTTGAACTCTCTTACTCAGATCTATGGGAAGAAGTTTGGTTACCTTTAGTATGATTGGAAATTCCCGTGTTCACAAACTTATATACCCATTTATGATTGCTATTATTGTTATTATTTTATCTTTTTGCTTCTCTATTTTTAGGTATTAGATTAACTAAAAATTTAAGTTCCTTCCTATCTGTATAATTATTTTTCAAATCCAATTCTCTTATATCACCACGAGAGATTTTACCAATTGCATTGATTCATATTCACATTTAAATTAAAAAATTAATCTTTGAAATTGTAAAGTAGTGACATGGAAGAAATAATAATAGGAAAATCACACGAAGATGTCATTTTGACATGCTCATAGACTAGAAATCAATATCATTATTTGATGTAATTATTGCAAGAATCAAGAAGCATATATCATTACGTGTAGCAAGAATCAAGGTCATCATATAATAATGCATGAAAACAAGTAAAATCATTTTGTGCACTTGAATTCCAAAGAAAAGTTTATCATTTATAATGGTTGACTATTTAACTTTTATGTTATTGCATTTTTCTTGTATAAATAGGCATTTGATGGGCCATTGATAAGGACAATAATAGTGGAAATACAAATCTGAAAATTGTTATAATTTTCTGAGTAACAAGTAAAAAACCATGAAGAGCATTCTTTTATTTCACACACACACACACACATACACACACACACCCCCACACATATATATGTGATCATGTTCCTGCACTGTTGCTTCAGTAGTTGCCGCCAACAACACCAGTAGCATACCATTGCCCCCGCGTACGTTGATTTTTCAATATGCTAGTTTTCTGTTAATGCAATAGGCCATTTTTTAATGCTGCGTCCAAGTGTATTTGTTGCTTTTCCTACTAAGTAAAAATTTTTGTGCGTATATATAATAATAATAAAAATGATAAGAATGAGAATGAGATAGAATGAGAATAATGAATAAGAATCAGAAATAAGTTATTTATTTAAACTGTAGAAATTGAAATAAGAATGATTCAGATTGCATTAATTTGTTTACTTTTTTTTAGAATCGGAATCGAAATAAGTTAGTGATAAATTACTAAAAAATACTTAATAAATTATTGTAATAATTAATATTGTATATTTTATTTATAGTGATTATTTATTAAAATACTATAATTATTAAAATAATAATAATAATTAATTATTAATAATAATATACTAACTATTGTGAGTATTTATTCAAAAACTATAATTATCAACATATTTTTGTAGATAATGTATTAATATATTAATTAATAATAATATATGAATTAATTGTAATAATTATATTAATGATTATTATGATAGTATATTAATTAATTAAATGTTTATAATAACAAAATATATTAATTATTGTGATTATTTATTCAGAAACTATAGTTACTAATATATTTTTGTTAGTAATATATTAATACATTAATTAATAATTATTAAATTATATTAATTAATTAATAATAATGTATGAATTAATTATAAAAGTTATATTAATTAATTAATTATAATAATAACATATTAATTATTGTGATTATTTATTTAGAAACCATAATTATTAATATATTTTTTAATAATGTATTAATATATAATTAATAATTACTATATTATATTAATTAATAAATAATAATATGTGAATTAATTATAATAATAAAAATATTAATTATTGTGATTATTTATTCAAAAACAATAATTATTGATATATTTTTGTTAATAATATATTAATATTTTAATTAATAGTAATAATTATATTTATTAATAATAATATTTGAATTAATTAATAATAATAATATATTAATTATTTTGATTATTTATTCAAAAATCATAAATATATTCTTGTTAATAATGTATTAATATATTAATAATAGTAATAATTATATTAATTATTATTATTTTATAATAATATATTAATTAATTAATTATAAAAAAAATATATTAATTTAAAGGAGAATATTTTTGAAATATTAAAAGATCATTAGGGACAAAATAGAAAGTTCAAGAATGGGAGATTGATTCCCACCTCCTCTTATAGGAATCAATCTCCCATTCTCTATTTTCAACTAGTGGTGGGCCTTACCATTTTGATTTCAATTTTTATTCTATTTTTATGAAGTTAACACTATTAATCATTATGATTCTGGATTCTGATTTCTCAATCTGAAAAGTAAATGCACCATATAAGTATTTCAAAAGAATGTGGGTCTTATTCTCTCTCTCTCTCTCTCTTGGCTTTACTATGAAAATAAGAAAGATGAGGGTTAACATAGAATTATCATGACTCATTAAGTCACTCCAAAGTGGGTGTTTTTCTTTCTTTTTGATTTTAGACTAAAAAATTTTATTAAGATGGATACCGGAGAATTGATTCAAAGCTGTAAAGCTATACGATTAAGTAAAGAGGAGGAAGGGAAGGTATCTTTTAAGCGTAGAGTGAAAGAAAAGGGTGCAAAGAATATGGCTGAATATTTGATGGGGAAGTCCATGTTGAAAGTTTGAGAATAGCAATGAAGGTAGCATGGAGAACAACTGGAGAAGTCAAGATTGAAAGTCTACGGGATAACATCTTCATGCTCAAGTATAAAAATGAAACAGATAAAAAGAGGATGCTTGTTAGTGGTCCATGACACTCTAATAGAGCTCTTATTGTTCTCACTGAGCCATCGGTTTAGGAGATGCCAATAAACAAGATTTTAGGCATGTATCATTCTAGGTATAGGTCTATGAGGGACCCATAGTCTGTATGAATAAAGAGACAGTAATAGCTCTAGGAGAATCAATTGGTAGAGTCTAAGAAGTTGAAACTAACTCGTCAGGAGAATGTATGATGAAATTTGTCAAATTGAGGATTATACTACGAAGCCATTGAAAAAGATTGTTATGTTGACTCAAGAAGATGTAAATAATGGAGAAACGAATGATGTCGAGGAAGACATAGAAGACATTACCATTCTGGTGGTATATGAGAAATTGTCGAAATTTTCTTTCTTTTTTTTTTTTTTTGGCTATAGATGCATTGGGCACAAGTATAGAGAATGCCTCCATTACAAGTCTAAATCAAAATATGAATAGGCCTATGGGTCATAGGCTAAAGCGATCGTAGAAGCGGAGGCAAATGGAACTCAAGAGCATGCAACATATAGACTAGTGTCCCAATACTAGCAGAGCCATGCTAAAGAGTTGAATGTCATAGAATAAGAGGTTTTAAGTCCCTATATCACTCCTGTATCCCATACTACGAGAGTAAACTTAGTGAAAGTGACACAATATCGACTAATTTTGCCCTGCCTTAAGCTCATCAGAAGAATGGTTCCAATTTCCAACCAGTGTATGTAAAGTGTCGCTTAAACCCCTCTTTAACATTAAGTTCTTGAGTAGAGATAAGCTTTCCAAACTCAATAGGATCGACCTACCTGAATTCTAAAAAATCTAGATCTATGAAATCCTCAATATTTACAATTACGGTCTGTGGCATGAAGCTTATTTGCATAAACAAAAAAATTTAGAAAACCCGGGCATCAAGGATGGGTCAACCCATGTCTAACAGAATATTAGAGAGCTAGGCAATTGCTACACAAATTAAGTGGAGCTAGTTGATAGCAATACAGTGTCTCGGGGTGTGAATGAAAAAGTAGAAAGTAAAATAAGAAAAGAAAGAGAAAAAGAAACTGAATCTTAAGGCAGAAAAGAGGAGAAGTCAAATTAATTGTAAAGGAAAAGAGAGAAAAAACTTGTCAAGAAGAAAAGAATCACTTGCTAGGGACAAAGACCAAAATGTAGAGCCTATCATGATATGTCAGATAAAGAATGAATGAGAGGTTCCTTGCAAAAACATAATAGGTAATTAAAGTTCCATCGGATCCAGAAGCATAATGGAGGGAAAAGAAAATGAGTAGGAAAATAGTAATGTTAAGGAGATTGGTTAAGCGGGCTCTATGGTCCTACACAATAATGAGCAAGTAGTTAGTCTAAACAGCTTGGATTAAGAAAGAGTCATAAGTGAGCCTTGCATGATTAATCCAAATCTTAAATAGAAAAAATAGCAGGTACATGCCAGAAACCCAAGTTCTAAAAAAGAAACCACTAAAAGCCATTTGGGTTAGAAAGAGCTACCAGTGAAGTAATTGTTGGGATAAAACTTTTGGTGAAATACTAACATTTATAACTCAGGAATATCATACTATATCATTAACAATCACCAACAAAATTATACGGAAACATACCTGATTCTATAATACTAAATTAATCTCTAAGATTGTGTGGTTGACCTTCCAAATCTACACGTTCTCCTAGAGAGTCCTTTAATTCGCTCTGCTCCTTTCTCTGATAATGAGATATCAGAAAGTGAAAAGAATGATATGTGTAACCTGTGGACTATAACCACTTATATAGATAACTTTTTCCTGTTGTCACTGGGTATTCCTAATTCTGCCTATTATAGAATTAGAATACTATTAGATTTCTATACATTAAAGGCCCATACCCTATTAGATACATTAAAGCCCATAATATTGAAAACCTTAATTGATCACTTTAATTGGGCTTAACCTTATATGAAAATTTACAACACATAATTATTCATATATAAGTCCAACGTTGGATTAAGGATTCAATATTATTAGATTAAAAAATTCAACAATCTCCCACTTGGGCTATATGTATAAACTTATAATTATGTTTTGTAAAAATAACTGTATGAGCTTAATCTTTACTGTCATTACCAAAATGTATCTATAACCAAATCGGTCCACCGATCATATTAATATAGGATCAAAACGACCTTTATTACATTTATCATAACTCAACCCATCAATGGTCACTATACCAATACAAGTGAATGACATGGATTATGATATGGATGTATAACATGGAAATCTCATGTAATGTGCTCTTAATATGCCTATTTCCAATTGATCCACCTTAAATCTTAGTGAGATTAAACTATACTAAAAAATTAGAGTGTAAATAAACTAAAACTTTATTTCTACAGAAAATAATTTGAAATATCTAGAAATTGAAATAACTGAAAATGTCTATATTATTAAAGCATTTAAAAATTCACAAACTCCCACTAAAACTGAATATTCTTAAATGACATGACACCCATATGAGTAGTGTACTCATGAAATATCTTAGGTGATAATGCCTTAGTAAGCGGATCTGCAATCATAGTGTTTGTGCCAATATGCTCAATAGACAATTGTCCATTCTGAACTTTTTCTTTAATAACTAAGAACTTGATGTCTATATACTTCGACTTTGTCAAGCTCCTATTGTTATTAGAATATAATACTACTAATTTATTGTCACAAAATAACTTTAGTGGTTTGTCAACACCATCTATTATACACAGCCCTGTGACAAAATTTCGTAGCCATATTCTATGATTAGATGTCTCATAACATGCTATAAATTCTATCGTAGAAGAGGCTATAAGAGACTGTTTAGCACTTTTCCAAGAGACAGTATCCCCAGCTAATATATTACTGGTATCAGAGCCAAGGGGAAGTAGGTGTAATATAGGGAAAAAGAATTCGTGTAATTTTAATTCTCTAAATTGGTTTTTGTGTGTGTGGTGAATTCTTTACCGGTAGTAAGACCCGTATAGGACTGGGATCCGTTTAGGGCTGTAAAACCGTACCTGTAACCATACATATAGGAATTAGTTGAAAAGACTTAGGGTTACATGGATTCTCTACTCTGTAGAGCATCTTCTTTCTCTAGCTCTTCCTCCGGGAGGACTAGTGGTTCAAAGAATGTTGTGAATTCCGAGGAATACATAATTGAGGACTTTAATAAAGCCATAGATTGCTGGGAATTACCCAAAGTAGCTAAAGACATAATCTATAGGACAAAGAAACTAGATTTCTTAAAGTCAGATTACATTATAAAGACTGAAGAAAGAGATATCACTCTTTCAAAGCCTTTTGAGATAATCCAATTGTTCTCAGAAAGCTCTTTAAAGATTTTAAAAGATAAAAAATTCAAATATGTCCATGTAGGTTTAATCCAAGTAGGAATTAAGCCTCTGACCAAAGAAGGTTTAGACACCTCCATATTAGCCGTTTTGAGAGATGGCAGATTCATCTCTTTTGATGATTCTTTACTTAGCAGTATCGAATCAAGTCTCTGTAAAGGCCCAATATCGTTTGATTGTTATCCAAATATAACAATCTCGATTAAAGACAAAAATATTCTTAAAAGCATGATTCTTCAAATCAAGACCCATAACTATCACATGATAGAAGGATCAATCCCTGTTGCATTGATTTTTAAGATGTCTTATAAGGCAATGCATTCTGCGTTTAATACGCAACATAAATTTCAGTCCAAAAAGAATGAAACAATTCTTTTCCAAACTGCTCTATCCAGAGCCAATATTGTCGTATCAAGACCTATCCAATGGAAAGATGTCCATCTTCCTGAAGAATGGATCCTTGATGGAGCCACTGAACCAGTGATTCCAAAACAACTTGAGCCCAATACAGAGTTGCAAAATGTGACTCAGTATTCTGATGGTAAAGTTAAACTATCATTTAGAAGGTCAACTTCATCTAGATTTTCAGACATAGGTTCTGTTTCTAGTATTCCTTCTATAGATAGAACATTTACTAAGATACCTTCTATAGTAAATGCCCCTTACAAAGACCAACCTAGGTTTTCCACCTCGGATATTCCTAGTAGTTCCATACGTTCTGTTGATTACACTACTAGTATACCTCACCCTGTATATACTAGTACACAACAGGATCAAAGACAAGAGGAGAAGGAATCCTCTCCTCCGACATCCCCCACATTTTCTGCTGTAACAGAAAATGTAATCAGTGTCTTAGAAAAGCCTTTTGAATTGAACAAAACACTATTGCACAATGATTTTTATTCTGATTTAAATAAAGAAAAAAGAATTTGGTTTTTTAAACACCATTTGGCTCAGAGAAAACAAATTCAAGATGCCTATTACGAGTTTGTCAATGAGCAAAAAGCCCATATCTTGTTTTTTGATTGGTTTGAGATATACGCCTCCAATAACAACATTTCATATCCTTTCAAAAATTCAAATCCCATTTTTAGAAAGACAGTTTCTGAATGGAAGCTTTCAGATAGCCAAACTAAGGTAGAATCTGAACATCCCCCATTAAGAAATATTACCATTGAACATGGTGAACCTTCGAGAGAAGTAAAAGCATCGCCCTACAAGATCCATAGGAATGGTGATATAGACAAAAATTTAGATAGTGTTATTCAACAAAACAATTTTTGTAACACTAATCTAAACACGATAGGAAAACAGTTGACTAGAATAGAAAGTCAAATCTAAAAGTCAACCATTACTGTTTCTCCTACTGTTCCAAAGCCAATTACAAAGTCTGATCTCGAAAAAAGACTCAAAGAACCTATTTTTAAACCTTTCCAGGTTTCGAAGGCAAGTCAAAAACTTGTTCAAGATTCGAAATCGGATTTTGCTAAAGCCATTAGAGAACAATTAGATAGGATAGAAGCCTCTTCATCCTCATCTAAGAAAATAGAAATAGTCCCTGATATTCCCCAATCTAGTAAGATAGGAGTATTAGATCAGGATCAGTCTTCCATAGCCTCCTCTGACTTAGAAGCATTCCAAGAAGAACTTGAACCTGAGCCTAAAGTCAATAAAGTCCATTGGGAATTAGCACTTCCCGCTATTCCTCGTACTCCACCTGATCTAGCAATAGATAATAGGCCAAGTGCTATAAACCAATCAAGGTTTAACGCATCCTCAGTCTATGAATGGAATATAGATGGAATGTCTGAGTACAATATACTTGGACTACTCCAACAAATGACCCTGGCAGCTAATGCATATAAAACCCAATCAGGAACTGCTGATAGAGCCATAGCAGAAATTCTGATTGCCGGTTTTACTGGTCAACTTAAAGGATGGTGGGATCATCTCCTCACAAATCAACAACATCTTGAAATCTTGAATGCTGTCAAAACTGATCAAGAAGGATCACCCATTCTTGATAAATTTAATAATCCGGTCCAAGATGCTGTTTCAGTTCTAATAGTCACAATATCCCTTCACTTTATAGGTGACTCATCTCACCTTAGAGATAAAAATGCCGAGTTACTATACAACCTCGGGTGTAGAAAACTTAGTGATTTTCAAAATTATAAAGCCACATTCTTTACCAGGCTCTTTTTAAGAGATGACGCAAGTCATGTTACTTGGAAAGAAAAATTCCTTGCAGGATTACCTACCCTATTAGGAGAAAAGGTTAGGAATTCAATTAAAGCCCTCTACGACAACCAAATTCCTTATGACAAACTCACCTATGGTGAATTAGTTAGTTATGTCAATAGGGAAGGTCTAAAAATATGTCAAGACTTGAAATTGCAGAAACGACTTAAGTGGGAACTTAAGAAATCTAAACAAGAGTTAGGTAGTTTCTGTAAACAATTTAACTATGACCCTTTTAAAGCCTCCAGTTCTAAGGATTGTGGTGGCAATTGTTCCACAAAGACTTACAAAAAACATCAAAAATTAAAGAAATACAAGAAACCCTTTCCAGAACTTAGAGAATCCTTTTATAGAAAGCCCAAAAAGCCTTATAAAAGGCATTCCTCTAAAAAGAAAGAAATAGACAGGCCCAAACCAAAGAATTTCAACTATAAAGAAGCCACTTGTTTTAAGTGTGGAAAAAAAGGACACACTGCAAAATATTGTAGAATGGCCAAAAGACTTCATGAGCTAGGACTTAGTGAAGAAATATTTTCCCAAATAGCTCCTTTGTTAGTTGACTCCTCAGACTCGGAATCTTTTATTTCGGAAGATAGTGAGTCTCTACAAGTTGATGAGTTAGTCGACTCTGATACTTCAGAATCCTCTGATACTGATTCTGACACAGAATCATACCTAAAGAAAATTAATGTGTTGACTAAAGAACAAGAAACTTTCCTTGAATTAGTCAAATATATTTCTGACCCTTCTTTACAAAGAGAGTATTTAGATAGACTTTTAAAAACCTTTGAGCATAGAGAAAAGCCTGAGACCTCCAAAGTACCTGTTTTACAAAAACATGCTTATGATCTCACGGATATTTTAAATAAGAGAAAGACTAAAAAGCCTTCTCCTTCTATCCAGGATCTTCAAAAAGAAATCAAACTAGAAATTTCTGATTTAAAGCAAAAACAGAAAACTGATTCTGACACTATCCAAATATTGCTACAGAAACAATTGGAGCAACATTCGGATAATAAATCAGACTCAGAAGGTGGTGAGGATGAGGAACAGAAACTTGAAAACATCGAGTCTCTACCTCATGATTTCTTATTTGCCTTAAAACAAATCACCACAAGAAAGTATTTAATTAAAGTTACAATAGAATTTTCCAAAGAACTCCAAATTGACACTATTGCATTATTTGACACTGGTGCCGATCTGAATTGTATTAAAGAAATAATTGTTCCAAAAAAGTTTCAAGAGAAAACTAAAGAAAGGCTTTCTGCCGCTAATAATTCAAAATTAAGAATCACTTCAAAAGTTGATGCTTCTGTTTTGAATGATGGTTTTGAATTTAGGACTTCTTTTATTTTGACAAATGATATCCATCATGCTGTCATTTTAGGAACTCCTTTTATAAACTTAATTACTCCGTATACTGTTAAATATGAGGGTATATCTTTCAAAGCCCAAGAAAAAAGACTTGTTTTTCCTTTTATTGAAAAGCCGAGAACAAGGAATTCAAATATAATTAAAGCCACTTCTGTTTATCAAAATCAGATTAATGCTTTACTAAAAGCAAAGCAGAGTAATTTGGTTTGTTTACAGAAGGATTTAAGTTTACAAAGAATTGGAAAACAACTACAAAATGACTTTATAAAGAAAAAGATTTCCAACTTCAAGAGCCAAATTGAGAATGAAATCTGTGCTGATCTCCCATATGCTTTCTGGGATAGGAAACAACATATGGTAGATTTGCCCTATGAACCCAATTTCGATGAAAGACAAATTCCTACTGTTGTGCAAATTTTAATGAACTCGCAAGCGCACGAATCTATTGTAGAATAGATTAATGGTGACGAGTGTCGATCCCACGAGGAGGTTGATTTTAATTATATGCTGAATTAATTTTCTTTTAATGAGAACAATTAAATTATGATAACTTTATTCTAAATAGTGAATTAAAATGGCGGGAATAATTAAAACTGTAACTTGTTATAATAAAGCACTTGGGTATCCGGATCCGCATCAACATGCTCCATGGGCTAAATATTCCATATTAATACCAATTAAATCATAAGGGGAGATTCCACACCTCATGAACCACTCTCCAATAAGTATGGTGCCAAGGGTTTATCGTGCCAAATAATAATAACCTTGTACTAGGGTGCCGGTTTAACCAGGACTGTAACTAGACAAGACTATTATTATTTGTCGACGAAAAGTCAAAACAACCACAAATATTAGAGGGGAAGAGAAAGTAAATTTACCAAATTAAGCCCATGGAACATGTTGAGACTTCACCTTCAACCCAAGCTCAAAAAGAAATTAGCTACTCATATTTTAACTAGGGATAAAAAGGGAATTTTATTAAAATACAAAGAAACTACAAGAAGGAGAAGGAATTTCAGAAATCTAAGCTTAGAAATGAATTCAGGGGTGCCAAATTAGGGGGGGAGAGCCCCCTTTTTATAGATACATTGAGTGAATCGTGACCATCGGATTAAAAACAATTGGATGCTCGATTGCGCCACGTCATCGATCAACGATCAATCAACCGTCAACAGTCAACATTTGTACAGTAACGCCGCCTGAATAGTAAATAATCCCATGTAAGGGCATGTACTGTACACCCGATTTCTACTCCAATGAGATGCTGCCACGTCATCAATCTACAGTATATAAGAAATTTAGTCCAATAAGATCATGACACATCATCGGTCAACGCCACGTCATCGGTCAATGCCACATAAGCAGTCAATCCACATAATTCATCCAATCAGATACTGCCACGTCGTAGGTAGTTGCCACATCATCGGTCCGTATACATGAACAGTGTCGTGAACAGTACCGTACGTATGAACAGTACCGTATGTGTGAACAGTAACTTTTTCCTTTAATGCTCTTCTTAAGGTTTTCGACCGTCTTGAGTCCAAATATGACGTCCGTTTTGCTGTCTGATCACTCGTTTATTGTGAAACGATTATGATACCCCTAAAATACATAAAATACACAATTATAATAAAACACATATAATTAAATAACAAAATACTTAAATAAATAAAAGTAGCAATGTTAGTGAGATTTAAAGTGTAAAATGATGATTTTCTCCTTTATAAATATACACTTTCTAACACTCAACACCTACCAAGGCTAGGCCCATTCAAATGAATATGGACTTAGAGCAACATTGTAGAAATGAAATCAAAGACTTAGAGACTAAAGGCTTAATTGTAAAATCAAGGTCTCCATGGTCTTGTGCTGCTTTCTATGTTAATAAAAATAGTGAAATAGAGAGAGGAACACCTCGATTAGTGATCAATTACAAACCTTTAAATAAAGCCCTAAAATGGATTAGGTACCCCATACCTAACAAGAAAGATTTGCTCCAAAAATTACATTCTGCTTTCATATTCTCAAAATTTGATATGAAATCAGGATTTTGGCAAATCCAAATCCATCCTAAAGATCGGTATAAAACTGCTTTTACTGTTCCATTTGGACAGTACGAATGAACTGTTATGCCATTTGGTTTAAAAAATGCGCCATCTGAGTTTCAAAGGATTATGAATGATATTTATAATCCTTACTCAGATTTCTGTATAGTTTATATAGATGATGTGTTGATCTTTTCAAACTCAATTGATCAACATTTCAAACATTTAAAGACTTTCTATTATGCTACTAGGAAAGCTGGACTAGCCATTTCTAGTTCAAAGATTTCTCTATTCCAAACAAGGATTAGGTTCCTAGGACATTATATTTCTAAGGGAACCATCACCCCTATTGAGAGATCTCTTGCCTTTACTGACAAGTTTCCTGATCGGATACTTGACAAAACCCAACTGCAAAGGTTTCTTGGTAGCTTAAATTATGTCTTAGATTTTTGTCCAAATATCAATATGATTTCTAAACCCTTACACGATAGGTTAAAGAAAACCCCCGTTGAATGGACTAAAGAACATACTAGGGCCATCAGACTAATAAAACAGTCTGTTAAAAGCATACCATGCCTGCATCTAGCAAACCCCGCATTACCTAAGGTAGTAGAGACCGATGCCTCTGACCTAGGATATGGTGGTATACTAAAACAAGTAGACAATGGAAAAGAACAAATAGTACAGTATGTCTCTGCACACTGGAACGAGTGTCAAAAGAATTACTCTACTATTAAAAAAGAAATTTTATCCATTGTTTTATGCATTACAAAGTTTCAAAGTGACTTATTAAATCAAAAATTCTTACTTAGAATTGATTGCAAAGCTGCAAAACATGTTTTAGAAAAAGATGTTCAAAACATTGCGTCTAAACAAATTTTTGCAGTCAACTGTTTTCCTATCGTGTTTAGATTAGTGTTACAAAAATTGTTTTGTTGAATAACACTATCTAAATTTTTGTCTATATCACCATTCCTATGGATCTTGTAGGGCGATGCTTTTACTTCTCTCGGAGGTTCACCATGTTCAATGGTAATATTTCTTAATGGGGGATGTTCAGATTCTACCTTAGTTTGGCTATCTGAAAGCTTCCATTCAGAAACTGTCTTTCTAAAAATGGGATTTGAATTTTTGAAAGGATATGAAATGTTGTTATTGGAGGCGTATATCTCAAACCAATCAAAAAACAAGATATGGGCTTTTTGCTCATTGACAAACTCGTAATAGGCATCTTTATTTTATGAGTTGCTGAAAATTAATGGTACACCGTTAACATATAACGACTAACCGATAGTATCTAGATTTTCTTATTTTATCGTTTAAAGAAAAATGGTTAAGCCTTCTATTTTATGAGTTGTTGGAAATTAACGGTACACCGTTAATATATAACGGCTAACCGATAATATCTAGACTGACATTCTTGTTAGTCTTTAACCGTTTAGCAAAAATGGATAGAGGATTCTTGTTATGCAGGTTCCTGGATTTTAACGGCGAAAGAGCAATTATTAACCGTCAACCGATAATTTGAAATCAAGGCCAACGGTAACATTGACCAGCGATAACGGTTATCCATTAACAACTAACGGTAATCTATTTTCTGTCAAAAAGGTTGAATAACGGCTATTTTTCAGCTCCAACTATAAATAAGTTCATCCAAGTCAGATCAAAAGAGAACAATACAACTACTGAGCATATTCATAGAGATACAATGTACAGTGAGCTTAAAAATATTCTTTACTTAATATACTCACACATTAGGCATTGAGTATTGATTTGTAATCTTGAAAAATTGTGTGAGAGAAAAATCAATTTATAATCTTTGTTCTAGAGTGATTGTAAGTGTTGGGATACACATAGATTAAGAAACCTGAAAAATCTCTTCTTGTAAAGGTTTATTGACACCTTGGAAGTCAATTGTAAAACTTTGAAGCCTTGGAGGCTTACTTAGTAGAATCCTTAAGCTCAGTGTGCTTGGAGGCGTGGACGTAGGCAGAGATAGCCGAATCACGTAAAAATTATTGTGTTTGATCTCCCTTACTCTATCTCTCTAGTTTTATTGTTTATTTATTTATCTATCTCTAATTTAATTGTTTAATTTATATCATTTTTAATCTTTTATTTTTTAAAATTTCAAAAACCCAATTCACCATCCCTTTTGGGTTGTCTATTTAGTATTTCAATTTAAAATTTTTTTTGCCAAAGTCAAACTTTGACCGGTCAACGATCATACTTTGACCGGTCAAATGTTGACCAGCTCGAGTCGTTAATCAATTTTAAAACAGACTGGTTCAGTCTGAGCCAAACCAAACTAAACTGATAAACAAAAAAATTCTCTTTTTTTTTAAATGAAATTAATTTAGAATTTAAATTAATGGACTATTATAATTGTTAAGTTAATCCCTTAATTTCTTTACATTAAATCTAAATTCAGGCCTAAAATTTAAATTCCTTAAGCCCAAAACGATTTTAGATTTAATTGAAAGGCTCTTTATTATTTTACTAGAAAATGAGATTTAATAACACTATAAGGGACTTTGTGATATTTGCCATATAAACTAAACCTTTTTCTCGTTTGTTCTTTGTTCTTCTTTGAGCGACAGCTATGGCCGCTGCTTCTTCTTCTTCAAGTCACCGCTGCCTCTCTTTTTTTCGCTATCGAAAGCCGTTGTGCCGGCATCAAAAGTTTTTTTTTTTTCTGATAATCCGAATTTCCAAAAAAAATCAAATTCCAGATTCCTATTCTTTTACATTACTTAAAGAAAACAATCATAAATTTATTCTCAAATTTAAGAATACTATATTTAAGAAAAAATATTTAATCATTAATTAAAATAAATTTGATTCTAATGATTCAACATGAATAAGCTCTGATATCACTTATTGGGATAAAATCTTTGGTGAAATACTAACACTTATAACTCAGGAATATTATGTTATATCATTAAGAATGAATAACAAAATTATGCGAAAGTATACCTGAATCCATAATACTAAATTAATCTCTAGAATTATGTGGTTGACCTTTCAGATCTACATATTCTCTTAGAGAGCTATTTAATTCTCTCTGCGCTCACTCTCTGATGATGAGATATTAAAAAGTGAAAAGAATGCTGTGTGTGACCCGGGAATTATAGCTACTTATATAAATAACATTTTCTTATTGTCACTGGGTATACCTAATTCTGCCTATCATAGAATTGTAATACTATTAGGTTTCTACACATTAAAGGCCAACACCCTATTAGATACATTAAAGCCCATAATACTAAAACCTTAATTGATTACTTTAATTGGACTTAATCTTATATGACAATCTGTAACATATAATTATTTACATATAAGTTCAACGTTGAATTAAGGATCCAATATTATTAGATTAAAAAATCTAACAGTAATGATATCCAATAAAGAAAGTAACAGGAAACAATTGAATGGTCCTATCAAGAATTAACCAAACAAACTTAGGTAAAATACCCCCGGGCAAACCTCAATTTTAGCATGGAAATTACAGAGCAGGAGGAGATGGAATTCTCAGAAATGGCAATGATAATTTTGATGAATTCAATGGTGGAGGCTGGAAAACAGCTTCGTCAAAAACCATGAAACTATTGAATTGGAACATTCAGGGTCTAGGGAATCCTTGAATGCATCCAAACACATGGAAAATTCTCTAAATGCATAGACTTGAAATTTTGTTCATTTGTAAGACAAAATTAATGGCTAGGCATAGTAGAGTGTAGGAAATTAAATTATGACAGTTGCTTTTGTGTTAATAGAAGTGGAAAAAGTGGAGGTAGGCAATGATGTGGAGCTCAGGAGTTAATATGACTGTTACTTCATATAGTAATCACCACATTGATGTAATTATTCAAAATGAAGATGTCAGGCTCTGGAGATGTACTGGGGTTTACGAGCACACTGAAACTCAATAAAAACAGCACACTTGGACACTCTTAGGAGATTGGCAGGTTTACATTCTCATCTTTGGCTTTCTGTTGGTGATTTTAATGGGATTCTTCATTTGCACGAAAAGGTTATGGGAAGTGAGAGAAGCATAAACAAGATTTTAGATTTTAGAAATGCTATGAAAGATCGTAATCTCATAGATATGAGATGTAAGGGGTACCTAATAACATGGTCAGAGAAGAGATATGGATCACATCTTATCGAGGAAAGACTAGATAGAGTTACTAGCCATTAATCTATTCTCTTGGGGTGGTCAAATGACAATCCTATTGCAATGGAGGTATTGGAAAGAAGTAACCATATCAAAAAAACCCGACTTAAATTTTGGTCCTATTGACCCGATTGGAATTTTCAGACTTTGACCCAAAATTAAAAATTTCTTGTTGGGCTTGACCTTAAATATAAAGTTCGACCAAAATTTAGGTCACGGTAAGACTTTAGCAATTTCGATTAAGGTAGGACCTTAGCCAGCGTGAGCTAACTCGACTTGAAATTTATAATTATTAAAAAATAATTTTATTTTTATAATTTTATAAAATATGATATTTAGTTTATTATTTATATGATTATATGGTTGAAATCTTAAATAATTTTTATGTTTATATTAAATTTTAATACACAAGGGAAGTTCTATCTATTTTTTAAGATTTAAATTACTTAAAAAAATTAAAAATTATGATATTTGAATTAATCAAAAGCCCGACCTGATCTTAGCCCGAATTGTGTCAGGGCAAAAATTTAAATATTCGGGCTTTTTATGCTAGAGCCACACCCGACAAGTTGTCATGCATAGAAAAAAATAACGGATTGAGATATGTAAGAAGAAATTTTTATGGAGTGCACTATGAAGACACTTGGAGCTCATATGCCGCATGTAAAGTATAATCGAACAGGAATGGAGCAGTTTTGGAAAGGATAGCTGCATTAAAACTGTTCAATAATTTAAGAAAGTTGCAAAGAGCTAAACGGCCCAATTACAGTAGTGGAGTAAAGAGGAGTCTGAAGAAAAGGAAGAATAAAGTGAATGGCTTGATAAGGAGGCTGAAGGCAGCAAAGAAAAACAATTTAAAGTGGGCGAATGGCGATGAAGTCAGAAAGATTGAGAGACAGATTAATAATTTTCTGCTTGATTAGAAAATTTATTGGAAGCAACGAAGCACAGCCGATTGGTTGAGGGAGAGGGACAAAAACACTAAGAGGACGTGGTAAATATGAAAGGCCTCTGCAAGAAAGTGAAAAAATAAAATATGGAGGATAGAGGATAGAGGATAGGAATGGTAAATGGACAGAGGATGTGGAGAGGGAATTCTATGAATTTTTCCATTATCTACTCATAACATCAAGTCCAAGCCGAGGTTAGATTGCAGAAGCCCTCTCAGGCCTTGAGCCAAAGATTAATGAAGAGACGAGAAGTCAGTTAGACGGGTCTTTCACAGCAGCAGAGGTGAAAATAGCATTGAAACAAATGTGTTCAACAAAGGCTCCAGGACCCAATGGACTTCCAATAGCTTTCTTCCAAAAGCATTGGGAGGTGGTGACCAAAGGCGTTAGTACAACATGTCTCCAAATTTTGAATGGCCAAGGTACAATAGAGCCCCTTGACCATACCTTTATAGCTTTGATTTCAAAAGTGCCTGAGCTTATGGAAGTGAGTGAATTCAGACCAACTAACACGTGCAATGTTGTATATAGAATTATTACCAAAGTGATTTCAAATAGAGTGAAGCCCATTTTGGCCTAGATAATTTCTCCAACCTAGAGTGCATTCATACCCAATAGGCTTATTGCAGATAATATAATTATTGGTTATGAATGTCTCTATAGAATTAGGCATTGTAAAAGCAAAAATGGGTAAATAGCCTTAAAATTAAATATCAGCAAGACTTATGATACGATTGAACTAGATTTCCCAGAGTAAATAATGTTAAAGCTTCGCTTTTCAAGCAAATGGGCAGCTTTGTTATGAACCGTGTAACTACCTTATCTTTTTATGTGATTATAAATGGAACCCCCCAAGGGATTAATTCATCCTCAACGAGGCCTTAGACAAGGCTGTCCTCTCTCTCTTTATTTGTTCATCATATGCGCAGAAGTGTTTCCAAGCTTGCTGATGCAGGCGAAAGATAGCAACTAATTCAAGGGCTAAAGTTTGGGAGAAACCTTTTAATTTTACATCTTTTCCTTGCAAGTGATAGCCTCATTTTCACTAAAGCTTCTGCCAAAGATTGTAAGAACATAAAGGCTATTTTTGACTGTTATGCCTCAGCCAGGACAAATTTTTAACTATGAGAAGTCCTCAATGATCTTCACTGGTAAAATGTCAGAGGGGCAGATAGAAGTAATCAGGAGTCTATTAAAATTTAACATGGTCTCCAGATATGCAAAATATTTAGGATTACCATCGATGATTGGAAGGAAGAGAACGAGTTTCTTCAATGATATAAAGCTGAGGGTGATGAGTAAAATCTCAAATTGGTAGTATAAATTTTTATCAAGTGGAGGTAGAAAGGTTCTTATCAAGGCAGTAGCACGAGCCATTCCAGCATACGCGATAAGTGTTTTCAAGCTTTTGAAGAGTTTGTGTGATGACATCCAGAAAGTCATAGCAAGATTCTAGCGGGGATCAAAAGAAGAAAAAAATGGAATTCATTGGGCTAGGTGGGAGACATTGAACCATGCTAAAAGTAAAGGTAGTTTGGGGTTCAGAGATTGTTCTAGCTTCGACCATGCGATGGTGGCAAAGCAAAGCTGGAGATGTTGCAATATCCTGAGTGTGTTAAAGCTAGAGTATTTCAGGTTAGATATTATAAAGCCTCTGACTTTCTAAAGGCAAAGCTCGGCTATAAACCTTCTTTCATTTAGAGAAGTATTGTTTCAGCAAGCAGGTCATTCAAAAAGGAATCAGATGGAGGGTCGATAATGGAGAGAAGATCCAAATTTATAAAGACAACAGGATTCCAAGGCCAACGACCTTCAAACCACTGTCTACCCAAAATTTGGATATCGATGCTACAGTTTTAGATTTAATGTATAGAGATAATAGATGGAATACTAAAATAGTGAAGCAACAATTCTTGGATGAAGATGTAGACCTGATTTTAAACATTCCATTGCTTAAAACTCCATAGGCAGCTTCAATCTTATGACATTTTGATAAAAAGGGTGTCTACCATGTGAAAAGTGGCTGTCAACTAGCAATGAGGATCAGATATCCTAATACTAGAGGATGCTCCAAGGATAATCTTCTTTACTGGAGCAGCAAGAACCTCCTTCCAATTACTGATAATCTTTGGAAGAGGAACATTGTACAAAACCCAATTTATCAACTGTGTAGAAAAGAAGTAGAAACTGTGCTTTATGTTTTATTGAACTGTAAAGTAGCTCAGAAGATATAGAGATTATTCCCCTTTCGTGTTGAGTTTCCCGAAGCTATAAACCTCGACATGATTTCTATCATTGAGGAGATGGTAAAAAGGTTTAAGTTAAGGAATCTTAAGCAGATGGTCGCCTTTTGCTGGGCAGCCTAGCATGCAAGAAACCGTTCTGTTTTTGAAGGGAAGAAGTTAGATCCTCTGACCTCTTTTGCAAAAGCTGAAGCTGTTGTAGAAGCTTATCAAAGAATAAAGCTTACAGGTCAAGCATACATTGACAAAAAGGCTGTTGAAGTTAAGTAACAGTGGAATCCTTCTCCAAGAAATATTAGGAAGATAAATGCAGATGCAGCAATCGACAAGAAAAATCAACAAGTAGGGCTAGGAGTGGTCGTTAGAGATTCCAACGGCTAGATAATGGCAGCAGCTGTCAAGACATCAAAAAAATAGAAGGATGTGGCTTATGTTGAGGCTGAAGCCATGGAATGGGGTCTTGAGGTAGTGAAGAAGGCCGACATATCTTACCTGATATTAGAGACGGATAGCCAAGGAGCTGCTAATTTAGCTAACAAGAAGAAAGAAAGCAGAGCCGGGAATTTTTTGGATAATCTCCGAAATCCAAAAAACAGAGCAAGTGACTTTAAGAAGTCAAAGTTCAATATATTCCAAGGACACGTAATGTCCAGGCTCACAATTTAGCTAGATATGCTGTAATGAACAATGTAGCTGATATATGGCTGGACCCCATTCCAGCAAATATAGCTAATGTTTTATTTTTCAGTTAAATAGAAGGTATCATTTTTCAAAAAATAAATTAAAAATATTTTAGAGTCCATGCCTGATGAGTTTGCTTGGTTACATTCAAAAGATGAGAATTTTGATTATATATGACTGATTTTGAAAATAATTTGCTCTGAATTATCAACTTTTGGAATAGTGAAATAAGCTTTGGGCACATAATGTTCTCCCAGAGTTTTCTATTTTGGCACGGGGTATTCTCCATGATCGGCTAGCCACTGATGGTTCGTTTCAACCTTGTGAGATTCCTTTGGTTTCCAGATGTTCGTTGTGTATAAGGTGTTGTGAAACAACGTTTCATCTATTTCTTGGTTGTGATTTTGCTCAGTGTCTGTGGCCTTGGTTGGATAGCTCTTTTAATTTCATTTTCTACTATCTCGGGGACTGGACGTATTAAAAGACACTGTTTTTGTTGCCTATATTAATGGCCGTGCAACAGATTTATAGACTACATCATGTTTAATGGTTATTTACTGTATTTGGAAGGTGTGAAACAAGTGTCGCTTCATGAATTGTTTTGTTTCTCTCCAGGAAAAAAAAATTTTAGAATACATTAAAGATACTATGCCAATCAAACAATATAACAGAATTAGTTTAGCTTAAGACGGTTGGCATAAATACTTTCACTGTAATCATTTTTTCGTGTTGTTGAATAATAACAGATTCAGATCTAAAAGCTCTCTCTTCTTAAATTGTTTTCTTTTACTTTTTCGCTAGCCAAACATCCTTTGTTACTATTTCTATCATGGTATCAAAGCCAACCATGGCTAGCTCGACTCAAGGTACTTGAAATTAAGCTTCTACAGCTTCGAAGCTTGATCAAAACGATTTCGTCGTCTTACGAACTCAAGTGCTAACCTCGACCAAAGGAAATAGAATATAACGTTTAGTTGACGGTTCGGTACTTGCTGGAAAAACTATTGAAATGAATGATTTTATTATGCGTGTATTGACTGGACATGAATCGTCTGACTATGAGTCTCTGGTTACTAGTGTCTTAGCTAGAGTTAAAAACATTAGCTTAGTTGAATTCTATTCTCTGCTATTAAGTCATGAAAATAGAATTGACCAAAGGAAGGAGAGAAAGTCAGTAGTGTGTTGTCCTAATTTGTCTGTGAATATTGCTAAAAAGAATCAAAATTGTCACAAAAATTCAGGAGGTTATTAGAGGAATAATGGTGGATACTTTGGTGTTGGAACAATTTTGGAGGCTTTTTAATGCTGGTGGTCAGGACTCTTCTAGCGGTGCAAATATTCTTGATGTTTTTGGTTAGTTCTGTTTTGCACCAGGCCACACAGCTAACAAGTACTAGAATAGATGAAACTCAGCCTTATACCTCAAACGAATCATGGAAGAGTTGGTCTTGATAATGACAATTTGGTGGAAGGCAGTTTGGCTCTTAGAGCATCTTTAAAAAACTATTTAAATTTTACTCTTTAAATTTTAATTTGCTTATTGATGTAGTAAGTAAGTGAATGAAAAAATATAATTCTCTCTAAACGACTCATCAAATTAAAATAAGTTAACATTATTTTAATCAAATCCTTCTCTCTATCAAATTTAATTTATTATGGAAACATAAATAATAATTATAGCAGTTGTATCTTTTTAATAAATAATAATAAAATATTAATAAAAGAGGGAGAAACTCACTCGGCAATATTGAAGAGTGAGAAACAAATCTTATTTGAAGAATCTAAATTAACGTGTTTTTTAGAATGTTTAATACTGACATGACTTTTCAAATAAGAAGTAAAATTTTATTTGAACACTCTTTTACAGATACTCTTATGCAAATAATAGTGGAAGAAGACATTTCTATTGTCCTAGTAAAGGTGATTATTTTGTTTGCCGAAACCAAAGGCCATGTATGGGTTCAAATCTCTTTTGCTTTGTTTTCTTCCATAATTAATTAATTATAAAAGTACAAAATTTAATCTATTAAAAAATTAAAAAATTAATTTTTCTCCAAGTCTCTTCGCTCTTTATGGGACTAGTTACCGTATTTCGCTCTTGAGTAATGATACTAATTACAAGCTGTCTTCCATTTGGAGTGGGGTTAGACATGTGCTTCCTATTATTTTTCTCCATTTTCGTTGGGTAGTCGGTAATGGTGTTAAGATTAATTTTGTGGCGGGATAGATGGTTCAATGTCCCTATTTTTTTAGTCTTATGAGCTGGCTGATAGCTTGGATTCCAAGGTTTCTTGTCTTATTCAAAACAATGCTTGGGAGATCCCATCTTCATTTTACCGTATTATGCCTGATGTTGTTTTACAAATTGAAAAAATTGTGCTGCCTATGGCTGATTGTAAAGAAAAGCTTATTTGGGAGGCTAAGCTTGATGGTACGTTCTCTATTTCTTCAGCTTATGACGGTTTCTTGCTGTGTCTTATGTGATGTTTATTGCTGTGAAGAGGATATTTTTCATGTCTTCTTTCAATGCTCTCATGCATGAAAGGTATGGGACTGGTTGGCTTTTTATTTCAAAGTAGCATTCCCTCGGTTTGGCTCAACTATGGAGTATTTCAAGTATATTTTTTCACAATATCTCTTCTCAATTTTATAACTTGCAGGCGGCTATGTTTATTTATATTCTTGGTCAGATTTGATTCAATAGGAATAGACCTCACTTTGATGGGAAATATGACCAAACCATCAGAGTTATTGCTGGTTGCAAGGCTTATTTGGTTAGGATTGCCAAATTTTGTCTTGGTTACGCACATTTTGGGAGTGAAAGAGATATTCTTGTGGATTTGGGTGTTGTATTAAGTATTGCGGAGCTCATCGTGTTCAAATTGTGAGTCGGATTCCCTCGCCTAGAGATTGGATAAAAGTTAAAACTGAGGGCATGCTGAAAGGTTCATTGCATGTTTCCGCTTGTGGGACTGTGTTCAGGAACTTTGAGGGAAATTTTTTGGGTGGTTTTACTTGTCCTTTACAGGTTGAGATGACTTTTGTTGCTGAGCTGATGGCTGTTATCTTGGCTATTGAGCATGCTTCCGTTCGAGATTGGTCTATGTAATGGATCGAATGTGATTCCAGTTCAACTGTGCTTCACCTTCGTAACAACCGTCTTTCGCCCCATAATTTGTTATTCATCGTTGGAATAAGTGTATTACTCTTATGGATTCCACGACGCTTTACTTTTAACATATCTTTAGGGAGAATAACGGGGTAGCTGATAGATTGGCCAACTTAGGTGCTGTAATGGATGCTTTCACTTGATGGGACTCTGCACCCTCTGAGATTGCTTCTCTTTTGCATAAGGATGTTTTTGAGCTGCCAAACTATCGGTTCAGGTAGCTGTTTTTTTTTTTTGTTTTAAATTTTTTTGGTTACATTTTTATTTTATTTTAATATAATCCCCTCACTTTGATGAGGACTCATTTGAAAAAAAAAAAAAATAGTGGCCGCCGTTCATATTAGAATATACATGGGTGGGGTAGTCTTTTATAAAACGCCGTGCATTTTCCTTTCACACCGCGGTGGTAGAAACAAAAACTAATGTGTTTCAATTCATATTTGCTCACTTTCATCTTGATCAACAGCCTGCTACTTTCATATTAAACTAGCATGGCCATGAGTTTTCTGGGCTCCTCTCAACGAGTTTAGCCTTTTTTAGGGCTTTCTGCATTCCGATGACTCTTACAAGTTGAAATTAGTGTCCAAGAGAACATTTGGAACTTTGCCGCCATCTCCCAAGACAAACCCTCCAATTCGCTGGAGACCCGTTCCTCCTACGCCAGGGTATTGCCGCTGTCATCATCAATTGCTTCCCCATAATCAGTGCAATCTTTACTCCGATATCATCTTGGCTGTTAATTTGTATCATTTTTTATGTAATAACTTTTAAGATTGACACCTTTAGCTCCCACAGATTTTAGGTTTTACCACTAACTCCATTCAGTTTTCCTTAGCAGTCCATTTTTGTTTAAATATGTATATCTTATGTTTGGGATGAGTTTTTCGGTGAAAAGTTTTGATACAGAAAAGGTAGCATAGTATATGAAAATTGTTCAGTATAAGTATTAAAACCTAAAAACTATAAGGGTGAAGGTATTATTCTCCCTTGTGTTCCGATGTAACAATCTTAACCTTCTTCATAATTGGTGGAGACCGCTTGAGTTTATTCTACTTTGCTGTCGTGCAAACAACATGAGTTTATTATCTACCTTCAAACATTGGAAGAAAGATCTTCCCCTGTATATCCAGGTAATTTGAACTCTTGAACTCGTTCCCGGATCCATGGAAAGAAGTGGTTTACTTTTACACCATGTTTGGTTGTTGGTTGGGGGCTGAGGAGCGGGAAGAAGAAAAGAGTTTGATTTCTTTTCTACTTTCCACTATTGGCGGAAATTGAATTTCAATTTCCATTAAGTTTTAAAATTCCTATTCCTTATCAATGGATAAGGATTTCAAATATCTCATCTATTGGAATGCAAAAATTTCAATATTGTTCTCTAAATAAAATTAATTTTAAATAAGTTAAAGTGAAAATAATTTATATTTATTTTTAAAATTAATATGATAAACTTGTTTGGAAAAAAAAAAGGAAAAGTAGGAAAGTAGATTGTTAGGCAGTCACCAGGGCTCACTAAAGTTTTGCTAAAGATGTACTTCACTATCAATAGAATCCTCATGAGCTGATCTAAAACTCCATAGAGTTAGAAATACAAATATACATTGTTATTTACCTCAAATCTTATTTAAATACTTGAGAAAATTCTTCTAACTTTCATATTTCTTATCATATAATGTGTGTTGGGCAAAACTAACACTTTCAGTGAATTAATCATTCATTTATAATCATTGTTATGTATTTAACGCAATAAGAAATGGTAGTCAATGGAGATTGATGGTGGCCATAGTGGTCAACACTGGTAAGAGGTGGCAGCGGATGCAGCAGCAGCGTTAATTACTGTCTATGACTTAATACCTGTTTGATATGATTTATTTAATACTCATAAATGCTTATTTAATTTGATAAGCTCCTGTTATAATTTTTATTGTTGTTTAGTTGTTTTTCTAGTACAACTTCTAAATCTTAAATAAGTTATTTTGTCTCTACCTATAAAAGCTAAAATTTTAAGTTTTTAGGAGTAGAAGTTGAAAATTTTTTTAAATATTAAAATATTTAAAATATCCTCCACTTATTTTACAATCTTGTTTTGTTCTTTTTATAATATAACTTTAAAAAGTTTACCTATTAAAGTATTTTCATAAGTTTTTAATGAAAACTCTTATTGATAACCAAACAAATAAAGTTTTTTTGAGTAAAATCTCTATTTGTAAAAGTTCTACTAATAAAAACTCTATTTAAGTAAGCTTTACTTGAAATGTTGTATCAAATAGAGTCTTAATGCTGTAATTTTTTAAAAAAATAAAATTCTCCATTTAACTAGATAATTTCAATCGGCTAATATATTATTGTTTTAAAAAATTATAAAATTTTAGAAACTAAATTCAATAAATAACTAATTATGCAATGTCAGTTATTTTGATTAAAAAACAATAATGAATCAATTAAAAGTATAATATAAAATTAAATGTTTTTATTAATTTATTTTCTAGACTGAATTAATTTATATTTTAATTTTTTATTTATTAATAATATTAACAATTTGACACTAAAGATAATGAGAATACTTGTCCAAATAAAAAATATGTAATTTCTTTTCTTTTCAAATTTAGTGCAAAACCAAATAATAGTTAATTTTTACACTCTTCTTCTCTCATCACCTCTCTACTCCTCTCCTTTTTTCTCCTATCCTCTCCTCTCTTTTCTTAAAACCAAATACTACCTTAGTATAATTGGAGGTTCACATGTTCACAGACTTTTATATCCATTTATGATTGTTATAATAATTATTTTATCACTTTCCTTTTCATTTTTCCAGGCATTATATCAACTAGTTAGAAATTAAATTTCTTTCCACCTATTAAATTTCTCCACGTGATTGCATGCATGTCAATTAATTTAATTAAATCTCTCTTGATTTGTTCCAATTATATACATTTATTGCTTTCCCTTTTTGATTTCTTCAAGTTGATTTCTTCTTGAATGTTCCGATTTAGTTCCTCTTTAATCCCATAATGTACTTAAAATAACAAAATATAAATATTAGGATAAACATTAATATAATTAAATATAAATTACTAATATAAATTACTAGCACATCACTAAAACTTAATATTTTGCTAGTCCTCGATCAAAAACTAAAATAAAATCTACGAAAAGCAAATCCTAATTAAACCACTTTCGCAGATGAGTGCGATTATCTTTAGCAGATGCAATAAGACTATAGACTTCTAAGCAGCCCCAGTGGACTAGTTATAGTCTCGTGAGGATTTCCAATAATGATATCCATAAACATAATAAAAAAAACTCAAAGATTGTATAAAGTATATAGCTCAAAGAAAATTAAAATTATTGGCAAACTTCTAACTTTAATTCAATATTCAACCTCATCTCATATTGGATTCTTGTGTTGTGTATGAATCAATTCAATCAAAACTCATTCTTAAAATCTTTAATATCAATAGCCCTTGTACTGAATAATAAGCATAGTAGATCAAATTAATCTCATTATCTTGATCTTTAATTTTTTTAATCAATAGGCATAAAATCGCATTTTCTTTTTATTTTTCTTGATGCACATGTTTTTTTCTTTTTTCTTTTTTCTTTTTTCATGTTCATAGTCAGGACTTTTCAGTCTACCCTTTAAAGTAGACTTCTTCTTATGATAAACTATTCTCTGTATACTAATGGAACATAAGCCCAAATTACTCAAGGATAGTTTTACTCTTAAAGGTTATAGGTAGCTATTTCTGATTATGGTGGTTGGGTAAACTTTAGTAATAGAGAATCAAGGTAAACAATCATTTACTTAATCTAAATGTCTCAACTCACGCTCTATCAATCTCAAATCTCAAGTCAAAATTTTGAAATAATTAATGTAAGTGCTCAAGATATTTAAGAAATCACAATTAAGGCAAAATTAGCACAAGAATCAAGTATGAACTGGGACAATATTCATCCCTTTCTAAAAGCCATATTCATTTTCAACTATATACTCGTTATTGGTGTTGAGTGATAGAAAATGTATATATATAAATGAAAAAATTATTATTTTACACTTCAAGTTTCACTAATTTCTTTGTTTTTATATATTCAAGTCTCTTGTGATTTTAATTATGTGTGTTTTATCATAATTAAGTATTTTATATATTTTAGGGGGATCTTAGTCATTTCAGAATAAAAAAGACATCAAATGACAACAGATAACAAATCTGAAATCAGAACGGTCAAAAACCTTAGGAAGAATATAAAAGTATAAATGTCATTATTCATATATACGGCACTGCTCACATATATGATACTATTCATGATACTGTTAATATATATTGTTTGATGATGTGGCATTAACCGATGATACGGTAGCGACCAATGACGTGGTAGTATTTGATTAGAGAAATAATGTGGCATTAACTGATTATGTGGCATTGATTGATAACGTGACTTGACTGATGACGTGTCACAATCTTATTAGATTAAAATGTTTATGTATTGTTGACCGATGACGTAGTAGTATGTTAGTGAATTAGAAAAACGTACGAATAGTACATGTATATACATAGGATAATAGCCTTGATGATATGTTTAAACCAATCAGAACTTGTCACGTGGTGTAATTCTGTGTATCTAAATTGTCTTAATCCAATATGATTTACTCGTTGTATTAATAAAAGGAGGGCTTTCCCCCTAATTTAATATCACTGAATTTATGTTTGAGCTCCATTATCTCTAATTCCTTCTTTATCTTGTATTTTCTATATATTTTAGTAAAATTTCTATTTTACCCCTAGTTTAATTATGAGTAGCTAATTTTCTTTCATGTTTGGGTTGAAGGTGAAGTCTCAACATGTTCCATGGGCTTAATTAGTAAATTCATTTTCTCTTCCCCTCTAATTTCTATAGATATTTTGATTTTTTGTTGATAGATAGTAATAACACAGTTATTACTGTTTAGCACGATAAACCTTTAGTACCATATTAATTAGAGTATTTCTCATGAGGAGTGAATTTCTCCTTCATGATTTAATTAATACTAATAAGGAATATTGAGCCCTGATACATGTTGATGTGAATCCAGATACCCAACTGCTTTATTATAATAGTTGTCATTTTAAATTATTCCTGTCATTTCAATTCAAAATTTAGGATAACTTCATCACAATTTCAACTACACACTTAGAAAATTAATTCAACACATAATTAAAATCTACCCCTTGTGGAATCGATACTTGTCACCATTAATCTATTTTACAATAGATTCGTGTACTTGCGAGTTCAATAAAATTTGCACAATAATTGGCATCTAAACAACACAAATAACACAATTTTTTTCGTTATTTTTAAGAAAATGAAAGTAAATATTAACACCCGTGAACTTAAAATAAACATTATCCTCAATGTAAATAAAAGGAGAGGTAAAAGAGAAACTCTGCTAGTTTTACAATTAAAGACGTGAATTCATAGGTAAGTCATTGAAAAACATGTGAAAAGTTAATGCTTGTTGACCTCTAAACTTGTGCAAAAACCTAGATAAAACAAAACAAAATAAGTAAAAGATAAGACTAACAAGGGAATAAGGAAAAATGAAAACACAAAATAAAACTAGCAATGATAAAGTTTAGAAACCATAGGTTGCCTCCCAATAAGTGCTTAATTTATAGTCATTAGCCTGATTGTCTTTGGCTGTTATTTAGAACTAGATAACTCAATAGCTATCTTGTGCTTATCAAATGCATCATTTAAATAGGGCTTTAATTGATGACCACTAACCTCAAATGTTCCCTTTGTATCATGAAAAACTTCTACCATGTCAAAAGGAAAGATATGTGCTATTGTAAAAAGACATAACCAACGAGATCGTAACTTGCCTGGGAAGGGTTGAAATCGAGAATTATCCAATAAACATTTACGCCAACCTAAAATTCATGACTAAGGATATATTTTTCATGCCAATGTTTAGTGCGGGCTTTATATATTCAAGTATACTTATAAGCTACATTGTGAAATTTATCCATTTCACTAAGTTGCAATAATCTCTTTTCTTCTATGGCTTGCATGTCAAAGTTTTAAGTCTTTATTGCCTAAGATGCCCTATGCTCAAGTTCAACAGGTAGATGGCATGCTTTCTTAAATACCAGATGATAAGGAGATATACCAATAGGTATTTTAAAAGTTGTTCAATTAGCCCAGAGTGTATCGTCTAGTTTTTTTTTACCAATCCTTCCATGATTTATTTACCATTTTCCCTACAATTCTCTTTAATTCTCAATTAGAGAGTTCAACTTGGTCATTAATTTATGGATAATAAGGGTGGCAACTCAGTGCGTGACTCCATATTTACTCAAAAGGGCTTCAAATTGCCGATCGTAAAAATATTTTATATCATCACTTATAATTGCTCTTAAAGTCCCAAACCATGTGAAAATATTTTTTTCCAAAAAATTCACAACAACTTGGGCATCATTGGAAGGCAAAGCACAGATTCAACCCATAATCAATGGCCACCAGAATATATTTGTTATTGAAGGAAGATGGAAACGAAGCCGTGAAGTCAATTCCCCAGACATTAAATAATTCTACTTCAAGACTATTATTCAATGACATTTTATTCTTTCTTGAAATATTTCTATATCTTTGGCATTAGTCACAAGTAGAAGCAAAAGCATAAGCATCTTTAAATAAGGAGAGCCAATAAAAACTTAATTAAATCACTTTTGACGTTGTTTCGGTCACTTTAAAATGTCCACCAACTTCATGAAAATGGTAGTGCCATAGAATGCTATTCATTTCTTCTTTCGAGACACATTGCTAAATAATTTCCTCTAAATAATATTTATACAAAATGAATCATCACAAAAATAATACTTGACATCTTAGATAAATATTTTCTTTTGTTGATATGATAAATCAGACAGAACAATGATTGTGAGGTATAATTTTCTTACTCAGATATAATATAATTAACCTTAAGCTAACAAGCTCTCTTATGCATTAATAATAATAATAATAATAATAATAATAATAATAAAGTAAAATATAATAATTAATTGTAAAGTAATGATAAACAAAGCAATGATATAAGTAATGATATAATAAGAAATATTGTTGAGATATTAGGAATTCTAGAAATTTCTAAGATATTAATGAAGAAATAAATCTTCACTATTAATTAAGTGTTATGGTGGCAAAATCCTAACTTTTAGAAATTACTAAGATATTTATAGAGAGATAAATCTCTACCATCAAGTGCTATAGTGGCAAAATCCTAGTCATCCATGGGTCTTACGAAAACTTATAAATACCCTCCTAGTCCTTTCATTTTCCATAAACTCTAGAAATCCAATCTTTTTCTATTCTAAGGCAAAGCATCATTAATAGAGAAATTCTCAAGTTAGGAAGAAAGGTTTAGAGAAATTAAAGAAAAGATATAAGTAACACTTCACTTTAACTATAATGTAAGATCAATATGCTTAAATTAACTTGGAATAATAATTCTTTTATGATAAGTTTATTTTTAAATAATCTTTTGTCTTATGATTATTATTATTATTATTATTATTATTATTATTATTATTATTATTATTATTATTATTATAGTGTAATTAGTTATTATCTAATTTTTACATGGCTTGCTATGCCGCCTATATTATGATATTATCTTAATAATCTTCATATGGTCAGCTATGCAGCCTGTAATGTGATGTTTTGCTATTTACTTAATTGTACAGTCGGCTATACCCCCTATAATGTGATGTTTTGCTATTTACCTAATTGTATGCCCGGCTATATTGCCTAATAAATGATGTTTTTATTATGCTATGATGGCTTTGCTGCCTAAAATATAATATTTTTTATTTATTCCTTATATGGTCAGCTGCCTATATTATAATTATATTTCTTTAATTTTTAAATGAATGGTGCTGCCTATGCTAAATATTGTCGTCTGAAAATAGTTTTATGTTTTACCTTTATTATGTATCTAGAAAAGACAGATCCTAATCTGGAGCCATAATAACGAGAGCTAAAATTAATTTCTCTTTCAAAGTGTGTTGAAAGCCTATGGACACTTGTTGATAAAATCAAAAGGCATATCATTGAGTAAACAGTTGCATAAGGGTTTTGTTATCTTTGAAAAATCTTTAATAAAACATAGATGAAACTCGACATGCCTTAGAAAACTTCTTATAGCTTTCATAAAAGTTGGTGGTCGCAACTTCTCAATGACTTTAAATTTTGCTCTATCAACTTCAATTCATTTAGTTGAAATACCATAAAGTGACATTTTTTCTAATTCAAAACTAAGTAGGTCTCCTCACATTACTGCAAATGATCAAATAAATATCCAAAAACTAAGAAATCATCAATAAATACTTTAATAAACCTCTCTACCATATTAGAAATTATAGACATCATGCAACGCTGAAAGGTGGTTAGTGCATTACATAAGCTGAAAGGCATTCTTCTATAAGAAAATGTTCTATAAAGACAAGTAATGATAATTTTCTCTTAATGTTTTGGTGCTAGAGGGATGATTATAGCCTAAATATCCATCTAAAAAGCAATAAAAGGCATGGCTAACAAGCCTCTCTAACATTTAATCAATAAAAGACTGTGGAAATTGATTTTTTATAGTAAGTAGGATTAAGTTTTCTATAATCTATATATACCCATCAACCTGTGACTGTTCTTGTTGGGATAAGTTCATTGTTTTCATTTTTTACGATTATTATTCCTTTTTTTTTGTATGACTTGCACTAGACTTATCCATAAACTATCAGAGATTAGATAAATTATCACGACATTTAATAATTTAAGCCCCTCTACTATGACTTCTTGTTTGTTTGCATTTAAACTTTTTTATTGTTGTATCATAGGCTTGTAACTCTTCTCTAATAGAATTTTTTGCTTGCAAATTAAAGGGCTTATTCTTTTGATATCGACAATATTCCATCTTAGAGTGGTCTTATGGTCTCTCAAAACTCATAGTAACTTTTCCTCTTCAAGATATGTCAAGGTATGAAAAATAATAACTATAGCTTAGAGTTATCATTTAAGTAAGCATATCTTAAATGAGAGGATAGAGGCTCAAGCTCACGTTTTGGAGGTTCTATCCTCCTAATGAGTCACTCAGCATTATATTGTAAAAGCTCTCAATGACCTCTTCATTAATGGAATCTATTTGAAGGCATATGTCGATCTCAGATGGATATTTCATTACTTTGAACACATTGAAAGTCATTTACTCATCTTATACCCTAACAATTAGTTTTCCTTCTTGAACAACAATAAGAGTTCTTTTTCGTGGCCAAGAATGATCAGCCTAAAAATAATAAATATCTTTCAATCTTTTATAGTATCCAAAATAATAAAATCTGTAGGAAATATAAACTTATCAACCTTAATAAGTACATCTTCAATCATGCCTCTAAGATACTTTATTGACCATCTATAATTGAAAAAAAAAACAATTGTTGCCTTTAGTTCACCAAGTCTTAATTTTTTAGAAATAAAGAGATGCATGAAATTAATACTTGCACCGAAATCACAACAAAATTTTATCAAAACAGATATTTCCAATAATGCATGGAATAGAAAAACTATTTGGATCTTTTAATTTTAGTGGTAGTTTATTCTGTAGGATTGCAATCGATTTTTTAGTTAACATCACTATTTCATGCTTTTCTAATTTTCTCTTGTTGGATAGAATTTCTTTTAAAAATTTAGTATAGCTCGATCATTATTTTAATCCATCTGCAAAAGGAATATTAATATGTAAATTTTACAAACATCAAGAAATTTAGAGAACTGTTTATCTAATTTATTTTTCTAAAGATGCTAACAAAACAAGATTGGAGGGACATAGGCTTTGATTAGTGTTGATTATTGTGATTATGGAATTTATGAACTTATTGTCTGGGATATCCTAATGATCGCCTTAATTTGTTCTATGCTATCTTTTTAGTGCCTTTTACTTTTTTTGATAGATTTTTAACTGCATTCATTTATTCCATTGGATTTGTGTCAGTGTTGCCTGGTGAAGCCCTTGTTGCCTGCTAAATAGCAAGTTTGCAATCTAACCCATTTGTACCTCAAGGTTTTGAATTAATATAACTTGATTCTAAAAGATTATCACTATTTTGGTCATGAAGTTAGACATATTTGTAGAGATTTGAATGGACTCACTAACTAATGGACTTATTAACTCACCAATTCAAATGCTTTGTCCAAGATCTCTCTCAAGATCAATATAAGATGCTCAATCACAAAAAACAGAGATCAAATCAATTTAACGACACTCACACACAAAGGATTTAACCAATGGAACTAAGCTCATAAATAAACAAAAGCAAGTCAGAAACAAAATCACAAGAATAGAGATAACGTGGTTCAGTCTCACAAGAGACCTATATCTACAGAGGAAACATTAGAGTTCTTAGATTGATTCACCATGAAAGATTAAAAGTTTTTTTTAAATGAATTTTACTGAGTACAAGCAACAACTCTCACTCTACAAAATTCTTGCTCTCTAGAACTCTCTTAATTTTTATACACATATAATTTTACCAACTTCATGAGCCAGCTTATATACCAGCTGCTTAACAAACTTGAAACCTAGATTGCATAGCTTATTTCTACATATAGAATCTATTTAACAAACTTAAAACTGATTCTTGAACATATATAGGACTTGCACACAAATTCAGTTATTCATTTTAGATCAAACGCAAAGCTTATTATCGTGTTACTTAAGTAAACCACGAGCTTGCTCACGTGACTCTATATCAGTTCAAAACTAAAATGCAAATGAGCAACCCAAGAGGGGGGTGAATTAGATTTTTAAAAGTTATTTTACAAATGATTCAATCTAACACCTTAATGCAAACAAAAAAAAATAAATTTTATAGCAATTAAATCAAATATAATAAATTAGACAATACTTGCAAAATAAATGAGTAAGGAAAGAGAATGCAAACACAGTAATTTTTACGTAGTTCGACAATCCCCGCCTACGTCCATGCCTCTAAGCCAATCAAGCTCGAGGATTTCACTATTCAAGCCTCTCAAGGCTTCAAATGTTTACAATTAACTTCTAAAGTGTCAATGGACCTTTACAATTAAGAGATTATCACCTTAATCTCTTTACCCCAAGTGTTTCCCTTAGTTGAATACTCTCAATACGACACAAAATAAAAATTACAATAAGAAACTCTCTATAAGAGTGGATTCACAAATAATGGCACAAAAATGATTTAATCTATTGTGATTTGTAATATACAACCTCAATATATGTTTTATAAACTTGTTTTTACTTGCTAGAGAGCTTGAAATGAAGTTGGAGTTGAGTTTTTAAAGTTAAGCTCGAAAACTAGCTGTTATTGTCAAATTTTAAAGTTACCGTTAATTTTAAATTTTACTACAGTAATATTGTTCATGAAATTACAGTTTTACCTCAAAACTTATTTAAATTATGTTATAACCCAAAACGTCATAAAACTTTTCAAAAAAATCCAATCTCAGAAATTTTAAATACTATTTAATTCCTAAAAACATTTTGAAATTATGGTATGGCCCAAACTAAAGAAAATCTTTTTAAATAAGTCTTCTTTGAGTTTTAACTAAATCACCATAATCTTTAAAGTTTTCAAAACTTTTCATTTAAACTCCCAATCTATTATAAGTTACAATATGGCCCAAATGTTTTAGAGCTTAGCAAATATGTCCAACTCCGAAATTTAAAACATTTTCATTTTTACTCAAATTACTTAAATCCACAAAATATTTTATCTCATAAACATAAAATTAATTTAGTTTGAAAAATAATTATTTTATTAACATAAAATTGAGCTTCATAAATGCTAATCCAAGCATAAATTAAATCATATCGGCTTTACAAGAAATTGTCACAATAAATTATCCGTTGAGCCGCCGTTGTCCGTTGAGTGTCTTGAATTTGATTTCACTTCATTTCACTTGATTCATTATCCTTCAAAACTAGTAAACTTGTGAAATATAAAAAAAAATACTTTAATGCAAATGTTTGTTATCATCAAAATCATAATATTTATAGCCTTTTAGGCAAACAAAAACCTTGCACAAAATACTAACGTTTTAGTTTAATTTGTGTTTGAGTTGATATGCTTCACAATTCTCCACCTTGAACCAAACACCAACTCTTATTCTTCCTCTACCTTCATACAAATCAAAGATATAAATTATAGTAAGAGCATCTGCAGGTTTATCGTCTATATAAATTTTAACCATCTTGGTCACTCCCTTAGAAATCTCATTCCTTATAAAATAGAGTTTAATGTCTATGTGCTTTGTTTTTTTTTTTTTTTCATGATGTGCCGGGTTTTAAAGAGATGTAGAATATTGGAACTATACAAGAGATAGTAGCAAACCCTTGCTTGACACTAAGTTCCCTCAGTAGTATCTTAAGCCATATTGCCTCTTTAACTAACTTAATTGTAGCTATATATTTTGCTTTTGTAGTAGAGAGAGCTACTATATGCTACAGACTGGCCTTCTAGCTAACAACAAGCCATTTATAAAGAACATGTATCTAGTAAATGACCTTCTCCTATCTATATCTCTTATAAAATCTGAATCAATAACTCCCCATAATCTAATATTCTCAACATATTTTTTTTCATATTAAAGTCTAAATCCTATTGTGCCTTTGATATACCTCATTATCCAATTAACTCCCTTCGAATGTTCTTTGCTTGGTAAAGTCATATAATGACGGATAATACTCACAGTATGTGAGATATTATGCCTTGTTAAAATCATAGCATACATTAAATAATCAACAACATTTGCATATGGAATGTTGCTCATTTCCTTCCTATCTTCTTTAGTTTGAGGGTAATAGAGCTTACACAATTTAAAATGAGGAGCCAGAGAAAGATATACTAGTTTATAATTTAATATATCAAAAGTTTCTGAGATCCTTGTTAGATATTTCTCTTAAGACAAGAAAATTAACCCTTTCTTCCTATTTCTGATGATTTATACTCCTAGTATTTTCTTTGCACTTTCTAGATCTTTTATGTCAAAAGTAGAACTAAGAAGTTGTTTAAGAGATTCAATTTCACCCCTCTCTTTACAAGCAATAAGCATATCATCTACATACAATATATCTATATATATATTAACATCTTATAATACAACAACAATCATAACTACATCTGTTAAATTCATGAGTAACTATGAACTCATCAAATTTTAGATATCATTGCCTTAGAGATTGTTTAAGTCCATAAAGAAATTTCTTAAGCAAGCAGACATGATCTTTTTTTTTCCAAGAATTTCATACCCTTAAGGCTGTGTCATAAAAATTTACTTTTACAGCTTTCCATGTGGAAAAGCAGTCTTAACATCCAGCTGTTCCAACTTCAAATCCTGATCTACTATTAAGGCTAATAGGACCCTAATTGAAGCATGCCTTACAACTTGTGAGACAACCTCTTTGAAATCAATCCCTTCCTTTTGGGTGTATCCTTTAGCTACAAGCCTAGCCTTGAACCTTTTAGGCTCAGTTTCTTAGGTTTCCTTACTAGGTCCTAAGTTCTGTTTTTATACAGGGAGCTGATCTCATCATCCATTGCTTTCTGCCATTCCTTCTCATATTGACTATTTACTACTTCATGAAAACCTTTTGGTTCTTCAATATCAATCTCATGTGCAGAGTGAAGTGTAAATGTAATTAAGTTAATAAAACCATGCCTCTTTAGAGCTTTAATATGCTTTTTTTGTCTATCCTTCACCAACTGATAATCTTGAGTTTAAATTTAAGCTAAATTATCATCTTAAAGTGTCTGTGTATTATTCATTTCATTTTTTATATCATCTTGTTTAGCTGGTGCGTCTTCTTAAGTATTCTGAAAGGATGTCATCATCTCAAACTAATAACTAGTAGACTGTATTAGGTCCTATTTTTTATCTATGTAAAATTTGCCAGCCTCTTTCTTTTCATTGAATATAACAACTCTACTTATACTATATCTTGTAGAGCCAAGTCTATACACCAGAGCTTGTACCCCTTGACTCTATCTATATAGCCAATAAACATATCCTTCAAAGCCCTTAGAGCTAGCTTTCCTTAATTTACATGAGTATATGCTTGGCACCCAAACACTTTTAACTATGCATAACTAGGCTTGTGTCCAGACCATATCTCCTAAGATGTTTTGAAATCGATTACAGAAAAAGGGCTCAAATTTACAAGATAACAGGCTATATTAAGTGTCTTAGCCCACAAGCTCTTTGGTAATTTAGCATAAAACATCATACACCTCACCTTATCTATGAGTGTTCTGTCCATTCTCTCAGCTAAGTCATTTTACTAAGGTATCATTCTCATTATCCTGTGCCTTGGTATTCCCTCATTTGCACAATACTTGTCAAATATTTGATTACAATATTTCAGCCCATTATCAATTCTCAACTTCTTAATCTTGTTACCTATTTGATTTTCAACTAAAGCCTTCCACTCTTTAAATTTTTTAAACACTTAATCTTTCAACTTAAGAGTATATATCCAGACTCTTCTTGAATAATCATCTATAAAGAAAACAAAGTATCTAGCTCCCTCTAGAGATACTTCCTATGCAGGCCCCCATAGGTCAGAATGAATGTAGTCCAAGATACCTTTTGAAGAATATATTGAAGATTTAAAGCTTTTCTTAGTGGATTTCCTTAGGATACAATCCTCACAAAATAGTAGATCTTTAATCTTATCCCTATTTCATAGCCCTTGATTTAAAAGTTCCTTTAAACCTTTAGACTCGTATAACCAAGTCTCAAGTGCCATAACATAGTTTTATTTTTACTAGTGCTAGAAGACACAGTAACTTTCCCTATTATAGTAGTACCATCTCAAACATAAAGTCCATTTTTCCTAATTTCTTTTAACAGGACTTGTGTTTCTTTAATCGCACTCAGAGTACCATTTTGAACTCTAATAATACTTCCTATTTGATCGATCATTTCAAGTGAGATCAGGTTCCTTTAAAGATTAGGAACGTGTCTTACTTGCTTCAATTCAACAATTGAATCATCAAGTAGTTTCACTCTTACATTTCTAATTCCAATAACTTCATAAACTGTATTATTTCTCATCATCACTTTACCCCCATCACAGGCTTCATATACAGTAAAATGACTCTTAAAGGGACACATGTGAAATGAGCAATCAGAGTACAAAACCCATTTATATTTTTTATTAAAGTCTATGGCTATCTATGTAGCTGCTAACTCATATCCTTCATCTTTCAGCACTGTTGCACAACATTCTGAATTTTCTTCCCTTTCTGCTTAAACTTTCTCTCAATATAGTCTCTCTTAAAGTGCTCTTTTTTATGGCACTCAAAACACTTTAAAACCTTATTCTTGTTCTTGGCCTTACCCTGTTTCTTTTTCTTGTCATCATACTTTCATTTTGCAATCAGTCCCTCAACAGATTCATTTCTAAGATTCTCATATTTCTACTGAATTTCTCTTGTATTTATAACAGCTTTTACTTCATCTAAAGTGAGAGTTTCCTTACCATACATAAGAACATTAACAAAATTCTTGTAAGATTCTAGTAAAGTGCTGATCAATAGCAAGGTATTTCTTTCATCATTTAAGCCTTCATCAATGGTGGCCAAGGTTATATACTTGGTTAAACTCATCAATGTGCTTATCTAATAATGAGCCTTCAGCCATCTATCAAGGTTATTACTGATGTTTCTTTTGCAACCTCTCTAATAATAAAATCTGTAAGGCTGAGAATTATAATGGCCTTAGCCTTTTTGTCTGTCTCAAACAATTGTTCCAGAGTCTTAGATGATGATACTGCTTTTTTTTTACCTCTTTTCTTTGATTCTAGTGCCTTTCCCAAACCCTGATAACCAAGAGTGCTTTAATCTTTACCTTTCATATGTTGAAATCATTTCTTCCATCAAATTTCTCTATATCTATATTTTGTATAGCCATACTTAGATATTTTACCTAAAGATCAGGCTCTGATACGACGTATGGAGATTTAAATAGACTCACTAACTCATTAATTTAAATGCTCTGCCCAAGATCTCTTTCAAGATCAATACAAGATGGTCAATCACAAAAAAAGGGACCAAATCAATTTAACAGCACTCACACACAAAGGATTTAACTAATGGAACTAAGCTCATAAATAAATAAAAATAAATCAGAAACAAGATCACAAGAACAGAGATAACATGGTTCAGTCTCACAAGAAACCTATATCTACGAGAAGAAACATCAAAGTTATTAGATTGATTCACCAAGAAAGATTACAAGTTTTCTTAGATGAATTTTACTGAGTATAAGTAGCAACTTTCACTTTACAAAATTCTTACTCTCTAAAATTCTATTAGTTTTTATACACATACAGCTTTACCAACTTCATGAGCCAACTTATATACCAGTTGTATAACAAACTTGAAACCCAGATTGCACAGCTTGTTTTCACGTGTAGAATTTATTTAATGAACTTAAAACTAATTCTTGAACACATATTTGACTTGCATACAAATTTAGTTATTCATTTTAGATCAAATGTAGAGCTTGTTGTTGTTTTACTTAAGTAAACCACAAGCTTGCTCACGTGACTCCATATCAGTTCAAAACCTTGCATAAAATATTTTTGATTTAATCTAATTTGTGTTTGAGTTTACATGCTTCGCAATATTTATTGTAAGCTAGGTAAGAGCATATTCTAAGTTTGACTTCTTTTCTTGTGACTGAAACCCTAGAAGCTTTAAAGTATTTTGAGTATTATTTCATAACAAATTTAGGTGGTTTCTCCAGCTAAAGTTATAGCCATTAAAATAAGGGTTATTTTTTTACCTCTAAAAGTTGAACATATAATGAGCTTGTTCAGCAAATGAAAGTGCAAAAGGACTTCCAACTTAGTGGTTAACATTGGTATTTTTCCCTTCACATAATTCACACACTTAAGTTTGAATAGCATTGACATCTAAGTGTTTTAGCTTATTAGACAAAGTAGTCATCCGTGTAGATAAAGCCATGACAACATCAACACTATAGGCTCTTGCAATTCTCCTTAACATGGATCACTTTGAAGACCACTGATAATTATTAGAGGTCATAACTTCCAATAATTTATAAGCTTCTTCTGATGTTTTTCTCATTAACGTTCCTTCTACTATAGCATTAATCACTATCCTGGTATTAATCTCAAACCATTATAAAATGTCTGTATCTGAAGCCAAATTAATAGATCATGATATAGGCATTTTCTTAATATAATGACTCTATCTTGAACTAAGCAAAAGTTGTGATGTCATTCCTCAACTTGGCAGTTTTCACTAAAAGAAAGAACTTTACTAAAAGTTCTACGCTAAACTATCCCATGTAGTAATTATTTTAACAGGGAGTTAGTTCACTCACTCTTTTGCTTTAGCTTAATAGTATTATTTGAGATACCATTTTGCTTAATATATGTCACAAATTTCCAAGAAATTTGTAATACAAGCATTCAAATCATCATTTAGTAACTCAACAAATTGTACTGAAGTCGAAATCATCTAGATTATAGCTGGCTTAATTTCAAAATTATTGGCTTAAATAAGAGGGCATGCAATGCTTGAGCAAGCACCATTAAATGTAGGAACAATATAATCCCTTAAAGGTCTTGCATCCACATTTTCATATACTACTTCATCAGCCATGATTATTTATTACTCCTGTAAAGCTTCTCTCTTCTATTAAGCCTTTTACAAGTATGTTCAATCTATGAATCAAAAGGCAATAAATTAAAACTTCTTGAACATCTTACAAAATAACAAGAAAACAAAAATAAAATTCAAATTCAAATTTAAATTAAACTAAGGTTAGTTGGTATCAGTACTAATCCAAACAATCCTCGACAACGGTGCTAAAACTTGGTGTGTAAATTAGCAAGTGTACTAGCCAACATAAGTAATATATTAAAGAGTAGATTATTATCCTATGAAGATTGTATATCCTATTAACAATAAAATTACTATAACTCTAATTTATTTGAATAATCAAAGAAGTGCATTTAGAATAAAAATTTAATAAAATAAAATAACTAAAAATTAAATGAAGATTCAAGCAATAATAAAAATTACCAAGAGATTAAACACTAGGACACTCGATTTCGCCATAACAAATCCAATTTAATGCTCCGTCTATACTATTAAAGATTATTACCCATATTGACAGTGAATTTCCTTAATGTATTCAATATCCTCTCTTGAAAAATATTAAAAACACCATCACATATTAACCCACTATATCTTTATGTGAATTTAAATATGCAAAAATTCATTAAACTCTATGAAAATTCTTAGAAAAACTACATGAATTGTGCTGGCACATCTTTGTCTTTCGTTCAATTCATGGCATTCACTACACAAAATAAAAATACATAAATCTTCTATCGATCTCATTATGTATCCTCAAATTATTTAAATATTGGTCAGATATTTAAAAGCACAATAATGAACATTAATCATGAAATAATAAACTAAAAATAACACAAATTTGTAAAATTAAATTTTCATAGTTAGGCTACATCTTCACACTAGAAAAATAAATTATTTTATGAGAATATAAAGAGAATCTATGAATTTAATTAGGAACATTCAAGCAAGATAATTGAGAAGAGGGAAAGAGAAACTCAAGAATTAACACATCTTCCTCCTCTAAATTGCTCTTGCTACTCTCGGTTCTAGCGTAAGAGTGTGGCTGCTGCTCTCTCTAGGAATATTTGCTTCTCGGCTGCTAACTCTTGTGGTTGCTCTTCTTTTCTTCTTCGGCTAAGTGGCTGCACGTCCCTTTTATAATACTTTCAGTTTTTGCGCCCTAAATCCTTGCATGGAAAGAATTAAATCCAACGCCAAGCTGCCTCTTTCATGAGCATAACTTGTACAATTAATTGGCCAATGAATACTTTTAAAGCCAATGCCCGTCACGTCTTGCCATTTAAAGCCATGCCAAAATATTTGCTTCCTTAATTAATCATGATATATGTTCTCCACGTGATTACTTGCATGTTGATTAATTAAATTAAATCTTTCTTGATTTGTTCCAATTAAATATCGTTATTTCTTTCCCTTTTTGATTCCTTTAAGCTGATTTCTTCCTCAATGTTCCAATCCAATTCCTCTTTAATCCGATATTGTACCTAAAATAATAGAATATAAAAATTAATGTAAAACTTAGCATAATAAAATATAACTTAGTATAAAATTAAGTTAGGAAAACATAAAAATAATATACAAATTACTAGCGCATCATTTTGTTTGATAGCTAAATAGATCAACAAGCACCACAAGCTCCAAAATCAAGATTTTGGAGCCAAGATGAAGATATCATATTCATGCAATGCTTTTGGATTTGTATCGTGATGGGAGATTATATTTTGATAACAAATTCAGAAGTGGCTACTTAAAGGTTCCTAAGACTGCTTTGAGCACAAATTGCTTAGATATGGTACAAAAACTAAGCTACATATCGAATCTCACATAAAGAATTTAAAGATTCAATTTCATAATGTACCTAAGATGCAAACAATTTCATACTGTACATGAGATGCAAACTAGGTCAAATTGCAACAACTTTGGTTATGGCCAAGACAAGAAATTTGTGACTACAAACAAGGCATGTGGGATGCTTATTTTTAGATTCTTTTTTATTTTTTATTTTTTACTTCCTCGTTGAGACTTATACTAATATTATTCTGCCTATACATGTAATTCGTATTATTCTATCCAACAATAGGCACTAATCATGCATCTGTCTTTGGTCTTATCTGTCCAGCAAGTGCTAACCTATTGTTGCATCATACTATTGGTTGAGAATATCATTTTGATGTTGCGATATGATGAATATTTAGGCATTGGGGAAAAAATATAGGTAGATTAGAGATTAATTTCAGTTTATTTTATAATCCCCAAAGGTAGAAAATAAGATTTAAATGTTCAAAATGATTTGCTCTACTTTGATGTAATTCTCAAAATGATTTGCTTTGCTTTAATGTAATTAATATCTTAACAAATAAATGTAAATGTTTGTTAAAGTGTGAACTTATAGTTTACATGATGTAAAACATTTTCATAAAGATTGATCAGTCATAAAGAGGTAGCAAATTTCAAGCATAAAGCATTCCCATTTTATGAGGATTTGTGTTTGATTTATGGTAAAGATCATGCAACTAGAAAAAAATACAGAAAATCATGCAACTAGAAAAAAAATGCAGAAGCTCCTGCAGATGCTACAGAGAAAATTGAGAGAGTAGGAGTGAGTAAAGAAGTTGAAGGAGAGAATTTAAATCTTGAGAGTGTGCAGGACGATATGAGTGATAGTATATCTACTTTACATGGTTCAAAAAAGTTATAAAAGTGCAAGATTTAATCAATTGAAAAATTGAATAATTAATTTGTCTTTGAGTCTCTTCACTCTTGTATTTTCTCGACCATTGGTTAACCAAAATTCCATATCGAAATTTTCGTTGATCTCCACAAACAAAATGCATGCATTAATAAAGATAAAATAAAAGCTCATGGTTATGGCTTGATATTCGACATTTTATAATAGTCCTAATGTTTAATCAATATTATAAGTTTTCAATATGGCTATTATGAATTCGCAAAGTACTTGCATAAACTATGGAGAAATGCTCGTGTAAACATGGCTCGCGGGCCGGATAAGGGAGTTTATGCTAGATTAATGGTTCTTGTATTGGGACTCATTAACTTTTTTAACGTCATATGTAATCGATCTGCAAAGTAGAATCCACTGCTGATCCCTCCTGAGGAAGCCACAACTTTATCACACTATACAGCCCCAATTGCCCCCACACAAGTGCTCATGGGGTCCTCTGTATGTGAATGTAAATCTCACAGCTATGTTCATATATAGAATCACGCAAGTCATGATCACTCAACCACTAAGAAATACGACATATATTATTCGTTATTTCGTTGAACTATTCTTAGTAAGTATAATTTAGATAAGATGTTGGCTACAGGAAAATTGTCAATTTTCCCTCATAAGAATGATAAAATCCTAAAAGTATTTGAAACCTTTAAAATTTATCCTTTTTTTCCTGAAGTTTTCAAAAATATGAATTTTTACATCTTATTGTTAAGAGAGTTGGATACGCTATTGAATATTTAGATAAAAGATAATTTTACCCTCGTAAGTAATTTAACATTTGAAAAAGTAATGTTAGATTCGGAGATCTAATAGATCATTTCATTGCTTTCAACGCGAGGAATAAAAGTCATAGCAATTGGTTTGCTAAATTCTATCATTAACTACTTCAAAAAGTATAGAATCTGAAAAACTTTATTAATTTGGTTTGAAATTAATTTCATAGACAAAAAGACTTAAAATAGATTTTTGAGGTACTAGATGATAGAATTTGAAAAACTTCATTAATTTGGTTTGAAATTCATTTCATAGGTGATAAAAACACACTCTTAATTAAAAAAAAGGATAAAAAAGTAAAGATATACAAATTTGAAATTGATAATTTTTTCCTTGTGGAGAATATAAGGGTTTTGATTTTTTATTCTCTCTCTCATATTCATAAACAAAAAAGAGTAAAGGATTTTTTTACATGCCAAATTTTGTACCCCAAATTTCATCCCAAATGAAATATGACATGTGATTTATCATTCATTAAGTGGTTAACAATCAAGATTATCTCTCCCATCCAATCGATAAAATACCACAACATTTGGGGTAAATTTTTTAGATGAAAATTTGAAATGTGTAGCACTATTCTTTTGAAAATGTAGAGATGGGAAATCCTAATCTATATTTTTAGCCTCTTGTGCCAAGATTCAAATTCCGTAATCAACCAAAAAAATCTATTTAAAATTTATTTGTTCAAGCTCTTGGGAGAATAGTGAGTTTTGATTATTTTCTCCATTTCGATTCATACACAATCTTAAATTCCATGAATATTATATTCATTTTTTTACTTAAAATTATATGAAGTTATTATAATTTGCATTCTTCATTTGAATTTTTTTGTTATTCTGAATTGAATAAGTATGCTGAAATGTTCATCTATATATCATTTTAAAAATGAACTTCGGAGGAAATTTGATTGAATATAAAAGAAAAGAAAAGTTTAAATGATAGGGGAACGTGTGTAATGAGCCTTACCCCTTAAAAGATATATGGTCATAAATCATAATGGTAAGAGCAAATTTTATTGAATATATAAGAAAAGAAAGAGATTACGTGACAGGAAAGTGTATATAATGAGGCTTACCCTTTAAAATTTACATGTGATAAAGCATAATGGTTTGAAGCCATCGCTACAGTAAAGACAAACAAAGAATATCGAAGATAGTGCAAAATAATTGAAAAAAAAAATTACCAATTGGTTTCAAACCTGCGACTTTCGTCGTTTGTAGGATTATTCATCTATAATTTTCGAGGAGTTGTATGGATTCTGTCAATGACCTTGATTGAATAGACGTACGCCATTGTTATTATTTGTTTAGACGTTTGGTTGAATAGACATCTGCAATACCTGTCCAAGCTGTGTTCGGACAAAGCCATTAATTTTTTACAAGGCTACATGTATATTAAATTAACTTATGTTATTGTTCTTTTTTAATTGATTTTTAAAAGGCTAAAATATCCTACATAAAGTTTATGATAAAAATCAAGCATTCAAGGAACTTATGTTTCGTTTGTTTAGACTTTACATTGAATAGACATTTGTAATACCAGTCTAAGCTGTGTTCGGACAAAGCCATTAATATTTTAACTATAATGCCACAGTATCTTACATATAAGACAGTTAATAAACTTCTTTATATAAGCCCTGATTTTTATTTTTATTTTTAACATAACTAACAGTTTTGAGTTGTGAAGTTCATCACAACTGTGACGTGCTGCGTTCTCGAAGTAGACAATATTTATTCAGTTTTTGGTTCTAAGCTTTTATTCACAACTATCATCACATAACTGCAGCTTTCACACCATGATCATGCATGATGCACATCATGACTGGACAATTCTATATACCAGTTTGGTTAGGGTTAATTATCTAGTCATATATATATATAAAATTGTCAAAACATCTATATTGTTATTTTGATAGTTATTTGATTTCACTTTTTACTGATAAAATTATATTTTTGTCCGATTTAAGTTAAAACAATGAATAATTAAGTAGATTTTGATAAGAAACAAATACATATGACAGGGCAGCAGTTCGTGCCCTTAAAAGTAATGTGAGGGTTTAATTTTTCCTTTAACAATGGAAAATAATTTAGTAAAGGAAATATACTTATTCCTTGAATATTAGAAAATATAAAATCTAGGCAACGGTATATAAGATTTAATGTTAACTAATCCTAATGATGAGTGAAGGACGTTTCTCAAATACTAAAAAAGATAAAATCTTAGTAGTGTTAAAGATTTATTGGAAACTAGTCCCAATTATTTTCTAATAAAATCTGGATAGTGCTATATAAAAATTAATGTAAATTAATTTCAATAGTTATCTGATTATAAATATTAGTTATAATCTCATATGATATAAGTTGTAATATGAGCATAATATCATATAATTTAAAAAAAAAAAAGAGGGAAATAAAACAGCTTACTAGCTAGGTAGCAAATAGCATTCACCCTGTCATAACTCTGTAACTTGACCACTACCAAATACTGACATTATTAGTCATCTGATTTTTAACAAGTCTATAATTAATTAAGATACTGGCCACCATTCATATTAAAATATATATGGGCGGGGTAATCTTATCTAAAAGGCCATGCATTTTCCTTTTAAACTGCGATGGTAGAAACAAAAGCCAATATGGGTTTCAATCATATTTGGTCACTTTCATCTTGAGCAGTAGCCTGCTACTTTCACATTCAACTTGCATGGCCGTGGCTACTGACGCTGGTTCTACGTGTTACAGGCTTAAAGTGGTGTCCAAGAGGACATTTGCCACTTTGCCTTCATCATCCAAGACAAACCCTCCCAGTCGCTAGACACCAATTCTTCCTCCGCCAGGATAATAGCCGCTGTCATCATCAATTGCTCCTCCATAATAAGTGCTACCTTTCTCTTCGATATCATCTTGGCTTGTTAATTTGTATCGTTTTAATACTTTTGATATAATAAGTTTACCTCCACGAGGGCTGTAGACTTGTAGCCATTGGCATCACCATTGCTCCTCCATAACCAGTGCTATCTTTCTTTTCGATATCATCTTGGCTTGTTAATTTGTATCATTTCAATACTTTTGAAGTAAAAAGTTTTGAGATTGAGACCTTTACAAACACCCGCAACAGCTTTTAGGTTTTACCTCTTACGCCATTCAGTTTTCAAATGCCTCGTTTTGCCTTTGATGTCAATTTTTGTTTTAAATATGTTGATTTACGGTTGGTATGAGTTATTCCGTGAACTGTTTTAATATAGAAGGTAATCTAGTATTATAAAAATTTTCTGAGTACTAGTAGTAAAATCTAAAAATTTTAAAGGGAAAGATGTCATTCGCCCTTGTATTCTAATGGACATACTTTTGATCGTCTTGAATAATTGGTGGAGCTACATAAATTTATTCTGCTTCCTTTGTTTGATCTTTTGTTGTTGCAAAGACAACATGACTTTATTATCTACGTTGACACGGGAGTGTTTTCATAGTTACTCCAAGAGATAAATACAACCCAAGATTATGGCTCTACTTCTTTGGATTGACTGCATATTTTAGAGGTAATTGAATTATATATTATATATTTTTAGAAAGATATATGTGATAAATTTTTGAAGAACATTATGGAATCAAATTCGGACTTCTTTTCTTAAAGATATTCAAAATTTTGTCAACAAAGTTCATAGTTGTTGGGAATTCTACACAAGACCGAAGGTTATGAATTTATTGGCATCAATGCATCATGATTTAATTAACAAGCTGCATATTAATAAAAGCTCTGTGTGTCAGAGTTTAATGAATTTTGCGATGTTTGGTTTAGAGTTATCTACATGAAGATATGATTAAATGAGTTTTGATTGCTTAGATTTACTGTCAAAATTGACCTTTAAGTCAAATTACATTTTGCTTTAGTTTCTTCCATCTCATTACAGTTTCCATCTCATTATAGTTAAGACCTTCAATTCAATTTTATATAAAGATATTAAATTGTAACTTTTAAAAATGGTGGTAACTATGGGAGTTTAACTTAGAAGACTACTTTTGTCAGAGTTCTTCATGTAATTTTGTATCACTTGTGGATTTCTTAAAGTGTTGAGTTAAAAAATTCTGTATCTCTTGTGGATATCATTAGTGGTGAATATCTATATTTCTTTGTAATCCTCTTGAGTGTGTTTGTTCTATCTAATAATAAAAGTATAGTTTATAATTAGGTCAATGTCATACCTTGAAACAATTACAAGAAAAATCCTCCCTTGCATAAGCAAGTCATGACTTGAGCTTTTTCTTAGAGCTATAGGTAAGAAGCGAATTATCTTCAGCCTAACTGGAGGCTTGCATGTTTATGAACTTGTATATCCATTCATCAGTGCCATAATCATTATTTTTCCTTTTTACCATTATTTTGTGATTTTCCTTTTTACTTTTCCAAGTATTATACCAACTAGCTAGAAATTTAATTTTCTCCTTCTTTTACATAAGTGTAGTTCAAATCTCAAACCTTTTGTATCACCACAAGAAACTTTATCGATTGAATCGATTCACACTTACTTTTAGATCAAATAATTCATCTTTTGCAAATATAAAAATGTACAAAACCCTTGTTTTGCATGTTAATTTTTCTAATCTTGGTAAGAGTAGAATAGTTGTCCTATGGTAGGTTGATAGCTAATTATTATATAATTCCAACAAAGATCTAAGAGATTCATATGGTATATACAATCAAGTACATAAAAAATTTAATAAAATATTGTTAAGGTTACCTCAAAATCCAAAAGATATAATCTGAATTATGTTTTTCTCTAATAGTTGGATGAGTTGATATCCAACAGGTTTATTTGGCTAACCATTTGAATTCGAATCTTAGATAAGAAAGACTGAAAAAAATCAATTTAGACATTTTCTATCTTCCTACCCTTTAAAAGTTAAATAAGAAAGTGATATAGTTTGAAAATACCTTGAGCTTATCTAAAGATATAAGCCTTTTTTTTCTTTTTTGGTTTTAGTTTGTTTCTTATAAAAAGATGTTATGTATTTCTAGGAATGCTTGGCCCAAAAATCACAGAACATGTCAACACTAGGCTTGGCGGAGCAGTTTTCAAATATTTTTTATTTTTGCTAGTCATCGGGGTTTGAATCTAGGTGAAATTATGAGTTATAAAATCAATTTAGACTTTGCACATCCTAACCCCAAAAAAAATAAAAATAATAAAAATGAATATTTATCTCTAAAACTAGAGATGCCAAACTACATGACCTAGACTTTGAAAGGTGGCCACATGTGAAGCCATGGGCTATGCAAATCTAAAATTTTAAGTATAATCGGTGATTAACACTGCAAAGAGAATATATAATAAAGGTAAAATTATCATTTTTTACTTCTAGTGTTGATAACACTAACAATTCATCACATTTACAAATATTTAACCTATTTTATGAATTTTGGATTTCAAAAACTCAAAAGTCTTTGAAAAAATTACTACCCCTTCAATCTAACATTAATTTTGAATAGTTGAGATCGTGCCACATGTTTGAGTTTGCATCTAGCTTGTGCAATAGATTTAATACATATCAATTTTGTAGATCAACCACCTTCACAAACGCCAAGGGAGGGCCTCCCTTTGACTTCAATTGTATCCATTGCTTGTGTTGAACCCAATGATCTATAATGGTTGAAATTTTAGACTCTTGGATTGTATTATTAAAACTCACCAAACATTTGTGGTTGCAAGTTCTCCATAAATATCATATAAATGTCCACACTTGATCAATTTAAAATTTGCCTACATAAAGGCAAGGGATTTCATAAATGGGTGTGTTAGAATTTGGAGAGAAATTAGAGAGAAATTGGTAAGGAGAATTAGAGCATTTGTAGAGAAATTTTAAAGTTGAGTTTTGTAGAGACATTAGGTGTAAACCAGGAGTGAATTCTAGAGCAAAATCCCTTCTCTTTATCTTTGTTTTCAATCTGATTGTATTGTATTTCTTAAATTTGTTAAATAAAATGAGTGTTTTGCTTATCAATACGAGTGATTAATTTTCTAAGTTAAGGTGAAGTGTGAAGCTTAAGAATTTAAATTGTAAAATAAATTAGTCTCTCAAGTACGTTTTAAGTTTATTGTTTTTAATTACATGTTATATAAGATATATTTTCTATCAGTTATTTTCATTCTAAGTTAACTTGTATATCTAGCTCTCCTTAGATCAATACGGGTATTTAGAAATAACATTATGTACTTAACCCCATATTTATTGATAGAATGATTAATTAAGGACTAATTTGCATAATATTCAAACTAGTAAAAGAATTGCCAAATATAAATATGAGAGAGTATTATGACCATAATTTGAATATCAAAAGTAGATCACCCAACCTTAGTATCTTTTTTCTTAATTTATATCATTACTTATTAATTATTCTGTAATTATTATTTAATAATTAACTATTAAATTTTTAAATTTCCAATGCTTTGATCCAAAATCACTCAGTTATACTATAATTAAATACTTTTATACTTAAAAGTAATTAACCACAGATACTATTATACTTGGAACTACTTTTGAGTAGTGTCAATGAGACTTAAACTCAAATTTAAACTTTAAAGTATCAGCCATTCAACCAAAGCAAATAAATATAGATTTCTGAAACATCAACCATCCAAATTTATATATTATATTATAAAATGCTAATTAGATCAATTATAATATTTTCAATATATTGTTTCAATTAAATAATTGATTAGAAATTTATTTTAAAAACTTTATTGGATTTGTAAAACATATAACCAACAATAAGAAGAAAACTTAACAAAACAATATTGTACCAAATGATAATACAAATTCAATTCAAATTTAATTAATAACTTAAAATTAATTCATAATTTTAAAAATATTACTTTATTAATAAAAAAATTCAATTAATTTAAAATAGAATAAGATATAATTAGATTTAGTGCTCTTTCATTCAAATTTATTTATTCAAATAAATGTAATACTATAATTCAAATAAAATTTAGATATAGAACTTCAGCTGTGCTTTTTATGTGCTTAAAACTCTAGGCCCACCTTGACCCATGTCCATGCCATGCCATGCCACAGGCTTTGATGACGAGTGCTCGTATGGGTGCATGCTGTGTCGTGCCATGTGCCTTGATAAAGTTTGCTTATATGGATGCATGTCGTGCCCATGCAGTGCCTAGTGCCACCCAACCTATTTGGTCATCTCTAACTAAAACATTTTTCAAGTGATTATTTTTATTACCAAATAGTCCAAATTTTTGGTTCGCATACGCTTCATCGCTTTCGTTTGTTTCTAGCTTGACTGTTAGATTTTTAAGGTAATGACATTTTCATCTCTCTAATTTTGTTTTCATCGTTTGGCCGCTAATAAATTTGTAATATTCCATTTAATCCCTAGCGTTAAAAAAGTAACTTACAAAACACATTTCTGAAGTAATATTTATCATTCAACAATGAACAATACGTTAGTAATATTTCTAACTTGATTGTTAGAAATCCAACTGTTTATGATAGTAAAAGTTAATTTCAGGCAATCGGTTTGCACAGCAAGAAAGAACAGGACAATAAAACATAGTTCGGTGATTTGTTAATTGTTCTGGCAACAATGATATATGTATTCAAAAAGTAGCACAACCATGTTAATATTAAAAGAAAGAAAAATTAATTCCAAGATATAAAAAATTATCAGAATAGAATAATATTTTTTTAATATTTGTATACCCATACTAAATCTGTATTATTCTTAGCATACATATTTCATTTCTTTTTAGCTCCATGCTCTACATCCTCCAGACAAACGCGGCTTAAGGAGTATGGGAAACTTCATGTTCATTTGACCTTTCCGCGTTGTTAAAGTCTTCCGCGACATTTCGATTCTTTCTAGCTGTAAACTTGTAATTAACAGAAGTAATAACCCCCAAAGCTTTTAGGTTTTACCACTCACTCCATTCATTTTCCAAAACGACGTTGGCCATTGACGCCAATTCCTGTTTTAAATCTGTTTGATGGTTTTCGATGAAAAGTTTTGATATAAAAAAGGTAACTTAGTATGAAAAGTGTTCAGTACAAGTAGTGCAACCTAAAAATTTTAAGAGAGAAGATGTCGTTCTCTCTTGCATTATGATGTACACACTCTTGATCTTGAATAACTGGTGGAGACTACACGAGTTTATTATGCTTTCCTTGTTTGATCTTATCGACCTCTAAAAATCTATAGATCAAAGTGATTTAAACTCTTACCCAAATCTAGGGGAAGAAGTTAATTCACTTTTAGCATAATTGGAGATTCCCATGTTCATAAACCGACATACTCCTTTATGATTGCCACCATTATTATTATTATTATTATTATTATTATTATATTTCCTTTTTTACTTTTAAAAGTATTATATCAACCAGAAATTATTTTTTTTTCCTCTTTTTTACAAGTGCAATTCAAATTTAAATCCTGTTGTATTACTACAATAGACTTGACTGATTGAATCGATTCATAGCTACTTGTAGATTAAGAATTCATTCTTTTTTAATTTTCAGGTAGTTGCACAGAAGAAACAACAGTAGATAGAAATCACTTGAAGATGGCTCACATGGTATGAATCAGTATCACTATTTGATGCAATTATTGCAAGAATTAAGTAGTATATACCATTGTATGTAGGATACACATCTAGCCAGAATCAAGATCACTATATGATAGGCATATTCTAAAAATAAATTCATCATTTATGATGGTTGATTATTTCACTTTTATTTCATTGCATTTAATTTTGTGTATAAATAGGCATTTGATGAGCCATTGATAAATACAAGAATGGTGGAAAAACGATTTTCAAAACTGTTATAATTTTCCCGGTAATCGCCATCAGAAGTATTGTTTTATTTCAACAAAGTCAATAAATGTTCCGTTCTTGAAAACTATATATATCATCATGGTATCATCGCCCCCGCACGTTAACTTTTCTACACGCAAGAGGCGGCTTTTCGTCAAGCGAAGGCAGCTGTTCCCACTTGCTCTATCCTAGTTCCATCCCTGATCAAGACCAGATAATTTTAATATAGCCCCTGTTGTTAGGGTCAATCATTTTATTAGTTTTCGTATTTTTTAAAAATATCAAAATATCCATTTTTTGTCGGATTTAGAATTTCAAAAATAAAATTTATTTGATCTGATACGAATTAAAATTTAAAATTTTTGACATGTAACACGCATAAAAATAGAATAATTAAGTTTATTTAAATCAAGAAAAATGCATAACAAAAATATTTTAGATATTTTTTATAAAAGTAATTAGCGACTACGAAGACCAAAGTATTATGATATTTTTGACTTTTGGCCATTTGGTTGAACAAGTCTCGTAATTAATCACCATGCAAAATGGCCGGTTAATGTTATATAAAAGGCCACGCTTTTCCCTTACTTTGTAATGATGGAAACAAAAATTAAACCAATTATGGGTTTCAATTCATATTTGCTTACTTTCATGTTGATCAATTGCTTGCTGCTTCCACACACTACTTGCATGGCCGGCAGGGTCGCTGGTTCTGTGGCTTTGCCATCTTCTCCCATGGCCAGTCATCGGATCACAGAGAAGCCTCCAATTCTACCGAAGGCAAATCCTCCTCCGCCGCCATCGCCATCAGGTGCTCCTCCATAATTAACCAGTTCTATTTTTCACATCCATTATTGATATAGATCTTCAGCTTGGCCTGAATGATCGAGGGAGACTGCGCATGAGTAAAATCCGCTTTTCGTGCTTGCTTTTTGTTATCTGTCCAAATTCAGTTCACATGTGTACTGCTTTCCGATTTTTTTATCTTAATTAACCTTATCTCGATCTACAGAAAGATGAATTCTGAATAGGATGAATATGTCTGATTCTTTGTTTAGTTTAATATGCATGAATCTTAAAATCTCCAAAGAACTATCTTCAGAAATCATTATACGAAATTTTGTTAGAACTCCGGTTTTTTGAACAAGTTATAATTTCTCTGCTTTTTATGAAAATTCATATAAAATCCTCTTGCTGTTTAAGAGAACTATGATTATGGGAAAATCATTGTTACCTCGAGGGGTTATCTCGAACCGACCAGTTCTTCAAAATACCCCACCCCCCGGGGCAGCGCCGGGGCCCCGATCATTGAGTTTATCAGCACTCATGACGATTATGAAGCTCAAATCTGGAATTCTAGATTAGAGGAACCGTGTATGGTAAAGTCAGGGGTAAATAAACAAAAAGAAAAAAAAAAAGTGAGCATGTTGGGATTCCTTTTTTTCTTTTCTTTTCTTTGCTTTGAATTTTCATAGCCCCTGAGTTGAAGGTTTAAAAATTTTGTGCGGGTGATGTTGGCGCTTTTACTTTATAGTTGTTGTCTTTTATATATTATTAACGCGTTTTTATAATGTATTGACATGGAATAATAGTCTTAGTTTATTAGTAATAAAAAAAAAAAACTCGTAACTCATGTCATCAGCGAATAATTCTCATAAAACTCCTGTGATCATGGTCAATTATTCAGTTAATTCCATATTTTTTAAAAGTGTAAAATTATTTAAATTTAAAAAATTACTTTGAAAACGTTATTTTAATAAAAATATATTTTATATTAAAATATATATTATATGAATTAGTATTAAGAACTTTCCTTTATAAATTAACTTAATATAATTATTCTAAATTATAGTCAATTAATGCATATAATATTCAATACATATAATTCTATTGCCATAAACTTTAAAAATTTTATTCTCAATTTCTTAAACAATATCAAGTAAAACATAGAGTGTTTCAATACTTTTAAAATATACAAACTAATTTTTACTTTCTCATTTAAAAAAAAATTAAAAGTTTCTTTTGGGATAATCAGCGATCTTCAACTCAAAATTTTGAAAGTATATATTTATAAAGGAGAAGTTAGAAAGAGGAAGTTAGAAAAATCACAGTTAAAATGAAGTTTAATAATAAAAAATGACTAAAAAGTAAATTTTTATTTTCAACTTTCAAATTAAGAAGATGTATTGCTAGAGTCATTACATTCCATATTCAACTATTTTCAACGTAAAAAGTTGACCACAGTTTAGTTTCTTCAACAAAAATTAGTAAAAACTTTACCAAGATTGAGACATTCCACAATTATCAACTAATAAGTGATTATCTTTTAGGGTTGTGGTTTGCTTTCCAAATTAAACACGTTTTTCTAATTTTTTAACTTAAACAACTGGTAAATTACCTGTAGTTCATTCAATAATTTTTTTAAAAAAAATCTTATTTAATGTAGAAAAATAATCTAAAATGAAAAAAAATAAATTTATAAACAATTAACATTAAAATTGTTTAAGTGAGAAAAATATTTTAAATTCAAATGAAAGTTAAAAAAATGTAAAATAATCATATCTCTATACTTTTAGTTTAATATCAATATATTTGGTAGACATTACAAGTTAATTTTATTTGTACCTAATTTTAGTTAAACTTTCTCACTAATAGTCTACAAGTTTTATGTTTAATAGTTCTACTAAGTTCATTCACTACTAATATTTTGAGTTAAACTCCAAGTAAATTTATTTCTCATAGGATAAATTTCTAAATATGGTTATATTTTCTCCCTTTTGGTTCATATATTTCAACTATTATCCACTAGTTTTGCATTTAATATTCTAATTAACTTGTTAACATTATAATTATTTTGGTTAAATGTCCAAATTACATTTTTTGTAGATTAGTTCCAATTTTGGTTAAACTTTTGCATTCATAGGTTCACATGTTTCAACCTATTAATCCACTAAATTTCATGTGATATTCTTACTAGATTCATTAAATGCTAACATTTTGGGTTATATTTTAAGTAACTTTTATCTCTTGTTAGATTGGTTCTTAAATTTTGTTATACTTTCTCTCTTCTTGTTCCATGTTGTTTAGCTAATTATTCATCTGTATTTGTTTGAATATTCCATCAATTGGGTATGATTCCAATTATTTAGATTATGTACTAAATTTATTTTTTATAATTTTATTTTTGATAAAATAAGTCCCTAATTTTGATTATAATTTCTTTCGTACAACTTTATATATTTCAACTATTGCTCCACTAATTTGGATTCAATATTCCAATCAACGTGATAAGATTCTAATTATTTAGATTAAATACCTAAAAAATTAACTTTTTTTATTAAATTAGTTCCTAATTTTCATTACACTTTTTCATTGATAAGTTCACATATATGAACTCACTAATCCACTAGATTTATATTTGATATTCCTACTAAATTCATTAAATGTCAATATTTTGGGTTAAATTACAAGTAACCTTCACTTCTTTTTAGATCAGTTCCTACTTTTTGTTACATTTTCTCTCTTATTAGTTAACATATTTCAACTAATTATTTCTACAGTTTTATGTTGAATATTCTTGTTAACTTGGTAAGATTCTAATTATTTAGATTAAATACTATATATATATTTTTATTATAATTTGGTTAAGTAGGTCACTAATTTTCATTATACTTTCTCGTAATAGGTTTTATATATTTCAACTATTATTCCACTAGTATTGAATTCAATAGTCCAATTAATTTGGTAAGATTCTAGTTATTTGTGATATGTATCAAAATTACTTTTTTGGTTAGATTAGTCCTTAATTTTTGTTAAATTTTATTATATTTTATTTATATGTTTCAATTTATTAATCATCAGTTTTGTATTTAATATTCCAAGTAAATTCATTCAATACCAATACTTTGGATTAGACTCTAAGTAACACTCATTTCTTATTGAATGAGTTCTTAATTTTCATTTCCCTTTCTCTTTTATGAGTTCATATGTGTCAGCTAATTATTTATGTAGTTTACGTTAAATGTTCTCGTGAACTTGGTATGATTCTAGTTATTTGAGTTAAGTACCAAATTTATTTTTTATAATTTTATTTTGGTTGAATAGGTCCCTCATTTACTTGTATTACCAAAACAGTAATAAGATGAGTTATATTTGAACCCTTATTATTTTAACAAATATCAATTTACCACATAATATTGAAAAAAAATTTTACAACCCTAAATCTTTTTAACGTTTTGGATCCATAATTTAAGTCCATTTTTTTTCTATTTTCATTACTTCATAAGACTTTTTTAACTTGATTGTATACATACTTGAGCTTTTAATTTTTATACATATTTATTCTCATTTTATCATTTTAATTAGTAGTATTTACTTACAAAATATTTTATCTTACAAAATTGAAGCTTATTGAATCTATTTATGTTGAAACAACTTTCTTTTTTATTTTAAGAATTATGAAAAGAAAGAGAGAGATTGCGGAAATTTTTGGTCAAAAATTTGTTGACAACTTGGTTTCTTTTTTATTAGCATCTATGATGGTGCCTAGTGATGGTTGAGTTAAACAACTAGGGCTTCCAGACTCAAGAATGAAGAATGTGAAGCATTTGAATTTTCAGTAAAAATTTTAAAAAATAATAATAGTTTGCAAATTTACACATAAAAAAATTATAAAAATGGGTAAATATGTTTTCATTTAGGCGGTAGCTTTGCCCTCCTAAATGAAACATAATTCTGTTTAGGGTTATATCAAAATAAAAAAATTAATTGAATATTATTTAGAGTAATATATTATTTTTTTTTAATTTACAAGCTATATCTATAATTTAATGGGATTCGGTATATATACACTTATAATACAATCTAGAGATTCTGCTAGGTTATTAATTGAAAAATCTACTCCCACTAATATACAAAGAAATATCTAGTATTTTTCAAACCAATAGTATAATATTATTGTTACATTATTAATTTGGTTAACTTTTACAATTTAATGTTAGCAGTATTTTGCAATGATAATTAACAACATTTCTGAGTACACAATTAAAAAATTTATTACCATAAAAATATTATTATATTTAGACCATACACTCATTTTGATAAAAAAGTATAATATTGATAAAATTGTCATATATGCGTTCAGTTTGCTAATATCAATAGTAATGGCTAACAAATATGCTTATTGACTAAGTTAATAATAGATGTTAATAGTTATAGTACCATTAATCATAAAAAATTAACGTTACATTTTATCATATATATATAATATTAAAAATTTAGTTAAGTTATAATTTATGTAACTTACGCCAGATACAATAATAATAAACCTATTATTATTACTGTGTCTAATTACATAAATAAATATTATTATTATATCTTACGTATCTTACATAAATCGTAATTTAACCGACTCTACATATTAATTATGCGATTTTCTTTTTATATAAAGAGAGTTCATGCTTTGACTTTCGAGACCTGTGAACATCCGGCAATAACAGAGAAAAGACTGCTTATGCGTAAGACACAAGTTTTAGAATGGGGTCAAATTTACGTAATTTTTTAAACTCTTTACTTCGGACACGTGTACATACAAGAGAATAGTAGATTGCATAGAAGGTCAATAATGAGTAAACGAGGGGGTGGCCCAAATGCCCATGATTAATATACAATAAAGATTACCCTGGATTAGAGCATTGGAGACTGTTGATGGCAGAACCGTAGGAGTTGCACCGAGATTAGAAAATAACAATTCATTAGGATACTCGTCGTATTTTTTTTTTAAAGTTACTTTAATTCTTCTTATGGAGATGCGCGCGTGTATGTAATATATATACTTTTATTTTTTTTTAAAGTAGATCGTTTAATTTTTATTTGGTATTGATTTTATAATTTCAGACTCGTTACATGTCATTACGAGAAAAATTCGACATGATAGTAAACACACCGTGTGTGTAAAAATTTTATATTTTATCGCGGTGAAAAATAAGGATAAAATCGAATACGATTCAGAGTCAGTTAATTAAAAAATTATTATTACGAAACCAATATTGATTTAATCGGTATAATATAATAATTATAATAAATAATTAAAATAAATATAATAATAATAAAATTTTTTATTATTAGAGTGAGAGAAGCCGAAACAGGAGAGAGAGAAAGAAAGAGAGAGAAAGAGAGAAAGAGAGAAGAGTTGACCCGGACCTGACCTGATCCTACCCAACCCGTGATCTTAACCCGGTCGGATCTCTCAATTTCGATAACCGTTTCCGACGATCTTAGAACCGATTTGAAGCCCTCGAGACACTGATCATATCCTTGTTGTTCTCACCGCTGAAAAACAACCAGAACGCCGCTGGTAAAGCTCGAAAGTTTCAACCAAAAACCCATTCTTGCTGCCATCGATTCTGTCGGAGTTTGACCACGCCACTGGCTGGGTTCCACTACTCTCACCTCCAGCTTCCGTTTTTGACCGGTCTCGTCACCTGAAACGACCGGATTGCGGTGAACGGCAACTTGCGACCCGTGGCTTTACGGAGCTCGATTCGCCTCTATCACCGTGCGTGGGAGGTCACAGCCGGCACCATTGGACTCATCGAGGCCGGAACTATAAGACCTAAGCTTCCCATCACTGTTGACTGAAGTCCGGTCACTGTTGACCGGTGAGGGGCAATTCGGTAAAGGTTGAGAATTTTAGAGTTAATTCTATAATTTTTAAAAGATATGGGTAATTTAATAATTATGGATAAGAACAGTTAGATAATTTGAGATTTTGAGGGTAAATCGGTAAATTAAGTGATCATGGGTAATTTGATAATTTTATACCTCTAGGGTAATTTCACAGTTTCTAATATGTGGGTATTTTAGTAATTGATAAAATTGAAAATAGATTATAATTTATGATCTTGAGGTTAAATTGGCAAATTATGATTTTTGGGATATTTTGATAATTTTGAATTCAAGGCATCTCAGTAATTTTAATGGATTTGAGGATATTTTAAATTGAGAATTTTAATGATAAATTAATAAAATATATTATTGAGGGCAATTAAGTAAATTTTGATATCGAGAGCATTTTGGTAATTTTTGAAAATAAGGATAATTTGGTAATTTTAAACATAAGGATAATTTAATAATTTTAAATATTCGGCGCTTATATTATGTGAGTTCAAGTTTTATTAAGTACAATTAATTGTACTTTATATGATTAGTAATAATTATACCATTTATTTTATTAGAGGGACCCGCGAACGAGAATCAACCCACGGACGCCGACGATACCGGATTTAATCATCATCACTGTAAGTGGAATATACAAAACTTATTTTCTCCGTAGATTATTATGATTTTTAATTATGATAAAGTATGATTACAAATGAATTTTTACATGCTTGATTTAATGATTTTATGAAAAATAGATTTTATCTACATAATTTTTTATTATTAGAATTGTGTATGATAAATGATTTTATTTCTGATTTTGAATATAAGCATATTATTAATAATATTTTAAAAGAAAGAAAATGGATTTTTAAATGTTGTTAAAAATAAATGAGAATGAGATTTCGGATACTATCGAATGTTTATGTACATATGTACTTTCGATTGTTTACGAGTTATTAGACAGTATCCTTACTCGTACATTGTGATGAGATGATATGAGATACAGGCCTTTAGGGCCGGTTTGAGTACACACAGAGGTTTTGGACCGTGTGCTTGGGCGCTTTTGTCCTTTGGGGACTATGCATGCATAATTATGATGTTAAAATATGTCGAGATGTGATAATATATGAGATGTTATTTTCCCATCTATCTGTGTAGCTCTGGGATATGATGGTTTCTTGATTGCCCGTCCGTTGAGATTCGGATTATCCGTGTAACTCCAAGGCATGATGATTTCTTGATTGCCCGTTCATTAAGGTCTGGATATGATGAGATTATTTCCCCGAGTACTTGTTTAGTGAAAGTTTTCAGTATTCGGTATTGATATTATATGTTGTGAATTTTCTTCGGTTTTTTAACGCAGTATTTTGTGTTGATTTCAGATTGAGTATTTATACGATGTTATGACATATTCTTCCTTGGTTATTTCACATCACATTATATATGTTTTTTGAAGTTTGTGATTTGATTGTAAATGCGAAGTGATTTATTGATATTTCTCGTTTATGATTTGATGAAATAGTGTATTTAAAAGTAATGTCATTATTTTAAAAATAAAATTATTTTCGAAAACTATTATCCACTCACTGCCTTCACTGAAATTTATACTCACCATTATTTTTTTTTTGTTTTTATTATATTTTTTTCTAAAAGATTTGTAGGTACAACAGTTGACTCAACAATGATAGCTATTTATAATTTGGCCATGTATTTGTCCTAGGAATTGTAGAGTTTTGTATAGAATATTTCGAATTGTATAATATTACAATTAAAAAAAACTTACTTTGTTTGGTACTAAAATATTTTAGATGATAATTAAAAATTATTTTAAGAGTGTTATCTTATTAATTACAGGATTAGGAATTTTAAAAACATAAAGAAATTCTGCCAGAATTTTGATAGAAATATTATTACTTTTATTTATAGAATCGTTATTAAAATTGAATTTTGAGAATTAGTCAAGATTCGTCCCAAGATTCGGAACGGATCGTGATAGTGTTTACATATATATGTATACACAGAGATTTGTCTCGATTAATGGCGTGGCAGAATTCCATATTTTGTCTTTCAATAAACGATTAAATTTGTAATTATGCACGCATTAGATTGAGGTTAAAACGTGACTTTTTGTGTATGGTAATAAAATCAATGCCTACTTATTCATTAGATTTTGTCAGATTCCTTTAAGAATTCCCGTAGAAAATTCAAAAATTAACGTTACATTTTATACTTATATAATTCTTGGATTAATTATAGTACAAAATACGAAAAACTAATGTCTTTTTAGGCTAGGGTGAAAATATCTGGCGTATTGACTCCGGCGTTGGCAATTTGGATTCAACTTTCCAGGTATCTTTGGATGAATAATTTTTCTTTTATGAAAAGAAGAGTAACAACTGGGAATTGAAAATTTATGCTATTTAGTCCTTACCTTTCTATTTTTTGGTCCAATGTTTAGTCCTTACCTACAGATTTGCAAGAACAGCAAAACCAACTTTGATGTTTTATGAAATTTATTAGTAAATAAATAAATCGAACGCTTAATGCCGCAGGGTAGGGATGCTATTGCTGAACGCATTTTGGAAATTGGAACTAGAATTTGCCTTATAGACTTAAAAATTAGGAAATAGATTTTGAATTTCCAGGTTTTATTTATTTATTTTGTATTTTTTGACTGAGGTTTCTTCTAATATGAGTCAATTTTACATTGAATCATTCAATTATTGGTCAGCACTTGTCCCTATTTCATTATTGGTCAGCACTGATAGTCGCACGCTAAACTTGACTACTTGCACTTTAAAAATACTTTCTAAACACTATATTACGTTGTCCAATTTTAGAAGATCAAGTTTTACTTGTACAGTCTTTTAAATTAAAAAAATTCCTTAAACTATCTATATTAATTAATTTTATTTACCTAAAACACTAATAAAACTATTTAACACCCCAAATTTTAAGAGATTTAATAGATTTACTACAATATAATCAAGGCAAGCTGTAAATAAATTATTTAACAAATTTTAGTTATTAATTTTTTGTCTACTATGTTCAATATAAAATTTTACACCCAAAATAAGTTCCAATGAGAACACTGTACTAATAAGTATTCCATAGGTAATACAAAAATAAATAAGTAAATAAAATAAAATAAAGAATAAAAAGGAGAATAAAACGAGACTACAAACAAGAAAAATGAAAAGGGTCGAAGCCAACAAATAAAATAGTTGTCCAAAGTGAATTTATTTTATTATTTTATTTTTTGAAAAAATCACTTGTATTTTGTAGAGAAATTTTTTAAAAAGAAAGTGATTTCCTCATTACTCGTCTAAATATTAATTAAGATGTTAGAAATAACAATTTTAGAATTTAAGGGATAAGAATTATACATTAAATAATGAGTATCCTCTATGGATTTTCAAAGTAATTATATAATATTGATTTACAATAAATTATCCACAATAGTAATTCATATGCTAAACATATTTGTAATAAAACTTTTCCATTAAACAAAAAATGCAAAGAGTGAGGCTATTTGAACTCATATTTATACTCTTTACACCCATTTTATAATAATATTTTATATCACAACAATATCCTCATATATAATTACGAAACCATCCTTTTTTCATTTCTTATATCTCTTGTATTATGTTTTGTGCATATATGTCTCATTAAATTCATTTTGGTTAAGGTAGAAGAATGCTATTCCATGAAGTTATATAATTTATTAATAGCTAATTCATTTGTAGATGCTACAAAAATTAAAATAGTCTATTGTTTACCATAAAATTTTTGATTTTTTCCAGAAAGCAATTAAGGACTACCATTCCTTTCCGCTTCAAAGTATTTGCAGGTGAACCAATCATTTTCAAGGCACCAGTTTCATATTTTTAAAATATTTTCAATTGATCATATCATTAACTTTCCTAATGGGGTAAAAAAAAGTATCAAAATAGTTTCCTTTAGAACTTATATCCAATCTTGTATTTGGAAAGATATTTGGCTATATTTATTATTTATTGGGTTAGATGAGGGAGAGAATTTTTTTCCCCAACTTAAAAAATATTAGAATTTTGGGCAAAATTCTTGCTGGTTGCTGCAATTTCATATTTAGTTTAAACTTGTGTGGAAGCATTTCTCGGAAGCAAGTGCATAAGAGAAGAAGATTAACGAACAAGGTTAGTTTTGTAACATGGGAGGGTTTGTTGAGTAAAAATGCATATTTTCAATTGTACTAATGGGTGTATAAAGAAGAAGGGATTAAAGAGTAAAAAATTAGGTTGTAATAGGCTCATCCAAATGCAAATGCCCCCATTCTTTTAATAAAGGACACAAAAATTTATTTTTTTATAATAATAATCTTTAAATATTTTAATTAAAATTAAAATTAAATTTTTTTAATAAAAATGGTATATCTTAGATTTGAAAACCCTATGTCTTAAATTTATATTTTTAACATTAATTATACTATGTTTAAAATAAATCATGACAATCTTTATCATATAATTTAGATGAATGTTGACAGTTCATCTTTCTTTTTCCTTTTTTCATTTTCGTTAAATTAAAAAAAAAAAACCTTTGCTGCCGTAGTAACAAATTTTGCTCTTTCATTCTTAGATTAATGGGTTTATTTGCACTAAAATTCTTACCTCTTTATTTTAAATTTATGGAAGGCTTACTTTTTTTACTGTTATTATGATTTGTATAGTTATCCTTTTGAGTTCGTTATTGATTTCTATCTTTTATATTAGATAAAAGCTTGTGTGCTATCATGTTCAAAGCTTCTTTTTTCTTTTTTTAGTAGGGGGTAATAATAATAGCACGTGAATAACGTGTGCATGTCTCTATGCATAATTTTATATATATATGACAACGTTTCTTTTTTTGCTTGATATGTATAGATTTTTTTTCTTTCTTCACAGATTTTCTTTTATTATTTCTCTTGTATAAATACCACAATTGATTAATGAAAAATCTATAGCACAAATTATCAAACCTTTCTTTATTGTTTTATGGTATCAGAGCTTTATAGGTTAATGCCCACAGCATTATTCACCCACCTTCTTCTTTCTCATTCTGTTCTAGAACTTACAATTTTTTTTCCCTTTTATCATGGCTGATTCCTTACCAAACACTGGCACTTCCTCCGTTTCTCGTCCCACCATCCTTAATCCACTTGACCATGCTAACCATCTTATTTCATTCAATGTGAACGCAGAATCACCGCTCAAACTCACTGCCACTAACTATGCCTTCTGGTGACTTCAATTTCACACCTTCTTGATCGGATATGTTCTCATGGGATTTGTTGATGGGACTCAACCATGTCCGTCGGCTCTCACGGCCACCACGACAACCTCCACTGATGCTGCACCGCTACAACCCAATCCTGAGTACCCATCATGGCTTCAGCAAGATCAATTGATTCTCAATGCCACTATTGGCTCTCTTTCACCGTCACTTATTCCGTTCATTGCCATGGCACGTACATCATTCGATGCATGGAAAATCCTTACTGATACTTATGGAAAGCCATCGTGAGGATGTATCACACAACTCAAAAGTCAACTAAATAACCCACGCAAATGTACTCAATCCATCACTGATTTTTTGCAATAGATTAGATCTAAAGCGAATGATCTAGTTCTCTTGAATATGCCAATGGACATAGAGGATATCACCCTCAAAGTTCTCAACGGCCTTGATGATAGTCATCCTGAAATTGTAAATGCAATTCATGCTCGTGCTTTTTCGATCACGTTTGAGGAATTACATGAGAAGCTTCATGTTTGATGCCAATCGCCAACAGAAGTCCAACAACACCACTGAAGCTGCCCATCTTCCTGTCGTTGCTTATCCGGGCTCGGCAAATCCTGTTGCAAGTCTAAGTACCGTCGTCCCCAACGTCAGCCATCACAGCCTTTAGCTCTACTGTATCCACTAAGAGAATACTCTCCTCAAACTCGACCGCCTGGACCATCCAGTTTTAATCGACAACACCCAAAGAAGCCTTATTTAGGGCATTGTCAATTTTGTGAACAACATCAACCTTTTACATGCCTTTTATTGAGACCACTACAACTTTATATCTTCAAGTGTAAAGTTTGGGGAGTTTCTCTTTCCTTTTTCTTTTATTTACATCAGATACAATGCTGATTTTATGTTTGAGCGTGGAATTACTTTCTTTTATTTTTTAAAAGAGAAAATTAAATATTGAATTAAAAAATTAAATTAAAAAATTCTCATGTTTCTATGCTTGATGAATATATGGCTGAAAACAAAATATGGTTCTTTAAAAGAAATTAATATTATCTTAGTTTATACTTGATTCTTGTGTTGTTTTGTCTTAATTATGATTCTTTAAGGATCTTAATTACTTTTGTTTATTCTTTCAAAATTTTGACCTAAGATTTGAGATTGATACAGCCTGAGCTGAGAATTTTAGATATAGTAAATAACTATTTACCTTGATTCTAAATTACTTAATTTACATAAGTATCATAGTTAGAAATAGTTACTTATAACCCTTAAGAGTGAAGTTACCATTGAGTAATTTGAGCCTATATACCATAAGTATATAGAGCAAAATCTACCATGAGAAGAAGACTATCTTAAGATGCAAAGTGAAAATTCACGACAATAGATAAAAGGAAAAAAAAAGTGCAAAAACATGTGCTTTAAGAAAAATCAAAAGAAAATACAAGTTCATGCTTGTGGATATAAAAAAAATAAATAAATAAACAAAGCTCATGATGATGAGTTACCTACCTCTGTTTATTATTTAATACTAAGGCTATCATTATTAAAGATTTTGAGAATGAGTTTTGACTAAATTGATTGACAATACAATACAAGAATACAGTGTGAGATAAGGTTGACTATTGAATTAACATTAGAACTTTGCCAATATTTATAATTTTCTTTGAGCTATATACTTTATATAATCTTTAAGGCATTTTTAAGGATGCTAGTGGGTATTATTGCTAGAAAACCTCATGAGACTATAACTCGTCCACTAAAGTTGTCTAACCGTCTAAGCCTATGTACCATTCATTTGTAGAGCAAAATTTGCCATGATAAGAAGGCTACCTCCAGAGGTAAAGTGAAATCTTCTAACTATGAATAAATAAATAAAAAAAAGGTGGAATCATGTGCTTAAAGAAAAATCAAAAGAAAATGCAAGTTTATACCTATGGATATAAAAAAAAAAAATGAAAGATCAAGATGATGAGGCTAGTGGGACATTCTCTATTTATTATTCAATACCAAGGCCATTGATATTGAAAATTTGGAGAATAAATTTTGATTGAATTAATTGACACACACAGCACAAGAATTTAATGTGAAATGAGACTGACTATTGAATTAATATTAGAACTTTCCTAATATTTACAATCATATTGTTGGATATTTCCCATAACACTTAAATTAGAGGCTTTTGACACACTTAAACACCTCAAAATTCTTCTTGAAAAATAATTTTTCTTACCTATTAAAGCATTACAATCTAACATGGGAGATGAATTCATAACCTTTAAACCATTTCTTCAACAAGAGGACATTCACTTTAGATATAGCTATCCATATGCTCATTAATAAATTGGTGTAGTTGAAAACAAATATAGATACATTGTTAAAAACAAGTCTCATTCTTCTAGCTTAATCTCATTTACCTCTTTCATTCCGGTGGGAAGCCTTTCATAAAGCTACTTATTTTATCAATAGAATGCCTACACCAAGACTTGGAAACATCTTACCATTTTAGAAGCTACATAATCAATTACTAAATTATTAGTTTCCAAGAGCCATCGATTGCTTTTGCTTTCCTTTATCAAGCCTTACAATCATCATAAACTTGACTTTCATACCCAAAATGTATCTTCATTGGTTTGAATCCTTTGCATAAAGAGTATAAATGTTTAAACAAATTTGGTAAAATCTTTATTGCTAAACATGTCACCTTTAATTAGTCTAAATTTTCTTACAATGACTTGTTTTCAAATTAATCTTCTTTTGCTATGTCTAATCTTGTTGATCAAACATCTTCCTTTACTCAAGTTACTTTTTTTCAAAATTCTATTCCTATTGATAATAATCATGAAGGACCATCAGCTACCACCTCTACATTTGTTTTGTCTCTAATTTTAATTTTTCACTCATTATCATCTTTTTTTTCTTCTCAACTTTTTCCTTCTCAATCCATTTTTCTTACACACCTAATGATTATCAAATCCAAGGCTAGAATTTTAAAACCTGAAACTTATTTAACAAAGATTTCAAGATCATGCACTAATTAATGCCAAATCTGCATTACAAGGTTCCAAATTGTATTCTGCCATGAAAGAGGAAATAGAAGCCTTGCAAAGAAATAATACTTGGACATTAATTTTTACTACTACAGTAACTAAGATTATTGCTAGCAAATGGGTTTACAGAGTTAAATACAACACTAATGGCACTATCTAAATATAAGGCTCATTTGGTGGCAAAAGTTACCATCAAACTCATGGAATTGATTTCTTTAAGACCTTCAATCTAGCAATGAAGCCTTGTACTATTAAAGTAGTTTTAAGTTTGGCTATCATGCATCACTAGCAAATCAGACAAACTGACATCAATAATGCATTCATAAATGATGTTCGTACAAAAGAAGTATTCATGCGCCAGCAAGAGAGTTTAATAAGCTCTATTCATCCTTGTGTTTAAAGGTTCAAAAATGATTCATATGGACTTAAGCAAGCTCTAAGAGCTTGGTATGATAGGTTAAAATGTTTTTTGTTGCTACAGAGTTTTCATGTATCCAAATCTTATACTTTATTTCTTTATAATATTGGAAATAATATTCTACTTGTTCTCATACATATAGATAATATTCTCATCACTATATCTAATTTTGAACTTTTTGAGCATGTCATTCAACATCTCACTTCAAAATTTACACTCAAGGATTTAGGGGAATTCAATTATTTTCTTCACCTTGAGGTTATTTCTTCTATACAAGGTTTGCACTTATCTCAATCGAAGACATTCTAAAAAACGTAAACAAGTTAGATAGTAAAGGTTTTAATACTCCTATGAATGCAACTGATAAACTTTACAAAGAGAAAGATGCAGCTTTTGACAATCTTTCCTTATATCTAAGCATTGTTAGTTTTCTGCAATATGTAAACCTCACCAAATGTAATGCTACATTCCCTTTTTTTAAAAAAAATATGAAAATTAAACTCTAATTAGGATATACATAAGGCTATATAAACTTTATTAATAAGGATATAAAAATTATAATTGGGATTATAAATAGGGTTATTTTTCCAAATTTGATAAGGTTTCTTAAGACTCTTATAAATATATATTTTTTCTCTTTCATAATCCTGAGTATACGACATTTATTTCTTCTTTTTTGCTGCTCATAGCACTTTTACCAAACCTTAATATTCAAACCTTGGTTTAAGAAGAGAATCAAAATAATTTTTGTAAGTTTCTCTCCCTATTCTCCATAATTTTTCCTATTACTCTAATTAGGGTTTTGAATTCCCATGATTATGGATTTTTGCATATCATAATACATTATCTAGGGTATGTGTAGAATCTAATTAAGATATTAATTTATTATTAAGTCATAATAATCAATTTCTAATGCATTAGGCACACTGGACAATTCCGAATAATATGGGAGTCTCAAATTTTAGATACTGGTTTTCTCAATGATTTTCTAAGAAATTTATATTTCTGCAAACTAGACACGTAGAGCTTCGTGAATAAATTTGGTTTCATCAAATTCGATTTCTCTTTCAATTTTATATGTAATTTTGAAATAGACACTGTGACACTAGAAAATTATAATTCTAACGGAATAATTGGATTCACAAAATTATTTACACCACCAAACAAAGTCTAAAAATTCTAAAATTTTAAAAAACACTTACATATGTGTCTAGTATCCATTTTTTAATTTCACAGTTTTTGATATGTTTCTGATTTTATAAAATTCTCATAACCCACTTTGTTCAGTTAAAGATACTGTAAAACAGCTTCGAATTTCTCAAGAAATAAATAGTTTTAAAATTGGTTTTAATTCCGAATCTTCTTGAAAATTTTATAGAAAATACCCATAGATGTTTGAAATAGCTGTCTAGAATATTATGTCATTCTGACTTCTAGATTAAAATTTAAATTTTTGAGAATTAGATTAGCACGAGTATGCATAAAAAATCAGATTCTTAGACTATGTCATTAATAGTTGTATCTCATATTTTGTTTAAGGTATTCGAGGTATTTGAGGCTCTTAAAGGTTAGAAGTTAGTTCGATTAATTCTATTATTGAGGTAAGTAACTTCATTCCTAATGTACTAGATAAATAAGATTATTTTATTACTACTATAAATACAAGTCTTTTCATAATTTTTTCAAAATTAGTGGTTTTCATTAAAAAATTAGATTGTGTAAATGTTTTGAAATTTGAAAATTATCTTATTTTTATGATTTTAACAAAATATTATGAATGCTTTTAAAAATATAAATTATTTTGTTATAATATTATCTTTTATGAATTTATTTATAAAATATTATAATAGATTTATGTTGCAAGCCTAAATTAATATTATGAATATTTATGAATAAAATATGAAATTTTTGTCCCATATATGATTTTAAGTTATGTTTTGGCTCATTGTTCATAGTTATTCTGATTCTGATTCTAATCAGATCATATGATACATATAAGTTCTAGACCAATACTGGGTTTAAGTTATAAGTGTGTGCACAATATTCTGATTCTGATTCTAGTTTTGTCTAGATCAAATCACTAGGACTATAGATGACACTATATGACATAAGCTAACTTTGTATTATCTGCGTATAAGTTATATGATTTGATTTCGTGATTTATGTGCTTTCAATATTCTGAAGTTATTATGAATTTATTATCGTAATATATTGTTTTAAGCAAAGTTAAGAATTATAATATATGTTTTACTAAAAATATTTTTGGTAACGATAAGCCTAATCTGTTAGGAATTATTTTACTTACCAAGTTGATGGTTCATCCCTCGTCATTGCTTTTTGCATATTAAGTTTCTTATTAAGAGATATGCTTAACAGTGGAGTTAGAGATCTATTTATTTTGCTAGTTGAATAAGGAAATGAATAAACTCATGATTCCTTTAATTTTAATTTTGTTATGAACTTGTAATTTGGGAGATTTAAGACTTTTGACATAGTTATTGGATAGAATTTTTGGTTTTACTTGAATAAAAATTTGAGGTATTTTAAATTTAAAATTTTATATTTAAGAATTTTAATTTGTAAGTAACCTATTTCTTTATGTACTGTGCATGTATTGATTTGGAGTGTTACACTAGACCTCATGTAGCTTATATTGTTAATAAGCTCTGCCAATTTTTTACAGCACCTATTGTCCTTCATTAGCAAAACTATAAATGAGTTCTTAGGTACCTTCAATGCACAGCAATTTTGGCCTTTAATTTTTCAACACAATCTCTTTAACTCAGACTGCTTATTCTGATGCTGATTAGGGCTTTGATCCTAATGATAGACAATCCATTAGTGGTTATTGTGTATTTTTGGGCAATAACCTTATTTCATAATCTTCCAAGAAAAAGCATATTGTCTCTTAGTCTTTAGCTAAATCTAAATACAAAGCTCTAGCTCTAGCAACTTTAGAGATCTTATGGCTTACCTATCTATTTCAAGTGCTCAAGATTTCCCTAGTTCAAACTCGCACTTTATCTTGTGATAACAAGAGTGTTGAAGCCTTGGCTAGTGATCCAATTAAATATCGTTATTTCTTTCCCTTTTTGATTCCTTTAAGCTGATTTCTTCCTCAATGTTCCAATCCAATTCCTCTTTAATCCGATATTGTACCTAAAATAATAGAATATAAAAATTAATGTAAAACTTAGCATAATAAAATATAACTTAGTATAAAATTAAGTTAGGAAAACATAAAAATAATATACAAATTACTAGCGCATCATTTTGTTTGATAGCTAAATAGATCAACAAGCACCACAAGCTCCAAAATCAAGATTTTGGAGCCAAGATGAAGATATCATATTCATGCAATGCTTTTGGATTTGTATCGTGATGGGAGATTATATTTTGATAACAAATTCAGAAGTGGCTACTTAAAGGTTCCTAAGACTGCTTTGAGCACAAATTGCTTAGATATGGTACAAAAACTAAGCTACATATCGAATCTCACATAAAGAATTTAAAGATTCAATTTCATAATGTACCTAAGATGCAAACAATTTCATACTGTACATGAGATGCAAACTAGGTCAAATTGCAACAACTTTGGTTATGGCCAAGACAAGAAATTTGTGACTACAAACAAGGCATGTGGGATGCTTATTTTTAGATTCTTTTTTATTTTTTATTTTTTACTTCCTCGTTGAGACTTATACTAATATTATTCTGCCTATACATGTAATTCGTATTATTCTATCCAACAATAGGCACTAATCATGCATCTGTCTTTGGTCTTATCTGTCCAGCAAGTGCTAACCTATTGTTGCATCATACTATTGGTTGAGAATATCATTTTGATGTTGCGATATGATGAATATTTAGGCATTGGGGAAAAAATATAGGTAGATTAGAGATTAATTTCAGTTTATTTTATAATCCCCAAAGGTAGAAAATAAGATTTAAATGTTCAAAATGATTTGCTCTACTTTGATGTAATTCTCAAAATGATTTGCTTTGCTTTAATGTAATTAATATCTTAACAAATAAATGTAAATGTTTGTTAAAGTGTGAACTTATAGTTTACATGATGTAAAACATTTTCATAAAGATTGATCAGTCATAAAGAGGTAGCAAATTTCAAGCATAAAGCATTCCCATTTTATGAGGATTTGTGTTTGATTTATGGTAAAGATCATGCAACTAGAAAAAAATACAGAAAATCATGCAACTAGAAAAAAAATGCAGAAGCTCCTGCAGATGCTACAGAGAAAATTGAGAGAGTAGGAGTGAGTAAAGAAGTTGAAGGAGAGAATTTAAATCTTGAGAGTGTGCAGGACGATATGAGTGATAGTATATCTACTTTACATGGTTCAAAAAAGTTATAAAAGTGCAAGATTTAATCAATTGAAAAATTGAATAATTAATTTGTCTTTGAGTCTCTTCACTCTTGTATTTTCTCGACCATTGGTTAACCAAAATTCCATATCGAAATTTTCGTTGATCTCCACAAACAAAATGCATGCATTAATAAAGATAAAATAAAAGCTCATGGTTATGGCTTGATATTCGACATTTTATAATAGTCCTAATGTTTAATCAATATTATAAGTTTTCAATATGGCTATTATGAATTCGCAAAGTACTTGCATAAACTATGGAGAAATGCTCGTGTAAACATGGCTCGCGGGCCGGATAAGGGAGTTTATGCTAGATTAATGGTTCTTGTATTGGGACTCATTAACTTTTTTAACGTCATATGTAATCGATCTGCAAAGTAGAATCCACTGCTGATCCCTCCTGAGGAAGCCACAACTTTATCACACTATACAGCCCCAATTGCCCCCACACAAGTGCTCATGGGGTCCTCTGTATGTGAATGTAAATCTCACAGCTATGTTCATATATAGAATCACGCAAGTCATGATCACTCAACCACTAAGAAATACGACATATATTATTCGTTATTTCGTTGAACTATTCTTAGTAAGTATAATTTAGATAAGATGTTGGCTACAGGAAAATTGTCAATTTTCCCTCATAAGAATGATAAAATCCTAAAAGTATTTGAAACCTTTAAAATTTATCCTTTTTTTCCTGAAGTTTTCAAAAATATGAATTTTTACATCTTATTGTTAAGAGAGTTGGATACGCTATTGAATATTTAGATAAAAGATAATTTTACCCTCGTAAGTAATTTAACATTTGAAAAAGTAATGTTAGATTCGGAGATCTAATAGATCATTTCATTGCTTTCAACGCGAGGAATAAAAATCATAGCAATTGGTTTGCTAAATTCTATCATTAACTACTTCAAAAAGTATAGAATCTGAAAAACTTTATTAATTTGGTTTGAAATTAATTTCATAGACAAAAAGACTTAAAATAGATTTTTGAGGTACTAGATGATAGAATTTGAAAAACTTCATTAATTTGGTTTGAAATTCATTTCATAGGTGATAAAAACACACTCTTAATTAAAAAAAAGGATAAAAAAGTAAAGATATACAAATTTGAAATTGATAATTTTTTCCTTGTGGAGAATATAAGGGTTTTGATTTTTTATTCTCTCTCTCATATTCATAAACAAAAAAGAGTAAAGGATTTTTTTACATGCCAAATTTTGTACCCCAAATTTCATCCCAAATGAAATATGACATGTGATTTATCATTCATTAAGTGGTTAACAATCAAGATTATCTCTCCCATCCAATCGATAAAATACCACAACATTTGGGGTAAATTTTTTAGATGAAAATTTGAAATGTGTAGCACTATTCTTTTGAAAATGTAGAGATGGGAAATCCTAATCTATATTTTTAGCCTCTTGTGCCAAGATTCAAATTCCGTAATCAACCAAAAAAATCTATTTAAAATTTATTTGTTCAAGCTCTTGGGAGAATAGTGAGTTTTGATTATTTTCTCCATTTCGATTCATACACAATCTTAAATTCCATGAATATTATATTCATTTTTTTACTTAAAATTATATGAAGTTATTATAATTTGCATTCTTCATTTGAATTTTTTTGTTATTCTGAATTGAATAAGTATGCTGAAATGTTCATCTATATATCATTTTAAAAATGAACTTCGGAGGAAATTTGATTGAATATAAAAGAAAAGAAAAGTTTAAATGATAGGGGAACGTGTGTAATGAGCCTTACCCCTTAAAAGATATATGGTCATAAATCATAATGGTAAGAGCAAATTTTATTGAATATATAAGAAAAGAAAGAGATTACGTGACAGGAAAGTGTATATAATGAGGCTTACCCTTTAAAATTTACATGTGATAAAGCATAATGGTTTGAAGCCATCGCTACAGTAAAGACAAACAAAGAATATCGAAGATAGTGCAAAATAATTGAAAAAAAAAATTACCAATTGGTTTCAAACCTGCGACTTTCGTCGTTTGTAGGATTATTCATCTATAATTTTCGAGGAGTTGTATGGATTCTGTCAATGACCTTGATTGAATAGACGTACGCCATTGTTATTATTTGTTTAGACGTTTGGTTGAATAGACATCTGCAATACCTGTCCAAGCTGTGTTCGGACAAAGCCATTAATTTTTTACAAGGCTACATGTATATTAAATTAACTTATGTTATTGTTCTTTTTTAATTGATTTTTAAAAGGCTAAAATATCCTACATAAAGTTTATGATAAAAATCAAGCATTCAAGGAACTTATGTTTCGTTTGTTTAGACTTTACATTGAATAGACATTTGTAATACCAGTCTAAGCTGTGTTCGGACAAAGCCATTAATATTTTAACTATAATGCCACAGTATCTTACATATAAGACAGTTAATAAACTTCTTTATATAAGCCCTGATTTTTATTTTTTATTTTTAACATAACTAACAGTTTTGAGTTGTGAAGTTCATCACAACTGTGACGTGCTGCGTTCTCGAAGTAGACAATATTTATTCAGTTTTTGGTTCTAAGCTTTTATTCACAACTATCATCACATAACTGCAGCTTTCACACCATGATCATGCATGATGCACATCATGACTGGACAATTCTATATACCAGTTTGGTTAGGGTTAATTATCTAGTCATATATATATATAAAATTGTCAAAACATCTATATTGTTATTTTGATAGTTATTTGATTTCACTTTTTACTGATAAAATTATATTTTTGTCCGATTTAAGTTAAAACAATGAATAATTAAGTAGATTTTGATAAGAAACAAATACATATGACAGGGCAGCAGTTCGTGCCCTTAAAAGTAATGTGAGGGTTTAATTTTTCCTTTAACAATGGAAAATAATTTAGTAAAGGAAATATACTTATTCCTTGAATATTAGAAAATATAAAATCTAGGCAACGGTATATAAGATTTAATGTTAACTAATCCTAATGATGAGTGAAGGACGTTTCTCAAATACTAAAAAAGATAAAATCTTAGTAGTGTTAAAGATTTATTGGAAACTAGTCCCAATTATTTTCTAATAAAATCTGGATAGTGCTATATAAAAATTAATGTAAATTAATTTCAATAGTTATCTGATTATAAATATTAGTTATAATCTCATATGATATAAGTTGTAATATGAGCATAATATCATATAATTTAAAAAAAAAAGGGAAATAAAACAGCTTACTAGCTAGGTAGCAAATAGCATTCACCCTGTCATAACTCTGTAACTTGACCACTACCAAATACTGACATTATTAGTCATCTGATTTTTAACAAGTCTATAATTAATTAAGATACTGGCCACCATTCATATTAAAATATATATGGGCGGGGTAATCTTATCTAAAAGGCCATGCATTTTCCTTTTAAACTGCGATGGTAGAAACAAAAGCCAATATGGGTTTCAATCATATTTGGTCACTTTCATCTTGAGCAGTAGCCTGCTACTTTCACATTCAACTTGCATGGCCGTGGCTACTGACGCTGGTTCTACGTGTTACAGGCTTAAAGTGGTGTCCAAGAGGACATTTGCCACTTTGCCTTCATCATCCAAGACAAACCCTCCCAGTCGCTAGACACCAATTCTTCCTCCGCCAGGATAATAGCCGCTGTCATCATCAATTGCTCCTCCATAATAAGTGCTACCTTTCTCTTCGATATCATCTTGGCTTGTTAATTTGTATCGTTTTAATACTTTTGATATAATAAGTTTACCTCCACGAGGGCTGTAGACTTGTAGCCATTGGCATCACCATTGCTCCTCCATAACCAGTGCTATCTTTCTTTTCGATATCATCTTGGCTTGTTAATTTGTATCATTTCAATACTTTTGAAGTAAAAAGTTTTGAGATTGAGACCTTTACAAACACCCGCAACAGCTTTTAGGTTTTACCTCTTACGCCATTCAGTTTTCAAATGCCTCGTTTTGCCTTTGATGTCAATTTTTGTTTTAAATATGTTGATTTACGGTTGGTATGAGTTATTCCGTGAACTGTTTTAATATAGAAGGTAATCTAGTATTATAAAAATTTTCTGAGTACTAGTAGTAAAATCTAAAAATTTTAAAGGGAAAGATGTCATTCGCCCTTGTATTCTAATGGACATACTTTTGATCGTCTTGAATAATTGGTGGAGCTACATAAATTTATTCTGCTTCCTTTGTTTGATCTTTTGTTGTTGCAAAGACAACATGACTTTATTATCTACGTTGACACGGGAGTGTTTTCATAGTTACTCCAAGAGATAAATACAACCCAAGATTATGGCTCTACTTCTTTGGATTGACTGCATATTTTAGAGGTAATTGAATTATATATTATATATTTTTAGAAAGATATATGTGATAAATTTTTGAAGAACATTATGGAATCAAATTCGGACTTCTTTTCTTAAAGATATTCAAAATTTTGTCAACAAAGTTCATAGTTGTTGGGAATTCTACACAAGACCGAAGGTTATGAATTTATTGGCATCAATGCATCATGATTTAATTAACAAGCTGCATATTAAAAAAAGATAAGAGTGTCAGATTTTAATGAATTTTGAGATGTTTGGTTTAGAGTTATCTACATGAAGATATGATTAAATGAGTTTTGATTGCTTAGATTTACTGTCAAAATTGACCTTTAAGTCAAATTACATTTTGCTTTAGTTTCTTCCATCTCATTACAGTTTCCATCTCATTATAGTTAAGACCTTCAATTCAATTTTATATAAAGATATTAAATTGTAACTTTTAAAAATGGTGGTAACTATGGGAGTTTAACTTAGAAGACTACTTTTGTCGAGTTCTTCATGTAATTTTGTATCACTTGTGGATTTCTTAAAGTGTTGAGTTAAAAAATTCTGTATCTCTTGTGGATATCATTAGTGGTGAATATCTATATTTCTTTGTAATCCTCTTGAGTGTGTTTGTTCTATCTAATAATAAAAGTATAGTTTATAATTAGGTCAATGTCATACCTTGAAACAATTACAAGAAAAATCCTCCCTTGCATAAGCAAGTCATGACTTGAGCTTTTTCTTAGAGCTATAGGTAAGAAGCGAATTATCTTCAGCCTAACTGGAGGCTTGCATGTTTATGAACTTGTATATCCATTCATCAGTGCCATAATCATTATTTTTCCTTTTTACCATTATTTTGTGATTTTCCTTTTTACTTTTCCAAGTATTATACCAACTAGCTAGAAATTTAATTTTCTCCTTCTTTTACATAAGTGTAGTTCAAATCTCAAACCTTTTGTATCACCACAAGAAACTTTATCGATTGAATCGATTCACACTTACTTTTAGATCAAATAATTCATCTTTTGCAAATATAAAAATGTACAAAACCCTTGTTTTGCATGTTAATTTTTTCTAATCTTGGTAAGAGTAGAATAGTTGTCCTATGGTAGGTTGATAGCTAATTATTATATAATTCCAACAAAGATCTAAGAGATTCATATGGTATATACAATCAAGTACATAAAAAATTTAATAAAATATTGTTAAGGTTACCTCAAAATCCAAAAGATATAATCTGAATTATGTTTTTCTCTAATAGTTGGATGAGTTGATATCCAACAGGTTTATTTGGCTAACCATTTGAATTCGAATCTTAGATAAGAAAGACTGAAAAAAATCAATTTAGACATTTTCTATCTTCCTACCCTTTAAAAGTTAAATAAGAAAGTGATATAGTTTGAAAATACCTTGAGCTTATCTAAAGATATAAGCCTTTTTTTTTCTTTTTTGGTTTTAGTTTGTTTCTTATAAAAAGATGTTATGTATTTCTAGGAATGCTTGGCCCAAAAATCACAGAACATGTCAACACTAGGCTTGGCGGAGCAGTTTTCAAATATTTTTTATTTTTGCTAGTCATCGGGGTTTGAATCTAGGTGAAATTATGAGTTATAAAATCAATTTAGACTTTGCACATCCTAACCCCAAAAAAAATAAAAATAATAAAAATGAATATTTATCTCTAAAACTAGAGATGCCAAACTACATGACCTAGACTTTGAAAGGTGGCCACATGTGAAGCCATGGGCTATGCAAATCTAAAATTTTAAGTATAATCGGTGATTAACACTGCAAAGAGAATATATAATAAAGGTAAAATTATCATTTTTTACTTCTAGTGTTGATAACACTAACAATTCATCACATTTACAAATATTTAACCTATTTTATGAATTTTGGATTTCAAAAACTCAAAAGTCTTTGAAAAAATTACTACCCCTTCAATCTAACATTAATTTTGAATAGTTGAGATCGTGCCACATGTTTGAGTTTGCATCTAGCTTGTGCAATAGATTTAATACATATCAATTTTGTAGATCAACCACCTTCACAAACGCCAAGGGAGGGCCTCCCTTTGACTTCAATTGTATCCATTGCTTGTGTTGAACCCAATGATCTATAATGGTTGAAATTTTAGACTCTTGGATTGTATTATTAAAACTCACCAAACATTTGTGGTTGCAAGTTCTCCATAAATATCATATAAATGTCCACACTTGATCAATTTAAAATTTGCCTACATAAAGGCAAGGGATTTCATAAATGGGTGTGTTAGAATTTGGAGAGAAATTAGAGAGAAATTGGTAAGGAGAATTAGAGCATTTGTAGAGAAATTTTAAAGTTGAGTTTTGTAGAGACATTAGGTGTAAACCAGGAGTGAATTCTAGAGCAAAATCCCTTCTCTTTATCTTTGTTTTCAATCTGATTGTATTGTATTTCTTAAATTTGTTAAATAAAATGAGTGTTTTGCTTATCAATACGAGTGATTAATTTTCTAAGTTAAGGTGAAGTGTGAAGCTTAAGAATTTAAATTGTGAAATAAATTAGTCTCTCAAGTACGTTTTAAGTTTATTGTTTTTAATTACATGTTATATAAGATATATTTTCTATCAGTTATTTTCATTCTAAGTTAACTTGTATATCTAGCTCTCCTTAGATCAATACGGGTATTTAGAAATAACATTATGTACTTAACCCCATATTTATTGATAGAATGATTAATTAAGGACTAATTTGCATAATATTCAAACTAGTAAAAGAATTGCCAAATATAAATATGAGAGAGTATTATGACCATAATTTGAATATCAAAAGTAGATCACCCAACCTTAGTATCTTTTTTCTTAATTTATATCATTACTTATTAATTATTCTGTAATTATTATTTAATAATTAACTATTAAATTTTTAAATTTCCAATGCTTTGATCCAAAATCACTCAGTTATACTATAATTAAATACTTTTATACTTAAAAGTAATTAACCACAGATACTATTATACTTGGAACTACTTTTGAGTAGTGTCAATGAGACTTAAACTCAAATTTAAACTTTAAAGTATCAGCCATTCAACCAAAGCAAATAAATATAGATTTCTGAAACATCAACCATCCAAATTTATATATTATATTATAAAATGCTAATTAGATCAATTATAATATTTTCAATATATTGTTTCAATTAAATAATTGATTAGAAATTTATTTTAAAAACTTTATTGGATTTGTAAAACATATAACCAACAATAAGAAGAAAACTTAACAAAACAATATTGTACCAAATGATAATACAAATTCAATTCAAATTTAATTAATAACTTAAAATTAATTCATAATTTTAAAAATATTACTTTATTAATAAAAAAATTCAATTAATTTAAAATAGAATAAGATATAATTAGATTTAGTGCTCTTTCATTCAAATTTATTTATTCAAATAAATGTAATACTATAATTCAAATAAAATTTAGATATAGAACTTCAGCTGTGCTTTTTATGTGCTTAAAACTCTAGGCCCACCTTGACCCATGTCCATGCCATGCCATGCCACAGGCTTTGATGACGAGTGCTCGTATGGGTGCATGCTGTGTCGTGCCATGTGCCTTGATAAAGTTTGCTTATATGGATGCATGTCGTGCCCATGCAGTGCCTAGTGCCACCCAACCTATTTGGTCATCTCTAACTAAAACATTTTTCAAGTGATTATTTTTATTACCAAATAGTCCAAATTTTTGGTTCGCATACGCTTCATCGCTTTCGTTTGTTTCTAGCTTGACTGTTAGATTTTTAAGGTAATGACATTTTCATCTCTCTAATTTTGTTTTCATCGTTTGGCCGCTAATAAATTTGTAATATTCCATTTAATCCCTAGCGTTAAAAAAGTAACTTACAAAACACATTTCTGAAGTAATATTTATCATTCAACAATGAACAATACGTTAGTAATATTTCTAACTTGATTGTTAGAAATCCAACTGTTTATGATAGTAAAAGTTAATTTCAGGCAATCGGTTTGCACAGCAAGAAAGAACAGGACAATAAAACATAGTTCGGTGATTTGTTAATTGTTCTGGCAACAATGATATATGTATTCAAAAAGTAGCACAACCATGTTAATATTAAAAGAAAGAAAAATTAATTCCAAGATATAAAAAATTATCAGAATAGAATAATATTTTTTTAATATTTGTATACCCATACTAAATCTGTATTATTCTTAGCATACATATTTCATTTCTTTTTAGCTCCATGCTCTACATCCTCCAGACAAACGCGGCTTAAGGAGTATGGGAAACTTCATGTTCATTTGACCTTTCCGCGTTGTTAAAGTCTTCCGCGACATTTCGATTCTTTCTAGCTGTAAACTTGTAATTAACAGAAGTAATAACCCCCAAAGCTTTTAGGTTTTACCACTCACTCCATTCATTTTCCAAAACGACGTTGGCCATTGACGCCAATTCCTGTTTTAAATCTGTTTGATGGTTTTCGATGAAAAGTTTTGATATAAAAAAGGTAACTTAGTATGAAAAGTGTTCAGTACAAGTAGTGCAACCTAAAAATTTTAAGAGAGAAGATGTCGTTCTCTCTTGCATTATGATGTACACACTCTTGATCTTGAATAACTGGTGGAGACTACACGAGTTTATTATGCTTTCCTTGTTTGATCTTATCGACCTCTAAAAATCTATAGATCGAAGTGATTTAAACTCTTACCCAAATCTAGGGGAAGAAGTTAATTCACTTTTAGCATAATTGGAGATTCCCATGTTCATAAACCGACATACTCCTTTATGATTGCCACCATTATTATTATTATTATTATTATTATTATTATTATTATTATTATATTTCCTTTTTTACTTTTAAAAGTATTATATCAACCAGAAATTATTTTTTTTTCCTCTTTTTTACAAGTGCAATTCAAATTTAAATCCTGTTGTATTACTACAATAGACTTGACTGATTGAATCGATTCATAGCTACTTGTAGATTAAGAATTCATTCTTTTTTAATTTTCAGGTAGTTGCACAGAAGAAACAACAGTAGATAGAAATCACTTGAAGATGGCTCACATGGTATGAATCAGTATCACTATTTGATGCAATTATTGCAAGAATTAAGTAGTATATACCATTGTATGTAGGATACACATCTAGCCAGAATCAAGATCACTATATGATAGGCATATTCTAAAAATAAATTCATCATTTATGATGGTTGATTATTTCACTTTTATTTCATTGCATTTAATTTTGTGTATAAATAGGCATTTGATGAGCCATTGATAAATACAAGAATGGTGGAAAAACGATTTTCAAAACTGTTATAATTTTCCCGGTAATCGCCATCAGAAGTATTGTTTTATTTCAACAAAGTCAATAAATGTTCCGTTCTTGAAAACTATATATATCATCATGGTATCATCGCCCCCGCACGTTAACTTTTCTACACGCAAGAGGCGGCTTTTCGTCAAGCGAAGGCAGCTGTTCCCACTTGCTCTATCCTAGTTCCATCCCTGATCAAGACCAGATAATTTTAATATAGCCCCTGTTGTTAGGGTCAATCATTTTATTAGTTTTCGTATTTTTTAAAAATACCAAAATATCCATTTTTTGTCGGATTTAGAATTTCAAAAATAAAATTTATTTGATCTGATACGAATTAAAATTTAAAATTTTTGACATGTAACACGCATAAAAATAGAATAATTAAGTTTATTTAAATCAAGAAAAATGCATAACAAAAATATTTTAGATATTTTTTATAAAAGTAATTAGCGACTACGAAGACCAAAGTATTATGATATTTTTGACTTTTGGCCATTTGGTTGAACAAGTCTCGTAATTAATCACCATGCAAAATGGCCGGTTAATGTTATATAAAAGGCCACGCTTTTCCCTTACTTTGTAATGATGGAAACAAAAATTAAACCAATTATGGGTTTCAATTCATATTTGCTTACTTTCATGTTGATCAATTGCTTGCTGCTTCCACACACTACTTGCATGGCCGGCAGGGTCGCTGGTTCTGTGGCTTTGCCATCTTCTCCCATGGCCAGTCATCGGATCACAGAGAAGCCTCCAATTCTACCGAAGGCAAATCCTCCTCCGCCGCCATCGCCATCAGGTGCTCCTCCATAATTAACCAGTTCTATTTTTCACATCCATTATTGATATAGATCTTCAGCTTGGCCTGAATGATCGAGGGAGACTGCGCATGAGTAAAATCCGCTTTTCGTGCTTGCTTTTTGTTATCTGTCCAAATTCAGTTCACATGTGTACTGCTTTCCGATTTTTTTATCTTAATTAACCTTATCTCGATCTACAGAAAGATGAATTCTGAATAGGATGAATATGTCTGATTCTTTGTTTAGTTTAATATGCATGAATCTTAAAATCTCCAAAGAACTATCTTCAGAAATCATTATACGAAATTTTGTTAGAACTCCGGTTTTTTGAACAAGTTATAATTTCTCTGCTTTTTATGAAAATTCATATAAAATCCTCTTGCTGTTTAAGAGAACTATGATTATGGGAAAATCATTGTTACCTCGAGGGGTTATCTCGAACCGACCAGTTCTTCAAAATACCCCACCCCCCGGGGCAGCGCCGGGGCCCCGATCATTGAGTTTATCAGCACTCATGACGATTATGAAGCTCAAATCTGGAATTCTAGATTAGAGGAACCGTGTATGGTAAAGTCAGGGGTAAATAAACAAAAAGAAAAAAAAAAGTGAGCATGTTGGGATTCCTTTTTTTCTTTTCTTTTCTTTGCTTTGAATTTTCATAGCCCCTGAGTTGAAGGTTTAAAAATTTTGTGCGGGTGATGTTGGCGCTTTTACTTTATAGTTGTTGTCTTTTATATATTATTAACGCGTTTTTATAATGTATTGACATGGAATAATAGTCTTAGTTTATTAGTAATAAAAAAAAAAAACTCGTAACTCATGTCATCAGCGAATAATTCTCATAAAACTCCTGTGATCATGGTCAATTATTCAGTTAATTCCATATTTTTTAAAAGTGTAAAATTATTTAAATTTAAAAAATTACTTTGAAAACGTTATTTTAATAAAAATATATTTTATATTAAAATATATATTATATGAATTAGTATTAAGAACTTTCCTTTATAAATTAACTTAATATAATTATTCTAAATTATAGTCAATTAATGCATATAATATTCAATACATATAATTCTATTGCCATAAACTTTAAAAATTTTATTCTCAATTTCTTAAACAATATCAAGTAAAACATAGAGTGTTTCAATACTTTTAAAATATACAAACTAATTTTTACTTTCTCATTTAAAAAAATTAAAAGTTTCTTTTGGGATAATCAGCGATCTTCAACTCAAAATTTTGAAAGTATATATTTATAAAGGAGAAGTTAGAAAGAGGAAGTTAGAAAAATCACAGTTAAAATGAAGTTTAATAATAAAAAATGACTAAAAAGTAAATTTTTATTTTCAACTTTCAAATTAAGAAGATGTATTGCTAGAGTCATTACATTCCATATTCAACTATTTTCAACGTAAAAAGTTGACCACAGTTTAGTTTCTTCAACAAAAATTAGTAAAAACTTTACCAAGATTGAGACATTCCACAATTATCAACTAATAAGTGATTATCTTTTAGGGTTGTGGTTTGCTTTCCAAATTAAACACGTTTTTCTAATTTTTTAACTTAAACAACTGGTAAATTACCTGTAGTTCATTCAATAATTTTTTTAAAAAAAATCTTATTTAATGTAGAAAAATAATCTAAAATGAAAAAAAATAAATTTATAAACAATTAACATTAAAATTGTTTAAGGGAGAAAAATATTTTAAATTCAAATGAAAGTTAAAAAAATGTAAAATAATCATATCTCTATACTTTTAGTTTAATATCAATATATTTGGTAGACATTACAAGTTAATTTTATTTGTACCTAATTTTAGTTAAACTTTCTCACTAATAGTCTACAAGTTTTATGTTTAATAGTTCTACTAAGTTCATTCACTACTAATATTTTGAGTTAAACTCCAAGTAAATTTATTTCTCATAGGATAAATTTCTAAATATGGTTATATTTTCTCCCTTTTTGGTTCATATATTTCAACTATTATCCACTAGTTTTGCATTTAATATTCTAATTAACTTGTTAACATTATAATTATTTTGGTTAAATGTCCAAATTACATTTTTTGTAGATTAGTTCCAATTTTGGTTAAACTTTTGCATTCATAGGTTCACATGTTTCAACCTATTAATCCACTAAATTTCATGTGATATTCTTACTAGATTCATTAAATGCTAACATTTTGGGTTATATTTTAAGTAACTTTTATCTCTTGTTAGATTGGTTCTTAAATTTTGTTATACTTTCTCTCTTCTTGTTCCATGTTGTTTAGCTAATTATTCATCTGTATTTGTTTGAATATTCCATCAATTGGGTATGATTCCAATTATTTAGATTATGTACTAAATTTATTTTTTATAATTTTATTTTTGATAAAATAAGTCCCTAATTTTGATTATAATTTCTTTCGTACAACTTTATATATTTCAACTATTGCTCCACTAATTTGGATTCAATATTCCAATCAACGTGATAAGATTCTAATTATTTAGATTAAATACCTAAAAAATTAACTTTTTTTATTAAATTAGTTCCTAATTTTCATTACACTTTTTCATTGATAAGTTCACATATATGAACTCACTAATCCACTAGATTTATATTTGATATTCCTACTAAATTCATTAAATGTCAATATTTTGGGTTAAATTACAAGTAACCTTCACTTCTTTTTAGATCAGTTCCTACTTTTTGTTACATTTTCTCTCTTATTAGTTAACATATTTCAACTAATTATTTCTACAGTTTTATGTTGAATATTCTTGTTAACTTGGTAAGATTCTAATTATTTAGATTAAATACTATATATATATTTTTATTATAATTTGGTTAAGTAGGTCACTAATTTTCATTATACTTTCTCGTAATAGGTTTTATATATTTCAACTATTATTCCACTAGTATTGAATTCAATAGTCCAATTAATTTGGTAAGATTCTAGTTATTTGTGATATGTATCAAAATTACTTTTTTGGTTAGATTAGTCCTTAATTTTTGTTAAATTTTATTATATTTTATTTATATGTTTCAATTTATTAATCATCAGTTTTGTATTTAATATTCCAAGTAAATTCATTCAATACCAATACTTTGGATTAGACTCTAAGTAACACTCATTTCTTATTGAATGAGTTCTTAATTTTCATTTCCTTTCTCTTTTATGAGTTCATATGTGTCAGCTAATTATTTATGTAGTTTACGTTAAATGTTCTCGTGAACTTGGTATGATTCTAGTTATTTGAGTTAAGTACCAAATTTATTTTTTATAATTTTATTTTGGTTGAATAGGTCCCTCATTTACTTGTATTACCAAAACAGTAATAAGATGAGTTATATTTGAACCCTTATTATTTTAACAAATATCAATTTACCACATAATATTGAAAAAAAATTTTACAACCCTAAATCTTTTTAACGTTTTGGATCCATAATTTAAGTCCATTTTTTTTCTATTTTCATTACTTCATAAGACTTTTTTAACTTGATTGTATACATACTTGAGCTTTTAATTTTTATACATATTTATTCTCATTTTATCATTTTAATTAGTAGTATTTACTTACAAAATATTTTATCTTACAAAATTGAAGCTTATTGAATCTATTTATGTTGAAACAACTTTCTTTTTTATTTTAAGAATTATGAAAAGAAAGAGAGAGATTGCGGAAATTTTTGGTCAAAAATTTGTTGACAACTTGGTTTCTTTTTTATTAGCATCTATGATGGTGCCTAGTGATGGTTGAGTTAAACAACTAGGGCTTCCAGACTCAAGAATGAAGAATGTGAAGCATTTGAATTTTCAGTAAAAATTTTAAAAAATAATAATAGTTTGCAAATTTACACATAAAAAAATTATAAAAATGGGTAAATATGTTTTCATTTAGGCGGTAGCTTTGCCCTCCTAAATGAAACATAATTCTGTTTAGGGTTATATCAAAATAAAAAAATTAATTGAATATTATTTAGAGTAATATATTATTTTTTTTTAATTTACAAGCTATATCTATAATTTAATGGGATTCGGTATATATACACTTATAATACAATCTAGAGATTCTGCTAGGTTATTAATTGAAAAATCTACTCCCACTAATATACAAAGAAATATCTAGTATTTTTCAAACCAATAGTATAATATTATTGTTACATTATTAATTTGGTTAACTTTTACAATTTAATGTTAGCAGTATTTTGCAATGATAATTAACAACATTTCTGAGTACACAATTAAAAAATTTATTACCATAAAAATATTATTATATTTAGACCATACACTCATTTTGATAAAAAAGTATAATATTGATAAAATTGTCATATATGCGTTCAGTTTGCTAATATCAATAGTAATGGCTAACAAATATGCTTATTGACTAAGTTAATAATAGATGTTAATAGTTATAGTACCATTAATCATAAAAAATTAACGTTACATTTTATCATATATATATAATATTAAAAATTTAGTTAAGTTATAATTTATGTAACTTACGCCGATACAATAATAATAAACCTATTATTATTACTGTGTCTAATTACATAAATAAATATTATTATTATATCTTACGTATCTTACATAAATCGTAATTTAACCGACTCTACATATTAATTATGCGATTTTCTTTTTATATAAAGAGAGTTCATGCTTTGACTTTCGAGACCTGTGAACATCCGGCAATAACAGAGAAAAGACTGCTTATGCGTAAGACACAAGTTTTAGAATGGGGTCAAATTTACGTAATTTTTTAAACTCTTTACTTCGGACACGTGTACATACAAGAGAATAGTAGATTGCATAGAAGGTCAATAATGAGTAAACGAGGGGGTGGCCCAAATGCCCATGATTAATATACAATAAAGATTACCCTGGATTAGAGCATTGGAGACTGTTGATGGCAGAACCGTAGGAGTTGCACCGAGATTAGAAAATAACAATTCATTAGGATACTCGTCGTATTTTTTTTTTAAAGTTACTTTAATTCTTCTTATGGAGATGCGCGCGTGTATGTAATATATATACTTTTATTTTTTTAAAGTAGATCGTTTAATTTTTATTTGGTATTGATTTTATAATTTCAGACTCGTTACATGTCATTACGAGAAAAATTCGACATGATAGTAAACACACCGTGTGTGTAAAAATTTTATATTTTATCGCGGTGAAAAATAAGGATAAAATCGAATACGATTCAGAGTCAGTTAATTAAAAAATTATTATTACGAAACCAATATTGATTTAATCGGTATAATATAATAATTATAATAAATAATTAAAATAAATATAATAATAATAAAATTTTTTATTATTAGAGTGAGAGAAGCCGAAACAGGAGAGAGAGAAAGAAAGAGAGAGAAAGAGAGAAAGAGAGAAGAGTTGACCCGGACCTGACCTGATCCTACCCAACCCGTGATATTAACCCGGTCGGATCTCTCAATTTCGATAACCGTTTCCGACGATCTTAGAACCGATTTGAAGCCCTCGAGACACTGATCATATCCTTGTTGTTCTCACCGCTGAAAAACAACCAGAACGCCGCTGGTAAAGCTCGAAAGTTTCAACCAAAAACCCATTCTTGCTTTGCCGATTCTCGCCGAGTTTGACCACGCCACCGGGCCGGGTTCCACTACTCTCACCTCCGCTTCCGTTTTTGACCGGTCTCGTCACACAAACGACGACCGGATTGCGGTGAACGGCAACTTGCGACCCGTGGCTTTACGGAGCTCGATTCGCCTCTATCACCGTGCGTGGGAGGTCACAGCCGGCACCATTGGACTCATCGAGGCCGGAACTATAAGACCTAAGCTTCCCATCACTGTTGACTGAAGTCCGGTCACTGTTGACCGGTGAGGGGCAATTCGGTAAAGGTTGAGAATTTTAGAGTTAATTCTATAATTTTTAAAAGATATGGGTAATTTAATAATTATGGATAAGAACAGTTAGATAATTTGAGATTTTGAGGGTAAATCGGTAAATTAAGTGATCATGGGTAATTTGATAATTTTATACCTCTAGGGTAATTTCACAGTTTCTAATATGTGGGTATTTTAGTAATTGATAAAATTGAAAATAGATTATAATTTATGATCTTGAGGTTAAATTGGCAAATTATGATTTTTGGGATATTTTGATAATTTTGAATTCAAGGCATCTCAGTAATTTTAATGGATTTGAGGATATTTCAGAAATTGAGAATTTTAATGATAAATTAATAAAATATATTATTGAGGGCAATTAAGTAAATTTTGATATCGAGAGCATTTTGGTAATTTTTGAAAATAAGGATAATTTGGTAATTTTAAACATAAGGATAATTTAATAATTTTAAATATTCGGCAGTTATATTATGTGAGTTCAAGTTTTATTAAGTACAATTAATTGTACTTTATATGATTAGTAATAATTATACCATTTATTTTATTAGAGGGACCCGCGAACGAGAATCAACCCACGGACGCCGACGATACCGGATTTAATCATCATCACTGTAAGTGGAATATACAAAACTTATTTTCTCCGTAGATTATTATGATTTTTAATTATGATAAAGTATGATTACAAATGAATTTTTACATGCTTGATTTAATGATTTTATGAAAAATAGATTTTATCTACATAATTTTTTATTATTAGAATTGTGTATGATAAATGATTTTATTTCTGATTTTGAATATAAGCATATTATTAATAATATTTTAAAAGAAAGAAAATGGATTTTTAAATGTTGTTAAAAATAAATGAGAATGAGATTTCGGATACTATCGAATGTTTATGTACATATGTACTTTCGATTGTTTACGAGTTATTAGACAGTATCCTTACTCGTACATTGTGATGAGATGATATGAGATACAGGCCTTTAGGGCCGGTTTGAGTCTGTGACAGAGGTTTTGGACCGTGTGCTTGGGCGCTTTTGTCCTTTGGGGACTATGCATGCATAATTATGATGTTAAAATATGTCGAGATGTGATAATATATGAGATGTTATTTTCCCATCTATCTGTGTAGCTCTGGGATATGATGGTTTCTTGATTGCCCGTCCGTTGAGATTCGGATTATCCGTGTAACTCCAAGGCATGATGATTTCTTGATTGCCCGTTCATTAAGGTCTGGATATGATGAGATTATTTCCCCGAGTACTTGTTTAGTGAAAGTTTTCAGTATTCGGTATTGATATTATATGTTGTGAATTTTCTTCGGTTTTTTAACGCAGTATTTTGTGTTGATTTCAGATTGAGTATTTATACGATGTTATGACATATTCTTCCTTGGTTATTTCACATCACATTATATATGTTTTTTGAAGTTTGTGATTTGATTGTAAATGCGAAGTGATTTATTGATATTTCTCGTTTATGATTTGATGAAATAGTGTATTTAAAAGTAATGTCATTATTTTAAAAATAAAATTATTTTCGAAAACTACTATCCACTCACTGCCTTCACTGAAATTTATACTCACCATTATTTTTTTTTTGTTTTTATTATATTTTTTTCTAAAAGATTTGTAGGTACAACAGTTGACTCAACAATGATAGCTATTTATAATTTGGCCATGTATTTGTCCTAGGAATTGTAGAGTTTTGTATAGAATATTTCGAATTGTATAATATTACAATTAAAAATAACTTACTTTGTTTGGTACTAAAATATTTTAGATGATAATTAAAAATTATTTTAAGAGTGTTATCTTATTAATTACAGGATTAGGAATTTTAAAAACATAAAGAAATTCTGCCAGAATTTTGATAGAAATATTATTACTTTTATTTATAGAATCGTTATTAGCTGAATTTTGAGAATTAGTCAAGATTCGTCCCAAGATTCGGAACGGATCGTGATAGTGTTTACATATATATGTATACACAGAGATTTGTCTCGATTAATGGCGTGGCAGAATTCCATATTTTGTCTTTCAATAAACGATTAAATTTGTAATTATGCACGCATTAGATTGAGGTTAAAACGTGACTTTTTGTGTATGGTAATAAAATCAATGCCTACTTATTCATTAGATTTTGTCAGATTCCTTTAAGAATTCCCGTAGAAAATTCAAAAATTAACGTTACATTTTATACTTATATAATTCTTGGATTAATTATAGTACAAAATACGAAAAACTAATGTCTTTTTAGGCTAGGGTGAAAATATCTGGCGTATTGACTCCGGCGTTGGCAATTTGGATTCAACTTTCCAGGTATCTTTGGATGAATAATTTTTCTTTTATGAAAAGAAGAGTAACAACTGGGAATTGAAAATTTATGCTATTTAGTCCTTACCTTTCTATTTTTGGTCCAATGTTTAGTCCTTACCTACAGATTTGCAAGAACAGCAAAACCAACTTTGATGTTTTATGAAATTTATTAGTAAATAAATAAATCGAACGCTTAATGCCGCAGGGTAGGGATGCTATTGCTGAACGCATTTTGGAAATTGGAACTAGAATTTGCCTTATAGACTTAAAAATTAGGAAATAGATTTTGAATTTCCAGGTTTTATTTATTTATTTTGTATTTTTTGACTGAGGTTTCTTCTAATATGAGTCAATTTTACATTGAATCATTCAATTATTGGTCAGCACTTGTCCCTATTTCATTATTGGTCAGCACTGATAGTCGCACGCTAAACTTGACTACTTGCACTTTAAAAATACTTTCTAAACACTATATTACGTTGTCCAATTTTAGAAGATCAAGTTTTACTTGTACAGTCTTTTAAATTAAAAAAATTCCTTAAACTATCTATATTAATTAATTTTATTTACCTAAAACACTAATAAAACTATTTAACACCCCAAATTTTAAGAGATTTAATAGATTTACTACAATATAATCAAGGCAAGCTGTAAATAAATTATTTAACAAATTTTAGTTATTAATTTTTTGTCTACTATGTTCAATATAAAATTTTACACCCAAAATAAGTTCCAATGAGAACACTGTACTAATAAGTATTCCATAGGTAATACAAAAATAAATAAGTAAATAAAATAAAATAAAGAATAAAAAGGAGAATAAAACGAGACTACAAACAAGAAAAATGAAAAGGGTCGAAGCCAACAAATAAAATAGTTGTCCAAAGTGAATTTATTTTATTATTTTATTTTTTGAAAAAATCACTTGTATTTTGTAGAGAAATTTTTTAAAAAGAAAGTGATTTCCTCATTACTCGTCTAAATATTAATTAAGATGTTAGAAATAACAATTTTAGAATTTAAGGGATAAGAATTATACATTAAATAATGAGTATCCTCTATGGATTTTCAAAGTAATTATATAATATTGATTTACAATAAATTATCCACAATAGTAATTCATATGCTAAACATATTTGTAATAAAACTTTTCCATTAAACAAAAAATGCAAAGAGTGAGGCTATTTGAACTCATATTTATACTCTTTACACCCATTTTATAATAATATTTTATATCACAACAATATCCTCATATATAATTACGAAACCATCCTTTTTTCATTTCTTATATCTCTTGTATTATGTTTTGTGCATATATGTCTCATTAAATTCATTTTGGTTAAGGTAGAAGAATGCTATTCCATGAAGTTATATAATTTATTAATAGCTAATTCATTTGTAGATGCTACAAAAATTAAAATAGTCTATTGTTTACCATAAAATTTTTGATTTTTTCCAGAAAGCAATTAAGGACTACCATTCCTTTCCGCTTCAAAGTATTTGCAGGTGAACCAATCATTTTCAAGGCACCAGTTTCATATTTTTAAAATATTTTCAATTGATCATATCATTAACTTTCCTAATGGGGTAAAAAAAAGTATCAAAATAGTTTCCTTTAGAACTTATATCCAATCTTGTATTTGGAAAGATATTTGGCTATATTTATTATTTATTGGGTTAGATGAGGGAGAGAATTTTTTTCCCCAACTTAAAAAATATTAGAATTTTGGGCAAAATTCTTGCTGGTTGCTGCAATTTCATATTTAGTTTAAACTTGTGTGGAAGCATTTCTCGGAAGCAAGTGCATAAGAGAAGAAGATTAACGAACAAGGTTAGTTTTGTAACATGGGAGGGTTTGTTGAGTAAAAATGCATATTTTCAATTGTACTAATGGGTGTATAAAGAAGAAGGGATTAAAGAGTAAAAAATTAGGTTGTAATAGGCTCATCCAAATGCAAATGCCCCCATTCTTTTAATAAAGGACACAAAAATTTATTTTTTTATAATAATAATCTTTAAATATTTTAATTAAAATTAAAATTAAATTTTTTTAATAAAAATGGTATATCTTAGATTTGAAAACCCTATGTCTTAAATTTATATTTTTAACATTAATTATACTATGTTTAAAATAAATCATGACAATCTTTATCATATAATTTAGATGAATGTTGACAGTTCATCTTTCTTTTTCCTTTTTTCATTTTCGTTAAATTAAAAAAAAAAAACCTTTGCTGCCGTAGTAACAAATTTTGCTCTTTCATTCTTAGATTAATGGGTTTATTTGCACTAAAATTCTTACCTCTTTATTTTAAATTTATGGAAGGCTTACTTTTTTTACTGTTATTATGATTTGTATAGTTATCCTTTTGAGTTCGTTATTGATTTCTATCTTTTATATTAGATAAAAGCTTGTGTGCTATCATGTTCAAAGCTTCTTTTTTCTTTTTTTAGTAGGGGTAATAATAATAGCACGTGAATAACGTGTGCATGTCTCTATGCATAATTTTATATATATATGACAACGTTTCTTTTTTTGCTTGATATGTATAGATTTTTTTTCTTTCTTCACAGATTTTCTTTTATTATTTCTCTTGTATAAATACCACAATTGATTAATGAAAAATCTATAGCACAAATTATCAAACCTTTCTTTATTGTTTTATGGTATCAGAGCTTTATAGGTTAATGCCCACAGCATTATTCACCCACCTTCTTCTTTCTCATTCTGTTCTAGAACTTACAATTTTTTTTCCCTTTTATCATGGCTGATTCCTTACCAAACACTGGCACTTCCTCCGTTTCTCGTCCCACCATCCTTAATCCACTTGACCATGCTAACCATCTTATTTCATTCAATGTGAACGCAGAATCACCGCTCAAACTCACTGCCACTAACTATGCCTTCTGGTGACTTCAATTTCACACCTTCTTGATCGGATATGTTCTCATGGGATTTGTTGATGGGACTCAACCATGTCCGTCGGCTCTCACGGCCACCACGACAACCTCCACTGATGCTGCACCGCTACAACCCAATCCTGAGTACCCATCATGGCTTCAGCAAGATCAATTGATTCTCAATGCCACTATTGGCTCTCTTTCACCGTCACTTATTCCGTTCATTGCCATGGCACGTACATCATTCGATGCATGGAAAATCCTTACTGATACTTATGGAAAGCCATCGTGAGGATGTATCACACAACTCAAAAGTCAACTAAATAACCCACGCAAATGTACTCAATCCATCACTGATTTTTGCAATAGATTAGATCTAAAGCGAATGATCTAGTTCTCTTGAATATGCCAATGGACATAGAGGATATCACCCTCAAAGTTCTCAACGGCCTTGATGATAGTCATCCTGAAATTGTAAATGCAATTCATGCTCGTGCTTTTTCGATCACGTTTGAGGAATTACATGAGAAGCTTCATGTTTGATGCCAATCGCCAACAGAAGTCCAACAACACCACTGAAGCTGCCCATCTTCCTGTCGTTGCTTATCCGGGCTCGGCAAATCCTGTTGCAAGTCTAAGTACCGTCGTCCCCAACGTCAGCCATCACAGCCTTTAGCTCTACTGTATCCACTAAGAGAATACTCTCCTCAAACTCGACCGCCTGGACCATCCAGTTTTAATCGACAACACCCAAAGAAGCCTTATTTAGGGCATTGTCAATTTTGTGAACAACATCAACCTTTTACATGCCTTTTATTGAGACCACTACAACTTTATATCTTCAAGTGTAAAGTTTGGGGAGTTTCTCTTTCCTTTTTCTTTTATTTACATCAGATACAATGCTGATTTTATGTTTGAGCGTGGAATTACTTTCTTTTATTTTTTAAAAGAGAAAATTAAATATTGAATTAAAAAATTAAATTAAAAATTCTCATGTTTCTATGCTTGATGAATATATGGCTGAAAACAAAATATGGTTCTTTAAAAGAAATTAATATTATCTTAGTTTATACTTGATTCTTGTGTTGTTTTGTCTTAATTATGATTCTTTAAGGATCTTAATTACTTTTGTTTATTCTTTCAAAATTTTGACCTAAGATTTGAGATTGATACAGCCTGAGCTGAGAATTTTAGATATAGTAAATAACTATTTACCTTGATTCTAAATTACTTAATTTACATAAGTATCATAGTTAGAAATAGTTACTTATAACCCTTAAGAGTGAAGTTACCATTGAGTAATTTGAGCCTATATACCATAAGTATATAGAGCAAAATCTACCATGAGAAGAAGACTATCTTAAGATGCAAAGTGAAAATTCACGACAATAGATAAAAGGAAAAAAAAAGTGCAAAAACATGTGCTTTAAGAAAAATCAAAAGAAAATACAAGTTCATGCTTGTGGATATAAAAAAAATAAATAAATAAACAAAGCTCATGATGATGAGGTTACCTCTGTTTATTATTTAATACTAAGGCTATCATTATTAAAGATTTTGAGAATGAGTTTTGACTAAATTGATTGACAATACAATACAAGAATACAGTGTGAGATAAGGTTGACTATTGAATTAACATTAGAACTTTGCCAATATTTATAATTTTCTTTGAGCTATATACTTTATATAATCTTTAAGGCATTTTTAAGGATGCTAGTGGGTATTATTGCTAGAAAACCTCATGAGACTATAACTCGTCCACTAAAGTTGTCTAACCGTCTAAGCCTATGTACCATTCATTTGTAGAGCAAAATTTGCCATGATAAGAAGGCTACCTCCAGAGGTAAAGTGAAATCTTCTAACTATGAATAAATAAATAAAAAAAAGGTGGAATCATGTGCTTAAAGAAAAATCAAAAGAAAATGCAAGTTTATACCTATGGATATAAAAAAAAAAATGAAAGATCAAGATGATGAGGCTAGTGGGACATTCTCTATTTATTATTCAATACCAAGGCCATTGATATTGAAAATTTGGAGAATAAATTTTGATTGAATTAATTGACACACACAGCACAAGAATTTAATGTGAAATGAGACTGACTATTGAATTAATATTAGAACTTTCCTAATATTTACAATCATATTGTTGGATATTTCCCATAACACTTAAATTAGAGGCTTTTGACACACTTAAACACCTCAAAATTCTTCTTGAAAAATAATTTTTCTTACCTATTAAAGCATTACAATCTAACATGGGAGATGAATTCATAACCTTTAAACCATTTCTTCAACAAGAGGACATTCACTTTAGATATAGCTATCCATATGCTCATTAATAAATTGGTGTAGTTGAAAACAAATATAGATACATTGTTAAAAACAAGTCTCATTCTTCTAGCTTAATCTCATTTACCTCTTTCATTCCGGTGGGAAGCCTTTCATAAAGCTACTTATTTTATCAATAGAATGCCTACACCAAGACTTGGAAACATCTTACCATTTTAGAAGCTACATAATCAATTACTAAATTATTAGTTTCCAAGAGCCATCGATTGCTTTTGCTTTCCTTTATCAAGCCTTACAATCATCATAAACTTGACTTTCATACCCAAAAATGTATCTTCATTGGTTTGAATCCTTTGCATAAAGAGTATAAATGTTTAAACAAATTTGGTAAAATCTTTATTGCTAAACATGTCACCTTTAATTAGTCTAAATTTTCTTACAATGACTTGTTTTCAAATTAATCTTCTTTTGCTATGTCTAATCTTGTTGATCAAACATCTTCCTTTACTCAAGTTACTTTTTTTCAAAATTCTATTCCTATTGATAATAATCATGAAGGACCATCAGCTACCACCTCTACATTTGTTTTGTCTCTAATTTTAATTTTTCACTCATTATCATCTTTTTTTTCTTCTCAACTTTTTCCTTCTCAATCCATTTTTCTTACACACCTAATGATTATCAAATCCAAGGCTAGAATTTTAAAACCTGAAACTTATTTAACAGTATTTCAAGATCATGCACTAATTAATGCCAAATCTGCATTACAAGGTTCCAAATTGTATTCTGCCATGAAAGAGGAAATAGAAGCCTTGCAAAGAAATAATACTTGGACATTAATTTTTACTACTACAGTAACTAAGATTATTGCTAGCAAATGGGTTTACAGAGTTAAATACAACACTAATGGCACTATCTAAATATAAGGCTCATTTGGTGGCAAAAGTTACCATCAAACTCATGGAATTGATTTCTTTAAGACCTTCAATCTAGCAATGAAGCCTTGTACTATTAAAGTAGTTTTAAGTTTGGCTATCATGCATCACTAGCAAATCAGACAAACTGACATCAATAATGCATTCATAAATGATGTTCGTACAAAAGAAGTATTCATGCGCCAGCAAGAGAGTTTAATAAGCTCTATTCATCCTTGTGTTTAAAGGTTCAAAAATGATTCATATGGACTTAAGCAAGCTCTAAGAGCTTGGTATGATAGGTTAAAATGTTTTTTGTTGCTACAGAGTTTTCATGTATCCAAATCTTATACTTTATTTCTTTATAATATTGGAAATAATATTCTACTTGTTCTCATACATATAGATAATATTCTCATCACTATATCTAATTTTGAACTTTTTGAGCATGTCATTCAACATCTCACTTCAAAATTTACACTCAAGGATTTAGGGGAATTCAATTATTTTCTTCACCTTGAGGTTATTTCTTCTATACAAGGTTTGCACTTATCTCAATCGAAGACATTCTAAAAAACGTAAACAAGTTAGATAGTAAAGGTTTTAATACTCCTATGAATGCAACTGATAAACTTTACAAAGAGAAAGATGCAGCTTTTGACAATCTTTCCTTATATCTAAGCATTGTTAGTTTTCTGCAATATGTAAACCTCACCAAATGTAATGCTACATTCCCTTTTTTTTAAAAAAATATGAAAATTAAACTCTAATTAGGATATACATAAGGCTATATAAACTTTATTAATAAGGATATAAAAATTATAATTGGGATTATAAATAGGGTTATTTTTCCAAATTTGATAAGGTTTCTTAAGACTCTTATAAATATATATTTTTTCTCTTTCATAATCCTGAGTATACGACATTTATTTCTTCTTTTTTGCTGCTCATAGCACTTTTACCAAACCTTAATATTCAAACCTTGGTTTAAGAAGAGAATCAAAATAATTTTTGTAAGTTTCTCTCCCTATTCTCCATAATTTTTCCTATTACTCTAATTAGGGTTTTGAATTCCCATGATTATGGATTTTTGCATATCATAATACATTATCTAGGGTATGTGTAGAATCTAATTAAGATATTAATTTATTATTAAGTCATAATAATCAATTTCTAATGCATTAGGCACACTGGACAATTCCGAATAATATGGGAGTCTCAAATTTTAGATACTGGTTTTCTCAATGATTTTCTAAGAAATTTATATTTCTGCAAACTAGACACGTAGAGCTTCGTGAATAAATTTGGTTTCATCAAATTCGATTTCTCTTTCAATTTTATATGTAATTTTGAAATAGACACTGTGACACTAGAAAATTATAATTCTAACGGAATAATTGGATTCACAAAATTATTTACACCACCAAACAAAGTCTAAAAATTCTAAAATTTTAAAAACACTTACATATGTGTCTAGTATCCATTTTTAATTTCACAGTTTTTGATATGTTTCTGATTTTATAAAATTCTCATAACCCACTTTGTTCATTAAAGATATCTTTGAAATGACTTCGAATTTCTCAAGAAATAAATAGTTTTAAAATTGGTTTTAATTCCGAATCTTCTTGAAAATTTTATAGAAAATACCCATAGATGTTTGAAATAGCTGTCTAGAATATTATGTCATTCTGACTTCTAGATTAAAATTTAAATTTTTGAGAATTAGATTAGCACGAGTATGCATAAAAAATCAGATTCTTAGACTATGTCATTAATAGTTGTATCTCATATTTTGTTTAAGGTATTCGAGGTATTTGAGGCTCTTAAAGGTTAGAAGTTAGTTCGATTAATTCTATTATTGAGGTAAGTAACTTCATTCCTAATGTACTAGATAAATAAGATTATTTTATTACTACTATAAATACAAGTCTTTTCATAATTTTTTCAAAATTAGTGGTTTTCATTAAAAAATTAGATTGTGTAAATGTTTTGAAATTTGAAAATTATCTTATTTTTATGATTTTAACAAAATATTATGAATGCTTTTAAAAATATAAATTATTTTGTTATAATATTATCTTTTATGAATTTATTTATAAAATATTATAATAGATTTATGTTGCAAGCCTAAATTAATATTATGAATATTTATGAATAAAATATGAAATTTTTGTCCCATATATGATTTTAAGTTATGTTTTGGCTCATTGTTCATAGTTATTCTGATTCTGATTCTAATCAGATCATATGATACATATAAGTTCTAGACCAATACTGGGTTTAAGTTATAAGTGTGTGCACAATATTCTGATTCTGATTCTAGTTTTGTCTAGATCAAATCACTAGGACTATAGATGACACTATATGACATAAGCTAACTTTGTATTATCTGCGTATAAGTTATATGATTTGATTTCGTGATTTATGTGCTTTCAATATTCTGAAGTTATTATGAATTTATTATCGTAATATATTGTTTTAAGCAAAGTTAAGAATTATAATATATGTTTTACTAAAAATATTTTTGGTAACGATAAGCCTAATCTGTTAGGAATTATTTTACTTACCAAGTTGATGGTTCATCCCTCGTCATTGCTTTTTGCATATTAAGTTTCTTATTAAGAGATATGCTTAACAAAGGAGTTAGAGATCTATTTATTTTGCTAGTTGAATAAGGAAATGAATAAACTCATGATTCCTTTAATTTTAATTTTGTTATGAACTTGTAATTTGGGAGATTTAAGACTTTTGACATAGTTATTGGATAGAATTTTTGGTTTTACTTGAATAAAAATTTGAGGTATTTTAAATTTAAAATTTTATATTTAAGAATTTTAATTTGTAAGTAACCTATTTCTTTATGTACTGTGCATGTATTGATTTGGAGTGTTACACTAGACCTCATGTAGCTTATATTGTTAATAAGCTCTGCCAATTTTTTACAGCACCTATTGTCCTTCATTAGCAAAACTATAAATGAGTTCTTAGGTACCTTCAATGCACAGCAATTTTGGCCTTTAATTTTTCAACACAATCTCTTTAACTCAGACTGCTTATTCTGATGCTGATTAGGGCTTTGATCCTAATGATAGACAATCCATTAGTGGTTATTGTGTATTTTTGGGCAATAACCTTATTTCATAATCTTCCAAGAAAAAGCATATTGTCTCTTAGTCTTTAGCTAAATCTAAATACAAAGCTCTAGCTCTAGCAACTTTAGAGATCTTATGGCTTACCTATCTATTTCAAGTGCTCAAGATTTCCCTAGTTCAAACTCGCACTTTATCTTGTGATAACAAGAGTGTTGAAGCCTTGGCTAGTGATCCAAAGTGTCATTCTTGAACAAAAACATATTGAGCTGGATATTCATTTTGTTCAAGAACATATTGCATAGCAACAGCTTCAAATCACTCATGTTCCTAGCTCTGATCAATATGCTCATATTCTCACTAAACCCTTTTCTTTGATGCTTTTGTTTATCTTAGAAATATTCTCACTAAACCCCTCTCCTTTGATGCTTTTGCTTATCTTAGAAGCAAGCTTAGTGTCCTTCCCAGACCTTAAGCCTGAGGGGAGATGTTAAGGAATATACTATTAAGATGCTTTAGTTAGTTAGTTACCTAAGGCTGATGATCTGGCAACAAGTCAGCAAGTTAGTTATGAGTCTGTTATTCAGCCACTAGTTTGTTAGCAAGACTTTTGTAATTAGCTTCAGCTTAAGCTCATGCATTTGGCGTGTATAGAATGTTCAAGATGTTGATATAAAAGCCCTTATAATCAGATTCAGGATTAACGAGAATCATTACTGTCATTTTGATCAAGAATTTTTGCTCTCAATTCTCAACTTTCTCTTTGCTTTTGCTTCTCCCAGTAACCAGACACTGCAAATTAGCTAAACAAACTTTGATTAGCATGTACGACATTGATTCAGGATGTCGGCAATCGCTATCTTAACATCTGTGGAAGTATTTCGGCATGGCTCGGCCAGCAGGCTTTAAGGTTGACTTTATTTGATCATTTGAAGAGAATAAAGCAAGCTCGTAAATCTTTTAATGATACTGACAGTTTTTGCTCTATAATGACAGAGTTTTTTTAATCGAAAAAGAGGATTAGGAGGATGAGATTATCGATGTGGGAGATTATAAAAAGAGGAGTATAAGGTTGGCCAGCGTTCTCAAAACCCAGACTTAAAGACGCATATCATGGCCAATTTCTGTACCCTGTACATAGCATGTGCGATATTCTGATTGAGGACATCGATAATCGCTTTCTTAATACCTGGCGGATGTACTGCAGGGTTTAGAGTTGACTTTTTATTTGATCATTTGAAGAAAATAAATCAAGCTCATAATTGTTTTAATGAGACTGATAATCAATTACGTCGGGTCACGTCCATTCACCAGCGTTATGACGAGATGGCTGAGATTTCTAGGGAGATTCAGAAATAAAAGACAAAATTGGACTCAATGAAGCGGCAAACACAGCAAGGAATATCGAATATCTCTTTTCAGAGATTGCGAGTAGATGCTGAGCAACTTAGTAAAGCCAGGGAATTTGGGTTGAAGAAAACAGCATGCATATCAAACGGCTGTGATTTTTTTTTTTAATATAGATATAATTACTATGTTACAAGTCAGTATCCTTTGTATTAAATGTGCAATAAACCATTTGACTGATAATCATTATGCAGTTTATTTATCATTAATTTGGCTTTCCTGTTTAGGTTATTGTAATTTTTTACCCATTAACATTCGAGTATTTCGGTTGCATAGCTGACCTGAGTTTTGTTAGAAATTACGTTATGGCCTTGAATGTTTTTGAAAGGTGAAAATATAAACTCTTTAGAGGGCAAAGGTGAAAATAGAATTCATTTAATCTTGTTTCGGTGATTTGCGTTAGTTTCTCTGGGATTTTAATTCTAGCAACTTCTCGTTTATTGGTTGGCACTTTTGGTAATGCATTAAAAAATATATTTTTAATCAATAATTGAAGCAGTTCTACAATCCACAATCATATAGAAAATTCGACAATTAACTTTAATTTAAAAGAATTAACGTGCATAAGTATAAATTATTCTCTTCGAACGAGGCGTGATTGAAAATTGAAATGGTCCTCTCTTAATTACATCGTCTAACTCTTTTTTATTATAAATAAAATAAAATAATTAAAAATTAAGAAAAAAAATTACAACGTCTATAGTTGCAAGATGGTGGCCAAAACATTCAGGCAACTAGGCATGCAGCTCGATCCCATCTTCATTGCAGGTATATGCTGCAAAATAATTAATATATGTCGACAAAGAAAAAGGCATAGCAATGTTTCCAAAGGCCGAACCACCTAACCTAAGAAGGCCATCGCAGGCCTTCGAAGGCAGCAGCAATTGGCCTGCCCACTGGGAGTGGATGTGAAATTGTGAACGTGTGCGGTGTAGGATAAATTGGGTTAGGATTTGTTGCTTCAGTGATTTGTGAAATAGGGATCTAGATTTTGTTTTCTTAGTTAAAAGATTCTAAGACAATATTTCAATTTTAAGTTACGAAAGTAATGAGGAGGTGAGCTTAATCTTGGGCCCAGCCCATGATAGGCTAAAAAACTTTATTCCCATATCAAGGCCCTCCCATAAAAGGCCAGACCTCAGCCCATCTGCCTGAGCCTAACCTTCGAAAGACTCGAGTTCTTTTACTACCCCTACTCATGTGCAACATGTGTAAAAAATATTTATCTACTCTAATATTAAATAATATTTTCTTAAACTTGGAAGCTTTTATCAGCTTTGATCAATTGATGAGCATCGAAGTGAAAATGGCCGTGGTACAATTCAAGAAATACATGATAAATGCATTGTTGGAATAAAATCACGTGGAATGGGCTTGCATTAAAAATGTTTTATGTGTCTGAACTAGATGCAAATTTACTGAGTGTGGGCCAATTTCTCAAATCAGTAACCCAACTCTGTTTTAAAAAGCCACAAAATACTAAGAATGGTGCCAAGTCATGGATAATCAAATTAAAACTCTAGAAAGAACCCATACCTGAGGGCTTATTGATTTCTTGGAGAGAAAATAATTTGTTGGGTTAAATAGATCTATAAGATTAAATATATATTTGATGACTCAATCTAAAAGATACAAGGTAAGATTGGTTGCAAAAGAATAAAAGCGGTAAAAAAGTTTTAATTGTGGCTAATGCTTTTGCTCCAATTTTTAGATTTAATATAATTCGAATTGTTTTGAATATTTATGCTCATTGTAAATGGATTGTTTACCAATTTCATGTTAAATCTACCTTTTGAATGGTATTTTAGAAGAAGTTCATGCACAATAGCTAGGTCAATTTTGATGAAGTATCGAAGTGATGAAAGTAAGGTGTACCAATTAAAGAAACTGCTTTATAGCTTAAAGCAAGCACTGTCTACTTGGTACGATTGAAGCAACTTGTTTACCAGAAGAGTAAAATAAACATGCCTTATATGTCAAAACAAAAAGGATGCATAAGATTCTTATTATGCCTTTGTTAATGATATCATCTATACTAGTAATAGTGTTGGCTCGAGTGAAGAATTCAAATCTAGCATAATTAATGAATTTGAGGTGACTGATTAGTTAGTTTCCTAGGTTACAACTTGTTTGCCAGAAGAGTAAAATAAACTTGCCTTATATGTCAAAACAAAAGGAATGGATAAGATTCTTATTATACCTTTGTCAATGATATCATCTATACCAGTATCAGTATTGGCTTGAGTGAAGAATTCAAATCTAGCATAATTAATGAATTTTAGATGACTGATTAGTTATTTTCCTAGGTTACAACTTGTTTTCTGGAAGAGTAAAATAAACCTGCCTTATATGCCAAAACAAAAGGGATGGATAAGATTCTTATTATGCCCTTGTCGATGATATCATCTGTACCAGTAATAGTGTTGGCCTGAGTGAAGAATTCAAATCTAGCATAATTAATGAATTTGAGATTATTGATTAGTTATTTTCCTATAAATGATGCACTTGAGAACTTTAACATAAAAGACTGCAATCCAATAAAAACTCTAATGAACACCAATTAAGATTTTATCTTGAAAGAGAAGAAAGAAAAGTTTGATTAAAAGCTTATTGTATTTGACAAATGCCTGATTTGATGTTATGCATGCTACATGTCATTTGTTAAGTATATTATATTTAAAGTCCAACCAAATTTCATTATGGAGCTGCTAAAATAGTGTTATGATACTTAAAGAGGACTAGCGTATATTGAATTTGGTACTCAAATTGAAGGCTTTCAGTTATGTAATTTTTCAAATAGTAACTAGGTACGTTTAAATAATGATCATAGAAACACTATATGCTGCACTTTCAACCTCGACTCAAATGTGTTTCATAGCCATAAAAGACACATAAAGACAAGGCTTCACTTCATTAAAGAGTTAGTGGGAAATGGAAGAATAATGTCTTAAGACAACATTGATTAGCATTTGGCTTATGTATTTATAAATCCTTTTTTTTTTAAGAAGTTCCTTCATTTCAAGGATGACATGAGAGTCATTAGATTTCTACATTAAGTTAGAGTGTTAATGTTAATGTAGAAATAGTATATGGTCAGTACTAATCTTTTGTAATTAGTATAGGCCGAGTCAATAATATTATTTAAAATTATTCTCATTCTTTTGGAAGTCTAAGATTTTTTGTTGGCTTTAGTCATGTTACATAATCATGTAACATACATGATTCTTCCATGGTCATTAAATGAAAATCTAACGGTTATAGAAATAACATGATTTATCCATAACCTAAAAGCATAGGCCATAGTTGCTACCTCTCACAAATCATTATGCTCATCGAAAGTGGGACTACTCATTCTTGTTTGGATTTTTATCCAACGAATGTGGAAGAATTATATATCTTACATGATAATGTAAGATAACAATCTCTTTTGTTGTGTATTTGAGTCTTTCCCACTTTTAATTTGTGAGATATAAGGTTGCTAGTTGTTTTAGTAGCTTCTTCCTTATAAGAGTTTGTTTACGTATAGCTCTATATAATCATTACTTATTATTTAACAATATTTAATCATTTTTACATAGAAATTTCTTATAAAAATTTCTTAAGATTTTAAGATTTAAGGTTTAGGATTTAAGGACTAAAGAATTTCTATTTTAAATTCCTCTCACCCTAATAAGTGCAAAGAAGGGTGACTTACCCTAGATCTTATTCCTTCTTTATTTTAATATCATTGACTTTCAAAATGGATCAAGTGGTATGATAAACCTTAGAAATCACCATCCAATTTTCATACCCTTAAAATCATCACTATTTTCTAAGTAATTATTTCTCAATTGCAAAATCAAAATATTAAAAACTAAAGTTCAAGTAATATTCAAAATTAAATGTGAGTAATGAGATTTTAAATCATAAAATATAATTAGTTGAGTTTGCAAAGCGGTTAAGGAAGAGTGAAGGATGAAGGGTAAGTGAGAAATTGAGTAAAGTTATCACGCCCTAACCCGAAATGAGTCTAAGGCTGATCTTTCAATCAAATAATATCTTAAAAGTGCAAAAAAAAATCATATTAATAATGAGACCACTTGACTATTTACAAAGTCAATAAATCTATATTTCAACACTATAACTCCCAAGAGTAAAAGACATACTGCACTTAATAAGTCAAAAAAGTCTCATGTCATATTAAACATATCCAAAGTCCTTATAAGACTCAGGGAAACAAGGAATATGAGTAAATTTGCCAAATCCATCACACTCTAAATTCATTAGTTAAATCACAATGAATTATAGTAAGTATAAAAACTCTATGAACAAATTAGTTTCAATATAGTAAAATAAATTCATAATATTTAAATGCGTGTCCATGAAATCACATGACTAAAATCTTACATTCAAAATATTTTACATTTCACAAATCACTTATATAAATAGACTTTCACTCTTATTTTGGAAGATCCACATTTCATTACTATTTAGTAGGACTTCACATATCACATATCAATTGAAGAGTGTAAGTTAACCACTGCTAACTTATTATTCATGTTATATATACCAATCCCAAAGAAAGGACCGCACATATTGAAAGGATTCACTTAAATATATAGTTGCCTATTGAGCAAGTAATAAGCTTATTAAAATTTCGCTTATCACTTGTAAACATTTATACATAATATCCTGCACAGCACTTTGCATTATATGCAGTATATATGGCATTTGATGGCTGCTACAGAAATATAGGAAGTGGCCCCTTACACGACTTCAACAGATAACCACCACATGACTTTAAAAGTTCACCCTATATAACCTTCTATAAATTAGCATAATAGATCCTTTACTTAAAAGTACTCAATCTCATCAAACTTAACATAATAACAAACTTCATAAATCATGGATAGTAAATACATTTGATAAATATAATTCTTTTGATATATGTAAAAGGAATATTTACAATGACACTTTACAACATATTGACTCTTAGGAGATGGCTCCCATATAGTCTCAAAATGTAAAACTCACAATTTCAAGAAGTGGCCTGTATACATCAATCTATATATTAAAATAAATTTTAATAAACTCATTCATCTCATAAAATTCTTACAAAATAGATTTCATATTCATCCTTATGCCAATGAACCTTCTTACATATATGTGCTTATGTGCACAATCATGTTATACATCACATAAACATTTGTTCAAACATATATAAATCCAATAACAAACTTCATAAATCTTAAATTTCAAATATAATTCTTTTTATGTAATACTTATGAGAGACTTTTGCTTGTTCACATATATGCCAATGCATTTATCAACGATATTATCAAATACACTTATAAAAAATTTTCATAATACACAAATAAAAAATAATCTTTCTAAACTTAACAAAAATATATATGTCCATTGTGATTCCAATTTAAAGTATCATTTACTTACCTCTTAGTGGTTATAACAATAAGCTTAACTTTATAAATTAACCATCATAACCTAACATTACAATTAAACTCCCATATACATCATCATATACACAAAATTGAAGGCTCCAATCTCCCTATAACTTGTACATCTTCGTATCTCTTTTCATAGTAGCACAAAGTTACAAACCAGCCCTTAATCTCTATTTCTTTTTCTTAAACAATATATTAAGAAAAAAATCATGAAATTGTGCGTGGCTCATACGGACACATAAATATGAGGTGATAAAAATTTCAAAGCCAAATTCACTCAAAATTTATTTCAAATCAATTTTATTTCAAGACTACTGAATCCTAAAATCTAGAATGGAACATTGAGGACCCTTTGCTTGTTAATCCAAAACAATTAAAATACAAGGAATTAGGAACCCAATTTTGGATATGATATATTAGACATATATAAGCGTAAAATTGGAAAGTTTCGTAACTTTTGGAGAAGTTTTGGCGTTCAAAACATTTTTCTCACTCTATATCTCTCTGCAGAAATTTCAATTTTCTATAATATCAATGCCTAAATAGAAAATTTATTTAAAATAGAATATAAATTATTTTTTAATGAAATAATATTCTATTAACCCTCAAGATGTCTTGTTTCACCATATATATGATTTTTTCACAACTCAAAAACTTATAATTTTAAATAATGTTTTCAGTGAGTAACTATCATAAAACTTCTATGTGTTTCATTAGTCCACATGGTTTTCATTTAATCAATAATTTCCCAATATATAATACCCAGGAAAATCATAAAATAACATGAAGATTCAAAATCTCAATATTTATGTTAGAGATCAAACACAATAATTCAAAGTTTATATACGAAATAGAGTACCCAATTGTCATAGAAATTCATACCTTTGTTATTCGAATTAAAAAAACCACTGAGAAACTTAGGCTTCTAGAACCTCGCATGGCCGGAGGGGTTAAAAGAAACTAGCTCTCAATTTTTCCTCTACTGGGCATGGGTGGCTTGCCATTGACAATTAAAAGGTAGCCCAATTACAATCTTAGGCCCAAGCTATAAACTCCAAACACTAATACTTTATTAGCGCAAATACTAATAGTAGCAAAAAATAACAATGACAATAATAATGACATAATTAAAAATAATGATAATCAAATAAGAAAATAAGCAATAATTACAGTAATACAATCAAAATAACACTAATAATTACTCACTTCAATTTCCGAGTATTACAAAAGCTAAATGAGAGATCGAGAGAGACTGAGTGATTCGCCTAGGAGAGCAAGCATTAGATTGAGCCACGCAATCAAACTCGAGTGGTCAATGCCGGTCAACGAAAACTAACCCAGAACCGATTATGCCACGTAAGCATATCAATAACTAATTCTCCTTTGTTACCTCAGGCTAATAGCTACTTGGTCCAATAAGTCCTAGGGCAAGGCGCACATACCCTTATTATTATTACGATACGGCTCGGCAACTTTACGAAAGTTACAATCAACCCCAGAACTTAAATCTTGAATCCTAGCCCCAACACATAATTACATACATCCGAAGAAAAGTATGTGAGGAAGAATTTACGGTCAATGATCCAAATCAATGAGGAATTAGCTAAAAAGCATTCATACTCTGAAGATTGACTTTATTTAACATGAAATTCTTTAAACGTATCAATTTTTTTTCTTAAAAAGATCATGCTCATTTTATATATGTCTATCTAGATTACAGCAATACTGATATGGGTAATCTAGTACTTGAGTTTTATTGGTATTTCAAAATGTTTAGTATCCCACATTTGAGGAAAGTGAGACTATGAGAGTGATCACTTTTATTTTTTATTTGAAATAAATAATATGTTTGATTTAATTACAAATTAAAACTGAATCGGTCAAATATATGTGTGATTTGAATTATTCAAATTGAATTAAATTATGAGTTACACGCCTAAAAAATTTAAATTAAACAAAAAAATTAAATGACTAATCCAAATCAAATTAAGAAAAGGATTATAGAAGAGTTCTCTATATAAAAAGAACATACAAAGCCTTCAAGGCACAACTATTACGTCTCTTCTTATTTTTGTTATCCTTTTTTAGTAGGATCTTATGTTTATAGTGCCATCTATCTTTTAAGGGTATTTCTTTTATTTATATTTAATAATTACTCGTTTATGCGAGTGTGATTGAAAAAGAAAAATCAAAAACTCTCATCTCCATAATTCAAGTTAATTAATATTACCGTAGTTTTTTTAACATTTTTAAATTATGAACCTAACACGCTTCAATCTAACATTCCCCAGCAGAATTTAATTTTATTCTCATTTTTCTTCAAAGTTTTTTGGGCTTTTTCCCTAAATCTTGACAGTATGAGAGAAACTTTGTTTATATATTTATTTAAAAAAAAAAGATATACACGTAGTTACTTAGGAGAAAATAAGCCTCACCACTGAAAAATAAACTAATTATAACAAGCCATATGAGATTTAAACCTAATAAAATGCATGAGAATGCTAATGAACCTCAAAAATCAACCTTAAAAGGGATCAACAAAAAATCAATATTATGAAAAAAAAATGTCGCAATCTAGGTAGAACTATGTCTTCTAGTCATAATGCTAGTCAATCAAATTATTACGTTATCGACTCGCACAAGTTGGCCAATATGTGAGCCCCACTATATTATCGAAATTATAAAACTCCGTTATTTCAAAATAATTTACAAATTAATCAAAACGAAAAAAACATTATCCAGCAAAACAAACTATTCATCTTCACTCTCAATCATCTCACAAAATTAAAAAGTTCGTAGAGAGTAGATTAATTGCAGTTGTAGGCTTGAAGCAGATAATCATCGCTATTCAATGGATTAGCAAGCACTGTTAGAAATACTGAGAAGCTCCTCCAAATACTCAGCTCCTAAATCCTCGAACACCACCACATTCGATCTCATTTCCTTCTCTTTGATCTTCTTCTTGCTCTCTTCTTTCCTTTTCATTGAGTGCCTCTTTTTCAATGTCAATACAGGCGAACTTCCCTCCTCAAAATCGTACTTCATTTCTAGAAGTGACTCGTAAACTTTCTCGACAGGAAAGTTTAGTATAGCCGTGGTACCTCTCATTGCAAATGCAGCTTGATCATAAGCTAAAGCTGCAGCCTCAGCAGTATCAAAGGTTCCTATCCATACCCTAAGCCCATTTCTTGTCGAATCCCTAATCTCCGCTGCGTATTTCCCCCATGGCCGCCGCCTCACTCCTCTATAGGAAACTTCTTTTAGAGGTTCTTCTTCAGTAGCACGAACTGGTTTTGAACTTACTTCTTGATCTTCTTTGATATTATTATTGTTTGATGTTGAAGGTATGGCATGCAAAGTGTTAACTGAGGCTTGGTTGAGGACTCCTAAGAGAAGCATCTCTTGGGAATCGTTTTCATTGAAGGGTAGGTATTGGTAGTTTTTATGGAAGTTATTGAATGTGTTGTATGAGAAAGATTCAAGGGAATTATTAGTATTATATGAGTATGAAGAAGAAGAATATTCAGGAGAACATTGTGAATAGGGATATTGAAAGCAGAATGATGAATCCATGAATCAGTGTATGTGATTTCTTCTTCTTCGGTTTGGATTTTGAACAAATCATTTGGAAGCTAAGCAGGATTATATAGGTGTCAAAGAGAGAACATAAGAAGTAATAAAAGAAAAACAATATGAAAACTAATGAACGGTGGCAAAAATTCATGAACATTGGTGGCGTACAAGCAAATTTTGGTCATTATTGGGACCCAACTTCAGAAGAAAGAGTATTGATTTGAGGCACGTGAGTCAAAAGGGCTGATGAACATGATGGCATGGGCGGCGTGGTCAGAATAATACATTTGAACAGCAGCAAGCAGCGATACTATTTGAACACCAGTAACACAATAAAAAGATAAATATGAGAAATTTTCACACTGCAGTACCTTTATAACTTATAAAATGATAGTTACAATATTATAATGTCGTTTCTACTTTCCTCATATTTTTTTGCTATTCAATTATCGTTTTTCATGCGAGAATTTATTGTGACATCAGCTTGATGATTTTACCTTTTCATTGAAGGAGGGCTCTTGTCCACTAGGCTCCTAGGTAGCTTTCTAGCTCAGTATTATGATCTTATTTATGTTCCCGTTAATTTTATGTCTATTGCCTTATTTGTATTCTTTCTTTTATCGCTAGCGAAATAAGACTTCTAAATGAGCCAAAACGAGGCATAATTTTGCACCACCAGAAATTAATGAGCCAAAAAGAAACTTGTATTTCGCAGTTAATTGCAAAGCCTCCTTTGTTTTGATATGAAAATCAAGCAAAACCAGATACTTTTGATTGCGTAGCATACATACATGCACGTCCTAAATTTTGACTAGAAAATTCTTCTACTTATAACTTCAAATTTTGGTGAAAATATAATGCGTTCCCATATCAACCTGTCTAATTCATTCGGAGCAAACTGTAACCACTTAATTAATGGGGTTTTAGCATCAGATATCTTATAAATAAGGTGGGCATTGCTTAAGGAAATAGTGAGCCACATGTATATAAGGATAAGAATAAGAATAATTCCAGAGGAAGAAATTCCACTTTAAACTGGCAAGCTTGTCTGTACATTTCACATAATAGGCACAACCAAAGATGCATTTTGAATTGGAGCAATGATAAATTTAGACGGGAAAATATGATTGAATGTTGATTAAATTAACTGTAAAACGGTTTATTTTACCCGTAAATTAAAAAAAAATCAATAAACAGAGTAACACAAGCATGTTTTGCGGTTGTTTTTGTCGGTGCTTAGTCAACATTTAGTCTCTTTGGCATTTTACTTTGAATTATTTCGGGTACATTAGAGATGGTTTAGCGTAACTTCGAAATTACAAAAGTGATTAATGCGTTTATGGTAACTGCTACGGATTAGAACCTTAATTCTTTACTATCGAAAACAATAACTTAGAGATAAAGAATATAAAATGAGTACAAATGTCTGTAGAGGTTCACTCTCAAGGTGAAAGCCGTTGCAGAGTTTGGCAATTATGAAGAAAATGGATTACACAGGCCTCACAGCAGTCTTGAGCACATTCTCTCTGTACTATATGCCTTTAAAATATAAAATGGCTCTACTGTAGATTTCAACAATTATCAAATCTATAGATTTTTTATGAGTTCTTGTATTTAAAATAATAACTGTTCGATAAATAAATTTATAACAATAATTTAAAATAGTAAAATTATACATAAAATACTTAATTTTAAATTTAATTAATATAAATAAAAAATTAAAATTTCAACATCAATTTAATAATTACTTAGTTAAAGTTTAAAGTATTTCAATCCACCAAAACTCAAAAGTGTTTTTAATTAAATTAAAAAAAAGGGGAAAATGTAATGATTCCTTATTGTTGATAAATTTATCGACTGCAATTTGTGGCAAATACTGGCTCGAAAAGTTCAATCATGCCCTTATTTTTTCTTCTATGGTACTTGCAAAGGTCAAACACACTTTGGTTATCTTCTACTCAAGATGAACATAAACTGATTCTTTGTACCATAATTAATTTTGCAATAGTGGTTTGATATGGACATGGATAATAAAGTTGGTCACTGGCCTTTGCTTTCACACCGAAGTTTAGTCAATTCAACCGATGAGTCATAACTTTATATCAAGTGGTAATTTTTATGGCTACATATAGCCTAGGGCCTATAAATGGAGAAAGTTAAATTTGATCATGACATGTCCGCCTAGTCCAAGGTCCATTGTATGAGTTTCATCGAAAGACCATCGCTTTCCTGCTATTCCCATAATCCTCTTTACCCAGTTTTTGGTTGTTTTTATTTTAAAGAGTAATTATATATTAGTCGCAAATAAAAAATGCTAATATTACTAAGCAAGTCATATTAGAGATAAATAGAATGAAAATTCTATATTAGAGGGCCAAGGAAGCAACTAACCAGTTAATTGGTTATGGGTTTCATTTAATTGAGGTCAAAAATAACTTGTTTTGAAAATAAAAGATTTGGACCTTAATCACATGGATGAATAAGAATTTAAAGATCATTAGATTAAAAAATAATAACAACAACGACAACGATAACAATAATAATATAATAAAATAACTAGTTAATTAAAAAATTATATCAAAATTTGTTTAGTTGTTTAGAAAGTAGATTAGTAATTTTTCTTTAAATTTTCTAAATTTGATCATATCAATTACAATTACCAATGAAAATCGGTCGATGTGGAGTTTGGGAGGCCTCCTCCATCGCCCAACCCATTTACAATTTGGCCTTCATTCTCTAATAAATTAAAATAATTCAAATAAAATCATCACTAACATAGTTCAAAGTATCCATAATAGAAAAATATATTTAATAGAAATAATATAGCTATAAATTTTTGTATAATTTTTTTTTCATAAACTAATATGGTATGATTTAATTAGTTGAACTAGATATTTCTTAGTCCACATAATTTGTTTTAATTATTTTATACTTTTATTCAATTAATCAGTGAATGTCATGTCAGTTTATACAAAATAAATTTATCTAAAAGTTTATAGTTGTATCATCGCTCAAATATAAAATATTCAAATAAATAATAAGTAAAAAAGTGAATATTTTATATATGGGAATTGGGTGAGAGCATTCTCCGTCTATTAAGAATTTGATGATTATTTTTCTTTTATTTCCAATCTAATTCCTAAAATTCTCATCAATATTTAATGCATTTGGAATGGGATTCCAAGGAGGCCCAAATCTATTGAGGCGTTTGTCATCTTTGATTACAATTTTCATAATATTTTGTTGTTTCTTTGGTGTTAAAACATTTAACAAAAATCAAGTGATAATTAATCTTGTGATTGAAATAAGTTTTTTTTTTCCCGTAAAAAGATTGACATTATGAAGTAACCTGTGTTATGAAAACTTTAAGAGTCAAGTGGTACTTAGAGACAAAAATAATGAGAAGAATTGATATTTCCACTCTGAAAAAAAAAAGGAATTTTAATTAAACACTTCTGACGGTACCAGAAAATAATATGGTTTATCGTAAAATAATAAGCAAAAGCGTCTGAAACTCCCCCGCTTACTTGGTTTATTAATTAAGCTAGTATTTAGAACTCGGATCTTTTCACACATTATTATCTCAATCACGATTCATTTTTATTTTTATTTTTATTTTTTCAAAAAAAAAACTCATTTGGTAGTTGAGAAGAGATCCGAGTAATTAATTAATTAAGAGATTTTATCAGATTGGCATATGTAGCTTTCAGATCCTCTAGAACATGCATGAACCTACAAGTACATTATCAAAAGGGGTTTGTTCCCCCGCATTTTGCCATGAACAAATCCATCGACGGTGGCTGCAAATTATTTAACTCGCACGTTGTCCACTGTGGATGATTTTCTCGTATTGGTATCATAACTAATAAAGAGTATTCTCTGGCTTTGGTCAAATATTTTGCCCCGTTTAACCAACTTGTCCCAAAAATATAACTGCCAACTTTCTGTGCCAACGTTAGATCATGCGTCAGCATGGGAATTCTTTTTTTTTTTTTTAACGTACGTGCACGCTCGCATGTATAATTTGATTTTACTCAAGAGGGAAGCAAATTTGATCACGTGCAATTTAAATTCTGATAAATAAGAATTCCTAGTAGTATGTAGAATTATACCCTCGTTTTGTGCTTGATAAATGTACTTACTATTATCTTCAAGCTGCTGACTGGCCTTACCTTTGTGTTTTTAAGTAAAGTCACGACCGTACACAATAAAGCTTCTCTGTTGTGATACTTTATATAAGAATAACTTTTGTATAATCATTAAAAATTATGGTTGAAAGTAATGAATTTTAATCAAAATCGGTAAAGAGAATTCTATGCAATCAGTTAAAATCAATTAAATATACATGGTGGGTTTTGGATTCTGACATTTTAATTAAAATCAACTAAATATATATAAATCAACTATGAGTAATGATTTAGTGACGCCACATGTTATTTTTTATTAATTAATTCACAGTTTTAGCACTAGCCATAGAAAGTCATATAATTTTGTCACACAAATGAATGAACCCAACTGAGAAGCATCTTCTAGGCCATTATACATATATATATTCTAAAAGACTTAAATAAAATAAATTTTGGCAAATAAAATAAATTTTGGCACATTTTTATCTAATAAAATATTTTTAATTTAGTTTATAGTTTTGGAGACTTGGTTTAAATCCAATAGCTACATAATTTTTTTTTTATATTTTAGGGAGATTACTTAGAAAAAAGTATACTTTCATCAATAGGTCACAATTAACTTTATCATTTAAAATAGATAGTTTAGCACTATTGTTTTCAAAATTTAAAAGGATATAATAGAATTTAAACTTTTAAAACTTTAAATCTATTAAGTAAACAGTAAAAATTTAAAAAAGTAAGCATTCCAAATTAAAATAAAAGCTTTTGAATTAAGTGCTGACAACACCAATTTAAGTGTTTGGGTACACGACCAATCACACTTGTCCATGTATTTATCATATAATGGACGTCAATGCTCACTATAACATCTTCATATCAAGCATCTTTCATAATGCATTTTAAATACTTTTATGATGCGGTTTTATTTGAAAATCTAATAACAATAATAAACACATCATTATTTAGAAATAACAATAATATACAGAGCATTATTTAGAAAGTATTTTTTTTCCTTATGTCTATTTTTTCCCTTATATTATGGTGATATAAATAATAGGGAGAGTGTATGTTTCATCCCTAATAGATATTATATTTTATAATTATATTCTTAGTATATTTTTAATTACCCATTTCATCCCTCATGTTAAGAGATAGTAAAACTAATTGTGAAAGTAAGGGCAAAAAGCCATTCAAGATTTTGATATTTTAAAATTTAAATTAAAACAAGACACAAGTCATTCGGATTCGAAAAAAAAGAAGAATAACATAAATACTCTTCTAGTAATTATATAGGACTAATTTCTTTCGTCTTCTAATTAATTTTGACATCAAACTACTAAGAAATGCATAGAATCCTCTAACAAGGGGTTGAATAATAAATTAATAAAAAATTATTAACTTTATGAATTTTCTCTCAATGAAAAAGACAAAACTGATAATAAAAAATGTAAGAAAATAAAAGTAATAAATATAACATCTATCAAGATTAAAATATACATTCTTCCCGAATAATATTGGATAATTTGAGTAAATATAATAATATTTACTTATCGAAATAAAATAGTACAAAGGCGCCGGGCGTTGGTGGTGTGGTGCCTGTTTTAAGTCAACCAATTGTTTTGGAGATTCAAACCGAAGCATTTGAAAGTCTTTCGAAGGTCAAAGTTCAACCAACAAACTAATTCTGGTCAAAAAAAGTCTCGGGACGCATTGCTGATGTCATAAAAGAATTAAGTGGGGGGCTTTAAGCTTTTGACCAGCACTTTGCGTTCACACTTGATAAGTTAAAAAAAAGAAGCTTTAATGTTTTGTGGCATCAAGTAATCAAAGAAGTAGTCTTGTTACGGTTTGAGTAGCGATCAGACGCTAATTTATCACCAACAAATATGTTTGATCATTTTAAAGAATATTTTATTCAAATAAATTACAATTTTGAAGATGAATGCAATCATGATACGGCTTATGCCTTCATGTCAAAAAGGCTTTGATTGAAAAGGTTATATCTTCATGGAAATCTTTTCCAAGACGAAATCTTAAGAGATATCAATTAAAACATGTATTATGATTACATAAATAAAATCTTTTTTCAAACAATTAAAAAAAAAAATCTTTTGGACCTTTCCTAAAAAATAAAGAATAAAAAGAAAAAAAATAAAGAATCTGTGTTTTCAGAATAGGGATGGAGTATTGATGATAGAAACACTTAGATGATCAAATTCAAACTTTTACTTGGACTCATTAGAACTTATGCAAGGTTCATTTTATTTTAAAATGAAACTATTTTAATTTAAGATTTTGACTTAAATTTAGGCATAAGATACTAATAATTTATTTCGTTCAATTCAAGACCTAAAAAAATTACTTATATGATATTAAAATTATATTAGAAAAAGAATGAAATTTAGGTGTCATATTAAAGAGAAAGAATATCTTGATAACAGTGTTTAATGGTTCAAATCTATTAGATTTTGTCACATTCAAGTCTAATATATTATATATTAAATTTTATATTTTAGATCCAATCCAATCCAATCTATCTCTGATTAAAATCTAATATAATTCAAACCAATGAAAAGTTAAATCTAACTTAACATAATCCAATCAATTCAATCATCCAATTAAAATAAAAATTTACAAATAAAAGTCTTCAATTATTCTTGGTATTCCTAATTACTAACAATTGAAAAGAAAATACAAAATATCATCTCTTTTAATTTTACATGATTCATGTATTTTATTACCATATAGCTCAAAAAAAAAAAATAGAATTTGAATATTGAAAGCAAACATTCATTGCAACTTGCAGTTTGTACTCTACATTATTGTTATAATATATTTATAGATATATAAAATTAAGTTTTATCTTTTTTAGCAGGTTAAATATAGGAGTAGCATGTATTTTTCTAAAGTAAATAAAAAAATAAAAAATTAATTGGTTGGATTTATTTATATTTTATTTGAAAACATAGATCTGTAAACCAGTCCAATAATATTGGATTTTTTTTTTTATTTTGCAATCCAATCCAACAAAAGGTTCAATCTGATAAAAATTAGATTGATTTCGGTTGTATCGACTGGAGTTAAATTAAATCCTGAAATCTCGAACACGCTTGGCAGTGAGCTCTGTGGTCGAGGGCGAACGCAGATGTGTTTGAAAGGTGGAGAACGAATGGACATTGTAAGCCCAAAGACAACTTTTTGCAAATTTTAATATGCCCCTCAGCTCGTAGATTTTTTAAATCTTGTTTTAATATAATTTTAGTGTTATATGAATAATTATCTCAGCCCTCGACTGAACTAAATAAATAGCCAAACTTTGGTGTCCAAATATATTGAAAATTTGAAATAACCCAGTATCTTATTTTATTTTATTTTATCATTTATTTAGAGAACGAACTTGCATTAAGATTGGACTTCCTGTATCAGCCTACGTACTCAAACCTGCTTCAACTGCCAATTAATATTGGGCTTCTTTCAAGCCGAACTGGGTCCAAAAAGAGCCCACTCCCCTCAACAACAACAACACCACAACCCCCCCCCCCCCTCTCCCAAAAAAAAAAAAAAAAAAAAAATTTGAGGTCATTGACATCTGGCCCACGCACTATAGAAAAATCAAAGTTTTCCATGAGAGTATTCTGAACTTTGATGAAGCTTAAGACTCCGCTACCGATTCACTAACAAAATCACTCCCTATATACATTGTCATTCCCCACAAAAGTTTGATGCAACTATTTGTTCTTGAATTACATTACAATCTATTCATATTTAGAACTAAAAATTTACTGAAACCTTTTAATTATTTGATTATAATAATATCCGAATATCGAGCCCTAGAATCAAAATCTACTTTTTAAATGTTTGAAAAAAAATCAATTTATATAAATATTTATAGAATGATAATCTTGAAATTCAAGAACACATAATGAGATTGCCTAAGGAGCGAATTGTCAAGAGGGCATAACATTCAAATTAATGATTAATAATATTTTAATGACAATCAATTATAAGTATTTTCATACGAATATTTTATTATCTCTCATATTTAAAGCAAGACAAGACCAAGATAAAAAATAATTCTATTATGTTTGGCCAGAGGCAAAGGTTATGTTACAAATAATGTAATAAATAACTATTAAATAAGATAATTAATTTTGATATTCCTTAAATCTAATGGATAAAAATAATTTTAACATAAAATGAAGTATAGTGTGATAGTAATTTATAAAAAATTTTATTTTTAATCATATATTTACTTTTTTTAAATAAATCCTCTTTTATTTTTTATAATTAAATAATTTTGTCATCCTTCTCTTCTACATTTAGTTTGAAACTTTATAAAGTTTTTAATATATTTTTATAAAGATTTAAACGATTATTATATTGATAAAAATTCATAAATTATGAATATATTTTTGCATCTATATTTATCATTTCTTATCTCTCTTGAAATATAAACTAAAATTTTCTTTTAATACACATGCACATATTCAATCTATTTTCTATCTTAAAAATACATATCATCAATACTATTACTTAGATTTTGATGTATAAATTTAGTATCTTGAATTATAAGAGATATTATATGCGATGAATATCTTATGAATAATTAAAAAGATAGTATAATTAATAAATTACTAAAACCTCTAATAAAATATTTGAATCCTTTGATCCAATCAATAATTAAAGCATGTAGAAAAATAATCAATTAAATTGAATGTTACTATTAGAAAACTCAAATTTATCTATAAATGATACAAAAAGGGTAAATAAAATATTAGAAATTAATAAATTCAATGAAGAAAATATAAAATAAATTAGAAAGTTAAGAGATCAAGAAAGTAAGGATTTTAATAAAGTTAAATAATTCATAAAAGACATCAATATTGAAAATCATAATATATTAAAGAAAGAAATCTTTAATGTATTGAATAAAAATTCCGTAAATATAAGATTAAATAAAATAAAAAAATTATTGAGTAATTTAGTACTAAATTTGTTATAAATGTAAGTAAAAAATTTTTTAAAAAAATTGAAATACTAATAATATTATTATTTAATTTCAGCTTTTAAAATTGTTGATCTTTTTAATAATTATTATCTTTTCTAAGGATTTAAAATCTTATCGCTGTAATATACAGCAAATACAACATAGCTTTGCCCTTTGTCAGATGGTAGGGAGACAAATGCAAATTCTTATCCAATCTTCTTCACTAATATTTTATATTTTAAATTTAAAATTAGTGTAATTATGTTAATGTTTCAATTTCACCTATTTTATAGGCCCAAACCAAAAATAGCTAAACTAAAATACAAAATAACAACAACATCTAAGCAATCACAGTTTCACGTATTTTGAAGCATAAATCTTAATTACTAACCTGCTAAAACTCATTCACGAGTTGGTTGATTTGAAAAAAGGAAACGAGATAGGATAATTAGAGGGATAGCAGAGGGACAATTTTTCTGTTTCAAATTAAAAAAAAAAATCAAGATTAGAATGAACCTAAATTATCATCTTATCCCCATTATGTAAAGGGAATTTCAAAATAAAGGTTACCATATTCTTTTAAAAACCAAGAATGGATATAAAGTGACAAATCTTGACCAGTTTCAGCCCATTGCCATCTCTAAATCGCAGGGACTCGTATGAAAATACCTACAAACTAATGTAATTAACTGAAATTTAATTAAATGAAAAATCATACGCCAGATGTTATCAAAAGACCAAAAGAAATTTAAAAGATAAGCTTTTTACTAATACACACAGTTTCTTTCTTCTTCCTTGCCAAGTGCCGGTACTGAGAAGCCATCTCCTTCCTCATTGAGTTCACGATGCCCTCCGTAACAACCACGATCACACTCAAACCCATTTCCCCTTTCACTCACAACAACCTCTTCTCCTTAAACCCACCTCCATTTTCATCTCACAGACCTATTCTCAAACCCATTTCAGCTATTATCATCCCACCTTCTTCGTCCTCCCAACAGCACCAACAGCAGCAACTTTACCAGCCCTTCAGGCCCCCCCCTTCTCCTCTCCCGCCCAAGTTCCGAAACCTCGACACCGCCGGCCGCATCGACGTCCTCGCCAACCGCCTCGGGCTCTGGTTCGAATATGCCCCCTTAATCTCCTCCCTCTATCAAGAAGGCTTCTCCCCTCCCACCATTGAAGAATCCACTGGCATCTCCGGTGTCGAACAGAACCGTTTAGTCGTCGCAGCTCAGGTCAGATATTCTCTGGTCCAATCCAAGACTGACCCAGATGTTCTTTCTTTCTTTGACACCGGTGGGGCCGAGCTGCTGTACGAGATTAGGCTTTTAAGCGCCTCTCAACGTGCTGCTGCAGCTAAGTACGCTGTTGAGAACAAGCTTGACTCTAAGGGATGCCGGGACTTGGCTCGTGCTGTGAAGGATTTCCCTCGTAGGAAAGGGGACACTGCATGGGGTAAGTTTAATTATCTGCTTCCTGGTGATTGTTTGTCGTTTATGTATTATAGGCAAAGTAAGGAGTATAAGAATCCATCGGAGGAGAGGATTGCTGCTTTGCAGCTGGCATTAGATGTGGCAGAATCTGAGGATGCTAAGAATGTGATAACAAGAGATTTGGAGGGTGGTAGATCGGGGAAAAATGGTTCAGGAGATGAATTGGTTGATGCAGTAAAGGTTCCTGTTGTCAGGTTAAGGATTGGAGAGGTTAGCGAAGCTACCACTGTTGTTGTTTTGCCTGTTTGTAGGGCAGAGGAGAAGGAAAAGAATGTTTTAGAGGCGCCGGGGGAGTGTAAGAGTGAGGGGGAGTTTGGGGTTGTGGTGGCAGAGAAGGGTTGGATGAGGTGGGTGGTGTTGCCCAGGTGGGAGCCTCTTGTGGGTTTACAGAATGGGGGTGTTGTAGTGGCTTTTGGTGATGCTAGGGTGTTACCATGGAGGGTGAATAGATGGTATAAGGAGGAGGCTATTTTGGTGGTGGCTGATAGGAGCAGGAAGGAGGTGGCAGTGGATGATGGGTTTTATTTGGTGGGTGATGGTGGTGAGTTGAAAGTAGAAAGAGGGTTGGTGTTAAAGGAAAGAGGGATAGAGGAGAGTTTAGGGACTGTGGCATTGGTAGTCAGGCCACCTAAAGAAGAGACAGATGATCAAATTGCTGATGAAGATTGGGACTGATGCAATCATGATTTTGATTAGCAATGCAGATCGATACTTGTTATTTAGAAACTTAATAATGGTGAAAACTTGAAGATTGAAGTCATGTGGGCTTTTTTTCAGGGCTGTGTGGCAGTACCTTTGCTACTTGTTTTGCAGTCGAATAATGACTCTTGCTTAACAAGTGATCTTGTTGCAGTATTCTAACTCTATTTGTACACTAGGAGGCAACTCAATTCTTGTTCTATCTGCAGCTTATAGTATACGAAAAGGTTAAAAAGAGATTGCCGTGCATCCTTTTCCCTCTAGAATTGCTGTGTATGTTGTGCATATGTGTGGATAATCAGATTCTGATAAAAAGAAATGCAACATACTAAACACTTTGTATGCAGATATGACAGTGCAATTCTTTTTTCCTTATGTTTCAATGTCTTCAGTAGATGATTCAAGGGGAATAGATGAATTGTTTTCACTAATATTCTTAATCTCTTGAAGAACATTTTAACATGAGAATTTTATGCTCGACACTTTCTTTGAATGATTCAGTATTTCAATTGTCTGAATCAAAAGTTGCATGCAACCTAGTTATTTGCAAGGTACTTTGAATTCTTTGCTTTCCTATTGCCTACCTTTGCAAGAAGCCCAAGCGCACCTGCAAAATGGGGGAGCACCTGGGGGTAATTGTCTTATTTGCTTAATAGTCTGTGTAAGTATTTTCTTATCTTGAGGAAGTGTCACAGCTTCTAGTGAGTGCCTCGGGCCTGTTTGTCACGAGTTGTAGAAAATATTTATCATATAGAATTCAGGACAAGATGATTATAGAAAATATAGATATTTTGGGTTCTAATGAGAGAATTGTATTAATTCTGCAACAGTATAGTGAGTGCTTTCTTGATGTTTAGGTGAGGCATCGATTTTCAGCATCAGATTCTTTTTTGAGAATGGTTCTATTTGTAATTCAGTGATGCCAACTTGTTTGTAAAGAATCTATTCCTTTGGCCATCCACACAATCAAGTAGCCTGCTTTATCCCATTTGTCTCTTTTTCTTTTTTCCTTTTTCAGTGGAGAACCTTGCAAGAGCTGCATAAATGAAAGGCAAAAAGAGATATATAAAATATCTTTTGGTAATTTGGGTTTTATGATTTTATCATAAAATATTTTGCAAGCCTAAATTTTTGTCATGGATGTTTATAATTTTCATTCGAATGTTTTGCACCCATATAGAATTTAAATTATTTATGATTGTATGGGGATTACCTCTCGAGGGCTAAAGTGTCGTAAAGTGTTATATACAGTGCAAAATGTTAAGTATAAGTCATTATTTATGAAAAATTAATTTTAAATATTTTGGCTCATTGTTAATAATTATTTTAATTATAATTATGCAATATAATACACATATGGTCTGAATTTGTACTAAGATTTTGTTTTGAGTGTACAGACGATATTTTAATTTTGATTCTAATTTTAGTTAAGTCATCAGGAATATAGGTGACATTATGTAACATATGCTAATATTGTGCTTACTATATATAGGTTATATGGTTTGCTTTCATAGTTAACTATATTTTTGATATTTTGAATTACTTTGAATTTACGTAACACGTCGTTTTATGAAATTTATGATTTGTAATATATAGAAGGCTTACAATATTTACAGTACTGGTAAGTTTAGTGTGTTGAAATGATTTTATTTATTAAGTTGACGACTTATCTATTTTTATTATTTTTTACAGATTAAATACCTTCTTAAGGAGTGTTCTTATCATTAGAGTAAAAGATTTATTTATTTATTTTTTTGTTAGTTGAATAAGAGAAGGATAAACTCATTATATATATATATATGAACTTATAATTAGGGAGTTTTGAGACTTTTGTTATATTTATTTCTTAGAGATAGATTATTTAGTATTAGACACATAGGTTTGTTTTTTTATTTTATTAAAAAATTGGGGTATTTTAGTTTGAGATTTTTGTATTAAGATTTTGATTTGTCAATAATTTCCCTCATTGCATGCTTTGTATGTGTCATATTTAGGGTATTATAATTATGGTATTAGAGCTCTAAGTTTGAGATTCTGTAGTTATTTGGGGCTAGTTATGTCTAAGCACAATCAATTAGATAAATGGTATTGTCTACCTTGAGTTTATCGAAGAGTGTAGTTTTTAAAAGTGGAGAGTAATCATCTCAAATAAGAAATTTGATTTAGACCCTTTAGACTTTTTGCTGACTAATGATTGCATGATAAATACTTTGATAAAGGATTTCTAGTATCAATATAGTATGACTATTTGTTTACTCTCGATGGTAACTTTTAACTGTTGTTATAATTTTTTTTTCTTTCCCTTAGACCTATTTAGTACTTTCTGTGATAGTGTAACCTTTATTAATGACATGTGTTTTCATTTGATTTAGTGATTTTTTTAATTCTAATTTATCGTTGTTTAATTGAAGATGCACATAGGGGAGGTACTAGGAATGTCTTTAACTTGAGAGATGTTTTAAGTATCACTAATGGTGCTGATCCAATCTTGTGCGAAATGGTTAACAAAGATAATCTTATGATATGTACAATAGTTAGGTTGATGGAACTGCAAAGTATGCTTATATAATATATGACTAGAGATAAGATTAGGTCACAAGAGAATGTGCTAGTTGAGAAGTTAGGTGGCGCAAGAGATAAGAGGGCTATGGTGAACTTATAACGATTTAAAAAATTGGAATTCCCTACCTTTCAAGAGATTGTTGCCATGGTTGCAAAGGCATGACTAAAACAGATGGAGAAGATATTCATGATTACGAGTTGTAACGATGATTAGAGGGTGATTTTGATCTCATTTCTCCTTCACAGAGAGGTAGACCACTGATGGGAAGCTAAATCCTGTCTTGTAAGGGCTAGGTTGCGACATAAACTTATTACCTAAAGTTATTTTTAGGAGTAATAATATAGTTACAAACTCTTATATAAACTAATGTGCTATAACTTAATTGATTAAATTAGATATTTTTTTGCTTACATTATTTATTTTAATTATTTTATATTTTTATCCAATCAATGAGTGAATGCCACATTAGTTTTTACAAAATAAATTTATATAAGAGTTTTTAACTATATCATCATTATATTTTTAGTGGTTTTTTATGAAAAATATTTTCCTAAATGAGTTTAACATTTGATAAAGGCTAACTTTCTGAAATTGACTTAAAGAATAAAGTCTATTGCTGAGTATAAGGAATAATTTGTTACTTTATCTCTTTTTGCTCTTATTTTGGTCGCCAATGAGTTAGTAAATGTAAGAAGTTCTAGGAAGGGTTACATATAAATATGAAAGGACAATTGGTCATCCGTAAGCTTAATAATTATGCAGATCTCAGTAGATTAAGCAATTCTCACTGAAAATGATATTCTTGAAGCTCAAGTTACAAGAGATCAAAGAATAAAAAGAACTGATAAAGTGGACCTTAAGATGGGAGTTTTTATAGGCAAGGCACCCAGTCTTAGAAGCATGTTAATGGAGGTAACAAATATAATAACAAGAGTGTTCCTAATACTATCACTTAGAAAACTTTCCTACTTGTTAACATTATAGACGGAGTTACCCTAGTGAATGTTATTGGAAAATTAGAGCTTGTTTTGCTTATAGAAAAACTGAACATAGGATTATGAACTACCCAAAGAAACGTAGTGGGACTATAAACAATTAGAATAATAAAGGACAAAGGAAGAAATCAAAGGTGTAAGGGTGTGTCTTTATGCTAACTAAAAAAGATGCTGAGGTGTCCAATGATATAATGTCGAGTTTATTGTCTTTATTCTTTAGATAAGCCAAAGTTCTTTTTGACTTTGATGGTACATATTTATTTGTATCTTGTGTGTTTGTTTGTTATACTGATGTGCCCATTAAGCTACTAAATATTCATGTGTTAATTAGTACTCCTATAGGGGATTGCCTATTGGTATATTGTGTTTACAAGTCCTATATGATTAGATTGTGTGATAAGAAATTTCTTGTGAATCTCTAACCTTTAAATGAATGATTTTGATTTCATATTAGAGATCGATTGGTTGGGACCTTATCATATTTTAATCGATTATTTCCTTATAAAAATTATTTTTTGCTTACATGACAAGAAAGAATTTCATTTTCATGGGAATCATAGAAGCCATAAAGACTTGATTTTTATGGTTAATAGGTAGCAAGAATATTAAAAGAAAAGAGTGTGAAGGATTTTAGCTCTTGTAATTACTGATGTATTTCCTAAAGATGTTCTTCGACTACCTCTAGATAAAGAGATTGAGTTTACTTTAGAGGTAGCTCCTGATATTACATCTATTACTAAGGCACCATATCAAATGACACCTATTGAGTTGAAAGAACTAAAAGTTTAATTGCAAGAGTTGTTAAATAAGGTTTTTATTCATTCCAACATGTCGCCTTAGGGTGTTCCCATTTTGTTTGTAAAGAAGAAATATGGTTCAATGAGGTTGTATATTGATTACCAATAATTAAATTTAGTTATTGTCAAGAATAAATATCCTCTTCCTCAAATTAATGATCTCTTTGATCAATTACAAGATACAGTGATATTTTCTAAAATCAATTTATGATATGAATATCATTAATTGAAAATAAAAAAATAAAGATCTAACAAAGACAACTTTTCAAACTCATTATGGGCACTATGAGTTTCTAATTATGCCTTTTTAGTGAATTAATGCTCTCATGGTGTTCATAGACTTGATGAATAAGATTTTTCAATCTTATCTTGATCAATTTGTCATTGTCTTTATTACTAACATATTTGTTTATTCTACGAGCAACGAGGAGCACAAGATACACATGAGAATTTTGTTGGAAATATTGCAAGAGAAGAAATTATATGCAAAATGTAAGAAGTATGAGTTTTGGCTTGATTGTGTGGTGTTTTTAGGGCATATAGTGACGAAGGATGGTATTTCGGTAAATCCAGCCAAAGCAAAAGTAATTGTGAATTAGGAAAGGCCTTCTACTTTTACCGAAGTAAGGCATTTCTTGAGATTAACAAGTTATTATAGGCACTTTGTGAAGGGATTTTTTAGCCTGATAGCACAATTAACCAATTTGACTAAAAGGGACGTAAAGTTCACTTGAGATAAGACAAGTGAAAAAGCTTCTGAGAGCTCAAGGGTCATTTGGTTTCTTCCCTTATTTTAACTCTCCTTTCTAGTGGTAGAGGTTTTGTGATTTATCGTAATGTTTTTAGAAAAGGCTTGGGTTGTGTTCTAATACAACATGATAAGATTATAGCATATACTCCTAGGTAATTAAAGAGTTATGAATAGAACTATTCAATTTATGATTTAAAGTTGGCTACTATAATGTTTGCTTTAAAAACATAGAGACATTATTTGTATAGAGAGACTTTTGAGATCTCCATCAATTATAAGAGTTTAAAGTACTTGTTTACTCAGAAAGAATTAAATTTAAGGCAGAAGAGGAGATAGTTGCAGTTGGTGAAAGATGTTAACTATTTCACTCATTACTATTCAGGTAAGGCAAATGCAATAACCAATACCTTGAGTAAGAAATCATTTAGGTGTATGACATATTTATCACCATACAAACTCATTTAGTAGAAAACTTAAGGAGTTGTGGGACTGAGGTAGTTACTCATGAGCAAGTGGATTGTTTTCACATTTAACAATTCAACCCGCTCTAATTGATAAAATTAAAATAGCTCAAAAAAAAGTCTTGGAAATCAAAAAATAAGTGAAAAGGTGAACAAAAGACATAAGCCCAAATTTAGACTTGAAAATAGAGATGTGTTATAGTTGGGACAAAGGATTTGTGTGCTGGCAAACGAAGAGCTGAGGGCAAAGATCTTAAGGGAAGCTCATGAATCATCTTACAATATTTATTTTGATAGTATTAAAATGTATCATGATATAAAAGATAGAAGGAAGTTTTTGGTAAAGGAAAATAAAGAGAAATATTGTTGCTTTTATGTCTTGATATTTGATTTGCCAACAAATAAAGACTGAATATCAAAGACCAAAAGGAAAGGATGTGAAAATTGTTTTGCCAGTAAATGGCAACATATAACAATGAATTTCATCTTTAAATTACCTCGTTTTAGGAAAGGATGTGAAAATTGGTTTGCCAATAAATGGGAACATATAACAATAGATTTCATCTTTAGATTACCTCGTTCTAGTAAAGGGTGTGATTGCATTCGGGTAATTGTTGATTGATTGACAAAATTAGCTTATTTCTTGGTAAGGAAGAGTACAGACAATGTGGGGCAACTAGCTAAGTTATTTATTAAAGTTTTAGTAAGGTTTCATGGAATTCTAATGTAAAATAGTGTTTGATAAAGATCCACTTTACACTTTATAATTTTAGATTAGTTTATATAAATAATTGGAGATGAAATTGAGATTTAACACTGCTTTCTATCCACAAACAGGTGCACAATCCGAAAGAACTATTTAAACCCTTGAGGACATGCTTCAAGCTTGTGTGTTACACTTGAGTGGTAGTTGGGAAGAAGATCTAATATTGATTGTTGGTTAATTTTATTTTCCTTATTTTCCATAAGTTTTTCTATCACTCTACTAAGGATTTTATTGACATGCTTTTAAATTGTTGCAGACTATTTATCAATTTTTGATACAATAAATACATTGGACAATTATGAATAATATAAATATCTCAAAATTAAACATATATTTTATGAATGATTCTGATTCTTGAAAAGAACCTTCTATTTTTGAAAACTAGACATGTAGGGCTTATTGAATAAATTTGTTTTATAAGATTTGACTTCGTTTGTGACTTTATATATATCTTTGAAATAGACATTGTTACACTATAAAACTATAAGTCTAGCAGAATGATAAAATTCACAAAATTATTTATAGTACTAAATGAATTCGAAAAATTATGAAATTTTAAATAGAGATTAATATATGTGTTTGGTATTAGTTGTTTTAAGTTCATAATTTTCTAATTAATTTCTAATTTCATAAAAACCTTAAAATCCATTTTGTTTAGTTAAGAATTTATTAAAAAATAAATAGTTTTCAAAATATTTTTGGTATTGGATCTTCTTGAAAATAAATCCTAAACCAAAATTAAATTAGAATCCTAATATAAATGAATAAGAAATAATCTAATTCAAATCAAAATCCTAGTCTAAATGAGTAAAAAAAAATTTAAATAAAATCAAAATCCTAAGATAAGCAAATAGAAAAGAAACTATATCAAAATTCTAGTTAGCTTAAATGTCTTAAATCAATGCAAATGGAAACTAGACAATTGAAATAGAAATAACTAATTTATTTCTCCACTAGCTTACTCAAGAAATGGAAAAATATTCAAAAAGGAAATTTGTATATTTTCCAAATAAAAAAACCTCCGAAAAGGAAAATAATATTTTTCCCTACCATAATATGTAAGTCAACTTCCTATTTCTTAAGAGATTATTTGAAAAATTTACGAAGCTTAGGCCTATTTGTCACTCGTTGTAGAAAATATTTATCATCTAGAATTCAAGACAAGATGAATGCAAAAAATATAAATATTTTGGGCTTCTAATGAGAGAATTGTATTAATTCTGTAATAGTACAATTATGTGCTTTTCTTATGTTTAGGAGAGGCATAGATTATTAGCATCAAATTCTTTCTTGAGAATGATTCTATTTGTAATTCAATAAAACTAACTTGTTTGTAAAGAATCTATTCCTTTGGCCATCCACATCATAAAGATGACTGCTTATTCCATTTGTCTCTTTTTTTTCCCCTTTTTTTAAGTGGAGAACCTCGCAAGAGTTGCTTCAATGAAAGGCAAAAGAAAAGATATAAATTTAAATTTTTTATAGGATTAATTTATTTATTATCTTTAACCAATGTCTCCATCTTAGAGCATTTGAGCAATTTTATATGTTTTATGACTGTGCATGCTAAATTAATGTTCTAAAATATAGTATCGTGGTTTTGATATCATCTTTTAATAATAAAATGAATTTTCACATATTTTTTATATAATAAAATATTTTAAGTTTAGTGGTAAGAATACTATTTAATAGTTTTGGAGACTTGGTTTAAATCCCAATAATCATATACTTTTATTTTTTAGATATTTTGTGGAGATTACTCAGAAAAATAAGGATAGTTTTATAAATGTGACCACAATTAGCTTCATTATTTAAAATACATAATTTGCTACTATTATTTTTTAAAATTTAAAAGAATATAATAGAATTTGACTTTGAGTCTTTACATTGACTTTTGAACCTTATATGTGTTTAAGTGAGCAATAAAAACCAAAAAAAAAAAATTAAGCAATCCAAATTAAATTAAAACTTTTTGAATTGAACCCTCTCACTTAAGTGTTTGAGTCTATCATTGGCCAACTTATCCATGTACTCATCATATAATGGGTATTTATGCTCACTAGATCATCTTCAAATTAAGTATCATTTGTAATGCATTTAAAAGACTTTTATGATGTGATTTTATTTGAAAAGCTAATAACAATAATATAAAAAGTACTTTTAATTTAGGCCTAAATTTTTTGTTATATTCTAGTGATATAAATAATAAGGAGAATGTATGTTTCATTCCTAATAGATATCATATTTAACAATTATATCCCTATTAGACTTTTAATTACCCATTTCACCCTTCATATTAAGAGATAATACAATTAATTGTGAAACTAAAGGCAAAACAATCATTCAAGGGCTTGATATTTCAAAATTTAAATTAAAACATAACACCAGTCATTGAGATGAGGGAAAAATGAAAAAAGTATGTGCTCTTTTGGTAATCATATAGGAATAATTTTTTCATCTTTTATTTAATTTTGACACCACACTATTTAGAAATGTCATAAAATCCTCTAAAAGAGCTGAAATAATAAACAGACAAAAAATTGTTAGCTTTATATATTTTGTCTTGATGATCTAATAAAAATATAAGATATACATTTTTCCCAAATAATATTGAGAAATTTACCCATTTGACCACCTTTTAACTTTCAATGTTAAAAAAGAACCACATTGCGTGTTTTTTACAATAGAAACCATTTACAAAGTTTCTAGACCAAAACACCATTAAAACTAAATAAACAAACCCCTAAACCCCTACCTCCCAAGTAACAATCGAATCTTTCCACACACCACTAAAACACTGCCCATTTCATCTCCTCCGCATTTATAACAAAGTTATTTATCCAACTATCTCTCAACCTACTTTTTCCATATCTCACATTCATCAAACTAATATATTTACCCGAACATTGAAGACAAAATCAAGCAACAAACTAAAAAATAATAAAAGGTTAAAGTTAGTATTTCTTCAATTTTTATTTTTTGGTTAGGTTTAATACAAAAGATCAGTTGCTCATTATATTACAATATGAGTATATTAAATATTTAATGTGAGGTTATAGATTTATAAATTAGGAAAATCTAGCAAAATTCAATGAAAATGAGTTTTGAATAATATTGAAGATGAAACCCATAATCCAGGCAACAAATGGTGACAAAACTGTCATTCAAGCTTAGAATGACTTGTTTGCTCAGAGAATATGATATTGCATGTTAGGCTATTAGTGTTTGCCTTACTCAATATATAATCGCATGTAATTTGAGCAACTCTTTCAATCACCTGACCGATAGTGTTGTCATTTAGATCACCCAAATTTGTTGATAATTAATTATTTAATTAACACAGTAATATTATTGTTTGTAGTGTTATTAATAAAGTTTGTATGGAGTACAAGAATAGAAAAGTTGCTGAATTTTATTTCCAAAAAGATGTAACATTTGAACAATTTATTATAAAGTAGTATAGAATTCTAAAGAAAATTCTAGATGAATATTCCTCACGGTAAAGATAAATGTGAAATTAACTCATCTGACACAACCCATCAATTCATTACCTATAGACATAGTAGACGATAAAATGGTATGAATGATTATGCATATGAGCTCTAATTTAATTAACTATAGGTGCACTCTTGTTTACATAATGACAATTCTTGAAGTTCCGATAGAACTTCTTTTTATGCCATCAATTCAAAATTCAGTCTTTGAACACTATTACCTATTTTACAGCTATAATAATCCTATTGATGATAATGTTGTCAATACACATGTGGATAATATGCATGTAGAAACATATAACATTGATTCCCAAATGAATTATAGACATTGCAATAATCTAATCAACATTGTGGAAAATGTGAATTGGTTTTAGAAAGTTAATAATTCATCTCAAAATCATCTTATCAGTCCAGGACTTATAGCTAAAGTTGATCTGTCAGCCTAATGGGTAATGGCCGAAGTCAATCTATCAATTCACTAGCTCATAGTCGAAGTTAGTCCAGAATTCCAAGTGCACTAAATCTATTGTAGTTGAAAGCTCCAATTGTGCTATCAAATCGGATAGCTTTAGACATGAGTGATAGTTCTAGTTCCATTGGTATTTATGTAGGTAGTTATTCAGTACAAAGAAACTCTTGTTAATGGAGCTTAGCAATATTTCCATTAGGGATAAGTTTGAGTTTAAGGTGTATAAGTCAACAATGATATGTTATGAGGTCTATTGTCCTTTAGATACATGTAAATGGCAACTTCGAGCAACAAGGCAAAATAACAAGGAGAATGTGAAGTAGTTAGTAAAGAGATATGACACAATACACACTTGTCAAAATTATTTTATGTTTTTTAATATACCTGAACACCATAAATGAAACCGGAGAAATTATACTTCTCTATAATATGATCATTGCTTTCCTCTTTCTTATGTTTTTCAACTTTACCAATCAAGTTTTTAGTCATTTGCTTGTATGGAATTTTCCATATATAGATGCCCAAGAAAAGTTGTTGAGATAATCTAAATCATTCACAATATGTATTATCTCTTTCATGATTCTCCTTTCAAATGATCTTGCAAACAAAACCCTATTTGTAAAATATAATAAGGCAATCCTCAATATCTTTATGTCATCGATGTTAACGAAATCAAAATCATTAAATTTGTTATCTAATTCATTAGGCTTAAAATATTATGCTCTAATGAAATATTGATCACATGTATTCACCAACCAAAGTCTTTTTTATGCAAATTTTCCACACAACCACATTTCAATCCTATAACCAAACATCATTCTCTAAGATATTACCAATCCTAAACCATATTTAGTACTTATCATCAACTTGTTTTGTGAGTAATCTAAGTAACAAATAGTGTACAAGATTGCCACTAAATCTAAGGTCCCCCATGGCTAGAAAATAACTAACAATTGACTTTTTAAATAGCCTAAATTAAGTATAAGTTAACTTAATCTTTATACAAGTAGTCACAAAATTAGTTTTATTGAACTCGTAATGCAAATTAGGAAGTGATCCTCGAATGGTATTTTTAGTGACCAAGGATGCATATGCTCGTTGGACAGAGCTAAACAATAAATTAAGACAGCATTAGCATAACTATTTCAAAGAAAAATAAAACTTAAAGCATTTAGAAAACTTGGATTTAGTTGCCATCGCCCTTTACTGCCTAGTATATGGGTGAGAGAATATATCACCTAACCAAGTTGGGTGATCTAATACTATCACCCAGATTCAATTACTGTCGCCTAGAACGTGGAAGACACAAGTATCTAAAGAGTAACATGCATTGCCTAACTAAATATAGGGGACAACATGCTTAGCCTAACCAAATATGAGGACAACATGCTTTTGCCCATACACTTGGTAAAGCGAGGCAAGCATGTTGATAGAAGGGAATCCATCTGTATTGCCCAAGTTTGGTATGGCCAAATTTTGAGCAACACGAACAACCACCCTCGTTCTTGATTGGCCAACATGTCAATCTTATTTTTAATCTTCAGATAACTTTAAGTTTAGATAGATAATTTTTTAGAGGCAACTAAACAAACAATTGATGTGCCATTTATTAGATATCTTAATTTTAAGGAAACTTTAATATTTTTATACCCAATACATATCCTAATGATTAAATATGGTTAATGATCAATCAGCCAAGCAATTTAAACAAAATTTATTCTAAATCAATGAAAAAATAAAGAAAGCACTTAAGCTACCAAAATTGAAAGTGAACAAACTTGCTAGAATCAAACTATAACTCACAATAGATCACCACAAAAGATAAAATGAATCATTGCCAAAAATGAAAGAATTCACCGAAATTCAAGAAACATTAGATGTGAACAAACTCCCACATGCATACTTAGGGGGATGGGAGATTTTGTAGGTGGGGTTGGGCGAAATATTTTGTTGGTTAGTTTTGAGAATTTAGGGGTATTTGGTCTAAGAACTTTATAAATGGATAATATTACAAGAAAACATAGAGTGTGAATTATTTTTATATTGAAAGTTGGAAGATGATCAAGTCGGTAAATTTTCCAGTAAAATTGGATAATTTAAGTAAATATAGTATTTACATATCAAAATAAAATATTAGAAATAAGTATGGCATTGATGTTGTAGTGCCTGTTTACAACATTTATATATCAAATGTTTTAGAGATTCAAATAGAAGCATTTGAAAGTCTTTAGAAGGTTAAAGGTCAACCAATAAACTAATTTTGGTAAAAAAATTTTCAACGTACATTAGTTAGGGATGGCAATCTCTAGGTCTGAGTTTGGGTTTGGTCTTTCCAAATTCAGACTCGAGCACGTAATGCTTTGTATTAGACCTAAATTTGAACCCAATTTTTTCAATCTCAGTCTTGTTCGAGTTCAACCGAGAACAATTTTAGCTTTTAGATTACTTAAACTTAACTTTTTTTGGAAACAAATAAATTCATTTTGGAAAATATAAAGTACAAATCATATGACATATCTAGGTTCTAAAACAAATACAATATAAATATAAAACTAAAATTCTAAGTTTCAAAGCAATAAACATCCACAAAATCAAAACCATAACACAAATCTATAGTTCACTAAAGATTACACTCTCAATTATCCACTTCATTTGACTGTTGCTCACTCATTAAACTTTCATCAATCAAATGCTCCATAACAAGTATTGATTCCTTTGGAATTCCATCTGAAAAAAATGTATAAATCATAAATATAGTGAACAAGTAAACAACGGTAAATTGATAATAGAAATAATAAAACAATTTCATTTGAAATAAATTCATCTTATTATAATTACTCAGAACTACTTTGCTGACACCACCTCGTATTTGTGAAGTGACAGGAGTAGTATTACCCTTATGGTCAGAACTGCTCCCTCAAAATACTATTGTTGAATTTTGTTCTAATTCAATAGTTGCATCATCATTATTTTCTACTTTAGTCTTGAACCTCACACACACACTTTCATCACTCTTTCCAAATACATCCAGATCAATTCCTAGTTCATTTTCCATCATGAATTCATCAACCTAAAAAAATTATGTCAATACATGATTAATTCCATAATTAACAACTAATCCAGCAACTTATTCTAAATTATATGCTATTTTTAACTGTATAAACTATACATACTTTGAAGATACCATTTATATTCTATTAACAACAACAATAAAAAATAATTCAAAAATAAATAAACTATAAATAATAAAATTAAAGCATAACAAAGTTGAGATATTGAAATCACAAAGTATAGATATTAAAATTGCAAAAAGAGCATAACAACACATAAATTACAAAGAGTATAAATAATAAAATCAAAGCATGACAGACCATAAATTACAAAGAGAAAAGCTAAGACTCACAAGTATTCAAAACGGCAACTTATAAATATGATGATGAACATAGAACATAGTCACAATTGAGGTGGATCTTATCCATTTTGCTTGTTGAGACATAGAAGGCTGGTGATGCTGACGGGATGAACATAACCAATCCGCGAAGGAGGTGACATATGAGGTGATGATAACGATGATTAATATGATTTAAAGAAGAGAAATAGAAGAGGGCTGAAGAGAGAGAGTGAGAGACTAAGAGAGGAAATGGCAGACTGGTAGCCGTGGTAGCAGGGAGTGTTACGCTAGCACTAGTGCTTTTTTAAAAAAAATTACAAAACCTGACTAAAAAAAATAATAATGTGTTTACTTTTTAAATTGGGGAATCAGAATTCGAAATTAGAATAATTGATGGTATTTACTTCACAAAAGTGGAGTATGAATTAAAATTAAAATAGTGAGACCCACCACTATTTGGAAATACGGAATATGAGATTGATTCCCATGGGGGAGGTGGGAATCACCTATTCATTGAATTTCTCATTTTGCCCTTAATAATATTTAATATTTCAAAAATGTCCCCCTTTAAATTAATATATAATTATAATTATTTAATTAATTAATCAATTAATATACTATTATAAAAATAATAATAATTAGTAATATAATTATTATAGTTATTTCATATATTATTATTAATTAATTAATATAATTATTACTATTATTAATATATTAATACCTCATTACAGGAATATATTATTGATAATTATAGTTTTTGAATAAATAATAACAATAATTAATATATTATTATTATTATAAGTAATTAATTAATTAATTCATATATTATTATTAATTAATTAAATTATTACTATTAATTAAACTAAAAATACATTATTAACAAAAATATCTTAATAATTATAGTTTTTGAATAAATAATCATAATAATTAATATTTTTATTATTATAATTAATTAATATATTATCATAATAATCATTAATATGACTATTATAATTAATTTTTATTTTTATTGTTATTAATAATTATTATAATTAATTCATATATTATTATAATTTATTAATATAATAATTATTAATTAATATATTAATACATTATTTAAAAGAATATATTAACAATTATTTTTTTGAATAAATAATCACAATAATTAATATTTTTTTTACAATCATTTAATTAATTAATATACTATCATAATAATCATTAATACAATTATTATAATTAATTCATATATTATTATTAATTAATTAGTATGATTATTATTTATTAATATATTAATACATTATCTATAAAAATATATTAATAATTATAGTTTTTGAATAAATAATCATGATAATTAATATATTATTATTATTATTAATTAATTAATTATTAATACATTATTAATAACAATATTTTAATAATTATAGTTTTTTAATAAATAATTACTATAATTAAAATATAAAATATTAATTATTATAATAATTCATTAAGTATTTTTTAATAATTTGTTACAATTTAACTTATTTCGATTTTGATTCCAAGATAAAATAAACACATTAATGCAATCCAACTCATTCTGATTTTAATTCCTACAGTTAAAGTAAACAACTTATTTTGATTTTCATTCCTTATTCCCATTCCAGTTTATTCCCTATTCTCATTCTAATTTATTTTCATTACTGTTTATTGCGATTCCAACTTATTTCGATTTTAATTTAATAAATGTAGCATGGATTTATTTTTTGTTGGGATATAGAGTGCCTTACTTCATTGAAGTGTACAAATTGTTTTGATATTTGAAAGGGTTAAGATAGAGTGAGAGGATGGTAAAGATACTAGCTGGTTGAATTTAGACTTAGAGAGCTCACTAAATCAGCTTGGACTATAAAACAAAATGAAAATGAGGTTAGAGGTGGAGTTGAGGGTGGCCGACAACCACACTCCAACGCTCAAGTTAGAGTTGGGTTATCTTAGGTTTGAGAGTTTGCAAGCTCTCTGTAATGGTGGTTGAAGGTGGAAGAAACTTAGCCCCTTATCATGTATGTGTGTTGGCTTAATTTGATAAAAAATAAAAACCTCAGTATTTATAAGTAGTATCCTGGCTATTGTGTTACCTACCATTATTTTATTGGTGTTTTTTACTATTATGTCAAAGATATTTTTATCCTTCATACATATGACTACTTAGTGATTTCAAAATATGTATAGAGATTAAATTTGAGGTGCATATACGTGCTAGGTATAATAGAGTAGTCTCATATACCTCTGTTGAGGTTGCTAGAAAGTTGTAAGCGCAATAAGAGAGGATAAGTGGTCCAAATGTCCTAACAATAACTTTTTAACTTATTTGTAATCGTTACACACCATTTGTCCCTTCTTTTACAACATGATATTTTCTCATTTATTCTTTATTTTTTATGAAATTTGTTTTTATCTCTCTACCCAACGACATGATCTCAAGTACTATAAAACACGTAAGATGCTCGGCATAAGTCAATTTCTTAATAACGACATATGGCGCTTTGTTATTAGTCCCATTTCCTTACCAAACAAACATTTTAACATTAGAATTTTGAGCTCGACACTTTCTTCGAATGAGCAAATATTTCATTTGTCTAAATCAAAAGTTGCACGACCTAGTTATCTGGAAAGTACTTTGAATTCTTTGCTTTCCTATTGTCCGCTTTCTGCAAGAAGCCCAAGCATACCTGTATAATATGGGAGCAACCGGGGATAATTGTCTTATTTGGCTAAATAGTCTGCGTAAGTATTTTCTTATCTTGAGGAAGTGTCACAGTTTCTAGTCAGTGCCTCAAGCCTATCTGTCACTAGTTGCGGAAAATATTATCATATAGAATTCAGGACAAGATGATCGTAGAAAATATCGATATTTTGGGTTTCTAATGAGAGAATTGTATTAATTCTGCAACAGTATAGTGAGTGCTTTCTTTATGTTTAGGTGAGGCATAGATTATCAGCATCAGATTTTTTATTGAGAATGGTTCTATTTGTAATTCAGTGAAGCCAACTTGTTTGTAAAGAATCTATTCCTTTGGCCATCCTCGCCGTAAAGTAGCCTGCTTTCCTGCTTTATCCCATTTGCACCCCCCCCCTTTGGTGGACAACCTCACATGAGCTGCATAAATGAAAGGCAAAAGGAAAGATATAATTTTAAATTTTTGATAGGATTAATTAATTTATTTATTATCTTTAACCGATGTCTCCATCTTAGAGCATTTGAGCAACTCTTTAAGAAAGTGTCTTTGCTCTTACCTTTCAATGCTTCAACGGAATGACCTCTAATCTGCAGCAAATTATGGCTTTAACAGGAAATGGACTTGATTATGATAAAGAACAAGAGTTGAACGCCTTTGATGATACAAAAGCTGGTGTTAAAGGTCTGATTGATTCTGGTATACAGTCAGTTCCCAAGTTCTTTGTTGCACCATCTGAAGAAACTTGCTATGAGAAGTCAGATTTCAGGCACGCCCGCTTCAATGTTCCAATTATAGACCTCAGGGACATTGATAAAGATGGTGCTCAGTGTGAAATAGTCAAAGCAATTGGCATTGCGTCCAGCACATGGGGATTCTTCCTGGTTGTGAACCATGACATTCCTCAGGATATTACAGATGAGGTTATTGAAAGCATAAGAAGATTCAATGAACAACCAAACCGTGTGAAAGAAAAATTTTACACCCGTGACAAGATGAAGAAAGTGAGGTTCTATAGTAATTTTGATTTATATAAGGCAAGATTTGCTAATTGGAGGGACACCTTGTCTTGTCACATGGCTCCTAATCCTCCACCTCCTCAAGAATATCTAGAGGCGTGCAGGTATGCATTCTGTTTTATAATTGTTATGCTTACTGATGAGACTGTTTACACTAACAATATATGTCTGCTCCTTCGCAGAGAGATACTGTTGAAGTTTTCGAAATCTGTTACAAAACTAGGTCAGGATTTGTTCAAGTTACTTTCGGAGGCACTTGGCCTCAACCCTAATCACCTAACAAACATGGGTTGTGCTGATGGACATATCTTTTACTGTCACTACTATCCGGCTTGTCCTGAGCCAAACCTGACTCTTGGACATACCAAACATCGTGACCCAGATTTTCTCACTATCCTCCTGCAAAATCAAATTGGTGGTCTGCAAGTTCTTCATGATAATCATTGGGTTGATATTCCGCCTGTTGAAGGAGCTCTTGTAGTCAACGTTGGGGAACTCTTACAGGTGTGTAAAGTGCAGAGAGTTCATTATTTTCTGGCATTGAGTGGGAAAGAAGTTAAACTAATTTAAGGATTGGTTGGTGAATAGTCTAACCGCATTTATGTTCTTAGTTGCTTCTGCTTCATTGATGTCCCAAACTTTTGAACACTTAGACTACCTCGATTTCCTTTAAGCCATCATTTGATTGGTGGGAAACTGAAGAATTAAAAAGTTCAAAGATACAACAAACCCTCGAAAGTTGGTTAAATCAGTAGCCTCAACCGCACCAAATTGTTTCATACTGCTTAGTTTCTTTCAGTAGAATTTCTTATTTTCTTAGTTGCAAATTATAAAGATGTTAGCTTTTCAAACTTTGCACCTCTCAGCAACTATAGAGAGTCTAGAGCTAATTCTGGTTGTTGAAAACAGTAGAAGATGAAGAAAACGAACTGATACTGCTTTGTAAAATCAATTCTATATCTTTCATTACGTTTTCATACTGAATTATTAATGGTTTTGACTGTCGTTTTTTGGGCAGGTTATCACTAATGACAAGTTCAAAGCTGCCGAACACCGAGTGCTGGCTAATTGTGCTGGACCAAGATTATCAGTGGCATGCTTCTTCACAACAAATTTTGAGCCGTCTGAGAAGCTTTTCAGCCCCATAGAGGAGTTGCTATCAGATGATAATCCTCCTTTGTATAGGGGCACCTCTGTAAAAGACTACATTGACTTCTTTAGCTCAGCCGGACTTACAGGTGACTCATCACTTGCTCGTTTGAGGTTGTAAAGGTGCAATTACCTAGATGGTGTGTGCATGTGGATGCAAATCTCTGCGAAAATTCAGTAATCGAAGAAATTATACAACAGTTGGAGATTTAAAACATGAACGCTAAGGCAGCCTCTTTATCCCTCTCTTCTGAGGAAAATGGTCTTTCCTTCCACCATTTTGACATCGTCAATGCAGTGTCTGTATTTGGATTTTCACTGTTTATATGAAATAAAAAGGATTGTTTGGAATAAGTGCAAATCTGTAATCACCCTTTATATACCTATACTGTCAAGGATGTTTTTGAATGGATTTACAATTTCTGGACATTGAATGCAACAGAGTTTTTTATGTTAACAATTTCTTGATATTGAATCTAACAGAGTTGATTGTCATGTGTGGGATAAATGGACATGCACTAGCACTACCATGAAAGCAGCGCTGTTGTCAGGTTAAGAGAAACATGCCCTGAAGCAAGGAACTAACTGTAAAAAGAAACAACCTCTTGCAAAGTTTTCTTTTCTTTTTCTTTTCCTTTTTTTTTTACCTTTCCCATAATGGCCAAGAAAAGGAATAGCAACTCCCTAAAAAGCCGAAATGGCTTGTGATAAGCCACATATAGTAGGTACAAAAAGGAGAAACAAATTCTTTGGAAACTTTCAATAGAGTGATGAACATCTAGTATCATAAACTTTTTAGGGCTTTCCAAAAAACAAATAAATAAATAAACTTGTCAGGGAGCTGAGCTGATCTACCACTTGTGGTGAAAGCAGATACTGATAAGCCAGAACTCATTCTAGTCACTGTTGGCAAACAGTAAATATTTCTGGCATTTGCTAATGTTTTGCAATCATAATATACGAAATTTTTTTCTTGGCATCATTAAGTACAAAATCTGCAATTATGTCAACTGATTAACTAGATTGGGATAATCTACTAGAATCTTTGTTTTGTTTCTTAGAGATTTGATGACGGTTGAGTTTTAAAGAAAATCTAATTATGAGTTGATCAAATGGAAAACAAAACTTGTTTCAATCCTAAGCCTACATGGTGGGGGAGTTAGAGGCATAATTCGTGGGACAATTCTAGCCTTCTTGGAATCCAAGCTGCAGGTTTGGTTGCTCAACTTTTCATGCATTCTTTTACTCTTTTTATGAGACCAAAGCTAAGAATGTTGGCTACTTCGAATTTCACCTTGGGGACTAGCGCTAGAGGCCTTGTGACTGCTATGCTTGCAACACCAAAGGAAAACAATCGACCAACTGTTACAGCAAAAGAAATCAATGAGTTTTATTTTCACTGAAGTCCGAAAATTTTTCCTGAGGAACATGAACAAGGCAACTATTTCTTCAAATCTAGATAGCTGCCATGGGGATGAATATTTTATTCTTTATCTTGGAAGAATAAGTTTTGAAAAAGGAAGGAAACTTCTTCAGGGTTAAGCAACTGACTTTTCTTTCTCATCAGCAGGCATAGCTTGAGCTTGCAGATGCAATAACAGATTGGGTGAAAGCAAAGTGGCAAATTTGAAGGCCAGTTTATCAATCAGTTGATCGTTTCATACAATGGGTAGAAAAAGAAGCACTTTGTCCCAAATGTGATGGTGATTATCTGCACAACAAGATCAAGGAAATGCTTGGAGTCAAATTTCTCCATCAGACTTTAACCGATGTGATAATCCCCACTTTTGATATCAGGCTTCTCCAGCCAATCAGTTTCTAACCTTAAAGGTAACTTCTTCCTGCTTCTGTGATACCAGCAAACCATCGAGTTGCAATGGGTACTAAATCCGATTTTGGAGTCTTTTTTCTTCTAATGATCGTGTCTGCAGGCAAAATGCGACACCTCAAAGGTTGCTTGGTTATCAGATATCTGCATTGGGACGTCTGCAGCACCATATTATTTGCCTCCCTATTATTTTGAAATGCACTCATCAACAGGTACCAAGAAGTTTAACCTGGTTAATGGTGGTGTTGCAGCCAAAAATCCTGTAAGCTTTAGTTCGTATGAGTGCTTCTGTTAATGCCGAGGAATATTTATACCACTACAGGGTGGCAATCTCAGTTACTTCAACAATTTTTTTCAGACTTTGCTGGCAATATGCGAGTTGCAAAAAGAGACATCTCAAAATAAATGGTTCTCCATGCTTAAACAGCATCGATTTTAGTAAGTTTCCAGTTCTCTTCCTCGGAACAGGATCATCAAAAAGGGATGAAAAGCTGGAGGTTGGTGATGGAAATAGTTGGGGACTCCTTCGTTGGTTTATGGGACCTGATAATACCACACCATCATTTGATGTTGTCCTTGATAACCATTGTTTCAACTATGCACACGGGTGATGGCAAACACTGAGGACCTTGACGCAAAAGCTTAAGCTATTGGTACCGACATTAGCACTTTTTAGAGTCGCTCAGAATCCTTGAGATTGCCAAGCATAGTACGAATGTTATGTATCAATACCTGATCAGTAAGCTATTACGTTACTGAAATATAAGACTTAGGTGAATGATGACTGTGTAATTAAAAACTTGGAACCAGACCGATAGCTTGCAGCATACGGCAGCATCTACAGACAACTCAATGAAAGATAATCTGGAGAAGCTTGAGAAGATGGGGAAAGATCAGTTGAAAAAACCTGTATCTGCTGTGAACTTGGAGACTGGTTTGAATGAACCAATGGAAGAGCGGGCCACATATGAAGAAGGGCTTTGCGAGTAAGTACAAATTTTAGGTTTGTGAAATTGTAGTTGGTGGTTTGTTCCCATGACAAGCCTGTGGCGCAGCGTTTGCATTGTGCCATGCAGGTTTTGCCGAAAGACTGTCGAAGAGAGAAGATTTTGCCGCAAGCATATGTATGCAATATTCATGTTGAAGTGAACAAATGTTCATCTGCACTCATGTTGTGTGATCAGCATAAGATAGAAATTAGACTTTTCTCGAGAATGATATTCTGATATGATCGTATGCCATAAGGCAGAGCAGAGCAGTGTTTCAATGAACAGAGCTACACAATAATCGTCGATTTTAATTGCCAGGCTAGAGAATCACAATAATCATAAATTGATAAATTCATTTGTAATCATCAATTTAAAGTCAAATTTTTGACTAGTGTATCAAACTAACCCAATTTCCTTTGTTCTCGATGAGTGGATGGTATAATATAGGGATGATAATGGAGCAGGACGGCAGTGCAGAGAACTCTTCCAACCCCCCACCCCCAAAAAAAAAAAAAAAAAACACAATAATTTTAGTAGGTGGGGATTTATGGAGACCAATTTGCCCATCTCCAGCAAGTTCTCTATTAGAGTTTACGTATAATTTTGGCAAAATAAAAATTATAATAATCAACTAAAATCATCAATAACACATATTGCAAAATATTTAAACTATTAAAAATAGAATCCAATCTAGAACAATATCTTAAATCGTATAAAAATATAAAATATTTAGATAAATAATACTAGAACAATACACATAATTAGATATATGGAAATTGGAGTGGGATGGGAGTATAAAACTAAACACAACCTCATTAAGAATTTGAAGATTGTTTTTTTCCATTCTCCAAAATCTCGTCAAAATTTATCTATTTGGGATGGAACATTGTGGAGCCCCAAACCTGTGGAGAATTCACCATCCCTAAGATAGAAGAGGCAATAAGAAGCTCAGTCAAGCATACAAGCTAAGCAAGTCACTTGCAACTAACAAAAGCAATTTATTGGTAGATTCATAACAAGTTCATTCCCATTTTCCTTTATAAGTGCATGCTGTTTTCAAAGAACCAAAGAGTAGCTCTGCATCAACCTTTTGTTCTATTCAGCCTAAGAAACACTGAACTTCAATGACAAAATTAAAAAGTTGCAGGGTTGCTGAATTTACATGTCAAACATCATCTTGACCTCACACACTATAGTTCCCACCATATCTTTCTCATTCTCATTTCTCTGCTAACTGGCCGCAGTCTTCAACCACAACTGTTTGCGAAGTACTCCCACTCTCAGAACCCACCTTCTCCATCTCCTTGATGACACTGTAACCGTCTACCACTTTCCCAAAGACAACATGTTTGCCATCAAGCCATGGTGTCTTCTGAGTACATATAAAGAACTGTGAACCATTAGTGTTGGGTCCAGCATTAGCCATTGACAGAATTCCAGGCCCAGTATGCTTCATCTTGAAGTTCTCATCAGCAAACTTCATCCCATATATCGATTCTCCTCCAGTTCCATTTCCCCGAGTGAAATCTCCCCCCTGACACATGAAGCTAGGGATTATGCGGTGAAATGTTGAGCCCTTATAGTGTAGTGGCTTCCCGGATGTTCCAATCCCTTTCTCGCCAGTGCAGAGGGCACGGAAGTTTTCAGCAGTTTTTGGGGTGACATCAGCAAATAGCTCCATCACAACTCGCCCCTTTTTCATCTTTCCTATCAGAATGTCAAAGAAAACCCTCGGGTTTGACATTTTTCTAATCCAATCAAAAGCCTGTAATCCACATGAAAACATACATTTCAATGACTAGAAAGAAAAAAGGTTCACATTTCATCTTAAACACCAATACTAAATTCCTGAATTATGCACATATTCTTTAAACATTAAAGAAATGATTTTCTTTTTAAGTAAACAAATGGTAATTCGTTTTATAAATTGAAACCAACTACAAAGCAAAATCTTTATCTGCATTAGTGAAACGCAATGAAGACAAATACGGGAAAAAATACTGGATATAGTGTGTATAATTGAAGCAGCAAAGAAAATGTAAATCATCCAATAAGAAACCTTCAAGCGAAGTTTATAAATATAGCATGAGGGTATTGTCATAGAGGATGATTTGATAATCTTGCACAGGTTTTGAGCTCACAGACTTTGGTAAAAGTCACCTGTAAGCCTTCGATATGTGCTTTTTATAAATTGACCATTGAACACAAACATCATATGCATACGCAGTTAAGTAATGAAAAACACTTGAATCAAATGAAGAAAATCAAAGCATCGAAAAATGAAGTACCTTTCGGTGTAATTCGACCTGCAGACGTTTCGGAGTGCGATGGGTCGTTTCGGGTTTTAGCTGCAATACTTATACAGGGCAGCTCACGAGGGTTTAGGGTTTCTATAATTTTCTATTTATATAATTGTATTCTTAATTTTGTTAGCCATTTTCGTTAAACAAATAACTTTATTACGTGCCAAATTTTTTTTTTAAATATTAATACTCATTTCCAAAGCAGGCAAGCTAGATCTATCTCTAAATCTGATACACACAGTAAAAAATTTAAACTCTCGATATCAAAAATTAAGTGAGAATATCCATCACTTAATCAAAGAGTGGTTTCCATTATATATATATATAAACTTATGTGTTAATTGTGAAATATTAAATTAACATTTGAGGTTGTTGTTTAAAATTTTATTAAATCAAAGAATTACGTGGATAAATTTCTTTTTTTTTATTTTAAGGGAAAGAGTTCAATTCTTACTAGTGATATTGTGGGTAAATTTTTCATTTACTTTAGAGTAGATTTTTCTTTTTAAGTTTAGAGTTGATTTCGAGTTATTTTCATAGCCGTTATGCTGATTAAGTTGGCCTTGGAGAACTTTCTAACACAAGAAGACTCATTTGCCTTTACCATTTTATTCATCAAAGCTTACAAGTGTATAAAATGAACTAATTTTTCAATCTATAAAGCCACCATCACTTTCTATCATTGTCTCTTACCCTTCACATCTTGGAAACTCCAACTAAAAACTCATTATGCCTTCCGTCAATTTCATATCCACCCAAAAACATTCTCAGGGGCAGCTGGCTTTGGATACCTAATCCACAGTTATGTGATTAGTTGTTTAAGTAAAAGTGGGAGTGATGTGCTAAATGTGTGGTCAATTTCACTTCCCCAACTACTATGTTTTTTCAAATTAAGCTAAAGCATGAAAATTAAAAACGGTTTCCTCAACCTTGAACAAGCACGACAATGCCATGCCTATATAATCAAAACTCACTTCAAATTTACCGACACAAACATTATTAACCCATTGACTCGTTACAATTTACTTATAACTTCCTATATAAGAAATAACAAACCCAGTAGTGCACTTAACATATATGCCTATATGCGCCAAAATGGCAGTGGAGTGGACAACTTTACTATACCAACAATACTCAAAGCATGCACCCAAGTATCGATGACCCATTTGGGAAAAGAGATACACGGTCTTGCCATTAAGAATGGATTGGATGGTGATGTTTTTGTATCAAACTCATTGATCCAGATGTACAGCGTGTGTGGGAGTTTAGTATCAGCGCGTTATGTGTTTGATGGAATGCCTAACAGAGATGTTGTTTCTTGGAGTACGATGATTAGAGGCTATCATAAGGGTGGGTTACTTGAGGAATCGTTGGAGATTATGAGGGAGATGCATTTTATGAATATAAGGCCTAGTGAAGTTGCCATGATTAGCATGGTTAGCCTCTTTGCAGATGTTGCAGATGTTGAATTAGGGAAAGCAATTCATGCTTGTGTTTTAAGGAATTGCAAGGATGAGGAGTTGGGTATTGTTATAGGTACTGCTTTGATTGATATGTATTCCAAGTGTGGAAATTTAGCATATGCAAAACAGCTTTTTAACAGTTTGAATCAGAACAGTGTTGTTTCCTGGACTGTCATGATTGCAGGGCACATTCGTTGCAATCAGATCAATGAGGGGGTTCGGCTTTTTGCAGAAATGATAGAAGAGAATGTATTTCCAAGTGAGATTACGATTCTTAGTTTGATTATAGAATGTGGTTTTGTTGGGGATGTAAAATTAGGGAAGTGGTTACATGCTTACATTTTGAGAAATGGGTTTGAGTTGTCCTTGGCTATGGTTAATGGTTTGGTCGATATGTATGGAAAATGCAGGGAGATTAGAAGTGCAAGAACACTATTTGATGGAATGAACAGCAAAGATATTATGACTTGGAATGCTGTGATTTCAGCTTATGCACAAGCTCATTGCATTGACAAGGCATTTGAACTCTTTATTCACATGAAGGTGAGCAAAGTGAGGCCAAATGAAGCGACAACGGTTGGCCTTCTTTCACTTTGTTCAGAAGCTGGAGCCCTTGAAATGGGCAAGTGGATTCATAGTTACATAGAGAAGCAAGGGCTTGAAGTAGATGTGATACTGAAAACTGCACTGGTGGACATGTATACGAAGTGTGGTGACATAAATGGGGCTTATAGGCTGTTCAGTGAAGCAATATATCGAGACATCTGCATGTGGAATGCCATGATGGCTGGATACGGAATGCATGGTTGTGGCAAGGAAGCAGTGATACTCTTTATGGATATGGATAGATCTGGTGTTAAACCTAATGACATCACATTTGTCGGACTCCTTAATGCTTGTAGTCATGCTGGATTGGTTAGAGAAGCGAAGAATGTTTTCGATAAAATGGTTCATGGATTTGGCTTGGTTCCAAAGATTGAGCATTATGGGTGCATGGTGGATCTTCTTGGCCGAGCAGGACTGCTCGATGAAGCTCATGAGATGATTAAAAGGATGCCTTTAAGGCCTAACATGATTGTGTGGGGAGCTCTTCTTGCTGCGTCCAAGCTTCATAAGAATCCTAGCATGGGAGAAATAGCAGCAAGGCAGATACTTGAGATAGAACCTCAAAACTGTGGTTATAACGTATTGTCATCGAACATATATGCAGTGGCAAACAGATGGAATGATGTTGCCAGAGTAAGAAAGGTTATGAAGGAAATAAGAATGAGAAAAAAACCAGGTTTCAGCTCAGTCGAAGTAAATGGTTTAGTACACAAGTTTATAAGGGGAGATACGGTAAATTTGAGGAGTTAATGATATGCTAGCTGAGATAAACCAGAAACTGAAAGAAGCTGAATCCACGCCTGAAACTTTCTACGTCTTATGAAGTATATGAATAGATAGACATCTGCAGTCAGCTATCACATAGAGAAATTGGAAATGGCTTTCGGCCGTATTATCACAGCACCAGCCTTTCCAGTTCAAATTTTGACGACTGCAACCGCAAAAGTTTGATTACTTAAAAGACATCTGATCTCAAGACTATTCCATAGGTGTTTTGGAAGAAATGTACATTAAATGTAAATGTGTGGAGATAGCCATCTCCCTTTTAACTTGCAATTTCTTATTTTTTCGCAAGTTTCTGTTTCCCCGATTTATTTGTTCAGGACTTTGAAATATTCTAAGGAGGAACTTCAGTCGTGATGCAAACTGAAATTGGTCAGAATATCAACTAAAGTGTCATCAGCAGCCACACAAGATAAAACAATGATGTGCAACTTTTACATCTGAAGGGTATCAGTCAAAGATTTCAAGACTTAAAAGTATTTCACAGTTGAATTAACAGATGCCAAATAAACAGTTTCAATTCTTTTTTTTTTTCCCTTTTTTTTTTATGGGTTGTCTCATCTATTCTGTAACACAAATGTGGGAAGAATAATTATATTAACCAAGCCACTGTTGTGCACGACGTTCACCCCCGCCTCCAACAGCACGACGGATGCTAATTTTCTCATTAGCATATTTTTGCTGAAGTAATTCAAAAGCATTCACATCAAGTTTCCCAGTCACTGACTTCCCTTGCTTCCTACGATTTTGCTGTTCCCGTATAGAAGACCAAAGTTTTTCAATGGCATTCCTTTGATGAGAAGTGAATCTTGCTACATTATCGAAAGCATGCTTCACCAAGATGTCTATCACTGTTTGGCACCTGAGAAGAAATAGACTTTGTCCTCTTTAGATGAAATTCACAGTAGTTGCCTATGCAAATAGTATGAAATTCACAGTAGTTGTCTACGCAAATAGTATATACATGGGGTACAGATTTTTTGTTTGCATCATAGACAGTGAACTAACCATGGGGTTTTGTAACGATGTGCCGCAATCTCTAAACAAGTAATTAAGGCTTCCCTCTGTGACTTGAGAAATCTCTTATGCTCTTCCTCGTCCTCTTTTACCTTCACTCCTGTCTCTTTCTTTCCCTTTGTCCTATCATCTTTCTTTATTCTTTTGGGAATGAATGCATCGAGCCCAAATGGATCAGCCTCATCTTTGTGATTTTCTTCAGCCTGCACAGCTGAAGGCATGTACTGTCTGTTTTTACCGTCTTCACCAGTTTTTTCTGCCTCATCTTTCAAGGCTGCAGCCTCCTGCAGATCATCATCCTTGGTAGCAACCGGAAGACTAGATATTGCCTCTTTTATTCTTGTAGCTGTTTTTGAAAACTGGTCCATGGAATCAAAGCATTGATATAAATAGATTTCAGTAATGATAAATCCAAAAAGGTGCTTATACCAAAAAAAATTTATCCAAGCACCCCAAATTTTAATACTTTAGTCCATTTTCGTATATTCTAAGAGATCACAGCTAAATTTCAAGTATTCCACAACCTGATAGTGATAGTTCCATACGTATGCATTTTCAAGGTACATGTCTGAAATCAAGAAATCTGAAGCACTATCAATTCACCAGAAAATGTTATAACAATTTGCATAACATAAAATGCTTCTCATCTCTGAAATATATAGAAAATCACTCAGGGCAAGATCTGGAAAGCAGGACAACAAAATAACGAAAAGTAAAGTGCATACCACAAAGCTGTCATCGGTGAACAAGTCATTTGCTACCACTGCCCGAATTGTCCATGTACTTAGTTGGTTCTTCTGCTTTTTACTAAGGCACTACAAGAAACCAATATGATAAGATAACCTTCAAATAAGATATTTTGTTCTATTACCCAATGAAAATTTTTAAGTAAACAAAACTATAATCTTACTTCAGCTGCATCTTGGGCCACTGTGAACAATGCATGATAATCTGCCCTGACTGACAGGTCTGTGCATGAAGTGGGCGATGACATGGCAGCCTCTAATATGGCAAAAAACTGATCACTAGTTCCTGGCTTCACACTTCCAGCCTGAATCATTTGTATGGCAAGCTTTGAAGCCTTCCGAAATTTCATGGGGTTCTTAATATGTGATGCTATCTTCTGCATGGCATCAATAACTTGTGCATCTGATGCATCTGTTGTCATTTTAAACCTCAAGGATTTTTGAGGCACAGTTTCTGAGAAATGTTTTGAATGTTTAGCTTGGCGCAACACAAATCCGAGTTGAAAACAAGCAAAACAGTGTATAAATAAGAAACAGATAAAGAAAAGAAATCCAAATTTTGATGTCTTCAACAGTTTCTCTTTAACATGAGAAACACTTGACTAGGTTGTCCAGTTATCAGACTCAGTTATAGAAAGATCTTTGTCATTCTAAGAATGAATCGAGTTTAGGGTACATTTTAACGAAAGAAAAGTCAATTAAGTCTTTTTTAGGAGTCCACTGTCACGTAGAATGAAATCACGAGCTGTCAAGTATAAGTACAGGCAAATTGGTAAACATTAGCCGTCAAATAAAAGTAAAGCGGGTCTCTTACTTATGCTTTCAAAATTAAGCACAAGCATAATAAGTATACAAAGCATTTCCCGTTTCTTAAATGAAGCTTTCTAGTCATTCTTTTTCAATCTTTTTCAACTTCCGATAGTCACAAAACTCACAACAACAGATATTAATAAGATCAATGCAAATTTTCAAAAAACCCCATATAAAAAACAAGATTTAAACAAAGATCCAGTTATTAGAAATGACCTTCAGAGTCAGTTTTGGGCTTCTTGAGGGAGCTTTTGAGAGCCGGAGCCGGAGCCAGAACCGGTGAAGCTTCTCGTTTCTTATTGTTGACGGTTGATTGTTGTTCTTCACTTTGCGGCTCGGAAGAAGGAGGCGGTAGCCCCTCAAATAAATTATCAGCCATTTACACAAACTGTATTCAAATTTCTTCTGCAAGTACCAAAAATTTTGCCCAGTTGATCAACGCTTTTCTCGCTAAATCATTCGAAAGTTTTATTTTGTTAATTTTTCGGGACAATATCTAAATCTGGAAAATGTTAGTGATATTTGGCATTTACTTTTTTGCACGTAAAATTTAAGTCCGTGATTGATATGATCTGACCAAATTATCCTTAATCTTTTAGCAATTTTACTGCATGTGAGTAATATGCTCACATGCGATACGATTGTCATTTTCTTTTTCTCAACCCACTCCCATAATTTTCGCAAAAACTTCAATTCTGACCACTAGTTTGACCTGTCATCAATGCACATTTATATTTCATTTAAATTATGTAATGGTAATGGCGAAATTAGAGGGAAATTTATGAAAATAATTAAAAAAATTTTATATTTTTCAATTATAGTCTTTGGAATTTTTTTCTATCATAACTAGTCAAAGATGAAATTTTAAGACGAAATTACCCTCATCACGTTCTTCAAATTTTCAAATAACGCCACTCTTATAATATTCAAAACAGAAACTAAAGAAATCTCAATATAGTCAATACACTTACAGATTTTTCATTACTCTCAAAATATTTTCAACACTCTCCAAAAAACATTACATAACTGAAGATATAATCATCAATTGGGGAGAACTTGTTAAGGTTAGTATATATTTCTACGTAACATAAATTTTTAATATATTGAGATTGAAAATTTAGTTTGAAATTAAAGTTAGTCTTTTTGTAAATATTATTATTTTTCATCAATAAAATAGTGTACATTGTTTAAGTTGAGCAATTAAGAGAAATAAAAAAAAATGATAAACTAACTCGAGCGAAAAACGAATCCCAGAACAAGTGAGACAGGCACCTATCTCACTTAAGTATAGAAACATTATGTGCGACAGGCATATGTCCTATAACCTGTCTCACATAAGTTAGTGAGATAGGTAGTAGGATAGGTGTCAATCTAGTATAACTCAGAACGGTTATGTGAGACAGACACCTATCTCACTTAAGTTGGTGAGACAGGAAGTGAGACAGGTGCTTATCGCACTTAAACGTTCTGTACTTATGTGAGACAGGTTGTGAGACAGGCTGTGAGACATGTGCCTGTCACACATTTTGGTTTTGTGCTTATGTGAGACAGGCGCCTGTCCCATTGCTTGTCTCATATTAATGTTCTGTATTTATGTGAGACTGGTGCTTGTCCCACTGCTTGTCTCACTAATTTATGTGAAACAAGTACTTGTTGCATATAGTCGTTCTGTGTTTATGTGAGACAGGTGCCTAACCGACTGCCTGTCTCACATAGTAGTTCTGTGTTTATATGAGACAGGCGCCTGTCCCACTGCATGTCTCACATAACTGTTCTGTATTTATGTGAGACAGACACCTGTCCCACTGCCTGTCTCACATCTTAGTTCTGTGTTTATGTGAGACAGGCGCCTGTCCCACTGCTTGTCTCACATAGTTATTTTGTATTTGTGTGAGACAGGCGCCTGTCCCACTGCCTGTCTCACTAAATTTATGATATTTTTATAGGTCATAACCTGAGCTACATATGTTTGTTTTAGGCGTATGATATATCGTTTCGAAGCGTGTGACGAGACGAATCAAATCTAACATTATATACTTCATCCTATGATATGTTTGAACAAGAAATTAACTTCAATAAGAACCATTGCAATTAAGAACCATTATATACTCCACATACATGTTATACATATTCACTTTTTTATATTTTACAATGTGTAATCTTATTTCTTATATTTTTTTTTAGGTTTAATGGATTCAGTTGTGCTTCAATTGTGTTATGATGGTTGTTGGGAGATATTGGCAGATAGGCATATGGAGTACATGAATGCCAAGAATACAGCTTTTTTAGTTCGAAAAGATTGTACATTTGATCAATTTTTGACAAGAGTGCATGAGGTTTTGCAGATAAATCCTAACGAATATAGTCTTGAGATGAAGACAACTTTGAGATCTAGTAACACCGTATATCATGCATGTTCACTGCCTATGGACATATTGAATAATGAAATGGTTAAGGTTGTACTGCACATGGCGTCTAATGTGATCAATTATGGATGCATCCCTATATTTGTCACCACATCTCCTAGAGTTCCAGTAGAAGATCCTGAGCAATTTGTAGAAACTGAAACTTCATTTAGAGCAAATAACTCTTTTCCTGATACTGAAGAAGAGGCGGTTCCACCACTGTTAAAGCGACATTATTCTCCATACCACAATAATGATTTCCACATCAATGATAGTCTTGTCATGACGCCATCAATACAGAAGTTGATAATGCTTGTTTGGAGCCATATAATAGCATGCACGGTGTTAACTCCAATAGTGAATTTAATGATGGGGGCATTAGTCATTCTGATATTCCTATCAATAATGAGAATGAGCACCAATATGATATTCCTACCAATAACAGTGAAAACCAACCTATTCCTCCAATCCCTCGTTCTAGGAAGAGGAGATCAGTTGATCCCTTTATGACTCTTGCTCCAGTTTTGCCTTCAAACCTGGTTACTCCAGATTTAATCAGAAATTACAATTCTTTTGGTATTAGTGTGGGCATGTTGTTCGCTGAAAAGAATGAGTTAATAATAGAATTGCGCAAAGTTGCCATGCGCAATAAGTTTGATTTCAAGATTTCACGGTCTACAACAACACGTTTTGAGGCTCACTGTTCTTTAGAATCATGTAAATGGCGTATTCGAGCAACGAGAGCTTCAGATGAGCAAAATGTGCCTTGGGTGGTGAAAAGAGTTGACAATATACACACTTGTTCTAATGACGTATTGCCTAGTGGTGTCTGTCAAGTACGGAGTCGAGTTATTGGTCATCTTATTGCAGATAAATTTATCCAAGATAAACGAATATATACTCCTAATGACATTAGAGCAGACATGCAGCAGGAATACGGTGTCCAATTAACATATCAGCAGGCCTATCGGGCTAAAGAAGTTGGTCTTGAAATAATATGAAGGAACCCTACAGAGTCATACAACTTACTTCCTAAATACTCTCATATCTTATCTAAAGTCAATAAGGGTACAGTAACTCATCTCAAGGTTGATGGAAATAACAATTTTTTGTACTACTTTGTAGCACTTGGATCATCAATCAACGGTTTCATACAGTACATCAGGCCTTGATTGCAGTAGATGGCACTCATTTAAAGGGGCCATATCGCGGAAGCATATTCGTGGCAACATGTCTGGACGGTAATAATCAACTATATCCATTAGCCATTAGAGTCATGGATTCCGAAAACAATGCGGCTTGTGAATGGTATATGACGAAGTTACATGGAGTGATTGGCGATAAGTCAGAGTTAGTAATTATCTCTGATTGATGCACTGCCATAAAGAGAGTCGTTTTAAAAGTATTTTGTAATGCAACTCATGGTGTATGCTTCTACCATGTCAAAGGCAATATTAAGTCAAAATTTCGGATGTCCAAATCTCTCTGGGATGAATTTGAGCCTGCCTTTATTAATGCAGCAAAAGCATATGGACATGAAGAATTCAAAAAACAGCTTGAAGGGTTGTGGATGCTCCACTCGTATACAGCTGATTACTTAGAAAATGTTGTGGGAACATGTAATTGGGCAAGGTCTGAGTTTGAAGGCAGGAGATACAATATACTTACTACTAATATCGCAGAAAGTGTGAATTCATTTATGAGAGAGCCCCGCAAATTTTCTATCACTCATCTTATTGATCACTTTAGACAAACTATGCAGCAATGGTTTTATGATAAGAAAATTATTGCTGAATCGATGAGTACTCGTCTAACGACATGGGCTGATGAGATAGTAGCTAAGAGAAGAATTTTAGCCGAAAGAATGACTGTCCGTCCTGTGTCCAGCATCGATTTCATGTTTTAGGTAGTGGTATTAAGGAAGGGATAGTTGACATACATAATAAGACATGCTCCTGTAGAGTATTCCAACTCGATCAACTTGTTTGTGCACATGCAATTGCTGCTTGTCTGATAACTCGAGTGGATTACATAAGGCTTTGCTCACATTTTTATTCCAAGGAATCATTGGTTATGGCATATGCACAACTAGTGAAGTCGGTTGACAACATGGTAGAATGGGAAGTTCCACTAGAAATTCGAGAAACTAAGGTTAACCCGCCACTCGAAATGCCACACCTGGTAGTCGTCCAGAGCTTAGAATACCTTCTATTGGTGAGGATGTAAACAGGAGGACTGTGAAATGCGGGCGGTGTCATCAATCAGGTCATAACCGCAAGAGATGTAAGAACCCCATTGCTTCAAATCAAAACTAGTTGTATTGTTGCATTTAGCATATTTATCTAATTTTTTGGACTATTAATTTTTGTTTAATGTACGATTTTATGTAATCAAATATTGTATTTTGCATACAAATTATAGAGAATATTTTCTTGATTTCTCTATTTATCTGATAAACGCGCACAATTTAAATTGTTATATTAAATAATTATTAGACAATAATTTCACAAATTTAAAAATAATAAAATTATTTATTTAAATTATTGGACTATTAATTTTTTTTACATACGATTTTATGTAATGAAGTAATTTATTTTGCGAACAAATTATATAGAATATTGTCTTGATTTCTCTTTATCTGATAAATAAAACAAAATTAAATAGAGAATATTTTTTAAATTATTAGACAATAATTTCACAAATTTAAAAATAATAAACTTATTTATTTAATATAAATAATTAACAAAATAAAATTTAGATTTTTTAGAACAAAAAAAAATGGATGCGAGAATATCCGCGCGAGGCCATCGAGCGACGTGCAAGGCCAGCGCACGACAGGCCTCGGCCGCAGGCGCAACTTATTTTTTCCGCCAAATTTAAAATAATTTTTTTTAAATTTTATTATTTTTAAAGATGTGAAAAATTGATGCCAAATTAGTTTTCATTTCCGAAAAATTTAAATCATTTCTGTCTGCTCGTGCGACAGGCCTCGGCCGCAAGCGCAATATTTTTTGCCGCCAAATTTTAATTTTTTTTTAATTTTATTATTTTTTAAAGATGTGAAAAATTGATGCCAAATTAATTTTCATTTCCAAAAAATTTAAATCATTTTCGAAAAATTTAAATCATTTCCGAAAATATGATTTCGTCTCCAACTATAAATAAAGCTCATCCATTATTGTTTATACAACTATTATGACTTATAGTCTAATATCATCATTAAATATATTTAAAGCAATTTTCTTCCTAAAGTACTGCACATGACTACTATCAAAATCAAATTTGAGTCCGAACATTAAATACATCACAAACATCAATAAAAAAATGCCGCAATCACCAGTTCCAGTCGCTTGTTGTGGAACGTCTTTTACTATCCTGATTTTCCAAGAATCCGTAGTTTGCAACTCAGGCCGCATGTTATAAAATCCAATATCTTCTAGCCATTGAGGAAAAATGACTTTAAGTGGCTGAAATTGAGTTAAGTATGATTTTTCGTTGCAAAATGCCACCAATGAGTCATAAATCCACACCCTCTTCTTGCGAAGATCAGCTTTGGCTAACACCCAATGATCATCGCCAATATGCACAGGAATCAAGACCTACATATAACAAATATCATGACTTTTTAATTCGTGAATCAAGACTTGCATATAACAAATATCATGACTTTTTAATTCGTAGTTGATCTAAAATATGTAAAAAAAGAATTCTCGTTGCATTATGAAGCAATACTTACCACATCGACGTCCGTGAACCGCATATAACAAATATCATGACTTTTTAATTCATAGTTGATCTAAAATATGTAAAAAAAGAATTCTCGTTGCATTATGAAGCAATACTTACCACATCAACGTCCGTGAACCGCTTCGACATGATATCTTCCCGGCCGTCAAGATAGGTATTGAAGTTGCTACTAAACTCTAATGAACGGATATCACAGTCACCATTGTTCTATAATTGTGTCAAGAATACCTAGTACATATATTAACCAATTAGTGAGACTCCGAGATATTGTAAGTAACCAAATGTAATGTTGATTATTAATTCTCTATTCACTCATTACCCAAAAAAATGTGTCTGTATGCGTGACCCACTGAGGTAAGGCATTCGGATACTCATGTTGCTTCTTGCTCACCAAGCGGAAATACGCATGAATATGCTGTGGAATTACGCCAAGGTGTTAACGGAAGAATCAAGTAAAATATAAAAGAAAAATCAATAATGCATCATTAACAAACGAAAAAATTTAATAAAAATACTTACTTCGTTGTCAAGCCAACCCATTGAAGTATTTCCCAAAAGTACATCAAAAAAGAAGTGTGACTACTTGATGGTACGGTCTACTGTAATTTTACTGGTAAACCACCGATCAAACTCTGTAAAAATGATTGGATCATCGAAGCCTCTAAGGGGATTTATGTCTATACTCTGGCTTTCAGCGATCTCATGCTCCGTTATTTCAAGCGTCGTGTGTGGTTTGCCGTTTTTTACTTTCTTCACAGGAGGAATCAAGAAAGGACTGTTAAAAACATATGATGGTCTATACGGTCGTCCAAACTTGCTTACCCCAGGAGGTGCTTCTGTGATAATCTGTACACCGTCAACATTAACATCCCCAAAGAAACTATACAATGACATAGGGGTATGATCATCATCATTGTGAACATCAGTGTACGTTCCATGGTCGTCCGCCGGCTGTTAATTTACCAACATGAACACTTAAGAATAATATCACATTTAAAATTCAAATAACACACAATTGTTTATAATAAGAGGGGCTGACTGTGTACGACTGTCCAATTGGATGATCACTGTATGAGCGCTTTGTGTAACCCTCACCAAAAGAAGCCATAAATTTCATAACCGCTTCTCTATATTGCTGTTGTTCTTGTCGCTCGGCCTGAAATGCTTCTCTAAACTGTTGTTGTTCTATGCGCTCAGCCTCAAAATCTGATTTTAATTGATTGAGAGTACGATCAATCCTGTCCATCCGTTTAATGACATAATCATAACGGAATTTTGTTCTCTCCTATAACCATGAATAAAATAATAATGAGAGAGTACTTAAATCATTTATAAAGTAGGGAATAAATCGATGTATTAAATTAGAAAGTTACCTCTGAATGTTGGGCGTCATCAAAATTATGGATACATTCATCATGTTCAGCCGCATTATTCTCATCCTCAAAGGGAGTCTGTTCATTTTGTTTTAGTCTTGTGGCGTCATAAGACTCCTCTTTTATGCCTATAACGCATGGCACGTTGATTGAATGCTGATGCTGCATAAAGTAACATTAAACATAAGTCATGAGTGAGTTATAAGACATATGATATTTTCATTGTTTTTGAAATGTGCTAAGAGGGATCAAGTAAGGATACCCACATTACGGACCCAATCAGGAATATATGGCACATAATCCTGAATGCTCAACCAATATTCTGAGACTCTTTCTTTTGCATTCAATTTGAGAGTTTGTAAAATGTTTCCCTCCTATAAATAATATGATATTTTTAGTTAGTGAGAATCTCTGAATTATTTGTCCAATGAAAAATAATTATCATTGAAATAATCTAATATATTACTTACAAGGCACGAGTTGTCATTGAAATGTGAATATACTTCGGCATAGTTGATCAGAGAAGAGGCCTTTGGCATCCACTGCACGATGCGAGGAGTCTTCTTCTTTATTTTAACCACCCACTCCTCAGGCAATCCTTCAATACATTCATAAATCCTCGCCTATAACAAACGAAGATATAAGGCATCATTAATTTTGACAAATCAAGTAATAAAAAATCCGTTAACATTTATTTCGCTACATACTTGAACTCCAGACGTAAAGCCTTAAATATTATATTTTTCAATGGTATGCTTCGGTTTTTCCGCATGCTCAGTCCTAAATTTGGTAGCTTTGCCATTCAATGCATTGTTTAGACCATCATATATTATTTCCCAAGACAAACGCCCCCATGGACGTTTTCGGAAATGATCTATCTCATCCACCTCACTAAGCCACAAGAAATTAATTTGACAATGCTCTTTCCTCCCATTTAGGACTCTATCCGCAAAGTAAAACAATGCGATTTTTAGCGCATCAATGTCATCAATAACCTTAAAATCCAACTCCACAAACATTGTATTGAATTGTCCAAGCGTTATCCTACGAAACAAACCATTGAAATACTTGTTAAGTAATCGATGTGGTGATTGTTGATTTTTCAGCGCAACATCGTTACCATATTTAAGACCGGTTACCAAGCACCATTCTCCATTTGATAAGCGAATCAATTCCTCACCAATTTGAAACCACAATTCATTTTTCTCATCACTTTCTTCATGGGCAATTTGCCTAAGCAACAAGTTATGGACAATTACGCCGTTAAAAGGATACTTACGGCACTCCAAAAAATGCCCAAATACGTCACGCTTGAACAATTTCAACTCTGCTTTTGTTAATTTTTCCCTGATAGCCCCTATAACCATATCTAATTTGCACATGCTTGTTATACGGGCAGGGAAGTGTGAGTCATAAGATACCTTTATCATGCCCGGTTCTTTTGCCGGTTCGGGTGGATTATACCTTCCTAACTTGGATTTCGCCATTTATCTGATAAACAATAAAAAATTAAATTGTTATATTAAACAATTATTTCATAAAAAATTCACAATTTAAAAAATAATAAAATTAAAAATGTTATTTAATATTAAACAATTATTTCAGAAATATTTAATATTTTAAAAAATAATTAAATTAAAAAAGTAATTTAATATTAAACAATTATTTCAGAAATATTTAATATTTTAAAAAAAATAAAATTGAAAATTTTTGCGCGAGGGCTGCGTGCGGCAGGCCGTGTCCCCTCGCGTAAAAATTTTCCAAATTTATTTTTCAATTCATCCATAAAAAAATATACACACCTCACCCATCACACTTCCATTGTGTAAGAACTTATCATTAATTTTCTAAGAGAAATTTTGTCGAGTACCTAATATGCGATATTTGTTACACATCAATCTCACTAGATTTCGTTTCATTATGCAAGCTTAACAACCTATATCTAAAGTTTAATTTTATCATACAAATTTTAAAACATATAATGATTAAAATGTCAATCAAATTTACTCAAATCATTAAGAAATTTCATCCCATTCGATAAAATTTCACCACCTCCATTAACAAACAACCAACAAACATAACAACAATAGCAACTATTAAACTAAAAAATACCCAAAAATTACAACACAAATCAATGAAGAAGTAATAGCTCATCTACGATTTGGTGATTGGGGCACTACGAAATCGATCTACGCCTCCGACAATGTATATTAGGTTTTGGTTCGTTGAGAGAGAGAGAGAATTTGGGTGAGAGGGAATGGTGAGAATGATAAGGATAATTTGGTCCTCAAAAAATTATTTTAGCTAATGTTGATTGAAAAAATTTACAGGGGCTAGAATTGAAAAACACAAAATTTTGTTGGTTATTTTCGTAAATTTCTCGAAATTAGACGAATAGGCTTGATTTCATGAAATCCTTATGCAAATTAAGAATTTTTATTCTATTTAAATTAATTTTATTACTTAATCATTTAAGACTTTGTTTTTCTTTTTTTTAATATTTTAGGCTAATTACTAGTAGTATAAATAGTCTTCTCTCTTGTAACTTTTAAAAACATATTTGAGTTCAGCAATATCTCCGGTCCTCAAAGCACTATGTTAGCTTTTAAGTTCAATTAATTCTCAGCATTTTACAAAATTAACAAATTTTAACTCTCAAACACACCAATAAACTTTGCAATTAGAGAAGTTATTTAGTCTATGTACCAATAAATCAAATTCCGAGGTTCTTGAAATACTATTCTTAATTCAAACCTGACTTCCCAATTTTGAAATCTTCTCATCTCCAAGTCTTCTAAATAAGACTAATAAATTTAGTGAAAGTTGTCAAAATAGCAAGACTTAAAACTCAGACCTTGAGATTACATTACTTCAACTACAAGGAAAATAGGCACCAAATGACAGTGTAAAAAATGAGAAAAATACAATGGCATCTTATTAGTAGGCACTAAGCAAAGTAAAGAGTACTAAAAAGAAGAAACTAAAGAGTGTGATGAAAAGCCGGTGCACAATTAGTTGAAGAATATAATGAATGATAAAGGGCTAATGATAGTAAATCAAATGTTCTTCACTCTTATAGGATAATTATCTTAGAGAGAATCAGCTAGTCAAGTAGTTGAAATTATCACAAAAAAGTTATTTATTCTCTTAGTACTTGCCTTACCACACTTTCCCTCATTTTTTAGGTATAATGTGAAGCATCCAAAATAGGCATTAAAGCTATTCCTAGCCAGCATTGTAAGTCTACGACTTATTTTCAGTGAGAAATTAAATAGAGCAATAGCTCATTGCAACACTCATGATATAAAAGTTTTGTGCAATAGTCCAAACAATAAAACATTAATGGCATTATCTGATTCATAAAGACTTTATTTTATAAATTGATTATATAGTATTAAAACATTTGAATAGTCAAGATAAACTTTCTCATTGACACACTATGTTGGGCAAAATTCCTTTAGATTTCTTTTGTAGTAAAGCATACTAAGTGAAGGCAACAAGATAGCAAATGCAGTTCTTTGCTAACATAAATATAAAGTCTTTAAATTTGACACATTTTAGAAGTTATATGCTGCTGACTCTTTCTTCGCTCCGTTGTTACAAGACATTGCTATAGGTTTCATTTAGACCATTATTTGTATAAAGAATTCCATTTCAAAGGTAATCGATTATGAATTACTAACTGAAGATTAAGACTAAAGATCATTGCAAAAGTATGTAATAATAGGCATATAACTTGTGACAAAACTTTGGCTCTAATAGCAAACATTTATTTTTGGCTTACTATAATATGTGATGTATATTATTATTTCGAGAATTGTTGCATTTGTCAAGTTTCTAAGGATACTACAACTAATGAAGATTATATATGTCACTACTAATTCCAATAAAACCTTAGCCTGACATTAGCATATACTTTCTTTTGAGATTATCCCATACTCAAGGTTATGAATTCAATATTTTTTTTATTGATCAATTCTTGAAAATGGCTCACTTTATTGCTTGTAATAAGACCACATGCATTTTCATTGTTACTTGCCTATTTTTTAAGAAAGTTTGTAGATTGCATGGTTTACCATGTTTTACTGTACTTGAATGAGATATATGGTTTCTTAGCCATTTTTGGGGGATATTAGAGAAGTTCATTTGAATTTCAAAAGCACTTATCACCCATAGACATATGGTCAAATTAAGGTTGTCAAGAACTTATCACCCATAGGCATATGTCAAACTAAATTTGTCAACTACTTTTTAGAAAATAACCTTCATAGTCTAGTTGACGATAACTTAAAAATATGAGATTAAAAGTTATACTGGTTTGTTTATGACTATTCTATTAAGTGTAGTACTCGTTTTAAGTTCTTTTAAATGAATTATAGATATAATTAATAAGTCTCATCAATTTAGCCCGAGTTCCAAATTTAGTTAAAAAGTAGTAAGCTAAAAGACTTTATTGAGCAAGTACAAAAAGTTCATGCAATTACACAAAAAGTCTATAAAAAGAGATCACTAAAGGTTATAATAATTAAGGCAAATATAAAACATTGAGCTCTAAAAAATTCAAATAAGTGATCTTATCTTGGCTATCCTAACCCAAAAGAGTTTTCTACTTGGAGAGGACAACACACTTTTAGCAAGGAAAATCAAATCTTTAGAAATTATAGAGAAGATAAATTCTAATGCCTACAAACTAAAGCATTTCAATCATATCTGCACTATAAATATATTCAATGGAATGCATCTTATCCCTTTTAGAGGCGATCACGATGAAGATAGTAGGACAATCCAAATTTAAGGTTGAATTCTCTCATATCTTAAAGGGAATGATGTAGATTAGGAATTTGTGTTCTATTTAAATTAGTTTTCTTATTGTTTTTGTACTTTTCTTAATAGTTTATGATTTTGTTTTGTTTTTTCTTTATGATTTAGGATACCTATTAGTAATATAAATAACGCTCTCTTCGTAGCCTTTGAAGTCGGATTTGATTTCAATAATATTTTCAGTTTTCAAAATTTTATGCGAATTTTTGAATTTAATTAATTCTTGATATTCTGCAGAATTAATGGGTCTTAACCTGCCTAGCTCATGGTATTCTTTCAAATTAACTTGAATTTAAACCATTTCATATTCTCAAGAATCAATGGAATATTAAAAATTTAAATTTTCACTGCATCGCATTTTCAAACTTTTGGGTTTGCGGTTTGCGATGATATTTTTCAAAACTTACGAATATAGGCATAAATTAACCCTTTTTATTTTTACGTGAATTTGATTTAATTTAATGTTGGAATTAGACACTATGAGCTTCTCTTCGTAACGGGATGAACAAAATTTAATGGTTGGGTGGATTTAATAAGGTCGAAACTTATGGACGTACATTGACATTTGTCTAAATGTATGACTGAGGGTAGAATTTTTTTTTTTTCAAAAGGTAAATTAGTTAAAATTTAACTTAAAAAAAAAAAAACTTTAGACTTCTACCTTCTTAACATTCGGATAGCCGGTATAAAACACCATTTCAACAACAAAAGAGGAGCATTTTTTTAATTCTCGTATCATTTGTTACATAATTAACAGTCAAACATGTGCACAAACTTATTCTTCAAATTAACTTAAAAAACAATTAAACAATGCAAATAATAATAAAAATGAATTAAATAAAAAATTATTCGTTACCCTTATTATTAGTCGAGCTCGAGTGATTGCGAGCGCAAAATACATTCACGTTCTGTTGAGAAATTCAGATTTAGATTTATGTTCTTCGATGACGAAGGATTGAGCTCTTGATCTAGCGTTATTTAACATCCATAAGAAGAGGACAAATCAACTAGGGCACTCAAAACTCCTTCAGATACTCGGTGATAGTAATAAATTCATAAGCATACGTTCTTGCTTTGTTCTGGAGTTGGTACTTTGGATCTAGAGAGTTTCTATATAAATTTTATTGTCAAGTCAATAGATACTATTTTTCATGTGTCTGTGACAACTAGAGCGTTTAAAAATCTCTCAAGTTCATTGACATAAATGCTTGACAATACTGAGTTCTCACCAGAGCATGAAGTACTGTACATGTGGGACTAATTCGGAAGCAAAATAAGACAACGCACGAATTCTCAAGAGAAAATTTCAAGAAATTAAACGACTGCCTTACAAATTTAAGGTTTTTACGGGATAGCTGACACATGAAATGATCATAGAGGGGTAAAATGACAAATATTAAAATAGAATAAAATTTTAATGACTGAGATAAACAATTTTTTTTTTAAAAAAAAAGGACATTCCATTCAAATATCTAAATTAAAAAAATTTAGAGAAAAGCCCAAAAAATGAAAAAAAAAAGTCTTCAATTTGTGATCCGGGCACAAAGAAAAGAAAATTCAAGGTGATCTAATGATCGTTGGTTATAAGCATTTACAATTTTCTTTTCATAAATTTTGAAATAGTATATTATAATATCCAAAAAAAAAAGGCACTTGCTGCGATGTTACAGCCTTAAGAAAGGTAAAAATATCATCCACCCCTACGTCAAGATGACTTTGATAGAAGAAATAGTAACAAAAGTCTGTTTTAATTTATATTTTGGTTTTTGTCTAATTGGAGTTCATCAATTGTTTAATTGCATGAATTGGTATCAAACCATAACAATAAAGATCAAGATCAAACAAGTAGTAACAAAGTATTATTGTCCAAAATTGAACTTGCAGAGAGGGTATCTATGAGTGTGCAATCTAGAAGATAAATAAGAAAATAAACAGAGAAATTAAAGCATAACGAATTGAATTTGAAATAGTATACACAATAGTTCGTTGCTTATCTACTTTCTTGCAACAAGAAAATAAAAATCATTTTTTCTTGTTTTAGTGACGCGTAAAGAGCAACTCAATTTAAATAATAATTAATTATTTACTGAACAACGTTTCTTCAAACCAAAAGGACCAAATGCTAATATTTTCTATACATTTTGTCAACTCACCAGAAGCATAAAATGGACCAAACGTCACATAAAAATTAAAGTCGCCAGCCAGTTTAATTATAAATAAATCTTTGAATTAATTATTTGAATGTCCAAGAAAAAGTTTCCAACTACTCTTAACCAGCTTGATGGCCATACGTGATGTGAGCACTATTATTTTATAAACAAAATATTCCAGCCATATCTTACCATATAAAATTAACATTATAACGTAATTTGATCGCTTCTGGGCAAGGGACGACTTAAATAAAACAAATAGCAACAGCTGCAGAATTGAATTAATAAATTAATTAATTCTACTAGTAGAGAAGATTAAGCTTTGAATAAGACATGATAATATATATTCACACCGATAATACCGAAGATGAAAGAAAGAAATATTTAATTTGCAGTAAATTAAAATCGAAATCGCTGGCTCTACCATATTTGTAAACAAGTTATGAAAATTCATTAAAAGAGGGTGTGATCAACAAGCATGCAAAGATGGTGAAGCTTTATTTCAATTTTGGATTTTCTTCATTTGCGCACCTTTCCTTTCATTATTTAAAAAAATATATACTTGTCTTAGGATGTCAATTTTACCTGCCTTATTATCCGTCAATGAATATATGCAACAACCAGTATAGATTTTTGTCAGTTGCAGTATATATAAAACTTTTCGAGAAAAAAGAATTATTTAAAACAATAACTTTTACTGCAGGTAACCAAAATGCGGTTTTTTTGAAATTAAATTTGGTACCATTAAAATTCTCATTTTTGAAATTACGCAGCGGTGAATTTATATGACGCTATTATTCTTGTCGCTTTGTTTTTAAACACTGGCCACGAGAAATTTACTGCTAAGGCTTTTGACCCTATGATTTCCAAGAGTTTTTCTCAGTATAAGGGTAAATTTTACTATCAAAATTGTAACCCTTCATTAAGACTTGGGACATAAGATAAATATAAGAGAATCTATTTTTTAATTTTTTTTAAAAAGACATTTTGTAATAAATGAGCAGTTAGAAAAATAGTAATCTAATAGAAAGAAATATTAGGGATCTCAATAATCGAGTCTCAAATGATATGATATTAGATGATAAAATATAATACTAATTTTTTTAGTTATAAAATTCACATCCAATCAATCAATGACACATAACATTAGACTCAAATTGAGATTCAAATATTACAATTGAAAAATTATTGTAACCTAAAATTCTAAATGCCTTGCAAATTATAGTCAGTAAAATTCAGAATTCAAATTGAAAAAAATAATCACATGATATATGTTATGACTTATCTAAAGGCAACTAAAGGAAAATTTAATATATTGATCTGGTCCAAGATCTTAAATTTTGTTAAATTTCAGGAAAGCTAATAAGTCATATGATTTAATAGTATAATGTTATTACACTATTAAGCCATATGGCTTAATAGCTTTCTTGGATCTTAACAAATTTCAAAATCCTAGATTAAAATATTTCTAATATATATTTGGGTAAATATGATTTTAATTTTGTATTTTATTGTAAAGTTTCAACCACAAACCATAGCCATTCTGTTCTAAATGACAATTTTATTTTATGGCTATTGTTAAGACTATCTTATTTAAATTGCCATCTTGTGACAAGTGACGATTTGTGTTTCTATAAAATTGTAATTCTCAACTTGGAAGTCTACATTAATTACAGACTTCTTAATTTAGTTATCTTCCTAAATTTAGGATTTAGATACTTAATTTAGGAAAACTACTTAGGAGATTAAAAGCTAGTCTTATTTTGGAAGTAAATCAACATAAAAAAGAAATATGAATTATACAACGACTTTGAGTATAAACCTTCTTCACTATAAATAGGATTATGTTTTCACACATTAAAGATATTCAGCAGAAGCAGGGAAATAGAATAAATTCGCATCAGTTTTCCAGAGCTTTTGGGCTCAAAAAATGGTAAATAGTTCCTGTGAACATTCGTGAATGATTCAAGTGAACATTGTTGAATAGTGATGACCAATATAATTAAATATCCTTAATTTTATGACTTCATCTTAGTATATTGAACATACTTATTTATTGATTGGTTTCTTGGAGAGAAGGTTCATTTACAGCATTGAAGGGATTTCATATCATAGTTGCAAATAAGAAGACAAATCACAAATGGTGCTCACTAAACAGATTCCACTAACTAAATTCAATTGAGATGTTGACAATAATAAGAGAGAGACTGAAATTGTATGAGAATCTAATGTATTGTAATATACGTTAATTGCTTAATATCTAGTGTGACCATCTGGAAACAAGATATTTTATCCATCAATTTACTCTTTCTAGCAAAATTGTTTTATTCTATACTGATGAACAATAACATGAGTAGTACTCATATACAGTAATTGTGAATAGAAATGTTGAATAGTTTTTTCAAAAAATTAATTTTAGGTTTTTATTAATTGGTCTACATATACACAATAGATCTAAATTTCTTTACATGTATAACCTAAACAATTAAATTTGATATTTTTTATAATTTTTTGTTACTGTAAATTGTTTATTTTTACCTTATATTAGAAGTTTATACTTTTAAAAAAGATGTTTTATAGCCTGTGCGTTTGGGTGGCACTTCAGTCACATGAATTTGATGTTACTCCTTATCCATATATAGTTGTTGTTTTAATCATAACAACAAGGCCACCTATAATTATATAGTTAGTCATTCTTAATTAATTTCTTCATCGTACAAATCAAACATAAGATCGACTATAGATTTTCTAATCAAGTCAATTAATTATTGCAACCAAGAGATAATTCTATACCATATGGCAAGTTTATAATAATGATATACATGTGTACTTGAAACTTTTTCCCCCCCTTAATTTTTTAAATGTATATATACTTGCTACTTGAGAATGCATGTATGATGAAGTACCTTTGAATAATCATAAGTTTATAATTATCTACACACACCAGTGATATGAATAATGTATGTCGTGTAATTCTAGAGTTATAAACTTTTTGTATAAATTATTATATACAAATATGTAAAGATAATAACTCAGATATTCGAAAACAAATCAATTTCTTAAAAGTCGAACTCGATAACTAATCAAATAATCATGTTTCAAAATCATTTGATCCAGCTCTTGTAACATATATATCTTCAAATTTCATATAAGAAAACAAATAAGTGCATGTAATAACTAATTAACTAATATCCGATATAAATTAATAGGCGTATGGATGACTTTATCTGATACTTGAAATGTACAAATACCAGTGTATAAATGTATACAACAATTGAATTCTATATACCTCAACATCGATTGGCTGTCATATACTAATGAGTGCGGATATTTGAACACTATTAAGACACTAATAACATAAAAAATAGGATACAATTATGCTGTCACAGTGGTGTCTTGTAAGTGGCCAAATATCATTTTTCAATGTAAATATATAGCTGTCGGAACGCGAGAGAAAGAGGACTTGCACCCCTCAATCCGTTAGCTTTTTTCTCACGCGCCATACAACCCCACTCTCTCTGTTTCTCTCTCTCCTTCTCTCCCCAAAAAAGAAGCCCTAATTTCTAAGATCACCACCTCCAGTACCATCTTCTCTTGAATGACTATAATATATACACACAAACTTTGAGGCTTAACACAGTTTCAGTTTTGTTTTGGTTTTAATCTAAGTGTTGGACACACACAGAGACAGAACAAGGGGGGGAAAACACTCATCTCTAGCTTTAAACGAGTTCGTGTTTTCTTTCTTCTTCAAGAAAATCTTGGTCTTGTGTTGTTAATTAAGTGTGATTTCTCACATATCTTTTATTAGATCATTTTTAGGTACACTCTAAGATATAAGTTTTTGTTTTATTATGGATAGTACTTAATTTTTTATTGAAAGCAGATCCAAACTTTGTATAAGTTCTTTTGGTCATCAAGCAAAAAGATTGTGTTGTTGTTCCGGTTTGTGTTACAGTATACCTATGGCGAACCGATGGTGGGCTGGCCAAGTGGGTCTACCCGGAATGGACGGGTCAACAGCCACGTCGTCGTCTCCGATGAAGAAACCAGATCTGGGTATATCCATCATGGCCAACACTAACGCAGAGAGCGGAAGCGGGGGCGGCGGAGGAGGGGGAGGAGATGAAGAGGATGATAGGGAGCATAGTGATGAGCCTAGAGAAGGAGCTATCGAAATCTCCACGCGCCGCCCCAGGGGCCGTCCACCGGGCTCCAAGAACAAACCAAAGCCTCCCATATTTGTCACTAGGGATAGCCCTAATGCACTCAAGAGTCACGTCATGGAAATAGCCAACGGCGCTGATGTCGCTGATACCCTAGCTAATTTTGCAAGGAGAAGGCAGAGAGGTGTTTGCGTACTCAGCGGGAGCGGCACAGTCACTAATGTAACGCTCCGGCAGCCATCTGACCCTAGTGCAGTCATGGCAATTCACGGTAGGTTTGAGATACTATCATTGACCGGTGCATTTTTGCCCGGGCCCGCGCCACCTGGGTCAACCGGGTTGACTATATACTTGGCAGGGGGGCAAGGGCAGGTGGTAGGAGGAAGCGTGGTGGGATCACTGGTGGCGTCAGGCCCGGTGATGGTGATTGCGGCGACGTTTTCAAATGCAACTTATGAGAGGTTGCCACTAGAAGAGGAGGAAGAGGGTGGTGCCGGGGCTCAGGGCCCCCTTGGCGGAGGAGGAGGAGGAGGAAGTGCCAGTAGTGGTGGTGGCGGAGGTGGTGCCGCCGGTGGGGGAGGAGGGATAGGGGATCCTTCAGGAATGGGTGTTTATAATAATTTGCCACCAAATTTGGTGGCAAATGGAGGGCAGTTGAGCCATGAGGCTTATGGATGGGCTCATGGGCGGCCAGCTTTTTAGACTTCAAGTAAATTTGAGAGAAGAAGGTTGTTGTCTTATTGAGTAGAGGATCTGAATCCGTTCTTCATTAGCTATAGCTAGCTTAATTAGCTCTGTACTGGCCTGTACTAAGCATCAAGAGAGACAAAAGAAGTAAGAAGTAGTAACTAATAGATGAATAAATTTATTATATGGTAAATGCTCTCTGTGTTTTGTATATTTTTCCTTTTACCTGTGAACCCTTTCATGTTTTTTTTAAGCAATACTATATATGCACTGCTTATAGTTGCTTCCCTTCAATTTTCTTCGTCTTCATCCTATATTTCAGTTCCATTTTATGCAATTTGTCATTTTACTTTAGATAGATTATGGCGGAGTTAATTAGGAATATTATTAGCAGGCCGGCTTCATTAAATAATTAGATGTTGTATAATAAGTTTCCTTTCTTTCTTTCTTCTCCATTAAACAATGTATTTATAAATCGAATATGCCTAGATCTTTGTGCAGTAGGCAACCCTAATTTTTTTTTGGGGGGGGGGGGGGTGGATAAAACCCTAATTTATTTATCAAAGTATCTTCAGTGTTGTTTGTTGATAAGGGTGTGCCTGTAACAAATTTAAATGGGGACACTCATAAAAATTAAGGTTGCTTAGTTAAGAATTCATATTTGGTCTATCTCTCGCAGCTTGCTAGTATTCTCATCATATTATGAGTGCGTACTTTGCCGCTTTTCATTTTACACACTAGGTGACTGTTACTTCTAACTCTTTATTGAATTTGTTGTTCAGGCGCATTTCATCTCTCAATATAACACTTTGATTCTCGTTATCTTTTATACGTGCAATGGCTTGTTCTTTGCTTCCTTTCTGAGTAATTTGTTGCATTTCAATTAGGTCTTATTCCCAGGCAGGAAGGATAATTTTTTAATTTAATTTATCAGTGACCATACTTATGCCCTATTCACGCTTTTATTTGAATTTTTCTTTAATTCCATTATACCATAATATGAATTTTTAACTTGTTTGTGAGTGCACTGGATCAAAATTAGCAAATTCGCAATTCAAAACTAGCAAAGAAGTTATATAATTGATTCAATTCCCGATTGTAGTTAGACCAAGTTTCAATCTTCTGCTACTTGTCAGCATGTGGCATTGGTTGGTTTTCTAACAATTAATAACCGCCTTATAACCTTCATGCGATGCAATGGCAAATTCTGAATACTTATTAGAGCAAAATAGGAGACTCACCTTCTTCATATGATCAAGAAAAACAACTAATTTGTATAAATAATTGTGGATTTTCAGGTTAAAGTAGTTCAGTTTAGTCAATAATCTTTGTATGCAGGTCAAATATATATATATATATATATATAAAGAGAAATGACCATAATTTTTTTGCACAAAAATAATTTATTATAATGAATCTTTTAAACTGCATAATTTAATAACATTTTCACATAAAAAAAAGAAAAATAAAAGGACAGCACGTGTACTATGAAAGAACTACACACATGGTTTAATAATTTTTTCAAACTTTAATAAAGTCTATAATTTAGATATATTTATAGTTGGTCTAGGAATGACAGTGAGCACTACTCGTAGTGGGTTTTGCTATTACCAAACAATACGAACACCTATTAGGGATTTTAATTTTTTTAAGAAAAATTAACCCACTGTAAGTTTTGATAATTATTAAATCAGAAATAATACATGATGGATTTTTTGTGGGTTTCTATATTTAAAATCACAAATGTTTAACATGTAAATTTATAATAATAACCTAAAATTTCATATACCATACTCAATTCTAAATTTAACCAATGCAAGTAAAAAATTAAAATTTCAACATCAATCTAACATAAATTCTCAAATTTAAATTTAAAATACATGAATCCATTTAAAAAAGTCACAAATTAGTATCTAGACATAATAATTAGCAATTCATATTATCATTCAACACAAGTTCCAAGAGAAAATATTCATTTCATTCACCACCATTAGCACCCATCTAGCATGATTCCTACAATCATGATTAAAATTAAAATATTTTAAAGAATAATACATTTTAGGTAGTAGTCTTAAGAACAAAACTATAATAATGATCCATGCATTAACCATTAAGTTAAAAATTAATAGTCCATACAAAATTAAAATAAGTAAAATTACAACGTGTGTATAATAATCTATGTATTAAGTTAAAGAAAATTCAATCAAAATTATAATAAGTATATTTTTAGATTTAAATATTTTTTTATTAAAATTAAATTAAAAAATAATTGAAAAAGTTACGGGTTGGTGGATATTCATGAATATATTTGTTGGATATTTGACTAATACTAAACTCACCTGTAACCTAATACAAGTTTCAATTTATATTACTAAATCTATTCGTAACCCACAAAAATACCCATACCTGATAAACTTTTTATAGACGGATTTAGACAGATTTATGAATTTGCGAGTACTGTTACCATCCCTAAGTTGGTCTCACATTCATCTTTATATTTTTCTAGTTGATCGTCTAGTTGGGAAGCAATTAAAATATTATTTTGATTAATTAATTAACTAATTAGCCAATTATTAAAACGAAATACTTGGGATGACTTTATGTACAGAAGCTCAAAATTTATTTAAAAAATAAAGAACAGTCACTCAAAAAAGTCGAGGCACGTTCCATGCACTTAAGAAGCCTATTAAAAAATTGAGAGATGTTTAAATGCTTAGAGAAAAATAATTCTAAAAGATAAGCAAAGCCATTGTGTTAGTGGAGGTGTTGGTGGAGTGTAGGTGACAATGATGAGACCCATCTACACTTCTATTATAACCATTAATTTTTTATGGAGCATAGCAGCAAATTTTGAGCTTCTAGTGATCTTTAAGAGCAAGCATTTCTATTATTATGCTTGCAAATATTTGGAGTTTTCGGAAGCTCTTTGCCTTTAATTCTTTAATGTATAGCTTGATTATATATATATATTTCTCATCATTGGCTTGAAATGAAACTTCAAGAAAACTTATTCCTTGGCATATAACTATATGTCCATGATTTTTGGAAGAGAATAGAGGAGCCTTAATATGTTATAACTTTTCCATACTTTTACCATATTCTGTTAAATATTCCAATCATCATTTAAACCTATAATTTAAGATAAATTCATGAGATTTGTTTCATGACCTATAGATATTTATTAATTCACTTAGATTTTTATCTCTTTCTCAAGAACGCAAGGCTTAGTAGAATGCTTTTCAAATAATTTTTATTTAGTTGTCGAATCTTATGAGAGGTAATACTAAAAAATTAATTTGAATTTTACCCACCTTCCTGTCATTTTTAAAATTTTAATTATTTATCTTTTTATTAATTAATTTCGTCACTATTATATCCTCGAACCTCTCAATTGCATGAATGTAATATTTTTAACTAAGTATTAATGTCAAACCATGGGAAAAGTCTATTATACTCTATATAACAATGTAAATCTTAACATTGATTAATTTCGGCACTATTGCTCCCTCGATTTACAAGATTAATTCTGAATTATAAATTAATAATGCAGTAAAAGAACCTTGTAGATGATTAATTTCCATAATGTATCACAGAAGCATATATAATCAACCATGTTATTTCAATTAAAAAAACCAAAAAAAAAAGGACAGAACCATGGTTGAAGAAAAGAACATTATAGACAAAACTTTATGGCTAAATTCGATGTAATTTTCATCTAGAAAGGATGTTTTCTTGACACACTGAAAGCATATCCAGAGAGTCTCTTAGAACATAAAGGACCCTCTTCACATGGATTCACATGTCCTTGCTAATCTTACCCAAATATATTGAACATTAATCTAATGGTAAAGTAGCGATACATGTAGATGGGCCCAACCTCGAGTCGAATAATTAATCTAATCACCATGATTAATTCCTAATTAAAATATGTAGCTTCTCCTTTTCTTAGCACATTGTCTGAGTGTGGATTTTACCAACATATGCAAGTGCAAGGCAAGCCCTAGCTATATGTAAAAGTCTTAACACTCGCTAATTAATTATGTTACTTTGAAAAGGAATCCGGGAAATCAGCATTAAGGAAATATGGACCACCAATAAAGCTTAAGTTGATGTCTAATTAAAAATAAGATTACTGGTTCTGATAAATTAATTAATTAATTAACAATGGGGAATCATACATCAGCAATAGAGAAAATTGCGAGCATGTGTTTGTTTGTTCTTACTTTTCAAGTCCTGATCATCCGATAAATATTATTTGCAGCTACATGAGCTTGCCGTGGATTACACGTTGTCTTAATCTGATTAGGTGCCGTTTGACCTAACTCTCTTTTGAGTTTGTGCATCATCATCTCAGCTTTGGTTTATCATCTTGAGTTGAGTTACCAATCACAGTGTAGTACACATTTTAGAGAGAAACTGATGGCTATAAAATATATTGATAAGCAATTGGTTGATTAGTTCATGTTTCTGGCTAGTGAAATGTCCTTGAAAATCCTCCAATTATATATAATTAATGAACAGGTGTGTTAGTTAAACAAATATAACTAGTTTACTCTACTAAAAGAGTCAAAACAATGAAATTATTACAGCGTCATATGGCTTTGTGTTCATGTACTAAGTTTGATCATTTTGGTAATTAACAGAAAATTAATATGAATTATTTTTCAAGTTCATCAACATAGCAGGCAGTATATACATGCACATTTTTCTTACTTAGTTTTGATAGATGTCTTAAATTATTATTTTAAATTGTTATTCATTTGAAATTGAAATTTTATAAGTCAGTAATTTTGGATGCTTCTTAACGCAATTAAGAGAGAGAGAAACATTAGGACTTCAATAATAATTCCCCCCCCCCCCCCCCCGGCCCCCAAAACAAAAAAGTCAGCAGACGCGAAAAACCCTAAAATTTCTTATAGGATATCACTATCTCATCACATTAGATTATCAGATGAACTAAGTTCTAATGTTTTTATGTTTGTTCATTTTAACTTATAAAGTTTGGTTAATTTGGTTAAAATACTTTCAAATATTATATATATATATATATATATATATATATATATATATATATATATATATATGTATCCAAATACTTATTCAACAATGAAAGTGAGGGTTTTAGGCTTCAATTCCCTCTATTGTAAGTATTTACAAATGGGGTAGTTCTCATTTTTCATTCGTGTAGATTTGTTTAGTTGTATCGTGTAGATCTTGTTTTTATAGGCACAATTTCTTTTTTTAATTCGGTAACCTTGACAAGTTTATACTACAATTATATGAATTTAAATTCCTAGAATCTACAACTAAGCTCATGAAAGTTTGAGTCCCCATCACTATAATGGGACCTATTCCTATTTCCCTTTCATAATTTTCATGGAAATAGATATCTCTCCCATAATAAATATGATTAAAGTAGATATATTCCTTCTATGTTAGTAGAGGAACATATAATCTAATATGGAAATAGACATAATGCAGATAAAATCGATACATTACTCAAAAATAAAAAATTAATAGGACAGATAAAATTAGAATTTTCTAAACTATATTCAACAAATCCCTTAGAACTCAAATAATACTACATATATATATAAATTCTACTTATGAATTTAGTTACTCATCTCTTTTAATTATAATATCACTATATTTTAGTAATGCTTCCAAAAGAAAAAAAAATGAAAGAAACTCATCCGAAGAAAAATAGGGTGTGAATTATATAAAAAAAATATTAGTGGACGTAGTCTAATTTATAAAACTATAGGGCTGCCTCTTATATTTTCATGCTAAACAAAATGGACAAAGGTAGGGAAACGACAAAAGCTGAGCTGGTCTGGTAGCAATTTCCAAAGACGTGGGCCCATTTGGGGAACTTAAATAGTTGACTTTTTGACTGTTTAAGAGCTCGGGCGCCGACACGTAGCACCATGCGAGCGTTTTAGGACCCCGAGACCCGCCCGAATATTAGATCAGACTCCCGTTGGTTAAGTTTTGTGAGAAATCCAAATCCAATGCGTGCTTTTTAGCACTACCGGATCTGCGTTGGCCCGTTTCAAATTTTTCTCACGGAGCATGCGTTTCTTTTATGTATAAATAGGTACGGTTTTCATGGGGTGATTTTTTTAGTAGTTCTCTGGGTGATATGTCGTCAATTTGCAGCCGTCATGTGTTTAGTGTCCAGCTAAAATTTCTGTTTCATACACTCTGGAGAAAAACTTAGATGGATCAGAGTCACAGATGCAACATGTCATTTGCGTGTCCGTCTAGTAAGATTTTGACATACGTATGCAATTATTTTAGAATTGACCAATCATAATAAAGAGATAAAAATTATTTAAAACACGTGACAAATATTTATTAGATGGTTTTATTGGGACTGTTCTATATATATATATATATATATATGCTTTTTTTTTTGTGGTGGCTGTTGACTTATTTCAAATTACCTTAAACAAGTCCCTAATTTCAAGCATCTTATCACTTGAAATTAGAATACGTGCTTTAAGTACAGCGAATATTTGAGAACGGTGCAATCACAGTCCATTAATTCATTATTTTATTGTCCAATGTTTTTAGTGGCCTTTTTTTTTCTATTAAGAATATACTTGTTTTACTGTTATTTACTATAAATTACAATATTAAATTATAAAACGCCTAACTATAATGGATGAGGTTATTTGATCCCAATAATTTATTTTCAACACCTATTTTTTAATTAAAATAACTATTAGATTATAACTTCTTATTTTAGTTCGCATATCCACAAAAATAATAAAATTAGCCTTGATTAACTATTTTCTTTCTCTACTATAGCGATATAATGATGATCGAAAGCTAAACTAGCTTCTTTCACTTTCAATTTTTCTTCTTTATTCTTTCTTGTTAAATTAACTTTATCTTTTCTCTTACTTTCTAATATAACATTATCAGTTCTAACCTATTATTATCACTTAAATTTTATACTTATGAGATTTAATTGACTCAACAAATTTTTAATATATTCTAAATAGTACAAAAACTTTTTTTTTTTTCATGACGGGTATGGTTCCTTTCAATTTGTTTTAATTACAATATGGCTAAACTTGCTAATTTATTGGACAATTTTCATTTGCCAAATGCAATGAGTAATGACAAATATTTTAAATTTTTTATTCTAAATTTCATCCTAAATAATGTGTTATCAATTGAGTGGTTAGTAATGTATACTTTATATACCAAAATATAATATTAATAAGGAAAGGAGTTGAAGGGAAAGAAAATGAAATCAAATAAGTAATTGATCAAAATAAACTTTTACAATAAAATTTTTTAATTCAAAAAAATAATGTAATAAGAAATTTAACAAATTCAAATACCATGGTCCAAATATAAATTTTTGCTGAGGCCCCATAACTAGCCAAACCTACTTGAGTCGACCTGCTTGTATTAAATAACTTATTAATATTGCGATTGTTATTATAAGTAGATGATATGTCATGTTATATAATTTGAAGTCGAAACTTTATATCTCAACTTTTTGAGTGTATTGCCAAGATAAACATTGTACTTATTATCCCTCGCGAATGGAGGTGTAAAGTGGGTTGGGCCAACATATATCCGACCCAAAAATTAGCAAGCCTAGATAGATTAACGTCGCAAATGGGCTTGGACTAAAGCTATAACAGTCCAAAGCCCTTCACAGACCAACACGCAAAATAGAAAAGCCAGTCTGGTTGCCTAGCGGTACGCGCGCGGGCACTAGTTCATGTGGGTGGAGATATATATATATACCAGATATAACCAGCGATCGTGGGAAGGTGTGTGAATTACTTTGGAATATCAAATTAATTATCTTTAATTAAGTCAGTTAATTGTTTTGGACGTTCTGTTGGCTTTAATTGATTACTACTGACGAAATGTCAGCTTCTTTACAGAAACTTATTGGTACGTGGCGTTGTTTACACCTGGTCGATGCAGGAGACAAGTCTTGCCTTAGGGCCCAAGTTCGGATTTATGTTAACCGAACAATTATCAGCCCGCACGTCCTGGTTTCCAACTGATATACCAATAAAATTAAAACTTTAAAATTTTAATTAATTTCTTTAAACCAATTTATTTTAAGCAAGCCTAGCAACAAGAGTTTGCAGAAAATAAACATGCATTAAGATTGGTTGCTAATCAAACACAGTACCCAGTCTAAATCCCAGAAATGGTACTCTGAGTGTGGGGGGAGAGAAGAAGATACAACTGAGGACAGAGATCCGGTCTCTTTGCCTCAGAGGCTAAGTATCAATTTTTATGGTAGAGTTGATACAAATCAGTCTGCAAGCATACATAAACTTTAAAATTAAAACATACACTCTTAATCTATGTTTTAAAAATTAAATTACAGATCAGAGAATATGCTTTAAATACTTTAAATAAAATTGAATTTAAATGCTTACATTTAAATTTATAGAGGCTTTAAATCTTTAAGAAGAAGGAGAAGATTTCTGGAAAATGTCTGAAGTCAAGAAGATTTCTTTGACATCCAACTCTGATTTCCAATTTGAAATCTTAGAGAGAAGAGAGAATTAGAGAGAGGAGGAAAAATTCGGATCCCTTCAACTGAAGGCTAATGGCAACTATATACCCAAAGACCCGTTGCTTTACAAATGAAATGATTAAGTCTTCACGTGGGTAGGTCTGCCTTTGGAGATGAGAACCCCGTTGGTGGAGACAGCATCTTTAAAAAGTCTTTATAGGTCTCAATAAAAAAGAAAATAGAATCTTGTCCCCACAGTTTTTTTCCTCGTGAAAGGAATAGTGAGTGAAGGGGGAAAGATCCAAAAAATGACATAACATAAAAGAAAATAATTACATTTGAATTACAGAAAAAAAGAACAGAAAATTTTTACTTTTTTTTTTTACAAAAGCATAATAATTACATATACAATTATTTACAATACTTTACAGGTGGGAAGATGCCAAAACAATTATTTTCATTGTCATCTCCCAAGGATATAAACGGCTCTTCATCTTCGGTATCCGAGGAGTCACGTGCAGAAGGCTCAGTTGATTAAGTCTTCACGTGGGTAGGTCCGCCTTTGGAGATGAGAACCCCGTTGGTGGAGACAGCATCTTTAAAAAGTCTTTATAGGTCTCAATAAAAAAGAAAATAGAATCTTGTCCCCACAGTTTTTTTCCTCGTGAAAGGAATAGTGAGTGAAAGGGGAAAGATCCAAAAAACGACATAACATAAAAGAAAATAATTACATTTGAATTACAGAAAAAAAGAACAGAAAATTTTTACTTTTTTTTTTACAAAAGCATAATAATTACATATACAATTATTTACAATACTTTACAGGTGGGAAGATGCCAAAACAATCATTTTCATTGTCATCTCCCAAGGATATAAACGGCTCTTCATCTTCGGTATCCGAGGAGTCACGTGCAGAAGGCTCAGATCTGGAAGCTAAGAGCTGTTCCATGACTTTGAAATATTGCTCTTTTGATTTGGCTGAGACTAACAGGGATTGGGCCTTAGACTTTTGGGTGAGGAATATGGACTGAGCTTTATTTTCTTCTATAGTCGGAGTGAGATGACCCTTAAAAGAAAGTCATTTTTGGACGATGGCCTCGGTTAACTTTGACTTTTCGTTAAACTTTGACCACCATTTTACTTTAAAGGTTCTTTGTAGAAAAATAATTGAGTTTCTTGATTGTGGAATTGAAGACTCCACATCCAGACCCAACGGAGAAAGAAGTTTGTACAGAAGCAGAGAAAATAAGGAAATCTCTTTTCTGATTCTGTGGGCTTGTAATGAGTTTTGAAAAAATTCAAACAGTTTACAGCATTAGGGGTTAATATTTCTAGATTTGGCCCGAAATAACTTCACCATTGGTGAAACCAGTTTGGAAGGCTTTGCATAGTTATTTTTGAATTAAAGAAAAATAACCATGAATGAGATTTTTTAAGGTTTTGTATGAAAAATGTATTAAACTAAGCTTGTTGGTAGTCCCAATAGGAAAATGATTGGCAATGGTCTAAATGGCTTTGAAAATTAATAGGAAAATCTTTGAACTTATGGAGTGGATCACCCCATTGATTTGGGTTCAAAACATTTAAAATTGTGGCCGTGGAATAGGCCGATTCTTTATGGTCTTTAGAGAGGTAAAAATGTTTGAATTTCACCGAATTGGTGAATTCAAGAATGTTTTGATAATAGGGCTGGGGTTTTGTTAAATTACATGGTTTGAAAAACCAACCCTTAGGAAAAATCTTTGAAATACACTAAAATAGATTAAAGTGATAAAACTCATCTTCGATAACTAAAATGTTTTGTCGATAGGCTTTATTAATCCAATCCAATTTTTTCTTTAATTGTGAAAGCACCACTGAAGAAGAAAAGCTTTCAGCAGAAATAATTTCTTTGGAGGAAGATGGCTTTACAATTTCTTTTTAAATAAATTTTTCTTTCTCCAGAAATTGAGAAAGAAGTTTTATATTTGAAATACTTTGTAATGCCATCAATAGTTCAGGAGATTTGGAAATGAATTCAACCCATTCTTTTACCTGTTCTTGTGAGATTAAGGCTTTGGATTCTTCTTCCTAGACCATGTTGATCCAAGACTTTGTAGGAATTGATGAAGACAACAATTTTTCTTTAGGTGGAGATTGGACTTTAGGAGTTTAAGGCTGAAGGTCTTTCATGACTCCTTTGCCTTTATCTTTCTTTTTGGGTATCATTTATCTGTTTTGAAAAAATTCTCTCTTTAAAAAATCTAAAATAGAATTTCTATCTCCTCTTATAAACTCAATTTCAAAATTAAAAACACTTAAAATGGCCTGCCATCGTGCCAAAAATTGTTTGGATGCAATATTTTGAACATCTTTTTTCAAAACGTGTTTTGCAATTTTACAATCTATTCTAAGTAAAAATTTTTTATTTAATAAATCACTTTGAAACTTTGTAATACATAAAACAATGAATAAAATTTTCTTTTTAATAGTAGAGTAATTCTTTTGACATTCATTCCAATATGCCGAGACATACTATACTATTTCTTTATAAGGAAGATCTACCATGTATTGTTTCTTATCCCAAAAAGCAGATGGGAGGCTAGCACAGATCTCATTTTCAATTTGACTTTTGAAATCAAAAATCTTTTTTTTTACAAAATCATTTTATAATTATTTTTCAATTCTTTGCAAGCTTAAATCCTTCTGTAGACAAATCAAATCATTTTGTTTTGTTTTTAATAAAACATTAATTTGATTTTGATATACAAAAGTGACTTTAATTATATTCAAATTTCTTGTTCTCGATTTTTCAATAAAAGGGAAAACAAATTTTGTCTTTTGAGTTTTAAATGATATACTATCATAATTAACAGTATACGGAATAATTAAATTTATAAATGGAGTTCTTAAAATGACAACATGATGGATATCATTTATCAAAATAAAGGAAGTTTTAAATTTAAATTCATTATTCAAAATGGAAGCATTAACTTTAGAGGTTATCCTTAATTTTGAATTATTGGCGGCAGAAAGCCTTTCTTTAATTTTCTCATGAAACTTCTTTGGAACAATTATTTCTTTAATGCAATTCAAATCAGCACCACTGTCAAATAATGCAATTGTGTCGATTTGAAGTTCTTTGGAAAAATCTAATGTGACTTTAATTAGATATTTTCTAGTGGTGATTTATTTTAGAACAAATAAAAAATCAGGAGGCAGAGACTCAATGTTTTCAAGTTTCTGTTCCTTATCCGTGGAAAGGTGTGTGAATTGCTTTGGTATCAGAGCCAAGGGGAAGTAGGTGTAATATAGGGAAAAGAATTTGTATAATTTTAATTCTCTAAAACTGATATTTGTGTGTACGGTGAATTCTTTACCGGTAGTAAGACCCGTTTAGGACAGGGATCTGCTTGGGGCTGTAAAATCGTACCTGTAGCCATACATATAGGTATTAGTTGAAAAAACTTAGAGTTACATGGATTCTCTACTCTGTAGACAATGATAAAGAACAAATAGTACAGTATGTCTCGACATATTTGAATGAATGTCAAAAGAATTACTCTACTATTAAAAAAGAAATTTTATCCATTGTTTTATATATTACAAAGTTTCAAAGTGATTTATTAAATAAAAAATTTTTACTTAAAATAGATTGCAAAGCTGCAAAACACGTTTTAAAAAAAGATGTTCAAAATATTGCATTTAAACAAATGTTTGCACGATGACAGGCCATTTTAAGTGTTTTTTATTTTGAAATTGAGTTTATAAGAGGAGACAGAAATTCTGTTCTAGATTTTCTAACGAGAAAATTTTTTCAAAACAGATAAATGACACCCAAAAAGAAAGATAAAGGCAAAGGAGTCATGAAAGACCCTCAGCCTCAAACTCCTAAAGCTCAATCTCCACCTAAAGAAAAATTACTATCTTCAGCAATTCCTACAAAGTCTTGAATCGATATAGTTCAGGAAAAAGAATCCAAAACCTTAATCTCACAAGAACAGGTAAAAGAATGGATTGAATTCATTTCAAAATCCCCTAAACTATTGATGGCATTACAAAGCATTTCAAATATAAAACATCTTTCTCAATTTCCAGAGAAAGAAAAAACTATTTCAAAAGAAATTATAAAGCCATCCTCCTCTAAAGAAATTATTTCTGCTGAAAACTCTTTTTCTTCAGTGGTGCTTTCACAATTAAAGAAAAAATCGGATTGGATTAATAAAGCATATCGACAAAACATTTTAGTTATCGAAGATGAGTTTTATCACTCTAATCCATTTCAGTGTATTTCAAAGATTTTTCCTAAGGGTTGGTTTTTCAAACCATGGGATTTAACAAAACCCCAGCCCTATTATCAAAGCATTCTTGAATTCACCAATTCGGTGAAATTCAAACATTTTTACCTCTCTAAAGACCATAAAGAACCGGCCTATTCCACGGCCACAATTTTAAATGTTTTGAACCCAAAACAATGGGTGATCCACTTTATAAGTCCAAAGATTTTCCTATTAATTTTCAAAACCATTTAGACCATTGCTAATCCTTTTCCTATTGGGACTACCAACAGGCTTGATTTAATACATTTTTCATACAAAACCCAAAAAAATCTCATTCATGGTTATTTTTCTTTAATTCAAAAATAACTATGCAAAGCCTTCCAAACTGGTTTCACCAATGGTGAAGTTATTTCAAGCTAACCCAGAAATATTAACTCCCAATGTTGTAAACTGTTTGAATCTTTTTAAAGCCCATTACAAGCCCACAGAATCAGAAAAGAGATTTCCTCATTTCCTCTGCTTCTGTACAAACTTCTTCCTCCCTTGGGTCTGGATGTGGAGTCTTCAATTCCACAATCAAGAAACCCAATTATTTCTACAAAGAACCTTTAAAGTAAAATGGTGGTCAAAGTTTAACGAAGAATTAAAGTTAACCGAGGCCATCGTCCAAAAATGACTTTCTTCTAAGGGTCATCTCACTCCGATTATAGAAGAAACTAAAGTCCAGTCCATATTTCTCACCCAAAAGTCTAAGGCTCAATCCCTGTTGGCCTCAGCCAAATCAGAAGAGGAATATTTCAAAGTCATGGAACAGCTCTTAACTTCCAGATCTGAGCCTTCTGCACGTGATTCATCGAATACCGAAGATGAAGAGCCGTTTATATCCTTGGGAGATGACAATGAAGATGATTGTTTTGACATCTTCCTACCTGTAAAGCATTGTAAATAATTGTGTCTGTAATTATTATGCTTTTGTAAAAAAAGAAAAAAGTAAAATATTTTACTTTTTCTGTTCTTTTTCTCTGTAATTCAGATGTAATTATTTTCTTTTGTGTTATGTCATTTTTTGGATACTTTCCCCCTTCACTCACTATTCCTTTCACGAGAAAAAAAGCTGTGGGGACAAGATTCAATTTTCTTTTTTTTTGGGACCTACAAAGACTTTTTAAAGATGCTGTCTCCACCAACAGGATTCCCGGGGTTATCATCTCCAAAGGCGGACCTACCCACGTGAAGACTTAATCATTTCATTTGTAAAACAACAGGTCTTTAGCTATATAGTTGTCATTAGCCTTCAATTGAAGGGATCCGAATTTTTCCTCCTCTCTTAACTCTCTCTAATTCTCTCTTCTCTCTAAAATTTCAAATCAGAAATCAGAGTTGGATGTCAAAGAAATCTTCTTGACTCTAGACATTTTCCAAAAATCTTCTTCTTTCTTCTCTTTCTTCTTAAAGATTTAAAACCTCTGTAAATTTAAATGTAAGCATTTAAATTCAATTTTATTTAAAGTATTTAAAGCATATTCTCTGATCTGTAATTTAATTTTTAAAGCATAGATTAAGAGTGTGTATTTTAATTTTAAAGTTTATGTATGCTTCCAGACTGATCTGTATCAACTCTGCCATAAAAACTGTTACTTAACCTCTGAAGCAAAGAGACCGGATCTCTATCCTCAGTTGTATCTTTTTCTCTCCCCCCACACTCAGAGCACCTTTTCTGAAATCCAGACTGGATACTGTGTTTGATTAGCAACCAACCTTAATGCATGTTTATTTTCTGCAAACTCCTGTTGCTAGGCTTGTTTAAAATAAACTGGTTTAAAGAAATTAATTAAAATTTTAAAGTTTTAATTTTATTGGTATATCGGCCAAAAATCAGGACGTGCGGGTTGATAATTGTTCGGTTAATATAAATCCGAACTTGAGCACTAAGGCAGAACTTGACTCCTGCATCGACCAGGTGTAAACAACGCCATATATATATATATTTCAATTATTAGTGAAAATAAATGTATCTCTTCGACGCTCTTTGATAGTGTTTCTGGTGCAAACTTTTCTTCCAAGTTCTTATTTATCAGTGTAAAACAATAAAAGTAAATAGTCTTTTCAACTATTTATTGTATTATATTATCTATAGATTGATGTTCAAAGTCTGTTATGGACTAGATGTTGTATTATTATGTTGTTGGAAAGAAATTAAATCTCCTTTCTCCCTCTCCATAAATATAGCTCTTCCCTGACAAAGACATCATTAAAAACAAAAAAAAAACACACATTTCAATAATCACGATATTAAAATCAATTTTATTTATTCATTTTTTTTAGTATCCTTTGTGTGTACGTATAAGATCGGAGAAATTCTAAAATATATTAGGCATACCATGTCAGTCATATAATAAGTAAACGATGCTATGATATGTGTGCATTTATTTTGAATATAAATTATTCAAGTAGAGATTATATTATATTTAATTATATATATCATACATGTATCAACTAATTATAATATAACATATGTATTTTAAATTTTTTTAAAAGATAAGGAGTAGATACCTTGATATGTGTGGAAATAAAAGTATCACCTCCGGTTGGCACCGATTCGGAGCTAAACTCGTAGACCTGCGGGTTGTGCTATAAATGCACAAATTCAAACTCTCAACAAATCATAAATCCTGCTTTTTCATGCAAAATTTAAGTAATAGATTTTTTTTTTTTTGAAGCAATTGATAAATCCTGCTTATAGTGCGGCCAAAGTTTCTAGGGCCATTCAAAAGGCTTTCTTCATCTGTGTCATGATGTTGACTGAGTATCAACCCGACAACTAAATCCTCCCCCGATTACAGGAGCAAGCTTGGTGAGGATCTTCGATTATATCCATATAATTTTTTAACAAAAATAAGAAAGAACAAAACCTTTTTTTTTTTTTTGGGGTAACCGTTTAATAAAACCAATGAAATAATTGCATGCTTCATTCAGCAATAGTACCCTAGCACTCACCACTTTTTATTTCCAACTATAAGGAACCAAAAACTTGTGGGAAATGCTACTTGGATGTCATAGCAAGAATTTGAGAGGTGGTAATGAGAAAAAGGAAAGCATCGACCTCTTCAGACAGTAACTCAACAAGAGCTGCCTTGACTAAATACTTCACACAGGCTTTCGGAACTTCCCATGAACCCAAACCCTTCGCATGCTCTTCCCCTTTCCACGATTCACTGACTTGACACAGCAATATTCAAGTTCAACCTGCAGGAGCAGTCTATGTTCATTTATTTCTTGAGTAAAACTGACTTGAAGAAATTTTAAATCTTTATTTAGTTTTAAGAAGTTGGTGGAATTAACACAGTCAAGGATCAAAACAGAGATTTGCCATGCAAGCTATGCAGCATTGCAAACAGATACTGCCCTTCACAACAACCAAATATCAAGAAATTTATACCTCAATGAAGCCTGCATTGACAAAAAGGTTCCTGACAGAATCAATAGTGAAGAAATAAGAACGGGTTCCATCTGATCGCATATACTCCCTGAAATCCACTCTTTGTTCTGGCTTGAATCGCAGCATAGTCATATCATATAGGCCTAAGTTTATCATACAGAATATTTGTTGTTAAGAGCTGGATGTACTGATTATATCTAACAGCAAGACATTTCAAAAACCTCCTGCAGAAACTGATTTTGTAATATAGTGGTTTATACCATAATCTCTAAAAAGGAGAAGGCCACCAGGCTTCAAGACAGAGTAGCACTCTCTGATGGCTGTTGGCATCCTTTGGAGGGGAACTGCTGATAGTGTGAATATCTGATACATAACGTAACATCATATTGAAATCCACGTAATTATTTCCGTAAATTTCTTTTATAAATTAAAGTAGGAATCTCAGGTGTAAAAAATCAGGGAAGTTCCAGGTGAGGCGCTAGTAAGGAGACCTGATCAAGAAAAAGAAAGCAAATCTTAGAATTCCTGACGATGACCTATAGGCTACAGGGTCAAGATTCTCTCCTGATCTTGAGCAAAGTACACGTAGATCATTGGTAGTACATAAGAATGTAAAGATAGTTAAATCTGAACCATTAACTACCACAACTAAGCAAGTGGCACAAGATCTTTAAAAGCTCAAGAAAGGTTTGATTAGGAGAGGGTCCTAATTCATAGATTTAGTTGTGCATGCTACAATGTTCGGGCTAACAAAAGCACATACCAAGGTGATAAAGTCCACACCGCCAATACAACAGCCACTTTGTCCCAAAAAATTTTTTAATTGTGGTCTACTTGTCTCTTCAGTATCTGGAGAATCAAACATAACTCCTCAGATGATAACATAAAACAGAGCCATTGTTAGTTAAATGAAGTATGAAGCATAGGAGAAAAAAAGGGTTAGGTTAGAAACCTGAAAGGCAATCATGCTGCTTTTGTTGAAAACTTTCCAGGCAAGTATTGCAAGCCAACCACTCTGGAAATCCAGCTGCACAAAAATCACAATAGAATGGACAGAAACGATCTTTTACTGAGCCCATATCAGTGGCATCCACGAACTCTTTGGCCCTCTCCAGAATCTCAGAGCTACAATCGCATGCATATACAATGATATTCTCATTCCCACTGCAAAAGAGAAGAAAAAGTTTGTTTCGGTGATAACAGTTTGAAAGACTACCAGAATTGAAGCAGAGAGTATTTCTAAGAGCTTTGGCTTGAAGGAAACCAAAAGAATAATTGACCATTGTTCAATCAACAAAACTGAAAACCTAATTAATCATTTGTGCTATCTATACTTGAATCTTATGCATATTGGACCAACAAATTGGTGGTCTTTCAGAAGCTAAAGTACTTTGAAGACTATCAAAATCACAAACAGAGGCTACATGTTATAACATACTTCTATATGATTTCAGATTAGCAAGTATGGCATAATTTTGACTTCTGCTGATGGCTGGACCATTACTGTAATATTCCCCATCGACAAGAAAAGCTAAAATTTTTATTTTAATTACTACAGTGAAATCTGCTGTTAAAGAACCATTTCCAAAATTGCCTTCAGCATCCAATGCTGCCTCATGACAATTCAACAGCTATGCAGTAAACTGAGTTTTAACTAAAAACCATTGAAGGAGTATAAGCTATATACCCACCTTTTGACAGAGATACTGGGGTAAAACTTCTTAGAAAGGATAGGTCTATCATAATCTTCTTGGAAAAGTAAAAAGTTCCCAAATTTCAAAGTTTCGTACCTTTATGCAAGTGTTAAAAGGTGTTATCACCTACAAGACGATCATGACATCCTCTTGAAACACTCTATATGCTCAATCTTCGGGAAATAAAAACTCTATTAGATATGACAAACTATTGGTTATTTATTGGAATTGACTGCAAATCTACAAAATAAGATAGGCAACCTCAGAGTACAAAGCAAGCTTCAAAACAACTGCTTTTACATTTCTAGTATCATGAACGAAATAATTGGAAAAGAATATAACTTTTTCGTATTTAGGATATAGCCAATTAAATATGGTAGAAATGATTACTTGCACATGGTTTAAAGACATAAAGTAAGGCACCCAGACATAAATAGAAGAAAACTTGTAAGATTACCACAAAATTGGAAGAGCAGTACTACCATTACCACATCCCACTTCCAAAAGCTTAGAAGATCCCCCACAAGAAACTAGTTCTGGGAATTCCTTCAATAAATACCGTCTCTCCTACATCCACAGATAGAAACTCTGATAAAGTAGGGAATAAAAGATGAAACAGATTCTGAATCAAGCATGGAAGCTACATGAGAAACTTATGAATGTCAGAGTAGACCAAAACTCAAATCCAAGAAATTTCTAAGGATACAAATCAATGACATTTACAGATTCAGACATGACAGTAGTCACTTCCACAAATATGAAAGAGCAATGCTAGAGCCACGAACACTTTGTACTAACTGATGTAGCATAACAGAACTGGTGGAATGAAAAACACAAAAATAATAAAAATAAATTGTGCAGGTAATGTGGTGTTTCATATTCTCCATTACTATCATGTCACGTTAGTTTTTACAGTGGGTTTTGCGGCTCTAGCATTATGAAAATGTGGGTTAAATAATTTTTAGCTAAACTAAAAATTATGATACAATATCTGAAGACAAGTGATCACAAGTTCATCTATTTATATTATAAAGTAATACATAATTAACGATCTTCACTAATTTTTATTCTTCATGGTATGCAGAAATCATAATATCACATCAAACCCATGTCACCAAATTAATGAACAAACCAAATAATGAAGAAACCGAAACAGAAACAGAAAGATAAGCAAACCTTGAAGAACTTGCCAGAGGAGTGGCGGCTGTGAAACCTTTTCCATGCATCTGAATCTTTTTCTGCTTCTTGTGATGCTTCTGGTGAGGAATAATATGGAAGTAAATGGTACTGGAGAGATGGGTCGTTTTCGATTTCTTGTTTTAGTGTTTCCCATTCGAAGTCTTTTGAGTGATACTCTTCTGCTCCTGCTGATGATGATATACTCATTTTCCTTTATCAGATTTTTTTTTTTTTTTTCCCCTTCTCTTTCGGTAGAGAATCCACAATCCAGTTTAAGCAGCTGACAAAATCTAGTTTAAGGTTGAAGGAGGGCTGCGGCTAAATTCTTATGTAACGCCTATTATTGTTGGTTGGGCTAGACAATATTTTTGTTAGGCCCAATCTGGCTAGAAACACCCAGAAAACAAAAGAGGCAATAATAATGGAGTCATCAATTATATATATTATTATTATTTTGAATGTTTTTCAATAATTCATCATTATGTTTTTAAAAAGTAAGACTTATAGTTTGTATCCTTACGGATAGGAAAAATGATATGACATTTACTTGTAAGGTTATATGATAATTAGTTTTGAACGTTGATATTTCTGATTCAAATTTTAAATTTATTTGGTTTTATACCAACTGGGGTACGGACTTTGAATGATTGTATTTGTACTAAAAAAAAAAATAAATCAGTAGCATATGTAAATTTAAACTATCCTTTGAAGTTCTAAACCTATAATAAAACTTTTTTTTGGGGGTTAAGTTGAAAATGTCCTTAAAAAGGTGATGATTTAATCAACAATTCCCCTAAACAATTGAATCAACAATCACACGAAGAAAAACAAACTATTCTTATAGAAGCCTGTTAATAATTGAAAGGATTAGATTGCGTTATTTATAATGGTTGGTTGATTGGTTGGTTAATCCATCCCATATAAATTAATACCAAGGCCATGTTCGGTTGCCATAAATTTAGGCAAGAGCGAAGAGGTTTTTTGTTTTCTCTTCATCTTTTTCCGTCGGTTGGCAAAAGTTTTGTTAAAATCAAATTCTATTCAAATTCTAATTTCTGTTATTTGAGAAATTTGGTTTCCTTATTGATGATTAAAGTAAATTTGGATTCCACGCAATTAAAAGTCATGTATTGTATCCTATTTTACTCTCATTTAATTTTGATTTTCTAATTTTATCCCTAGACAAATCTAAATGAGCGAAAAAAACACCCCAGTTCTCTCACCACAGCCTCTCACTCAAAATCACGGATCCTCTCTCAACTGCCGGCGAGGTGACAGCTTTTGAGCGCACCAAAGCATTCCAAATTTCAACAGTGTGTCTCATCATCTTCCTTACAGCTTCTTGTTTGATTTGCATAACAAAAAGTGAAAGATCAAACAAAGGAGAATGATGTTAACAGTTGAAGCTCAGCTGTTGACTTGCGCACTCAATAGTCAATTTGCCCCAAAACAAAAGAAAAGGTGCCTTTTCATGCACCATATGCCTGAGCTAGCGGTTGATTTGCATTTGCAGGCCTGCATCATTAGGTTTGTTGAGCCCAATGCATGCGCCCGCACCTTGCCGATTAATAATACCTGCGCCACCAGGATTTCCTACCCACTTCAGAAAAGTTCACACAGCCGGGTGCCGCCAACTAGCTTCTTGCGAGAAAATTTGATAACTAAATTATATTTTCAACAAAGACATTAAAAACAATATATAGATTTGCCTTCAACCTTACCATAGAAGATTTACATGACAGTCATCAATTATTGTTCCTTTTACTATTTGACAACATTTGAGTAAGTTCATCACAGCATGTTATAATCCTTTCTAAAGAAATCTGGCAATGCAGACTACTGAAACCCAAGATTAGCAAATATTACTAGCTACAATTTCCTATGCCAGACATGGAAAATTCTAGGTTTTGATATATTTATGTGTGTTTGACCTTTGTAGGTGTGCCTGATTAAAGACCTTAAAGGGATCTAACCTGTGCAAGGGGAGAAAATGCCGTTACTTGCTCGTCATACCCTTTCATCTACTTGTTGCAGAACTCGTCGAAGTTCATCTGCCATCCCTCGTAAGAGAACAGGTTTTTGGATTACACCATTCATTCCTATATGTAGACATCGCTCCCAAGTATTTTCCTCAGCACTCGCTGTCACTGCTATAATCAACGGCCAATTATGGCTGCAGAACCTTCGAATTCTCATTGCAACTTCGAATCCATCCATTTCAGGCATCTGAAGGTCCAAAACAACAATTCTGAAAGAATTTTCTGCTACAGTAAGTGCACTGAGGCATTCAAACCCAGATGAAACAGCAACCACTTCACAACCTAGCTTCTCAAGAAGCTTCTTGGTCACAGTCCGATTCACATCATCATCATCGGCTAGAATTATTCGAAGGCCTCTAAACTGAGAACTAAAATTCGGTTCTTCTGAGGAATTTCCAGTAGGATATATTGCTCTTCCAAATGTTGGTGCGAACTGAAACCTCAGAACAAGTGTCATCCTTTGTGCAAGACCCTGATAGTTAGGGGATATCCATATCTTACCTTGCATCATCTACAAATTAACATTATTTACAATAGTAAAGTCAAGGTTGGCAAAATTATCAGGCACAGACTGTTGCAAAAGAACCATACATAAAGCTCTCAGTTGAAGAGCATGCTACATTCTGAAGCCGGATGAACTAAAATGTGAAAGTAAAATAGTTGTTATCTTAATCATATGTCCTTTTTTTGATAATCCTTATCAGTCAAACAGCATAATATTGGGTGCTTAAAAGCAGATCAACATAACAGTAATAACCAATCAGGATATTGATATAGATAAGTCAATCTGAACTTGACCGGATTTTTTTTTTTTTTTTTTGGGGCATACAGAAGTAATCACTACCACATGCAATGAAATGAAAAGCAATATTTCATTAACACAGGAAGTTGGCCACATACGATTGGAAATTTCATGGGCAAAATCATTAATTGTGCAATAAAAATTATAGAAAGTAGTGTGGAAACTCACCTGCACAAGTTTTTTGCACATGCTGAAACTGAGTGCCTCCTTAATTTCTTTGCTGTTGTGGCTCCTAACATGTTTTGCTGTCGATCCATATGACTGAGAATTAACCTCTTTAATCTCAATTTCAAACTTTATACATACATATTCATCTGCCTTACTAGGCCTCCATGCCACCAGCATTTTATCATTCTTGTCCTCACTACCACTCTCTAAGGAAACCCGAAATAATACAGTTCCCCCTCCATCATACAAGTTTAATAGATAACCAACCATATGCAAAATCACTTGAAAGGTCCTCTTCTCATCACCTATAACCTGATCAGGCAAATAACTCTTAACATCTAATTCAAAACCGAAGCCTTTGTAAACAGATAAGCACTTGGCTAGACAAGAAGCTTCCTTAAGCATGGAATGCAGCCGAAAGGGCACCATCTCTAATGGGAACCTTCCATCATCTTTTGTTGGAATCTCCATTGCATCATTAATCAGAGTTGAGAGAACATTGCTGGTTTTCACCAAGGTGTCAGCAATAATCTTCTTCTCAAAACTCATATTCTTATCATGAAATATTGAAAGTAGGCCCAAGATTGAGTGCATTGGTCTCCTCATCCCATGACTCATCACCTTCTGAAATGAGTTCCTTGCCTGGCTTGCCATCATTGCATTCTTCTTCGCCTGTTGCAACACACGATTTTGCTCGCTTAGTTTCTCTCCCATAAGCTGAGATTCTTCAAGAACTGCAGCATGGGAAAGAGCCACAGCTACCTGATCAGCAACCACTTCCACTATTTCCATCTCCTGAATGCTCCAAACCCTTGAATCCACATTTGGAAGCACCAAAACAAGTATAGCATAACAAGTATCAACCAATTCCGGTGTTCCCCCTTTGAAGTTTGAAACTCGAAGCAATGGCATACGGATTGCTGCCACGGCACCAGCCTCATCAGAGCCCCCACCGCTTGCAGCTCCAAGAGCTGAATCTGGCCTTAAACTCTTGACCCCTATGCTCTCTCTGATCTCCAGCACATCAGGGTCATTAATTGGGATGGAAAGAAAATTATTTGAAGGAGTAGCTCTCAACTCGTGAGTGAGGTTCATCTCTGTTCTATTCTCATTTGGCATCCAAACCGCACAATTATATAAATCCAAAGTGTTAGAAAGCTCGACCAAAGTGGTGTATAATATGGTGTGCTTATCAAGCGACTTTCTAATTTCCCGAGTTAACATCCGAACATGCCAACTTGCTTCCTTCTTCTTCTTCATCATCCCAACTTCTTGGTCCAATTCCAGCACATTTTGCTTCAAAAACAACTCCCTCACTTTCCATTTCAAGAGAAGAGGGATCAAAGTCAAAAGAGTTATCGCAGTTGCACAAGAAACCAAGGCCGTGAGGAGTTTGGTAATAGTGAGGGATAACATTAACTGGAATGAGTGAGGACCATAATAAGTCCATCCATTTAGTAAATGGGTCAATCCACAAAGCACAATAAACGCTACAAACTGAAGAAGAACCCATTTGAATGGTACATTCGAGCAGCTAACAAAGTAAAGAAGCTCGAGGGGTATCGAAAAATAGGCTATGGCTATAAAGAAATCACTCACTTTTTGACAATCAAGAATGTTTTGTACACTCCAAAGACCCTCTTGCTCATCATCACAGTTGCAATTTGCATACTCATGATCATCAGCAGAAACAGAGATAATAATAACAAGACAAGAAAGCAAGACTCCAAGGGTTAATGCTCTTAACATCGCACCCAACCCAGGCGGACTATCTCTCTAATCCATCAACAACGCATTAAAAGAAAACTGCTTCTTACTATGCGACCGCCAACCAAAGCACCCCAAGTTTTATTTATTTATTTTCACCTTTTCAACAAAACTTTAAAACCCCAAAAAAAAAAATTATATATATTCTAATAATAATAACTACTCAAGATGTAACAGACCCCCTTTAATACATTTGATGATCTAACGTACTCATATGCTGAACTCAATAAATTTGAGTATTTTCTAATAAAAAATAAAAAGATATAATTTTTCTCCTCGAAATGGGAAAAAAGAATGATTTTTTCAGCTTTATTTATAGTATTAGAACAACAAATGAGGAAGCAAAACTATTAACCAAGAGATTAAGAAGAGACTCAGATTCAGCAGGCGCAAGATTCAAAGAACCCACATCGGGCTTCTGGTGTGAAAACAACTCAGTAATGGATCAAGTTCAAGTAGTCAACATCAATCAACACAAAGCTTTTATGTTTTTATATTAATAACCAACTTTTTAAAGCAGAAAAATAAAAAAAATTGAAAAGATTAGGAAAATCCCACCGAGGAGAATTCTTGCCGATCCAGGGAGCTCAAATGGGCTTAGTTTTATTTTAAATAAAATAAAATTAAATTAAAAAAGGCAGCAAAGCAACGCTTTCTCTCTCTAACTTGAAGGAAAGTTGACGAGTTAGAGAGAGAAAGCCATAAAGAGAGAGAGAGAGAGAGAGAGAGCCACTTCTTAGAAAGCGGTTTGAAAGCCAAAGGTAAGACTTAAGAGAGGCTTGTCGAAATTTTATTTCCATTTTCTAAAAAACAGAAATGAAAATAAAAAAAAATCTACAATTAACAATTCCTTTAAAAAGAAAAGTTTATAGATAAGAAAAAGATATTTAATTGATAATTTTATTTATTTTAAGGTGGGGCCCGCAGGTGTAGGTGAAGAGAACCTAGACCCCCCCCCTCTTGCCTTTCTTTTTTAGTTTCTTAGACAATAATTTTTCTATTTGTTGTTTTGTTATTAAAATTTTATGGAGGAAGAATAGTCTATTATTTTTTTTTGAGGTGATGACGTGGCCAAATTGGCCCGTTGCATATAATTTGCCATGGCGGTTAATAGTTTGACCAATCTGGCTGACAGTCGAAGTGAGAGCGAGATGGAGACGTGCAATATTTTTGCAATAAATTGGTTTTCTTATTATTGTATTTGTATTAAAAATTAAGAACTTCAATTTCGAACCCCAAAAATTAAGTTTTAAGACGACTGGCTCCACTTTGAATGGAGTTAGACCCTGATTTTAAATCTTATTTGATATTGATTCACTTATAAATTAATTTTTTTAATAAAATAATTAAGTTATGAATTATTTCAGAATTAATTGTATTTAATTTTATAGTTAGGACATTCGAGATTTCAGAATAAAATCAATATTTTCATTAGTCTAGTTTCCGTTGATATTTTAACCTTGATAGAACAATCGATATGCGAATCGATAAGATGTCCCATCTCACTTTTATGATTGAGATTAACAAATCTTGAACTGTCTCGTCCCATTGCTAACTCTATACCCAGTGACCTGTAATAAACAGTTTAAGTAATAGATTAGGAACACGATTTAGGTTTTACTCTAGCAACATGATTTTTGGAGCTGACGCTTCATCAACTTCATTTTCACTGGATTTTGTATTATTGAAATTAAATAAGCCGGTATCAATATCTAAATCCATCGTGTACTTGGTTTGAATTTTCAGTCGTGAGCGACAAGCATCCTACTATCAGCTTAGAATCTTAGATGATGAAATCATGTTGAAGTTTATAAGAAATAATTTAATTATGGTCAAAAGTGCTTTCAAACAGCTCAACTGAAAAGCTCTGAAAAATGTCTTCTACTTCCTGATGGTGGAAACTCGGAACCTTAGATTCAAAAAAATAAAAAGTAATAATAATAAAAAAAAGAAAAAGATTCACTACTGTAATAGTTCAAGTTGCACAACCGCTTCAGTTCAATCTCATCTAGTGTTCTCTTACATGATTTGAGCCAAAACAACAGCATGCCAGTGCCATGCACCATGAGCAAAGGAGTCTAAATCTTTGAGTCATATGAATAGTCATGGGACTTTATGTGGCAAGCTCTAAACAGCGTCAGCTTACAAGAGTGTGCCATGGATCTGTACAGACATAGATACCACCACATTCCTGACAAGGCATGTGGGAGCAAAAGAGTTGTACACCTATTTCTTTTATCTTGGCAAGGCACCTATGAGCCATATTTCTATGGAAAAAGACAGTATTTTTCATAACCCAAAAATAATCTCTAATCTGCAATTTGGTCGTAGTCTCCGTTTTCTGGAGATTGATTCCCTCCACGACCTGTTCTTCCTGCTAGACAGAACATCGCTAATCAATTTTTTCACTCCCCTCTCATAACTACACAGAGGTTCAGGTGAAACAATACCTGTCATGTCATAACCAGCAGAGCTTCTCGCATCTAGGCTGCCCCTCCAGTCTGTGGCTTGTGCAGGTGATACGTGATTACCATATGGTTGAATCATGAAATGAGTTCCTCCAATAGTTTGAAAATCATCATTTCCCCTGACAGTATTTCTCCCGTAAGATTCAACTGGTGAGCGGAAGCCAACACTTGATACTGATGCCCCTGCAACTGGTGATGCTAACTTGCTGCCAGAAGAATCACCTTTTAAACCAGCACCAGCATCCTTCATGGAGTCAACCTGAAAGGTACCAACAATAACCTGTAGATACAGTAGATGAGATACTGATTATTTAACTTGCTTAATAACCAAAATTCCCTCTCTCTGTCACAAACACCAATTGACCACTTATACATCACCTGAACTGGGCCAGCAGCTTTTAGGGGTCCACCAACCCCTCCTCCAATGATCTGGCCATCTGTACTGGATAGACAAACACTAAGCCCACCAGTCCTTCCACCAAGTTCAGTGCGTACATAAGATCCAGACAGCGAAACAATCTCAAACCGACCCTAATATCAGAGGTTGAAAGAGACAATTAGAATTAGACTATATAAATGTGTAAGTAAGTAACTTCAGTCTTTCAGTTCTCTCTCTCTCTCTCTCTCTCTCTCTCACATTCTTCTTCCTTTTTTAATTTTTGCACGAATAACTTGAATCCAAAAAGGGTTACAATCTTTATGGAAAGCTCTAGATCCAAATATAAACTTCAAACAATTCACGATTTTAGGACCATGATACTGATCGCTTTTGACTATTCTCACAGGTGTAATAGAATATCAATTGAAGAATCTTTCATTGAGCAAGGCAAATCTGTAACTAAATTCGGCTGGTGAGAGAATTTGAAGTACCAACTACAACCCTGCTATGAAGATTTGAGAACAGAAGCAATCTACAGATTTTTTTTTGCTTCTCTCCATATTACCAGACCATGGGCACTAATCCAGCACTTAAATCTGATGCCAGAAAAATGGCTGTTTAATATACCTATTTGAGTTTCTTGTTCTCCTTTAGAATTAGTCTACAGCTTAAATTAACTGCATTTACCTCTTCTTCTTCTTCATTTCTCTTGTACATCTTCCATCAATGATCTAAAACACTTCTTGAATATTTACTAATCTTGAATAATATTCAGCTGTCTCCCCACATGAGTATATAATTTGTTCTAAAAAGTAGGAGAAGTAAACCCATTGGCATCGGCATTCATATAAACATTGTTTATTTCCTTTCATTTTTTTTCTTCATTACAAATGTCAAAATAAATCCTACCGCTCTTTATTTCCCTTAATATCTAATGAAACAAATAAAAATGCACAAATAGAATGATACAACTTTTAGATTCACCTAGCAGCTTATAATTAATATTCTTTGTACTATCTACCATGTTCACCATCATTATAAGTCGTTAAAAGCCTTCTCTGACTCATGACACCATCTACATATTCCCAGCCCCCCCGGTCCACCCTCAACTAAAAATGTTCACCGAAAACAAAATTATATATATATATATATATATATATATATTAAGACTAATTTGTATTTACCTAAAGTGTCTAGATGTTGTTTGAAATGTGTTCTGTCAGGCCTTATTATAGACAGACATAGCAGCCTTCCAGATGAGTTTATTTTGTTATTTTCAATAAACTTATTTCTTCCTCTATACTCCATACAACCTTCTATTGCTGATTTTTTATGTATCCAATTTATTGGAGCTGCCACAAACCATATTTTAGAATGGAAAAACAGCAAATTTAAACTACAATAAATGGAATATTTGTTATTCTAGTTCATGGAACTGAGTATGGTAAGATCTCCTGGAAAGGGACAAGAGGTTTGGGGATCAAATCCCACTCACATCAAGGATGGAAAGGTCTCATGTTTTCATTAACGGAAAATTCAGGAAAAGAAAGAGGAAAGAAATTAATACTTCTTATTTTCCAATTCACTTTTTATTCTTTCAGATAGTGATATTTGTGTAAACAAAATTAACAGGAAAAATTATATCAAAATTACCTCATATGTAATATTGCCTCCTGATGTTGCTGGCTGCCGGAGAGATGCATTAGAGATTGAACCAGATGCAGACAGAATACACATCTCACGCTTACTTTGTTGCATGAACAGCATAATCTTCTGCCCAACATCCTATTCAATCCATTCCTTTATTCAGTCAGGAGGGTCACAGATAAGCAAAGGCAAAAGATTATTCATTTTACATAACCAGTTTCGGCATGTGAACTTGGTGACAAGATAATCAAATAACAACAGTAACTACTGCTAATAACATAGCAGTCATTTATGACAGCATTCACTAAAAAGTTCAAACAAATTCAAGGAACCATTCTACATGCCATATCTCTAACATGACAGTTCCAAAATAGTAAGCTAGTTGATTATTTCACAATCATGTAATCAAATTCAGAATAATTGTAATCCAGTATATAAATTTTCAGATTGGTAAATAAATGAGGAAAAAATATAAATATTCAAGAGAAAGGACCAGATTTTCCTATTTGACTGCCAGAAGGAACAAAAAGGATCAAGACATTCCCACTATCACATCTCACTTTCCGAATGTCACAAAACATGGCAAAAACAAATATCAGAAACTTCAGTAATCAATGATTTGAATCTATGCATGGTCACCTTGTGATCATACCTAAAACACTTGAAAATGAGAGAAACAGATATTAAAGTGTCTTTTCCCCCTCTTCAAACAACAGCCGGTCACTACCATACATGCCTACCGTTATATAAGCTATCAACCAAAGTAACAGGGCAGAATTTAAAATTAACCATTTATATACCACGTAGACTCCAAGAATTATCATAAAATATAACAAAATAAACATAAGAGGATGGAGATGAAGAAGGAGAGATAGATATAAACTCAAAGATAGATATTACCCTTCACGAAGGGGGAAGTTTTCTAAATCTTCCTGGGATACATTATCCTCGTTAAGTCAACCCCAGGGGAAAGATAGATATAAACTCAAAGAAAGAAAAGATTTGCCCCACTACCCACCCAAAAGGGTGGTGAATCACCAGGGAATATCCTTTTCTATATTTTGGTCCACAAAGTTTGATACTTGATTCTTACTGCCGCCTTATAACAGACCCTCAAGTAATAGATATCATTTTGGCATAATATAAGAGTTTTCAGTATTGTGAATAATTCAGATTTAATTAATAAGAAAATACACAATTTTAATAACTAAAAAGGAACAAAAGCTTTCCCCCCCCCCCCCCCAATTTTAAGATGGAGCAAGAACTGCACATACACAGGATGCCCATAAGAATAATCATGAGGATGAGCAAAGGCATTTATATTTATATTTATCAATAAATATGAATCCCTTGTGTGTCTCAATGCTTAGCGAGAAAAATTTAGAAATATACAGGCAATGCATACCTCACCAGCAGCTACACTGATTACATGAGGAGTAAAGCCTTGTCCTAGATTGCCTGCATCCAGAAATCGAAAGCAGGATCTGGGTTATACTAACAGAGCAAAAGTTCAAACCCTATCCAAAACAAACAACATATAGCCAAAAGGTAAAAGAAGAAGAGCTGACAGAGGAAAATGATATAAGGACATCATATAATACATCATCACCCCAAAAAAAATGTGAAAATAAATATTAGTCACAAGATACAAGTAAATATTAAAACATTCAAGAGAGCAACCTAAATTGTTTTTTATTTATTTACTTATTTTGGTGGGGAAAATAGCGCCTGACTAGCTATTTGGGAACCAACCTTATAGTTCATAGTTTACTAAAAATTTTCCCATCCAATAACTTAATCTTGTAACAAAATACAGGAAAGGCTCCCAAAGCTGAACAACACAAATTGCAATGACATTTTCTGCATGTTACTCAACTAGCATTATGTCTCATGGCCAGACAAATAAACCGTCATAAATACAGCATAATGCACTAGATCTCAATAGTTTACTAGTCATGACATCATAACCACTGATATAAACAGTCACAAGTATACCATCTTTAATCAATCTTTGAGCTGAATCTTAAAATTTCTAAAATTGAATCAAGGGATCCTTGCAAATAAACCTGTAAATCCAAAAGGGAAACAACCCAGACCTCTAAGTACGACAAAATTTACTTCCATCATTAAATTAAAAAAAAAAGAAAAATTAGCTTATTAGGCAAAAAATTTGTCATAACAATTAAGGTTTTCATGTGAATTTTTGAACTCCGTGATGCATACAACAGCCAAGTGTAGTACTAGCATTCATCAATGCTCCCTAAAAGAACCTCCTAAAGCAGAAAGATACAAAAGAGAACTAATACAAACAACACAAAGGGTTAAGTTATATTGTAAAAATAACATCATCAACTCAAGGAATTTTCAGTTAAATCCTCCAATGGCAAATAATATTCTACCACCTACCCACTAACTCATACTTGAAAACCAGTGACTCCATCCGCTCATACATAGAAAATGAATGCAAATAAAGGAACTATCAAAAAAATGGAATACAAATACAGCAACAATTGAAACACAAATCAAAGAAAATTTGCAACAAAACCCTCAAAATCTTAGTACACTCCCGAGAAAGCCTGAAATTCGCAACAAAACCAGCACAAAAAAATCAATTATACAAAATCTTGAGAATAGTCACTGTAATTCACAACATTAACAAGTAACCACAAAAAAGGGCAAAAATATTGTAATTCACACCCACCAATACCACCAAGCTGAGACCTCCCCGAAGCCCCAGAGTACGACGGCCCGGAACCACCAAAACCCAGTAGCTGCTGCTGCTGCTGCTGATGGAGCTCTCGCTGCTCTCTCTTCCCCTTGGAATTCGAATACGCCGCCGTTTTCTTAGCGGCCAAGGCCTGTTCAGGCGTCCCGTACTTTCTGGGCCTGCCACGCTTCTTCTTCGCCGGCTCCAGCGTCGACGTCATAGCGGAGGACGCCACCGAGTGCGGGTAAACCATCCCCCCGCCACTGCCGCCTCCGTCGTTATTGTTGTTGTTGTTGTGGTGTTGGTGGTGAGATGGCAACAGGCCATTGGTTGGCGAGGGGCCGGTGGCTGCAGCTGCGCCGGCGGTGGTGGTGGCCGCGGGGTGATGAAAGTAAGAGTTGAGTTGTTGTAGTTGCTGCGTATCATTTGGTTCCATACTTTTTGTTAGAGAGAGAGAGAGGAAGAGAGAGAGATTTTTTCTTTTTTTACAATTTTTTATTCAATTTTTTCAATTTTTTTATTTTGAAGGAAATGTTTTGGGTTCGGTTTTTGTTGTTGCCATTTTGAAGAGGTGGATGATTGTCCACCGTTGGATTTGTGGTTTGACTCTGATGTTGACTGTTTATGGGCACTTGGGTTAGTTTTCATCGTCCTTTGCATTTTTCTTTTGGATTTTTCCTGTCGCAAAATTGTGTTTAAAAAATTGGGTTTTCATATTATAAAAACAAAAAAGAAGCAGAAATTGGGTTTTCTTTTTTCTTTTTTTTAATCTTTTTATTTTATTTAATAATCTAATCATCCTATTCGTTGCACAATATTATTTTATGTTGAAGAAATCATAATATGAGCCTTTATGAGATTTAAAATATGTCATAAAAATTTAATTTTGTTTTTCATATTACAATAAATACAATAATGGCAGGGAGAGATGGTAATTTTTTTTACATGAACCATGAATTTTACATAAATCTAAAACAAAATAATAAGTTCAAATTGTTAAAAATTGATACGATTAATAAATAAACTAAATTTACTCACTTGTTTTATAATTGTATCAAATTTGGTTTTAGGTTTTTGAAGTTATAACTTGTTCATGACACTATTACTTGATTATTTAATTATCATATTATTTTGACTTATTTTTCATTTAATCTATATTATATTTATTATATTTTAAAATTTATTTAGTTATATATTTAAAATAAAATTGTCTAGAGTTTGAGTGTCTACTATAAATATTATATAAAAAATTAAATCATATTAAATAAATATATATTTAAAAAAAGTTAAATGTGTGATAATAACAAAGAAGTTGGGTTAGTGTTAGAAACTCATAACATAATTACTAAATGGTTACGTCCACATTGATTCAAATTTGACAAGATATAAACAAAACATGCCCACCCAAAATGTCATCTTGATATGATATCACTTAATAAAATTCCTATATGATTTAGATGTTGAAGCAACAAAAAATATACTAAAAGCACACATCAAATTTTACTTAATCTTTCACTCAAAGAATGTGTTAAACATAAGTAAGAAGATCTAAGAAAAATCATTCCAAGGTAACAAAATAACTCTCCACATTACACGATCATTTGCCTAAACAAACTTCAGTAACTCTACAAATAAATTTTTAAAAGTTGGAAATTTACTAATTGGTTAAATGATTATTTTTGAAGCTAAAAAGTAATTACAAAACAAAACTGCTGTGCCATGGATTTGAACATGAAGGAAATCCAAACATATAATGTCAGTTAGAGCGGTTTAAAGAGGGAACCGTTTCTTTTCAAACAAGAGTGGATTCCACTTCACTTCTTGCTCATCCCAAAAAGCCTGCAGACCTTTATCATTTTTCTGGATTCTTTCACTTTTTATTTTCTTTTAATTGGGATCGAATCCTGGTAAATGTCACATTCAACACATGAATTATTGAAACTTAATCAATGGTGATGGAACTACATCCACAAGAAAAAAATGCTGTAGGAGTTCAAATGATGGAGCAAGGTTTGAGATTTCTTAGCAAACAAATCTTTACATTCCTGGAACAAACCTGTCGATACAGTTTCTGAATGTTGAATCTTTTGCTGTGATTGTAGGCAGAGTTGATGAGAACAAGGAGGCGGTGCTGCAACTTCAGGTTGATGAAGGTGATTTCTCACTGTTAGGACCCAGAAACCATGGACATTCAACTGAACACTACGACAAGCCTCTAACTTGCTTTGGCTGTGGCATTGGATGGTTCTTGTTAGTTTCAGAGTACTATTTTTCTGTCCTCATTTTGGATTTTGAAATTCCATTGCTTATGAGTTTTAAGTTCTGTGACAGATTTTTGTTGGGGTTTCCATTTCCTCCGATATGGTACTGTGCTACAGTTCTTTATCTTGGGAAATATTATCTCAAAGACCCCAGAGAAAGATCTGGCCTTGCAGCATCGGCAATTGCAGTAATCAGATTACAACTTTCACATTTCCAGTTCAAGAGACCTTGCCATTATGTAGTTCTGTGATCCATGATCTTGACCATGGTCCATTGTTTTTGCAGGCTCTGATTTGCTCGGTTGCAGTCTTGATTTCACTTCTTGCTGTGTTTTTGTAGCAGACTATGCTGTTATCAATTTTTTGGGCACAGAAAGAGTCAGAGGGGCATAGCAGATTATGTTATGCACAATGCTTCCTGAAATGACAAATTATTGAAAGTGTAATCCTTTTTGTGACTCGCTCTCTGCTTTTCCAAAGAATAACATACCAATTGTAAGCATATGCATTAACATAACATATTATTACAGATGCAATAGCATAAACCCAACAAATGATCCGTTAATATTGAACAAACACCAATATACATTCAGAAGTTCTAATGCACACTCTATTCAGTGGATACAACAATCTGGGAACAATCGTTTGAGATTTCATACTTTCCATAAAAAAATAAAGTTATTACAACATTATAAAACACGAGTTCTTCAGAAGGACCTCCAGGGCTCATCCTTGGGTGACAGCATCATTATTCTCTTCGGTAGATGCTGTTATCTGTGAATTCTTAAGTTCCTCTAACTGAAACAGAAAATAGTCAGGCAACTCAAGTTACATAATAATAATAATTATTATTATTATTTTACAGTATAAATAATAAATTGAAGTGATTCAGCAAAGACAAAATTAGTTTGGGTAAATCCAAGAAAGAAGGATGAGAAGCACCACTAAATGTTACCATGACAGCCAAGTTTGCCTCAAACCTACGTGCTTTAGTTTCTTGGCAAAAGTGTATCAATGTTTGCATAACATTATGCACATTGGGAAAGACAACATTGGAAGGAGAAGAAGAAAAATTATTCAAGTTAGTCGGGTCCGGGTGAATCATCACGTAGGATATCTACATCTGGATTTCATTACAATCCAGGACAATGAAGGAAATAAAATAATAATAATAATAATAAACTTGAAAGAATAAAACTAGACTAGAATATATATGATTCCGTCTCTACTGGCATCTATTTACCTTTATATATAAACTTCGGACATTATCTAGCATGAATTTATTATAATGAAGTGTTTGAATAAAACCATTTTTTGCTATCCCTGGCCATGCCACAGGATGATTGATACAATATATCTAAAATGGAGAAAGAAAGAAAAAAAAAATGGATGACCAAAGTATTTTGGCGAATTACATTAAAAAGGCAAAGCAGTCATGGAGCTACAAAAATGCTGACTCTGTTATGGATTTCCTCTACCAGTTGGAAGTTTTCCAACAGCGACCAGAGTATGTCATTACTCATTACATTTTTCATTCAAGAATACTGAGATCAAAAGGAGCAGTCAGAAGAATAAGCTAATTCTATCCTTTTGTCACATGATCAACAAATATGTAGGAAACATAGATCAATTTTTTTTTATTAGGCAGGAAGCCAACAACTGAAACTAGAAATGTTACTGAAAAATAGCTAAGAATCATAAGGTGATTGAGAAGGAAACGATCTTCAAAATCACAATCAAATAGGAAAAATGAATAAACAGGCCCACACTGGGACAATAGCACTTCTTTTACAGGAAAAGTGATGTGTTTAATCCAGCTAAAGACTGATAAGTGGCAGCGATGAGATGAGTTCAAACTACATTTGAGCAATCTATTGGAGAAAGCTGAAACTATTCCCCAAAGAATTAGACCCAGATCTCTGTCTCATATGTCTACATCATGCAAAAAAATCAGTACATAGGAAAAGCTGAAATGAAAAAATAAAATATTTGAAGCTCATGTTCTATTTAACTTTCTTTCGAACTTTAATCAAATGGCAAATATACAATGCTGCAAATGGGTATTTAATTTCAATCCACCAACAGCAGTGACCCCAACAATACCACACATTTGACTCAACAGATGAAGTTTTCTTCATATCAACGTATCCAAAGATCAAAAATCACCTCTTTGCAATTTTCTTGATGTGCAGCCAAAAGCTCATTATATTTCAATTGCAAATCTGACATTTCAGCTTTCAGCTTCTCATATTCAGAGACACTAGGAGCTCCTAATTTCTGTTGAACAAACCTGCCCAGCAAAATAAACAAATAAATAGAAAAACCCAAAATTTCAGCCAATTAAATCATCCCATTTGAAAGAAGAAAAGAATTACATGAACTTACTCAAGAGCAGAAGAAGGCTTGTCATTTTGCTCATACAACGCAACAAGAACTTGAAGCCGCAACAACAACAACAGCAAAATGAAACAGAAATAAAAACTCAGTTGAATAAAAAAAAAAAGAATAAAAGAGAAGATGAAAGAGAGGAAAGGAAACCTTTGGTGAGAGCATCAAGAACGCCACTAGAATCTAAGTACTTCCTGAAAGCTTCCTTTTTGGCTTCTTTTTCCTGCAAAAAGATTAAGCGGGTGGTTGAAGATTTCAGCAGATATGGTGATTACCTTCAAATGGATCAGCTGCATTATGCATACATTAGTGTTACCTCTTTGTATCGCATCATGATCTGCTCTCTAATCTTCTTCTTGTGCTCTTCTTGTTGCTGACGGTATCACTGATACTGTTCAGACAACAGAAAATCAAAAAGAAAAGAAAAAGGGAAGAAAAATCGCAGAAAATTCGAAGGGTTAATTTCATTGCACCCCTTAGTTTTTAATTTAATTTTAATTGACCCCAAATGAAACTCTCCACAATGGACGTTCTCTGTTCTAGCCTAAAGTTTTAAACCCACCCAAGCCCCGTAACCTCGCGTGACTTGAAGAGAAAGCAATCAATAAAAATAGAGTGATATTATAGTCACGAAAATACTCATATAATTTATTTTAATAAATTGATAGGTATGATTAAATTAAATATTTTTTAATTTATATAATTTATTTTTATTATTTTATATATTTATTTAATTAATAAATTAATATTAAATTAATTTGTGAAAAATAAATTTATATAAAAATTTTATAACTGTATCAACACTCATAAAAATAATAAAAATATTGTTCATTTTCAATGTGTTAATTGACTCTTTAGCACTTTGCACACATAATATATTTAGTGACACTGTTTAAAATGTTATTTGATTTTTTCACGATTTAAATACTATTTATAAAGTATTGTAAAATTGTGTTTCATGTGTAATTGTGCTCACTATTTGATTGGTGAAGCTATTCATTGAATTATTTGTAAATAATCCAATCCACTAAACTCAATAAAAAGAAAACGATAAACTAAAATATTTAAAAGATGAGTTCATTTTCATTTTCTTGATTTGACTGTTTAACGCATTACTCAGGTTATGCTAAATGATATTGTTCATGACGTTACTTGGGTAGCCTGCGGTTTAAGCATCTTTCATATGATGTAGTAAAATTATGTGTCGTACGTAATTAATATGCTTGGTGAAATGAATTATTCCTGTTAAAACAATAGTGCATTATTTGTAAAGTGAATTATTCCTGTTTCAACAATACTGCATTAGTTGTATTAGTTTTTATACGATGACATCATGTTTTGTTACTTTAACCACTTGTTTTTAAATTTAAACAACATTCTCTGTCCAAGATGACATATCTCCCAAGCTCTTGAACTTTGGCGCCATGCAAACACAAAACTTTCGAGTTTCGATGGTTTCATTTACATGGTGAATTATCAATCAGTTTATTTGACATCGGCCCAAATTGCAAAAATGCCACATATTGAGACAGTGAATCTCGAACATGGATAACCATTTTAAATCTGAAGGAATGCAAAGCTCGGTAAAGATAATAAAAATGTACACATCGACAGTTAAACCAAGATACCGAGTGCGAAATATAATCACGGCATTCAAACAATTTTCCAGTCAAAATTAATGGGAAAATCTTCCTTTCTTTTGGTCTGTCAGATTTCAAACTAATACGGTTCATCCTTGGATGACCGAGTGTGAAAAAACATATAACAGGGGAAGTTCCGCACAAAAAGTCATCATGACTAAGCTGAGGCATCATCTTAAATGCAGATTCGTGTATGGGTTAACATGGAAGGAATAAGAGAAAGAAATTTGCTTCAAACTTTACCGCGATAACCATGTGGAAATCAACAATAAAGGAAACATTATTGTCAAGCCATAGTTCACCAAGGAATCAGTATGTTCAATTTTTTCCAACTTGTCCTGAAAAGCATTCCACCTACGTGTAAAAGGACACTGTTTATCCTGCAATTGTGTTCCTTTGGTTAATACAATTGTACATAACAAAGATAAATAATTGGCTTTTAAAGGGAACATGCAAAATCACCTCAATTTTTGTGTCACTAGTTCGATCCTGGATATTTGAATTTATCAATTGTCTTCTCTCATCATGCTCGACTGATTCTTGCAAAAGCATTTTTGTTTCAGAAGTTTTCCTTGAAAGAGTGGTTCTGTAGGCAGAGTCAGTATGTATTGTTTCCATGACTGAGCCGAAGAAGTTTGTCACAGGTACCTACACAGAGAAAGAGAGAAAGAAGGGCAAATGCTTAGTCAAAACTCAGAAGTTATTTCAACCCCAACAAAAATTTGGAATAAAAAGGTAGCATCTGCTTCAGTACTAATCAATAAATGTAAAGCATTGAGGTGATTCACCTCAAAAAGTGGTCATAGTTTGCTTTGAAATTAGTAATATTGAACATGACAGTGGTAAAACATTCTCTATCTATAATTAAGTTTAACATAGACCTAAGGCCCCTTCACATCATTCAGCCAGGCAACCACTGAGCTGAAGAGGTTTAACAAAACAACATCTATGCATAATTAAAAATAAGCATAAGATGCATGCAACTTGTGCATGTGAAAAATGAGCACCAACTTCACCTAAACAACCATAAAAAATTAAAAGAAAAAAGAAAAAGGAAAAAAGAAAAAAGAGCAGAGCAAACCAGTTAGAATGGATATATTAAAAGGATTGGAGAAAAGCCCAGAACTTCCGTACCTCCTCCAATTTTCTTTGGTATAGATCTGTTCGGTAATATGCAGTTGACATCAACAAAGTTGGATTGTAAGAAGTGAAAAGACTGCAAAACAACCACCAAAACAGATAATACTGAAGCTAACCTTGAAGAAATATGAAAATTTACAGATGTGCTATAGACAGGGATGGGCAAATCATGGGCCAGCTCCAGGTCTTAGGCTCCATTCGGTACTGCTGTCTTGCAGCTGTTTTTCCAAAGCAAAGCTGCCAAAGTGTTTAGTAAAACACTTTCAGCTTCATTTTGGAAGCTAAGCTAATTTTACCAATAGTTGTTTTATAAAAAATTACCCTCACTAACTTACCTTTAACAAACTTCAAAGCTTCAATTACCAAACACTCATTTAGTTTCACTAGATAGATAGTGCTTCCATTTCACAGAAGTTGTGGCTTCAAAGCCTCAACACCACAATCCCACAAGAAGCCATACTGATGGGCTATGATTAAAGTGTATCCAAGCCAGGAAAATACATAGTTTCTGGGAAGCCCCAGTTGGATCTGGTCATGTTTGGCTGGGATCAGGTTATAAAACTTATATTGGTATTCACGCTTAAGTGACAGAGTCTCTAACATACTACTCTTATAACAAGCATAAAGTCCTATTTTCATGTACCTGCTCAATGACGCGTTGTCATACATATTCAGCTTTTCAAAGAAAGCAAGGGTATAAAATGTGAAACGGTCCACGACAGATACCCCGACCTGAAGTTAATAAAAAATGTTCCTATGTAATAACTGCAATTGTAGAAGTGAAATAAAAGATTGAAACTTCAAAAGCAGGCTATCCTAGGTCTTATATGTTTAAAGGATTGGTAAACAAGAAAATTCTATCATCTTAGCACTTACATCAGAGTCCAAGTGATGAGAATATGAGTTCTCCCCTTTTCTGCTACTTCCAATAGCCAAAACACCTGGAGAATGAAGCTGCACAATTTAAAAAAGGCGTTTCCTTCAGCGTGAAACCATTGGCTAGGTAAATCACCTTTTTAAATGTATGCTAAGTTTAAAGACTCAGAAAGTCACGTCAAGGGGTCCAAATTCACTTCAGAAGCTTGTTACCAAACTAAAAACTTAGATGATAGTGACCAGTTATCTAAACAAAGAGACATCTCACAAAAGCTGAGGTTCGCAACAATTGTAAACATAGCTTTCATGAACAAACTTTTAGGGACCTCATAAAGCAGAGTAGGTGAGTTGGCCCACCAACAAAACAGATAACTGCTTGAATATAATGACATTTGATTCTTCAATAATTATGAGTAGCCACCAATGAAAGAGCAGCTATGAAGTGATTTGTAATTTAACCATTCCAACCCAGCTACATAGGCTAAAGATTTTTCTTCACATTACCATGTGCATGCTTCTCTAGATTAAAAATACAGCTGCAGAGAAGTAAAGTCTAATAATCAGTAGATGTAACTAGTCTAATATTTCTGAAAAGTAAAAGCCATTTAAATGCCCCATACTAACCTGAGAGAAGAGTGTCGCAGCTTGGCAAGTGTCCACCATTATCAGCAACTCCTTGAATCTAATTTTGTGGTAATACACACAAGCTCATTATTAAGCAGGATCATAAATGCATAAATGTCAGTGGCCATCAAAATCTACCACAAATGATTAGAAGCATTTCATATCGGCATTTTCCATTGAGAAATACATATGTTTCACATATACACCAACCAGAATGGCAGAACTACAAGTCTATAAACCCTTTTGCTTTCATTCTTATGGTTGAATGTTACTGTTAAAGGTAATAGGCATGAGAGCAGAATACAATCTCACCTATGCTTTTCTTTCATTTGCTTCACTGCATCTGCTAGATCATGACTTTGGAGCTCTTCTGAGTCCTGAAATTTTAAAAATTCATCTCCCCCATGCCCAGTCATGTATAGAAGAATATGGCTTCCTTCATCACTTAAAAGACGCTTTGATCTAGGAACAGCAGCCTCATGATGTCCGGTCAAAACTCTTAAAAAGTTTTCAACCGTCACTTCATAACCACGATAGTCTACCTGAGTGATTGAAGTTTAGTAAAATGAGGATCTGCTAAACTTTAATTTCCTAGAAGCAAGGCATGTTCAGTAATTATACACCCTCAAATTTAAATTCTCGATTGACTGTCTCCATAAGGTGTTCATCAAAAGCCTTATGGAGACTTACAAGGAGACAGCACCCCTTTCAAAACCTAAAGACCTAAGCAGAGTGTCTGGAGAACACGGTACCAACCTCAACATTATCTCCATATAAATTAAGTTTGTGGTTCTCGTTATTGAAAACTTGTGCAGGATACTTGTTTCTAGAATTACAAGCCATGTCATCAGCCAGCATAAGTATTATCCTCTCATCGGGTATTCCTAGCCGCTTAACTGTTCTGAAAAATCAAGTGAAAGTGCACAGTCTACAAATGCAACAGGAAGGCAAAGAAAAGCAAATTGCTTCACAAGATGATGCGAAAACAAGCTAATTGCTTACCTATACAAGGATAATGTGTTAGCCATGTGCCGATAATTGAACCTGAACAATCAATTCAGCAATTAATTCAATTGGCAAGGACATGGAATCGGTTTTTAGTTCATCAAAACTGAGCCATTTGACATGGCTCAACTATCTAGTAACTTTATGAATCCAAGCAATGAAAAACTTAAAGAATCAAACTTATCAACAAGAAGCGGTAATATTAGCTGACACTCAGAAATTACAATCACAAAAAAAAAAAAAAGAAGAAGAGAAATTGTAACGTGGGTACTTTTCATCATCAACATTGTTACATGGGTATAATTTATAATGACATGGGAAAGCTTTAATTCTTCCAAACTTAAATCAAAATGAGGAAAAAAATATAAAAACTTTTAAAAAAATGAAGGTGATTTAGTTACCAGAAGCGAGAAGTGCAAACCAAGACAGCCCAATTGTTAGTGTGCATAGTTGTCTCAGCTGAAGCTCTGTACGAAATCCAACTGGAGAGAATCAAAAGCAACAGCGTCGCCGCCAAACTTTTGAAACCAACTGAATTGCACATCTTGAACAGGACCGTCATTTTCTCCCAACTTTTAAGTTCTGGGTGAAAAAAACTCAAAACTGTGATTTAAACTTTATTCGTTCTTTCCTTTTTTTCCTCTTTTGCTGAGAATGAAATCTATTGCTGCAGTTTCAGTGATGCAAATAGTGGTCCAGGTCGGATCCCCGTCCCTAAGCTGCGAATGGTACACAAATTTGTTCCCACCCCGTCTCGTAACCCGAAAGGTAAATTACCTTTAAGCCACCAAAATTTTTTGAAAATTTCTGGGCAATGGGAAATGCTATTTCCACAAAATCAAAAGAAATTAATTTACCTATGTGGGATGGACAAGGTTGGTTCGGTTTAAAATTAATTCGTAATTCGGTTTCGATTTTTATTTTTTATTTTTGGTTTTTAAAAGTTAATTCATTTGTATTTTATGATTTTCAGTTTTAGATTCTTTTTTATGGTACATCTATTAATTCATAATTGGAATAGATAGAATTGGAATGTGAAATAAGTACCAAAATAAATTTTTTACTTTACTTATAAAAATTAAAATTAAAATGAGTTATATTACTATTGAGATATTTTTTTCTTAGATTTAAAATAGACTATTACAAGTTATTAAAATAGTCTCAGTTGATTATTGTCATACTTACTATAGTAATTATGATTATGATTATTATTAGTCAATATAATTAATTAATTAATTAATAATAATAATAAAATTAATAATTTTAATAATTTTAATAAAATAAATAATAACAACAGCAAGAATGATTAGAATAATAAATAAATTTTAATAAGAATAATAATAGTAATACATTAATAAATGATGATGATATTTTATTATTATTATTATTACTAGTAGTATTAGTTGTTGTTATAGTGCTACTATTATTATATTACTAATAATAAATAACTGAGGACCTATTTACAAGTGACAAAATTTAATTATGGGCAATTAAAAGATTATAAAAATTTAATGGGATAAAATAAAATATTTGAGAAATAGAAATTTGATTCTCAGTATCCCTTAATTCGAAAAATATATGGGCCTCATGTATTTCATTCTCATTCTAACTTTTATTTTAATAAATAAATATTATCAATTATTCTCATTGTAAATTTTTATTCTCGAATCTTACAAATAAACAAACTCTTAATATGTACCGGTTAATCTTTATTGATTTGTAAAACCAAACCACACCAAACCAAACCATTGGCTCGGTTTGGTCATCTAGAGGGCATCGATTTTTTTTTTTGGTCCACCACTATCCATGCCTATAAAGAAAGGGTTTTACACTTCATATTTTGACACTAAAAAATGAATATAATAAAAGATAAATCAGCATAGTTGAACGAGACAAATATCTATGTATTTTTTTTATTGTTATTTGTTTACCCTTTTGTTGTCTAATGAACCTCAATTAGTAACGAACTACCTATCAAATAATTTTTTTTATTACATCTATTTCTATCTCTTTATTCTACTTATGTGTGTGATGTGTGTGTTCTTTTAAGTAATATGATAATAATCTGACTTCTTTCACACAGCGGCGGCTTTAGTACTAGGCGAATTAGGTAGTTGCCTAGGGTCCTGTATTTAAGAAGGCCCCAATTTTTGGGTATTTATTTATTAATCATTTATAATTAATAATTTTTAAGATTAAAAAAATTAAGTTACGTATATATTTTTTGTACAGTAAAAAAACCTAATTTTTAGACCTTATCCTATCATTACTCTCATTCATAGTTATCTCTCTTATTTAATAATATTTACCTTAAATGTAGGAGATATGATTGTTTTGACCGTTACTTCTTCATTTGCTTTTTCTATTTCCAAAAAAAAATCAATGCTTTCCCTTTCCAAAAACATTACTTCTTTATTTGCTTTAACTTTTTCCCAAAAAAAAGTCAATGCTTCCCCTTTCCAAAAAAAATTCTTATTAAAATTATTAACGTTATATTTTTAAAACTATTAACTAAATTTTAGTATTCTATTTAAAAACTTATTATCTATCAATAGATATACATTGAATCAAAGCTACTTTCAGCAAAAAAAAAAAAAATTTGTGCTCTCTTTTCTTTCTCCACAAAATTCATTGCCATTATCGTCTTCATCTCAACTAGTCAATTGACTCAATTCCCGGTGCTATCATTCTATTTTTTCTATTTTTATTAATATTGTTCTTATCCTTTTTAAATTTAATTTAATTTTATTTTTTATATTGATTTTAGCTTGAATTATCTTGAAAAAAATTGTGTTTGTTTATTTGTTTTTTTATTTGAAAAGCATGTCAACTAGAAAATATGCATCAGGATATGAAAAAATGAAAAAAAATAGAGGAGAATAGAAAAGTTAGTCCAATCTCAAAAGGGAGCTCTTAATAAATTTGTCACAACTAGTAGAAAAGATATAGATTTAAATGAAAAATTAGTTATTGAACAACCAAGTTCAAATGAAATAAATAATGATGAAATATTGAATGAAATAAACAACATTGAAGATGATAATAATAAAAATGCAGGCAAAGTTCATGTAGGAAATTTATTTGTTCCAAATAATATTTATGATTCAGGAAGATGGGAGAATATTGATACAAACTTAAGAGATCTTTTAGTAGAAAAAGGCCCAATTAAAGAGAATAACATAACTTTCCCAAAAGATGAAAATTCTAGGCATTTTTCTACTATATTTTATATTAAAATGTTACCAAATAGAGAAAAACATGATAGAAAATGGTTAATTTATTCAAAAGATTTTGACAAAGTATATTGTTTTTGTTGCAAATTATTCAATACAAGTTGTAGTAAAAATCAGCTTAATGATGAAGGAACAAGAGATTGGAAAAATCTTAGTTCTAAACTTAAAAGTCATGAAACAACCAATGAACATATAACTAATATGAATGCATGGGTTGATTTAGAAGCAAGACTATTGAAAAGAAAAATAATTGATAAAGATGTTCAAGAAAGAATTGACAAGGAAAAAGAGCATTGGCAAAAAGTATTAATACGAATTATTGTTGTTGTAAAGAATCTTGCTAAAAATAATTTAGCATTTCGTGGAAAAAATGAGAAGATATATGAAAAGAGAAATGGGAATTTTTTAAGTTTAATTGAAATGATTGCAGAGTTTGATTCGACAATGCAAGAACATATTCAACGTATTAAAACTAGTGAAATTCATGACCATTATCTTGGACATAACATACAAAATAAACTGATATAAAAAAATCAATTGTTAACAAAGTTAAGGAAGCAAAGTACTTTTCAGTTATACTTGATTGTACTCCAGATGTAAGCCACCAAGAACAAATATCTCTTATATTAAGATGTGTGGATATTTCAACAAATCTAGTAAAGGTAAAAGAATATTTTTTAGGACTTTTACAAGTTGACAATACCACTGGAAAAGGTCTTTTTAATGAACTTGTGGATGTAATTAAAACTCTTGAACTCGATATTAATGACATAAGAGGACAAGGATATGATAATGGATCTAATATGAAAGGAAAAAATCAAGGTGTACAAAAAAGATTATTAGAAATAAGTCTTAGAGCATTTTATACACCATGTGGTTGTCATAGTCTTAACTTAGTACTTTGTGATATGGCTAATTCTTGTCCTAAGGCTATTTCATTTTTTGGAGTTGTTCAACGTGTTTACTCACTATTCTCTTCTTCACTTAAGAGATGAAAAATTTTACAAGATAATATACATAATTTAACTGTTAAATCATTGTCACAAACACGTTGGGAGAGTCGCATAGAAAGTGTCAAAGCAATAAGATTTCAAGTTCCCCAAATTAGAGATGCTTTACTCGAATTAGTAGAAGTTAGTGAAGATCTTAAAATAAAAAGTGAAGCTAAATGTTTAGCAACATATGAATTGGAAAACTTTAAATTTTTGTTAGGCATGATTATTTGGTATGATATATTATTTGCTGTGAACACTATTAGTAAAAGCTTATAAAAGAAAGATATGCAAATTGATGTTGCCATAAATCAACTAAAAGGTCTTTCATCCTTTTTTGAAAATTATAGAGAAAATAATTTTTTGTCTGCTATGATTTCAGCTAAAGAGATTGCAAATGAAATGGAAATAGAACCAAAATTTCATGAAAAATGTATAATTCGTACAAAAAATAAATTTGGTGAGAATAATAATGAAAAGAAAATTCTATCTCCTGAAAAATCTTTTAGAATTGATTACTTTGTATATATGGTAGATCAAGCTATTTCTTCAATCACCAATAGATTTGAGCAATTTCAATTCTATGAAAATATTTTCAGATTTTTATTTAGTTTTGAAAAATTAAATCATGAGATGATGAAAGTTTAAAAAGTTATTGTATTAATCTCAAAAATATTTTGAAATATGATATGTTTTCTGATATTGACGGATTAGATTTATTTTCGGAGTGAAAAGTCTTAAAAGAAGTTTTGCACATTGAAAGAAATACTCCACTTGATATACTTAATTATATTAAAAAAGTAGATTTTTTTTCAAATGCATTTGTTGCTTATAGAATATTATTGAGTGTACCTGTAACTATTGCTTGTTCTGAGAGAAGTTTTTCTAAATTGAAGTTAATAAAATCTTATTTAAGAACTACAATGTCACAAGAAAGATTAAATGGATTAGCTATGTTAGCCATTGAAAAAAATTTGTTAGCTAAATTAGAATATAAGATTTTAATTAATAATTTTACATCTCAAAAAGTAAGAAGAATAAAATTTAATTGATTAGTAATTTGCATTAGTGATGGCTTGCAGCAAAGATCATAGCAGGTTGGAGCAATGGTTTAAAGTTCACATGAAAATTATAGTTATGGTTGATGAAGTTTTAGAGCATCTTAAGGCGATGAAATTTGTGGTTGATGAAGTTTTAGAGCATCTTTCCCACTATTTTATTTTTTGGATCTTATTAATAATTGTTGTAATTTAAGATATTATTGAATATAGTTGAATTTTGAGCTATTTGATGTTGTTGTGAAAATTTTTTGAACTATTTAATATTCTTGTGAGAGTTGAAATTTTAACATCTAAAGGCCTAAAATAAAATTTCGCCTAAGGCCCCCAGTTGGTTAAAGTCGACCCTGCTTTCACACTAATATGAATGAGATTGGAATCTCATACTTTAGTAAATACTATGATAAAAAATTTTACCAATTGAACAACTGAACACTCACAGTATCTATTGGCTTCTTAACGATTTTATTAGTTTTTGTTTCACTTACCTTGAATAATACCTCAAGTAAATGAAATATATTTTTAAAAACCCTAAACTATGTTGTCATTTTCGTAAAAGGAATGGGTCAAAGCACAATGGGGATGCCATTGGCGATGCAAATGAGAGGAAAGATTCACACTAGACACTTTTATTTTGATGGTAAGTGTTAAAAAGGAGAATGTTCTGTCTCTTGTGTTTCAATCATTAGCATTCGTCATTCACTCGCTGTTCATGTTTGAATTCTTTAGTGGCCTCATTTAACCTAATATGCCATATGGAGACCATATAAATTAAATTATTTAATATGAAATTAAAGAATGCAAGATGGGTGTGAAATAAAGAAGTAGAAGTCATGTAAAGTTGATATAATTTAAGGGAGCTACTAACTTACAGTTTACTGTAAGTTACAAGACTCACATAATAGTGAAGAACCCTACACAATTTTGTGAGTACCGTAACTTACAATAATTATATGTTGTGTTTTCTATGATTTAACTTCTTATTTATAGAATTCACTCGGGGATAAAAGGTGTGTGTGAATATGAGGATAGAGCTTTAAAAATGCATATAGAAGTGGTCTTTATGGCTCAAATCACTTACATAGCCCACTTATAAAAATGGGCCTTCCAAAGGGTTTCAAGGCAACCACTGTTAGACTTGTTCATCCTACCTTGCGCATGTTTTGGCCTTTTTTTTTGGGTTAATCTCTCTGATTTTATTTATTTATTTATTTTTAAATAGAATTTTTTGATAACTAGAATTATGAATATCCCTATTCAAATATTCAAATATGTACAAAGGTCAAGCGGAATGCTTAACACTCGGTAACAATGAAAAAAGTGATATTAGTAACCATTTAATACATAATGTAATATGTAACATGCGTAGGTTTGGATGTTCAGATGAATTTAAAATTCAGAGTTAAAAGATAAGAAAAATATGAACTAGAATATATTGTTTTTGTCTTTAGTGTATTGAAGTTTGTACCTTTTTTTTTTTAATCTTTCAACTCCATCTCCATAATTTTAAAATATGAACATTAACAATTAAGCATGACTCATCATATACTATATTAATTAAATATATATTTTGCATTAAAAAATAAACAACACTAAATTCTAGTTCATAATTAATCCTTCTAATAGAAAGACTTGTTTAATATAATAGTAAGTATCATGCAACACCGTAGTGATGAGTTTTAATTTGACTTTTAAGAATGGATAGGGATTCTCGTTTAATATTTTTTTCTCCTAACCTCTTCAAGTGAAATAAATAGTTAAGATTGAACTTTAAAATGTAATATTGATAGTAAAGCTATTTTTTTATTTTATCTAAAAATAAATTTATAATTTTTACAAGATTTGGAGGACTAAGAAAGATTAAAGAAGAGTGAAAGAAAAGGAGAGAATCCTAATGCTTGAAGAACAAACCCAAATTCTCTACCCTATCAAATGAAATTCTAATTTAAAATAAAGAAAAATGATTGGTAAAAATCAGTGCTCTAAAAGTGAGTGGAGAATTGATTCTTCTACCTCGCTTTATAAGGAGAGGGTGCTAATCATAATACACTTAAACAAAGTTGTAGTAGGGAATAAGCATAGCATGCTAATAATAACTAAAAATGGGAAGGGATGCAGCTTCCGTAGCATGAATTTGAAATCAGCCTAATCAGGCAAATCAATATTTTGTGTGGCAGTCTTTAGCACCTTCATTCCATCTTTTGTTTGCTTACTTTTTCCTATAAAGAAAAAAAAAAAGGGAAAAACGCAGATTTTTAGCAGCTAATCAAATTGAACACCTCCATACCTTTTGAGAGAAGTGGGCATCTTTAATAATTCAGTGGCATTTTTTTTAATAATATTTGAATAAATTTGAATTAGTCTAAATTTTAAATAGATTTGAATGTTTGAATTTAAGTGATATTTTTTTGAATCATTAAAAATAAGTATTACATTATTTTTAACCTAAAAATATGAAAACTATTATTTTTACACTTGTACTCTTATAAATTATAAATGTGAAACAAATAATCAATATATTAAAGAATATAAATAAGATAATATATTATGAATGTAAAAAAAAAATTATGCTCAATCGAATACAATCCTTTAATATTCTTAATTAGTACATGTTAATTGATTTTATTGTACTTTATGATTTTTTATATTATTCATAAAAATTATAAAGATAATAATGCTAGTTTGAAGAAAATAAAAAAATAATAATAGTTTATCATTATATCATCACGAGTTATGTTAAGAGTGGGGCTATTTATACTCTAAAATTTACATTGTACATTTAATTATTTAGAATACTCGCATGTAAAAATTAAAAATTAAACTTTTAGTAGATATACTTTATTAAATCTAAAAAATAATCTTAATTATTTTTTTTAACACCCACAACATCCTTCTTTTTCTTCTTCTTCTTCTTCGTTTTCTTTATTTTTATTCTCTTGTTTTGATTTCTTAAAACAAATATCGAAGATAAGATCTAAATAAAAAGATCACAACTCTTTTAGAATATTAAAATATTTCAAGGATCAAGCCTCCTAAGGGTTCCTTCACAAAATTTTTGCCTTTTGGGTGTTTAAAAAAATATTGTTAGCCTGGTGTCACGGGATGAGTATTTTGCGCAGTAACTCGTGCGATACTTAGATAACTTTTGTCGAAAGGTGCTAAGTAAGCCTTTGTGCTTCTCAACTAGCGAAGCCGAAGGTTATCGTAGAGCTAAAGAGAAGAGAAAGCAATAGAGCTAAATCGAAAATTATATTGCCAACAAGAAAGCTTTACAAGAGAGCTTACAAGTATGCTTAAAAGAATTGCTCAAGACTTGATGATTCAAATGGCAAATGCCATCTCCTATTTATAGGAAGCTTGCCAAGCTCTAGAGTTCTAGAGAATTCTTGCAACTTGCCTATATTTTATTATTTATAAGGCGTAGAGTTGTGTAAAGAATTCTAGAATATTTACAAGCTTGAGTGGGCTAGAGTGTGCTGGAATTTTCCAGAATCGGGCCAAGCTAGCACTCTTGGCCAAGGCTTGGGCTTGTGGCCCGAATCTATGCGCATGTGGGCTAGAAATTTTAGTGGACCGTAACACTAGACTCCAAATCTTTTGCCTTTTGGGTGGTTGTTGTGCAAATTTTATTGAACTCGCAAGCGCACGAATCTATTGTAGAATAGATTAATGGTGACGAGTGTCGATCCCACGAGGAGGTTGATTTTAATTATATGCCGAATTAATTTTCTTTTAATGGGAACAATTAAATTATGGTAATTTTATCATAAATTGTTAATTAAAATGGCGGGAATAATTAAAAATGAAACTATTATAATAAAGCACTTGGGTATCCGGATCTGCATCAATATGCTCCATAGGCTAAATATTCCATATTAATGCCAATTAAATCATAAGGGGGGATTCTACACCTCGTGAACCACTCTCCAATAAGTATGGTGCCAAAGGTTTATCGTGCCAAATAATAATAACCTTGTACTAGGGTACTGGTTTAACTAGGGCTGTATCTAGACAAGACTATTATTATTTGTCAACGAAAAGTCAAAACAACCACAAATATTAGAGGAGAAGAGAAAGTAAATTTACCAAATTAAGCCCATGGGACATGTTGAGACTTCACCTTCAACTCAAACTCAAAAGAAAATTAGCCACTCATATTTTAACTAAGGATAAAAAGGAAAATTTTATTAAAATACAAAGAAACTACAAGAAGGAGAAGGAATTTCAGAAATCTAAGCTTAAAAATGAATTCAGGGGTATCAAATTAGGGGGGGAGAGCCCTCTTTTTATAAATACATTGAGTGAATCGTGACCATCGGATTAAAAATAGTTTGGATGCTCAGGATTACGCCACATCATCAGTTAACAGTCAACAGTCAACAGTCAACATTTGTACAGTAACGCCGCCTGAATGGTAAATAATCCCATGTACGCGCATGTATTATACATACGATTTTTGCTCCAATGAGATACTGCCACATCATCGATCCACAGTTCATAAGAAATCTAGCCCTATAAGATTATGACACATCATCAGTCAATGCCACGTCATCGGTCAATGCCATATAAGCAATCAATACCACATAATTCGTCCAATTAGATACTGCCACATCATAGGTAGTTGCCACATCATTGGTCCGTATACATAAACAGTGTCGTGAATAGTATGATGAACAGTACCATGAACAATACCGTGAACAGTACCGTACGTATGAACAGTATCGTATATGTGAACAGTGACTTTTTTCTTTTAATGCTCCTCTTAAGATTTTCGACCGTCCTGAGTCCAAATATGACGTCCGTTTTACTGTCTGATCACTCGTTCATTGTGAAATGATTATGATGCCCCTAAAATACATAAAATACATAATTATAATAAAACACATATAATTAAATAACAAAATACTTAAATAAATAAAAGTAGCAATGTTAGTGAGACTTAAAGTGTAAAATGACAATTTTCTCCTTTATAAATATACATTTTCTAACACTCAACAGTGGTGGCAAACAATGCAGGTTAGGGTTCCTTCACAAAAGTTACGAGTTGCAGCAAATTGTTTAATTATTTCGTGAATGTTTATTTTTTTCCTTTATAAATCATCATTCTTGCTATTTGAATATTCAAGTTAAGCTATAAGTTACATAATCTATTATTATTTTTTAATTGATGTGTTTTGTGAGATGTAATTGAAGTTCATTGGTGAAAATTGTGGTGTTAAGCCGTGTACCAATGAAGAATGTACAATTCTAACTTTGCACCTTCCATAAGCCCCAGATGATGAATTGATGAAGAAAATAAAAATTTAGGATTTATAATAAATGGGTGTGTAATGTATTTTTGTTTTTAAGTTTACTAATTATGTACTTTTTAGTAATTTTATGAAAGGGTATTTTTGTAATAAAATATATTTTGAAATAAAGAGCATTCAAAGTATTTGTTAGAGTGCAAACAGCCCCATTATTGTGAATTGTTAAATTTTATTCAAGTAATGATAAAAATTAATTAATTATAGAGGAATATTTTGAAAAATATCTTCTAATGATATCATTTAAACTTTTTAGACTAAGAAAAAAGTAAAAAAACATTAGTTTAATAACTTAATGATTTAATAATTGAAAAACTTCATTAAGTTGAAAAAATAAATGGATTTAATAAGTTAATTGATTGAATTTAAGGTCATTAAGTCTGTGAAAAAAAAAACAAACAAACAGCCTCCTCTTTAGCTTTGCTTTACGAGTGGTGTTGTTTATAGCACTTTAGAGTCTTGATAAAACCCCTCTTAAATTTACAATTGTAACCTCAGCGGAAAATTATAAATGACATTAAAAGACAAGGATTGGAAATATCTTTATTAATTTAATAATTTTTTACACTCTTATAAAGATTTAGATGTAGTTTTGAGCCTATCTGTGCTCAACTGTTCATAATCTTCTACACAAATTCATGTATAGGAATGAAATACTAGTTATACAATTCAAGAAAGGGGTAAACTGAGTTTTTAAAATTTAATCTAAACAAATTATAAAATAATTTAATTTAATACCTTAATGAAATAAAAAAATTAGTAATGCTAAAAAATAAAAGAGTAGAGAAAGAAAGAACAAACACGAGTACTTTTATATTGTTCGGTAATGCTCATCTACGTCCATACCTCCAAGTAAGTCAAGCTTGAGGATTTTACTATCCAAACCTACTAAGGCTTAAAGTTCTTTATAATTGACTTTCAAGATGTCAATAAACCTTTACAATTTAGAGATTTTCTCTTAATCTCTTCACGTAAGTATTTCTCAAACTTATACACTCACAAGTTTTGATGAACAAATAAAGATTACAACAAAAAACTCTCTATTATAGTTGATATGCAAATAATAGTACAATAATGATTTAATCTATGAACATTAATAAATTGAAAGCTCAAAACATGTTGTAGAAACTTATTTTTACTTGCTAGAGAGCTTAAAAATGAGTTTGATTTATATTTTTATAGTTCTGATATAAAAACTAGCTGTTATAGACAAAATTTCAGCAACTAGGAAGTTAACCGCTTAATTTAGCCAGCTACTTACTACAATGAAGTTACTGTGAAATTTAAATTTTACTACAATATTACTATTCACAAAATTATAATTTTTCTTAAAACTTTCTATATTTATATTATGATCTAAAAAATTATAAAAATTTACAAACAGATCCATTTTCAAAATAGTTTGAAATTGCTATAGTGTCACTGTTCATAAAATTATAATTTTACCTAAAATATTCTATAATTTTACTATAACTCAAAATGTCAAAAACCTTTACAAATAAGCCTAATTTCATAATTTCTAAATAATACTTCTCATTTCCACAATACTTATTAAAATCAAAGATTGCAAAACTTTTACATTTTTGTCCACATTTCAAAAAATAATTAATTTGCATAAAATACTTAGCTTATAATTGTAAACCTTAAATTAATAAAAATTAATGATCAATTAAATAAAATCTTGAACTTCACAAATGCTAAATCATGCATAAATTAAATCATATCAGTTTTATAAAAATTATTACAATATTGAGCCCTTTGAGCGCTTGAACTTTGATTCTTGATAAGCCATTGTCCATTGAGTGTCTTGAACTTGGTTTCACTTGCATAAATCTTATCCTTTCAAGAACTAGTAAAAGTGTGAAGTACAATAATTATAAAATCAACTAAGACACATATTTGTTATCATCTAAATTATATAATGTGTAGCTCTTTAGGCTAAAAATCTCTCCCTTTTTGATAATGATAAGCATCTTATGTATTTTGACATTTATACTCTTCCTTAATACATAGTATACATGAATCAATATATTAAAAAAAACTTAAAATAAACTCCTCTTGAATTTATGATCTATAACAATTTGTACTCTCCCTCTTATTATTTCAAAATAATGCTCATATATTTCAAGATCAAAATATGTATTATTTGTCTCCAAAAATGTAAAATACATAATTTTCTCCTTCATCATCAAAATTACGAGAAATACATGCTAAGGTCAATAAGACAACAATGATTAATCAAGAAACATATAGAAATCAAGTTGTTAGTCTAATAGGCTACACATAATATAATTTTAATGATAACAAACATGTGTCTTAAGTGTTTTAATAAATAATGTATTTCACATTTTTATTAAGTCCTTGAAGGATAGTATTTATACAAGTGAATCAAGTAAAATCAATTTTAAGACACTCAACAGACAACAGCTCGATCAAAAATAAAATTTGAGACTCAACGGACTTAATATTACAACAAATTTTTGTAAAGTCAGTATGATTTAATTTATACTTGATTTAGCAATTTGTGAATATTAAGATTTTAATAAATTAATTATTATTTTTTCATTAATCTAAAGTTTTGATTATAAATTAAGTATTTTATACAAACTAATTGATTTTCTAAATATGGACTAAAAGTTTTACAATCTTTGATTTTAATAAATTTTATTTTAAATATGAATTTGGGTTTATGTGCAAAATCAAAAAATATTTTAGTCGTATCATAATTTCAAAAAGTTGTGGGAATGAGAAATATTATTTAGAAATTTTGAAATTAGACTTATTTATAAAGATCTTTGACATTTTGAGTTATAGTACAATTACAAAATATATTAGGCAATATTACAAATTTATTAATAGTGGTACTGTAGCAAGTTTAAACTATTCCGAAAAATGAATTGTTTGTAAACTTTTATGAGTTTATGTGTTATACTATAATTATAAAAAGTTTTGGGTAAAATTATAATTTTGTGAACACCATTACTGTAGCAAATTTAAAATTTAATAGTAACTTCACTGTAGCAAGCGGCTAACCACCAAAATATAGAGGCTAGCTGCTTTGACGTTGGAATTTGACTATAATAGCTATTTTTCGAGTAAAAACTATATAAAGTCGAATCAAATTTATTTCTAAACTCTTGAACAAGTAAAAACAAGTTTAACATAATAGATTGAGCTTTCAATTTACAAATCATTGTAGATTGAATTATCATTGTGTTATAATTTGTACATTTACTCTTGGATAGAATTTTATTGTTGTAATCCTTATTTTTGTATCAAATTTATGAGTATATAAGTGTGGGAAATATTCAAGTGAAAAGATTGAGGATAATCTCTTGTTGTAAAGGTTTATTGACACCTTAAAAGTCAATTGTAAAGAACTTAAAGCCTTGGGAGGTTTAGATAGTGAAATTCTTAAGCTTGATTAGCTTAAAGGCGTGGACGTAGGCAGGGTTTGCCGAACCACTTAAAAATATCGTGCTTGCTCTCTTTTTCCATATTCTTTTATTTTTTAGCATTATTGAATTTATTATTTTTAATTTCATTAAGGCATTAGATTGAATTGTTGGGTGATTTGTTTAGATTAAATTTTAGAAACTCTATTCACTCCTCTCTTGTTTTGCATAACTAGTATTTTACAAGTCATGCAATTAACTAACAAGTTATAATATCCATATCATCTAGAAAACATTAACCAAATTTAAAGTATCCAAACATCAAATAACAAACATCTATAATTAATATAACAATGCAAATAAAAATATAGTACAAAGTGACAGATGATTAAAATATAACACTATGAGCTAGAGGATGTGAGGAAGTAGATGGTGGGGGAAACTCAAGAGTAGTGAAAAGTTGTTGCTGGCCATCAAGAAGCTACTATTTTTTAACAAAGAGGTATTATTGTTGATCAAATAAATACTGCTGCTGCTCAAAAGGCATTAGTGCTTTGAAATTGATTGAATTTGAAAGGTCTCAAACTGGAACTAAAGTTAGTTTTGCTCTCGGAAAGTAAATGTACTTTAGTCAACAACTGTTGCATCGGATCCTCAGAGTCAGTTGAAGTAGAATGTAAAGGACTCTCGGAAGGTAGAGAATAAGAGTGTTATAGGACACTAAGATCAGGAAGTTCGTCTAGTGACATAACATCATTAAAAAAAAGATGATTTGTGGGAGCAAGTTTTGTAACTTTGTGCTTGAGTTTCTGATCTTTGTACCTCTGGCCTTTTTCTTACTCAAACTGTAAGTTTCTTATGGCCTCATCTTTTAATTTCTTAGGATTAAAAAAGATTGGTTCGATTATGGGAACTCGAAAATATTTTAGGATATGGGTGATAATGCTATCATATGAAAGTGATCTCTTGGCTAAATTTAGAGTGCTAAATATATATTGAAGAATGATATAACCAACATTCAACACCCTATCCTTGAAAATACTATCTAAAATAGCAACATCCAATTGGGTAATGTCATCTCCATGTCTACCTCAGGACTAATCACATGTTGAAGAATATAATGAAGGATTCTCATTTGAAGTGGTAAGGCTTGAGATTTTAAGGTGGCTTTATAAAATTCAAAAGATAAATCAGATTGCCTACAAATTTTCTTAACTGCATCCTCAACAAAATACCATTGATAATCAATTCTACTTCAAGCAATGTATAATTCTAATCCTTCATTTAGAGTTTTAAGAATCCTATTTAAGTATGCAACATCAAATTCAAGAGGAATTCCCCTAACATTTGTAACAATTCTATTTGAAGTTTGTAGAGAAATTACCATATTCGAATAAAACACTCAGACTAAATTCTCATAAAACCATTCTTTTATAATTAATGCATTTTTCTAGCCCATATTTAACAAGTAGATTACTAAGAGATTTCTCACAAATAAGTAAATTGTCTAATTTGTGAAGATTAACAAAATATAGATTAAAAACCGGCCTTGACATGAATTTGTCGATAAATCACCTCCAAAGCGGCAGATGTAAGAAATGGGTTAATATAAACTCTGTATTACCTCCATGATCTTCTTTGTGCTTCTTGGCTACATGTTTTCCCTTGGATTTTTCACCATCTACCATGATTGAAACCAAGAAGAAACTTAAAACTCAATTTCAGATTTCTAAGCTTTTAATTTAAATGAATATTTTTGAACCAAGAAAATCAATCGTAGAGATGATTTAAGGCAAGATATGATTTTAATTTGAGCTAAGATGGATTAAAAATAACTTGAAATGGAGGAGAGAGAAACGACCAAGCTTATATTTTGATTTCTTGATTTTGTGAAATAAGTGAGGAAATGTTGATTGAATGATGAATAATGGAAGTTTAATGGTTAGGTAATGATTTGAATAAGTGATTTTATTTGTGAGAGAGAAGGAAGAGATCATACACAGTTTAGAGAGAGAAGAATAAGTGAAGAAGAAATGAAGAAAATGATGATAAAATGGGTATAAACCTGTGACCAAGCGGCTAGCCGTTTGCTTTCAGGTTTGGTAGCATTTCCAAGTGGCTAGCCGGTTCTCTGCTGCCTATCTGTAGTTTGATCGATTTAGAGACTATTTTATGATGTCAAAACACTTCAAAATTCATTTTAATGCATGAATCATGGTAATTAACAATCAAAGGATAAAAAATTCAAACTATTAACTCATTAATCATGCATAAACTTTACACGATCATGAAATAAGTAATCATTCAAGGATTGAAAATTCAAGCAAATCATTTATTGATCATGCTTAGGCACTCTGTAATCATTAACAATCATCCATCAATTAATTTTAATTAGTCTAAAAAATATGATTAAAGACGAGAATTTTATCATCCCAAGTTCATGCCAAATTTTTGAAATTTATTCTTCGCAAAGAGGTTTTATAAAAAAATTGGCAAGTTGTTTTTCCATAGAAACAAACTCTAATACAATATTACCCTTTTGAACATGATCTCTAAAAAAATGATGTCTAATATCTATATGCTTAGTTCTAGAGTGTTGAATAGGATTTTTTGATAGGTTTATAGTACTAGCATTATCACACTTTATAGGAATTTGTTCAAGATTAGTGTCATTATCTCTAAGTGTTTGTTTTATCTAAAGAGCTTTTGTACAACAACTACTTGCAGTAATATACTAGGCTCCAATAGTTAAAAGTGCAACTAAATTTTGTTTCTTATTATACCATGGAACAAGTGCATGATCTAAGAAATGAAAAGTATCATTAGTACTTTTTCTATCAACTTTATGATTGGCAAAGTTGGCATCCGAATAATATATTAAATCTATATAAGTTCCTTTAGGATACCAAAGGCTAAAATCTATGTTTTACTTAAATAATAGAAAATTCTTTTCACAATAAACAAATGAGATTTCTTGGGACATGATTGAAATCTTGCACACAAATATATACTAAATATGATATCGAGTCTACTTATAGTTAAATAAAGTAAAGAGCCAATTATACCTTAATATATTTTGATATTAACTTCTTTATCTTATTCATCTTTGTCAACTTGATTGTTATGCTCATTTGAATGTTGTTGGTTTTTGAGTTATCAATGCCAAATCATTTGACCAAATCTCTGATATACTTACCTTAATTAATAAAAATTCAGTCATTGTTTTGTTTGATTTGAAGTCTAAAGAAATACTTCAACTCTCCTATCATGTTCATTTCAAATTCCTTACTCATACATGATGAAAACACTTTACACAAACACTTATTAGTAGAACAAAAAATAATATCATCAATATAAATTTGAACAACAAGTATATCTTAGTTCTTATACTTAACAAAAAGAGTAAAATTTGCTTTTTCCATTGAAAACCCATTATCCAATAAGAAATTTTTAAGCCTATCATACTATGCTCTAGGTGTTTATTTAATCCATATAAAACTTTGACAATATATAAACATGATTTAGAAATTTTTCATTTTTTAAATTAGGGAATTGTTTTACATAAACATCGTTTATAATATAACTATTCAAGAAGGTACTTTTGACATCCATTTAGAATAAAATAAAATCTTTATGGCATGCAAATGCTAACAATATCTACATGGATTCTAGGTATAGGTGTAAATATTTCATTAAAATCAATTCCTTCGTCTTGATTATATCATTGAGCTACTAATCTAGCTTTATTCCTAATAACCATACCAGATTCATCTATTTGTTCCTAAATACCCATTTAATACCTATGATAGATTGATGTTCAAATTTAGGAACTAATTTCCATATATTATTTCTCTCAAATTAATTTAACTCCTCTTGTATTGCCATAATCTAAGATTTATTATTTTTCACATCGGCAAAAGATTTTAGTTTAATTTGAGAAATAAATGTAGCATGCTCACATGTATTCCTAAGTGATGATCTAGTGGTTACACCTCATGTGAGATTTTCTAAAATTAAGTCTTTAAGGTGAGAAGAAACATACCTCCACTCCTTTGGGAGTGCTTAATGAGTGTTGAGTAATAGAAAATATATATTTATAAAGGAGAAAATTATCATTTTTCATTTCAAGTTCTACTAACTTCTTTACTTTTATGTATTTAAGTTTCTTGTGAATTTAATAATGTGAGTTTTGTTATAATTAAGTATTTTACCTATTTTAAGAGTATCATGGTTATTTCTCAATAAAAGAGATATTGAATGACAAAATGGATGACAAATTTGAACTCAAAATGATCAAAAACCTTAGAAAGAGTATAAAAGTAAAAATATCACTGTTCACATATATGGTATTGTTCATATGTGAAGTACTGTTCATGACACTGCTCATAAGTACTATACGATGACGTGGCATTGATCGATGACGTGGCATTGACCGATGATGTGGCACCGACCAATGACGTAGTAGCATTTGATTAGAGGAATGATGTGGCATTGACTGATGAGGTCACAATCTTATTGGACAAAAATGTTTGTGCATTGTTGACCGATGATGTGGCAGTATGTTAGTAGATCAGAAAAAATATGCATACGGTACATGCATATATATAGGATAATAGCCCTGATGATGTGTTCAAACCAATCAGAATTTGCCACGTGGCACAATCCTGTGCATCCAAATTATTTTAATCTGATGGCCATGATTTATGTTGAGTGTTAGAAAGTGTATATTTATAAAGGAGAAAATCATCATTTTACACTTTAAATCTCACTAACATTGCTACTTTTATTTATTTAAGTATTTTGTTATTTAATTATATGTGTTTTATTATAATTGTGTATTTTATGTATTTTAGGGGTATCATAATCGTTTCACAATAAACGAGTGATCAGACAGCAAAACGGACGTCATATTTGGACTCAGGACGGTCGAAAACCTTAAGAAGAGCATTAAAGGAAAAATTCTTCGCTCACACATACATGCATTTCGTCATACGCATTTGCATCGCTTCACGATCTTTATTCACGACACTGTTTATGTATACGGACCAATGATGTGGCAACTACCTACGACGTGGCAGTATCTGATTGGACGAATTATATGGATTGACTGCTTATGTGGCATTGACCGATGACGTGGCGTTGACCGATGATGTGTCATGATCTTATTGGATTAAATTTCTTATGTACTGTAGATCGATGACGTGGCAGCATCTTATTGGAGTAGAAATCGGGTGTACAGTACATGCGCTTACATGGGATTATTTACTATTCAGGCGGCGTTACTGTACAAATGTTGACTATTGACGGTTGACTGTTGACTGTTGACTGATGACGTGGCGCAATCCTGAGCATCCGAATTGTTTTTAATCCGATGGTCACGATTCACTCAATGTATCTATAAAAAGAGGGCTCTCCCCTAATTTGGCACCCCGAATTCATTTCTAAGCTTAGATTTCTGAAATTCCTTCTCTTTCTTATAGTTTCTTTTTATTTTAATAAAATTCCCTTTTTATCCTTAGTTAAAATATGAGTGGCTAATTTCTTTTGAGCTTGGGTTGAAGGTGAAGTCTCAACATGTTCCATGGGCTTAGTTTGGTAAATTTACTTTCTCTTCCCCTCTAATATTTGTGGTTGTTTTGACTTTTAGTTAACAAATAATAATAGTCTTGTCTAGTTCTGAATTCTGTTTGGTTATCTGACCCCTAAGATCTGAGTTATTATTATTTGGACGATAAGCCTCTTGACCATACTTATTGGAGAGTGGTTCATAAGGTGTGGAATCCCCCTTATGATTTAATTGGTATTAATATGGAATATTTAGCCCATGGAGCATGTTGATGCGGATCCTGGATACCCAAGTCTTTATTATAACGATTTCATTTTTAATTATTCTCGCCATTTTTAATTCAAAGAATTTAGGACAAAATTACCATAATTTAATTGTTTCCATTACAAAGAAAATTAATTCGGCATATAATTAAAATCAACCTCCTCGTAGGATCGACACTCGTCACCATTAATCTATTCTACAATAGATTCGTGCGCTTGCGAGTTCATTAAAATTTGCACAACAAGTTTTTGGCGCCGTTGCCGGGGAGGTAAGTTATTTTAATTTGTTGAATTAATTTTTTTTTGTTTTCTTGTATTTTTCCTTATAACAAAATAATTCTATAATTTAACTTTTGTAATTTAAATTTTTACAATTTAATTTCTGTAATTTAAATTCTGTAATTTAAATTTCTGTAATTTAATTTCAGTAATTTAAATTTTTGCAATTTAATTTTATTGTGTGATTTCTTTAATTTTCTGTACTTTAATTTTTGCTTTACTTTTCTTTGTAATTTGTTTTGTTTATCTTGTAATTTATTTTAATTTATTCGTAGAATTAATTCATAGAATTAGTTTTTTTTTAAGTAATTTTTTTTTGCTTTCCTTAAAAATTATAAAAAAAATTAAAAAAAATTACAAAATTAAAAAAAAAAGTGAATCTGTAATTTAATTCTGGTAATTTAAATTTCTTTAAATTAATTTCTGAGTTATTTTTCTTTGTAATTTTTATTTATTCTGTTAATTTATTATTTCATAGAATTAAATTTTTTTTAAGTAATTTTTTTTCTGTAATTTAATTTTGTTTTTTTTTCTCTTCTTTATATTCCTATAATTTAATTTTTTATTTTTCATTGTAATTTATCTTTTTATTTTATTTTTTTAGTTAATCTATTTCTGCTATTTTCTTTTTAGCACTTGAAACAGTATATTCATTTTGTAAGGTTAGAATAACTTCACAAGGTTAGTATTGTAATTTCTCTCTCTCCCTTTATTTTTGTTTGTTTTATTTTCATTTATTTTGTTCTTTGCATGCATGGTGAAGGTCATTATCACCCAATCTTGAACCTTTAGACCGATTTGGAAAAAACACTTCGCACACACAAACAAACTTTTTCCAAAAGAAACTTGAAATGGATTTGCAACATCAACAACCGTAACCACAAGAGAGAGGCCATTTAAGGATTATTTTAGTCCTTTAGCTAATTTGAGCACATCATGCATAAGGTACCCAAACGTAGGCTGCTTAGGAGTTTTGAATTAAAACCTAGTGTCTTAAACCTGTCTCCCACATTCTATGGCTTAGAAAATGAGGACCCATATAATCATCCTAATGATTTTCAAATGCTATTTGTCAAACTTTTAAATATGAGAATTTTTCGGATGATGATGTTAAACTTAGATTATTCCCATTTTCATTAAAAGATAGAGCTCGTTCATGGTTTAATACAATGCCTGCTAATAGCATTACATCATGGGAACAATGGTAACTAAATTTTTAAATAAATATTTCCCATTCATAAAACCAATGCTATTCGCAGGAAATTTGAGTTTACTCAAAGAGACGACGAGCAATTTTTGAAGCATGGGAGCGATTTAATGGGCTACTCTTGAAGTGTCCACATCATGGGTACGAGAAATGGCACCAATGCCAATATTTTTGGAGGGATTATTGCCACATATGCAAGAATGGCTAATGGCAACCAAATGGAGGAGAGTTAATGTCCAAAAGCGCATCAGAGATTTGGGAATTTTTCCAACGGCAATCGGATAATTCTCAACAACGGAGTCGATCACTCAGAAATACCAAGAGAATTAAGGGAGTGAATGAGGTTAACATTGGCGAGTCAAGCTCAGGAATTAAAGAAGTCAAAGAGATGGTCGAAGGCCTTGCTCGACAAATAGCATCTTTGACAACCGCTAAATCAACAGAGCCGCATGACCATGACTCATATTCAGATCAAGCCAATGCCATAGGTATCATGAGAAAACTACCAAACTACAACCCTTACTCCAACACATATAACCCTGGATGGTGAGACCACCCCAATTTTTCATGGTCTCAAGGATTCCAACAAAACGGACCATCAGTTCCACCTCCACCAATGCAACTAGTTCCTCAAATGTCTCAAGCCTCTCAACCACCATTTAGACCATACAATCAGAACCCAAACCATTCTCAACCTAAACCATGGGAGGAGACATCTCAAAATTTCAGAAATCTTACTAACTCCAAGATCGAGCAGCAGAACCGCACCATTGATGAATTACGAAATGAGATGAGAGCAAGCTTCAACTCACAAGCTCAATCTGTTTCAAGCCTTGAGAAAATGGTAGGACAACTTGCCTCTTCAATTCAAACATTGGCCATGACCGTTGAAAAAGGCAAATTCCCAAGTCAACCAATGCCCAATCCTAAAGCAGTAAATGAAGCAAGTTCTAGTTCACCACAGCAGCATGGAGAGGTCAAAGTAGTGATGACCTTGCGAAAAGGAAAAGAAGTTGACAACAAAGTGGAGATGCCAAAATCAACTCAAATTGTACCTATGAACTCGGAGGAATCATTATCAGAGGAGAAAGAGGAAACCAACTCACGAGAATATGTTCCTAAAGCTCTATTTCCTCAGAGGTTAGCTCAAGGGAAGAAAGGAAAATCCACAGGTGAGATTCTTGAAATCTTCAAACAGGTAAGTGTTAACATCCCTTTACTTGAAGTTATAAAACAAGTGCCATCATACGCCAAGTTTCTTAAAGACCTTTGTACTAAAAAAAGAAATATTCATGTTCAGAAAAAGACCTTTCTAACAGAAAATATTAGTTCTATACTCCAACATAAAATGCCTCTAAAATGCAAAGATCCAGGCTCCCCACTATCTCATGTAGTATAGTATAGGAACCACACAATTGAGAATGCTTTGTTGGATTTAGGAGCTAGTGTAAATCTGTTGCCCTTATTCTTTTTTTGTGAAACTTGGGTGGGCGAATTACATCCAACTCCAGGTGGTGTTACGACTGCGATCGGTCCATAAAAATACCTCGTGGTATTGTGGAGGACGTCTTATCTAGGTAGACAAGTTTTATTTTCCTGTTGATTTCATTGTAATTGACACTCAACCAAAGGCAGATTCAAAGAAGCACATTCCCATTATTCTGGGGACCTTTCTTGGCAAATCTCCGATGCACATATTCAATGCGAAACCGGAAATATGCGCTTGTCTTTTGGCAATATGACCATGGAACTCAATATCTTTAACATTGCTAAACAACCTCACAGTGCAGATGATGGAATTGTTAATGTGGATTTAATAGAAAAACTAGTTGATAACAATTTTCTTTCAAACCTTAGTAATGACCTTTTGCAAACTTGTTTAACTCACTTTGGTTTAAATTTTGATATTGACAGTTCAGTTGATGAAGTCAATGCTCTACTTGACTCAGCACCATCCATGGACACTAATAAATGGAAATTGAGAGTTGAACAACTAGTGCTGTCAGAAAAGAAACTCAGCCCATCATCAGAATCACCACCAAAACTCGAACTCAAGCCATTACCCAACACTTTGGAATACGCATTCTTGGGAGAAGAAAGCACTTTACCAGTAATCATCTCTTCTTCCCTCAATGACGAACAAAAAGGTAAGTTGTTGGATGTTTTAAAAGAACATAAAGGAGCATTAGGATGGACCATAGCAGACATAAAAGGTATAAACCCAGTAGATTGCATGCATTACATTCATCTTGATGAAAATGCTAAACCTACTAGGGAAATGCAACGTCGGTTAAATCCTAACATGAAAGAGGTTGTTCGCACTGAAGTCCTCAAGCTATTAGATGCAGGTATCATTTACCCTATTTCTGATAGTTCGTGGGTCAGTCCTGTGCAAGTTGTTCCTAAAAAATCAGGAGTTACAGTAGTCATCAATGCTGATAATGAATTGATACCCATTAGAATAACTATAGGATGGCGTGTATGCATTGATTACAGAAAGTTGAATTCTGTCACACGTAAAGACCATTTTCCTTTACCATTTATCGATCAAATGCTTGATAGATTAGCGGGTCATGAGTTTTATTGCTTTCTAGATGGTTATTCAGGATACAATCAGATTTCTATAGCACCAAAAGATCAAGAGAAGACCACCTTCACTTGTCCTTTTGGCACTTTTGCATATAGGAGAATGCCGTTTGGATTATGTAATGCACCTGCTACATTTCAACGATGCATGTTGAGCATTTTTTCTGATATGGTTGAACGATTCCTTGAGGTTTTTATGGATGACTTTTCTGTTTTTGGAGATTCGTTTGATCAATGTTTACATCATCTAACATTAGTTCTACAGAGATGTATCGAGAAGAATTTAGTCTTGAATTGGGAGAAATGCCATTTTATGGTTAAACAAGGTATTGTTCTCGGTCACATCATTTCAAGCAAAGGTATTAAGGTTGGTAAAGCCAAGGTGGATCTCATTTCCAATCTTCCTCCACCTAAAACAGTCAGAGAAGTAAGATCTTTCCTTGGGCATGCTGGTTTTTATAGACGTTTCATTAAAGATTTTAGCAAAATTTCTAGATCCTTATGCAATTTACTTGCTAAGGATGTACCTTTTGTCTTTGATGATTCATGTCTTGTGGCATTTGAAAAACTAAAGCAGTTGTTGACATCATCACCCATCATTCAGCCCCCAAATTGGAACTTACCATTTGAGCTTATGTGTGATGCATCCGACTATCACGATAGGAGCAGTATTAGGATAAAGAGTTGATCGAATTCCCCATGTGATTTACTATGCTAGTATGACATTGAATGATGCACAGTTGAATTATTCAACCACTGAAAAAGAAATGCTAGCAGTTGTGTTTGCATTAGAAAAATTTCGATCTTATCTCATTGGTTGTAAAATAATTATATTTACAGATCATGCTGCTCTTAAATATCTTCTCACAAAGAAGGATGTAAAAGCTAGACTAATTCGTTGGGTGCTACTCTTGCAGGAATTTGACTTAGAATTCAAAGACAAGAAAGGAACGGAAAATGTTGTGGCTGATCATCTTTCCCGTCTCCATTTTGACACAACAAAAGAACATTTACCTTTGAATGAGTCATTTCCAGATGAACAATTAATGAGTGTGGAAGTAGTACCATGGTATCTTTGATATAGTTAATTATCTTGTTACAGTCAACTTCCGGAGCATTGGACTAAACAGACAAGGCCAAATTCTTTGCGAAATAAAGAATTTCTTTTGGGATGATCCTTATCTATTTAAATACTGCGGACCAAAATTATTAGACGATGTGTCCCAGAGAATGAATTTGAGAATATCCTTTCTTTCCGCCATGAACAAGCTTGTGGAGGCCACTTGATCTAAGAAAACAGCTACTAAAATTTTACAATGTGGTTTCTATTGGCCAACTATATTTCGAGATGCTTACACTTTTTGTTCTTCATGTGATAGGTGTCAAAGAATGGGCAACATTACACGAAGGAATATGATGCCACTAAACCCAATTCTGGTGGTTGAAATTTTTGACGTATGGGGTATCGATTTCATGGGACCCTTTCCCACATCTTTTGGCCATCAATACATATTGGTCGCTATTGATTATGTTTCAAAATGGGTAGAAGCTATTCCATGTAGGAACAATGATCATAAAGTGGTAATAGGATTTTTGAAAAGCAATATTGTTTCCCGCTTTGGATTCCCTCGAGTAATAATTAGTGATGGTGGTGCCCACTTTTGCAATAAATTTTTCAAAGCACTTTTGACAAAGTACTCCATCACTCATAAAGTGGCGACCCCATATCATCCACAGACCAGCGGCCAAGTTGAGATCTCCAATCGAGAAATAAAGCACATTTTAGAAAAAAACAGTGAGGCCCGACAGAAAAGATTGGTCGTTGCGGCTTGATGATGCATTATGGGCATATAGAACGGCTTTCAAGACTCCGATTGGGATGTCACCCTACAGGCTAGTGTATGGAAAAGCATGCCACCTACCTGTGGAACTCGAGCATCGTGCGTATTGGGCCATCAAGAAATTCAATTTTGACTTACAGCAAGCTGGCTCAGAAAGAAGATTACGATTAAGCGAACTTGAAGAAATTCGAAATGATGCGTCGAGAATGCCAAAATTTACAAGCAACGAATGAAAGTCTTTCACGACAAGCAAATTATGCGAAAATCTTTCACTCTAGGTCGAAAGTACTTTTATTCAATTCTCGCTTACACTTATTCCCGGTAAGTTACGCTCGATGGTCCGCCCATTTATTGTTCATCTTTTTTTTTCCACACGGGCAATTGAAATTAAGGATCCAATGAATGGTGTCACTTTCAAAGTTAATGGTCAAAGATTAAAGCCATATCTAGAATACCAACCACATGGAAGGACAAATAAATAAATTTGAGTGACCCACCTATTTTAAATTGAGGTTTTACTTTTCGGTGATTTGATTATTTATTTTCTTTATTTTCTTTCTTTTATTCATTCTTTTCTTTGATTGAAATTATTTTTTTTGTGTTTGTTTAACCGTTAAGTTTTTCTTATCCATTTAATCATGAGACAGTTCCTCTTAAACATTCTTAGACAATTTCGACGTATACAATCTCATCTCAGAGGTCAGATACGATTTTGTAAAACACATCGTATCTGGCAGCTTTCTAAACCACCGAGTTAGTAGCCTATGTTGAGGATTTAGAAAGCCAACTCCGAGAAATTGAGAGAGGCATCTACAACATCCAATTGGAGCTTGAGGTAAATTCAATAAGAGGACGATTTTAATTTGTTTTGTGTGTTTTAAATTATTTTCTTGTTTGTGTGTTTTAGTTTGCTTTGTGTGTTTAAAGTTTGTAACCCCGGTCAAGTGGCGGATAACGGTACTCCGTGACAATCAAGTCGGTTACTTCAGTTTTCCCACAATAACTGATATTCTGAGACGAAGGTATGGACAGAAATGAGATTTTAGAAAAGCTTCACAAACGATTCCCTTCGCTTCCTCAGAATGCCCTACTTTTAATTTATAAAGCCCGGTCCGAACGCATGCGATTGCTTATGAAGAATAACATCCCTGCTGACATCCGTTGGTTAATCGAGGCAAAAGTTCGCTCAGCAGGTGAGTTACCTCCTAAATTTATTGCATACATGCCTGGTTGTGGTAAAGGAAATTATGCGAGAAAACGACGAGCTCGAAGACTTTCTGTTGCTTGTCATAAATGTGCCAGAATGATATGCAATAAAAAATCATGTTCCTTAGGAATGGTGTCTGATAACAGAGAAGATAAGATTCAATTCATTAGGGATGGCTTGAATAAGGAGTCATTGGATGATATCCTTTTGTCTCTTGAAACGCATCCCAGTGGATACGTCCAACATGCAATACTTCAGTTATGGCCATTATTCCAGAAAGAATGTTCAAACTATAGTCTCGGGAATCTGACTATAAAAGACCCTGTTTGCCAGTTTGTAAGAAAACTGGATGGGAAGCCTATCCTCGACCCATAGAGGGCGTTCAAGCCGTTTCTGGACGTAAAACCAGAGGAAGATGTGAGCCACAATCACAACTATCTGTAAATATCCTTTTACCTCTCTGTTCTTTTATTTCACTGTTATTTTACTATTTGCATTATTGTTGTTTAATAATTTCATTTACTTTTTCTTTTTACTATTTTCTTTTTGACTTTTGAGCTATGTGCCTTACACGTTAATTGACATAATGTCCCATACACAGCTGTAACCAACTGTCACCAAGGTCTTTAAATGTGAATTGTTTTTACTGAGCACTCACAAGTTGTTTTTGAGCAATATCTTAATGGCAGCTTCTTCTAGTAAACAATTCAAGAACATTTGTGTGCTTTCTGGGTTCCATTATGGCAAACATAAAGAGTTCATGGAGGCAGCCATAGATCTTGGTCTAAGAATAGCAGAGAAAAATTGCACTTGGTGTATGGAGGAGGTGACCGAGGGTTATCCAAAATGGTATCGGAAGTCGCTTTTGTCGGGGGAGCCAAGTGTTAGGCATCATCCCTCAAATCCTAAAACCTTTGGGTTGTTTGTCTCATTCAACAACTGGAGAAGAGTTAGTCGTCTCAGGTATGCAAGAACGAATAACTGAAATGTTAAATCATGCCGATGCTTTTATTTTCCTTCCAGGCGATCTTACAACTCTTGAGGCACTAATGACATTAGCATCTTGGTCCCATCTGAACATTCATAAAAAACCCATTGGTTTGTTAAATGTCAATAACTTTTATGATGGCTTTCTCGCATTTCTTAACCATGCAATAAAAAATTATTTTCTTCCTTCCTCAGTGAAAAACATCTTTATTTGTGCACACACTGCTAATGCGCTACTTGATCTGTTACAAGCTTATCAACCAGAGCCAGATCCCAAGGCTATTGTGTTGGAGTGTTCAAATAATGATGGTAACAGTAATGGCAGTAAGAAGTACAAATTAGATTTAACTCTCCGCTTGTAAATATTTTCCTCTCAGATTACGAGACCAGGTGATGTCTTCTAAACTCTACTTCTTTCCTTTCAAACATTGAGGACAATGTTTCGTTCTGGTTGGGGGGAGGGAATAGTAGACAATTGTGGAATGTTGAACTAACCATGATTAACTTTTTGAATAGAAGATGGCTGAATATAGAGTATACTGACTTTAGAAACGCATCTTCTTAATTAAAAAAAAAACAAAAACACAAAAAAAAAGAAATATATATATATATATATTTGTGTGTGTTTCTAACCTTTCATTTTTCTCCTTTATAAATATATGTTTTCAAGTTTTTAAAGTCGAAGATGGCTGAATATGGAGTGTAGTAACTCTAGAAACGCATGTTCTTTTGTAAAAAAAAAAATTAAAAAAAAAAGAAAAAAATATTCATTTTTCTTTAATTTTTCTGCATGTATGTTTTCTTTTTATGTTTAGAATAGGTTGGGAGGAAATAATTCTATTTTAAAAAAAAAAATTTGTGAGTTCTTGATATTGGATGATATGATGACTTTTGAATTTTAGTATTTGTATTATCTTTGGTCTTGAGTAATGTTACACCATGTTTACTATTCTACATGTTGATGTTGGAGACAAATATGAGTTGCTTGAAAGAATACACATGTCATAATAAATTCCAAGTGAGTTTTTGAGCCTATTAATTTTTCTTGGAGAACCCTTTTGCCAATTCTTCATGTAGCTTAGCAGTTTATTATTTCATACATGATCTCTAAATTTTCTTTGAGTCAACCCTTTAAAAAAAAAGTGTGTGTTACTGCATCTAAATGTCCACTTAATTAGTAGATATGGAAGATTATTTAGAGTCCTAAAAGATGATGGAAGGCTATTTTTGACCCGTTTGAGCCTTTCTAGCCATCCCTATTATTTAATATCCATAGTTACCCCTTTTGAGCCTTTTATTTAAAAAAAAAAAAAAAAAAACATTTAATTTATTAAATTAACAACCTAACCCACTCCAATTTGGAGTATTACCCGATATCATATAAGTTCCATCCACCTATTCATGTTTGAGAAAAAAATAAATAAATAATTATTTTGTTCAGTAAAGTTGTGCCATATAAAAAAAAAAGAAAAAAAAAGAAAAAAAAAGAAAAAAAAGAAAAAAAAAGATGTACAATAGTAATAAATAAGCAAAATGTATCCTGTAAAAAGTTCTTTAATTTTTTCTCAAACATATATATTTTGTTTCCCTATTTTCCTTTCTTTGTTAACCATGTCCCTAGCCTACGTTACGTCCTAATAAAAGTCCTTCCTGATTTTAGGGAACTATAGTCTAACATAAAAGCTAGTTATATGGGTAATTAAGATGTAGTGATGCATATATAAAAAAAAATGATGAAAAAAAAATGATGAATACATTGGGTTGACTAATACTTTATTTGAGATCGTACTATTTCTAAGCTATGGGCATATTTTTCATCTTGGTGAGAGTGTGTGATATTTCTTTATTATTTTCTCTCAATTTACCATTCATTGTAGTGACAAAATTTTATTGGGATTAATTTCTTTGTGAGAGTGTCACTACAACCGGTGAGATTTTGGAGTTGGATATGTCTTTCTTGAAAGTAGCTTGATTACTATTGCTACACAAAATCTGCTTTGGTGATACATATATGGATGGTTGATGTGGGTGTGATATTCCTTTAGACTAGAGATAATGCTTAAACTTTTATTTGATTGTTATCATTAATCTGATTGAATAAACACGTGTGTTTAAAAAAAAAAAGTTTTTTATCTTCGCTTTATTTGCTAGGGACTAGCAATAAGCTGGTTGGGGGGTGTGTTGAGTGTTAGAAGTGTATATTTATAAAGGAGAAAATCATCATTTTACACTTTAAATCTCACTAACATTGCTACTTTTATTTATTTAAGTATTTTGTTATTTAATTATATGTGTTTTATTATAATTGTGTATTTTATGTATTTTAGGGGTATCATAATCGTTTCACAATAAACGAGTGATCAGACAGCAAAACGGACGTCATATTTGGACTCAGGACGGTCGAAAACCTTAAGAAGAGCATTAAAGGAAAAAGTTACTGTTCACACATACGGTACTGTTCACGATACTGTTCACGACACTGTTCATGTATATGGACCGATGATGTGGCAACTACCTACGACGTGGCAGTATCTGATTGGACGAATTATGTGGATTGACTACTTATGTGGCATTGACCGATGACGTGGCGTTGACCGATGATGTGTCATGATCTTATTGGACTAAATTTCTTATGTACTGTAGATCGATGACGTGGCAGCATCTCATTGGAGTAGAAATCGGTGTACAGTACATGCGCTTACATGGGATTATTTACTATTCAGGCGGCGTTACTGTACAAATGTTGACTGTTGACGGTTGACTGTTGACTGATGACGTGGCGCAATCCTGAGCATCCGAATTGTTTTTAATCCGATGGTCACGATTCACCCAATGTATCTATAAAAAGGGGGCTCTTCCCCCCTAATTTGGCACCCCTGAATTCATTTCTAAGCTTAGATTTCTGAAATTCCTTCTCTTTCTTGTAGTTTCTTTGTATTTTAATAAAATTTCCTTTTTTATCCTTAGTTAAAATATGAGTGGCTAATTTCTTTTGAGTTTGGGTTGAAGGTGAAGTCTCAACATATTCCATGGGCTTAGTTTGGTAAATTTACTTTCTCTTCCCCTCTAATATTTGTGGTTGTTTTGACTTTTCGTCGACAAATAATAATAGTCTTGTCTAGTTACAGCCCTGGTTATACCGGCACCCTAGTACAAAGTTATTATTATTTGGCATGATAAGCCCTTGGCACCATACTTATTGGAGAGTGGTTCATAAGGTGTGGAATCCCCCCTTATGATTTAATTGGTATTAATATGGAATATTTAGCCCATGGAGCATGTTGATGCGGATCCGGATACCCAAGTGCTTTATTATAACAGTTTCATTTTTAATTATTCTCGTCATTTTAATTCAGCAATTTAGGACAAAATTACCATAATTTAATTGTTCCCATTACAAAGAAAATTAATTCGGCATATAATTAAAATCAACCTCCTCGTGGGATCGACACTCGTCACCATTAATCTATTCTACAATAGATTCGTGCGCTTGCGAGTTCATTAAAATTTGCACAACAATTTACTCATTGTATCTATAAAAGAAGGGCTCCCCCCTCTGATTTGACACCCTTGAGTTCATTTTTTAGCTCTATTTTTTGAAATTCATTCTCTATCTAGTAATTTCTTTGTATTTTAGTAAAATTTTCTTTTCATCTTTAGTTAAAATATGAGTACCTAATTTCCTTTGAAGCTTGGGTTGAAGGTAAAGTCTCAACATATTCCATGGGCTTATTTGGTAAATTTATTTTATTTTTCTCTCTATTTTCTGTAGATATTTTGACTTTTCGTTGACAGATAGTAATAACACAGTTATTACTGTTTTACACGATAAGCCCTTAGCACTATATTAATTAGAGTGTGGTTTACTAGGAGTCTATTTTCTCCTTATGATTTAATTGGTATTAATAAGGAATATTGAACCTTGGAGCATATTGATGCAGAACCAGATACCTAAGTGCTTTATTATAATAGTTGTATTTTTAATTATTCTCGCCATTTTAATTCACAATTTAAGATAAAATATACTATAATTTAACTGTTCACTTAGAAAAATAATTCAATACATAATTAAAATCTACCTCCTCGTGGGATTGGCACTTGTCACTATTAATTTATTTTACAATAGATTCGTGCACTTGCGAGTTCAATAAAATTTACACAATAAGTTTTTTGCACTGTTGCTGGGGAGGTAAGTTTTTTTAATTTGTTGAATTATTATTTTTTAGTTTTTTTGTTTTCTTGTATTTTTCTCTTATAAAAAATAATAATTCTATAATTTAATTTTTATAATTTAATTTTATTCTGTAATTTCTTTAAATTTCTGTACTTTAATTTTTGCTTTACTTTGTAATTCTTTTCGTTTATCTTATTAATTTATTTTAATTAATTCGTAGAATTAATTTTTTTAAGTAATTTTTTTTGTTGTTGCTTTCTTTAAAAATTATAAAAAAATAAAAAAATAAAAAAAATCAATTTTTTTTAAAAAAGTGAATTTGTAATTTAATTTTGGTAATTTAAATTTATTTAAATTTCAATAATTCAATTTCTTCGTAATTTCTTTAAATTTCTATAATTTAATTTCTGAGTTATTTTTCTTTGTAATTTTGTTTATTTTGTTAATTTATTAATTTATTAATTTATAAAATTAATTTTTTAAATATTTTTTTATTGTTTTCTTTTAAATTTTTTCCCTGTAATTTAATTTAATTTCTTTTTCTCTTCTTTATATTTATGTAATTTAAGTTTTCATTTTTCGTTGTAATTTATCTTGTTATTTTATTTTTAGTTAATCTATTTCTTATATTTTGTTTTTAGCACTTTAGTGTACGGTAATAGTAAGGTTGTAACAATGTAATAAGGTTAGCATCGTAATTTCTTCTTCCTCGTTATTTTTTTTTAATTTTGTTCTCATTTGTTTTGTGCATTTTTCATTATATTTTTTTACGCATAGTCGAAGGTCGCAATTGTCTAATCTTGAGACTTAGAATTGGAAAAAACACTTCGCACACACAAACACATCGCATTTACAACAATAAGAACCACCGCAGGAGAGGCCATTAAGGACTATTTCAATCTCTTAGTTAACTTGAGCACATCATCTATTATAGAATAGATTAATGGTGACGAGTGTCGATCTCACGAGTAGATTGATTTTAATTATGTGCAGAATTAATTTTCTTTAATGGGTGAATGAATTTGTGGTGAAATTGATATAAAATATGCTTAAATTTAAATTACAATGGCAGAAATTAAATTAAACTGAAATCAATTGAAATGATGTGCTTGGGTATCCGGATCTGCATCAACATGCTCTATGGGCTAAATATTCCATATTAATACCAATTAAATCATAAGGAGGGATTCCACACCTCATGAACCACGCTCTAATAAATATGGTGCCAAAGGCTTATCGTGCCAAATAATAATAACCTTGTACTAGCGTGTCGGTTTAATTAGGGCGGTATCTAAACAAGACTATTATTATTTGTCGACAAAAAGTCAAAATAACCACAAATATTAGAGAGGAAGAGCAAGTAAATTTACCAAATTAAGCCCATGCGATATGTTGAGACTTCACCTTCAACCCAAGCTTAAAAGAAGATTAGCTACTCATATTTTAACAGGGATAAAAAAGAAAATTTATTAAAATACAAAGAAACTATAAGAAGGAGAAGGAATTACAAAAATCTAAGTTTAAAAATGAATTCAGGGGTGTCCAATTAAGTGGGAAGAGCCCCCTTTTTATAGATACATTGAGTGAATCATGACCATCGGATTAAAAACAATTCAGACACTCAGGATTACGCCATGTCATCAGTCAATAGTCAACAGTCAACGTTTGAACAGTAACACCGTTTGAATCATAAATAATCCCATGTCATGCATGCACTGTACACACGATTTTTGCTCCACTGAGATGCTGTCACGTCATCGATCTACAGTACATAAGAAATTTAGTCCAATAAGATCGTGACACATCACGGTCGATGCCACATCATCGGTCAATGCCATATAAACAGTCAATACCACATAATTCTTCTAATCAGATACTGCCACGTCATAAGTAGTTGCCACATCATCGGTCCGTATATATGAAAAGTGTCATGAATAGTAAGTACCACGAGCAGTACCGTGAATAATATCGTACGTATGAACAGTACTGTATATGTAAACAATGACTTTTTTTTAATGCTTCTTTTAAGGTTTTCGACCATCTTGAGTCCAAATATGACGTCCGTTTTACTGTCTGATCACTCGTTCATTGTGAAACGATCGTGATGCCCTTAAAATACATAAAATACATAATTATAATAAAACACATATAATTAAATTATAAAATACTTAAATAAATAAAAGTAGCAATGTTAGTGAGACTTAAAGTGTAAAATGACGATTTTCTCCTTTATAAATATACACTTTCTAACACTCAACAGAAGCCATCAAACTACAACTCTTACTCCAACACATATAACCCTGAATGGAGAGACCACCCTAATTTTTCATCGTCTCAAGGATTCCAACATAATGGACCAATAACTCCAGCTCCACCAATGCAACCAATTCCTGAAGTTCCATAAGCCTTTCAGCCACCATTCAGATCTTATAACTAAAACTCAAATTATTTTCAACCCAGACCATAGGAGGATGTATTCCAGAATTTTAAGAATTCTATTCACTCTACAATCGATCAACAAAACCGCACCATTATTGGACTACGAAATGAGATGAGAGTAGACTTCAACTCACAGGCCCAATTAATTTTTAACCTTGAGAAAATGATAGGCCAACTTGTCTCTTCAGTTTAAACCTTAGCAATAATTGTTAAGAAAGGCAAATTCCCAAGTCAGCCAGTGTCATACTCTAAAGGAGTGCATGAGGCAAGTACCAGTTTACCTCAGCAACATGGAGAGGTCAAAGATATCATGACTTTGTGAAAAGAAAAAGAAGTTGACAACAAAATGGAGCTACCAATGACCAAAACGACTCAAATTATACCTGTAAGTGCTGAGGACTCATCATCAGAGGAGAAAGAAGAAACCAACCCACAAGAGTATATTCCTAAAGCTCAATTTCTCTAGTGATTAGCCAAAGCAAAGAAGAAAAAATCTATGGGTGAGATTTTTGAAATCTTCAAATAGATTCAAATAGATAACTATCAACATTCCTTTAATTGATGTTATAAAACAAGTGCCATCTTATGCCAAGTTTCTTAAAGATCTTTGTATTGAAAAGAGAACTGTTCATGTTTAAAAGAAGACATTTTTAACAGAAAATGTTAGTTTTATACTCCAACACTAAATTTCTCTAAAATGCAAAGACCTAGCCTCTCCCACTATCTTATGTAGTATAGGGAACCACACAATTGATAATGCTTTGTTGGACTTAGGGAATAGTGTTAATCTATTACCTTACTGAGTGTTTATGAAACTTGGACTGGAAGAATTACACCTAACTCCAGTGGTGTAACAGCTTGCAGATCGATCCACGAAAATACCTCATGGTATTATGGAGAATATGCTTATCTAGGTAGATAAGTTTTATTTTTCTGTTGATTTCATTGTAATTGACACTCAATCAGTGCAGGATTTAAGGAAGCATATCCCCATTATCTTGGGTTTTCTATTCTTAGCAACTGCTGATGCTCACATTTAATGTAGGATTGGAAACATGCAGTTGTCTTTCGACAATATGACCATGGAGCTAAACATCTTTAACATTACCAAACAACCTCACAATACAGATGATAGAATTATTGATGTGGATTTAATTGAAGCATTAGTTGATGATACTTTTCTTTCAAACCTTAGTGATGACCGTTTATAAATATGTTTAACTCACTTTGCTTTGAATTTTGATATTGACAGATCAGTCGATGAGGTCAATATCTTACTTGACTCAGCACCATCCATGAACACAAATAAATAAAAGTCAAAAGTTGAACAACTAGCATCATTAGAGAAGAAACTCACCCCATCATTAGAAACACCATTAAAACTCGAGCTTAAGCCATTACCTAATACTTTGGAATATGCATTCTTGGGAGAAGAAAGTACTTTATCAATAATTATTTCATCATCTTTAGATGACAAATAAAAAGGTAAGTTGTTAGAGGTTTTAAAAGAACACAAAGGAGCATTAGGATGGACTATAGCCAATATAAAAGGTATAAACCCAGTAGACTACATGCATTACATTCACCTTGATAAAAATGTTAAACCTATTAGGGAAATACAATGTCGATTAAACCCTAGCATGAAAGAAGTTGTTAGAATCGAAGTTCTTAAACTATTAGATACTGGTATCATTTATCCCATTTTTGATAGTTCATGGGTCAGTCCTGTACAAGTTGTTCCCAAGAAGTTAGGAGTCACAGTAGTTACTAATGATGATAATGAATTGATACCTATTAGAGTGACTACAGGGTGGCGTGTATGCATTGATTATAGAAAGTTAAATTTTGTCACATGTAAAGATTATTTTCCTTTGCCATTTATAGATTAACAAGTTATGAATTTTATTGCTTTCTAGATGGCTACTCAGGATATAATCAGATTCCCATAGCACCAAAGATTAAAAGAAAACTACTTTCACTTACTCTTTTGGCACTTTTGCATATAGAAGGATGCCATTTAGATTATGTAATGTACATGCTACATTTCAACGATGCATGTTGAGCATTTTTTCTGATATAATTGAATGATTTCTTAAAGTCTTTATAGATGATTTTTCCTTTTTTGGAGACTTATTCGATCAATGTTTACATCATCTAACACTAGTTCTGCAGAGATGTATAGAGAAGCATTTGGTCTTAAATTGTGAGAAGTACCATTTTATGGTACAACAAGATATTATTTTTGGTCATATCATTTTGAGCAAAGGTATTGAGGTTGATAAAGCCAAGGTAGAGCTCATTTCCAATCTCCTTCCACCTAAAACAGTCTAAGAAGTAAGATCTTTCCTTAGGCACGCTGGTTTTTGTAGACGTTTCATTGAAGATTTTAGTAAAATTTCTAGACCCTTATGCAATCTACTTGCTAAGGATGTATTTTTCATCTTTAATGATTCATGTCTTGTGGCATTTGAAAAACTAAAGTAATTATTGACATCATCACCCATCATTCAGCCCCCAAACTGGAACTTACCATTTGAGCTTATGTGTGATGCATCTGATTATGTGGTAGGAGCAGTATTAGTATAAAGAGTTGAACGAATTCCCTATGTTATTTACTATACTAGTATGACATTGAATGATGCCCAGTTGAACTATTTAACTATAGAAAAAGAAATGCTAGCAGTAGTATTTGCATTAGAGAAATTTCGATCTTATCTCATTAGTTGTAAAATAATTATGTTCACAGATCATGCTACTCTTAAATATCTTCTCACAAAGAAAGAAACAAAAGCCAAACTAATTCGTTAGGTGTTACTCTTGCAGGAATTTGACTTCGAAATTAAAAACAAGAAAGACACAAAAAATGTTGTAGCATATTATATTTCTCGTCTAAATTTTGACACAATTAAAGAGCCATTACTATTGAATGAATCATTCCTAGATGAACAATTGATGAGTGTAAAAGTATTACTATGGTATGCTGACATAGTTAACTATCTTACTACAAGTCAACTTCTAGAGCATTGGACTAAGCAAAACAAGGCCAAATTCTTTGCAGAAATAAAGAATTTATTTTGGGATGATCCTTATTTGTTCAAGTATTGTGTTGATCAAATTATTAGACGATGTGTCCCAGAAAGTGAATTTCAAAATATCCTTTCATTCTGCCATGAACAAGCTTGTGGAAGTCATTTTAGCGTTAAGAAAACAGTAACTAAAATTTTACAATGTGGTTTTTATTGGCCAACTATATTTCGAGATGCTTATACATTTTGTTCTTCATGTAATAGGTGTCAACGAATCGGGAGTATTACTCAGAAGAATATAATGCCACTAAACCTAGTTTTAGTGGTTGAGATTTTTTATGTATGGGGTATCGATTTCATAGGACCTTTTCCTCTTTTCTTTGACCATCAGTACATACTGGTTACTGTTGATTATGTATCAAAATGGGTAGAAGAAATTTCATGTAGAACCAATGATCACAAGGTGGTGATAGGATTTTTGAAAAGCAACATTGTTTCACGTTTTGGATTCCATCGAGCGATAATCAGTGATAGTGGTGCCTACTTTTGTAACAAATCATTCAAAACTCTTTTGATAAAGTATTCCATTACTCACAAAGTGGCTACCCCATATCATCCACAAACTAGCGGTCAAATTGAGATCTCCAATCGAGAAATAAACCACATTTAAAAAAAATGGTGAGACCAAACAAAAAAGATTGATCACTGCGGCTTAATGATGCATTACAGGCATACAAAATGGCTTTCAAAACCCAATTGGGATGTCACCCTATAGGCTACTATATGGAAAAGCTTGCCATCTACCTGTGGAACTCGAATATCGTGCATACTAGGCCATCAAGAAATTTAATTTTGACATGCAACAAGTTAGCTCAGAAAGAAGATTACAGCTAGTAGAACTTGAAGAAATTCGCAATGATGCATATGAGAATGCCAAAATTTACAAGAGAATGAAAGTTTTTCACGACAAGCAAATCACCCAGGTTAGAAAGTACTTTCATTCAATTCTCGTTTACAGCTATTCCTAGGTAAGTTGCGCTCCCGATGGTCTAGTCCTTTTATTATTCATACTGTTTTTCTACATGAAGCAATTGAAATTAAGACTTACAGAATAGTGTCACCTTTAAAGTTAATAGTCAAATATTAAAACCATATCTCGAGTACCAATCACGTGGAGAGGACACCGAAATAAATTTGCATGACCTACCAAATTTGAATTGAGATTTCTTAGTGATTTAATTTTATTTTTTTTGATTATTTTTATATAAGTGTTTTTTATTAACGATTAAATTTTCTCTTATCACTTGTAATCATGAGTACCTCAACTAAAAAGCGTTTTTTCAACATTCTTAGATAATTTCGACGTATCCAATCTCATCTCAGCAGTCAGATACAATTTTATAAAGTACATCGTATCTGGAAGTTACAACAACCTGAGTTAGTTTCCCATGTTGAAAATTTAAAAGGACAACTCAGAGAAATTGAAAGAGGCATCTACAACATCCAATTAGAGCTTGAGATAAATTCAATAAGAGGACGATGGTGAGTTAATTTTTTTTTGTTACTTTTGTATTTTTATGTGTGTTGTGTTTTTGTGCACATCGGTTACTCCGTGACAATGAACATCGGTTACATTAGTTTCCCATAATAACTAATATTCTGAGTTGAAGGCATGGATAGAGATGAGATCTTAGTAAAACTTCACAAGCGATTTCCTTCACTTTTTCAGAATGCTCTCCTCACCATTTATAAAGCTCGATTCAAACGTATGCGATTACTTATAAAAAATCATATCTCTGTTGACATCCAATGGATAATCAAAGCTAAAGTGCGGTTAACAGGTGAGTTACCTCCCAAATTTATTGCATACATGCCTGGTTGTGGTAAGGGAAATTATTCAAGAAAACGGAGAGCTCGAAAGCTCTCTAATATTTATCATAAGTGTGCCAGAATAAGATGCGATAAAAAGTGATGTTCTTTAGGAATGCTGTTTAATAACAGGGAAGATAAGATTCAATTCATTAGGGATGGCTTGAATAAAGAGTCATTGGATGATATCCTTATGTCTCTTGAAACGCATCCCAGTGGATACATCCAAAATGTAATACTCCAGTTATGGCCATTATTCCAGAAAGAATGTGCAAATTATAGTCTCGGGAATCTGACTATAAAAGACTCTATTTGCCAGTTTGTAAGAAAACTAGATGAGAAGCCTATCCTCAACCCATAGAGGGCGTTCAAGCCGTTTCTGGACATAAAACCAGAGGAAGATGTGAACCACAGTTGCAACTACTTGTAAATATCCTTTTATTTAAATGTTGTTTTATTTCACTGTTGTTTGATCACTTACATTTTTGCCTTTACTAATTTTATGTTATAATTATTTGTTTTGTCTTTTCACTATTTGACATAGACATGCTATCTCATTTACAGCTGTGAACCATTATCACCAAGATCCTTAAATATGACTTTTTTTTATTAAGGCACTCACAAATTGTTTTTGAGAAGTATCCAATGGCAGCTACTCCTAACAACCAAATCAAGAATATTTATGTACTCTCTGGATTTAACTATGGTAAATATAAAGAATTTATTGAGGCAGTTGTAGATCTTGGTCGAAACATAACAGTTAGGAAATTACACTTAGTTTATGAAGGAGGTGATCGAGGGTTATCAAAACTAGTTTCAGAAGCTGCTTATACTAGAGGGAGCCAAGTGTTAGGCATCATCCTAATAATCCTGAAACCTTTTAGCTCTTTGTTTGACTCACCAACTGGATAAGAGTTAGTCATTTCAGGTATGTAAGAAAAAATGACTGAAATGCTGAATCATGCTGATGCTTTTATTTTTTTACCAAGAGATCTTACAACTATAGAGGCACTAATGACATTAGCATCTTGGTCCCATCTGAAAATTTATTAGAAACCCATTGGTTTGTTAAATGTAAATAACTTTTATGATGGCTTTCTCGCATTTCTTAACCATGCAATAAAAACTATTTCATTCCTTTCACAGTGAAACAAATCTTTATTTGTGATCATACTGTTAATGAGCTACTTGATCAGTTATAAGCTTATAGACCAGAGCCACATCGTGAGACGTTAATTTTGGGGTGGCTCATTAATAATGGTAGCAGTAGTCGTAGTAAGAAGTGCAAATTAAATTTAACTCTCTATTTGTAAATATTTTCGTCTGTGTTGCAACACCCAGGTGATATCTTCTAATTTCTACTTCTTTCTTTTAAAACATTAAAGACAATGTTTCGTTTTGGTTGGGGGGAGAGAATAGTTGATAATTGTGGAATGTCTTAATCTTTGTTAAGTTTTTACTAATTTTTGTTGTAAGAACTAACTGTAGTTAATTTTTTACGTTAAAGATAGCTGAATATGGAGTGTAGTAAGTCGAGAAACGCATCTTCTTAGTTTAAAAGTTAAAAAAAATAATTTACTTTTCAATCATTTTTTTACTGCATTTTAAGTGTGATTTTTATAACTTCCTCTTTTTAATTTCTCCTTTATAAATATACACTTTCAAAATTTTGAGTTGAAGATGGCTGAATATGGAATGTCATAATTCTAGAAACGCATCTTTTTAGTTTTCTTCTTTTAAATTTTTTTTTAATATATATATATTGTGATTTTTTTTGATACGATGACTTTTAAATTTTAGTATTTGTATTATCTTTAGTCTTGAGTTTTGTTATACTATATTTTCTACTCTATATATTGATGTCTGAGATAAAAATATGAGTTGCTTGAAGGAATATATATGTCATAATAAATTTCAAGTGAGTTCTTAAGCCTATCATTTTTCTTGGAGAGTAACCCTTTTTGTCCATTATTTATATAACTTAACAGTTTATTATTTGATACATGATCTATAAATTTCTATTGAGTCAACTTTTAAAAAAAAAAGAGAATTTTTTTTTTTGTGTTGCTATATTTGAAAGTTTATCTAACTAGTAGATATGGAAGATTAGTTAGTGCCCTAAAAGACGATGGAAAGGTCATCTTTGACCTGTTTGAGCCTTTTTAGCCATCTTTTTTGTGAAATATCCTTAGTTAATGCTTTTGAGCCTTTAAAAAAAATTATTATCTTTTTCTTTGTTAACTTATCATCCGACCCAACTCCAATTTAAAATATCACTCAATGTCGTACAAATTCCATCACCCATTCATGTTTGAGAAAAATATAAATAATTAGTTTGTTCAATAAAACTGTGCCTTAGTGTAAAAAAAAGAAGCAAAAAAGAAAAGAAAAAAATTCAAAATTTTATACATTAGTTAAAAAAAAAGAAATGTACTCTGTAATTTTAAAAATAAAACTTTCTTTTTTTTCTCAAACATGTATTTTATTTTTCTTTCTCTATTTTTTTGTCTTTATTCACCAAGTCCCTAACCTACATTACGTCATAATAAAAGTCCTTCTTGATTTTAGAGAACTATAGTCTGAAGTAGAAACTAGTTACATAGGCTATAAAGATGTAGTGATTCATTAAAAAAATAATAAAAGAAAAAAATATATAAATAAATATATTGGTCTGACTCACATTTTTACTGAGATCGTATTATTTCTAAGCTATGGACACATTTATTTTATCTTAGTTACAGTGTGTAATATTACTTTAATATTTTCTCACTGTTAGTGAGATTTTGGGGTATCGACATGTCATTCTTGAAAGCAGCTTAGTTACAATAGCTGTCACAAAATCTACTGGATTAATTCATGTAAATGGTTGATTTGGAAATAATATTTCTTAAAGACTGAAGATAATGCTTATACTTTTATTTGATTTACATCATAAAGTTTAATTAAATAAATATGATAGTTAAAAAAAAATTTTGGGTTTGAATTTGATTTCGCTTACTTTGCTAGGGACTAGTAATAAGCTGGTTAGAGGGTGTGTTTGAGTACTAGAAAATGTATATTTATAAAGGAGAAAACCATTATTTTTCATTTCAAGTTCTACTAACTTCTTTACATTTATGTATTTAAGTTTCTTGTGAATTTAATTATGTGTGTTTTATTATAATTAAATATTTTACATATTTTAGGGACATCATGGTCATTTCATAATAAACGAGACATCGAATGACAAAACGGATGACAAATTTGAACTCAGAACGGTCAAAAACCTTAGGAGGAGCATAAAAGTAAAAATATCACTGTTCACATATACGGTATTGCTCACGTGTATGGTACTGTTTATGGTACTGTTCATGACATTGTTCATATATACTGTATGATGACGTACATTAACTGATGATGTAGCGTTCATCGATGATATGATACCGACCAATGACATGGTAGGATTTTATTGGAGGAATGATGTGGCATTGACTGATTATGTGGCGTTGACTGATGACGTAGCTTGATTGATGAGGTGTCACAATCTTATTGGACAAAAATGTTTATGCACTGTTGACTAATGATGTGGTAGTATGTTAGTAGATAAGAAAAAATGTGTGCACAGTACATGCATATACACAGGATAATAGCCCTGATAATGTGTTCAAACCAATCAGAATTTGCTATATGGCGCAATCCTGTGCATCCAAATTGTTTTAATCCGATGGCCATGATTTACTCATTGTATCTATGAAAGGAGGGCTTTTCCCCCATAATTTGACACCGTTGAGTTCATTTTTGAGCTCTATTTTCTGAAATTCCTTCTCTATCTAGTAGTTTCTTTATATTTTAGTAAAATTTCCTTTTTATCCCCAGTTAAAATATGAGTAGCTAATTTCCTTTCAAGCTTGAGTTGAAGATGAAGTCTCAACATGTTCCATGAGCTTAATTGGTAAATTTATTTTATTTTTCCTTTTATTTTCTATGGATGTTTTGACTTTTTATTGACATATAGTAATAACACAGTTATCACTGTTTGGTACGATAAGCCCTTAACACCATATTAATTATAGTGTAGTTTATGAGGAGTGGATTTCTCCCTCATGATTTAATTGGTATTAATAAAAATTATTGAGCTCTAGAGTATGTTGATGTAGATCCAGATACCTAAGTGCTTTATTATAACAGTTGCATTTTTAATTATTTCTACCATTTTAATTCACAATTTAGGATAAAATCTACTATAATTTAACTGTTCACTTAGAAAATTAATTCAACACATAATTAAAATCCACCTCCTCATGGGATCGACACTCGTCACCATTAATCTATTCTACAATAGATTCATACACTTGCAAGTTGAATAAAATTTGCACAACAATGAGCACCTTCTTGCTGCTTCATATTTGTTTCTTCTTTTTGTTTTTCCTCTTGATTTTCTTGTGATGCATCCTCTTATTTGTCTTTTGAAGACCCTTTTAGTAACTCTCCATCTGCATTATTATCAAAAATAACTTTCTTCATGGAGGAAGGATTAGACTCATCAAATGCAACATGCATAAACTCTTCCACAACTAAAATTATTTTATTATAAACTCTTAAGCTTTGCTTGTGTTGAAATAACCAAGAAAGATACCAACATTATATTTTGTATAAAATTTACTAAGATTTTCTTTTGTGTTCAAAATAAAGTATTCGCATCTAAAAACTTTAAATTAACGTGAATTTTTTTTATCTTTTTAAAGCTTATAAGGAGTTTTATTGAAATAAAGTCTAATCAATACACGATTTAAAATATAACAAGTAGTGTTGACGGTTTCGATTTAAAAATATTTTAGAAAACTATTTTCATTTAATATGGTCTTAACCATTTCTTGAATAGACCTATTCTTTCTCTTAACAATTTCATTTTGTTGTAGAGTGCTAGGTGATTGAAATTAATACGCAATGCCTAAATCATTATAAAAATTCTTAAATGCATGATTTTCAAAATTTTTACTATGATCGCTTCCAATACAAAAAATAGCATAAACTTTTTTATTTTGAATATTTTACAAAAAACTCTAAATGCCTCAAAGACATCATCCTTATTAGCTAAAAATGATACCTATGTGAATCTAGAATAATCATCCGCAATTACAAATGCATAATACTTGCTACTTAAACTAGCATATCTAGAAGGTCCAAACAAGTCCATGTGAAATAATTACAGTGTTTTTGAAGTAGAAGCATAATTCTTGTTTTGAAAAAAAGTTTTGATTTGTTTACCGAATAGGCAAGTTTTACAAAATCTATCCTTTTGAAAGTCAATTTTTGAAAAACCTTTAACTAAATCATTTTTAAAAATTTTTGAAATAAAATTTATGCTTGCATAACCTAGTCTTTTATGTTATAATCAACTATCATCATGTAATATGAAAAAATATTTGTTCTGAGTAGATGTACAATCTTTATTTATTGTAGATACATTTATACACTTATTATCAATAAACAAAATCTTGTCATCAAATGTATTCTCAATAACACATTTCAATTTATCAAAGATAACCCTATAACCTTTATTACATAATTGACTAATACTAAGTAAATTATGTTTTAAATTTTTAACCAAACTCATACTCTCAATAAGGATAGAGGAATCTTTACCAATATTGCTATTATCGATGATCTTTCCTTTTGAATTATCTTTAAAGGATACATCTCCACCATTTTCGATCTTGATAAAACTTGAAAACCAAGAATAATTGTCTATCATGTGTCTCGAATAGCCACAATCTAAGTACTATTTATTCTTCTTTTTCTTTAAACTTTCATCAAGTTCATCATCTCCTATTACCAATAGTGCTAGGTTTAACACTTCTTGCGACTCTTCTTGATCACTTGATTCTTTATTATTATCATCTCAAGTAGCTACCATAGTTTTCTTCTTGAGTTTGTTAGGAAATGGGCACTTCAATCTTATATGGCCAGGCTTCTTGCATTGATAGCATATGATTGCCTTTTTCTTCTTCTTTTGATTTTTGAGGTTTCTAAATTTTCTTCGCTCACTGGGTTTTATGAAAAATTTTCTGAATCTCGTTGTTAGCATAGCCATTTCCTCATCATTCAACTCACTTTCCTCATCATTTTTATATTTTGAGGCTTTAAAAGCAATGCTTTTCTTTTTCTCCTCATTGTCTTTTTCCATTACTAAGTCTTCGTCATAAAAAATAAGAAAACCAATTAAATCATTAATAAATACTATATTTAAATCTTTAGCTTTCTTAATGACAGTTCTCTTAGGTTTTCATTCCTTTGGTAATGACTTAATGATTTTCTTAACTTTCTCGCTATTAGAAAAGGACTTCCCTAGGGCTCCTAGAGTGTTCACAATATCTGTGAATCTAGTATACATAGAGTACATACTCTAATTTTATTTTATTTTAAACAATTCATGTTGCCAAGTATATCTATTAATTTTATACTCTTTTACTTGATTAGTGCTTTTATAAACAACTTCAAGTTTGTACTAAATTTCATAGTCACTTCACAGCTAGAGACTATGACATTCTTTCTTATCAATAGTATAAAATAATGTATTCATAGCTTTGGAATTTAGAGAAACTTTTCTCTTTTCTAATTCATTCTATTCCTATGAAAGTTTTAGAATATCGTCTTTTACTTCTTTTTTAGTCATAGGTATAAATGAACCATCATAAACAACTTCCTAAATTTTATAATCAAGTGCTTACAAATAAATTCTCATCATAATTTTCTAATAAAAGCAGTCATTTCCATCAAAATATGGTGGCCTAGTTATAGACTGTCTTTCCCTAAAGATAGAGTCATTATGAGTTGTTATGGATCTTTTACTCTAGACAGTTGAGTCCTAACAAGAGAACCTTGCTTTGATACTAAATGAAATACTAGTTATGTAACCCAAGAGAGGGGGTGAATTGAATTTTTAAAACTTAATCCAAATAAACCACATAACAATTTAATGTAATGCTTTAATGAAATAAAAAATAATAAATTTAACAATACTAAAAAAATAAAAGAGTAGAGAAAGAGATAGCAAACACGAGTATTTTTACGTAGTTGGGCAATCTTCGTCTACGTCCATATCTCCAAGTAAATTAAGCTTAAGGATTTTACTATCCAAACCTCCTAAAACTTTAAGTTCTTTACAACTGACTTTCAAGGTATTAACAAATCTTTACAATCTAGAGATTTTCTCTTAATCTCTTAACCTAAGTATTTCTCACACTTACACATTCACAAGTTTTGATGAACAAATAAAGATTACTACAAAAAACTCTTTATTAGAGTAGATATGCGAATAATAGCACAATAATGATGTAATCTATGAAAATTAACAAATTAGAAGCTCAAAATATATTGTAGAAACTTATTTTTACTTGCTAGAGAGCTTAAAAATGAGTTTGATTTGAATTTTTTTAGTTTTCACATAAAAACTAGCTATTATAAATAAGATTCCAGCAACTAGACAGTTAACCGCTTAATTTAGCGGGCTACCTACTTTGCTATAATAAGTTACCATTAAATTTGAATTTTGCTACAGTAATATTGTTCACAAAATTATAATTTTTCTTAAATCTTTTTATATTTATACTATGACCTAAAAATTATAAAAATTTAAAAACAAGTCCATTTTTGAAATAGTTTGAAATTACTACAGTGTCACTATTTACAAAATTATAATTTTATCTCTTATAATTTTACTATAGTTTAAAATATAAAAAATCTTTGAAAATAAGTCTAATTTCAGAATCCGTAAATAATATTTCTCATTCTCATAACTTTTTAAAATTATGATATGTGAAAAAATATTTTTGGTTTTACAAATAAATCCAAATTCATATTTAAAATAATACTTATTAAAATCAAAGTTGCAAAGCTTTTACATTTTAGTCCATATTTTGAAAAATAATTAATTTACATAAAATACTTAGTTTATAATTGCAAAACCTTAGATTAATAAAAAATAATGATTAATTAAATAAAATCTTGAGTTTCACAAATGTTAAATTATGCATAAATTAAATTATACTGTCTCTATAAGAATTGGTGCAATAATGAGTCCGCTGAGCGCTTGAACTCTGATTCTTAATAAGACATTATCTATTGTGTGTCTTGAACTTGATTTTCCTTATATAAATATTACCCTTTTAAGAACTAGTGAAAATGTGAAATACAATAATTATAAAATGAACTAAAATACATGTTTGTTATCATTAAAATTACATAATGTGTAGTCTTTAGGCTAACAAGGAATATATGATTAAGATTTAGTTAATTTTAGATTCTTATCTAATCTACTAATTATATTTCTAAAATGTTAGCCAAAGTTCAGATCAATACTGAATTTAGATCCTATTATTACATGTGGCCTTTCCAGTATTTCATGTCTTTTTTTTGGTCTCTTCAGGTAGTATTATGTAGTTTTTGATTTTATCTCTTGTTTAGTTGTTGATGTTCTTTTAACTTTGAAAACATATGTAACTTGCAAGTAGTTTGAGTTTTTTTCTTTTTCTTTCCCTCATTTGCACAAAGATTCGAAAGAACAAGGAGATAAAAAAGGTTAAGAGTAATGTTAGGTATCCCAATCTTTAAGTTCTAATTAATATAACATTCATCCATTAAATGATAATTAAGTAATTTTAAAAATTGTGAAGAACATTATCTAATAAATAAGTGACACATGATATCTGAATTTAAGGTAAAATTTAAATGTCTTGACCTCTAATATTATTTAAAGCATAATACAGTAACATTGGCCAAGTTTGAATATTCATGGCCAAGTTTGAATATTCATCACACTCAAGTAACAGACAAATTTAATGCATACCTCAAGAAGATCTAACAATAATACATGTCATGCTCTTATTGTATCATAAATGGCTAGTATAATTAATGAAAGTAGCAGTGTACCATACATTTTGATTTCTCAATCTTGATTCTTCTTCCAGACAGCCGGCTTGTCAGAAGGATAAGGGAAATTTTTCAGATTGAAGCAACGACTTACTTCTGCATAACGTAGTATAGGCATATCCTTCAGCAAGACATTCCAATCAAGAACTAAGTTTGGCATGAACTTTAAACATAGACCCTCAAGGACCCATGTGGTGCCGTTGCTATCCTGATCGGATTCAGAAGTGATTTCGAAGTTGCTGATGTCTCCATCCTCAAGACAGAGATATTGCAAGCTTGAAAGGTGCTTAGGATTAATCCATTTTGGCAGAATATCGTGGCGGTAACGCCTGAGGTAAAGCTCCTGAAGGCTTGGAGGAGGCAAAAGCTTATCCACCATCTGTGATACATGTTTTTCTTTACAATCCTCCGCATCAATGGCTAAAATCTTGAGTTTCTCGAGCTGTGATAAGACATTCCATTCATCTTCCGAGATTTCAGTCTCATTATTTATGGACATCCGCAGAACTCTTAGCTGCTTCAGTCCCAGCAGCTCGTTAAGTTGACAGCCTTGTGTGTTAGACTGAGACGCCACCCGAAACCCAGACAGCTCTTGGAGATAAATTAGCTTCTCCAGTCCATGAGGTAGGTATTGCAGAGGACAAGATCCGAGATCCAAGATGATCAACTTCTTCAAGCTAGTAATTGATGGATGCAGCTTGGCGCATCTTCTCAGAACAAGTATTTGGAGATTGCGAAGCTTTTGAATTGATGATGGCAGCTCCTTAATGAGGCCTGCGACTCCGCTTAAGTTGAGACATGCAAGGCGTTTAAGAGAAGAGATCTTATCCAAGAGATCCTCTACATTAATTCGATCTAGCTTACTGTAAGAGAAATCCAGCACCCTCAGTGACATGAGCAATTTCACATTACAAAGGGAAACTGGAGAGCTTGATATCAGTAACAGTGCCCTAAGCCTTGAACTTTTTTTCAGGGACTTTGGATCCATGTCACTGGTGAAACCCAACCATCGCGAGTCCTGTGTCAATTTCTGCCTGCCTTGGTCATCGAAGCTGCAAAAAGCCTCATCTTTTGCAATCTGAATGGTCATATCCCTGACCAGATCGTGCATCTTGCAACTATAGACCCTCCCATCGTAGCCTCTTCGATGCGCAGCTTCAACCAAGCATCTGCTTACTAGCTCCGAAAGATAATCAAAGCCTAACTCCGTAGCAGTCCGATTGTCCCTTCCCCGGATGAGTCCTTCTCCAACCCACCAATGTACCATCTGTTCACCACTTATCTCAAAGTCGTCGGGATAAACAGAGAAACACAAGAGGCACTGCTTTAGATGTGTAGGGAGTTCATCATAGCTCAGTCGTAGAGAAGCCACCACCGAATTATTTTCTCTTTCGGTCGTCAAATATACATGAAAATCATCATTGATTTTATTCCACTCACTAAGGGAATGGACTTTTGGAGCAAGCAAACCTCCTATTGTCTTGATTGCCAGCGGTAGTCCCCCGCATTTCTTCAAGATCTCTCTGCCTGTTCTTTCGAACTCCTTATTTGGGCATTTTCCCTTGCTCGTAAAAAATGCATGCTTGCAGAGTAATGACCAACTCTCTTCTTCATTTAAAACTTTTGGGCGATGAATTCTTGACTCATCGACTCCCATACTGTTGACAACGGTTTCATTTCTAGATGTGATGATGGCGAAGCATCTTTTATCAGCCGGATATAAATTTTTCCACCAATCTAGATTCATTCTCCACACATCATCCATAACAATGAGACAGGTCTTATCACTGAGCATCCATTGAATTTTGTGCAGCAATTGACTTTCTTCTGTTCCTGGTTCATCCTCTCCCAACTGTTTCAACATGGCCCTCATGATTCGTTCCTCGCTGAAATTCTGAGAAACTGGGACCCATATTCTCTGCTCAAAGTATGCAACCGTCTCTCTATCATTGAATAACGTTTGGGCAATGGTTGTTTTGCCTAAACCACCCATGCCCACAATACCGATTTGCTGAAGCTTCTCATTCCTGCTAAAGATCCACCCTTTAATCTTTTCCAAGTCCTTCTCTAAACCGATTATTTCAGATGGGTCGCTGTCCTGTGGGGAATATTTAATCATTTGGTATGAGTAATCAGGTCCCTGCTGGATGATTGGCTGTTCTACTCTTCCATAGACCCCCAAGCTAGATTCCATTTTCTCAATCCGTGAATTGATATGCTTCAAATCTTTGCCCGTTTGGTATAAGAAAAACAGATCACGAAGTGAAAACCTGTGGCAAAACCCATCTTTCCGATATTCGTCTCTAATTTGGCAATCTGTCATTATGTCATCCGCTTCATAAATTATTTTTCTCAGGTTAGGCAAGATCTTCTGCATTAACTCCCCCAGAGTTTTCTGCTTATCAGTGCAGGAGATGAAGGCAGTCATAAGCTCAAGCTTTGTCTTCATTGCCTCAAGCTGATCTTTAAAATCAAGTGCATACTGAGCTTGAGTCAGCAGAGCAGAAAACACTTTTTCTATCAATGACCCAATCATCGCCTCTGTCGCTTTCGACGCCGCCATATCCTTGGGCAAACGATATCTGTTAATTGCATGTTCATTATCATTTCAGTAAATTACATCTTATGAGTTCGTATTGCCTCGTGCTACAAATACTATCACGATACACATAAAGTACAATGGCGGAAAAGAGATTAGCACTTTGAATACTAGGATGGACAAGACAACAACTATAATGGATTCATCTTATTGCCATGGCAATCAGAGTAAAATTGTGTCATATGCATGAATCCGCAGAATGATAGATTGTTACTTACCCGAACATAATAATGGATCAAACAAAAAACTGAGAATCGAAGTTAAAGTCTAGTAGTCTGGAGTCAGTTGTGAAGAGCGACTTTAATAGGACTCAAGTCTTAAGTTCTTAGGTTCTCTGATATGCTTGTCATAACATTAAAATTGAGTGATATGACCGCAAATATTAACTTGATAAAAGAGAATCATCAACCATCAAATTCTTTAAACAAATTTTAGAATTTTTCATGTTTAAATTCACAACAACCAGAGATTTAGCAATTTCATGGCTGAATCGTAAAAAGGGTTTTAAGCAGAAGCACTTACTGAAATCCTGAAGTTTGTATATCTATAGCCTGACTGGACTTAACAGAGAGTATGCTAGAACCTGAAACCTGAAAAAGCAAATTGAGTTTTAACAGTCAGAGTAGATTGATCAGCTGATTAATATAACAGAGTACTCCACAAACAAATTATTTTTATTTTTAGTTTTAATTCCTAGCTGGCTGTCCAACGTTTCAGTTCGCTCAATCACTCACTAGCTCCGACCTGGCTCTGCTAATTTGATTTATATCGCCGACATTTATTATATGGAGAAGAGATGCAAGGATTGATCAAATAACAAGCCACCTGTGCTTTGTGTTTTGAGGGTGGAAGAAAAACAAGGTGAAAAAAATATTTTGATTGATTAATTACAGTTGAATTGGTTAATGTTGAAAGCTTTCGGTGATTAGAAGCATTTTTATCACCTTCTCTTCACAACAATCGAGTTTTATTTAGTAAAAATATCATAACAATTATATTTTTAATTTTAGTAATTTATTAATTTATGATTTGAATGAGACTAATTAGTGACTATCTAAAATTATTATATAATAGAGTTATTAATTTATTTGAGTATTAAATTATAGCAGATTTACTATATTAACCTAGGTGGTGATGTTATTTGCAGTGTTAGAGAAGTTTTGATGGAATGGTTAATAAGAAGAAGAAGAATTGCCGTGAAAAGTGTGCGTGAAGAAAAAATAAATCAAAATAACAATGATCTTAAATTTTTTAATTTATTTCTTATTTAATTAAAGATAATTTTGCGTTCATGTAAAATATGTAGGGATATATATGAAATTATATTGAATATAAAATTTATTCTGAAAATTAAATTTTAAAAAGTTAATATCTCGGTAGTTTCTAAAGTCAAGTTAATTGTAAAACAGTATATAGTTATTTCATCAAAAATAATTTTTTAAAGAATTTATCAAACAGTAAAATTAATTTTAGTTAAGCCTTCAAAGCAAAAATTCCAAACAAAACGCAATTTTTCCTAAATAAGCAAGCATGATATTACTTTCTGAATAAATTGAAGTGACTGGTTATTCTGGCCCAACAGTTATTTCAAGGCCTGTGTATCACATTCAAGCAAAAGGTTCCGTATCGATTCCCCTCACTCGTCTGAATGCTTAATACTTGAACGTCTGAGAGTCACACGCCATTAATAAAAAATTTGCGTTTCAAACGAAGAAAGAACTATTTCAAAAAGCAAAATAAAAAAAGAAGACTCTGATAAGATCCTGAGAATATGTACTTTTGCTTTGCAGGCGAATTCGTATTCAAAGGGCCCGATAGGACCTGAAAATATTAATTTATACTATTCTTGTTGAATTTTTAACAGGCATGAAGAACAATTATAGGCTGGCACTAGATGCAACCCAAAATCAAGAGAACCATAATGAAAGAAGAAAGGGAAACTGCTTTTATCGACAATAGGAAAATGAAAGTGCATATATTCGTCACGAATGTAAAAAAAAAAAAAAACAATTTTTTTTTTATATCTCTGTCAAAAAGAGGAATAAATAAAGAAGTTTAAAAGTTTAATGATTATTCTCAGTGGAAGGAAGGAGTGGACATATCCTAATTAAAAGTTTCAATTATATTAAATACAAAATTGATTCTCAGAAATTTTTTTTATATTATATTATTTTTAATTTATTCAAACAATTTTATTTTAATGACCATTTAAGTTCAAGAGATTAAAAAAATTAATTTTGATTTTGTCCCCCCCTCTACCTTTTGGGAGTGGGGTAAAATTTTGAACAAGGTCAAAAAAATTTGTGGCTAGATTTTGGTCGAACTTTGCTGTTTAAGCCTTTAAATGATCTTTATTTATTTATTTAAGAAATTTTAAGAATGTTTTCATTGATTTTTTATCTTCCGTCTGGTTGTTAGAATTAAGGGTACTTTGTGTCATTTATTTTATTTTTAATTTATGGTAGGTTAGTAGTAATCCAAATTAGAAATTCGTGTTATTGCATTCTTGAATGTTTTCATTGATGGTTTATCTAAAGGTAATCCATGTAGCTCAATTCGTGGTGGTGTATTTTGAGATTACACAGGATCTTTTTTGGGTGCTTTTGGTCTTTCTTTAGGCGTTACCACTGCCTACTTTGCTGAAATTATGGCGGCTAGGTTAGCTACTGAATTTGCTTTTGACAAGGGTTTGTATCATCTTTGGCTTGAAAGCGACTCTATGTTAGTCACTCATGTTCTTTCCAGTTCTTCGCTCAATCCCCCATTAGATATCCATACCAGATGGTTGAATTGTTTTAATCTCATCAACTGTATGGCTTTCAGATTCTCTCATACCTTCTGAGAAACTAATTAAGCGGTGATCATTTAGCTAACTTGGGTGTTATTTTTTATTCTCTCACTTGGTGGCAGAATCCGCTTTAGAGATTTTGGAGTTACTTTCTCATGATGCAAATGAGTTTATAAAATATCATTTATATAGTTGCCTCTTACTTCTTTTTCTTCTTTCTACTTTAACTTCTTGCAAATTGTAAGTGGTAAGACTCGTTATATCCCCTCTGGGCAGTTGTAATTCCTTTGTTTTTTTTTTTTTTGATAAAGTAATTCAGTTTTAAAGAAGAATAAAATTGACCAGTATTATTACTCTATGTATTAGCATTAAATCACACATGAACGCAGGGATTTGAATGCGGAAAACTTGGTGTGCACCACATGTCTTTTGCAGTTTTGCTTCCTATCCCTTGCAAGACTTCTTAGTAAATGGTACGTTACCTTTCCGTAAAATCCCTTTATTACGAGCACGCGACCCTTCTCCTGAAAAAACCAGAGATAACGTCTACTAAATCAAAGAATGATCAGTAGGTTGTAGCCTCTGAAATAGAATCCTTTTACTAAAATATACGAATGACTCGGCTTTATATAATGACAGGTGAATCACGTGTAACTAAGAGTCTAAATCTTTTTCCTTTGATAGCTCCCAAAGCCTTTAGATATACAAGAAACTCTTCATGATAATATAGCAATATTATCTCTTCAATATCTGTTTATTATATGCTTTAAATCAAAACAATTTAGTCTGAATCTTCAATGATCACGCCAATCGTAATTTCCATCTCAAGAAATATTGCTTGTTGGTCTTGATAGATAACTTCCATGTAGAGATTGATTTATATTCAGCTACTTTGATCTTGTTTCCCAATGTGAAGTAACACCCATATGTTGTATCTTCTCTCTGTATAGACTTATGGGGACCTCACATACATATGATATGTAAAATCCTTATTTGCCTCTATTTGCTTCCAAGGCACTGTTGTAATACTTGGGTTAATCTAAATTACATGGCTATTAGAATATTAACGAAGACTCAAAGATGAGTACAATGAGGATGGCAACGTACAAATATTCAATTGTTGTTGTATAGAAATACTAACATCCACACAATGAAATTCCTTTTTTTTTTTTTTTGGCGCAAAACTGAATATTGAAACTGATTCAATTTCAGTCATCCGCCCTAAAAGTCGTACGACAGCTGGAACAGATCCAAGAAAACAAAAAGTCTGGGAATTAAAGGACCAGAAAATTGGAGAATTACGTTATCATAGCATCTTTCTTTTCCTTTAATGGAGTGAATAACGAATTGCGTAAGCTGGGAATTATTTAAGAATTTAGATTTAAACAATCTGTCACCACTGGTACTTGCTGGATTACATTAGTGCCATTACTAAAGTTTGAAGAGCTTTAAAGCCACGCATCTAATCTTCGTGAATTTTTTTGGATGCGTTTCACGGAAATTTCGAGAAATCGCTGTGTGAAAAACAAGGGGAGAACATTTAAGACCAATGCGTTGTCAAAACTTTACACACCACCTGAGGTCCGTGGCTTCCTTAAGAAGGATGCTTCCCAGTCCCTATAATTTCGGTTTGGTTAAAATGATTCTTAATGTTTTCTTGGCTTGTATTTTTTTAATTGAGTGGCCTGGCTATCTCTCAACTCCTTGTTTTTATTTTACTGTTTTCTTAGTTAGTGTTTTTTTTTTTTGAAAGCTAAATGGATATGAATTTTTCTAAAATTTAAAGGGGTTTGAATACGAAAATCTGAATGACATTTATTCTTTTTTAATATCTGAATATAAGTAACATCTTGTTTATTTTTATAATGAAAAACATCTTAAACTTGATTATTTAACATTTATGTCCTTGTAAATCAAAGCAAGAAAAAGAGAATTAAATTTGATAGTTTAAGAAATAAGTTATTTTGTAAGATATTGTAATTTAGACCTTTTTTTCATTATGACCAAGTCAAAAAAAGTTTGCTTTTTCTATTTAGATATCAATGTCTAAAATCAAATATAAATTCCAAAAAACAAACAAACGTATTTTAGAAAAAAACATGAAATTAATAAAATTTTAAACTTTACACATTTAACATATAGCCTCTTAGTTTTATTTTAAGTTTCTTCTCGACATTGACGAAGACCTTTTTTTTTTTTTTTAAATACTACATGTATTACAGTTAAATTAACCACGTATATGTAAATCATTTTATAAAGAGATTTAGCACTTAAACTAAAGTTTTATAAAATTGAACTATAAGTTTTATATAAAAAAACTAAGATTTTATTAATGACTTTAGAATTTTTTAAAAAACTTTAGTAACCATAAAACTCCAATAATAACTTGAACTTAATATTGGGTTACTATTACATGATAACCTACCATGCACAAATTAAAGATAAAATAAATGAAGCAAAGGACCTTAATCCAATAACCAGAACATATAAAATCAATGAAAACATTTTTAAAATTTTTGAAATTAAGAAATAAAATCATTTGAAGGCTTAAATAGCAGAATTGGCCACATTTGTAACAAAGCCACAAATTCTTTAGATTTCATTCAAAACCTGAAACAAAATATCATGGAGAGTTTGGATAAGATATTATTCAGCTTTATATCCCAGATCAAATGGAAATAGATGCCAATATATCCACACTTTGCTTTGACTAACCTACAATCAATTATTCTATTTTTATACTCCTTTTTTATGGATAGATACATGCATACGTATATTTTTTGGTTTAGCATTTTAAAATACAAGAAAAGTTTGGGAAAACATTAAAATGGTGGGGTTTTAGAGGCTTACTTATATCGCATGGTTTATGCATTTGGCCGATTAAACTCTCTATAAATACAGAAGCATTTTGCACTTGTTTGCATCCCACTAATTTAAGAGCAATTACAAGTGAAACAATTTGAGAGTTTTGAGAGAGTTTTTACTTAAGTGTTCTAGTGAGGATATATTTAGTTATACTAGGGTTGTGGGTTTTGAGAGATTTATTTTTTCTTTTATAAATTCCCATTTGTAGTAAAATTATCTTTTAATATTTTCCTGTGGATGTTGGCTTTAAGCCAAACCACGTAAATTATTATGTCTTAGTTTCTTTGCATATGTTTATCATCACATTTATATTTATGTAGAAATTGTTGTCACCATAGTGTTGATAATTACTTAACCCACACTTCTGCAATCATTGGTATCAGAGTAGATGGTTTGTACTTGGGTTATACAGTATTGTTCACGTATATGATACTATTCACATGCACAACATTATTTATGTATATAGCATTATTCGTGAATATAGTAGAGTGAACAATTGACATTTGCCAATATCAGAAGTCTACAGTGTAATTATGTCAATAAATGCATGTTTAACAAAATTTTGTCAATAAGATGATAAAAGTCTGAGAAATCTAAATTTTAAGTGAGACCATCGAGACCTCTTTATTTTATTGGAAAATTTTTTGGTCAATTATCTGTACAAATAGATATGTAAACATTGCTCATCTAGGTTAAGTAATTAAAAAAAGATTGTAGAGACATCATCGTTAACTTCATTAGTAAGACTACTTGTGTCGAATATGAAATTTGAAGTAGAGAAATTCAATAATACAAATAATTTTGGTCTATGACAATGCTGAGTTGTTGGATGTCTTATGTTAACAAGAGTTAGACCTCACCCTTAAAGTAAAGCTTGACAAGATGGATGATAAAGAGAGGATAAAGATTAATAGATAGGCATGCAGGACTATTCACCTATGTCTAATTAAAGATCAAAAGTACACTGCTATAAAGGAGACATAAAGAAATTATAAAAGACACTAGAAGAATAGTACATGAAGAAAAGCCTTGAAAATTGGCTTTTATGAAGAAAAAACTCTATTAATTCGTGTATGCACCTGGCATGTTAATTAATGATTATGTGAACTCATTGAAAAAGATACTGACAGATAAATATGAATGGGAAATTTAAAGATAAAGATAAGATATTATTGTTGTTAAATTATATTTTTAATGAAATGATCTTCTCACCATCACTTTACTTTATAGGAAGGATAATGTCATAATCAATGCTATGTATAGTGTGTTGTACAACTTTGAGACAAAAAAGAAAGATAAAAAATATTACAAAGATGTAGTTATAGAAGTATTAACAGCGAGAAGTCGTTCACAAAGCCATAAACCTAAAAAAAGAAACAAGTATGAAGAGAGACCTACCAAAGATGAATGTGCTTCTTATCTCGAGAAAGGACATTAGAAAAAGAATCGTCTTAAGTTATAAGACCGCGATGCTATTTCTGATGCATGTATAGTAGAGCATATTGAGCAGTCAAACTTCTGTTTGATTGGTATGACATTGACATGTCACTTAGATAAGTAAATTTTAGATTCGAATTGTACTTACCATGTATGTCCTAAAAAAGATTGGTTTTCTAGCATTAGGGAGTTGGATAATAGAGTTGTTTTATGGACAATGTAAATGCTTGTAAAATCATAAAAATAAGTTAAATCCAGTTAAAGAATCATGATGGGGCAATCAAAATCTTGATAGACGTTCACTACATACTTAGTTTAAAGAAAAACCTTATTTAGTTAGGAGTCCTAAAATCTAAAATGTTCGCAATCACTCTAAGAGATGACTTTTAAAAATAGTAGTTAAGGTAATGATAGTTATGAAAGACACAAGAAGAAATAACTTGTACTATTTTTAAAAGAATACAGTTATTAAATCAACATCAATAATTTTAGGAAAAGATACATATTCAGAAACAACTAAGTTGAGGCATATATGTTTGCAACATACTAGTGGAAAGACTTTGATACTTTAGTGAAGCAAGCTTATTGAGATGTACAAATTCTTACAAACTAAAATTTTGTGAACATTTTATTTTGGGCAAATAGACAAAGGAAAAGTTTGTTTTAGCAATTCATGATACAAAATGAATTCTAGACTATGTTCATAATGATGTATGAGGACCTATCAGATTAGCTTTTTTAAGATGTATGCATTATTTTATTACTTTATTGATAATTATTTAAGAAAACTATAGATATATTTGATGAACAATAAGAATGAAGTTTTAGGTATATTTTTTAAATGGAAGATAAAAACTTAGAATAGTTGAAAGGTTAAAAGAATTTACTCAAATAGTGGTGATGATTATAAGAATGATCCATTTCTATAAATATATTGAGAAAAAAGTATCGTATGACACTTTGCTATTTGAGATACACCACAGTAAAATAGGATGATAGAATGCACGAACTAGACTATACTGGAGAAGGTTCTATTTATGTTGTCTAGTGCTAGATTGTACAAAGATTGATGGGCTAAGGTAGTTGTATATCTGTGCCATGTGATCAATCATTTACCATCAGCTACAATTCGAGGCAAAACACCGATAGAGATGTGGACTGGTAAACCTGTACTAATTATAATTATTTACATATTTTTAGTTTTATTGCTTATTATCATGTAAATGAATCTAAGGGATATCCAAGAGCGAAGAAAGTATTGTTCATGGGCATAATTAATTGAGCAAAAGGATACAGTCTTTGGTGTTTAGTTATAAAGAAGATTATTTTCAGCAGAGATGTGACTTTAGATGAATAAGTCATGTTAAAATAAAAAAATTCTTGAAAGAAGGACAAGACCAGTAGTACCATTGTAGTAGGTGGAGTTTGAAAAGGTTACAAATGATCTAGTTAGCGTTAAGGAGTCGAATAGTAATTCTCTATCGACTAAGAACCAAGAAGAAAAAAATTCTAACAAAAGAACTTTCATAGCGATAAGAGTCAACTGCATGTAGAAGGCCATGAAGAGAAATACATAGATCTACTCACTGTGTTGACATAATGGTTTATGCATTTTCATTTGTAGATAATGTTGTTCTTTCCACTTATAGAGAAATAATAAATAATCTTGAAAGTGTACGGTAGAAGCTAACAATGGATAAGTAAATTTAGCCTTTTTATAAAATGGAACTTGGAAAATAGTTACATTGTCTAAATAAAGAAAGGTAATTGGATGCAAATGAGTATATGCAAAAGAAGAAAGATTTTCTCATAAGAATGAAATTCAACATATAACTAGATTGATAGTGAAGGGTCATAATCAGAAGCAAGAAATCAATTACAATAAGGTATTTTCTTTAGTTGTGAAATATTTGCCTATTCAAATTTTGCTAGCCATAGTTGTACAATTTAATCTTAAACTTGCTCAGCTTGATGTAAAAATTGTATTTTTACACAATGATTTCGAAGCAAAAATTCTATATGACTTAACCAAGTAAATTCAAAGTTGCTAGAAAATAAAATTGGGTTTACAAATTGACAAAGTTGCTTTATGGATTGAAACAATCTCCTAGATAGTGGTACAATGATTTGATCGATTTATGAAAGCGCAAAGACACACAAGAAATAAGTTTGATTATTTTGTGTATTTTCGTAGGTTACAAGAGAGATCCTTCGTATATTTGCTCTTGTATGTTAATTATATATTAATAATATCCAAAAGAAAAAATGAGATTGAAAATTTAAAGATCTAACTTAATCAAGAATTTAAAATAAAAGATTTGGGTGCAATAAAGCTTGTGGCAAAGTTAACTTGTCTTAAAAGCAATATTTGAAGAATGTACTACAATAATTTGATATGACTGAGCAAACCAAATCTGTGAGTACTCTGTTGGTTTCTCATTTTAAACTTTCTATAGAATTATCTCTTTCAACAAATATGGAACGAGAATATATGTTATAGGTTCTATATTCAAATGTAATGGATAGCTTGATGTATAGTGGACATGTATATATACAATCCTAATAAAAGGGAATTGACAAGCTATAAAATGGATTTTATAGTACATTTAAAAGACTGTAAATATTGGTCTATTATTGGAGCGAGATGATACACTTGGTTAAGGTATGATTGGGTATGTTGATTTTGATACTATTGGTGATTTGGATTGATTGGTGATTTAGATAAATGATGGTTAATCCAAATCACCAAATTTGTATTTACACTTGCTATTAGGACAGTAAGTTCAAAATCCGCATTATAGTCTTTAGTTGTTTTGTCGACCACAGAGACCGAGTACATGATAATTATAAAGATTGTTAAAGATGCTATTTAGTCGTAAGACTTGCTTGAAAACTTGGACTGGTGTAAGAACACATTGATATATATTGTGATAGTCAAACTTAGCAAAGAATCAAGTTTATCATGCATTTATGAAACATATTGACGTGCAATTTCACTTTGTGCGGGAAATTATTAATGAGGAAAATATTTTTATTTAGAAAATCAAGATTGTAGAGAATTTTGTTGATATATTAACTAAGGTGGTGATGACGATCAAGTTTAACCATTGTCTAACTTGGTCAATATTCTACAAGTTTGTGTTGAGTGTTAGAAAGTGTATATTTATAAAAGACAAAATCATCATTTTATACTTTAATTTCACTAACGTTCCTACTTTTATGTATTGAAAATTTTTTTGATTTAATTATATCATTTTATTATAATTAAGTATTTTATATATTTTAGGAGTATCATTGTCATTTCATAATAAATGAGATATCAAATGATAAAACGAACAATAATTCTGAACTCAAGACAGTTGAAAACCTTAGGAGGAGCATAAAAGCTTAAACAACAATATTCACATGTATAATTTTATTCATAGTAATGTTTATGGTATTGTTCACGACACTGTTCACATATATAGACCGATGACATGGCATTGACTGATGGTGCGGCACTAACTGATGATGTGGCAGTGTTTGATTACTTATGTTGTCATGACCCGTCCCGAACCTTAGGACGAATCTTGACTAATCCTCGAAATTTAACAAATAATGATTCTATAATAATAATAATACTTCGATTGAAATTCCAATAGAATTTTCCCTATGGTTTTGACACTACCAATCCTGCAATTAACAAAAATAGCACTCCCAAAATAAATTTGTAAATACAACCAACTTCGTCAATCAACATCCCAATAAATACCAATTATCGTCTGAAATATTTAAATACCAAATACAGTAAGTTATTCTTAATTATAATATTATTCAATCCGTAATGTTCCCACAAAAAACTCTACAATTCTTAGGACAAATACGTAGCTAATTTACAAATAGCTATCTTTGTTGAGTCAACTGTTGTACCTGTAAATCTCCTGTGAGGAAAAATATAATAAAAACGAAAAAGAATGGGGGTAAGTATAAAACTCAGTGAAGGTCAGTGAGTGGATAGTAGTTTTTGAAAATAATTTTATTTTTGAAATAATTGCATCACTTTAAATACACAATTTCATCAAACCATAAACGAGAGATATTAATAAATCACTTCACATTTATAATCAAATCAGTAACTTCGAAAACATATATAATGTCATGTGAAATAACCAAGGAAGAATATGTTATAATACCATATAAGTACTCAATCTGAAATCGTCACAAAATACTACATAAATTTGAAGGAAATTCACAACATATAATATTAATACCGACTACTGAAAACTTTCAACAAACGAGTACCCGGGGAAATAATCTCATCATATCCGGACCTCAACGGATGGGCAATCAAGAAACCATCATGCCCCGAAGCTACACGGATAATCCAGACCTCAACGGACGAGCAATCAAGAAACCATCATACCTTGGAGCTGCACAAATAGACGGGGAAATAACATCTCATATGTCATCACATCTCGACATATCTCATTATCATAACTATACATGCATAGTCCCTAAAGGACAAAAGCACTCAAGCACACGGTCCAAAGCCTCTGTGTGTACTCAAATGGGCCCCAAAGGCCTATATCTCATATCATCACAGTGTACGGGGAAGGGTACTGTCATTAATGACTTGTAAACAATCGAAAACACACATGTACTTAAACATTCGATAATATTCGAAATCACATTCTCTTTTATTTTCAACAACATTTAAAATCTATTTTCTTTTCTTTAAAAATATTATTAATACGCATATATTCAAAATCAGAAATAAAATCATTTATCATACACAATTCCGATAATAAACAACATTATTGAGATAAAATCCATTTTTCATAAAATCAATAAATCAAGCATTTAAAAATTCATTTGCAATCATTCTTTATCATAATTAATCCACGGAGAAAATAGTTTTATATATTCAAATCCAGTATCGTCAACATCCAGTATCGTCAACATCCGTGGGTTGATTCTCGTTCGCGGGTCCCCCTAATCAAATAAATCGCATAATTATTATTAATCACTTAAAGTACAATTAATTGTACTCAATAAAACTCGAACTCACATAATATAACTCCCGAATATTTAAAATTACTAAATTATCCTTATGTCCAAAATTATCGAATTATCCTTATTTTCAAAAATTACCAAAATGCTCTCGATATCAAAATTTACTTAATTGCCCTCAATAATATATTTTATTAATTTATCCTTAAAATTCTTAATTGTCAAAATATCCTTAAATCCTTTGAAATTACTAAAATGTCCTTGCATTCAAAATTTTCAAAATATCACAAAAATCATAATTTACCTATTTAACCTCAAGATCATAGATTATCAACCTATCCTCAATTTTATCAATTATTAAAATGTGCACGTATTAGAATTTATGAAATTACCCTTCAAGTGTAAAATTATCGAATTATTCCTAATCACTTAAATTACCGATTTACCCTTAAAATCTCAAATTACCTAACTATCGTTGTCCATAATTATCCAATTACCCATAACTTTTAGAAATTATAAAATTAACCCTAAAATTCTCAAACTTTATCAAATTACCCCCTCATCGGTCAACGGTGATCGAACTTTCGTCAATAGTGACGGGACGCTTAGGTCTTATAGTTTTGGCCTTAGTGAGTCCAACGGCGGCGGATCAAGCTCCCTAAAGCCACGGATTGCAAGTTATCGTTCACCAATAATTCGGCAATTTGAGGTGATGGGATCGGTCAGAAATGGAAGCTGGAGGTGAGAGCAGTGGATCTCAGCTGGTGGTGTGGCCAAACTCTAGTGGAATCAACCGCAGCAAGAAAGAATCTTTTGGCTGAAACTTTCAAGCTTCACCGGCGGCGTTCTGGTTGGTTTGCGATGGTGGAAATGGCAGGGGTATGACCGGCATCTCATGGGCTTCAAATCGATACCAAGATCGTCGGAAACGGTGATCTAAAGTGAGAGATCCGATCAGGTCAAGTTCGTGGGTCACGGGTCCGAATCCGAGTCAAGGGGTCTCTTTCTCTTTCTCTTTCTCTTTCTCTGTCTCCCTCTCTCTCTCGGCTTCTCTCAGTCTATTTAAATATATATATATATATATATATATATATATATATATATATATATATATATTACAATCCTCCCTCTTTATAAAAATTTCATCCTCGAAATTTACACATATGATGGGAACAGCTAGGGATATTGAGCTCTCATTAAGTCTTCGAGTTCACAAATATCCTCTTCTTTTGTGTGATTCCTTTACAACACCTTTACAAACAAATGGTCTTGGAATACAAAACTTGATGTCTCCTTTCCAATATTTCCATTGGCTCTTCTTCATAAGTTAAATCTTTTTTTCAACTCAATTAGTTGTCTTAATAACACATGACTCGGATCATACATGTACTTCCGGGGCATCGAGACACGAAACAAATTGTGAATCCTAGATAACTTATGTGATAGAGCTAATCGATAAGCTAATGGACCAATACATTCCACGATCTCATATGGCCTAATGCAACATGGGCTTAACTTACTGTGTTTCCCAAATTGAAGTACTCCCTTCCAAGGTGATATCCGTATAAAGACCTTGTCACCAACTTTGAATTCAAGTTCCTATCTGCACTCATCAGTACAGCTCTTTTGTCTATCTTGGGCTACTTTTAATCTAACGCAAATATATTGTATTTTCTCGTTCGTATCCTGAACTAATTCAGGACCAATTAGTCTTCACTCACCAACTTATCCCAGCACACTAGAGTTCTGTATTTTCGACCATATAAAGCCTCATATGGTGCCATCTCGATACTAGCTTGGAAACGGTTATTGTATGCAAACTTTATCAAAGATAAATAATTGTCTCAACTACCTTTAAATTCTAAAACACATGCTTGAAGTATATCCTCCAATGTCTGAATAGTACACTCTGATTAACCATCAGTCTGTGGATGAAAAACAGTACTAAAAATTAACTGAGTGCCCAAAGCCTTTTACAAATTGGTCTAGAACTTAGAAGTGAACCGAGAATCTCTATTTGAAACAATCGACACAGGCACTCCATGAAGTCGAGCTATCTCAGCCATAAAAATACTCCTTAACTTATCCATTGAATAAGTGGTCTTACATGGTAAAAAGTATGTCGATTTCGTGAGTCGGTCAACAATCACTCAAATACTATCATGTCCACTCTAAGTACGAGAAAGTCTCACTACAAAGTCCATAGATGAAGCATAAAGCCCTTAATGTGATTAGACTTATAAAAATATCTATATATTTTATGAACGTGTGAAAATAGTAAAGTAATTATCATCAATGACGTGTTTGTATTTATTGTAGCTACTGACGTTGTAATGATTATAATCCATAAACTATTGGTGAATGTAAATAAAGTCATGATTGGCCTTTATGAATGACAACAATTTACGTAGACTTCTTTAGCTAAACGTGAAGTTTATAGATCTGTAGTCCAGACACTTAAAGATGTCAAGTCTGTTATATATAAGTCAATATTTTTTAGGAAACGTAACGAGCACAATGAAATCACCAAATACTAATTGCATAAGAATTATTGAACAAGGTTTCTTGCAGTGAATTAATATCGATTAATAAAGTATATATTCCCCAGTGATAGATGATATGACGTTTTCGATTTTAAACAATTTTCAAGAGGCTTAGAAAAGACTTGACATGCATCTGATGCACGTAGTGACAACATATCAACATGGCTCACTATGTCATAATATTTTATATAAAAATCCCTTAAGGATTTACTATGCCTAAAAGCATATAAATCAAAGGATTGTAGTTTTTTTTTTCAATCAAACTACAATGATCCTCGTATGAATTAAATCAATCTGGACACATGTGGTATAATTATTTAAGTAAAAATTTAGAAAGATATAAAATTGATTCTATCAACCCATGTATATCCATGATAAAATCTGAATCGAGATTTATAATTGTGGTATCTTATGTTGATAACATGAGATTAATCAGAACTCTTAAAGAGTCTAAAAATTACTGAATATTTCAAAGAGAAAATTTGAAATGACTCTTTTTCTTAAAAATGAAATATGATTTCGACTTAAAGATCGAGCGTAAAATAAATGGATTCATTATCCATCAATCAACTTATATTGAAGAAAGTATAGATAATGCTCAAGCACATCATAGAAGAGATAGAGAAGGAAGAGGAAATTAAAATTACAGGTGAAGACTCAAGTATAATATTTTTCGCTTTTATCTCCATCATTTTTCTTATCTTTGTTATCAGACTTCTCTCCATCATCATTTTTTTTCTTCTCATTTGGCCTAGTTTAAGAATTGATTGAGTCACCTTCAGGCTTATATGCCTCTAATATATATATATATATTACATATGTAGTGTTAACTGATAATGTGGTATTGACCGATAATGTGTCACGATCCTATTGGACTAAAATATTTATGAGATTTTGATTGATGATATGGCAGTATATTAGCAGACTAGAAAAACGTGCGTATGGTACATGCATATACATAAATTGATAGCTCTGATAATGTATTCAATCCAATCAGAATTTGTTAAGTGACGCAATCCTAAGCATCCAAATTATTTTAATTTGATGGTCATAATTTACCCATTATATCTATAATCCTCTTAATTGGACAATTCTGAATTCATTTTTTAGCTTTATTTTCTATAATTCCTTCTCCATCTTGTATTTTCTATGTATTTAATAAAAAGCACATTTTACCCCTAGTTTAAATATGAGTAGTTAATTTTCTTTGAATTTTGGGTTAAAGGTGAAGTCCTAACGTGTTTCATGGGCTAAATTTACTAAATTTAATTTCATTTCCCCTCTAATTTCTATGGATGTTTTGACTTTTCGTTGACATATAGTAATAACAAAGTTATTAATATTTTGCAAGATAAGTTTTTAGCACTATATTAATTAGAGCTTGGTTCATGATGAGTGTATATCTCTCTCTGATGATTTAACTGATACTAAGAAAGAATATTAAACCCATAGTGCATGTTGATATGGATTTAGATACTCAATTGTTTCATTATAATAATTATCACTTTAAATTATTCTCGCTATTTTAATTTAAATTTTAAGATAATTTAAATCGCTTTCACCACAATTTCAACTACTCATTTAGAAAATTAATTCTACTCCTAATTAAAATTTACCTCCTCGTGAGATCGATATTTATCACCATTGATCTATTCTACAATATATTCGTGCACTTGCGAGTTTAATAAAATTTACATAATACATTTTTGACACGGTTATTGGGAGGTAAATTATTTTAATTCGTTAAACTAATTTTTTGTAAAAAAATAAAATTAATTTTTTTCGTAATTTTTTAGCTTTATTTTCTATAATTCCTTCTCCATCTTGTATTTTCTATGTATTTAATAAAAAGCACATTTTACCCCTAGTTTAAATATGAGTAGTTAATTTTCTTTGAATTTTGGGTTAAAGATGAAGTCCTAACGTGTTCCATGGGCTAAATTTACTAAATTTAATTTCATTTCCCCTCTAATTTCTATGGATGTTTTGACTTTTCGTTGACATATAGTAATAACAAAGTTATTAATATTTTGCAAGATAAGTTTTTAGCACTATATTAATTAGAGCTTGGTTCATGATGAGTGTATATCTCTCTCTGATGATTTAACTGATACTAAGAAAGAATATTAAACCCATAGTGCATGTTGATATGGATTTAGATACTCAATTGTTTCATTATAATAATTATCACTTTAAATTATTCTCGCTATTTTAATTTAAATTTTAAGATAATTTAAATCGCTTTCACCACAATTTCAACTACTCATTTAGAAAATTAATTCTACTCCTAATTAAAATTTACCTCCTCGTGAGATCGATATTTATCACCATTGATCTATTCTACAATATATTCGTGCACTTGCGAGTTTAATAAAATTTACATAATACATTTTTGACACGGTTATTGGGAGGTAAATTATTTTAATTCGTTAAACTAATTTTTTGTAAAAAAATAAAATTAATTTTTTTCGTAATTTTTTAGCTTTATTTTCTATAATTCCTTCTCCATCTTGTATTTTCTATGTATTTAATAAAAAGCACATTTTACCCCTAGTTTAAATATGAGTAGTTAATTTTCTTTGAATTTTGGGTTAAAGGTGAAGTCCTAACGTGTTCCATGGGCTAAATTTACTAAATTTAATTTCATTTCCCCTCTAATTTCTATGGATGTTTTGACTTTTCGTTGACATATAGTAATAACAAAGTTATTAATATTTTGCAAGATAAGTTTTTAGCACTATATTAATTAGAGCTTGGTTCATGATGAGTGTATATCTCTCTCTGATGATTTAACTGATACTAAGAAAGAATATTAAACCCATAGTGCATGTTGATATGGATTTAGATACTCAATTGTTTCATTATAATAATTATCACTTTAAATTATTCTCGCTATTTTAATTTAAATTTTAAGATAATTTAAATCGCTTTCACCACAATTTCAACTACTCATTTAGAAAATTAATTCTACTCCTAATTAAAATTTACCTCCTCGTGAGATCGATATTTATCACCATTGATCTATTCTACAATATATTCGTGCACTTGCGAGTTTAATAAAATTTACATAATACATTTTTGACACGGTTATTGGGAGGTAAATTATTTTAATTCGTTAAACTAATTTTTTGTAAAAAAATAAAATTAATTTTTTTCGTAATTTTTTCGCTTATTAAAAAAATAAAAAAAGCGAATTTGCATTTTAGTAAGCATTTCTTTTCTTATTCCCTTCTTTAAATTTTTGTAATTTAATTTTCTTTTTTTTTCTCTTCTTTAAATTCTTGGAATTTAATTTTTTATGTTAATTTTCTTTGTAATTTTTCATTTATTGTTGTTAATTTATTCTAATTTTGGTTAATTTATTTCTTTAAATTTTATCACTTAAATATATTTTCATAGTAAGGTTGTAATATCGTGATAAGATTAGTATCATAATTTCTCCCTCTTCTTTATTTTTATTAATTTTGTTCTCATTTTTTATTTCATTTTTATTTTCTTTTATGTATGGTCGAAGGTCACAATTATATAATCTTGAGCCTATAGACCTAGAACTGAAAAAAAATACTTCGCACATACGAATATATTGTAATTAAAGATAAAGTTGAATTAAATTTACAACAACAAACACCACTACAAGAGAGGCCATTTATAGACTACTTCAAGTCCTTTAGCTAACTTGAGCATATCATGTGCAAGATACCCAGATGTAGCTGTTAGGAGATTTGAGTTAAAATCTAGTGTGCTAAATTATTTTCCAACATTCTATAGCCTAGAAAATAAAAATCTATATAATCATCTGAATAATTTTTATGTTGTTTATTAAATTTTTAAATATGAGAATTTTTAAATATGATTTTTATGCTGTTTGTCAAATTTTTAAAAGCGTACAAAGAAGCATTAGAATGGACCATAGCGAACATAAAAGATATAAATCTAGTAGACTACATGTATTATATTTACCTTGATAAAAATACTAAACCTACTAAGAAAATACATTGTCGATTGAATCCCAGTATGAAAGAAGTTATTAGAATTGAAGTCCTTAAATTATTAAATACAAGTATCATTTACTCCATTTCTCATAGTTTATGGGTAGTCCTATCTAAGTTATCCCCAAGAAATTAGGAGTCACAAAAGTTACTAATGCTAATAATGAATTGATACCCACTAGGGTGATTACATGGTGGTGTGTGTTGAGTACTAGAAAATGTATATTTATAAAGAAGAAAATCATCATTTTTTACTTTAAGTTGTACTAACTTCTTTATTTTTATGCATTCAAGTTTCTTGTGAATTTAATTATGTGTGTTTCATTATAATTAAGTATTTTATGTATTTTAAGGGCATTATAATTATTTCAAAATAAACGAGATATCAGATGACAAAACGAACGGTAAATTTAAACTCAGAACGGTAAAAAATCTTAGGAGGAGCATAAAAGTAAAAATGTCACTGTTCACATATAGGATACTGTTCACATGTACGGTACTATTCATGGTATTGTTTATGACACTGTTCATATATACTATATGATGACATGGCATTGACCGATGACGTAGCATTGACCGATGATGTGACACCGACCAATGACGTGGTAACATTTAATTAGAGGAATGATGTGGCATTAACTAATTATGTGACGTTGACTGATGACGTGGCTTGACTAATGAGGTGTCATAATCTTATTGGATAAAAATGTTTATGCACTGTTGACCGATAACGTAGCAGTATGTTAGTGGATCAGAAAAAATGTGCGTACGGTACATACATATACATGGGATAATAGCTCTGATAATGTGTTCAAATCAATCAGAATTTGTCACGTGGTGCAATCCTGTGCATCCAAATTGTTTTTATCTGATGGCCATGATTTATTCACTGTATCTATAAAAGGAGGGCTTCCCCTATAATTTGACACCCATTATTTCATTTTTTAGCTCCATTTTATGAATTTCCTTCTCTATCTTGTATTTTCTTTGTATTTTAGTAAAATTTCCTTTTTATCCTTAGTTCAAATATGAGTAGCTATTTTTCTTTCAAGCTTGGGTTGAAAGTGAAGTCTCAACATGTTCTATGGGCTTAATTGGTAAATTTATTTTATTTTCCCCTCTAATTTCTGTGGATGTTTTGACTTTTCGTTGATAGATAGTAACAACACAATTATTACTGTTTGGCACGATAAGCCCTTAGCACCATATTAATTAGAGCGTGGTTCATGAGGAGTGAATTTTTCTTTCATGATTTAATTGGTATTAATAAGGAATATTGAGCCGTGGAGCATGTTGATGCAAATCCAGATACTCAAGTGCTTTATTATAACAGTTGAATTTTTAATTATTCCTGTAATTTTAATTCAAAATTTAGAATAAATATACCATAATTTAATTACTCACTTAGAAAATTAATTCAACACACAATTAAAATCCACCTCCTCATGGGATCGACACTCGTTACCATTAATCTATTCTACAATAGATTCGTGCACTTGCGAGTTCAATAAAATTTGCACAACAGCGTGTATGTATTGATTATAGAAAGTTGAATTCAGTCACATATAAAGACCACTTTCCTTTATCATTTATCGATTAAATACTTGATAGATTAGCAGATCATGAATTTTATTGCGGTGTAGATGGCTACTCAAGATATAGCCAGATTCCATAGCACTAAAAGATTAAGAGAAACCTACTTTTACTTATCATTTTAGCACTTTTATATATTGAAGAATGTCATTTGGATTATGTAATGCACCTGTTACATTTCAAATATGCATATTAAGTATTTTTTCTAATATGGTTGAACGATTCTTTAAAGTCTTTATAGATGATTTTTTTGTCTTTGGTAATTCATTTGATTAATGTTTACATTATCTAGCACTAGTTTTATAGAGATGTTTAGAGAATAATTTTGTCTTAAATTAGGAGAAATGCCATTTTATAGTAAAGCAAGGTATTATTCTCAGTCACATCATTTTAAGCAAAGGTATTGAGGTTGATAAAGCCAAGGTGAAACTTATTTTCAATTTTCTCCACCTAAAACAGTTAGAAAACTAAGCTCTTTTCTTGGACATGCTAGTTTTTATAGACATTTTATTAAAGATTTTGTCAAAATTTTTATACATTTATCAATCTATTTGCTAAGAATGTACCTTTTATCTTTAATAATTCATGTCTTGTGGCATTTGAAAAACTAAAGCAGTGATGACATCATCACCTGTCATTCAGCCTTCAATCTGAAACTTACTATTTAAGTTTATGTGTTATGCATCTGATTATGTAATAGGAGCAATATTAAGACAGAGAGTTGATCAAATTTCTCATGTCATTTACTGTACTAGTATGACATTGAATGATACACAATTGAACTATTTAACCATTGAAAAAGAGATAGAGTAATAATATTTTGTCTTAGAAAAGGTTTAATCTTATCTTATTAGGTGTAAAATAATTATGTTCAGAAATTATACTACTTTTAAATATCTTCTCACAAAGAAAAAAACAAAAGCTAGACTAATTCATTAGGTATTACTTTTGTAGGAATTTGACATTAAAATTAAAGATAAGAAAGGTACAGAAAATATTGTGGTAGACCATATTTCTCATCTTAATTTTTACATAATTATAGAACCATTACTATTGAATGAATCTTTCCCAGATGAATAATTGATGAATGTGAAAGTATTACTATGGTATGCTAATATAGTTAATTATCTTGTTATAGGTCAACTTTCAAAGTATTGGATTAAGTAGGAAAAAGCCAAATTCTTTGTAGAAATAAAAAATTTCTTTTAGAATGATCCTTACTTGTTCAAGTATTGTAAAGATCAAATTGTTAGACGATGTATCCTAGAAAGTAAATTTCAAAATATTTTTTCGTTCTGCCATCAACAAGCTTGTAGAGGCCATTTCAGTGCTAACAAACTAACTACTCAAATTTTAAAATGTGGTTTCTATTGGCTAACTATATTTTAAGATGCTTACACTTTTTGTTCTTCATGTGGTAGGTGTCAATGAATAGAGAGCATTATCCGAAGGAATATGAAGCCACTAGCCTCAATTTTCGTCATTGAGATTTTTTATGTATGGGCTATCGACTTCATGAGGCCCTTTCCTCCTTCTTTTGGCTGTCAATACATGCTGGTTGCTGTTGACTATGTATTAAAATGGATAGAAGTAATTTTATGTAGAACTAATGATCACAAGGTGGTGATAGGTTTTTTGAAAAGCAATATTGTTTCCTACTTTGGATACTCTCAAGCAATAATCAGTGATAGTGGTGCCCGCTTTTGTAATAAATCATTCCAAGCTCATTTGACAAAGCATTCCATCACTCACAAAGTGGTGAGCCTATATCATTCGCAAGCCAATAGTCAAATGAAGATCTCTAATCGAGAAATAAAGCATACACTAGAAAAAATGGTGAGACTAGACAAAAAAGATTGGTCATAGAGATTTGATGATGCATTATAAGTATATAAAACGTCTTTCAAGACCCCAATTAGGATTTCACCATATAAGCTAGTGTATGAAAAGCTTGCCACTTACATATGGAACTTGAGCATTATGCATACTAGGTCATGAAGAAATTTAATTTTGACATGTATTAAGCAAGCTGAGAAAGAAGATTATAGTTGGCAAAACTCGAAAAAATTCATAATGATGCATATAAAAATACCAAGATTTACAAGCAGTAAATGAAAGTCTTTCACGATAAGTAACTCATGAGAAAAATCTTTCACTTTAGGTCAGAATGTGTTTTTATTCAATTCTTTCTTACACTTATTCTCAAGTAAGTTACGCTCTCGATAGTTTAGTCCTTTTATTGTTCATATTGTTTTTTCATATAGAGCAATTGAAATTAGGGATCCAAAGAATGATGTCACATTTAAAGTTAATGGTCAATGATTAAAGCCATATCTCGAGTACCAACCACGTGAAGAGAACACTGAAATAAATTTAAGCGACCCACTAAATTTTAATTAAATTTTTTTCTTTTCGGTAATTTAAATTTTCTTTTTTATTATTCTTACGATTATTTTGGTTATTTTTGTATAAATGTTTCTCTTTAAACATTAAGTTTTCTCTTATCATTTTTAATCATGATAGCTCCTCTTAAACTTTCTTAAATAGTTTCAACATGCATAATTTCATCTCAAAAGCTAGATACAATTTTATAAAATACATTCTATTTAGGAGGTACAACTACCAGAGTTAATATTCCATGTTGAGGATCTAGAAAGACAACTTAAAGAAATTAAAGGAAGCATTCAATAAGAGCATGATTTTGACATTAGTTTTCTTTGTGTGCCTTAGTTTATCACCCTAGTTAAGTGGCGGATAATGGTATTCTGAGATAATCAATGTTGTTTACTTTAATTTCCTATGATAATTGGCATTATGAGCCTAAGGCATGGACAAAGACGTGATTTTAGTAAAACTCCACAAATGATTTCCTTTACTTTCTAAAAATGTCTTCCTCACTATCTATAAAGCTCGGTCCGAACACATATGATTGCTTATGAAGAATAACATCTCTATTAACATCAGATGGATAATCAAAGCTAAAGCGTGATTGACAGAAATGGTGCCAGATAATAGAGAAGACAAGACTCAATTCATTTGGGATAACTTGAATAAAGAGTTATTAGATGATATCTTTTTGTCTCTTGAAATGCATCCTAGTAGATACATATAATGCGCAATACTCCAGTTATGACCATTATTCTAAAAAGAGCGTGCACGATATAGTCTTAGATATCTGATTATAAACGACCCTATTTGCTAGTTTGTAAGAAAGTTAGATACGAAACTTATCCTTAACCAATAAAGGATTTTTAAGTTGTTTCTAGACATAAAACCATGAGAAGATGTGAGCCACTTTTGTAACTACTTATAAATATCTTTTTATTTCATTGTTGTTTAATCATTTACATTTTTATTTTTAATAATTTCATGTTATAATTATTTACTTTCTCTTTTTACAATTTTCTTTTTGAATTTTGAGCCATGTGCTTCATGTATTATTTGACATAGATATGCTACCTCATATACAGCTGTGAATTATTATAACAAAGATCATTAAATATGATTTTTTAAGGCACTCATCAATTATTTTTTAGAAGTATCCTAATGGTAGCTACTCACAATAACCAATTCAAGAATATTTATGTCCTCTCTGGGTTCAACTATGATAAATATAAAGAATTTGTTGGCGTAGCCTTAGATCTTGGTCAAAGTATAGCAGATAGGAAATTACACTTGGTTTTTAGAAAAGGTGATGGAGGGTTATCAAAACTGGTCTCAGAATCTGCTTATACCAAAGAGAGCTAAGTGTTAGGTATGATCCCAAGGTATGCAAGAGAGAATAACTAAAATACTAAATCATGCTGATGCTTTTATTTTCCTACCAGGAGATCTTTAAATTATAGAGGCATTAATTGTATTAGCATTTTAGGCCCATCTAAATGTTCATCAGAAACCCATTGGTTTGTTAAATATTAATAGCTTTTATGATGATTTTATCATATTTCTTAACCATGCAATAAAAAACTATTTCATCCCTTCTACAGTAAAACAAGTCTTTATTTGTATTCACACTACTAATGAGCTACTTGATCTGTTATAAGCTTATAGACCAAACCTATATCCTAGAATCTTAATGTTAAAGTGGTCAACTAATGATGATAACAGTAACCGCAGTAACAAGTGTAAAGAAAATTTAATTCTCTACTTGTAAATATTTTCTCTTGTGTCGTAGCATCTAGGTGATATCTTCTAATCTCTACTTATTTCCTTTAAAATATTGAGAATAATATTTTATTTTGGTTGGAGTGAAGGAATAGTGACAATTATAGAAAATCTCAATCTTGGTGAAGTTTTTATTAATTTTTATTGTAGAAACTAACTGTGGCTAACTTTTTAGTTTGTAAGTTAAAAAAAATTACTTTCCAATTATTTTTTTATTTTCTTATTATTAACTTTAATTTTAAGTGTGATTTTTCTAACTTCTCCTTTATAAATATACACTTTTAAAATTTTGGGTCGAAAATGGCTAAATATATAGTATAATGACTCTAGAAACACATCTTCTTAGTCTTTTGTGATCTTTTAATATCGGATGATATAATGAACATTAAATTGTGGTAGATGTATTATCTTTGATCTTAAGTTATGTTATACCATATCTACTATTCTACATATTGATATTGGTGATAAATATGAGTTATTTAAAAAAATACATGTTATAATAAATTTCAATTGAGTCCTTAAGTTTGTTATTTTTATTAAAGAGTAACACTTTTTACTCGTTCTTCGTACAACTTAACAGTTTATTATTTTATACACAATCTTTAAATTTCTTTTGAGTCATTCCTAAAAAAATGCATGTTGCTACATCCTAAGGTCCATTTAACTAATAGATATGAAAAATTATTTAGGGCTCTAAAAGACGATAGAAAGGCCATCTTTGACCTGTTTGAGCCTTTTTAACCATCTCTTTTGTGAAATATCCTTAGTTAATCATTTTAAGCCTTAAGAAAAGAAAAAAAATTTTCTTTGTTAAATTATCATCTTGACGCAACTCTGGTCTAAAATATTACCTGATGTCTTACAAGTTTCATCACCTATTTATGTTTGAGAAAAATTTAAAGAATGATTTTGTTCAATAAAGTTGTACTAAAAAAAATTATATATATATGTGTGTGTGTGTGTGTATGTGTGTATGTATATTAATTCAAAACGAAATAAAAGTGAGATGTATCTTGTAATCTAAAAAAAAAAATCTATTTTTTCTAAAACATATTTTATTTTTCTCTAATTTTCCTCCTTTGTTTTCTATGTCCCTAGCTTACCTTACATTCTAATAAAAGTCCTTGATTTTAAGGAATTATAGTCCTAAGTAGAACCTAGTTATATGGGTTGAAAGATATAGTAATGCATAAAAAAAAGAAAATAAAAAAAGAAAAAATAAATATATTGGTCTGACTCACATTTTGACTTAAGATCATATTATTTCTAAACTATAAACATATTTATTTCGTCTTGATAAGAGTATGTGATATTACTTATTTATTATTTTCTTTCAATTTATTATTTATAGAAGTGACTATTATTATTGGGTTTAATTTCCTTGCGAGAGTATTACTACTGATGAGATTTTGAGGTTTGACATGTCATTCTTGAAAGCGGCTTGATTACTATAGATGTGATAAAATCTACTAGACTGATCATGTGGATGTGATATTTCCCTAGACTGAAAATAATGCTTATATTTTTATTTGATTATCATTATAAGTTTGATTAAATAAAAATAACTTTTTTTAAAAAAATTTTGAGATTGATTTTGTTTTCGTTTAATCTGCTAGAGACTAGTAATAAGCTGACTAAGAGGTTTGTTGAGTGTTAGAAAATATATATTTATGGAGGAGAAAATAATCATTTTACACTTTAAGTTCCACTAACATTCTACTTTTATGTATTTAAGTTTCTTATGATTTAATTATGTGTGTTTTATTATAATTAGGCATTTTATATATTTTAAGGGTATCATGGTCATTTCATAATAAACCAAATATCAAATGACAAAACATATAGTAATTTCTAACTGAGGACAATCGAAAACCTTAAGAGGAGTATAAAAGTATAAACGACACTATTTATATGTACAGGATTATTCACATATATAGTACTATTTATGATACTATTCACTACACTATTTACATACACAGATCGATGACGTGGTACTGACTGATGATATAGTACTGACCAATAATGTAGTAGTATTTGATTAGAAAAATAATGTGGCATTCACTGCTTATGTGGTATTGACTGATGATGTGACATTAGCCAATGATGTGTCACGATCCTAATAGACTAAAATATTTATGAGATTTTGATTGATGATATGGCAATATGTTAATGAACTAAAAAGACATGCTTACGTATTAACATGTATATATTTATACTTTTGATTTTGATAAAAACAAACTTGATATGTCTTTCTGATTAAATTGTTGAGAGTTTTTATTAAAAAATCTATTTATAAAATAATTGTAAACATGTTCATAATTTTTTGATAAACATTATTTGTCAAATCAAAAAATCTTTTTATACAAAGAACTACAAAATTTTTAATCTGAGCATTAATGGTAAATAGTTTATCCAGAAAATAGTTTATCCAGAAAATAGTTAATCGGTAAAAACAATATCATTGTTTCTAATAACAGTTTCAGTTTCTGGAGATGACCTACTAATCGATTATTTTAAACGGTTAACTCATAATCTCCAGAGAAAAAAATAATTTCTATCCTTGAACCATTTGACAAAAACAAGTATGCTCATTTTGTTTGTAGGTTACTGGAAGATAAATAGCTAACTAATTATTTTAAACAGTTAACCATGAGGTCTAGAGAGCTAATATTTTCTAACCTTGAACCATTTAACAAGAGCGGGTAAGCTCAAGTTGTTTTACACGTCTCTAGAAGAAAATGGTTAACTGATAAGAGAAAAATGATTAACCGATAAGCTTTAGAAATGAGTTATACTCTAGTCTTGAACCGTTTAACATAAATGGTGGAGTTAAAATCACTTCATAAGATTTTGGATTTTAACGGTGAACCAATAACGACAATGATGAACTATTTTTTTGAAATTTCACCTCAACAGTCATTTCGATCAGTCAAAATGTAAACCGATAGCAGGTAATGATTAACTGATTGTTGTTAGAAAAGTCAATAACGGCTAGTTTTCAGTTTCAACTATAAATTGACTCATTCGAATTCGAACTAAAGATGATTCAACATTGATTATTGAGCTTGCTACTGAGAATACAATCTATATTGAGCCTTAAGTCTTTTCTCATTTTAATTTATTCACGCTTAAGCTTGTATTTGTAGTCATCCATATTGTGTAAAAGAAAATAATTTTGTAATCTTAATTTTTGATTGATTTAAGTGTTAAGAAATACTTAGGATAATAGATTGGGTATAATCTTGAATTTTTGAGGTATATTGATACTTTAGAAGTCAAGTATAGGATCTTAAACCCTTGGAGGCATGGATAGTAGAATTTTTAAGTTCAGTGTGCTTGAAGGCTTAGACGTAGAAAAGGTTGGCCGAATTACGTAAAATTCTTGTGTTTGCTTTTCTTTTACTGTTTCTCTTATTTTTCATTCCATCTAAATTTGTTTATTTCATACTTGATTGTTTAGTTAATTTGTTTTTAATTTAAATTTGCTTAGTAATTTATATGCCCAATTAACTCCCCTCTTGGATTGCCTAGATAGTATTTCATATGGTACATACATATATATAGAATAATAACCTGATGATGTATTAAATCCAATCAGAACATGTAACGTGGTGCAATTCTAAGCATCTAAATTATTTTAATCTGATGGACTTGATTTACTCATTATACTTGTAAAAGGGGCTCTCCTTCTTAATTTGACATCCGTGAATTCATATTTTAGCTTTATTTTTTGTAATTCATTCGTGCTCTTGTATTTTCTACGTATTTTAATAAAATTTATATTTTACCCCCTAGTTCAAATGTGAGTAGCTAATTTTCTTTCAAACTTGGGTTGAAGGTAAAGTCTCAACATGTTTCATGGGCTAAATTTAGTAACTTTACTTTCACTTCTCCTCTAATTTCTATAGATATTTTGACTTTTTATCAATGGATAGTAATAACAAAATTATTACTATTTGGCACAATAAGTTTTTAGTACCATATTAATTAAAGCATGATTTATGAGGAGTAGATATCCCCTTTACGATTTAATTGGTACTAATAAAGAATATTAAGTCCATGGTGCATGTTGATGTAGATTTAGATACCCTAGTGCTTCATTATAATAGTTATTGGTTTAAATTATTCCTATTATTTCAGTTTAAATTATTTTCACCACAATTTCAACTACTTATTTAGAAAATTAATTCTACATGCAATTAAAATTCACCTCCTAATGGGATCGATACTCGTCATTATTGATATATTTTATAATAGATTCGTATATTTGCGAGTTCAATAAAATTTATACAATAATTTTAAAAAAAGAAGGCAGAGACTAGAGAATGATTTGTCGATTGTCAGCTTAGATTTAAAAATTTTCATCAACGTGGAGAAATTGGTACAAAATGCTCTCTATAAATATAGAAGCATTGTGCACTTGTTTGCATCCCATCAATTTTAGAGCAATTGCAAGTGAAACAACTTGAGAGATTTGAAAGAGTTTCTACTTGAGCATTCTAGTGAGGATATATTTGTTGTGTATTAGGGTTGTAGGTTTTGAGAGTACTTTTTTCCTACTTTAGTATGTTCCTATTTATTAGTAAAAATTATCTTTTAATTTTTATTTATCGATGTAGGCTTACATCGAGTCGGATAAATTATTACGTTATATTTTCTTTGTATTATTTTTATCACCATACTTACATTTCTCGAGAACTCGCAGTTACCATATTATTGATAATTAATCAACCCTGACTTCCACAACAATATGCTATCAAAGAAAATGGCTTTATAGCTTTCTAAATTTGAACAAAGTCCAAAATCTTCGGTTGGTATGTATATAGTGCTATCTGATAAGGATTTTGAACTTTATTAAAGTTTAGAAAAATTATTAAACTATATAGTTTGATAGCTTTTTTGAACTTCAATAAATTTAGGGTCTTGAATTAGACCATATTCTCTCTCTCTCTCTCTCTCTCTCTCTCTCTCTCTCTCTCTCTCTCTCTCTCTCTCTCTCTCTCTCTCTCTCTCTCTCTCTCTCTCTCTCTCTCTCTCTCTCTCTATATATATATATATATATATATATCTTTATTAAAATTTAAGAAAGTTATTAAACTATCCATGATCTTGGATTTTTACATTTGTAATATGCATAAGTATATGTGTGTGTATTTGGGTAACCTTAGCGAAACGAGAAAGCTTTGCAAATTAAAAAAAGAAATACACCTAATAAAGACGCAATGAACGTTACCCCAAGGAGAAGGTTAAGTGGCAGCTAGCGAAGAATAAATTCGAAAACAAAAGTCAGGCATGCACTTTAAAGTACAAGAAAGTAAAAAGCTATGCAAACCTATAGCTAGGGAACCCAATTTAGCGTCTTCTTAGTGAAGAATAAAAACAGTGAGTGAGAGAGTGAGAGAGAGAGAGAGAGAGAGAGAATTAGCATCTGTGTTGTGAAGAAGAAAAAACGGTGAGAGAGACAGTGAGAGATAGGGAGAGAAGTAAACGTGCTTCTTATCTCCAATAGCTTTCGACCTTAATCAATCACAAGTAGCTTTAAACTTTAATCAGCCCTTTAACAAATACTTTCCAGTTACTCCAAATAGATTTCAACTTTAATTAATCATCACAACGTTTTTCACCTTGTTTTACTTTTCCCTTTTTCTGAATACGATAATTACTCTTGTACCCTCAAAATACCAAGCACAGGTGGTGTCTTACTTTAATCAAGACTGGCATCTCTTCTCCTATATAACAATATGTCAATATCGGCGATTGAAATGATCAATTTAGCGCAGCCAGACACGAGCTAGCTACTGAGTGATTGAGCGAGTTGAAACTATAGAGCAGCCAGACAGGAATTAAAAATAAAAAATAAAATGGATGAACGTTCTGCTGGGCGTCGCGTGTTTCTTATTAATGAGAAGACTGTTTCCTTGCTAATTTTGTTTCTTCTTTGCCAACTTGGCTCCGAGTTCAAATTCCGGAGTACTGCTGAAAATGATATTGAAAAAGGTGATCTACCTGGTCATGAAGGTATTATATGCTAATAATTCTTTATACCTCGAGTAGATTTCATAATTTTAAAGGTTTTTGGTTCTCTAGCATGCGGTTTCCATCATTATATACATAAAAGTGCATAAGAATTAATTGATCTTTGAATCGAATGTCTGAATTTTTAATATATATATAGTTGTATTTATGCCGGTTGAGTTTACAACTTTATAAACTATCTTTCAATATTTTAAAATGTTGTAAACTTGTCTCACTTTTTTAATAAATTACGAGATTTTTTTATTTAAAAAATTTCACACACACACATATATGTATATCTCGTATTAATATGTTTTTATTATTTTTTGTTTTATCCCCACTAGAAAATAACTTATATATACACAAACACGATCACTAGTTATCAGGTGCGCATAAATTCTCTGTACTGAGAATTGCTAAAAGTTAAAACAACGAGATTATAATTAGAGAGCAAATTCGATAATGCATGCAACTTTTATAAATTAATTAAGAGTTGAACGAATGTTTTTTCTTGTAGCTATATAGCTAGCGTAGATCCATTTGCTCATGATCAATTTAACAACATTTCTTGTCGGAAATATTATTGGCAGTGGACGGCTTAGACCACTTGATATCCAGTTTGCAGTGGAAGGCACAACGACCTACATATTGTGGTGCGATGCCGAAGCTTACTTCCAATACTACCATCACTTGCCGCGTCGTTAAAGGGACCCAGCACATCTCCGGCATGTATATGTTCCAACTCTAATCTAATTACTTGCCTAGACAGTCATAGCAAAAGCAAGGTTAATTTCCATTATTAACTGCATTTTAATCATTTTGTGTACAGAACCATGGAGAGTGTAGACTTAACTGGAAAAATCCCAGAACATGTGGCTGCTCTGACATATCTGCAGACACTGTATGTACAATTAATTTAATTAATTCAATGATCAATCAGTTTGCATAAGCTTTTATAACTAAATTTAGTAAATTGAACAACAAGAATACTTTATGCGCGCGCGCGCGCGCCCCATTGTAAGCTGGGATATAATTATTTGATATAAAATAAATAAATAAATAATCTTGCTTTAATTAACACATGCATACAAATTTGATATCGGTTTATACATGTCAATACTCAACAGTGATCTATCCTACAACAAAATTCATGGTTCCATTCCTTACCAGATTGGCAATTTATTTCAGCTTATCACTCTGTAAGTCTTCACTTGCCTCAAGTAACTCAATTATAGCTTCCTTTTTCTTTTATTTTTCCTTTTTTTATGATACACTGGATTTGTGTGATGAGTAGAGATTTATCAAGCAATCAATTAACGGGGACCATACCAGCAAGCTTGGGGAATTTGAGGAACCTGGAAATACTGTAAGTCTTTTTATTAGTTACTACGATCGTTGAGTTAAAATTATTCCTTCATATTTATCTCTAAGTGAAGTGTCAAATTAAGACTCTCTCCTTGACTATCTTGAATTTTTAAAGCTCTATTGACATGTGTCACTTTACCACTTGCCCTTGGGGCCAACCGTCAATAACACACGTAATTGTATTTAAAGAGGATCCAAATCAGCTAACTGTCATGCCATCTCATGCATTTTTGATAGACATTTCAAATTATAAGATGTTTATCATTTTTACTCTTTAATTTGTACGTTATGCATGCTTGTTTATGTATTTGTGTGTGTGTGTGCGCGCGCGCGCGCGTAGAGAGAGAGAGAGAGAGATATGAAATCTCAATAGATAGAAGATTTTTGGTTCCCTTCATTTTCTTACCATGAAGTATCACCACGCGTATATGATTTCCTGCCGTAGCAACCTGGGCCGGAACTTACTCACAGGGAAGATACCACCATCGTTGGGGCGCTTATCATCTCTTCAAACATTGTAAGAATCTTCATATGCAGTGCAATTTATTATTATTATTATTTAAGCAAATCTAAACGGTGCAAGAAAAATTTTACTAATAAAGCAAAAAATGACATTTAAATGAAGGGACGTAATAAACCCTATCGATAGAAAATTAAGAAAACAAAACATATAACCAATCTTAAAAAAGAGCAACATAAGCAATAATTACTAGGAAATAAAATGCATGTAGCCATGCAAATACAACTATGAACTACCTGAAACTGTAGCTCGAAAACAACTATAAAATACCTGAACCTGTAGCTTTGGAAGACCTTGAGCATGTTCAAAAATGAAAGGCAAAATAGGAACAGGAGAATCCAGCCATTGAACTGACTCAGATTCCACGACTCCCACATTAGCCAATTTATCTGAAAATACGAGCAAATCGCACTTACATTTGCTCCATCAAAATCCGACAGTTCTTCACAAAAATTCTAGAAGAAAATTGAAATATTCAATTAATTAATTACTCCAAAAATTGCATTTGCATTTATCTAACTATGTACTTCTGGGCCTTTTAGGGACCTATGGAACAACCAGCTAACGGGGGAAATTCCTCGTCAACTGGGAGACCTCTCCCAGCTCTCGTTTCTGTATGAAATCTCACTCTACTCTTAAAATTATAAAGCCAGCTGCTTAAATCAATACTTAGCTTCTTTCTTTGAAAATATCAATACAATTTTTAATTTCATATATATTTTCTAATATATAGGTATCTGCTGGAGAATGGACTCAGTGGTACGCTCCCACCAGAACTTGGAAAATTAAGCAATATTCAAGAATTGTAAGTGTGTGTGTAAGCATTTATTTATTGTAAGCATTTATTTATAGAATTTATAAAATGGTTAATTCGATTCGTCGTGTATATATATATATGATTGTAACTAATTATGTGCTACATATATGCTTGTACTTAAACGTGCGCCCATACACACACACATATATTTGACTGGTATGCAATTATAAGTCAATCATTCGTCTACGTACCCCAATGCCACATTAAAATTTCAACACTTCAATCTTAAACATAACCTAAAAGTAAGTTTTATCATTGCAGGTATTTGACATCCAACAATTTAAGGGGCGATTTGCCAAAAGACTATGAGAATCTAAAGAATCTGACGATTTTGTAAGTATGATATTTGTTAATTTTCTAACTGTTATTGTTATTTTTAAGGATTGTAATTAACTTGGTCTAGATCTTCTTATCTTGGTTATTATTTGAAGTCTGCAAATATCAATAATGAAATTTTATTTGTGAGTGCAGCGAAATAGCTGGGAATAATTTGTCTGGTTCGATCCCCAGATTCATCGCAAAATGGGTCAACCTCTATTTTTTGTAAGCCTATTCATTTTATCCTTTTATGTGTCAACTGAAACTTGGGTACTCTCTGTGTAAACAACTTGTTTTGTTGGAGTTTATTAACTTGCTACATAAACCTGTTAAACGATCTTTGACATATACTTAGTTGGCACACCATGCTAAGCAAAGGTAGAAATATGGGCTGCATAGAACGGATATCCTTCTTTAATTAAAGGTAGAAATATAAGTTGTTGTTAGAAAATTGTGGGTAAAATGGGGTTATAACTAAAATGAAATTGAAAGAAAAAATAATGAATAATCACATAAAGAGGATACAAAAATTTACGTATTTCACTTTTTAGCCTATATCCACGGCCAAGATAGAAGAAAAATATTTTATTAGTAAAATAAGGATAACAAGTATTTTAATATTTTGGCTCACTACTCAGAACTCCAATACACCTAATCTCTCAAATCACTATAACAAAACTTAAAACTATGACACTTTCAAGATAGAAGAAAAATGGGATGAATTGCAAATAAGGTGAAGCGCCTCCTTTTATAGCCAAAAATGGCTACTGTTCGTCTTAAATTTTGTTATTTATTTTTTTTTCTTATTTCAGCATTCAGTGTCTCCCTTGAGATATTCTTTTTAATTTTTGATGCATCTAAAAAAATTCAACTTGTTGCTACATGCAATTTTGACAATTACTGGGCATTGGTTGTTAAAGTTGTTGAGATTGCTCACCAATTTTGATAGTCACAAATATTTTGAAATTCTCCCACTTGGAGATTTGATTGTGAACCAATCATATCTCCATAACCATCTTTTGTACTTTGCCACTATCATATTGCTTATATCTTTGTTAAGCTGAGAGAAGATCTGCTCTATAAAAACTTATCAGTATTTATTAGCTTAGTCAAAACATCTGCTAAGTTCTCCTTAGCATAGATCTTCTATAAATTTATACTTTTGTCTTCCGCTACTTCTTAAAAAAAATGATATTGTACTTTTATGTGCTTTGTTCTAGAATAAAAGGCTAGATTCTTTACAATATGTAAGGCACTTTGACTGTCATAAAACACAAAAATTTTCTCTTGCTTATAATCTAGCTCCCCTAATAACCTTTATATCTAAATAACTTCCTTGCAAATTTGTGTATTTGTCATGTATTCTACTTCAGTTGTAAATAAAGTTATAACGGTTTGCAATTTTAGAACCCAGCTTATAGCTCCTCATGCAAATGTAAACACATATCTAGTAGTAGATTTTCTTTTATGATGGTCTCCTACAAAATCTGAATCTATATAACCCCTGATAGTAAATTCTGATATTGTATAACATAATACAATATCAAAAGATTCTCTAATATACCTCAAAATCCTCTCACAACTCTCTAATACTCTTCACTATAATTTACCATGTATCAACTAACTACTCCCACTACTTATGTAATGTCTAGTCTAGTGTAAATCGTAACAAACATCAAAATTTTCATTATTGATGTGTATAGTACTCGAGACTTTTCTTTTCTATTTACTTCATTACTAGGACACATATTTATAGAAAACTTAAAATTAATAAGAACTGATGTAGAAATTCACTTACAATCATTCATGTTGAAGAGCCACAAAATTTTTTTAAGCAATTCTTCTGAGAAAGCCAAACTTTCCTATTATTTTTGTCTCAATGAATTTGCATCATTAAAATCTTGTATACTAATTCTAAATCCATCATTGTAAACTTCCTAACTAATTGTGCCTTTAATTCTTGAACTCTATCTTTATTTGAGCATGCTACCAATATGTCATCTATACATAATAGCAAAAAGATAAAATTATTATCTTTAAACTTCTTGTAATATGCACAATGGTCTAAACTGAGTCTATTATACCTAAGAGTTATGATGAAAAAAAAGCAAATCTTTTATACCAATACCTCAGTACTTGTTTAAGACCATATAGAGATTTGTTCAACCTGCAAACTAAGTTCGTCTTATTCTTTTTAGTAAAACTTTTTAGTTAGAGCATATAAATTTTGTCTTCGAGTTTTCCATGAATAAACGTAATTTTCACATTTAGCTGCTCTAAATGTAGGTCAAATGTAATACATATCAATGAGACCACATTGATTATCATAAGTCGAACTACCACAAAAAATATCTCATTAAAGTCAATACCTTTTTTTAAATATATCTTTTCACTATCAATCTTGCACAATATTATTCCATTTAGTTATTACCATCACGTTTAATGTATAGACTTATTCGTTACTAATGGCTTTTTTACAATATTGTAGTGGTATAAGTTTCTATGTTTTATTCTACTGTAGAGCCTTAATTTCTTCTTGTATTGCTATTATCCATAAAGAAATATTTAGATATTTAAATTTTTATAAAAAGTTGATGGCTCTCTATCCTTTGTCAAAAGACAATATGCAATATTAAATTTTGTAACATACTCTGAGTGCCATACTAGCGATTGTCTCTTATGAGTTGGTTGACTAACTTTTAAGGCTTCAAACTTAATTAGTACTTGTTTTTCATGCTCTAATTGCTTAAGAATCATCTTAATCTTTATTTTGGAATTATTTTCTATATATTTTGAACAGTTTCAAACTTTTCTTTTATTGTACTATATCCCTATCTTTACTTTATAATTGATCTTCTACAAAGATAATATCTTTATTGATAATAATCTTATAGATAGTAGGATCTACAGATGATACCTCTTCACTCTATCAGCATATCCTAAGAAGACACATCTTCTAGATTTTAAATCTAACTTTGTTATTTCATTATGCATGACATGTATGGAACATCCAAATGTGTGTAAATGAGAGTAATCAACTAGTTTTTTTATCTATATCTTTATTGGAGTCTTTAACTCGATTGCTGTAGATGACAATTGATTTACCACATAATAGGTTATTTTGCCTATTTTTGCATAGATCAGCAATCCTCAACATAACTTTACTTTTCTATAAGCATTTTATTCATCCATTCTGCCACTCCATTCTATTGCAAAGTATACATGACTATGAACTATTTTTAAATACCTTCTATATATGACTATGAACTATCTTTAAATACCTTCTTACTTATAATATGTAAGAAAATTACTATACATATACTCCTTACTATTATCTATTCTCAAGCGTTTGATTCTTTTTTTGGATTCAAGTTCTACCTACACTTTATATTACTTGAAAACTGGGAACACATCTAATTTTTTCTTGATTGAGTGCATCTAACATCTTCTGAAATAATCATCAATGAAAGTCATTGAGTACTTTGCACCTCTCATAGACATATTTATAATACAATGCTTATAAAATGTAAGTTCACTGATTTGAGTCTTGAAACTAACTTTCATTCAGAGAAAATCGTTAACCTTATTCTAACATGTGACCAAGTTTAAGATGACACATTATCACTGAATTTTTTCTATTTGACGCGACTCATGCATTAACGTTTTGTAGTGTTTTCCTTTTAAGTATGAATAAATTAGCATTAATCTTTTCTGTCTTTATCAAAACAAGTGCACCTCTAACAATGTTCATGATCCCATATTCCACATGAGTTTTGCATCAATGACTATCTATTCATCTTTAAGATAATAGATTTTTTTCAGGCTTTTAACATATTGTACCTTTTCAATTAGGCAAATTGTACCATTAAATCTTTTTGTTTTGATAGTACTAATACTAGCAATCTTTAAGACATAATCATCACTCATGTATACAAATCTAAAATAGATTCATATTTGTAAAACCATTCTTTTTGAGAAGTTAGATGCCAAATAGCTCCTGAGTATATAAGCCAAACATTAGATAGCCGTTTTCTACCTTTTAAAACCATTGCTACCTTGCATAGAGAATTTTGCCATCATTTGAGGAGCTTACTACCCACCTTTGGTCATTTTATGATTTAAGATCCTTACTATCCCTTCTTTTTTGGTTGTTCTAATACTCTTTCTTGACATGACTTTTCTTACCACAGTTATAACTTTTGACATTCTTCTTACTTATTGATTTTGATCTACTATGGTTATGACTTTTACTAAGGCCACATTCTGTTGATCTCCCTCTCGTCACCAATAATGCTTTTAACTGTTGGAAACTTACTTGCCTATATTTCTTATTTTTTCGCTCTTCTCATTTAATGCAGAGGCTGCATTATCATTAAAGACTAGACTTCTGCTTGACTAATATTTTTCAGATTGATGATGAGTTGATGATATGAATCTAGTAATCTCTAAAGTAGAAGCTTCACATATTTATTTTTCTCTATTTTATGACCTAATATTGTGAGTTGTGAAAATAAAATCCTTAAGGTACTCATACAGCCAGCTATTAATGTAGATTTTACCATTTAAAGAGCGTAAAGTTTTCTTTTTAAGAAGGTCTTGTTGTGTAGCAACTTGGCATCGAATAGTTTTGTGAGAGCATCCCTATTTCATTTACTTTCTTTTTCTCTACTAAACTACATAATACTCCATCCATAAGTACCAAGTGTAAATTAGCAATGGCATTGCTATCCATCTTATTCCACTTGTCATTATCAATTATCTTCGGGCCTTTCTCCAGTTGTTGCCACATGATTATTTTTCCTTAATAGAGCCTTCATCTTCATTTTCAAAAATTAAAAATTATTCATATTGAACTTTTGAATTTTATATTTTATCGTCGTTACTTTTCCACTATGGATTACTTCTGCTAGAATTAGCTCTAACCATTTTACGTGAATAGTAATCATATACGTGAAGTTGTGAACAGTGCGGTATACTTGAACAGTATCGCATGCATGAACAATACCCTTGACTTTAGGAAAATACAATCAATAGCTTTGCTATCATTGCTAAGAAGTTATGGGAGAAGCAAGACCACAACTAAAAATGAAATTGAAAGAAAAAATGATGAATAAGTACACAAAAAGAATATAAAAATTTACATACTTAAGCTTTTAGCTTACGTTCACAAGCGAAGACGAAAAAAAATATTTTACTAGTGAAATAAAAATTACAAGTATTTTAATATTTTGGCTGACTACCCAAAACCTATTACTCTCAATCTCTTAAATTATTATAACAAAAGCTTAAAACTCTAACACTTTTGATTCTCTTCTTCTCACTCTTAAGAGAGGAAATAAGCTGAAAAAAAGAAGAGATAAATGCAAATGAGGTGAACAGCCTCCTTTTATGGCTAAAATTAGCTACTATTTATGTAATATTTTATTATTTATTTTTTTCCTTATTTCAACATTCGATACCACCCTTGAGATTTTCTTCTTAAATTTCAGTGCATCAAAAAAAAAAAAATCAACTTTCTGCTGCATGCAATTTTAAGAGTTGTTGGGCATTGGTTGTCAATGTTGTCGAGATTGCTCACCAATTTTGGTAGGCACAAATTTTGACAGTTATATCATAATAGATTTAATAATGGATAGCTGTAGTATATAAATTTCTTATTGTATGTAATATACATATCGCATCGTATAAGAGTAAACAACTTTGCATGATGTGAGAAAACATAAAAATAAAATGAATTCTCCCACACATGTGAGCTTACTAATAATATTATTTTTCTTTGTTTCAATTTGACAGAAATCTGATGGGAAATAACTTCGAAGGAGAGCTGCCGCCAGAAATTTTTAATATGTCAAGCCTTCAGTATTTGTGAGAACAATTAATAATAATCCAAACTTTACTCTCTCTCTCTCTCTCTATATATATATATATATATATATAAGTTACAGCTGCTGTAACTTATAGCTTCCTTAAAATTGTTTGAACAGTATACACGAATGTGAACAATATATATAATTTTAAGGAGGCTATAAGTTACAATAGCCGCAACTTAACAAAATATTTTTCCTTTTCATATGAAAATACTTTTAAACCATGCAGTTTAAGAGAGTTAGTTTTTGATACTATTAAACTACACGGCTTAAAAATGTGTTCCTAATATGCCCGCACGTAGTGAGTATTATGCTCACTTTCTTAAAATGAGGATGCATACTAAAATACAAAAAATATAGATTTTAATATATTGAAAACTGTATTTTCTTTATCTTTTAGCATCATTCTTGTTTTGTTAAAGTGAGAATGCCCTTACTAGATAATAGAATCAGCTTTCGATGTGGTAGTCTGTTTACAATATTAAAAACTACCTTTTTCATGGTTCACAATGTTTAGTCATCGACTTTATAAAGTCCATGACTCCCGAATGGGACATTTTTTCTTTTTTCCCATAAACACTCAAATTTCTAATTTTGCAATTAGCTTAGTTTCTAATTTGGCTTCGTTGTTTATTCCAGGTATGTTACTGACCTACAAACGAAGGGCTTTTCCGTCCCCGAGTCAGCTAAATTGAGTAGTATATCACACCTGTAAGCGGTGTATTCCAATTCCATGCATGTATAATTATTTTATGCAATAATTATATATTTATCTGTTTTTATTAATTAACACTTGATCTGCATTTTAAATTTACTAATTGTAAACTATTCCTTGTAATTATTTAAATCTTTTTTAGAAATTAAATAAATCATAATATTCTGCAGGATATTGAGAAATTGCAGTATTACTGGTTCAATCCCACCATATATTGCCAATTGGAATGCAACGTTACGCTACCTGTATGTTTCTTTTTGGTTCATTTTCTTATTAGTTTAGTAATATGAGGTCAGATATCATTTAAAGTTGTATCATTGATCCGTCTGCAACATCTATTAACCTTGTCATCGTGTAGTAAAGTAGATCACTAAACTAGTATATATATTTGATTTTTGCATATATCAGCTCAATTTTTAAGATATATTAAAAAGGGTTATTTTCAAGAATACTTTTACAAACATGCATCTATCTTCGGAAATAGTCATTTCTGAAAGAAAATTAATAAAATCTTACTGACTTTTTTCTTTTTCCCATCGAATGTAATATTTCCCTAACTTTATATATAAATAATTTGCGGTTATATCATTTTGCACAAACAAAAACGATTGCCTTCAATTGATATTTTCTTTTTTTTTTTTTAAATCTTGTCTAAAAGTTTCTTCAATCGCCGACCTTGACTATGTTCATAGTGTTGGAGAGAATTGTTAATCCACTGGTGATCGTTTCATCTTGCTTATCAATCTAGAAAAACAAGGACTTGGCCGTTTTTTTCCTTTTTTGATTAATCTTTAATCAAATAATTTCCATTTTTTTCCTGAAATTTTCGTTGCTTTTTTGAAAGCTTTTATAAATACTACGATAATGCACTCAATTCTAGGCCATTTCCGTGATATAATTTGCTTTTTTATAAATAATTAATTGTCAGTGTTTCCTCTTTGCTCAAGGCTATACCAAGTTTAAAGTTTCTTATTAAAAAAAGTAAGAAAGAAGGAGCAGTTTGATTAAAAAGTGGCACCGCTTGTTAGTGCCTGTTAAGAAAACAATGTGTTTTGATATTTAATAAGAAAAATTTAAATAAAATAAATCCTAGTCTTAGGAATGTTTAATTGATATACGTCATAATTTTATAGCAAACCTAGAAAATATTTCTTGCTGTAAATAATCATTTGTTTTTTGTTTCCTCTAATCATTGATTCTTAATTTGTACTGCAGTGACCTGAGCTTCAACAACTTAACTGGTGGAATTCCAAAAACTTTCAAGAAAATATTTTTATATGAGCTGTAGGTGATCACTTTCTTGAATCCCATTATTTTATCTTTTCTTAATATAGGGAGAATATCATTTAGACTCCTAATATTTTTTTTCCCTCGATTTTACCACTTTGATCCATGATTTTTTTGTATCACACTATTACGTCCCTAAATTATAACTCAATAATTCAAACTTTTATTGGTAAATGGTAAATTAGATTTTTTACCATACAAATCATTTGTTCCTTTCGACATGTATATCTTATCTGAATTTTGTCTTCTCACTTTTTTCCTTTTGACTGACAGTAAAAGTGTAATAAAAAAAATCCAAATAATTTGTTTTTTCTGTTACTATTTTTACTTCCTAGGTATCTTACAGGAAATAAGCTCAATGGAACATTGCCAGACTGGATTTACAGCAGCGTTAGGAAACAGGGGTATGTTTTCTAACTATATATAAATATGCAAAATGTTTTCAAACCTGTTCTGGGGTAAACATTATTTCTTTTCCTCATCAAATTAAACACATTTTAAATCAAAGATGCGGGCTAGGCAAATGAAAATTTATGTAAAACATTTCAATTTAGAATAGTGTAATGTGTAAATGTTTTAATCAAATATACGGTCGTCCCAAGTCATGAACAAACTCTAACCTGATAGTCTTTTGCATGCATTTAATCAAATATATGAACATCCAAAGTCATGCATCAAATCTAGCCTGTCAATGTGTTTGGAAATTCATTTACCATCTTGTATGCAAATACAGATTAATAATTAATGCCAACACTACTTGTCTGAATTCTCATCTTGCAGGGATCTTGCATACAATGAATTTATTTTTCCAGGACCAGAGACACACAAGTAAGAAAATAGCGTTAATTAATTAAGCGACATTGGTTTCTTTCTTTCTTAATTTGTTTCTTTGCAGTTGCATGCTTGCTTATCCACATGAATAATTATATATATATAATAGAATTTCATAGGAATTTTAAATTTTTATCTTGTAGGAATCGTCCCAACAGCAATTCTCGGATAAATCTGTAAGAAAATTATACTACACCATAATATATAACATCCTCCTACGTTTTTTACTCATTTTCGTGCCTCAAATTTCAATTCCAACAGTTTCTGTCTATCTCATTTTCTGATTCTAATTTTAACTTTCAATGGACATGTGATATCTGGACGCACCCTATTAATAATATTGCTGCTGTAACCAGTGAACCTAGGAATCGGTATGTTCATATTCATTTATCTAATCAGTATATTATTGGTAATTTATCGATCGATCAGCAAGCAATTATTACGTGAATTTATGCCCTTACAGAACTAATGCACTTACAAAATTAATTGATTTTATTGTTGTAATTATTTATTTAGGACATTTCCGGAAGAGATTATGAGGAAGCATTGCCCAGCTGGCCAGAAGAAATCTCAGTGTATGTATATATATCCATCTGTATAGAAATGTTCCTAACAAGATTTGTTCAATTCTATAATGGTCGGAAAACTACTGAGTGTTTAAAGTTTTTTAATATTTTTTATTATTATTAACTCAAGCATGCATTGAAACTTGAACTCAAGACTTGATATCCAGGAAGGCTGTTATTTGCCACTGTAGCTAGACCTTAATTTCATATGCATGTTTAAATTAATCAATCTGTATAAATATTGCAGACAATTATAATTTGCATATAAATGCTGGTGGCGATAAACATAACATCGAAGGAATTTGGTATGAGGCAGATAAGTCGACATCAAATTTTTATGTTAATCAACCGGCATACAACTGGGCCTATAGCTGTAACGGGCAATTCTATGCGGATTCAGGGGCTGATTCACTTGAATTTGTACGGAAAGTAACATGTGGAGCTCCAGTGGCTGATGCACCTTTATATGATGAAGCCCGCGTTTGCCCCAATTCTCTCAAATACTATGGTTTTTGCTTGCAAAACGGCAATTACAATGTCAGTCTTCACTTCTCTGAAATTGTTTTTGCTAAAAATGATGATTACAGCAGTTCGGCAAAACGTGTATTTGACATATATATACAGGTAGGTAAGCTACTAGAAAAAAAATTTAATAATTTTAATTAGCAATCTATCCATCCGTCGCCTCCTTTAATTAATTTGAATTCCCGTGAATGCAGGGGGAGCTAAAGCGAAAGGATTTCAACATAAAAGAAACAGCCAGGCATTCAAATAACGTAACCATTCAAAATTTCAAGGCTTCTGTACAAGAGCATCAACTGGTAATCGAGTTATTCTGGGCTGGCAAAGGATCTTTATACAACCCACCTGATTTTCATGGACCTCTCATATCAGCTATTTCTGTAACTCCAGGTACCGTGCAAAGTTGCATTCATTGCATGCATGCTTGTTGGTCAATTTTGTTAATTGTAATTTCACAATATACATATATTAATTAATAATTAATTAATTAACTAATCGGGCCTTTTGTTGCATGCTATCAATCACTGTTTAAGTTTCAGATTTCGAAGTCAATCGAACAGGAGGACTATCTAAAATAGGGATAGTAGGAATTGTACTTGCGGCCTTGCTAGCTTTGATTCTTTTCTTGGCTCTCATGTGGAGATTAGGATGGATAGGCGACAGAGAATTGCGTGGTAAGTAGGGGAGATTATGTATATATTGAAAAATTTTTCAATTCGGAATTAATTCGGGGATGAATTTACGATTTCGTAAATCGAGTTTCGCAATATTGTAAAGCCTGGATATAATAAGCTGTCCTCCCACTCCGCCCCAATATATATATACATAGAGCATTGATCTAGTCTTAAGATCCTGAACTTTGTTAGTCTGCTGTTAAAGTCTGTAATGGGATTGCTTTCCCAAAATTTAACGAAGTATCAGGCGAGGGATCTTGCACTAAAATAAAGAGCAAGATGGACTTTTACAATATTGTAAGAGATCCTAGACTTTTACTAGAGTGCCGATTGGACTTTAAAAATCCGCTTACAATATTTTGTAAGTTCATCCCGCACTTTGATTAAGTGGAGGACCCCTTATTAGAAGCCCATCTATCCTATTTATGCTGTAGTATAAGGCTTATAAAAGATATCAAGAGGAAGTATATGTATAACTCATCTGTTTCCTTTCTATTTCTTCATGAAATATACAGTGACAACGGTCAACCTACGAGGCAAGTCTTATACCCTTAAACAAGTGAAAGATGCTACTCGAAATTTCAGCCCCAGGAACGTAATTGGCAGGGGTCGTTTCGGGACAGTATACAAGGTTAAACATTAATTGCCGTGTGTGTGTGTGTGCAATGTCTGTGTGTATATATGTCCCAATCCAAGATCTTGCATTAGAAAAAGTTCAGCAAAACTATTAAAATGTGTGGTTTAATTGTGTAATGACCGTAATGCTATTAGACTACATGGTTGAATAGTGTAATAGTATTATACTATTAAACTGTTTGACTTTATAACTTTTCTGAACTTTAATAATTTGCTTGAATGGTATATGTATAGATATGTGTGTGTGTGTATGAATTCATTTCCTTGTTATGAATATGGTACATTATTTGCTTGAATGGTGCAAGCACGAATTGCAGGCTGAATTGCCGGATCAGACTGTAGCTGTGAAGATGCTTTCTTCTCAATCAAAGCAAGTGATTGATCAAATAGGAACTGAAGTTTATGCCCTTACAACTTTGAAACATGAAAATATTGTTGAACTTTTGGATGGCTATTCTAAAAAGGACCTCAACTTGCTCATCTACGAATACATGGAAAAAGGATCGCTTGAACGAGCCTTGTTTGGTAAACCAATTTATATATATTTTCATCATCATTTTGTTTCTATTAATTTTTCACCCTAGTGGCATCTTCCAATTGAGGAATCCAGGACATTATTAAAGTACGACAAAAATTTACATCGTTTTAAACTAGCTTTTTAATTATTTGTAAAAAATTGTTTACACTGAATTCCCGATTGGAAAATTTTCGTATCGGCTTATATAGCACGTTAAAATTATGTTTTTAATAAATAATTAATAGTTAATGTTTGCAGATTCCAATTCTTCCACGCGACTTGATTGGCCAACCAGAGTCGGTATCTGCTACGGAATCGCGAAAGGTATAAAGTATCTGCACGAAGATAATCCGAGCCGTAAAATAGTTCACAGAAATATTAAACCTAGCAATATTCTGCTTGATGGGAACCTGAAAGCTAAGGTATCTGACTTGGGATTGGCAAAACTCTATGATGAAGAAAATCCATACAAGTTTATCCAAGAAAAAGGGACAGTGTAAGTAGCAAATTAAATTAAGCAAGCACAAAATGCATGCCATCTTGCAAAGCAATATCATTAATTAACTAATTATGATTGCATGCAGAGTATATATGGCCCCAGAGTATGCAATGCGGAAAGCAATAACAGAAAAAGTTGATATTTTCAGCTTTGGAATTGTTCTGCTTGAAATAGTTAGCGGGCAGACAAATGCCAAGTATGAGGCAAACCAAGAGACTGAATTTCTTCTGGATACGGTAAGAAGACAACTCTGCAACTAGAGTCAGCTTTCAGTTCGGGAATCTCGAATTTTATACAGATCCACACCCTTTTAAGCAATGTTGTAAACTACCTTTCTCCTGGTTTACAACATTGTAAAGAGAATCCTGCACTCCAAAGATTCCAGGATTCCCAGCTGGAAAGTTTGTGTGTTTTAATTTAATTTGCTAATGATGTCGCATGGCATAGGATATATGGATTAATTAATAGATAAATAATATACACCCTGCAGGCCATTGTCTGGCATTCAAAGGGAAGACTTTCTGAATTGGTCGACAAGGAAATGCCAAATGATCATGTAGTGATGAAGCAAGCCAAAAAAATCTTGGAGTTGGCAATGAGATGCGTGGATCAGTCACCTACTCTCAGGCCAACTATGTCTGAAGTTGTAAGCGAGCTTGAGCACATCTCTAATTAGTCCTGAACTGATCAGGATTCTATAGTTCCAATGGATCCTTATTGAGCTCTGACTGGAATGTCTTGGTGAAGTGTATACCTATATGCTACGATTATGCAGACTTTAGCCCTATGTGGATGGTGATACTTCTATTTTCTTATATATATATATATATATATATATATATATATATATGCGCATATGGTGGCGCTGCCACGTTCAAATATATATGGGTCACTTTATAGTGCCATAATTTTTTTACGGCATTAATAATATAATAAATGTGTGCCATTAGATTTAATCAATCTCGCATAATATTTCTGGTAAAATAAAAGATAACTAATTTTAGAGGGTTAAGAAAGGGTGATTATTTTTGTTAACTTACTATAACCACCTTTATATTTTGAAATAATTGTACTTGAATAATATTTTTATTTAAAATCATTTTCAACCATATTTTCTAAATTTTGCAATGTTGCTAATTTTTTAGAAATAATGCTTCAAGATTTATCATCATTAAGTATGTAAGTGAAATACTGTCTATGCAACTCAAGAGGGAGGGGGTGAATTGAGTTTCTAAAAATTTAAGTAATTGAAACTTAATACAAATTTAACTAAACAAACAAGTACGAAATAAACAAACTAAAGTACAATGAAAAATAAAAGGATAGAGTAAGAGAAAGTAGACACGAGATTTTTACTTAGTTCGGCCAATCATGCCTACATCCACACCTCCAAGCGCATCAGTCTTGAGTATTCTACTATCCAAGCCTCCAAAGCTTCAAAATCTTAAAATTAACTTCGAAAGGTGTTAATAAACTTTTACAATTAGAGATTATACCCAATCTCTTATCTCAAGTATATCCCAATACTTACAACCTCTTAAGATAAAATTACAAATGAAAATATTCTCACACAATATGTTTGATTATAAGGATGAAAGCTTAATGTGTGAATCAAAGGAATAAAGACAAGTTTGAAGATCAATGATTAGATTATTTTCAGTAGTAAGCTTAATGATAATTCTTGGATCTAACCTTTGTTTGAATTTGAAGGAATTCATTTATAATTGGAGCTGAAAACTAGCCATTATTGATTTTCTGCTCATAATTGGCCTACCAATTACTAGTAACCAGTTTGCCGCTGCATGTTACTGTTATGGATAGAGATTTGAATTTTTTAATAATTGATTTTCCGTTTAACAAATTAGTCATTTGTTTCTATCTAGAGAGTCACTGCTCTATAACCGGTCCGCTGCTAATGGATTTGGTATGCCATTTCCATCCATAAAGTTTTTGTTCTGTAATCGAACTGCCGTTTTATGGGGCTGCTTGTTTTCAAAACCTCTTGTACTTCAAAGGCTTTATTTCTTCATTAACTGATCTACCGTTTATGTAAATTCAATATGCCACTTATTTTCAGAATCCTTCTTCTTCATAACTTGTGTGCCAATTTGACTTAATCGGTATGCTGTTTATATCTAGAGACCTTCTTTTTCATAACTAGTCTGCTGCTTAGGCTTAATTGGTATGCCATTTGGTTCTAAAAATATTTTAAGCCATTTTATAAAGATACTTTCTTGCTTCAAAAACATAGTGTATGCAATTCCAAAAATATGTGATTTGTTATCATCGAAATCAATAATTTGAAACTAGTAAGTTGACAATCTTTTCCTTTTTAGTAATGACAAAACACATGCTATTAAAATTGATTTTCCTTTAATAGAAATGAGATTAAAAGGTAAAAATAATTCTATAAAGCTCTCCCTACATGAATGCATATAAAGTTTTAAAACTCCCCTTGCATAAATGCATATAAACCAAACCAATTTTGCCCTTTTCCCCATGCATCATAAAAAAGAGCTAAATATCCAAAAATAAATAATTCCAGTATTAAGAATGATAACCCAATACAAGCAAAAAAACATCCTCATGGCCAAAACAGAGATAAATGATCATAAATAAAACATAAAATATAATCAATATCCAAAAATGGCATCCCAATTAATAAAGGAAGTAACATAATGGAGAAAATGTCAGTGTGTTCAATACAACTAAATAAATAGAAAAAATATAATAAAGCTACTGAGGTGGAAATGGATACGGAATCCCAAAATGCTTGAAAAGGAGACGCTGGCTATGGATAATTTATTGAGGTTGCTCTGAGAGATGTTGATGCTCCTCAAGAATATGCTGCTAAAAGGAATTTTGTTGCACAGAAAGCATCTGTACCTCATCTATAAGTTGCTAAAGAGTAATTACGTTGGAAGTATGAGACTTTAAAGGTAGAATGCTAGAAGCCAAAGCAAGTGTAGGATCAAATATAGAGGCAAGAGGGGTTGACATTTACAAAAAGCTTAGAAAGGAAGTGAAAAATTTAGAAGTTGATCAACTGGAATCACATCATTCAAGGGACAATCATCATCGGAGCAAGGAAAATGTACTTATTATCGGTGAATTTAACCCAAGCTCTATTTCACTACTCAAAACCTAAGGCAATAGTTAATTCATCACCAAGACCTTTACGAGGTTTATGAGTGGGTTCGTTTAAGGGTATCCAAAATGTTTAAGAATGTGAGTAATAAAATGAGCATATGGAAGGGAACTAGTGACATAATTGGTTATAGAAAGCATAGTACGAACAATAAGATAGTCGAGGTTAACAGGGGGATGTCTAAGTATATAATCAATCAGGACAACATCCATTTGAGATACCTTATCTTGGTGACTTGATCTATGAAGGACAATGGATTGAATAAAGCAAAGTAAAATCTTAGATTGGAGACAAAGACATTGGGCAGGGAAATGGGTGTTATAGACATCATCGGACAAATCAATGTGCCTACATATATTTCTAACAACATCAACATAGAAAAAACCATTAATTTCAAGAGCTTTTTTAGAAGTATAAAATTCTAGACCATCATTGGAAGAACTTAGAATATTGTTGAGGTCTACATCATCAAAATTAATCATAACTCCTCCGACACTGGTGATTACTCAATTCTCTTTCTCTGAGGGAAGTATCCATATTCGAGTAAAAGACTTTCACCAAGTCGGAATATACATTTTCATCAAGTTCAAGAGCATTCAACTAACTAACTTCTTTCAACAATAATACTAAGTTTCTATTACTAATACTTAAAGTACGAAGCCAATTCAAACAAATAAAAAAGGTAGAGGTACCACTTGAGTCATGAATTATTGACGAAACCTTTTGACCAATCTCTTGTCAAGGAAATATTTGGACTCAAAATCGGTGTGGAATGATTTACTCCCTTCTTGTAATGGTTGTTTTGAGGGAGGATTGGGTTCCTTTCCTTTTTCTCGAGTTGAACGTGAACTAGATATGTTGAAGTGATTAAAAGGAGAGAATGGATGTGAATAGGAGTGAGTAATGACTAATTTGGACAATGATAGAGTGAGAAGTGAGAAATTTTGAGAGATAGGGGCCAAAGGAAAAACCTAGGTTAAGATTGTAATTTTTTTATTTGGATGAGAAAAATGTGTTTAGGAGTAATTTTGGGTTTAAAAGATGATAAGAAAAATTTTTCTAAGTCAATTTGATGAAAAAAAGGAAGAAAAATTATGAAATTTTAAGTGAGATTCAGAGAAGAATAAAATAGTTTTTAGATAGAGAGAAACGGTGTATCAAAATAGGGAAAAAAATGATGAATAGCTCTTTATAACACAAATTTGACTTACCACTTGTTGTTATCCGGTTAGCTAGATGTGTCCAGCAATGTAAAATATCTAATTCAGCTAATCGGTTAGCTTAATCGACTTACCAATTTTGTCCAAGATGTGAGAAATAAGAAAAAGGCTTACTATTTTTCATAGTTGGTTTTCTGGTTGCTAGTAGTGTATAAGAAGTATTCAATCGATTTATCAAATTTCTTAAATGGTTATCCGTTTGATGACAACCAATGAGATAAGTCAATAGGTTCTCTAGTTCTCCTAACCGGTTATCCAATTATTATCCACATGTAAGAATAAATGATTTATCGGTTTAAAGTAACCAACTATTTGGTTTCTTCTAGAATGAAGATACTTCTCAAATAACTTATTTGTTAGCTTTAATCGATATGTTGATTTTCCTCAGAAAATTTTTCTTTCCCAAAGCTATGGAACTTATATTGTACACACCAATTTAATATTTGGCTTTTAAAAATTGATTGAATTTTAAATCATTTCGAGATTTAAAACTTCTCAATAAGCCATTTTATGCATGAAAATGAATGAATATATACTAATCAATAATTACATTCAAAGGTCAAAACATCTATTATGAGGCAACAATCATCATTCTAAGCTCATGTCTTATCTTTATAAATTGTTCTTCATTAAGAGGTTTTGTGAAGATATCTGCAAGTTGATTTTCAGTAGAAATAAATTCAATGACAACATCTCTTTTTTTAACATGATCTCTTAAGAAATGATGTCTAATCACTATATGTTTAGTCCTAAAATGCTGAATTGGATTTTTCGACAAATTTATTGTACTTGTGTTATCGAACTCAATAAGAATATGATATAGAATAATGCCATAGTCTCTAAGAGTTTGTTTCATCCATAAAGCTTGTACACAACAACTACTAGTGGCAATATATTCTGCTTTAGTAGTTGAAAGTGCAACTGAGTTTTATTTCTTACTAAACTAAGAGACTAGAGAGTGTCCTAGAAAATGACATGTTCTAATTGTACTCTTTTTGTCAACTTTAAAACTAGCAAAGTCAGCATTCGAGAAACATTTTAGGTTTATATGTGTTCCTCTAAAATACCAAAGATCAAAATTAATAGTCCTAAACAAATACCGAAAAATTTATTTAATGGCAAGAAAATGAGACTCTTTTGGACAAGATTGGAATCTAGCACATAAGCATACACTAAACATAATATCATGCCTACTAGCAGTTAAGTAGAGTAAGGATCCGATCATACATCGATATGTCTTAACGTCAACCTCTTTACCCTTCTCATCTTTCTCTAACTTGATAATAGTACTTATTGGAGTACTTTTTACCGTTCTACTTTCATAACCAAACCTTTTTAGTAGATCTTTTACGTACTTGACTTGATTTATGAAAATTCCTTTCTTGTTTTGTTTTATTTGTAGTTCGAGGAGGTATTTTAGCTCTCCTATCATGCTCATCTTAAATTCTTTGTCATATAAGATGAAAATTCCTTACACAACAACTCATTAGTAGATCCAAAGATATATCATCAATATAAATTTGTACAATAAGAATATCTTGATTCTTATACTTAATAAAGGGAGTTGTATTGTTTTACTCATTGAAAAACTATTTTTCAATAAGAAATTTTTAAGTCTATCAGGCTGTACTCTAGGTGCGTGTTTTAAACTATATAATGCTTTAAACAGCTTATACACATGATCTAAAAATTTTTATTTTCAAAATCAGGAGATTATTTTACATAAATTTTCTCTATAATATAACTATTTAAAAATACACTTTTGACATCTATTTGATATAAAATAAAATCTTTATGACATGTATATACTAGTAAGATCCTAGTAGATTCTAATCTAGCTACTGGTGTAAAAGTTTCATCAGAATCAGTTCTTTCTTTTTTGTTGTATCCTTAAGCTACTAATTTGACTTTATTCCTTATAACAATACCAAACTCATTCATTTTATTCTTAAATACCCATTTAATGCCTATAAATGATTGATGCTCTGGTTTAAGAACCAATTCTTATACATTGTTTCTTTTAAATTGATTTAACTTTTCTAGCATTGTCATAATCCAAGATTCATCATTTTTCGCATCCGTAAAAGATTTAAGTTCAATTTGAGAGATAAATGCAATGTACTCACATGTATTCCTGAGTGATGACTTAATGGTTATACCTCGTGAAGGATCTTCTAAGATTAAGTCATTAGGGTAAGAAGAAACATACCTCAACTCCTTGGGTAGTGTTTAAGAAGTACTTACTTGTTGCTTCATACTTGTTTCGTCTTTTTGTCTATCCTTTTGATTTTCAGATAGTGCATCCTTTTGTTTTTCTTGTGAGAATTCTTGAGATAACCTTTCATCTACATCATCATTAACAAGTTTCTCTGTAGAAAAAAGGTTTGACTTATCAAATATAACATGCATAGATTCTTCTACAACTAAAGTTATTTTATTATACACTCTGTAAGCTTTGCTCATATTGGAATAATAAAAAAAAGATACCAACATAAGATTTTGAATCAAATTTACCAAGATTTTCTTTTGTATTCAAAATAAAATATTTGCATCCAAAGACTTTAAAATAACCAATATTAGATTTTCTATCTTTTCAAAACTCATAAAGAGTTTTATTTAGATAAGATTTAATAAACACACAATTTAAAATATAACAAGCGGTGTTGATGGCTTTAACCCAAAAATATCTTCATAAAGCATTTTCATTCAATATGGTCTTAGTAGAGAAAGAATAGGTCTATTCAAGAAATGGCTTTAGCCCAAAAATATCTTCATAAAACATTTTCATTCAATATGGTCTTAGCCATTTCTTGAATAGACCTATTCTTTCTCTCAACACTACTATTTTATTGTGGAGTCATTGGTGATGAAAATTAATATTCAATAGCAAAATCATTACAGAAATTCTCAAATGCATAATTTTTAAATTCTTCATCATGATCACTTCTAATACAAGTAATAAAATAACTTTTTTCATTTTAAACCTTTTTATAAAAAATTTTAAATGCCTTAAAAGTATGATCCTTATTAGTTAAGAACAATACTCATGTGAATCTAGAATAATCATCTACAATCATAAATACATAAAACTAGCACTTAAACTAGCATATCGAGAAGGACCAAACAGATTCATGTGAAGTAATTGAAGAGGTTTTGAAGTAAAAGCATAATTCTTATTTTTCAAAGATGTTTTAATTTGTTTACCGAATTGACATGCTTTGCAAATTTTATTTTTTAAAAATTTAGTTTTTGGAAGACCTTTAACTAAATCATTTTTTAAAATCTTTAAAACCAAATCCATGCTTGTATGTCCTAGTTTTCTATGCCATAACCAACCATCATCATGTAATGCCGAAAAATATTTATCATGAGCAGATGCACAATCTATATTAATTGTATACACATTTATACCCTACTACCAATAAATAAAATTCTACAATCACATGTATTTTCAATGATATATTTCTACTTATCGAAAAAAACTCTATATCCTTTATCACATAATTAACTAATGCTAAACAAGTTATGTTTTAAATTTTCAATCAAATACATATTTTCAATAAGAATAGAGGAAGCTTTACCAACATTACCAAAACCAGCAATCTTTCCTTTTGAATTATTTTTAAAGGACACATCTCCACCATTTTCAATCTTAGTAAAACTTGAAAACTAAGAATAATTTCTTGTCATATATCTTAAGCACCTACTATCTAAGTATCATTTGTTCTTTTTCTAGTGAACCCTGCAAGGAAAATCTCAAGTCTTAGGTACGTAAATCTTTTTGGGTCCTTGAGTGTTAGCAATGGTTCTTTTTAGAATTTAAATATATTTTATTCCATAATATGCATTTCTTTTTACTGAAAATCTACTTTTCATGTGACCATCCTAATTACAATAACAGCATACAATTTGATTGTTAATAGTGATACTCTTTATAAAGTAATTTTTATAAAATTTCTGTTTCAAATTTGGTATATAACCAATACCTCCTTTATCAAAAGCATATTTTTGTGAATTTAGCAAGTTACCCAATATCTTTTGCCCATTTATAAAATTTTAACACAATTTCATTTAGTTCATTTTCTTTTTCTTAAGTACTTCATTTTCTTTCATTAATTCATCAACAAGTGATTTTTCATGCTCACATGAAATACTTGGTTTATCATTTGATAATGCAACTTTATCATGCAATATTGTGTTTGCTAATTCTAAGCATGAAATTTTTGCACTTAAGGAAATCTTTTCATTTGTGAACTTTATAATTTTCTTTTTAAGACATGCATTCTTTTTTATTAATTTTTATCCAATCATCATGTAATTCTTTAAAAGCATCATATAGTTCATCATAAGCAGCATCACTTACCTTATCAAGTTCATTAAGTGATTCATCCCCAATTGCCATAAGAGCTGAAATACTAACTAAACAACCCAAGAGGGGGGTGAATTGGATTTTTAAAAATTAAGCAAATAAAAACTTAAAGTGATATAAATAAAATAATCAAATTTGAAATAAATAAATAAATGTACAATGAAGAATAAAAAGATAGAGTAAGAGAAATCAAACACAATGATTTTTACATGATTTGACTATTCCCACCTACGTCCACGCCTCTAAGCACATCAGGCTTGAGGATTCCACGAAGCAAGCCTTCAAGGCATCAAAATCTTACAATTGACTTCCAAGGTGTCAATAAACCTTTACAAAAAGAGATTTTTCCCAATCTCTTAATCTAAATGTATCCCAACACTTGCAATCACTTAAAACAAAGATTACAAATTGATTTTTCTCTCACACAATTTTTAAGATTACAAAACAATGCCCAATGTGTGAATAGATGAAGTAAGAATCTGTTTAAAACTCAATGTAGATTGTATATTCGTGTATATGCTCAGTAGTTATGTTGTTGTCTATGTTTGATTTGATTTGGATGAGTTTATTTATAGTTGGAGCTAAAAACTAGCCGTTATTCATCCTTATTGATAGAAAACAGATTACCGTTAGCCATTAATGGATAACCGCTTGCGTTGGTCAATGTTACCATTGGGCTTGATTTTAAATTAACGGTTGACCATTAATAATTACTCTTTCGCCGTTAACATCCAGAGACCAGCACAACAAAAAACTTCTATCCGTTTTAGCTAAACGTTAAAGATTAAAAAAGAATGTTAGTCTGGGTATTATTGGTTAGCTATTATATATCAACAGTTTGTCATTAAATTCCAGTAACCTTATAAAACAAATTACTTAACCGATTTCCTTTAAACAGTAAAGGATTAACAAGATATTAAGATTTGGATATTATCGGTTAGCCGTTATATGTTAACGATTTGTCGTTAAATTTCAGCAACTTATAAAAGAAAATGCTTAACCAATTTCCTTTAAACGGTAAAGGATTAACAAGATATGAAGATTTGGATATTATCGGTTAGCCGTTATATATTAACGATTTGCCGTTAAATTCTAGTAACTTATAAAACAAAATGCTTAGCTGGTTTCCTTTAAATAGTAAAGGATTAACACATGATGCAGGTATGAACGTTATTGATTAACCGTTAAAATTTAACTGTTCACCGTTTATCTTTAGCAAGTTTAGAAGCCTATCGGTTAAGGCTTAACAAAATAACCTTTTTTCTAAGCATGAAGATTAAGCTTTTAACCTAAACGGTTAGTCGTTTAAAAATAACAGTTAGCCATTTACTTCTAGTGTTTGATTTTTAATAAGTTATAAAACAATCGGTTGAAACTTTTAGAAAATAGTCTCTTTCTACATTTTATCGATTAACCGTTAAAAATAAATAGTTCATCGATTATTCCCAGAAGACCATATTTTTTTATAGAAATGTTCCAGTTTCTCTGAGGCTTGTAAATACACATAGAAAGTTTTGACTTTTAAGAAAATATTTGAATTTGTGAAATTTCATCAAACTTATCAAAAGATATTAATGGTTTGTTATCATCAAAATCAATAAACAAAATATGTACATGTTAACATGAGCAAGATTTTATACTTCTTACAGCTCTTCATCACCACTTGTTTCTTCATCATCGTCATCCTATGTGGCTATCATTGCCTTCTTCTTAAACTTATTGAGAAGAGGATATTTCAATCATATATATCTAGGTTTTTTACACTCATAAGAAGTGATTTATTCCTTCTTCCTTTTTTTTTTCAATTTCTAAATCTTTTTTGCTTATTTATTTTCTTAAAATATTTTATGTATCTCCTGGCCATCATTGCCGTGTCTTTATCATCAAGTTCACTTTCATTATCATTCTTATGTCTTAAGACTTTGAGAGCAATACTCTTTTTTTCTCTCCTTATTACCTTTTTTAGTTACTAAGTTTCCTCATAAGAGATAAAAGAACCAATTAAATCATCAATAGGTAAAATATTTAAATATTTAGCTTTCTCGATAGCTATTCTTTTAGGTCTCCATTCTTTTAATAGTGATCTAATAATTTTCTTGACTTTCTCGCTATTTGAAAAAGTTTTTCCTAGAGCTCTTGGAGTGTTTACTATATCCGTGAATCTAGTGTACAAAGAATGTACACTCTTATTTTGTTTCATTTGGAACAACTTATATTGTCAAGTGTATTGACTAATTTTAGACTTTTTTACTTGATTAGTCCCCTCGTGCACAACTTTAAGTTTATTCTAAATTTCATGAGCACTTTCACAATTAGACACTCTATGAAACTCTTTTTTATCAAGTGCACAAAATAAAGCATTCATAACTTTAAAATTTAGAGAAGCTTTTTTCTTTTCCAATTCATTCTATTCTCATGAGGGTTTTGGAATATTACCCCAACTTCATTTTTTAGTGACAGGCATGAATAGACTATCACATACAACTTCTCAAATTTCATAATTTAGTGTTTGTAAATAAATTCTCATCTTAGTTTTTGAATAAGGGTAGTCATTTTCATAAAAAAATAGTGGTCTAGTTGTGGACTGTCTTTCTCTAAATGTAGAATCATTTTGAGTTGCCATTGATCTTTAACTCTAGATGGTTAAGTTTAAGTAAGAGTAACTTACTCTAATACCAATTGAAATACTATCTAGGCAACCCAAGAGGGGGATGAATTGGGTTTCTAAAAATTTAAGCAATTGAAACTTCATACAGATTGAACAAAACAAATAAGTATGAAATAAACAAATTAAAGTGTAATGAAAAATAAAAAAATAGAGTAAGAGAAAGCAAACATGAGATTTTTACATGGTTCCACAAACCCTGCCTATGTCCATACCTCCAAGCACACTGGGCTTGAGGATTCTACTATCTAAGTCTCCAAGGCTTCAAGATCTTACAATTGACTTCCAAAGGTATCAATAAACCTTTACAATAAGAGATTATACCTAATCTATTATCTCAACTGTGTCCTAATACCTACAACCTCTGAAGATAAAAATTACAAATGAAAATATTTTCATACAATGTGTTTGATTACAAAGATGAAAGCTTGCTATGTGAATCAAAGAAATAAAAATAAATTTGAAGCTCAATGATTAGATTATTGTCAATAGTAAGCTTGATGATAATTCTTGGCTCTAACCTTTGTTTAAATTTGAAGAAATTAATTTATAGTTAGGGCTGAAAACTAGCCATTATTGATTTTCTACTCATAACCAACTTACCAATTACTGTAATTGATTTTCCGCTTCATGTTACCTCTATGGATAGAGATCTAAATTTTTAAATAGTCGGTTTGTCGTTTAACAAATTCGGTCTTCCGTTTCTATCTAGAGAGTTACTATTCATAATCGATCTACCGTGTAATGAACTTAGTACACTGTTTCCATCCAGAAAGTTTCTATTTTGTAATCAGTTTGCCATTTTATGGAATTGCTTGTTTTTAGAACCTCTTGTACTTCAAAGGCTTTATTTCTTCATTAATTGCTCTACCATTTATGCAAATTCAGTATGCCGCTTGGTTTCAGAATCCTTCTTTTTCATAACTGGTGTGCCAATTTGACTTAGTCCGTATGCCATTTGTATCTAGAGACCTTTTTTTTCATAACCGATGTGCCGCTTAGGCTTAGCTAGTATGCCATTTAGTTCAAAAAATGTTTTAAGTCATTTACAAAGACACTTTCTTGCTTTAAAAACATAATGTATGCAATTCTAAAAATAAGTGATTTGTTATCATCAAAATCAATAATTTGAAACTAATAAGTTAACAATAAGATGTGATATTTAATAATCATTTAATATAAAACTTGCAATTACAAGATTTATATGGTTTAATAGTAATAAGCAATACAACTAAGTAGGTACATTTAAATAAATATTGTAAATTTTGTAAATAAAATTTTAAGTAAGATCGTTTATATTTTACATATTTTAAAGACTGTTTTATAATTGATTATGAATTATATATTACCTTTGAAACCCATTTAGCATGTATGCTAAGCTTAGCCTGAAATATCTAAGTTGGTAGGGTTGGGTTGGGTTTTGCTACTATCCCTATTGCCAAGTGACGTATTACATGGTAAATCCACACATGAAATGCTTTTTACTGTACCACCAATCTATCTTGCTTAAGAGTCTTTGCTTGCCTGTGTCTTGATAAGAATTTAGAGATTAAAAATAAATTTGACTAACGTGTAAAAGGGATATCGTATCAATGATATCCTTTACAACCCATGTATTACATGCAAACTTTGGTCACTTCTAAGTTCAAATTAGAATTTTTTATTTTAATAAATATAAATTAGGGTGTGGTTATTTAACCCACCACAATAATCTATACATCCATTTTTTAGTAAAAAATTAATTACTAAAATGTTCACGAGTTAAATTATTATTATATACAACGAAATTACTATTATTAACTTAATGAAATTAGTCTACCCTCTTCACGATCTACGAACCCTGTTAACTTAAATTTATTTTTATATAAAAATAATAACAGAGAACAAAGTTTTAAGTTTATCTCATTTTCTTTTTTCCTTTTTGCCTATGCTCTTCCGAGTACACTTTTATAGCTATATTTTCTTTCAATGTGTGATATTACTGATGGGCAAACTTTTACCTCTTGGACTCAATCCCTGCTCAACTCAAATATGTTTCTCAACTATAGACATATTTATTTTTAGAATCAATTAAGGAGCAAAGAGAAAATAAAAAAGAACCTGTAATTTTTTTTCTTTTTTGGCGTTTCTTACATCCATGATGCAATCACGCAATGAGTTCCATGAAATTAGTTAGAAATTGGATTCGATTGAATTTGATTACATGTTATGAATCTTGACATGGATTAGACAAAAAATTAAAAATAAAGGTCACGTACTCGAGCATAAAGAAAACAGACCATGCAAAATGGGCAAGCCATTGGTATTTTAATTTATTGTTATGTATGATTAAAATATACTTTCACTGCCATTAACTTATTTTCGATTCCGAGCATGTGATTCTTTATCTCTTGGGATAAAACATTTGAAATTAATTTAGTAAAGGTATATTGTTAAAAGGTATTGAGAAAATGGGTTTAAAGTGTATTTTAAAGGATTCTAATAACTATACCCTATAAATTAATACCACTAAATGGTTTTATAAAGTAAAACTTTGATTCGTAAAAGAGGTTTATCAAGAAAATGGGTTTAAAGTGTATTTTAACAGGTTTTAATAACCTTATTCTATAAAATAATATCAATAAGAAATTTTACCAGTGATCTTTGATTTGTAAAAGAGGTTTATCGAGAAAATAGATTTCAAGTATATTTTAATAAGTTCTAATAACCCTACCCTATAAAATAATACCACTAAGAAATTTTACCAGTGACCCCATCAAAGACGTATTAATGGAATTAATTAGCATATGCTTTGTTTTATATTTGTAGGACCTATCATTTGTGTATTATTATTGCATAGTACTTATAGAATGTTTAGAATTCCTTTGTTTTGTTGACTTCTTTTCCTTTTACTGCAAGCATTGCGAATATCACGTGTACGACTAGTACAAATAGAGATTAATAGCAATACTCACATCAATTATACTTTCATCGTATCAGAGAAATTAATTCGTTTCATTTGTGTATTATTATTACATTGTACTTAAAGGAAGTTTAGGATTCCTTCATTTTATTGACTTCTATTCCTTGTACTGCAAGCATTGTCAACATCACGTATAAGACTTGTCCAAATAGAGATTAATAACTGTACTCACATCAATTATATTTTCATCACATTAGAAAAATTAACTCGTTTCATTCACTCTGTTAAAAGAAACATACTATAAATCCATCGCATCCTTTATGTTCCTCCTTTGTCATGGTCTTGTCAGCAGTCACCATATCATGATAAGATTCTAGATTAAAATAAGTTCCAACAAAAATTAAATTACTTAATTTTTAGGTTAAAAATAGATTTAAATATTTTTATGATATCTTGCTCAATAATTAAAAAGTTATATTTTTACCTTCATCTTGTTTCTTCTCACTTACTGCTCTACAAAAATAGGAACCAACATGAAGAGGGCATTTACTTAAAGTGACTTAACTCAATTAATTAAATTAATTAGAGGTATTATTTTTATAAATTAATGCAACTTTTTAGATAATTTTTACTTAGTACAATAAGCCAGTTTTTTGGCTTTTTATTGAATTATGAAACTTGAATCAGTCAACTAATTTCTAATTTAATAAATATCTCCAGTTTATTATTTATTCTTCATGTCTATTTGAAAACCCACCCATACATGTTTACTCACTAATAATCTCATCTTTTTTTTTCAGTGGTAATAGAATCTTTTCTTAATTTGATTCTCTCATCAAGTTGTTAAATCTCCCATTATTGGCAATTAAAGGTATCATTCCTAAGCTTTTTTATTGTTATGTAATTATATAATTTGTTTTTATTAAGAAAGAAATTTATATACTGTAGTTCTAAAGTCATTATGTATTCACTTGAATACTGTTTTGTTTATGTATGACAAACTATTACAGTATTTATGTTTTTTGTGAGAGAGAGAGAGAGAGAGAGAGAGAGAGAGAGAGAAATATATATATATTAAATTTGACATTCAAATTTAATACGGATATAAATGTAAAATTATGTGTCTTTAATTTTTGCTTAATAATTATTTTTAGAGATTTAGAAAAAAAATCATATTATTCAGATCTCATCATTAAGGGTGTGTTTGGGATTGAGGTTGGACAGCTATAACTTAAAAGCTAAAATAGCTAGTGTTTACCTTAAAAGCTACAGTAGTAAAGTGTTTGGTAAACAATAGCTACTGTAACTTTTAAGGTATGCTAATATGATTTTTTATTTTTATAATGGAAAATATATTATATCTTTAATAATTTTATTAAAATTATTATTTAAAATTTAAATTTACTACATATTATTAACTTTTGTTTCATAATTATAGTTCTTTTCTTCACAGTAGCTATAACTTAAAAGTTACAGCACCTGAATCCCAAACACACCCTAAGGTTAATTCAGATTTCAGACAATTTTAGGTCTATTAAAATTTTAGATGAAAAACAAAATGCCACCGAATAATGACTAGATAGAGATTCAATAGTTACACAACTCAAAATAAAAACCAACTGGAGTATTGCACAATCAAATTCATATAAAAAAGTTAGTCTTCTTTTTGACCATTACATTCTTCTAAGGGATTGAAGCTTGATTTAGGTTCACCATGGAGCAACGAGCTAGTAAGAACTAGCAATGTTCTAAGTTTGGTCATGAATTAATGTTTGATAAATAATTTTATCCTACTAGTGCGATGATCTGGGAGCAACAATATGGCACACAGAGAAGACGAAGCCCTCGGTGGTGGTCATGCTTGGGTGCTGACGATGAAGATAAAATTACAAATGTCACCAAGTCACCGATGATAGGTTCTGGCCACTCATTTAGGTGTTGATCACAATAAGAGTGTTGATTTATGTTTTTTTAGGATTTGATTTATGTTTTGTTAGGATTGTGAATTTTATTTTGGAAAATAAAAATATCAACTGAAATTTTGTTTCATTGTTGTTAATGCATGTCATGACTTACCCCGAACCTTAGGATGAGTCTCTCTAATTCAAAAAATTCAACTAATAACGATTCTATAAAAATAAAAATTTCACCAAAATTCCTGTAGAGTTTCCCTTATAATTATGACATTCCCAATCCTGCAAATAACAAAATAATACTCCCAAAATATTTCACAATACAACAAACTCCGCCAATCAACTTCTCAACAAACACTAAATAGTATCTGAAATATTTTAATGCCGGCTATAATAATTTATCCTTAATTATGAAAATTATACAATTCAAAATATTTCAACTCGAAAATTCTACAACCCCTAATACCATCACGTGGCTAAAATACAAATAATTATCGTTGTTGAGTCGACTTCTTTACCTGCAAATCTCTTGTGAGGGGAAATATATAATAAAAATAGAGTAAGTATAAAAACTCAATGAACCCAGTGAATAGTTATTAGTTTTTAAAAATAATTTGATCATTTCTAAATAAATTCATCAAAAGGTCATAATAACTTAAATAAACATTTTTAATTCAAAATTATGCATTGATATAATAAAATCATATAATACTGTATAAAACTAAGAAAAATTCACAACACATGATATCAAATACTGAATATCAAAAACTACCACCAAACAAGTACCCAAGCGAAATAATCTCATCATACCCGGACCTCAACAGACAAATAATTAAGAAACCATCATGCCTCGGAGCTACACGGACAAATCAGACCTCGACCGACAAGCAATCAGGGACCCATCATACTTTAGAGCCGCACGGATAGATGGGGAAATATCATCTCATATCTCATCATATCTGGACCTCAATGGACGAGTAATTAGGGAACCATTATACCCTGGAATTATACGGATAGATAGGGAAATAACATTTCATATCTCACTAAATCTCATCATACCTCATCATTATAACTATGTATGCATAACTTATCCCCAAAAGATAAAAGCATTCAAGTACACGGCCCAAAGTCTCTGTGTGTACTCAGACGGGCCTAAAAAGCCTATATCTCATATCATCTCATCTCATCTCATCAGTATCGTTGTATCTGGGGAATGGTACTGTGCAATGATTTTTTAAATAACCATATGTATCCATGCACGTAAACATATAATCATATCTAAAAATTGCATTTCCTTTTACGTTCAACAAACTTCAAATCCATTTCATTTTCTATAAAATATTATTTTTACTCATATATTTAAAATTGAAAATAAAATCATTAATATACACAATTTCTATAATAAATATCATTATGTAAATAAAATTCATTTTCAGAAAATCATTAAATTGGAGTCTTTAAAATTCATTTTCACAAACATGTATTACCATATTTAAAATCATAATAAACTATCCAAAAAATAGGTTTTGTCCTCGAGTTGGTTCTCGTTAGCGGATCCTCCAAATCAAATAAACTACATAATTATTACTAATAATATAAAATATGACCAATTGTATTTAATAAAGCTCGAACTCACATAATATAACTCCTAAATAATTAAAATTATCAAAATACCCCCAATATAAAAAATTTACTAAACTGCCCTTAGAATCATAATTTATCAAATTATCCTTAGAATCCTAAATTACCAAAATGTCATCAATTTAAATTATAAAAATAATCTATGAGTTTTGCATTTATGAAATTATCCTTGGGTGTAAAATTACCAAATTACCTTTAATAACGTAAATTACTAATTTATCCTTAAAATCTTAAATTGCCTAACTGCTCAAGTCCATAATTATCAAATTACCCATAACTTTTAGAAATTAAAAATTAATCCTAAGTTTTAATAAAATTATCAAATTACCCCTCATAGGTCAACAATGACTGGAACTTTGTCAACGGTGACGGAAAGATTAGGTCTAGTAGTCCCAGCCATAGTGAGTCCAATGGTGTCGGTGGTGATCTCCCACTCACTGCGACGGTAGTAGATCGAGCTCTCAAAGTCGCGGGTTTACAACTTGCCGTTCGTCAAGGATTCGACTGTTTCAGGTGACAGGATCAGTTAGAAATGGAAGTTAGAGGTGAGAAGAGTGGAACCCAGCTAGTGGTGTGGCCAGATTTCTATGAGATCGATGGCAGCCAAAACAGGTTCTTAGCTGAAACTTTCGAGCTTTACCGATGGCATTCTGGTAGTTTTTTTAGGACAAGGATGACAGGGATATGACTGGCATCTCACAGGCTTCAAATCGATACCAAACTTACCAGGAACAGTGGTCAAAATCAAAGGTTGGAATCGGGTCACAGCTACAGGTCGGGTCGGGGTTAAACCGGTTCAAACTCAGGTCAACGATTCTCTCTCTCTCTTTTGACTTGTCTCTCTTCCATTTATAGAATTTATTTCTTTGTTTTAACTTAATATAGATTAAACTAATATCGGATCTGTGACAAAACGAAATTTGACTAATTCACTTTGTAATCACATTCGAATTGTCTCGATTTTATGTAGCGACAAATTTAAAATTATCTAGACATGATGAATTTAATAAACAAGTCAAATTAAGAAGCCATAATTTGTAATAAGTCCAACAGCTTTAAAATGAATTCTAGATAGTAAAAATTGAATAATACACTTATTTAGAAATTTAAAGTGTATGTTACAATGCATATCTGCACAAGCCTACCCCTTTCAACAGGTTTGTTTTATACAGGGTTTACGGAGTGTTTGTAGAATTACAACAATAAGTTTATGTAATGTAGTATATGGTTAATTTGAAGCCAAACACAGGATTCCACTAATAGGGATGGCAAAAGTTCCCATCAGTTTGGGGCCCCATGGGGTTCCACCTTATATTAGGTGAATTTAAAATAATTTTTGGGAAATGAGGTGGCGAATGGGTAAAAAACAATGTTCAAATTGTTAATAGGGTGGGGTTTGATTTTGTACTCTCTACCTCACCCCCACTCCAATCTCCATTATATATAATATTTTTCTAAATTTTATGTATTAATTTTTTATTATTTAACTATTAATAAGTAATTTTTAATTTTTAGCTAATATAAATTAATAAATATATATAATTAAAACAAAATCTTATAATATAATTCTTACTTAATCCTAAAATATTATTATTTTTCTTTTATCTCGTGTCTGCTGCTCCCTTGATCCTTCAAACAAATTTAACCTCGTTAGAGTAATATTTTTATTGTAGCTTAATATTGACTTGAAGTTACATGTAATATGTTCTTTTTTTTTCCTCCTCCTTCTCCCTCTATTGGTTTGTATTGTCGCTTTCATGCTTGATATAGACAAAATTTCAAAATGTCTTTTCGTTCATTCTTTATGTGCTAGCCTGAGAAATAAAACATGGTATTATTTTGTCTTTTTCTCTTGAATTTTATAAGAAGCATTCAGACATAACTTATTTTTGTCTTGGTTTATTTATTAAAGCTTTTGTTCTAGGAGTGATTAATTCTATCATATGGCTCAAGGGATGTGGTTAGTGTTTTAATAAGCACATAGGTGACAGTGCTCAATTAGGGAATCAATTATTAATTTATTTTTTTATTTTGCTATTTTAACCTGTGAAGCCATAATGCGCTATAGGAAAATTAAAATTAAGATTAAATTTATAATTAGTAAACATGATGACTGAATGTTTAATTTCTCTTATTATTCAAGTAATTTGTTAGGTCACATTTATGTCATTAAAATTTTTTTAAGTAATTGATTATCAATTGCGGGAGAATAATTTCTGTTTCAGTTCAAGTTAAAAAATGTTAGGACAATCAAATGAGAATTAACATGGTTATTATTTTGTCTTTTTCTCTTGAATTTTATAAGAAGCATTCAGACATAACTTATTTTTATCTTAGTTTATTTATTAAAGCTTTTGTTCTAGGAGTGATTAACTTATTTTTATCTTAGTTTACTTATAAAAGCTTTTGTTCTAGGAATCAATTATTAATTTATTTTTTTATTTTGCTATTTTAAGGGATGTGGTTAGTGTTTTAAAATTAAGATTAAATTTATAATTAGTAAACATGATGACTGAATGTTTAATTTCTCTTATTATTCAAGTAATTTGTTAATCAATTATTAATTTATTTTTTTATTTTGCTATTTTAACAATCAAATGAGAATTAACATGAATTTTGTCTTTTTCTCTTGAATTTTATAAGAAGCATTCAGACATAACTTATTTTTATCTTAGTTTAAAAAGCTTAAAATTAAGATTAAATTTATAATTTATTAATTTATTTTTTTATTTTGTAAACATTTGACTGAATTAAATTTATAATTTGAATGTTTAATTTCTCTTATTATTCAAGTAATTTGTTAGGTCACATCTATGTCATTAAATTTTTTTTAATTAATTGATTATCAATTGCGGGAGAATAATTTCTGTTTCAGTTCAAGTTAAAAAATGTTAGGACAATCAAATGAGAATTAGCAAGATGGCCAAGTTCTAACTGATATTGTTGATGTGTTGATGCATGAAGAAATTCCTGGTAATGATTCAGTAATAGTTTCTGAAGTAAAGGTTGAGGATAATGGCACTCTAAGGAGAAATTTAAGATCCGTGATGTGGACTCACTCTAAAAGGCAAAAAATAATGAAGAATACAAGTGTATTTTTAACTATTGTGGTAAACGGCTAGGAGGAAAAATTAAGAATGGAACCAAACACTTGCATGATCATTTCAAAATGTGTCCTTTACAAAGACAAAAAAAATATATGTTAACATATACATGTTCTGGTAATTGATTTTGATGATAACAAACAATGAGTTTAAGTTAATAAATGTGTTTTAAGGCTCACATAATTTTAAGTATTCTCTTAAGAGTCAAAACTAAAGAATGTTAAACACATACCTAGTTTTTACTCTTAAGAGAATACTTGAAATTATGTGAGTCTTAAAACACATTTATTAATTTAAACTCATTGTTTGTTATCATCAAAATCAATTACCAGAACATGTATATGTTAACATTCTCCCCCTTTTTAATGATGACAAACACATTCAGAATTTTGCTCCCCCTAAGTATGTGCTCTCCCTGCATATATGACTTAAAACATTTTTGTTTTTCAAAAAGTAAAATTTTAGTTCATTCATTTCTCCCCCTTCATCATCAAAGAAATGTTAATCCTAAAAGAATCATGTCTTTATCGTCCTCCAAAAAAAATGGGCAAAGTTTTTCCTTAAAATTTGAGAAAACCATAGATACAACAAGAAGAAAAACACTTCTAAAATATTCATATCCCAACAACTCCAAAATGATCCAGAAACAGCAATATAATCAGACAGAACACAGACTAAACAGATCATATCTAGCAACAAAATACAATTAATGCCAAATGTCAATACAAATCACATCCATCAACACAACATACTAAACAGATCATTAAATCAGAAGATATGTATAATGTCAAAACAGTAGAAACTAAGAAGTGCGTCGTGAAAGAGAAGGTCGTGTAGAAGAGGGTTGCCGAGAAGAAGGTCTCGCAGTGGATGGTTGTGTAGGACGAGAAGAGGTAGATCGTGGAGGAGAAGCGGCTGCAGAGGTGCTTCCAGATTTATACCCAAAATACCCCAGAAGTTGTCTATGTCCAGCAATGATCTCATACTGATGATCGAAGCTCACCTCTTGAAGAGTCCGAAGCTGCTGCTGATCTTGAGAAATAGCATCTAAGCGATCAAGGATCGTCTGCTGGGTCTCAGAAATCTGGCGAACATCATAATCAGCTGATGCAAAATATCAGTGATAGGTGGCTGTGCTGGAGCTAGAGGCTGCTCAGGAGCTGGAGGGACTGCGGAGACTAAGGGAGGAGCAAAATTCATCTCAGGCATGACAGAACTAGAGGGAACTAATGGTTGAGGAACACGACGAGGAGGAGGTGGAGGACGAGCTCCAAGTCTGAAGTCAGGAAGCTGATCATGAGGATAAATATCATTGAGCATCTGATCATCCTCAGGAGCGATTAAGTTGTCTAGGTTCTTGGCATTAGCAGTTTTATGCCATTGGCCATTCTTCCTAGTAAATCCTATGCTACTCATAGCATCCCGATCAATTTTCTTAGATTCTTTATACACGGCCTCTCTTAGTAGTACATGAAAATATCTCAGAATGTGAGTGATAAGACTACCATATGGAAGCAACCTATGGGTGACTGCAGGGGTGGTTAACATATGGCGCATAATAATATACCTTAGGTTGACAAGACTCCTACTGAATAGACTATCTAAAAATCCAATATCCATTCATGTTACCTCATTTGAATGACCTTTCCTAGGTGTGATTATATGCTGCAGAATATTATGAACAATGCGAACCTGAAGGGGCAGCGGCTGTGCTCGGAAAGGTAAGCTAAAAATATCATCGCTAAGGTCCCTACGGCGACATATGTTTTTCACACCTTCATTGTGAATAAAATCACCAAATGACAAAGTTTTTCTAGAGTTATAAAATGACTAACCTTCATCTGAAATCCTAAGTATGACAGTATTAAAAAAATTTACATCAAAATTAATTGCTATACCACCAACCACGGTAACTATTCTATCTAAACGGGTAGCGGAAATTTCTATATTGGAGTAAAATACCCAAACTAGATTAGGGTAAGTCTTATCATCTATATTAACAACTGATTCCCAGGATCTAAGCATTTCACTAACACTTCGACCATATATAATTAAATCCTCAAAATCTCCTATTTCTACAAAGTATGAGTCCAGTACCTGTCTACCCATAAAACGATCCTCGAATCATTTTCGCAATATAGGAGTTGGGAAGTGTAGTCTTTCAATCAGAACTCTCCCGTGATCGTGTTGGGTTGACAGCGGGCGTATGTTTTCTCTTAGGTCTCCGAGAGGACTCAGCCATTGAATAAGGGTAAAAAGGTTTTTGAAAATGGATGTTGAAAGAAATGGACCAATTATGATGTTGAAGGGAAGTAGAGGAGAAGATATTTTGCCCTTATTTATGAAAAATTTGTGAAAAATTTTTATCGACAATTTATGAAAAATTTGATCAAATTTCACTAATTCTAGCCCGCTGTTCTTAGGGTTTGGATTTGGAAATTTTTTATTTTGATCACGATTTGGTGTTTTGAATCGGTGGAATTGCTCAAAAAATGATGAGGAAGCTTTCTATTGATGGAATATGTTGCGAAAGGAAGAGAATCTGAGAGAAAATTGAGATGAAAAGCTTAGGTTTCGCAACAATGGCTGAAACGGTGAGAGGGCAAGCGAGAAGAAAAGGATAAAACCGTGACCAGTTATATACTTTGCAAAATCGGTTAACTGTTTTCTGTAAACGGTGAGAGGCTAAATTCCTGAGTGTTTATGATGAGTAAACGGTTAAGGATTAAGACTTATCGGTGAAGGAGCAGCATCAAGATAACCTCTGTTTCTAATCAGTATACCGTTAATCATAAACGGTGAGGAAGTAGAGTGCAAACTAAACATCTAGTTTCTGGAAATAAACGGTGAACCTTTTATATGAAAACGGTTATCCATTTATTACACGACAACGGCTGACCGTTTAATTCAAACGGTGAGAGAATAGAGTGCAAACTAAACAACGTTTAGTTTCTGAAAATAAATGGTGAACCGTTTATATGCAAACGGTTATCCATTTATTACAAGACTTTTCATAATACATTTAATAAAAGAAAATTTGCACCAATCAACTAATCAAAAAGCCTTATAAAATTAAACTTCATCCAGTGCAATTTAATCAAGAAAGCATAATCTTTAGCATTTAAAAACTTAAATAAGGTATAGGCACATAATCACAATTCATCATCAAACTCAAATAATAATAGTCTCAATAACATGATTAATGATGTTAATGCGAAAACATCATCATCCCAATTTCATGTCGGATTTTCAAAAATTTTTCTTCGCAAAGGGGTTTTGTAAAAATATTAGCAAGTTGTTTTTCTGTAGAGATAAATTCTAAAGCAATATCACCCTTGAGTTTAAAAAGGTTGGTTCGGTAATGGGTACTCGAAAATGTTTGAGGATGCGGGTAATGATACTACCATAAGGGAGGGACCTTTTAGCCATACAAGGTGTGCTAAGCATATAATTGAGTATAATGTACCCAACATTAAGTTTTCTACCCTCCAAAATACAATCCAATAAAGCCACATCCAATCGGTTAACTTCATCCCCATGACCATATCTAGGAGTAATCACATGATAAAGAACATAATGTAGGATTCTAATTTGAAGAGGCAAAGCTTGAGATTTTAATGATGATCGACAAAATTCATCGGACAAATCACGTCGGCGATAAATTTTTCGAACAACATTTTCAAGAGAAAACCATGGATGATCTATTCTAGCTCTAACACTATAAATTTCTAATCCCTCATTTGGAGTCCCAAGAATATGATTTAACTCCGCAACATCAAATTCAATACGAACTCCCCCAACACTAGTAACAATTTTATCCGAAACTTCTATATCCATATTCGAATAAAAAACCTTAACTAAATTCTCATAATATGCTTCTTGAATAACTAAGACATTTTTCCAGCTCATGGCAATAAGAAGTTTATCAAGAGATTTACCACAAATTTCCAAATTTGCCAATTTCTTAAGATTAACAAAGTAAGGAGGAATAACCGACCTCGGCATGAAATTATCGATAAACCGTTTTCGAAGCGGGAGATGTCGAAAATGAGTTGACAAAAACTCTGTATTATCCTCATAATCTTCCTTGCGTCTCTTGGCCATTTGTTTGCTCTTGGCTTTTTCTCCACCCACCATTGTTGAACAATTTCGGATTTGAGTAAAATGGATAAGTTTGAGCCAAGAAATGTAATCCTAAAGATGAATGAGGTTTAGATATAATGTGGAATTGATTAAAGATGGGCTAGAGAAAGCTTAAAAATCTAGAGAGAGAAACGGCCAAAACTAGGTTTTTAGATTTCGAATTTTTTATGGAGATGTGATAAAATGGTGTTTGGATGATGAAAAATGAAGGAGTAGTGGATGGGTAATGGTTTGGATGATTAGTTTTAGCAAGAAAATGAGTGAGAATGGAAGAAATTTGAGAGATAGATGGTGAAGCACTATTCACGCGGGAGAGAGAGAAAGTGATGAACAAGAGAAGAGGGAGTTGAAAAGATGATTGGAAGATGTTTAATGGAAGTTAAATGGATGAGTAATGGATTGAATCAAAGATTTTGACATGAAAATGGTTGAGAAATGAAGAATTTTTGAAAGAAAATGGAGGAGAAGTCACGGTTTTGAGAGAGAGAGAGGTAAGTGATGAAGAAAGCCAAAAAGAGGGAGAGGAAGAGGATAAAACCCGTGACTAAGCGGCTAGCCGCTTGCTCTCGGGTTTGGGAGCAATGCCAAGCGGCTAGCCGCCTGGGTGCTGCCCAACTGTACCAAAGTCACTTTTCGGCCATTTTTTATCGATCCCGTCATCATTTCTTGATTCCGAAACCTCTCAAGAACCATTTTAATGCATGAATCATGATTTTAAACATTTAAAACATGATTAATTCAAGCAAATAATTCATCTATCAAGCATGTATCATGAAGCACACAAACATTTGATATGAATATAACACCATACTTATCTATCATGCTCAAGCTCTTTCAAAAACATTAACACCCATTAAGCACACAATTTTAATAGATTCAATAACATAATTAGAGATGTTAATGTGAAAATCTCATCATCCCAAGCTCATGCCGAATTTTTGAAAATTGTTCTTCGCAAAAGAGTTTTGTAAAAATATCAGCAAGTTGATTTTCCGTAGAGATAAATTCTAAAGCAAAATCACCCTTTTGTACATGATCTCTTAAAAAATGATGTCTAATCTCTATATACTTGGTTCTAGAGTGCTGAATGGGATTCTTTGACAGATTAATAGCACTAGTATTATCACACTTGATAGGAATTTGTTCAAGTTTAATGCCATAGTCTCTAAGTGTTTGTTTCATCCAAAGGGCTTGTGCACAATAACTACCTGCGGCAATATATTCTGCCTCAGTGGTTGAGAGTGCAACCGAGTTTTGTTTCTTACTAAACCATGAAACAAGAGAATGACCTAGAAAATGGCAAGTTCCACTAGTACTTTTCCTCTCCACCTTATAACCAGCAAAATCGGCATCTGAGTAACAAGTTAAATCTATATGAGTTCCTTTAGGATACCAAAGGCCAAGATCTATGGTTTCACTCAAATAACGAAAAATTCTTTTAACAGCAAGCAAATGAGATTCCTTGGGACATGATTGAAATCTTGCACACAAACATACACTAAACATGATATCAGGTCTACTTGCTGTTAAGTAAAGTAAAGAGCCGATCATACCTCGATACTTTTTAATATCAACTTCTTTACCTTTTTCATCCTTGTCAAGCTTGATTGTTGTACTCATTGGAGTGCTTTTAGTGTTTGATTCTTCAATTCCAAACCTCTTGAGCAGATCTTTGACATATTTAGCTTGATTGATGAAAATTCCCTCATTGTTTTGTTTGATTTGAAGTCCAAGGAAATACTTCAATTCTCCCATCATGCTCATTTCAAACTCCTTACTCACAAGATGAAAACTCTTTGCACAATGACTCATTAGTAGAAAAAAAATAATATCATCAACATAAATTTGAACAACAAGTATGTCTTCCTTCTTATGCTTAACAAAAAGTGTAGTATCGGCTTTTCCCATTGAAAAATCATTATTAAGCAAGAAATTTTTAAGCCTATCATACCATGCTCTAGGTGCTTGTTTTAATCCATATAATGCTTTTGATAACTTATAAACATGATCTGGAAATTTTTCATTTTTAAAACCAGGGGGTTGTTTCACATAAACTTCCTCCATGATATATCCATTTAGAAAGGCACTTTTGACATCCATTTGAAATAAAATGAAATCTTTATAACATGCATATGCTAGCAACATTCTAATGGATTCTAATCTAGCTACTGGTGCAAATGTCTCATCAAAATCAATTCCTTTTTCTTGGTTGTATCTTTGAGCCATTAATCTAGCTTTATTCCTTACAACCACACCGGATTCATCCATCTTATTTCCAAATACCCATTTAGTTCCTATAATGGATTGGTGTTCTGGTTTGGGAACTAATTCCCATACTTTATTTCTCTCAAATTGGTTTAACTCATCTTGCATTGCCATAATCCAAGATTCATCATTTTCTACATCCACAAAGGATTTTGGTTCAATTTGAGAAATAAATGCAGCATACTCACATGTATTCCTAAGTGATGATCTAGTTGTAACACCTCTAGATGGATTTCCTAAAATGGCATCTTTTGGGTGAGAAGAAACATACCTCCACTCCTTGGGGAGTACTTGAGAAGTACCTTGACTTTGTTCTGCGCTTGTTTCTTCAAGTTGCTCCACTTGATTTTCTGCATTAAGTTGCTCCACTTGATTTTCTGCATTCTTTTGGTTGTTCTTTGATGAATCTTCTTGTATATTTTCATCTGCATCATCACTAACAGCGACTTTCTCCATAGAGGAGGTATTAGACTCATCAAAAGTAACATGCATAGACTCTTCCACAACCAAAGTTCTTTTATTATACACTCTATAAGCTTTGCTTGAGTTTGAATACCCAAGAAAGATACCAACATCAGATTTTGGATCAAATTTACCAAGATTATCTTTTGTGTTCAAAATAAAACATTTACATCCAAAAACTTTGAAATAACCAATGTTGGGTTTTCTATCTTTCCAAAGCTCATAGGGAGTTTTATTAAGATAAGATCTGATCAACACCCGATTTAAAATATAACAAGCGGTGTTGATGGCTTCGGCCCAAAAATATTTAGGTAAAGCATTTTCATTTAACATGGTCCTAGCCATTTCTTGAATAGATCTATTCTTTCTCTCAATGACTCCATTTTGTTGTGGAGTTCTAGGTGATGAAAATTGATGCTCAATGCCTAAATCATTGCAGAAATTTTCAAATGCATGATTCTTAAATTCTCTACCATGATCACTTCTAATGCAAGTAATAGAGTATCCTTTTTCATTTTGAACCTTTTTACAGAAAACTTTAAAAGCTTCAAATGCATCATCTTTATTAGCCAAGAATAGTACCCAAGTGTATCTAGAATAATCATCTACAATTACAAATGTATAATATTTTCCACTTAAGCTAGCATGTCTAGAGGGTCCAAATAAATCCATGTGAAGCAATTGAAGTGGTTTTAAAGTAGAGACATGATTCTTGTTTTTAAAAGAAGTTTTGATTTGTTTTCCAAATTGACAGGCATCACAAATTTTATCCTTTTGAAAACTAATTTTTGGAAGTCCTTTAACCAAATCATTTTTCGAAATTTTTGAGATTAAATCCATGTTTGCATGACCTAGTCTTCTATGCCATAACCATCCATCATCATGTAATGCCGAGAAACATTTATTAATGGTAGATGCACAATCTATATTAGTGGTATAGACATTAATACATCTATTTCCTACAAATAAAACTTTTCCATCACATGCACTTTCAATAACGCATCTAGATTTATCAAAGACTACTTTATAACCTTTATCACATAATTGACTAATACTAAGTAAATTATGTTTTAAGTTTTCAACCAAGCACACATTTTCAATAAGAGTAGAAGATACATTACCGACATTGCCAATACCAATGATCTTTCTTTTTGAATTATCTCCAAAAGATACATCTCCACCATTTTCGATCTTAGTAAAACTTGAAAACCAAGCATAATTTCCTGTCATGTGTCTTGAATACCCGCTGTCCAAGTACCATTTATTCTTCTTCTTCTTTAAGCCCTGCAGAGGAAATTTTAAGTCTTAGGTACCCAAATCTTTTTGGGTCCTTGGATGTCAGCAATGGTTCCTTTTGGAACCCAAACATATTTTATACCATAATAAGTATTTCTTTTTACAGGACATCTATTTTTCATGTGACCATTTCTATTGCAATAATGACAAGTAATTTTATGATCACTTGTGGATGTAGCTCTAACAAAATAATTCTTGTAATACTTTTGCTTCAAGTTAGGCTTATACCTAAGTCCTCTTTTATCAAAAACACATTTTTGAGAGTTAAGTAAATTATCCAACATTTTTTTGCCATTTGTGAATTTTATTACAATTTCATTTAACTCATTATTTTTCTTCTTGAGAACTTCATTCTCCTTTATCAATTTCTCAACATGTAATTTTTCATACTCATATGAGGTATTAAGTTTCTCATTTGAAGATGTGACTTTATCATGCAACATTTTATTTTCTAGTTCTAAACATGTAATCTTTGCATTCAATGATTCATTTTCATTTTTGAGATCTATCAATTTCTTTTTAAGGTATACATTCTTTTTACCTATCTTCATTAACTCATCATGTAACTCTTTAAAAACATCATGTAATTCATCATAGGTAGGAAGATCATTTACCTCATCTAGTTCATCATTCGATTCATCTCCAATCGCCATAAGAGCTAGATTTGTCATTTCTTGATGCTCATCATCATCACTTGTTTCTTCATCAGTATCATCCCACGTGGCCACCATTGCTTTCTTCTTGAACTTGTTGGGAGGAGGGCATTCCGATCTTATGTGGCCAGGCTTCTTGCACTCGTAACATTTAATTGCTTCCTTTTTCTCTTTTTGGTTCTTGAAATCTTTAAATTTTCTTCACTCACCAGTTTTCTTGAAAAATTTTCTGAACCTCCTAGCAAGCATAGCCAATTCCTCATCATGCGGCACTTTCTCCATCAATTTCAAATTTTGTGACTTTGAGAGCAATGTTTTTCTTCTTCTCTTCATTGCTTCTTTCAGCTGCCAAATCTTCCTCATAAGAAATAAGAGAACCGATTAGATCATCAATAGGTAAGACATTTAAATCTTTAGCTTCCTCAATGGCAGTTCTTTTTGGTCTCCAATCCTTAGGAAGTGATCTAATGATTTTCTTAACTTTCTCGCTATTTGAAAAAATCTTTCCTAGGGCTCCTAAAGTGTTCATTATGTCCGTAAATCTAGTATACATAGAATACACACTTTCATTTTGTTCCATTTGAAACAATTCATATTGTCGAGTGTATCTACTAATTTTAGACTCTTTCACTTGATTCGTGCCTTCATAAACAACTTCAAGTTTGTGCCAAATTTCATAAACACTTTCACAACTTGACACTCTATGAAATTCTTTCTTATCTAGTGCACAAAATAACGCATTCATGGCTTTGGAATTTAGAGAAGCTTTTCTCTTTTCCAATTCATTCCATTCCCGTGAAGGTTTTGGAATATCTTCCCCGACTTCATTTTTAGTCAATGGCATAAATGGACCATCACAAACAACTTCCCAAATTTCGTAATCTAGGGCTTGTAAATAAATTATCATCCTAGTTTTTCAATATGGATAGTCATTTCCGTCAAAGAATGGTGGTCTAGTTGTGGACTGTCCTTCCCTAAAGGTTGAATCACTTTGGATTGCCATGGATCTTTTACTCTAGACGGTTAAGTCCTAATAAGAGAACCAAGCTCTGATACCAATTGAAATACAAATAAGCAACCCAAGAGGGGGGGTGAATTGGGTTATTAAAATTTATTTTTACAAATAATTCAATCTAATGCCTTAATGCAAACAAAAAATTAAGTTTTATAGGAATTAAATCAAATATAATAAATTAGGCAATGCTTGCAAAATAAATGAGTAAGGGAAGAGAATGCAAACACAGCAATTTTTATGTGGTTCGGCAATCCCCGCCTACGTCTACACCTCCAAGCCAACCGAGCTTGAGGATTTCACTATCTAAGCCTCCCAAGACTTCAAATGTTTACAATTGACTTCCAAGATGTCAATGGACCTTTACAATCAAGAGATTATTACCCCAATCTCTTTATCCCAAGTGTTTCCCTCACTTGAACACTCTTAATACAATACAAAATAGAAATTACAGCAAAGCACTCTTTACAAGAGTAGATTCACAAATAATGGCTCAAGAATGATTTAATCTATTGTGATTTGCAATATGGAAGCTCAATATATGTTTTACAAACTTGTTTTTACTTGCCAGAAACTTTTAAATGAAGTTGGAGTTGAGTTTTTATAGTTAAAACTCGAAAACTAGCCGTTATTGTCAAATTCCAGGTCTTTCAGCGGCTAAGCTTAATTTAACCTGGCTCCCGCTCGTAATGTAATGAAGAGTTACCGTTAATTTTGATTTTTGCTACAGTAATACTGTTCACAAAATTACAGTTTTACCTCAAAATTTATTCAAATTATACTATGGCCCACAACGTTATAAAACTTTTCAAAAAGACCCAATCTTAGAAATTTTAATTATTATTTAATTCCTAAAAACATTCTGAAATTATAGTGTGGCCCAAACTAAAGAAAATCTTTTCAAATAAGTTCTTTTTGAGTTTTAGCTAAATCACCATAATCTTTAAAGTTTTCAAAACTTTTCACTTAAGCCCACAATCTATTATAAGTTCTGATAAAAAGCCCAAATGTTTTAGAATTTAGCAAATAAGTCCAACTCCGAAATTTAAAACATTTTTATTTTTATCCAAAATACTTTAATCCACAAAATATTTTATCTCATAAACATAAAAGTATTTGACTTGAAAAATAATTATTTTATTAACATAAAATTGAGCTTCACAAATGTTAATCCAAGTATAAATTAAATCATACCGGCTTTACAAGAAATTGTCGCAATAAATTATCCATTGAGCCGCCGTTACCCGTTGAGTGTCTTGAACTTGATTCCACTTGATTTATTATCCTTCAAAACTAATGAACTTGTGAAATACAAAATGAAACACTTTAATGCATATGTTTGTTATCATCAAAATCATAATATTTATAACCTATTAGGCTAACAACACCTTATTATAACCTCACAAAGTGAACACTTCGAGTGCACCACATGTCTTTTTCTTCGTTTCTCGAGCAAGACTTCTAAGTCAATGACATGTCCCTTCTCCGTAGAACCGCTCTACTGTGAACACACGATCCTTTTCCCAAAGAGACTAGCGACAATATCTCCTAAATAAAAGAATGACCCGAAGGTTGTAGCCTATAACGAAGAATTCCTCTACTGCTCCAATGACCTTCACTTCTACAAAGACTGGATCAATAAACCATCCAAAAAACATAATGTCTAAACACATACAGCAACCTTTTCTCACATCAAAGCCTGACGGATAGAGTACTAAAGAGAGGACAAGAAGACAAGCGGCATCACCCTAAAGGGTTAATGAAGATGTGCTTTATGCTTTCTCTTTGGGTTATGGCTGCTACTAAAATATATACGGCTCCCTTTATACAGTTACAGGTGAATCAATGTAATGAAGAGTCCCTTTTTTTTCCACTTTTGACAGCTCCCAAAGCTTTTAGATATTTAAGGAACTCCTCATGACAATATAGCAATATTATCTATTCAATATCTCTTTTTATCGTCTTCTATAAATCAAAACAATTGGATCTTAATCTTCAATGATCACGTCAATGCCAATTTCCATCTCAAGGGTATTGCATATTTGATCTTGATGGATAACGTCTATGCACAGATTTATTTATATTCAATTACTTTGTTCTTATTGCCCCTGCATGAAGTAACATAAAGTCTTATATCTTCTTTATCATTCATGCCAACTCCATCATATAGGTTTGCCTTATGCGTTTCCCTCATGCTAAAATATCTCTGTACAGACCTCACATTCATATAATGGGATCCGTGTTCGATACCACTGTGGTACGGTATCACATGTAATTTAAGCCATTAGATGCATGGAATAAAAAATAAAATTGAGAATCCAATGACTTAAATTATATGTGGTACCGTACCATTTGGTATTGAACGCGGACCCCATATAATATGTAAACTCATAATCTGCCTGTATTTGCTGTTGCTCCAAGGCAGTATTGTAACACTTGACATAATCTAAATTACACAGGCATTATAATAGTAATGAAGACTCAATTATCTGTCTAATGAAGATGTCAATACACAATTTTATAAATTGACGTTATAGAAATACCAACATCCATACAATGAAATTCCTAACCTGATAAATAGCATATATACGGTCATTTCCAATTACTAGGGCTTTTCTCTTTTAACTGAATACTGAAACTGATTCGATTTTAATCACCTGCCCAAAAAGTTGTGACGGCTAGAACAGATGCAAGAACACAAAATGTCTGCGAATTGAAGGACCACAAAGTTGGAGAATTACTTTATCATAGCATCTTTCTTTTGCTTCAATGAACTGAATAAAGAATCGTGTAATCTGGGAATTATTTAAAAATTAGATTAGTGCCATTCTTGAAGTCTGAAGAGCTTTAAAGCCAAGCATCTAATCTTCATATTTTTTTTCTGGGATAAGCTTCATGGAAATTTCAAGAAATTACTGAATGTGAAAAGCAATTGGAAAACATTTAAGGCCAATGCGTGGTTAAAACTTAATAGACCACCTGAGATCCGTGCTTCCTTCAGAAAGATGCTTCCCAAACCCTATAATATCGCTTTAGTTAATTTGACTCTTAACATTTTGTTGGCTTTTGGTTTTCTAATCGAGGGGCTTGGCTTTTTGTCACTTTTTTTTTAACTATTTTCTCAATATCATTTTTAAGCTTCTTCTCGACATTGTCCCCCCTCCCAAAAAATAAAATAAAGTAAAATAATAGCCCTAATGTATGTCGGTTAAATTAACCACGTGTGTGTGTGGATATAAACTAAAGTTTTATAAATTGAACTCTGAGTTTTATTAAAAAATATGAAATTTTATTAATGACATAAGAAATTAGTTTTGTCATGCCTTATTTACAATAAGATTCCAATTTCGGGTTACTATTACACGATAACCTATTGTGCATAAATGAAAAATCAGATAAATGAAACTAAGGAACCTTACTCCAGCAATCGGAACTTATAAATCAATGAAAAATTCTTAAAATTTCTGAAATAAAGAAATGAAGATCATTTGAAGGCATAGACAGAAAAATTCAAAACTAATCTTGACACCAGACACACTAGATGCGAATAATACAACATCATACACTCGGAAATCACAAGTTCACTACCATAGCGAACAACAAAAGGATATAGAAAAAAATTCAGCACCTAAAGTTGTTAAGCTAAGGATACAGGGCTTAAAATTCTCACAACTCAATGGACTCTACCAAAGAGATACAGAGTTTGATAATAACTCAAAGTTCATTCAATCTTCCAAATTAAAATCTTGTCTTACAACTACATAAGCTTAAATAGCTTTCTTGGAACAATCCTCCAAGCATAGATATACCACAAATTACTAACAAACCCTTCAAACGACTTGACTTCAAAGACCAACATTAAAGCTAGACATTAATAAAAACATTGGTATGCTTAAAACACAGTAAAGAGCATTAAAAAAATTTCAAGTCTAGAAATATTCTTCTTGACTCAAAACTAAACAGCCAGCACTTGACTGCTCATAACTTTTTGTAGAAAGCTCCAAATTTAGATTTGTAAATTCATTGGAAAGCTAACAGAAATATCTTTCCAATGATGTATGGTTCGAAAATTAATTCAACCTCATGTAATACAGTTTAATCCCCAAAGATATCCTATCTGCACAGAAAATTTACTCACTTGATTAATGTAAGAACTGGAACTGCATTTGGTATAACTTGATTGCCAAATATTTCAAACACCCCTGTGTTAATCTCCCCTGGTGGAAAAAAATTCAACCTCGAGGTTTGATTAATTTCTTCATGATAAGGAGACAAGTCTGATATGTTGAATGTTGACAAAACACCATAGCCCTTTGGTAGCTCAATCTTGTAAGCATTTTCACCAATGCGTTGCAACACTTTAAATGGTCCATCAACCCTTGGCCTAAGCTTAGCAAACTTTCCAGGTGGAAAATGATATTTTCTAAGATGAATCCAAACCAAATCTCCTTCCTGAAACTTTGCATGTCTTCGATGCTTGTCTGCAGATTTTTTATACTACTCATTTTGCTTCAATATTCTATCTCGAACCTGTTCATGCATCTTCGTGATACTTTTAGAGAGTTCTTTAGCCTCTTCACTAAATTGATGATTAGTTAAAAGCGGAGCCAAATCCAAAGGACTGATTGGATTCTTACCATAAACTACTTCAAAGGGGCTTGAACCAATAGTTTGATGCATGGAGTGATTGTAAGCAAATTCAATTTGAGGCAAAACAAGATCCCATTGATGAATGTTCTTGCCCATATAACGTCTCAAAAGATTTCCCAAGCTTCGATTCATCACTTCAGTCTGACCATCAGTTTGAGGATGATGAGAAGAGCTGAATTTAAGAGTGGTTCCCAACTTCTTCAAAAGAGTGCACCAAAAGTGACTCAAAAACTTTGAATCCCGATCAGAGACAATGGTTTTCGAAATTCCATGTAGCTTCACGATCTCCTTGAAGTACAAATCAGCCACGTGAGAGGCATCCAATGTCTTGTTACATGGAACCAAATGAGCCATTTTTGAGAATCGATCAACCACCACCATGACAGAGTCTTTGTTTCTTTGCGTTCTTGGCAACCCAACAACAAAGTCTAGAATAACATCTTCCCAAGGAGCTTCAGGGACTCGTAAAGGATTGTATAATCCTACGTTTTGACCATGAGCTTTGGCAATATGACAGATTTTACACCTCTGCACATGATGCATGACATCTTTATCCATCTTTGGCTAATAGAAATTACCTTGCAAGCAATCTAACGTCTTATCTCTTCCAAAGTGACCTCCAATAGTACTGCCATGTGCTTCCATGGTAATAGATTCTCGTAAAGAACATTGAGGAATACATAAATGATTTCCTTTAAAAAGAAAGCCATCATGCAATTGGTACTGATCATATGACCATTCTTACATTCTCTCCAAATCCTGCCAAAGAAAGAATCATCCTTGTATAGCTCTTTTAAAACTTCAAAGCCTACAATCTTCACTTGCATAGAAGAAAGCAAGGAATGTTTTCAACTTAAAGAATCAGCCACAACATTCTGAGCACCCGATTTATGCTTGATGGTAAAATTGTAAGCTTGAAGAAACTCCACCCATCCTGCATGTATTCTACTAACCTTCTGCTGACTATTGATGGTAAAATTGTAAGCTTGAAGAAACTCTACTCATCCGGCATGTTTTCTACTAAGCTTCTGCTGACAATCTTCACCATATTGGATTTGCTTCAATTCATAAATGATTATGGATGTCTAAATCAATTTTGTGTATATATTCATGGACTTATATTAGGCCTAATATGGATTAGGAAAAAGTACAAGAACACGTTACAAAAGAAGCCCATAATTAGCCATTTGATTTTATTAAAATTGTCTTAATTAATTAAAAATAAAATTTAATAATTAGGTAATTTATTTATTCAAAGCTAATTTGATTAAATAAATTATTGGAATGACAAGATCATATCCAATAAAGAATGTTTTAGTAAGTGGATCTAGCTTATGATAATATTTGCTATCATTATTGAAAGATAATGGTAGTTTTATTTGGTAGAATGAATGACTAGGAATTAGTATTTATGTTTCTTCATTATCCCTCTCATTTCTCAACGAAATTTGATGACTCCAAATCCTGTTAGCTCCTAGAACATTTTTAACTATGGATTAATTAGAGGTAATATAATTGGGGTGCTTTAAGTATCTCAAATCACGCAAAAACCAAAGTTATTTTTGCAGTAATCTATTTCCTAGACAGTGTTCATGCCTTGTGGTTTTTCTCCTACCTTATGAAGCTATTTCAGAAACCACAAGTAAGGTAATTAAACTTCAATCTTTCATTTTATTTTTATTTTTAAATAAAGTTGTTCTGAGAATTCTAGAGTTCACACTATTCATTTTAATTTTACTGCACAAAATTATATTTTTAGAAACCTCATAAACAAATTTTGTCCTTCACACATATCCTAGATCAAATAGAAATAGCCACCAACGTATCCACAATTTGCTTGGACCAACCAAGAATTAATTATTATACTTTTAAACTACATGACTTAATAGATTTCTAATACTTTAACAAAATTTAAGATCTTAAACTAGATCAATATAGATCCTAAATTACAAAACACTCACAGACATAAACCTCCACGGACCGAAAAACCTTTATTAAAAAAAGAAAAAAAAAAAAAGAAAACAAATACGCCTAATTAAGGGGAAGTAATGAATCTTACCCCTACAGGGAAGGTTAAGTCCAAGCCAATGAAGAATAGATTCGAAAACGGAAGAGAGAAGAAGACAAGTCAATGTGCTTCTTATCTCCAATAGCTTTCGACTTTAATCATCCCTTTAACAAATACTTTTCAATTACCCAAATAGATTCGACTTTCATTAATCCATCACAACGTTTTTCACCTTGTTTTCTTTTTCTCCTTTATTCCTTTTCTGAGTACGATAATTACCCTTGTACCCTCAGAATACAGAGCACAGAAATCAAGGCTGGCATCTCTTCTCTAATATAAAAATATCAGCGATAGGGATGTTCAAATTAGCGCAGCCAGTTAGGAGCCAGTGAGTGATTGAGCGAGCTGAAACTTTTGAACAGACAGCTAGGAATTAAAAAAAAAAAATAGATGAACGCTCTGCTGGGCCTCGCGTGGTTCTTATTACTAAGATTGTTTTCTTACTAATTTTGTTTCGTCTTTGTCAACTTGGCTTGGAGTTCAAATTTCGGAGTGCTGCTGAAAAGAATGTTGAAGAAGGTGATCTACCAGCTCACGAAGGTAATATATGCTAATAATTCTTTATATCTAGAGGAAGTTTCATAATTCTAAAGGCTTTTTGGTTCTCTAGCATGCAGTTTGCATTATTATCTAGATACAAATCCACAAGCATTAATTAATTCTTTGAATCAGATGTCTGAATTTTTAATATACATATATTGTCATGCATGATGAGTTTGCAACTTTATAAACTGTCTTTTTCAACATTTATAATGTTGAAAACTTCTCCCCTAGTACGAGATTTCTTCATTGAAAAATTTCATATATATATAGTCCTTCTCCAGTGTGAATGTTTATATTATTTTTTGTGCGGACGCACTTTAAAACCATAGAATTTAAGAAAATTAACATTTTAAAACTGTAAAATAAACTTTTTAAACTATATGATTTTAAAGTACAATTACATTAAAAAAAAAAAAACACCCGCATCTGAGAATGATTACACACACACACATACATACAATTCGTAAATTTACAATAAAAGAATCTCTTAGTTGAGAAGGCATAAGTTAAAAAATGAAAAAGATTTGACTCTATTATAGTGACTTTTATCCTGCAAAGTATTGAAATATAATTTCCTTTAGTTTTTAGCTTGTCTCTTCCTTTATAAATTCTGTTATCATAAAATCGATGGGTGTGTGTATCATTCTCAGTGTGGATATCTAGATTTTTTAAAATGCAGACCAGCAATTACACCATATATTGTTTATATGGTTTTATAATTTTTGTTCAATTAACTATAATATAATACGGTGTACTTTTGCACCCATATATATATATATATATATATAAAGTCCTTCTCTAGTGCAGATGTTTATATTTTTTTTCATACGAACACACTTTAAAACCGTAGAGTTTTAAAAAGTTAGTTTTTAACTCTTTAAATTCCCACAATTTTAAAGTTCATTTTATATATCTGCATAAAAGAAAAATGTAGACATCCGTACCTGAGAATGATTACATATATGATCATTGATATCATGTGCACATAAATTCTCTGTCTCGAGAATTGCTAAAAACTAAAACAAAGAAATTGTAATTAGATAGCAGTTCGATAATGCCTACAACTTTATAAATTGATTAAGAGTTGAACAAATGTGTGCTTCTTGTAGCTATATAGCTAGCACAGTGTTGCGGTCCGCTAAAATTTCAGTCCACAAGTGCCTAGATTCGGGCCGCAAGCCCAACGCCTTGGCCAAGAGTGCTAGCTTGGCCCGGTTCCGGAAAATTCCAGCACATCCTAGCACATTTGAGCATGTACATATTCTAGAATTCTCTTGAGCCTTGTAAATAATAAAATATAGGCAAGTGGCAAGAATTCTCTAGAACCCTAGAGCTTGGCAAGCTCCTATAAATAGGGCATGGCATTTGCCATTTAGATCATCAAACCTTGAGCAATTCTCTCAAGTACTCTTGTAAGCTCTCTTGTAAAGTCTCTTGTTGGCAATATAAGTTTCCGATTGGCTCTATTGCTCTCTCGTTTCTCTCTAGCCTCTCGACTACTTTCGGCTTCGCTAGTTGAGAAACTCCTAGGCTTACTTAGCAACTCTCGACAAAAGTTGCCTAAGTGCCGCATGGGTTGCTGCGCAAAACACTCATCCCGTGACAAGTGGTATCAGAGCGAAGGTTTGCATCCACGCAACCAAGCACTCAAGCAATGGCCAATATTCCTGCCGCATCTCAAGAGGGCATTATTGGCACCGAAGTCCCACCAGAGCCAACCCGCGGCCACGAAAAGGGACTGGGTAAGTCCCGCGGCAAGTCCAAGGCACCATCCGTCGATGCCTTGGAGCCTCGTGTAGGCACGCTCGAGCATGCTATGTCCGCCGCTCAAGAGACCCTTAATGGGCTGGAGAAACGAGTTGATGGTCTCGAGGGAGAGTATGCCGACTTCACTATGGCAACCAAGGCCCTCATCCAAGACCAAGCCAACACCCTCCGCGAGGAATTTCGAGCATTCCACGAGGAATTACTGAAAATCCGCAGCTTCATCCAAGAGGAGTTGCGAGCTGTCCGTGCGGAAGTGGAGGAAGTCCGCTTGGATTGGGCATGGCACAAGCGCACACTATCCACTAGCCCGGCTTCAACAAGCACGAGTGATGCGCGCCACATTGATGTGCCAAAGCCCGACACTTACAATGGCACACGCAATGCCACTGTGGTGGACAACTTTCTATTCGGGCTAGACCAATATTTCGATGCCATCGGCGTCCGAGACGAGGCAATGCGAGTAGGCAATGCACCCACTTATCTTTGAGGCACCGCACAACTATGGTGGCGTCGGAAGCATGGGGAGATGGGCAAAGGCATATGCACCATCGATACGTGGGTGGATTTCAAGCAAGAACTCCGAAAGCAATTCGCCTCAAGCAATGCGGAAAAGGAAGCGCGAGCGCGCTTACGTCGCCTCAAGCAATCGGGAAGCATCCGAGAGTACATCAATGAGTTCACAACTCTCATGCTTGAGATAAGCGACATGTCCGACAAGGACTCCCTCTTCTACTTTCAAGATGGCCTCAAGGATTGGGCCAAGACGGAACTCGATAGGCGGGGCGTGCAGACACTTAACAACGCCATTACCATTGCGGAATCCCTCACCGAGTACTCCACCAAATCCAAGGACAAGAAGTCGGGCCAAGGCAAAGGTGGGGGAGAGAGTCGCAAGGGCAAGGGCGACAACCGCAAGAATTGGGGGCAAAAGAAACCTCCCACCAACAAGGGTGAGCAAGGCAAGTCGGAGGGCAAGAAAGACCCGCCTAAGCCACGAAGTCCATGCTTCATTTGCAACGGACCTCATTGGGTGCGCGACTGTCCAGAGAAGAAGTCGCTCAACGCACTCGCTGCCCAACTCAAGGGCAATGCCACATCACCATCAGAGGAAGCTCGGCCTAGCATGGGTTCCCTCCAATTCCTCAGCGCACTCAACAAGCAGCCCGCATTCACCAAGAAAGGGCTCATGTATGTGAGTGCAAGCATCAATGGTCACTCCGTGCGTGCGATGCTAGATACGGGAGCCACGCACAACTTTGTGTCCGAAGATGAGGCCAAGCGGTTAGGCCTCAAGGCTACCAAGAACGGAGGCACTATGAAGGCGGTGAACTCACCCACTAATCCCATTGCGGGTATTGCCCAAGGCGTGCCTATGACGCTTGGGACATGAAGCGGAAAGCTCGACTTCTCCATCGTGCCCATGGATGACTTTAAGATGGTCCTCGGCATGGAATTCTTTGACCAAGTCCATGCCTTTCCTTTGCCGGCCACAAACTCCCTAGGCATCATTGATGGGAGCAACTCATGCATGGTACCCGCGGAACGGGGCAAAACCGAAGAGAAGACACTCTCGGCCATGCAATTCAAGAAGGACCCAAGCTTCTTGGTCTCCATTCGAGAGCTCAACGAGGGAAAAGATAGCGGAAAACTGCCAAGCCAAGCCCCCTCACACATACAAACCGTCCTCGAGGAATTCAAGGACGTGATGCCTCCCGAGCTTCCAAAGAAGCTCCCACCTCGGTGAGAGGTAGACCACGAGATTGAGCTGGAAAAGGGCGCTAAACCTCCAGCCTTGGCACCCTATCGCATGGCTCCGCTTGAACTTGAAGAGTTGCGGAGACAGCTCAAAGACTTGCTAGATGCGGGATACATCTGCCCATCCAAGGCCCCTTTTGGCGCGCCCGTACTCTTTCAAAAGAAGAAGGATGGCTCCTTGCTGATGTGCATCGACTATCGGGCGCTCAACAAAATCACCATTAAGAACAAGTATCCGATTCCCTTGATTGCGGACTTGTTCGACCTACTTGGCAAAGCGCAATACTTCACCAAACTTGACTTGCGCTCCGGATACTACCAAGTCTGGATTGCCAATGGAGATGAGCCTAAGACGGCGTGTACAATAAGGTACGGCTCCTTTGAGTTTCTTGTCATGCCATTCGGCCTCACCAATGGTCCCGCCACATTCTGCACACTCATGAACAAGGTACTCCAACCTTTCCTCCACCGTTTTGTGGTTGTGTACTTGGACGACATTGTAGTCTATAGTGCCACACTTGAGGAGCATGCCCAACATTTGCGACAAGTCCTCCAAGTCCTTCGAGACAACGAACTCTTTCTTAAAATGGAGAAGTGTTCGTTTGCCCAATGGGAGATGGAGTTCCTTGGCCATAAAATTACGGACGGGAAGCTTATGATGGAGAACTCCAAGGTGAAGGCTATACTCGAGTGGGAGCCCCCTTCGAAAGTGCCCGAGCTTCACTCATTCCTCGGCTTAGTGAACTATTATCGGCGCTTCATCAAGAGCTATTCAGCCAAGGCGGCACCCTTGACGGATTTACTCAAGAAAAATCGGAAGTGGCATTGGACCAAAGAATGCCAAGGTGCATTCGAAGAGCTCAAAAGAGCAATCTCAGAGGAACAAGTCCTTACCCTGCCCGATCACACCAAGCCCTTCGAAGTACAAACCGATGCCTCTGACTTCGCCATTGGTGGAGTCCTTATGCAAGATGGCCACCCCATAGCGTTCGAAAGCCGAAAGCTCAATGACACGGAACGCCGCTACACGATGCAAGAGAAAGAAATGACGGCCATCATACATTGCTTGCGAGTGTGGCGACACTACTTCCTCAGCTCGCACTTCATCATAATGACAGACAACGTAGCCACAAGCTACTTTCAAACACAAAAGAAGTTGAGCCCGAAGCAAGCACGGTGGCAGGACTTCCTTGCGGAGTTTGATTATAGGCTCGAGTACAAACCGGGCAAGGCCAATGTTGTTGCGGATACTCTAAGCCGCAAGGCGGAATTGACCACACTAAGCACAAGCCAACCAAAATCTGACCTTGTCGTACGCATCAAGGAAGGACTCAAACAAGACCCTCTCACACAAGACCTATTAAAAAGGGTGCTCGATGGCAAGACGAGGCGGTTTTGGCAAGAGGAAGGCATCCTTCTCACCAAAGGAGATCGGTTATTTATACCAAGGTGGGGAAATTTGCAGAGGGAAGTTATCAAGGAGTGCCACGACTCCAAGTGGGCTGGTCACCCCGGAATTGAGCGCACTGCTGCGCTAGTGCAAGCTTCATACTATTGGCCGCACATGAGAGAGGACATCGAGGCATATGTGCGGACTTGTCTTGTGTGCCAACAAGACAAGGTGGATCATCAACTCCCGGCCGGACTGTTGGAGCCATTACCACGGGCAACAAGGCCATGGGAAAGTATTTCCATGGATTTTATTACTACTTTACCTAAGTCCGAAGGTTGCGGTAGCATCATGGTTGTTGTTGATCGGTATAGCAAGTATGCTACCTTTATTGCCGCACCCGCCGACTGCAAGGTTGATGAAGCAGCCCGTCTCTTCATCAAGCATGTGGTGAAGCATTGGGGAGTTCCGAGGAGCATTGTGAGTGATCGAGACCCGCGGTTCACGGGGAAATTCTAGACGGAACTCTTCAGCATGTTAGGAACCAACCTCAAGTTCTCGACAAGCTTTCACCCACAAATGGATGGGCAGACCGAGCGCATTAATGCCTTGCTCAAGATGTACTTGAGGCATTATGTGAGTGCTCATCAACGAGATTGGGCGAAACTACTTGACATTGCCCAATTTCTCCTATAATCTACAACGAAGCGAGGCCACCGGCAAGAGCCCCTTTGAAATCGTCATGGGTTTTCAACCCTTGACGCCCAATGCCATAGCCTCGACTTACGCAAGGCATGAAGAAGCAGACATTACGTGAGCATACCTCGACAAAGCCCGAGGAAGATGAAAAAGTGGGCGGATACAAGGAGACGGCACGTTGAGTACAAGGAAGGTGATCAAGTCATGATCAAGTTACTACCCCAACAATTTAAGACGTTGCGGAAAGTGCACAAGGGGTTGGTAAGACGCTACGAAGGACCCTTCCGAATTATTCTACGTATGGGCAACGTCTCATACCATGTCCAACTTCCACCAAGGCTTAAAATTCATCCGGTCTTTCACGTTAGCCTCTTAAAGCCCTATCATGAAGACGTGGAAGACCCAAGGCGCGGAGAATCAAGGCTCGCGCCAACGGCCGTTGTCACCGCTTTCGACAAGGATGTGGATTACATCATTGCCGACCGGGTGATTCGAAGACGAGGCGTGCAACAATACAATGAGTACTTGGTGAAGTGGAAGAACCTCCCCGAGAGCGAAGCCACATGGGAACGAGAAGATGAATTGTGGCAATTCGCGGAGCACATTCAAAGCTATAAGCATGAGAGCGCGACGAGGACGCCGCGAGCTTAGGTGGGGGAGGATGTTGCGGTCCGCTAAAATTTCAGCCCACAAGTGCCTAGATTCGGGCCGCAAGCCCAACGCCTTGGCCAAGAGTGCTAGCTTGGCCCGGTTCTGGAAAATTCCAGCACATCCTAGCACATTTGAGCATGTACATATTTTAGAATTCTCTTGAGCCTTGTAAATAATAAAATATAGGCAAGTGGCAAGAATTCTCTAGAACCCTAGAGCTTGGCAAGCTCCTATAAATAGGGCATGGCATTTGCCATTTAGATCATCAAGCCTTGAGCAATTATCTCAAGCACTCTTGTAAGCTCTCTTGTAATGTCTCTTGTTGGCAAGATAAGTTTCCGATTGGCTCCATTGCTCTCTCGTTTCTCTCTAGCCTCTCGACTACTTTCGGCTTCGCTAGTTGAGAAACTCCTAGGCTCTAATCTATTACTTGCCTATAGAATCATACCAAAAGGAAGGCTGATTTCCATTATTAACTGCATGTTAATCATTTTGCATACAGAATCATAACAGGCGTTGTATTAGTTACTGTGATCCTAAGTTAAAATTATTTCTTCATATTTTGTCTCTAAGTGAAGTGTTGGAGTGAGAATCTCTCATAGACTATCCTTAATTTTTAAAGCTCTATTGGCATGTGTCACTCGTCATTTAACCACTTGGCCACAACCTTGTGGCCCAACCGATTTCAAATTTTTTAGGGTTTAAATTTTAAGAAATGCCTATCATTATTAAGTTTAAATTTTGTATGTTATGCATGCTTGTTTATCTATATACGTGTGTGTGTGTAAAGATATCTATAAATGTTTTAATTCAAGATTCTAGATTTATTAAAATCTAGAGAGCTATTCAGCCATATGATTTAATAATATAACATTTTCAAAAGCTATTAAGCTATATAATTTAATAGTATAATGACATGATTCTATTAAGCCATATGACTTAATTTAATTAGAACTCCTTTTTCCTTTTTTCTTTTTTCACTTTTCCTTTTCTCATGATACATTGGATTTGTGTGATGAGCAAAGACTTATCAGAAAATCAATTAACTGGGACGATACCAACAGGCTTGGGGAATTTGATGAACCTTGAAACATTGTAAGTCATTGTATTAGTTACTGTGATCCTAAGTTAAAATTATTCCTTCATATTTCGTCTCTAAGTGAAGTGATGGAGTGAGAATCTCTCATAAACTATCATTAATTTTTAAAGCTCTATTGGCATCTGTTGCTCATCACTTAACTACTTGGCCAAATCCTTGGGGCCAAACCGCCAATGACACTTGTCATTGTATTTGAAGAGGACCAAATCGGTGAAGTGTCATGCCATTGCCATCCCATGCATTTTTAATAGGCATTTCAAATTTTTAGAATTTATATTTTGGGACATTTATCATTAATACTCTTTAATTTTGTACATTACGCATGTAACGCATAGGAATAAATATAAAGGCTCAGAATACAGGACACACACACGCACACTTGTGAGAGCAAGAGAGAGAGGGGGAGAGAGAAGGAGAGAGTTGACCCGAGTTGATTGACCCGAACCCGGTGGAATCTCGAGATTCCGGCCACCGTTCTAGGCGAGTAAGGTACTGTTGTGAAGCTTATGAGACATCGGTCATATCCTTGCCATTCCCATTGCCGGAAAATGCCCAGAACGTCGCCAGTGAAGCTCTAAATTTTCAGCCAAAAGATCCGTGCTTGTTGCCATCAATCCCGCCAAAGTTTGGGCATGCCACTAGCTGGATTCCATACCTCCCACCTCCAGCTTCTATTTCTGACAGGTCTCGTCACCTAAAACGATCGGATTGTTGGTGAGCAGCAACTTACAACCCGCGACTTTAGGAAGCTCAATCCACCGCCGTCACAGTGAGTGGGAGGTCACCACCGACACCGTTGGTGTCACAACCTGTCCAGAATCCGGGGACGAGTCTCACTAATCCTTGAAATTCAACTAATAACGATTCTATAAATAATAATAATAATATTTCTACTGAAATTCCGGCAGAATTTCCCTATGATTTTGACAGTTAACATTGTAATTAATAGAATAGCACTCCCAAAATAATTTCCGAATACAACTAACTCCGTCAATTAACATCCCAATAAATATCAAATATCATCTAAAATATTTTAATACCAAACATAGTAAGTTATTCTTAATTATAATATTGTACAATTCAAAATATTCTCATACAAAACTCTACAACTCCTAAGACAAATACGTGGTCACAATATAAATAGTTATCATTTCTCAGTCAACTATTGTACCTGCAAATCTCCTATAGGAAAAAAAATATAATAAAAACAAGGATGAGGATAAAACTCTATGAAGGTCAGTGAGTGGAGAGTAGTTTTTGAAAATAATTTTATTTTTGAAATAATCATATCACTCTTAAATATACAATTTCATCAAACCATAAAGAAAAAATATTAATAAATCATTTAACATTTATAATCAAATCACTAAACATTTATAATCAAATCACTAACTTTGAAAATATATATAATGTCATGTAAAATAACTAGGGAAGAATATGTCATAATATCGTATAAATACTCAATCTGAAATCATCACAAAATACTACGTAAAATCAAAGAAAATTCACAACAATATCAATACTGAATACTGAAAACTTTCACCAAAAGAGTACCCAAATAAATAATCTCATCATATCCAGACCTTAACGGACGAGTCATCAAGAAATCATCATGCCCCAAAGCTAATGAATAATTCGGACCTCAACGGGCGGGCAATCAAGAAACCATCATGCCCCGGAGCTATACGGATAATTCGGACCTCAACGGACGAGCAATCAAGAAACCATCATACCCTAAAGGTATACAGATAGATGGGAAAATAACATCTCATATGCCATCACTTCTCGACATATCTCATCATCATAACTATGCATACATAAATAGTCCCCAAAGGATAAAAATGACCAAGCACACGACCCAAAACCTCTGTGTGTACTCAGACGGGCCCCAAAAGCCTGTATCTCATATATCACATATCATCTCATCACAGTGTATGGGGAAGGGTACTGTCTATTGACTTTACAAATAATCGAAAATATACATATACATAAACATCTGATATTATCTGAAATCATATTTTCTTTATTTTCAACAACCTTTAAAATCTATTTCTTTTCTTTAAAAATATTATTAATACGCATGTATTCAAAATCAAAAATAAAATCATTTATCATACGCAATTCTGATTATGAACATATGCAGATAAAATCCATTTTTCATAAAATCATTAAATTAGGCATTTAAAAATTCATTTGCAATCATGCTTTATCATAATTAAAAATCATAATAATTCACAGAGAAAATAGGTTTTTTATATTCCATCACAGTGACGACGATCAAATCTGATAACGTCGACGTCCGTGGGTTGGTTCTTGTTCGCGGGTCCCCCTAATCAACTAAATGACATAATTATTATTAATCACATAAATTATAATTAATTGTACACAATAAACTTAAACTCACATAATATAACTCTTGAATATTTAAAATTATTAAATTATCCTGTCTAAAAATTATCAAAATGCCCCTGATATTAAAATTTACTTAATTGCCCTAAAAATATAATTTATTAATTTATCCTCAAAACTCTAAATTACCGAAATATCTTTAAATCCTTGAGATTACCAAAATGCCCTTGAATTCAAAATTACCAAAATATCCCCAAAATCATAATTTACCGATTTAACCTCAAGATCATAAATTACCAACTTATCCTTAATTTTGTCAATTACTAAAATACCACAAATTAGAAATTATGAAATTACTGTTGGAGTGTAAAATTACTGAATTACCCCTGATCACTTAAATTACTGATTTACCCTTAAAATCTTAAATTACCTAACTGTCCTTGTCCATAATTATCTAATTACCCATAACTTTCAAAAATTACAGAATTAACCACTAAATTTTATGAATTTACTAATGTTAACATATACATGTTTTGGCAATTGATTTTTATGATAACAAACAATGAATTTTAAGTTGATAAATGTGTTTTTAAGACTTACAAATGTTTCAAGTATTCTTTTAAGAGTCAAAACTAGGTAGTATTTAATATTTCTTTGAAGAACTAGAACAATTTGTAAGTTAAATGAAATTCTGAGTATAAACGGCTAACCGATTATATTAAACGGTTAACCGTTAGTGAAGTTGCCTTAAGACTGTGAAAGGTTAACAGCTTAAGTCTTAACCGATAGACATTTTGTGAGATACTGGAAGTAATTGGCGAACCGTCAACATAAAACGGCTAACTGATATCGTGAACTCTTTAAAATTAAAAGGTTAACAGCTTAAGTCTTAACCGATAGGCATTTTGTGAGATACTGGAAGTAATCGGCAAACCGTTAACACATAACGGTTAACCGATAAATCTCAGAATTGACATTCTTTGTTAACCCTTAACTGTTTAGAGAAAACGGATTAAGTGTTTTTGTTATGCAGGTTTCTGGAAGTTAACGGCGAAAGGGTAATGCTTAATGGTCAACCGTTTATTTGAAATCATGCTCAACGGTAACATTGACCAAAGAAAAACGGCTAACCGTTAACAGCTAACGGCAAACCGTTTTCTGTTAGATGGAAGAGTAACAGCTAGTTTTCAGCCCCAACTATAAATATACTCATCCAATTCAAATCAAGGACTGACGACAACACAACTACTGAGCTTATATACGAGTTTACCAACTACAGAAAGCTGAAAATAGATTTGTACTTCATTCATTCACACATTGTACTTTAACTTGTAACTTTAAAAGATTGTGTGAGAGATAAATCAATTTGTATTTCTCTATCTTGAGTGACTGCAAGTGTGGGGATACATTTGGGTTAAGAGATTGGGAATAATCTCTTATTGTAAAGGTCCATTGACACCTGGGAAGTCAATTGTAAGTTGTTGAAGCCTTTAAGGCTTGCATAGGAGAATCCTCAAGGCCGGAGTGCTTAGAGGCGTGGACGTAGGCGAGGATAGCCAAACCACGTAAAAATCACTGTGTTTGCTTTCTTTCCCTATCTCTTAATTTATTTATCACTGTCTATTTATTTATTCAATTATTTCGAATTTGTTAAAGAATAATTGAGCGATTTATTTTCATAGTTATTAAAAACCCAATTCACCCCCCCTCTTGGGTAGTCTTGTTAGAATTTCAATTAGTATCAGAGCTTGGTTCTCTTAACAAGACTTAATCGTCTAGAGTAAAAGATCCATGGCTACCCAGTATGAATCCACATTTAGGGAAGGACAATCCATAACTCATCCACCATTTTTTGATGGTAATGATTATCCTTATTGGAAAACTAGGATGAGAATCTATTTGCAAGCCTTAGATTATGAAATCTGGGAAATTGTGTGTGATAGACCAATTACGCCAATGATAAAAAATGAATTAGGAGATGACATTCCTAAACCCTCAAAGGAGTGGAATGATTTGGAAAAGAGAAAAGCTTTTCTGAATTCCAAAGCTATGATTGCTCTATTCTGTGCATTAGATAAGAAGGAATTCCATAGAGTCTCTAGTTGTGAAAGTGCTTATGAAATCTGGCATAAACTAGAAGTTGTCTATGAAGGAACTAATCAGGTAAAAGAGTCTAAAATTAGCAGATTTACTAGACAATATGAATTATTTCAAATGGACCAAAATGAAAGTGTTTATTCTATGTATACAAGATTTACGGATATAATAAACACTTTAGGAGCTCTAGGAAAAACTTTCTCTAACAGTGAGAAAGTTAAGAAAATTATTAGATCTTTGCCTAAGGAATGGAGACCAAAAAGAACTGCCATTGAAGAGGCCATAGACCTAAATACATTGCCTATTGATGATTTAATTGGTTCTCTTATTTCTTATGAAGAAGATTTAGCAGCTGAAAGAGGAAATGAAGAAAAGAAGAAAAACATTGCTCTCAAAGTTTTAAAACTTAAGAGTGATGAACAAAGTGAGCCAGATGATGAAAAATTAGTTATGCTGGCAAGAAGATTCAGAAATTTCTTCAAGAAAACCAATGATAGAAGAAAATTCAGAGATTTCAACAATCAAAAGGAAAAAAAGGAAGCAATCAAATGCTATGAGTGCAAGAAGCCAGGACATATAAGATCAAAATGCCACTTCTCAGTAAGCTTAAGAAGAAAGCCATGGTGGCTACTTGGGATGACAGTGAAGAAGAATCAAGTGATGAAGAGAAATCCCAGGAATTGTCAAATTTGGCACTTATAGCTATTAGAGATGAATCTGACAATGAAATTAATGAAGTAAGTGATCTCACTTATGATGAGTTGTATGATGCATTTAAAGAATTACATGATGAATTGATGAAAATTGGTAAAAAGAATGTTTGCCTTAAAAAGAAGATGGTAGAAACTTCAAAGGAAAATGATGCATTACAAAAATATAATGAATCATTAAATGTAAAGATAACATGTCTATAATCAGAAAATAAAACATTACAAGATAGGATTGCATCATCAAATGAGAAACCCAATAATTCATATGAACATGACAAATGTTATGTTGATAAATTGTTGAGAGAAAATAAAGTGCTGAAGAAAAAGAGTATTGAACTCAATGAAATTATTTTGAAATTCACAAATGGTCAAAATAATTTAGAGAAATTGCTGAGCACTCAAAAATGTGTATTTGACAAAAGTGGAATAGGTTATAAACCTAGTATTAAGCAAAAATATTATAAGAACTATTTTGTTAAATCTACCTATACAAACAATCATAAGATTGTATGTCATTATTGTAATCAAGATAGTCATATGAAAAATAGATGCCATGTTAGAAGAAATGCATATCATGGAGCTAAATGTGTTTGGGTTCCAAAAGGGACCATTACTAACACTCAAGGACCGAAAAAGATTTGGGTACCTAAGACTTGAGATTTTTTTTGCAGAGCTTAAAGAAGAAGAAGAATAAATGATACTTGGACAGTAGTTGTTCAAGGCACATGACTGGAAATTATTTCTGGTTCTCAAGTTTCACCAAAATTGAAAATGGCGGAGATGTTTCTTTTGGAGACAATTCAAAAGAAAAGATTCTAGGAATTAGTAATGTTGGTAAGAGTTCATCAACTTTAATTGAAAATGTCTGCTTGGTTGAAAATTTAAAACACAATCTGATTAGTATTAGTCAATTGTGTGACAAAGGTTATAGAGTAATTTTTGACAATTTTATATGTATTGTTGAAGATGCTTGTGATGAAAAAACCTTATTCATTGGAAGTAGAAGTGGTAATGTATATACAATTGACATAGAAGTTGCATCTACTCATATTAAATATTTTTCTGCATTACATAATGATTGCTGGCTGTGGCATAGAAGATTAGGACATGCAAGCATGGACTTAATATCAAAAATATCAAAAAAGGACTTAGTCAAACGTCTCCCAAAAATTGGTTTTCAAAAGGATAAAATTTGTGAAGCCTGTCAATTTGGCAAACAAATTAAAACTTCATTCAAAAAGAAAAATGATGTTTCTACTTCAAAGCCATTACAGCTACTTCATATGGACTTATTTAGACCTTCTAGACATGCTAGCTTAAGTGGAAAATATTATGCATTTGTAATTGTAGATGATTATTCTAGATATACTTGGGTACTGTTTCTAGCTAATAAAGATGATGCATTTGAGGTCTTTAAAGTTTTCTGCAAAAAGGTTCATGGTAGAGAATTTGAAAATCATGCATTTGAAAATTTCTTCAATAATTTAGGCATTGAGCATCAATTCTCATCACCGAGGACTCCTCAACAAAATGGAGTTGTTGAAAGAAAGAATAGGTCTATTCAAGAAATGACTAGGACTATATTGAATGAAAATGTATTACCTAAATATTTTTGGGCCGAAGCTGTCAACACTGCTTGTTACGTTTTAAATCGGGTGTTGATTAGATCTCTCCTTGATAAGACTCTGTATGAGCTTTGGAAAGGTAGAAAACCCAACATTGGTTATTTTAAAGTCTTTGGTTGTAAATGTTTTATTTTAAACACAAAAGATAATATAGGAAAATTTGATTCAAAATCTGATGTTGGCATTTTTCTTGGATACTCTTCATCAAGCAAAGCCTATAGAGTTTACAATAAAAGAACCTTAGTCGTGGAAGAATCTATGCATGTTTCTTTTGATGAATCTAACCCCTTGTCTGCGGAGAAAAGAATTAATGATGATAATGCAGATGAAGAATTACAAGAAGGAATGTCACAAGGAAATAAAGAAAATACAACACAAGAAAATCAAGTGGATCAACATAAAGAAACAAGTGCAGAACGAAATCAAGGTACTTCTCAAGTACTTCCAAGAGAATGAAGGTATGTTTCTTCTCATCTAAAGGATGTCATTTTAGGAGATCCATCTAGAGGTATTACAACTAGATCATCACTTATGAATACATGTGAGCATGCTGCATTTATTTCTCAAATTGAACCAAAATCCTTTGGGGATGCGAAAAATGATGAATCTTGGATTATGGCAATGCAAGAGGAGTTAAATCAATTTGAGAGAAATAAAGTGTGGGAATTAGTTCCTAAACCAGAACATCAATCCATTATAGGAACTAAATGGGTATTTAGAAATAAGATGGATGAATCCGGTGTAGTTGTAAGAAATAAAGCTAGATTAGTAGCTCAATGATACCTCCAAGAAGAAGGAATTGATTTTGATGAGACATTTGCTCCTGTAGCTAGATTAGAATCTATTAGAATGCTGCTAGCATATGCATGTTATAAGAATTTTATTTTATTTCAAATGGATGTTAAAAGTGCCTTTTTAAATGGATATATTATAGAGGAAGTTTATGTGAAACAACCCCCTAGTTTTGAAAATGAAAATTTTCCAAATCATGTTTATAAGTTATCAAAGGCATTGTATGGATTAAAACAAGCACCTAGAGCATGGTATGATAGGCTTAAAAATTTCTTGCTTGACAATGAATTTTTAATGAGAAAAGTCAATACTACATTCTTTGTTAAGCATAAGAACCAAGACATACTTGTTGTTCAAATTTATGTTGATGACATTATTTTTTGTTCTACTAATGAATCCTTGTGCAAAGAATTTTCTACATGTATGAGCAAAGAGTTTGAAATGAGTATGATGGGAGAGCTGAAACATTTCCTTGGACTGCAAATAAAATAAAATAATGAGGGAATATTCATAAATCAAGCTAAGTACATAAGAGATCTGTTTAAACGCTTTGGAATTGAGAACTCAAAGACCAAATGCACACCAATGAGCCCAACAATCAAGCTAGACAAAGATGAAAAAGGCAAAGAGGTTGATATCAAGATGTATCGAGGTATGATTGGTTCTCTACTATATTTAATTGCAAGTAGACCTGATATCATGTTTAGTGTATGTTTATGTGCAAGATTTCAATCAAATCCCAAGGAATCTCATTTGCTTGTTGTGAAAAGAATTTTTCGTTATTTAAATGGAACAATAGATCTTGATCTTTGGTATCCTAGGGAAACTTATATAGACTTAACATGCTTTTCGGATGCTGATTTTGCTGGTCATAAGGTTGATAGGAAAAGTACCAGTGGTACTTGCCATTTTCTAGGTCATGCACTTGTTTCATGGTTTAGTAAAAAACAAAAGTCAGTGGTACTTTCAACCACTGAAGCTGAATATATTGCCGCAGGTAGTTGTTGTGCTCAAGCCCTTTGGATGAAACAAACACTTAGAGACTATGGCATCAAGCTTGAACAAATTCCTATCAAATGTAATAATACTAGTGCTATTAATCTTTCAAAAAATCCCATTCAGCACTCTAGAACTAAGCATATAGAAATTAGGCATCACTTCTTAAGAGATCATGCTCAAAAGGGGGATATAGTGTTAGAGTTTGTTTCTACAGAAGAGCAACTCACTGATATTTTCACAAAACCCCTTTGTGAAGAACAATTTTTGAAGATCAGACATGAACTTGGGATGATGATGATATCTTCACATTAACATCATTAATCATGTTATTGGAATTATTGATATTTAATGTTTTGATGATATACTGTAATTGTGTGTATATGCCTTAGTTGATTGGTGCAGTTGTTAAATGGATTATGAAATGTCGTATAATAAACGGATAACCGTTTTCATGAAAAACGGTTCACCGTTTCTTTCCAGAAACTAAAACTTTGTTTAGTTTGCACTCTATCCTCTCACCGTTTAAATTAAACGGTCAGCCGTTCCAAGACAGAAAAGCTCTCAAACGTTAACCTCTCACCGTTTTTAGAAAACAGTTAATCGATTTCGCAAAGTATATAACTGGTCACGGTTTTATTTTCTTCTCCTTACTTGCCCTCTCACCGTTTCAGCCATTGTTACGAAACCCTAAGAGCAGCCAATTGAAACTTGAGAAATTTGTTCAAATTCTTCACACATCCTTGACACTTTGTTACATAATATCTTCTCCTCTACTTCTCCTTAACAACATACTCGGTCTATTTCTTTCAATACTCATCTCAAAAATCTTCTTACTCTTATTCAATGGCTGAGTCCTCTCAGAGACTTAGGAGAAAACATACTTCTGCTGTCAACCCAACAAGATCTCGAGAAACTTCTGAATTTGAAAGGCTGCACTTCCTAACACCTGCATTGCGAAAACGATTTGAGGATTGCTTTATGGGTAGACAGGTACTGGACTCATACTTTGTGAACATAAGAGACTTTGAGGATTTATTAGTATGTGGTAGAAGTGTTACTGAAATGCTTAGGCCCTGGGAATTATTTATTAATATTGATGATAAGACCTATCCTAATTTAGTTCGGGTATTCTATTCCAATATGGAAATTTTAGCTACCCGTTTAGAAAGAATAGTTACCGTAGTTGGTGGTATAAAAATTGATTTCGATGTCCATTTTTTGAATACTGTCATACTTGGGATTTCGGACGAAGGTGAATCGTTCTATACCTCTAGAAAGACCTTGTCATTTGGTGACTTTATTCATCATGAAGGTGTGAAAAACATATGTCGTCGTAGGGACCTTAGCGATGATATTGGTAGCTTACCTTTTCGGCACACAGTGCGCCTCTTCGTTTCGCATTGTTCACGATGATAAAGATTTTAATCACACCTAGGAAGGGTCATTCAGATGAAGTAACCCGAATGGATGTTGGACTGTTGGATAGCCTACTTAGTGGAAGACCTGTAAATCTAGGATATATTATTGTGCGCCATATGTTATCCACCCCTGCTGTCACTTATAGGTTGCTTCCGTATGGTAGTCTTATCACTCATATACTGAGACATTTTCATGTACCACTACGTGAGGCAGTGTATAAAGAACCTAAGCAAATTGGTCGGGATACTATGAGTAGCATAGGATTCACTATGAAGGATGGCAAATGGCACAAAACTGCAAACGCTAAGAACCTGGACACCTTAATTGCTCCTGAGGATGATCAGATGCTCAATGATATCTATCCTCCTAATCAGCTTCCTGATTTTAGACTTGGAGCTCATTCTCAGCCCCCTCCTCGCCGTGTTCCTCAGCCATCAGTTCCCTCTAGATGGATTCTGCTCCTTCCTCAGCCTCCGCAGTCCCTCCCACTAGTGAGCAGCCTCCAGCTCCCGCACATCCTTCAGCTCCAGTTCAGCCACCTATCACTGACATCCTGCATCAGCTGGTTGTTGATGTTCGCCGAATTTCTGACACTCAGCAAATGATTCTTGATCGCTTAGATACTATTTGTCAGGATCAGCTGCAGATCCGAACTCAGCTTCAGACTCTTCAAGAGATGAGCTTCGATCATCAATATGAAATCATTGTTGGACATAGACAACTTCTGGGGTATTTTGGCTATGAACCTGGAAGCACCTCTGCAGCCGCTTCTCCTCCGCGAACTACTTCCTCTCGTCCTGCTCAACCATCCACTGTGAGACCTTCTTCACGGCGACCCTCTTCTGCTCGACCTTCCGTCTCACGACGCGGCTCGTAGTTTCTATTATCCATATTATCTGAGTTAGTTTCATATGCTGTGATTGATGACTATAATAATAGTTAACTTTAATCTTTTGTGTTTTGTTAATTGATATTGCTAGTTATGACTTGTTTTTCCCTGTGTTCTGTTTGCTTATGTTGCTATTATTGGATTATATTGAAATTTGGGAGTGTGTTGGTATTTGAATAGTTTGGAAGTATCTTGGCAAATGGACAGTTTGGCAGTGAGTTGGCATATGAATTCTTTGGGAGTGTCTTTTCTTCTTATTGTAACTATGGATTTCCTGCATTTTACGGGGAACCTTTGCCCGTTTTTGGTTAACCCTTCTTTGATGATGAAGGGGGAGAGATGAATTAGAGCATATACTTAGGGGGAGCAAAGTTTTAAAAGTGTTTGTTATCATCAAAAAGGGGGAGAATGTTAACATATACATGTTTTGGCAATTGATTTTGATGATAATAAACAATGAATTTTAAGTTGATAAATATGTTTTTAAGACTTACAAATGTTTTAAGTATTCTTTTAAGAGTCAAAACTAGGTAGTATTTAAGATTTCTTTGAAGAACTAGAACAATTTGTAAGTTAAATAAAATTCTGAGTATAAACGGCTAACCGATTATATTAAACGGTTAACCGTTAGTGAAGTTGCCTTAAGACTGTGAAAGGTTAACAGCTTAAGCCTTAACCGATAGACATTTTGTGAGATACTGGAAGTAATCGGCGAACCGTCAACATAAACGGCTAACCGATATCGTTAACTCTTTAAAGTTAAAAGGTTAACAGCTTAAGTCTTAACCGATAGGCATTTTGTGAGATACTGGAAGTAATCGGCAAACCGTTAACACATAACGGTTAACCGATAAATCTCAGAATTGACATTCTTTGTAACCGTTTAGAGAAAACGGATCAAGTGTTTTTGTTATGCAGGTTTTTGAAAGTTAACGGCGAAAAGGTAATGCTTAACGGTCAACCGTTCATTTGAAATCATGCTCAACGGTAACATTGACCAAAGAAAAACGGCTAACCGTTAACAGCTAACGGCAAATCATTTTCTGTCAGATGGAAGAGTAACAGCTAGTTTTTAGCCCCAACTATAAATATGCTCATCCAATTCAAATCAAGGACTGACGACAACACAACTACTGAGCTTATATACGAGTTTACCAACTACAGAAAGCTGAAAATAGATTTGTACTTCATTCATTCACACATTGTATTTTAACTTGTAACTCTGAAAGATTGTGTGAGAGATAAATCAATTTGTATTTCTCTGTCTTGAGTGACTGCAAGTGTGGGGATATGTTTGGGTTAAGAGATTGGGAATAATCTCTTGTTGTAAAGGTCCATTGACACCTGGGAAGTCAATTGTAAGTTGTTGAAGCCTTTAAGGCTTGCATAGTGGAATCCTCAAAGTCGGAGTGCTTGGAGGTGTGGACGTAGGCGAGGATAGCCGAACCACGTAAAAATCACTGTGTTTGCTTTCTTTTCCTATCTCTTAATTTATTTATCACTGTCTATTTATTTATTCAATTATTTCAAATTTGTTAAAGAGTAATTGAGCGATTTATTTTCATAGTTATTAAAAACCCAATTCACCCCCCCTCTTGGGTAGTCTAGTTAGAATTTCAACTAATTTACCCCTACCGGTCAACAATGACTGCACTTCAATCAACAGTGATGGCAAGCTTAGGTCTTGTAGTCCCGGCCTCAGTGAGTTGAACAGTATCAGTAGTGTCCTCCCACATGCGATGACGGTGGCGAATCAAGCTTTTCAAAGCCGTGGGTTGCAAGTTTCCATTCACTAGCAATTCGGCCATTTCAGTTGACAAAACCAGTCGGAAATGAAAGCCAAAGGTGAGAGGAATGGAACCCAGCAGGTGGCGTGGCCAAACTCCGATGGGATCAACAGCGATAAGAATAGGTTTTTGGCTAAAAGTTTCGAGCCTCACAGGCGGCGCTTTGGTCAGTTTCCGAAGGTGAGAATGGTTGTGATATGATCGACATTTCGAGGGCTTCAAATCAATACCAAGATCATCGGAAACAGTGGCTGGAATTGAGAGATTCGGTCCGGTCAAGGTGGCGGGTCAGGTCTGCGTCAACGGGTCTCTCTCTCTCTCTCTTTCTCTCTCCCCTCTCTCGGCTTCTCTCTCTCCATTTAAAGAAATTGAAATATATATATATATATATTTATTTATTTATTTATTTATTTACTTATTTATTTTTATTATATATTTTTTTTAATACCGATTAAATCGATATCGATTTCGTAATAATAAATATCCGACTAATCGGCTTTGAAATCGCATTCGGTTTTGTCTCTTTTTTTTTTCATTGCGATAAAATTTAAAATTATTCATACGCGGTTAATTTAACAATGCATCGAATTTTTCTCGCGATAACATGTAACGAGTTCGAAATTTATGAAATTGATACCGAATGGAAAATATATAATTCACTTTATAAGAATTTAAAATGCATATATTACAGTTAGACTCACCGAGGTCGGGACTACAAGACTTAAGCTTTCTATCACTGTCGACTGAAGTCTGGTCACCGTTGATCAATAGGGGTAATTTGATAAATTCATAAAATTTAGTGGTTAGTTTTGTAATTTTGAAAGTTATGGGTAATTTAGTAATTATTGACATGGATAGTTAAGTAATTTGAGCTTTTATGGGTAAATTGGTAATTTAAATGATCAGGGGTACTTCGATATTTTTATACTCCAGGGGTAATTTCATAATTTTTAATATGTGGATATTTTAGTGATTGATAAAATTAAGGAAATGTTGGTAATTTATGATCTTGTGGTTAAATCCTAAAATTATGATTTTGGGGATATTTTGGTATTTTTGAATTCAAGAGCATTTTGGTAATTTTAAGAATTTGAGGATATTTTGGTAATTTAGAATTTTGAGGATAAATTAATAAATTATATTTTTTAAGGCAATTAAGTAAATTTTGATATCAGGGGGCATTTTGGTAATTTTTAGACAGAAGGACAATTTAATAATTTTAAATATTCGAGAGTTATATAATGTGAGTTCGAGTTTTATTGAATATAATTAATTGTACTTTATTTGATTAGTAATAATTATGCTATTTATTTGATTAAGGGATAATAATTATATTTTTAAAGATAAGAAAATGAATTTTTAAAGATTGTTGAAAATAAAAGGAAATATGATTTCAAATATTATTGGATGTTTATGTGCATGTATATTTTTAATTATTTGCAAAGTCATTAAATAATACCCTTCCCATACACTGTGATGAGATGATATGTGAAATATGAGATACAGGCCTTTGGGGACCGACTGAGTACACACAGAGGTTTTGGGCCATGTATTTAATCATTTTTGTCCTTTGGGGACTATTTATGCATACATAATTATGATGATGAGACATGTCGAGATGTGATGGCATATGAGATGTTATTTTCCCGTCTATCTGTGTAACTCTAGGGTATGATAGTTTCTTAATTGTCCATTCGTTGAGGTACGGATTATCCGTGTAGCTCCAAGCATCATGGTTTCTTGATTACTCATACGTTGAGATCTAGATATGATGAGATTATTTCCCCAGGTACTTGTTGAGTTTTAGAAAGTGTATATTTATAAAGGAGAAAATCATCATTTTACATTTTAAGTCCCACTAACATTGCTACTTTTATTTATTTAAGTATTTTGTTATTTAATTATAAGTGTTTTATTATAATTATGTATTTTATATATTTTAGGGACATCACGATTGTTTCACAATGAGCGAGTGATCAGACAGCAAAACAGACGTCATATTTGGACTCAGGACAGTCCAAAACCTTAAGAGAAGCATTAAAGGAAAAAGTCACTGTTCACACGCACAATACTATTCATGGTACTGTTCATGACACTATTCATATATACGGACCGACGATGTGGCAACTACCTATGACGTGGCAATATCTGATTGGATGAATTATGTGGTATGACTGCTTATGCGGCATTGACTAATGACGTGACATCGACTGATGATGTGTCACGATCTTATTGGGCTAAATTTTTTATGTACTGTAGATCGATGACGTGACAGCATCTAGTAGAGTAAAAATCGTGTGTACAGTGCATGCGCATACATGGAATTATTTACTATTCAAAAGATGCTACTGTTCAAAACGTTGACTGTTGACTGATGACGTGGCACAATCCTGAATGTCCGAACTATTTTTAATCCGATGGTCACGATTCACTCAATGTATCTATAAAAAGGAGGCTCTCCCCCTCCCCTAATTTGATACCACTGAATTCATTTTTAAGCTTAGATTTCTGAAATTCTTTCTCCTTCTTGTAGTTTCTTTGTATTTTAATAAAATTTCCTTTTTATCCCTAGTTAAAATATAAGTAGCTAATTTTCTTTTAAACTTGGGTTGAAGGTGAAGTCTCAATATGTCCCATAGGCTTAATTTGGTAAATTTACTTTCTCTTCCCTTCCAATATTTGTGCTTGTTTTGACTTTTCGTCGACAAATAATAATAGTCTTATCTAGATACAGCCCTAGTTAAACCGGCATCCTAGTACAAGGTTATTATTATTTGGCACGATAAGCCCTTGGCACCATATTTATTGGAGCGTGGTTCATGAGGTGTGGAATCCCCCCTTATGATTTAATTGGTATTAATATGGAATATTTAGCCCATGGAGCATATTGATGCAGATCCGAATATCCAAGCATGTCATTTCAATAGATTTCAGTTTAATTTAATTCCTGCCATTGTAATTTAAATTTAAGCATAGTTTGTATCAATTTCACCACAAATTCATTTGCTCATTAAAGAAAATTAATTCTGCACATGATTAAAATCAACCTCCTCGTGGGATCGACACTCGTCACCATTAATCTATTCTACAATAGATTCGTACGCTTGCGAGTTCAATAAAATTTGCACAACAGTACTCAATTAGTGAAAGTTTTAAGTATTTAATATTGATATCATAATAAATTTTCCTTAGTTTTACGCTATATTTTGTGACGATTTCTTATTTGAGTATTTATACGATGGTATGACATGTTCTTTCTCATTTTTTTCACATGACATTATATATATTTTCAAATTTAGTGATTTAATTATAAATATTAAGTGATTTATAAATATTTCTTATTTATGGTTTGATGAAATTGTATATTTAAAAGTGATGTGATTATTTTAAAAATAAAATTATTTTCAAAAATTACTATCCACTCACTGACCTTCACTGAGTTTTATACCCACCCCCATTCTTATTATATTTTTCCATCCTATAAGAGATTTACAGGTACAATAGTTGACTCAGCAATGATAGCTATTTGTATTTTGACCACGTATTTGTCCTAAGAGTTATAGAGTTTTGTGTGGAATATTTCAGATTGTGCAATATTATAATTAAAAATAACTTACTGTGTTTGATATTAAAATATTTCAGATGATATTCGGTATTTATTAGGATGTTGATTAGCGGAATTGGTTGTATATGAAAATTATTTTAGGAGTGCTATTTTATTAATTGTAGGATTGGAAATGTCCAAACCATAGGAAAATTCTATCGGAATTCGGTAGAAATATTATTATTATTATTATTATTATTATTATTATTATTATTATTATTATTATTATAAAATCATTATTAGTTGAATTTTGAAGATTATTGAGACTCATCCCAGGGTTCGGGACCGGTTGTGACAACGCATGCTTGTTTACACACACACCCCCCACCTTATGTCTTTGATTTCCTGCCGTAGCCTCCTGAGCATGAACTTACTTACGGGGACGATACCACCATCGTTGGGGCGCTTATCATCTCTTCAAATATTGTAAGGATCCTCACATAAGATACAGTTAATTTTATTTAATTTTATTTTTTGAAGCAAATCTCAGAAATAAAATTTTAATAATAAGAAGAAAATAGATGACACTTGAATGACGGGTCGTAATGAATCTTACTCCTAAAAAATTAAGAAAACAAAATATATATTACAAAAAACAACAGCAACCTCAGCAATAAGGGCTAGGAAATAGAATGCATGTAATAATGTAAATGCAAACAAACTACCTGAACCTGTAGCTTAGGAAGACCTTGAGCATCTTTGAAAATGAAAGGCAAAATATCCACAGGAGAATCCGGCCACCAAACTAACTCAGATTCAACAACTCCTATATTAGCCAATTTATCAACAGCACCATTACCTTCTCTGAATATGTGAGTAAATCGCACCCGCATTTGCTTCATCAGAATGGGACAGATCATTCCAACAAAAAATCCGAAGTAAATTATTGAATTCTTCAATTAATTAATCACTCCAAAAATTGCATTTGCATTTGTTTTATTATGTACTTCTACTTTTTTTAGGGATTTATGGAGCAACCAGCTAACGGGTGAAATTCCTCGTCAACTGGGAGACCTCTCTCAGCTCATGTATTTGTATGAAATTTTCTCACTCTACTTTTAAAATAATAAACCCAGCTGCTTAAATCAATACTTAACTTCTTTCTTTGAACATATCAATCCAACTTTTAATTTCATATATATATAGGTATCTGCTGGAGAATGGACTCAGTGGCACACTCCCACCAGAACTGGGAAAATTAAGCAATCTTCAAGAATTGCGAGTGTGTGTATAAGGTTCTATTTATATAATTTATCAAATGATTAATTAGGATGTGGATTTCGACGTACAAATGGTTTGAACTAGTTATGTACTACATATATGCTTGTACTTCAAAAGTCATTTACACACACACATACAGAGACTTGGCTGGTATTCAATTATTATATGTCAATCGATTATTTACGTACATACCAATACCACACTATAGATTAAAATTTGAAACACTTTAATCTTAAACATAATCTAAAAGTAACTTTCATACTGTTGCAGGTGGTTGACATCCAACAATTTTAGGGGGCATTTGCCAAAAGATTATGAGAATCTAAAGAGTCTGACGACTTTGTAAGTGTCCCATTTGTTCATTTTCTAATTGTTATTGTTATTATTAGTTTAAAGATTGTAATCAATTTGGTCTATATCTTCTTTTCCTGCATATTGTTTGAAGTCTACATATATCAAAAATGAAAATTTTGTTTGTCAATGCAGTGAGATAGCTGGGTATAATTTGTCTGGTCCGATACCCAGATTCATTGCGAAATGGGTCAACCTCTCTTCTTTGTAAGCCTATTCATTTTCCTTTTGTTTGTCAATTGAAGCTTGGGTACTCTCAGTGTGTAAACAACCTGTTATGTTGGAGTTTAATAGTTTGCTACAAAAACCTGTTAACCGAACTCCGACACATAGGCCGTTGTCGCTCCGTGCTAAGTAAAGGTAGAAATATGGAGTGGGTAGAATGGATATCCCTCTTTTAAGTAAATGTAGGCTGTGGCTGTGGCATAACAGATTTGATTTAGGATAACAGCAGCATATGAATTTCTTATTGTAATATACATATCGCGTCACATGAAAGTAAACCAATTTTCATGATGTGAGAAAAAAACCACAAAAAATGAATTATCCCACATGCGCGAGCTTATTAATATCATGTCACGACCTGTCCCGAATCCTGAGACGAATTTTGATTAATTTTTGAAATTTCACTAATAACGATTCTATAAATAATAATAATAATATTTCTATCAAAATTTTGACAGAGTTTCTCTATATTTTTGAAATTCCCAATTCTGTAATTAATAAGATAACATTCCCAAAATAATTTTCAAATGCAACCAACTCCGTCAATCAACATCCCAATAAATACCAATTATCATCCGAAATATTTTAGTGCCCAACACAATAAGTTATTTTTAATTGTAATATTATACAATCCGAAATATTCTACACAGAGCTCTACAATTTTTAGGACAAATACGTGGTCAAATTACAAATATCTATCGTTGCTGAGTCAACTTTTGTACCTACAAATCTCCCAGGGGAAAAATATAATAAAAACGAGAAAGAATAGGGGTGAGTATAAAACCCAGTGAAGGTCAGTGAGTGGATAGTAGTTTTCGAAAATAATTTTATTCTTAAAATAATTATATCACTTTTAAATACACAATTCCATCAAATCATAAATGAGAAATATTAATAAATCACTTCACATTTATAATCAAATCACTAACTTCGAAAACATATATAATGTCATGTGAAATAACCAAGAAATAATATATTATAATATCGTATAAATACTCAATCTGAAATCGTCACAAAATACTACGTAAAACCGAAAAAAATTCACAACATATAACATCAATACTGAATACTGAAAACTTTCACCATACGAGTACCCGGAAAAATAATCTCATCATATCCGGACCTCAACGGACGAGTAATCAAGAAACCATCATGCCCCGGAGCTACACAGATAATCTAGATTTAAACGGACGGGCAATTAAGAAACCATTATACCCCGGAACTACACAGATAGACAGGGAAATAATATCTCATATGTCATCTCATCTCGACATATCTCATCATCATAATTATGCATGCATAGTCTCCAAAGGACAAAAGCGCCCAAGCACACGGCCCAAAGCCTCTGTGTGTACTCTGATGGGTCTCAAAGGCTTGTATCTCATATCATCACATATCATCTCATCACAGTGTACGGGAAAGAGTATTGTTTAATAACTTATAAACAATCGAAAATACACATGTACATAAACATCTGATAATATCCGAAATTACATTCGCTTTTATTTTCAACAACATTTAAAATCTATTTTCTTTTATTTAAAAATATTATTATTACGCATATATTCAAAATTAAAAATAAAATCATTTATCATACACAATTTCGATAATAAATACTATTATGCAGATAAAATCCATTTCTCATAAAATCATTAAATCAAGCATTTAAAAATTCATTTGCAATTATGCTTTATTATAATTAAAAATTATAATAATCTACAGAGAAATAAATTTTGTATATTCCACTCACATTGACGACGATCAAATCCGGTATCGTCAACGTCCGTGAGTTAGTTCTAGTTCGCGGGTCTCTCTAATCAAATAAATCGCATAATTATTATTAATCACTTAAAATACAATTAATTATACTTAATAAAACTCAAATTCACATAATATGACTCCCGAATATTTAAAATTATTAAATTATTCTTATGTCTAAAATTACCAAATTATCCTTATTTTTAAAAATTACCAAAATACTCTTAATATTAAAATTTACTTAATTACCCTCAATAATATATTTTATTAATTTATCCTTAAAATTCTTAATTACTGAAATATCTTCAAATGCTTTAAAATTATCAAAATGTCCTTGAATTCAAAATTATTGAAATATCTTAAAAATCATAATTTACCAATTTTACCTCAAGATTATAAATTATCACTTATTCTCAATTTTCTCAATTACTAAAATATCCACATATTCAAAATTATGAAACTACCCTAGAGATATAAAATTATCAAATTATCCCTGATCACTTGAATTACCGATTCACCCTCAAAATCTCAATTTACCTAACTGTCCTTATCCATAATTATCCAATTGCCCATAACTTTTAAAAATTACAAAATTAACTCTAAAATTTTCAAGCTTGATCAAATTGCCCCTCACCGGTCAGCGGTGACCGGACTTCGGTCAACGATGACGGGAAGCTTAGGCCTTGTAGTTCCAGCCTTGGTGAGTCCAACGGTATCGCCGGTGTCCTCCCACGCGCGGTGACGACGGCGGATCAAGCTCCCAAAAGCCGCGGATTGCAAGTTGCCGTTCACCGGCAATCCAGCCGTTTCAGGTAACGATACCAGTCAGAAATGGAAGCTGGAGGTGAGAGCAGTGGAACCCAGCCGGTGGCGAGGCCAAACTCTGGTGGAATCGACGGCAGCAAGAAAGGATCTTTTGGCCGAAACATTCGAGCTTTACTGGCAGCGTTCTGGTCGTTTTCCGGCGGTGATAACGACAATGATATGACCAACGTCTCGAGAGCTTCAAATCGTTACCGAGATCGTCAGAAACGGTGGCCGGAATTGAGAGAACCATCCGGGTTAAGGTCGCCGGTCACGGGTCGGATCCGGGTCAACTCCTCTCTCTCTTTCTCTTTCTCTCTCTCTCTCGGCTTCTCTCTCTCTATTATATATAGATATATATATATATACATATATTAAAATATGCAAATATTACATCTCATTACTTTCTCTGCTTAATTCTCACAGAAATCTGATGGGAAATAACTTCCAAGGGGAGCTCCGCCAAAAATATTTAATAAGTCAAGCCTCCAGGAATTGTAAGAACAATAGATAATAATCCAAACTCTGCTACACACGAACACATATTTATCTACGCATGTGCGTGTGTTTGTATATATAGTCATTTATTTGGTGAGGATTTTCTCATTTTATTAAATTACGAGGATGCTAATTGTGTAATTACACTATGACAGACATGCTTTCAATTTAGAACGGGTTTACAAAGTTAAAAACTCCTTTTTCGCTGTTCATAATGTTTTGAAAGTATGTTAACAAAATTGTAAACAGGGTCTCGGATTAGAAAATTTTCCATAAAAATTTCTATTTTCCCAATTAACTTAATTTCTAACTTGGCGTCGTTGTTTATTTCAGGCTAGTCAGTGACGTAGAAACGAAGGGATTTTCTTTCCCAAATTCAGCTAATTTGAGTAGTATATTTGCCCTGTAAGCAGTGTATTCCAATTCCATGCGTGTGAATGTGATGCATGTGTTGCCCGTGTATAATTATTTTATGCATTAATTATTTATTTATCTGTTTCTATTAATTAATTAATACTTCATCTGCATTTTACATTTATTAATTATAAGATAGTCCTTGTAGTTATTCAAATAATTAATTAAATCTTTTTTATAAAAATAAATAAGTCATAATAACTCTGCAGGATATTGAGAAATTGCTGCATTACTGGTTCAATCATGTCACGACCCGTCCCGAACCCTGAAACGAATCGCGACTGATCCTCGAAATTCGACTAATAACTATTCTAATATTAATCACAATAATATTTCTACTAAAACTTCTGTTAGAATTTCACTAAAATTTTTGAAATTTCCAATCCTGCAATTAATAAGATAACACTCCCAAAATAATTTTCAAATACAACCAACTCCATTAATCAATATCCCAATAAAATACTAATTATCATCCGAATTATTTTAATACCAAACACAGTAAGTTATTCTAAATTGTAATATTATACAATCCGAAATATTCTACACAGAACTTCACAAATCCTAGGATAAACACGTGGCCAAATTACAAATAGCTATTGATGCTGAGTCAACTGTTGTACCTGCAAGTCTCCTGTAGAGGGAAAAATATAATAAAACGAAAAAGAATGGGGGGTGAGTATAAAACTCAGTGAAGGTCAGTGAGTGGATAGTAATCTTTCGAAAATAATTTTATTCTTAAAATAATCATATCACTTTTAAATACACCATTTCATCAAATCATAAACGAAGAATATTAGTAAATCACTCCACATTTATAAACAAATCACTAACTTCGAAAATATATATAATGTCATATGAAACAACCAAGGAAGAATATGTCATAACATCGTATAAATACTCAATCTGATATCATCACAAAATATTACGTAAAACCGAAGAAAATTCGCAACATATAATATCAATTTCGAATACTGAAAACTTTCACCAAACGAGTACCCGGGGAAATAATCTCATCCTATCTGGACCTCAACGGTCAGCAATCAAGAAACTATCATGCCCCGGAACTATCCAGATAGATGAGGAAATACCATCTCATATGTCGTCTCATCTCGACATATCTCATCATCATAATTATGCATGCATAGTCCCCAAATGACAAAAGCGCCCAAGCACACGGCCCAAAGCCTCTATGTGTACTCCGACAGGCCCCAAAGGCCTATATCTTATATCATCACATCACAGTGTACAGGGAAGGGTACTGTCTAATGACTTGAAAACAATCGAAAATACACATATTCATAAACATCCGATAATATCCGAAATCACATTCTCTTTTATTCTCAACAACATTTAAAATCCATTTTCTTTTCTTTAAAAATATTATTAATACGCATATATTCAAAATCAGAAATAAAATCATAAATCATAACAATTCCGATAATAAATATCATTATGCAGATAAAATCCATTTTCCACAAAATCATTAAATCAAGCATTTAAAAATTCATTTGCAATCATGCTTTATCATAATTAAAAATCATAATAATCCACGGAGAAAATAAGTTTTGTATATTCCACTCACAGTGACGACGATCAAATCCGATATCGCCGATGTCCGTGGGTTGGTTCTCGTTCGCGGGTCCCCCTAATCAAATAAATGGTATAATTATTACTAATCTCATCAAATACGATTAATTATACTTGATAGAATCCGAATTCTCATAATATAACTCCCAAATATTTAAAATTATTAAATTATCCTTATTTCTAAAATCATCAAATTATTCTTATCTCCAAAAATTACCAATGATCTTGATATCAAACTTTATTTAATTGCCCCCAATAATATATTTAATAACTTATCCTTAATATTCTCAATTTCTGAAATATCCTCAAATCCTTTAAAATTATCGAAATATCCTTGAATTCAAAATTATCGAAATATTCCAAAAATCATAATTAATCAATTTAACCTCAAAATCATAAATTACCAACCTATCCTCAATTTAATCGATTACTAAAATATCCACATTTTAGAAATTATGGAATTATCTTAGAGGTATAAAATCATCAAATTACTCCCAATTACTTAAATTACCGATTTACCATCGAAATCTCAAATTACCTATCTAACCTTATCTATAATGTGACGGGAAGCTTAGATCTTGTAGTTCCGGCCTCGGTGAATCCAATGGTACCGGCAGTGACCTCCCACGCGCGGTGACGGAGCCGGATCGAGCTTCCAAAGGCCGCGGGTTGAAAGTTACCGTTCACCGGCAATCCAGCCGATTCAGATGACGGGACCGGTTGAAAATGGAAGCTGGAGGTGAGAGCAATGGAACCCAGCCGGTGGCGTGGCCAAAATCCGGCTGAATCGATGGCGGCAAGAACGGGTGTTTTGGCCGAAACTTTCGAGCTTCACCGGCGGCGTTCTGGTTGTTTTCCGGCGGTGAAAATGGCAAGGATACGACCAGAGTCTCAAGAGCTTCAAATCGATACCAAGATCGTCGGAAACGGTGGCCGGAATTGGGAGATCCGGCCGGGTCAAGATCGCGGTCGCGGGTCGGATCCGGGTCGGGTCTCTCTCTCTCTCTCTCTCTTTCTCTTTCTCTTTCTCTCTCTCTCTCTCTCTTTCTCTCTCTCCTTCTCTCTCTCTCGGCTTCACTTACACAAATAATAATAAGAATAATATTATTTTATTTAATCTAACTATTCACATAATTATTATATTATACTGATTAAATGAAAATCGATTTCGTAATAACAATTTTCTAACTAACTGACTCGGAATCGTGCTCGATTTTATCCCGATTTTTTACCACGATAAAATATAAAATTTCTACACACACTATGTGTTTACTAATATGTCCAAATTTCCTCGCATTAACGTGTAACGAGTCCAAACTTATAAAATCGATATCGAATAAAAATTATATGATCCACTCTAATAGAAAATAAAAGTGTATATATTACAAATCACACCACATATTGCCAACTGGATCCAGACGTTAGCCTACCTGTAAGATTATTTTTCGTTTCTTTTCTCCTTGATCCATTTGCAACATATATGATGAAACTATTATATATATATATATATATATATATTTGAATTTTGCATATATTACCTCAATTTTTAAGATATATTAAAATACACATCTGCATTTGGAAATAGTAACTTGTGAAAGAAAATTAATAGAAAATATATTAATGCTTTTCATTTTGTTTTGGCCATCTAATCTAGTATTTCCTAAGCTTACATGAGATTATGACACATGTCATTTAAATCTTTATAAGACTAGATTTATGCTATGTTTATTTTCTGAAGTTAGAGTGAGAAGTGTGAATTCCTTCCACTTTAATGTTTGCTTATAAGAATTAGAAGTGGAGTAAAAATTCTATTTCATGGGATTCACTTATTTTTTGAGTGAGAAGTGGTATTCCCACTCCCATGGGATAGATGGGAGTGGGAATCCACTCTTCCCTCTTTTCTATTTATCTTTTTATATTTAATAAAATAAAAAATAAAATTTAATTAAATATATATTTAATAAAATAAAATGAAATAAATAATATAATATTTTCTAAAGTTTCCTTATTAAAAACATTAGAGTTATCGCAGGTTTTTCTTTTCTTTCATATTTTTAAACTGTCTTTAGGGACCAAATTAAGTTGTGAATGAAAAAAGGAAGAAATTATATGTAAAATAAATTACAATTATATTATTTGAAGACAGCAAAAACAATTGTCTTCAATTGATAGTGATCTTGTCTTCAATTGACATTGATCTTGTCTTCAATCGACAAAAACACATCAGTGTTTCCATGGGGTTGGGAATAGTTGTTAATCCACTTGTGATCGTTTCATGTTGCTTATTAATCGACAAAACAAAAACTTTATTATTTTTTTTTCTGGACCTTTCATCAAATTTCCTTTTTTTTAACAGAAATTTTTATTCTTTTTTGAAAGTTCTATTTATAAGTACCACGATAATGTATTCCATTCTAGTCTGATTCCACGATATAAATGTTTATGAAGAATTAACTTTCAATATTTCTTCCTTGCTCAAGTTTATGCCAAAATTTAAAGTTTCAAATAAAAGAAGTAGAGAAAGAAGCAGCAGCGTGTTTGTTAACGTCTGTTAAGAAACAATGTATTTTGATATTTAATAAGAAAAATTTAAAATAAAGGTTGAATTGAAATGTTAATAATTTCATAGCAGAGTCAGAAATTATTAGAATAGAAGAGAATCCAAATAGTTAACGTAAATAATAATTTCGGTCTTTTCACTGAGAATTGATTATCAATTTGTACTGCAGTGACCTGAGCTTCAACAACATAACAGGTGGAATTCCACGTACTTTCAAAAAGCTATCTTTTATCTGAGCTGTAGGTGATAACTTTCTTGAATCCCATTAATTTTGTCTTTTCTTAATATAAAAGGGAGAATAACACTTAGACTCCTAATATTTTTCGTCAATTTTTCCACTTAGATCCATGATTTTTTTTTTATCACACAATTACGTCCCTAGCGTTTAACTTAAAAAATTCAAACTTTTATTGGTAAAGGGTAAAAGTGATCTTTAAATATACAAATCAAATGTTCCTTTTGACAGATATTTCTTCTTTGAATTTTGTCTTCTCACTTTTTTCCTTTTGACTGACATAATAGTATAATGGAAAAGAATCCAAATAACTCGTTTCTTTTCCTCTGTTACGACCTTTACTTTCTAGGCATCTTACAGGAAATATGCTCAATGGAATATTGCCAGACTGGATTTACAGCAATGTTAATAAGGGGTATGCTTTCTTACTGTATATGAATGTGGGAAAATGTTTTCAAACTCGTTCTGGTGTCAACATTATTTTCTTTCCCCATCAAATTAAACACATCTAAACAAAAGTAGTGTAATATATGCACTTTTATTTTTCTATTAAAGTGAATTATTTAATTTTCATTCAGTATCGATTTTATAATTTTAGACTTGTTACATGTCATTGCGAGAAAAAATTCGATATATTAGTAAACACATCATGTGTGTAAAAATTTTATATTCTATCGCTGTGAAAAATCGAGACAAAATCGAACACGATTCAGAGTCAGTTAATTAGAAAATTGTTACTACAGAACCAGTATTGATTTAATCGGTATAATATAATAATTATAATAAATAGTTAAATAAAATAAAATAATAATAAAATTTTTACTATTAGAGTGAGAGAAGCCGAGATAGGAGAGAGAGAAAGAAAGAGAGAGAAAGAGAGAAAGAGAAAGAGAGAGAGGAGTTGATCCGGACCCGACTAGCGACCTTAACCCGGCCGGATCTCTCAATTTCGGCCATCGTTTCTGACGATCTTGGTACTGATTTGAAGCCCTCGAGAAGCTGGTAACATCCTTGCCGTTCTCACCGCCGGAAAACGAGCGGAACGCCGCCGGTGAAGCTTGAAATTTCGGCCAAAAAAAATCCATTCTTGGTGCCGTCAATTTCGCCGGAGTTTGGCCATGCTACTAGCTGGGTTCCACTGCTCTCACCTCTAGCTTCTATTTCTGACCAGTCTCGTCGCCTGAAACGGTCAGGTTGTCAGTGAACGGTAACTTGCAACTCGCAGCTTTAGGGAGCTCGATCCGCCACCGTCACCGCGTGTGGATGGTCACCGCTGGATAATTGTACTTTAAGTGATTAATAATAATTATGCGATTTATTTTATTAGGGGGACCTGCAAATGAGAACCAACCCACGGATGTCGACGATATCGGATTTGATCGTCGTTATTGTGAGTGGGATATATAAAATCTATTTTCTCTGTGGATTAATATGATTTTTAATTATGATAAAGCATGATTGCAAATGAATTTTTAAATGCTTGATTTAATGATTTTATGAAAAATGAACTTTATCTACATAGCATTGTTTATTGTTGGAATTGTGTATGATAAATGATTTTATTTCTGATTTTGAATATATGTATATTAATAATATTTTTAAAGAAAAGAAAATGGATTTTAAATGTTGTTGAAAATAAAAGAGAATGTGATTTCAGATATTATTGAATGTTTATGCACATGTGTATTTTCGATTGTTTACAAGTCATTAAACAATACCCTTTCTCGTACATTGTGATGAGATGATATGTGATGATATGAGATATAGGCTTTTGGGGCCGTCTAAGTACACACAGTAGCTTTGGACTGTGTGCTTGGATGCTTTTTTCCTTTGGGGACTATGCATGCATAATTATGATAATGAGATGTGTCGAGATGTGATGACATATGAGATATTATTTACCCATATATCTGTGTAGCTTTGGGGTACGATGGTTTCTTGATTGCCCATTCGTTGAGGTTCGGATTATCCGTGTAGCTCCGGGGCATGATGATTTCTTGATTACTCATCTGTTGAGGTCTGGATATGATGAGTGTTGAGTGTTAGAAAGTATATATTTATAAAGGAGAAAATCATCATTTTACACTTTAAATCTCATTAACATTGCTATTTTTATTTATTTAAGTATTTTGTTATTTAATTATATGTATTTTATTATAATTACATATTTTATGTATTTTAGGGGCATTATGATCGTTTCACAATGAACGAGTGATCAGACAGCAAAACAGACGTCGTATTTGGACTCAGGACGGTCGAAAACCTTAAGAGGAGCATTAAAGGAAAAAGTTCTTTCGCTCACATATACTGATCGCTTCATACGTAATGTATCTTTTTCACGACAATCGCTCACGCGACACTGTTCATGTATACGGACCGATGATGTGGCAACTACCTATGACGTGGCAGTATTTGATTGGACGAATTATGTGGATTGACTGCTTATGTGGCGTTGACCGATGACGTGGCATTGACCGATGATGTGTCACGATCTTATTGGACTAAATTTCTTATGTACTGTAGATCGATGACATGGCAGTATCTCAGTGGAGCAAAAATCGTGTGTACAGTACATGCGCTTACATGGGATTATTTACTATTCAGGCGGCATTACTGTACAAATGTTGACTGTTGACTGTTGACTGATGATGTGGCGCAATCATGAGCATCCGAATTGTTTTTAATCCGATGGTCACGATTCACTCAATGTATCTATAAAAAGGGGGCTCTCCCCCCCTTAATTTGATACCCCTGAATTCATTTCTAAGCTTAGATTTCTGAAATTCCTTCTCCTTCTTGTAGTTTCTTTGTATTTTAATAAAATTTTCTTTTTTATCCTTAGTTAAAATATGAGTGGCTAATTTCTTTTGAGCTTGGGTTGAAGGTGAAGTCTCAACATGTTCCATGAGCTTAATTTGGTAAATTTACTTTCTCTTCCCCTCTAATATTTGTGGTTGTTTTGACTTTTCGTTGACAAATAATAATAGTCTTGTCTAGTTACAGCCCTGGTTAAACCGGCACCCTAGTACAAGGTTATTATTATTTGGCACGATAAGCCCTTGGCACCATACTTATTGGAGAGTGGTTCATGAGGTGTGGAATCCCCCCTTATGATTTAATTGGTATTAATATGGAATATTTAGCCCATAGAGCATGTTGATGCGGATCCGGATACCCAAGTGCTTTATTATAACAGTTTCATTTTTAATTATTCCCGCTATTTTAATTCACAATTTAGGATAAAATCACCATAATTTAATTGTTTCCATTAAAAGAAAATTAATTCGACATATAATTAAAATCAACCTCCTCGTGGGATCGACACTCGTCACCATTAATCTATTCTACAATAGATTCGTGCGCTTGCGAGTTCATTAAAATTTGCACAACAATGAGATTATTTCCCCGGGTACTCGTTTGGTGAAAGTTTTCAATATTCAGTAAAGATACCATATATTGTGAATTTTCTTTGATTTTACGCAGTATTTTGTGATGATTTCATATTGAGTATTTATACGATGTTATGAAATATTCTTTCTTAGTTATTTCACATGATATTATATTTGTTTTTGAAGTTAGTTATTTGATTATAAATGTTAAGTGATTTATTAATATTTCTCGTTTATGATTTGAAGAAATTATGTATTTAAAAGTGATATGATTATTTTAAAAATAAAATTATTTTTGAAAACTACTATCTACTCACTGACCTTCAGTGAGTTTTATACTTACTCCCATTTTTTTTCGTTTTATTATATTTTTTTCCCCACAGGAGATTTATAGGTACAATAGTTGACTCAGCAAAAATAACTATTTGTATTTTGGCCACATATTTGTCCTAGGAGTTGTAGAGTTTTGTGTGAAATATTTCAGATTGTATAATATTACAATTAGGAATAACTTACTGTGTTTGGTACTAAAATATGTCGGATGATAATTGGTATTTATTGGGATGTTGATTGACGGAGTTGGTTGTATTTGAAAATTATTTTGGGAGTGCTATTTTATTAATTACAGGATTGGGAATTTAAAAAAAAAAAAACACAGAGAAACTCTGTGGGAATTTCGGTAGAAATATTATTATTATTATTTATAGAATCGTTATTAGTTGAATTCGAGGATTAGTCAAGACTCGTCCTAGGATTCGGAACGGGTCGTGACAAGAATTTTCAAGTTAGAATAATGTACCGTGTAAATGTTTTGAAGCTTATCATTCAAATGCTAGCTGCAGGTATTTAATTAAATATATGAACGTCCAAAGTCAAGAACAAACTCTAGCCTGCCAGCCACTTTTATGTATTTAATGAAATCTATGAACGTCGAATGTCATGCACAAAATCCAGCCTCCGATTGTGTTTAGGAACTCCTTGTTTAGGAACTCCTATACCATTTTGCATGCAAATGCAAATTAATAATTAATGTAACACTACTTGTCTGAATTGTCATCTTGCAGGGATCTTGCATGCAACGAATTTATATTTCCAGAACCAGAGATTGCATGCTTATCCACAGGCATAATTTCATGTATACATGAATTTCATAGTAATTAATTAAGCAACCTTGGTTTCTTTCTTTCTTAATTTGTTTCTTAGCAGTTGCATGCATGCTTATCCACATGCATAATTTCATATATAAATATATATGAATTTCATAGTAATTTTAAATTTTTATCTTGCAAGGATCGTCCCAACAATTCTCGGATAAATCTGTAAGAAAATTATACTACACCATAGTATATGATATCCTCCTACATTTCTTTTTTTCTCAGTTTCGTGCTTCAAATTTCAGTTCCAACAGTTTCTATCTCATTTTCTGATTTTAATTTTGACTTTTAATGGACATGTGAACTCCGCGTGCACACTGTTAATAATATTGCTACTGTAACCAGTGAACTTAGGAATCGGTATGTTCATATTCATTTATTTAATAATTATATTATGCTCAATTTATCGATCAATCAGCTAATAATTATTACGTGAATTAATGCCCTTGCAAGATTAATTTGATTTTGTTATTGTAATCATTTATATAGGACATTTCCCGAGAGATTAGGAGGAAGAATTGCCCTGCTGGCCTGAGGAAATCTCAGTGTGTATATATATAAAACTATTGAGTCATTCGGTTGGATATTTTTAATAAAATGAGAGCATTTAAATTTTTTTATTATTCACTCGTGCACCAATTGAAAATCATTTTATCAGCATAAACTCATGCACACACTGAGACTTGCACCCAAGGCTTGAGCTCTAAAAAGGCTGTTCTTTGCCATTGGAGCTAGATCTTAGATCCGTTCGTGTATTTAAAGTAATCTATCTGTACATATCTTGTAGACAATTGTCGTTCGCATATAAATGCTGGTGGCGATTGTTGAAAAATTAAGAAAACCTAATTCAAATTAGGAGAATTTTTTCAAAGGTTGGCCAAAGATTGAATAATTTGTTAATAAATTTAATAAATTAATTAAAGAATATCAAATTCTTTAACATATTGTAAAGAAGTTGGTGGAATAGTGCTAGCTTTAAGTCTATAAATTGAAGTCATTTTCTCATTTGTTAGCATCCCAAAATTTGATAAGCTTATAAGTTTCTAAGCTTTTGAGAGTAGTGAGAGAAGTTTGTCTAGAAAATTTATATTTCCTGCAATGTGTGAGAGTACTGGGTATATTTGGGTTTTGGGAAGTGAGCTTTTCTTTACTCAAATTTGTACTCTAATAATTGTTAGTAATACAATTATTTTTCTTTTGCTCCCGTGGACGTAGGCATATTGTCGAACCTCGTAAAATTTTTGTGTCTTTTATTTTTCTTGATTAATTAGTGCGCTTGATTCTGCATTCTGCGAACAACAGCAATCATTATAAGACCGAAAGAATTATGTATGAGGCAGATAACTCTACATCAAATTTTTATGTTAATAAACCGGCTTACAACTGGGCATATAGCTGTAACGGATATTTCTATGATGATCCAATGGCTGGTTCACGTGAATTTATACAGAATGTAACATGTGGAACTTCCATGACTGATAAAAATTTATATGAAAAAGCTCGCCTTTGCCCCAATTCTCTCAAGAAATATGGTTTCTGCTTGCGAAACGGGAATTACAATGTCAATCTTCACTTCTCTGAGATTGTTTTTGCAAAAAACGATGATTACAGCAGTTCAGGAAATCGTGTGTTTGATATATATATATATATATACAGGTAGGCACGCTAGCTAGTAAACATTTTTTATAATTTTTAATTAACAATTTATCCATCCCTAACCTCCTTCAATTAATTTGAATTTCCATGCATGCAGGGAAGCTAATGAAAAATGATTTCAGCATAAAAGAAATGACCGGGCGTCCAAATATTGTAACCATTCAAAATTTCAAGGCTTATGTACAAAGCAATCAACCGGAAATCGAGTTACTCTGGGCTGGCAAAGGACCTTTATACAACCCACCTCGTTTTCATGGACCTCTCATATCAGCTATTTCTGTAACTCCAAGTACGGTACAAAGTTACATCCATTGCATATATCGTAGCTCTTCACTTTTGTTAATTATCATTTCCCAATATGCCTTTTGTTGCATGCTATCAATCACTGTTTTGTTTAATTTTCAGATTTCGAAGTCAACCGACCAGGAGGACTGTCAAAAATAGGGATGGTAGGAATTGTACTTGCGGCCGTGCTAGCTTTGATTCTTTTCTTGACGCTCATGTGGAGATTAGGATGGATAGGAGACAGACAATTGCGCGGTACGTACGGGAGATCATTTATACATATTGAAAAGTTTTCAGTTGTGATATTAAATTTCAGGATGGATTTATGACTTTGCTAATTGATTTTTACAATTTTGTAAATTGATTTACCATATCATAAATCCATCTCGAGCTTTAATACCAGATTTTAAGTCTGCTAAGTATATATATAATACTAATAATCTAGACTTTTTAAAGTCCGTTTGCAACGTTTTAAAAATTTATTTTGTATTTAATTGAGTGCTTAATTCCTTACTAGAATCCCACTTTATGCTATTTATGCTATATTATAAGACTTATAAAAGATATCAAGGAAAAATATATGTATAATTGATCTGTTTCCTTTCTCATTTCTTCATCAAATATACAGTGACAACGGTCAACCTACGAGGCAACTCTTACACCCTTAAACATGTGAAAGTCGCTACGCGAAATTTCAGCCCCAGGAATGTAATAGGCACGGGGCGTTTCGGGACAGTATCCAAGGTTAAACATCACTTGCCGTGTGTGTGTGTGTGTGTGTGGGGGGGTGGGGGGGGGGGGGGTGGTTGGGGGCGGGGGAAAATTTTTCAATCTGGAATTAAAATTTAGGTTGAATTAACAATGGTGTGAACATATTTTTATAATATTGTTAAAAAGATGTTCACAATGTTGTCAATTCATCTTAGACTATAAGAAAGTCTAGGATTCTGGATCAAATCACCACTTATTATAAAGGAACCTCTTGCTTTTTAAAATAAGGGATCATCTAAAAGACCAAAAATACATATTCCAATAAAATGCACGATGTTTGTATTTTTCTTGTCTTTTAATTTATGCATTATTTTTAATAAAGTAAATTATTTTTAATAAAGTAAGGGCCATATTGGAAAATTTCTCTCTCTCTCTCTCTCTCTCTCTCTCTCTCTCTCTCTCTACACACAAACACACACTCGAACACACCAGCATCCTTGATTTTATTAAAATCCTAAAAATCTATTAAGACATATGGTTTAATAGTCTAGTGCCAATACTAAATCATATGATTTAATAGCTTTTCAGGATTTTATCAATTCTAAGATCTTGGATTGGAAACATTACACTATAAAATTGTATGGCTTAATGGCTTTAACAAAATTGAGAATCCTAGACCAGATTAATACTCTATATATGTATGTGTGCATTGTTCCAATATAGAATATTAAAGTGCAGAAAAGTTCAAGAGAACACATTAATTATGCAGTTTAAGTACTTTAAATTTTAATCCTTTAAAACCCCTATGGTTTTAAAGCTTTCCTAGACCATTTTGGCACTTTAAAATCCTGTATTAAAAAACCACTTCATATATCTAAGATCTTAAAGTGCAGTAAAGGTTTGGAAAAGCCTTAAAACCATAAGGTTTAATAGCATTATGAAATAAAGCTCTAAAATCATACGATTTAAAGTTTTCTCATATTTTCCTTCACCTTAAATCCTGGATGGAAAATTTCTATACATATATGAATTGATTTTCCTTATTAGGAATATGGTATATTAATCTGCTTGTATGGTGTGCATTACAGGCTGAATTGCCGGATCAGACTGTAGCTGTGAAGATGCTTTCTTCTCAATCAAAGCTAGTGATTGATCAGATAGGAACTGAAGTTTATGCCCTCACAACACTGAAACATGAAAATGTTGTTGAATTTTTGGATGGCTATTCCAAAAAAGACCTCAACTTGCTCATCTACGAATACAAGGAAAGAGGATCACTTGAACGAGCCTTGTTTGGTAAATCAATTTATATATATATATATATATATTCATCATCGTTTCATCTTTCAATCAGGGAATCTGGACTTATTTAAAGTCCGGATGAATTTATATTGCTGTAAGCCAACTTTTTCATTACTTTTAAAAAATTGTTTACACTGAATTCCCGATTGAAAAATAAAGTATTAGCTTATATAGAAGGCTAAAATTACTTCTTTAAAAAAAAAAAATTAATTAATAGTTAAATATTTGCAGATGCCAATTCTTCCACGCGACTTGATTGGCGGAGCAGAGTCCGGATAAGCCATGGAATAGCAAACGGTCTAAAGTATCTACACGAAGATAATCCGAGTCGTAAAGTCGTTCACAGAAATATTAAACCTGGCAATATTCTGCTAGATGGGAATCTGAACGCTAAGGTATCTGACTTGGGATTGGCAAAGCTCTATGACGAAGAAAATCCATACAAGTTTATCCAAGAAAAAGGGACAGTGTAAGTGGCAAATTAAATTAAGCGGGCACAAAATGGATGCCATCTTGCACAAGCAATATCATTAATTAACTAATTGCATGCAGAGTATATATGGCACCAGAGTATGCAATGCGGAAAGCAATAACAGAAAAAGTTGATGTTTTCAGTTTTGGAATTGTTCTGCTTGAAATAGTCAGCGGGCAGACAAATGCCAAGTATGAAGCAAACCAAGAGACAGAATTTCTTCCGGATACTGTAAGAAGACAACTCAACAGCTAGAGTCAGCTTTCAGTTCGGGAATCTCAAATTTTATAGAGATCCGCACTCTTTTATGCAATGCTGTAAACTACCTTTTTATGGTTTACAACACTGTACAGAGAATCCTGCATTTCAAATATCCCAGGATTCCCAGACTGAAAATTTTTCCTCTATTTATAAATATATAATTAGGTCTTAATTTAATCTGCTAACGATGTCGCATGGCATGGGATATATGGATTAATTAATAAATAAATAATGTACACTGTGCAGGCCATTGTCTTGCACTCAAAGGGAAGGCTTTCTGAATTGGTCGACAAGGAAATGCCAAATGATCATGTAGTGATGAAGCAAGCCAAAAAGATCTTGGAGTTGGCAATGAGATGCGTGGATCAGGCACCTACTCTCAGGCCAACTATGTCTGAAGTTGTGAGCGAGCTTGAACACATCTCTAATTAGTTCTGAGCTGGCCAGGACTCTATGGTTCCAATGGATCCTTATTGAGCTCTGGACTGAAATGTCTTGGTGAAGGGTATGCTTATATACTGCGATTATGCAGAGGTTAGCCCTATGTTGATAGTGATCCTGCTATTTTCTTTTACACACACATATGTATGCATACCGGCCATTATCCTATGTTGCTGGTGGCACCGCTACTTTCAAATATACAAGGGCACTTTGTAATGCTGTAAATTTTTTATGGCATTAATGATGTAATAAATGTATATCATTAGATTTAATCAATCTTACACAAAATTTGTGTTATAAAAAAAAGATAGCTTGTTTAGAAAGGGTGAATAATTTTGTAAAATTACTATAACCACCCTTATAATTTCAAATAACAGTACTTGAGCATTATTTTTATTTAAAATCACTTTTCAACCATATTTTATAAATTTTGCAATGTTGTTAATTTTTTTAAAAATAATGTTTCAAAATTTACTATCATTATGTATGTAAGATATGATATAGATTATTTAACATAAATCTTATAAATAACTTGCAATTACAAGATTTATATACTGTTTAATAGCAATAAATAGCACAACTAAGTATCTACATTGAAATGAATGTCATACATTATATAAATAAACTTCTAAGTGAAGCTGTTTATATTTTATATATATTAAAAACTACTGTATAATTAATCATAAAGTATATATTACTTTTGAAACCCATTTTACATGCATGCCATGCTCAGCCCGAAACACTTAGGCTTGAGTTGGGTTGGGTTTTCCTACTTTCCCTATTGCCCTGAAAACTTTTTAATGTACCACCTGATTTACCTTGCTTAAGAGTTTTTGCTTGCTTGTGTTTTTATAAGAATTTATAGATTAAAAATAAATATCGTATATATGACATCCCTCACAACCTATGTATTACATGCAAACTCTGGTCACTTCTAAGTTCAAATTTCAATTTTTTTTTATTTTTATAAATATAAATTTGGGTGTGGTTATTTAGACCTACCATAGTACCCTATACACCCATTTTTTAATAAAAAATTAATTACTAAAATTGATGATTTAAATTATTATTATAGACAATGAAATTACTAATATTAACTTAATGAAATTAGTGTACCCTCTCCACGATATATGAACCCAGTTAACTTAAATTGATTTTTCATCTCATTTTCTTCTTACCTTTTTGCCTATGCTCTTCGGAGTACACTTTTGTAGCTACATTTTCTTTTAATGTCTGATATTATTAATAAGCGATGGATTCAATCCACTTTCAAGTCAAATATGTTTCTCGACTAGAGAGATATTGATTTGAAAAATCAATTAAGGAGCAAAGAGAAATAAAAAAGAATCTTTTTTTTTTTTGGGCTTTTCTGACATACATGATGCAATCATGTTATGAGGTTTCATAAAACTAATTAGAAATTGGGTTTGATTGAATTCGTTTACATGTTATGAATCTTAACATGGATTAGACAAAAAATTAAAAATAAAGGTCACGTACTCGAGCACAAAGGAAACAGACCCTGCAAGATAGGCAAGCCATTGGTATTATATTTTCAGTTCCCAACAGGTGATTCTTTATTTCTAGGGATAAAACATTTGAAATTAATTTATTAAAGACGTATTGGCAATAAGGTGGGTTTATAAAGTACAACTTTGATTCGTAAAAGAGGTTTATCGAGAGAATCGGTTTAAAGTGTATTTTAATGGTTTCTAATAATCTTATCCTATAAATTAATGCCACCAAGGAATTTTACCAGTGACCCCATCAAAGACGAATTAATGGGATTAATTAGCAGATGCTTCGTTTAATATGCTTCCTTTTATATTCATAGGACCTAATGGATTGTGCATTAGTATTCCATAGTACTTACAGCAAGTCTAAGAATCTTTCATTTTTGTTGATTTCTTTTCCTTTTACTGCAAGGATTGTGAATATCACGTATTGTCACGGCCCATCCCAAAACCCAGGGATGAGTCTCTCTAATCCTCGAAATTTAACTAATAATGATTTTATAATAATAATAATATTTCTATCGAAATTCTGACAGAATTTTCTCTATGATTTTGACATTACCAATCCTACAATTAATGAAAATAGCACTCCCAAAATAATTTCCGAATACAATAAGTTATTTTTAATTATAATATTATACAATCCAAAATATTTCAACTAGAAAGTCTGTGACTCCTATCACTATTACGTGCCTAAAATATAAATATCTATCGCTGCTGAGTCGACTGTTGTACCTACAAATCTCCTGTAGGAGAAAAAATATAATAAAAACGGAAGTGAGTATAAAACTCAGTGAAGGTTAGTGAGTGGATAGTAATTTTCGAAAATAATTTTATTTCGAAAATAATCATATTAATTTTAATTATACAATTTCATCAAACCATAAATGAGAAATATTAATAAATCACTTAACATTTATAATCAAATCTCTAACTTCGAAAACATATATAATGTGATGTGAAATAATCAAGGAGGAACATGTCATACGATCGTATAAATACTCAAATCAGGAATCGTCACAAAATACTGCGTAAAATCAAGGAAATTTCATTACAATATCAGTACTGAATACTGAAAACTTTCACCAAATGAGTACCCGGGGAGATAATCTCATCATATCCGGACCTCAACGGATGAGTAATCAAGAAACCATCATGCCCCGGAGCTACACAGATAGTCCGGAGAAATAACATCTCATATGCCATCACATCTCAACATATCTTATCATCGTAATTATGCATGCATAAATAGTCCCCAAAGGACAAAAACGACCAAGCACACGGCCCAAAGCCTTTGTGTGTACTCAGACGGGCCCCAAAGGCCTATATCTCATATCATCTCATCACAATATATCTGGAAGAATACTACTGTCTAATGAGTTTGCAAATAATCGAAAATATATATATACATAAGCATCCGATATTTTGTGAAAACATATTTTCTTTTATTTTTAACAACCTTTAAAATTTATTTCTTTTCTTTAAAAATATTATTAATACGCATATATTTAAAATCAGAAATAAAATCATTTATGATATACAATTTCGATAATAAACACCATTATGCAGATAAAATCTATTTTTTATAAAATCATTAAATCAAGCATTTAAAAAATCATTTGCAATCATGCTTTATCATAATTAAAAATCATAATAATCCACAGAGAAAAAATAAGTTTTATATATTCACTCATAGTGACGACGAACAAATCCGATATTGTCGACGTCCGTGGGTTGGTTCTCATTCGCGGGTCCCCCTAATCAAATAAATTGCATAATTATTACTAATCACATAATGTACAATTAATTGTACTCAATAAAACTCGAACTCACATAATATAACTCCTGAATATTTAAAATTATCAAGTTATCCTTATGTCCAAAATTATCAAAATATCCCCGATATCAAAATTTACTTAATTGCCCTAAAAAATATAATTTATTAATTTATCCTTAAAATTTTTAATTACCGAAATATCCTCAAATCCTTTGAAATTACTAAAATATCCCAAAAATCATAATTTACCAATTTAACCTCAAGATCATAGATTACCAACTGATCCTCAATTTTATCAATTATTAAAATACTCACATATTAGAAATTATGAAATTATCCCTGAAGTGAAAAATTACAAAATTATCCCCGATCACTTAAATTACCGATTTACCCTCATAATCTCAAATTATCTAACTATCCTTGACCATAATTACTAAATTACCCATAGCTTTCAGAAATTACAGGATTGACTACTAAATTTTATGAATTTGTCAAATTGCCCCCTACTGGTCAACGGTGACTGGACTTCAGTCAACGGTGACTGAAGTCCTGGCCTCAATGAGTCCAACGGTGCCAGCGGTGTCTGTTGAGTGTTAGAAAGTGTATATTATAGTCCTGGCCTCAATGAGTCCAACGGTGCCAGCGGTGTCTGTTGAGTGTTAGAAAGTGTATATTTATAAAGGAGAAAATCGTCATTTTACACTTTAAATCTCACTAACATTGTTACTTTTATTTATTTAAGTATTTTGTTAGTTAATTATATGTGTTTTATTATAATTGTGTATTTTGTGTATTTTAGGGGTATCATAATCGTTTCACAATAAACGAGTGATCAGACAGCAAAACGGACGTCATATTTGGACTCAGGACAGTCGAAAACCTTAAGGAGAGCATTAAAGGAAAAAGTTACTGTTCACACATACGGTACAGTTCATACGTTAAATACGCATCGCTTTCACGACATCGTTTCACGCGACGATTCGCTCGCTTCACGACTTCGTTCATGTATACGGACCGATGATGTGGCAACTACCTACGACGTGGCGATGCTCGATTGGACGAATTATGTGGATTGACTGCTTATGTGGTATTGACCGATGACGTGGCGTTGACCGATGATGTGTCATGATCTTATTGACTAAATTTCTTATGTACTGTAGATCGATGACGTGGCAGCATCTCATTGGAGTAGAAATCGGGTGTACAGTACATGCGCTTACATGGGATTATTTACTATTCAGGTGGCGTTACTGTACAAATGTTGACTGTTGACTGTTGACTGATGACGTGGCACAATCCTGAGCATCCGAATTATTTTTAATCCGATGGTCACGATTCACTCAATGTATCTATAAAAAGGGGGCTCTCCCCCCCTAATTTGGCACCCCTGAATTCATTTCTAAGCTTAGATTTCTGAAATTCCTTCTCTTTCTTGTAGTTTCTTTGTATTTTAATAAAATTTCCTTTTTTATCCTTAGTTAAAATATGAGTGGCTAATTTCTTTTGAGCTTGGGTTGAAGGTGAAGTCTCAACATGTTCCATGGGCTTAGTTTGGTAAATTTACTTTCTCTTCCCCTCTAATATTTGTGGTTGTTTTGACTTTTTCATTAAAAATAATAATAGTCTTGTCTAGTTCTGACACATACCTGTTATCCCAGACTCTAGTACAAGGTTATTATTATTTGGCACGATAAGCCCTTGGCACCATACTTATTGGAGAGTGGTTCATAAGGTGTGGAATCCCCCCTTATGATTTAATTGGTATTAATATGGAATATTTAGCCCATGGAGCATGTTGATGCGGATCCGGATACCCAAGCACTTTATTATAACAAGTTTCATTTTTAATTATTCCCGCTATTTTAATTCAACAATTTAGGATATAATTACCATAATTTAATTTTTCCCATTAAAAAGAAAATTAATTCGACATATAATTAAAATCAACCTCTTCGTGGGATCGACACTCGTCACCATTAATCTATTCTACAATAGATTCGTGCGCTTGCGAGTTCATTAAAATTTGCACAACAAGTTTTTGGCGCCGTTGCCGGGGAGGGAAATTTCAGAGTTTACTCAAAGAGACGACGAGCAATTTTTTTTGAAGCATGGGAGCATCATGGGTACGAGAAATGGCACCAATGCCAATATTTTTTGGAGGGATTATTGCCACATATGCAAGAATGGCTAATGGCAACCAGTGGAGGAGAGTTAATGTCCAAAAGCGCATAAGAGATTTGGGAATTTTTCCAACGACAATGGGATAATTCTCAACAACGGAGTCGATCACTCAGAAATACCAAGAGAATTAAGGGAGTGAATGAGGTTAACATTGGCGAGTCAAGCTCAGGAATTAAAGAAGTCAAAGAGATGGTCGAAGGCCTTGCTCGACAAATAGCATCTTTGACAACCGCTAAATCAACAGAGCCACATGACCATGACTCATATTCAGATCAAGCCAATGCCATAGGTGTCATGAGAAAACCACCAAACTACAACCCTTACTCCAACACATATAATCCTGGATGGAGAGACCACCCCAACTTCTCATGGTCTCAAGGATTCCAACAAAACGGACCATCAGCTCCACCTCCACCAATACAACCAGTTCCTCAAATGTCTCAAGCCTCTCAACCACCATTCAGACCATACAATCAGAATCCAAACCATTCTCAACCCAAACCATGGGAGGAGACATTCCAAAATATCAAAAATCTTACTAACTCCAAGATCGAGCAGCAAAACCGCACCATTGATGAGTTACGAAATGAGATGAGAGCGGGCTTCAACTCACAGGCCCAATGGTGGGACAACTTGCCTCTTCAGTTCAAACTTTGGCCATGACCGTTGAAAAAGGCAAATTCCCAAGTCAACCAGTGCCCAATCCTAAAGCAGTGAATGAAGTAAGTTCTAGTTCACCACAGCAGTATGGAGAGGTCAAAGTAGTGATGACCTTACCAAAAGGAAAAGAAGTCGACAACAAAGTGGAGATGCCAAAATCAACTCAGATTGTACCTGTGAACTCGGAGGAATCATCATCAGAGGAGAAAGAGGAAACCAACTCACGAGAATATGTTCCTAAAGCTCCATTTCCTCAGAGGTTAGCTAAAGGGAAGAAAGGAAAATCCACAGGTGAGATTCTTGAAATCTTCAAATAGGTAAGTGTTAACATCCCTTTACTTGAAGCTATAAAACAAGTGCCATCATACGCCAAGTTTCTTAAAGACCTTTGTACTAAAAAGAGAAATATTCATGTTCAGAAAAAGGCCTTTCTAACAGAAAATATTAGTTCTATACTCCAACATAAAATGCCTCTAAAATGCAAAGATCCAGGCTCCCCCACTATCTCATGTAGTATAGGGAACCACACAATTGAGAATGCTTTGTTGGATTTAGGAGCTAGTGTAAATCTGTTGCCTTACTCTGTTTTTGTGAAACTTGGACTGGGCGAATTACATCCAACTCCAGTGGTGTTACAGCTTGCAGATCGGTCCATAAAAATACCTTGTGGTATTGTGGAGGACGTGCTTATCTAGGTAGACAAGTTTTATTTTCCTGTTGATTTCATTGTAATTGACACTCAACCAGTGCAGGATTCAAAGAAGCACATTCCCATTATTCTAGGCCGACCTTTCTTAGCAACTGCCGATGCACATATTCAATGCAGAACCGGAAATATATAGTTGTCTTTTGGCAATATGACCATGGAACTCAATATTTTTAACATTGCCAAACAACCTCACAGTACTGATGATGAAATTATAGATGTGGATTTAATTGATGAATTAATTGATCACACATTTCCTTTAAACCTTAGTGATGACCCTTTACTGACATGTTTAACTCACTTTGGTTTGGATTTTAATATTGACAGATCAATTGATGAGGTTAATGCCTTATTGGATTCATCGCCATGCATGGACATTGATAAGTGGAAGACAAGGATAGAGCAATTGGCACCATTAAAAGAAAATCTCATCCCATCATCAGAATCACCACTAGAAATTGAGCTCAAACTTCACTCGACCCTTTGAATTCTACATTCTTGGAGGAAGAAGAAATATTGTCAGAGATCATCCCATCCTCTCCTGATTACAAACAAAAGAACACATACATTATTGACCCCATTTTTGGTTCAAAAAGGAGGATACAACTGGCAAAACCAGAGGAGATTCGTAACAACAAAAATGCTAAGGACTACAGAAAGCGAATGAAAATCCTCCGTGACAAGCGGAGCATTGGAAAATCTTTCACACCAGGTCAGAAAGTATTTTCTTTCAATTCTCAATGGCACGTTTCTCCAAGTAAGTTACGTTCTCGATGGTCTGGTTCATCTACTGATCATATTGTTTTTTCACATGGAGCCATTAAATTTAAGAATTCAAGGAACAATGTAATTTTTAAAGTTAATGGTCAGAAAAGTAAAGTCATATCACGCATACCAATCATGTGGAGAAAACAGCACAAAACATTGAAGTGACTTGAATTTTCTTTCTTTCTATTTTCGGTGATTTAATTTTTTTTAAATTATTTTTTTTGTAAAGTTTAACTATTATTGATATTTTTTTCTTGAATAAGTGTGTCAGAATAATATGCAATAAAAAAAATCATGTTCTTTAGGAATGGTGTCTGATAACAGAGAAGATAAGATTCAATTCATTAAGGATGGCTTGAATAAGGAGTCATTGGATGATATCCTTTTGTCTCTTGAAACGCATCCCAGTGAATACGTCCAAAATGCAATACTCCAATTATGGCCATTATTTCAGAAAGAATGTGCAAACTATAGTCTCGGGAATTTGACTATAAAAGACCCTGTTTGCCAGTTTGTAAGAAAACTGGATGGGAAGCCTATCCTCGACCCATAGAGGGCGTTCAAACCGTTTCTGGACGTAAAACCAGAGGAAGATGTGAGTCACAGTCGCAACTACTTGTTAATATTTCTTCTGCATTGCTACGCCCAGGTGATATCTTCTAATCTCTACTTCTTTCCTTTAAAATATTGAGGACAATGTTTCATTCTGGTTGGGGGGAGGGAATAGCTGATAATTTCTCCTTTATAAATATATGTTTTCAAGTTTTTAAAGTCGAAGATGGCTGAATATGGAGTGTAATAACTCTAGAAACGCATTTTTTAAAAAAAAAAGAAGAAAGAAAAAAATTCATTTTTCTTTAATTTTTCTGCATGTATGTTTTCTTTTTATGTTTAGAATAGGTTGGGGGGAAATATTTATGTTTAAAAAAAATTTTTTGTGAATTCTTGATGTTGGATGATATGATGACTTTCGAATTTTAGTATTTGTATTATCTTTGGTCTTGAGTAATGTTACAACATGTTTACTATTCTACATGTTGATGTTGGAGACAAATATGAGTTGCTTGAAAGAATGCACATGTCATAATAAATTCCAAGTGAGTTTTTTAAGAGTAACCCTTTTTGCCCATTCTTCATGTAGCTTAGCAGTTTATTATTTCATACATGATCTCTAGATTTTCTTTGAGTCAACCCTTTTAAAAAAAAAATGTGTGTTACTGCATCTAAAATGTCCACTTAATTAGTAGATATGGAAGACTATTTAGAATCCTAAAAGATGATGGAATGCCATTTTTGACCCGTTTGAGCCTTTCTAACCATCCCTATTATTTAATATCCATAGTTAGCCCTTTTGAGCCTTTTATTTAAAAAAAAAAACCTTTTTCTTTATTAACTTATCATCCTGACCCACTCCAAATCGGAGTATTGCCCGATATCATACAAGTTCCATCCACCTATTCATGTTTGAGAGAAAAAAATAAATAAATAATTATTTTGTTCAGTAAAGTTGTGCCATATAAAAAAAAAGAAAAAAAAAGAAAAAAAAGAAAAAAAAAGAAAAAAAAAGATGTACAATAGTAATAAATAAGCAAAATGTATCCTGTAAAAAGTTCTTTAATTTTTTCTCAAACATATATATTTTGTTTCCCTATTTTCCTTTCTTTGTTAACCATGTCCCTAGCCTACGTTACGTCCTAATAAAAGTCCTTCCTGATTTTAGGAAACTATAGTCTAACATAAAAGCTAGTTATATGGGTAATTAAGATGTAGTGATGCATATATAAAAAAAAATGAAAAAAAAAATGATGAATACATTGGATTGACTAATACTTTATTTGAGATCGTACTATTTCTAAGCTCTGGGCATATTTTTCATCTTGGTGAGAGTGTGTGATATTTCTTTATTATTTTCTCTCAATTTACCATTCATTGTAGTGACAAAATTTTATTGGGATTAATTTCTTTGTGAGAGTGTCACTACAACCGGTGAGATTTTGGGGTTGGATATGTCTTTCTTGAAAGTAGCTTGATTCCTATTGCTACAACAAAATCTGCTGGACTGATACATATGGATGGTTGATGTGGGTGTGATATTCCTTTAGACTAGAGATAATGCTTAAACTTTTATTTGATTGTTATCATTAATCTGATTGAATAAACACGTGTGTTTAAAAAAAAAAAGTTTTTTATCTTCGCTTTATTTGCTAGGGACTAGCAATAAGCTGGTTGGGGGGTGTGTTGAGTGTTAGAAAGTGTATATTTATAAAGGAGAAAATCGTCATTTTACACTTTAAATCTCACTAACATTGTTACTTTTATTTATTTAAGTATTTTGTTATTTAATTACATTTGTTTTATTATAATTGTGTATTTTATGTATTTTAGGGGTATCATAATCGTTTCACAATAAACGAGTGATCAGACAGCAAAACGGACGTCATATTTGGACTCAGGACGGTCGAAAACCTTAAGAAGAGCATTAAAGGAAAAAGTTACTGTTCACACATACTGATCGTCATTCATTAAATGCAGTCGCTTCACGATCTTTATTCACGACACTTTAATTCATGTATACGGACCGATGATGTGGCAACTACCTACGACGTGGCAGTATCTGATTGGACGAATTATGTGGATTGACTGCTTATGTGGCATTGACCGATGACGTGGCGTTGACCGATGATGTGTCATGATCTTATTGGACTAAATTTCTTATGTACTGTAGATCGATGACGTGGCAGCATCTCATTGGAGTAGAAATCGGGTGTACAGTACATGCGCTTACATGTGATTATTTACTATTCAGGTGGCGTTACTGTACAAATGTTGACTGTTGACGGTTGACTGTTGACGTGGCGCAATCCTGAGCATCCGAATTGTTTTTAATCCGATGGTCACGATTCACTCAATGTATCTATAAAAAGGGGGCTCTCCCCCCCTAATTTGGCACCCCTGAATTCATTTCTATGCTTAGATTTCTGAAATTCCTTCTCTTTCTTGTAGTTTCTTTGTATTTTAATAAAATTTCCTTTTTTATCCTTAGTTAAAATATGAGTGGCTAATTTCTTTTGAGCTTGGGTTGAAGGTGAAGTCTCAACATGTTCCATGGGCTTAGTTTGGTAAATTTACTTTCTCTTCCCCTCTAATATTTGTGGTTGTTTTGACTTTTCGTCGATAAATAATAATAGTCTTGTCTAGTTCTGACCAACTGGTTATACCGGCACCCTAGTACAAAGTTATTATTATTTGGCACGATAAGCCCTTGGCACCATACTTATTGGAGAGTGGTTCATAAGGTGTGGAATCCCCCCTTATGATTTAATTGATATTAATATGGAATATTTAGCCCATGGAGCATGTTGATGCGGATCCGGATACCCAAGTACTTTATTATAACAAGTTTCATTCTCAATTATTCCCGCTATTTTAATTCAACAATTTAGGATATAATTACCATAATTTAATTGTTCCCATTAAAAAGAAAATTAATTCGACATATAATTAAAATCAACCTCTTCGTGGGATCGACACTCGTCACCATTAATCTATTCTACAATAGATTCGTGCGCTTGCGAGTTCATTAAAATTTGCACAACAGTGTCCTCCCACGCACGGTGACGGCAGCGGATCGAGCTCTCTAAAGTCGCAGGTTGTAAGTTATCGTTCACCGGCAATCCAGTTGTTTCAGGTAATGAGATCGGTAGAAAATGGAAGCTGGAGGTGAGAGCAGTGGAACCCAGTCGGTGACATGGCCAAACTCCGATGGGATTGACAACAGCAAGGACGAGTTTTTGGCCAAAACGTTCGAGCTTCACCTGCGGCGTTTTGGTCGGTTTCCAATGGTGGAAATGGCAGGGATACAACTGGCGTCTCACAAGCTTTAAATCGGTACCAAGCTCGTGGGTCATGGGTTAACGGGTCTCTCTCTCTCTCTCTTTCTTCCTCTTTCTCTCTCCCCTCTCTCGGATTCTCTCTCTCTATTTAAATAAAAAGAATTTTATTATTATTTGATTTGATTTAATTTATTTGTTATTTTTATTATTTATTATTTTTTTAATACTGAATAAATCGATATTGGTTTCATAATAACAAATATTCAGCTAATCGGTTTTGAAATCGCATTCGGTTTTATCTCATTTTTTTTCATTGCGATAAAATTTAAAATTATTCATACGCATTTAATTTAATAATGTATCGAATTTTTCTCACAATAACATATAACGAGTTTGAAATTTATGAAATTGATACCGAATGGAAAATATATAATTCACTTTATAAGAAATAAAAATGCATATATTACACGTGTACGACTTGGACAAATACAAATTAATAGCAATACTCACACCAATTATATTTTCATAGTATCAGAGAAACTAACTTGTTTCATTTGTGTATTATTAATACATTGTACTTAAAGCAAGTTTAGGATCCCTTCACTTTATTGACTTTTTTTCCTTGTACTGCAAGCATTGTCAACATCATGTGTAAGACTAATACAAATAGAGATTAATAAGAGTACTCAAATGAATTATATTTTCATCATATTTGAAAATTTAATTCGCTTTATTCTCTCTGTTAAAAGAAAGAAAATATAAATACATCGCATCCTTTATGTTCCTTCTTTCTCATCGTCTCATCAGCAATCACCACTGCAGCGGCAAGAATTGCAATTACAAATGGTATTGCAAGAAAAGTCAAATAAATTCCAGAAGCAGCAAGGGAAGTGTCGAGAAACCTTCAGCAAAATTACAGCGTCACCCGCTGCAAGGTCTTCTCCTCTTGTTAAATTTTTAAATGATACTGATATTGGAACAATGAACTTTTAGTGAAAGCCATCATCTAGTTATAATTGTTATAAACTCGACCCATCAATAGTCACTATGCCAATATACCTAAATATCGTGATTGTGTAGTATGAAAATTTCATGTAATGTGATCTTAATATGGCTATTTCCAATTAGTCTACTTTAAATCTTAGTGAGATTAAATCATACAAAATGTCAAAGTATGAATAAACTAAAATGTTATTTCTATAAAAAGCAACCTTGGTTATCCATGAACTAAAATAAATAAAATTTATCTATATCATAAAAGCATATAAAATCACAAACTCTCTCTAAAATTGAATTTTCCTTAATGATATGACAACTATAGTAATAATGTGCTTATGAAACATTTTAGGTGGTAATATCTTAGTAAACGGATTTGTAATCAGGGAGTTTGTGTTAGTGTGCTCTATAAATAGCTATCCACTTTAAACTCTTTCTTTAATAATTAAAAACTTAATATCTATATGCTTCAACCTTGTCAAGCTCTTATTATTATTGCAATAGCATTATTTGTTGTCACAAAATAAATTGAGTAGCCTATCAATAATATTTACTATGCATGGTCCTATGACAAAATTTTGCATTCACATTTCATGATTAAATACCTTATAAAATGTTATAAACTTAGCTGCCATTGTAAAAGATGCTACAAAAAACTATTTAGCATCTTTCCAAGAGACAACACCACACCTAGTAGATAAATATAACCTGACGTTGATTTCATACCATTTTGGCATCCAAAAGAATCGAAATCAGTAAACCTAATGATCTCAAGTTAACCTAAACTTTGATAGGCGAGCATATTGTCTTTTGTTCTCTATAAATACCAAAAGACACGTTTGGCTACTTTTCAATTGTCTACTCCTAGGTTACTTATATACCACCCTAACATCCCAGTAACATATGCAATATCTGGCAATATACAAAATTGAGCATACATTAGACTTTCTACTACTAATGTATTAAGGATTTTTTTGTATTTCTTTACTCAAACTCATTCTTAAGGCATTGATTATGACTAAATTTATCTCACTTAGTCACCTAGGTATCACCTAATATGCAATCGTGCCTGCCACATCTCCGGATAACTTTTTTGAGATAGCTTTTTACTAATAGTCCTAGAGCAATCCTAGTATATTTATATGTCTAACACAAAAAAACTGCCACCAAGATCTTTCTTCTGAAAATTCTTAACTAGAGGTTTCTTAGTGTCATTTAATAAGCCTATATCATTGCTAACATGGAAAATGTCATTGACATATAAAAGTAAAAAAATATACTTGTTCTCATATAACTTATGGTATATGTAATTTTTTACTAGATTCATCTCCAAATCAAATCAGATGATCACTTGTTGAAACTTGAATGCCATTATCGAGATACTTGCTTGAGCCCATAAATAGGTTTCTTGCGTTTGCAAACCATATTCTTTAGGTCTCCTAACGCAAAATTTTCTAACTATACTATATAAATCGTTTTATTGATGTCACTATTAAGAAATATTATCTTCACATTCATCTGATACAACTTAAGATTGAAATATGCCACCAATGTTATTATGATCCGGAATGAGTCTTTTGAACAAACTAGAAAGAATGTCTTTTTGTAATAGATTCCATCCTTTTGCATAAAGCCCATTGTGAGAAGTCGCACTTCAACTTCCTATTTTGCCTTTTAAATTCCATTTAGTCTAAAATATCAATTTGCAACAAATAAATTTTAGCATATCAATGGATTCGTAAATCTTCTATGAGTGCTTAGATCAAGCGTGTTATAGATCGGCTACTGGAGAGAAGCAAGCCTTTCAACTAGAAGAAAATAAATAAAGATTCTTACTTTGATGTGAATGCTAATAAATTTGTTTTTGACAACCTGAGAAATAACCCAAAAGTACATTATGATAGAAAACATTTTTCTTATAATTCAAAGCATAATCTGAAGAACTCCTATCATTTTTGTGTGAGGTTTGATTTCTTTGCTTCACTCTCAAATTTACAAGATGCTTATGAGTAAATAGCAGTTAGTGCTTCGTCATTCGTCATTTTCTCTCCCACTTTAAACCTTTTTATATAGTAACCCTAAATATCACGAATTTACCAGAATAAGAAAATTTAAAATATTATTTTATATAACTTAAAGTAGAAGGTAATTATATGTAATCATAAACACATTTTCATCACCGAGGACAAATAGGCACTAGCCTGAAAATAATTCTCCACCATCGACTGACATGGATTGATCTAAAGAAGCCAAGTTTAAAGAATAAGGTATGGATGGGGATAACCCTTCCTCAAATGTCCTTTAAAGATAAATTGGTAGAAGAAAAGTATGGACATAAAGAAAGAATTAATAGGTAAGGATGAAGATTTAAAGATTGATCTTGGTAATATTGTAGTGAAAAGGAAAAGATTTTACCACCCATCTTCTTGTTCCTAGGTTATTCACAAATGTAGAAACCATGGCAATCAATTAGCATGTATAATTTATTCAAAGAGTGGTTTAACAGGAACCATATATGTGACCTTGGGTTGCAAAGGCCCATTTTAACGTGGCCTCAATAGACACTTTGTAAATGGTTGATAAGTTGTTATGTAATGAAAATTAGCTTTAGATGACTTCTAAGATAATTGTCTACTATATCCTTTGGATCCAATCTGAGTATCAACCTCTTGGCCCATAATTGCCATGTTATTAAGTCTTATAAAGTAAAAAAATCTTTTGGTTTATTGCTTATTAGCTAAGAGATCATAGGTTTTCTAGCCTTGTGATAAGTAGTTAGTTGTTAATAAAAATTATCTGTAGATAATTGAAAAGTTTACTTCTAAATTTAATGCATGAAATATATAGATTTTTTTGAATATTTTTGAATTAAAAAAGAGACTTTTGGTAAGAATTTATAGTATTCACAAGGCCTTAGAGTTTCATCATACTAAGAATCTTATCTAACTGAAGGATGCTTAAAGAAAGATTTGGAAGAGGTTTTGACTCAATAAGAAATCATATGGTAGTAGAAGTTTAAAAGAGAGTGGATAAAGCGTGGGGATAAGAACATTAGCTTTTTTTATTAGAAAAAGAAAAAAAACCATGAATAAAGAAGAGTGAATAAAGTGGTTACTATTCAATATAACTCTAGGTGTTGGCTTCACAATGGAGATGAGATTTATGCACATATTATCTACTTCTTCACCAATCTTTATTCTTAGAAGAAGGGGGAACATTGCAAGATCTTTTTCTAAATGATTTTCTAAAGATAAATAGCAATACTATGTGTATCTTGTTGTAACCTATGAGTAATGAGAAAGTTAAGCGATCTATTTTTATAATGCATATTGTAAAGGCATATAAAGTGGATGGTTTTCATGTTGTTTTCTATCAATCTCAATAGCAGATAGTAGGTCCTTTCATGTGTAAAGCTATAAAAGAAGTCTTTAGTGGCAAAAATATTCCTGCTAAGTATATTAAGACTTTAGTTATGCTTATACCTAAAAGCAACCCTATAATCTTTCAAATGTCTCGACTTATTAGTTTATATCGTATTATGTATAAGACAATTACCAAGATCATGACTAATAGACTTAAGACAGGTGCTGCTAAAGCGCATTGTTATAAATTAGATATGCTTTACTCTAAGGATTTATATAACTGATAATACCATTATTGCCTACGAGCTGATTCATTTTATTAGGAAAAAGAAAGGTAAGATTGGTTAAATGACAATAAAACTAGATCTTAAAAAGGGCTATAGAATGAGTTGAGATTTTATCTATGAGACCTTATCTCTAGTTGGGGTGCCTGAGGATCTCACTCATGTTATTATTGAGTGTACCTTTTTTGTTACAATAAAACTTTTTTAGAATGGGAACTCACGGAATCTTTCATCTCTTTTAAAGGAATCCAGAAAAGAGATCTCATTTCACCATACATCTTTGTGTTTTTATATCGAAAGGTTAAGTTATGGTATTAATTAAGTTGTACGAAAAGCATAATAGAACCTAATCTTTGGTATTTTCTTTGTTGATGATCTTTTATTACTGGCAAAAGCTTTTATCACTTAGGCCCAGGTGATCATATATGTGCTTATAACTTTTACATGAGTTTTGGGAAAAGAGTTATGACTTGCTTCTCCTCTAATATGCATGTTGTTAATGCAAAAAAAAAAAAAATTAAAGCAAGCTCGAATTTGCCAATGAAGAACCTTAGTATTTATGTAGGTGTGCCTTTGCTTTTTAAATAGATAACCAAGCAAACTTACTAAAATAATATTGATCAAGTTCAACAAAGACGCTTAGGTTGGATAACGAAGCATCTTTTTTTTAATAGCTCAGATAACTCTAACATAATTGATCATCTAAGTGCTCTCAATCTAGTCCATGTACACTATTATGCTTTTAGTGGATATTATAAATTATTTAGATGATGATTGAAGAGAATTATCACATGAACCTAATTAGATAGGATATGTAATTATTTAAATCCTGTAAGGCTTTGGTCTTAAATATCTTAATCTCATGAATAAAGCCTTGCTTGTGAAAATTGGTTGGGATTTTTTTGAATCATTAAAGTGTTTTTGGATCAAAGCTTTTAGTTCAAAGTCTTAATATAAGATATGGTATTGTTAAAGATAATATTCCTTTCTACCTCTATTGGTATGGTTCTTCATTATAAAAGGCAGTGGGAAATATATAAAATAAGGTTCTCCGAGGGACTCAACTGATTCTTGGTAATGGAAAAATGGCTAGATTCTAGAAAGATTGTTCGATGGAAGAAGGCCATTGCCTTTCAATTATGACTTTACAGTGATCTCTGACAACATGGTATGTGAGCATGTGGCTAGTTTTGCTAATAATAATGGCACTTAAAAATAAGATTGCTTTGTTTTTTAGTTACCTGAGCATATTATTCTCAAAATTATAGGAAACATGCCCTTTTGTGTTCATGGTAATAGCGACTATCGTTGTTGACATATGTCAATGTTTGGATTTTTTACTGTGAAATCGACTTATTTATTCCTTTTTATGCCTATACTAAATGAAAGTAATTCTCTTTGGAGTTTTATTTAGTAAAGAAAAGGATCTCAAAGTTATTTATTGCCTTCTTTGGCTGTTAATGCATAACAAACTAAAAACCAATATATAATGCATTAAAAGACATGTGATAAATGATAATCCTTACATGCAATATAGAAATGTCATGGAGGATGCCTTATATGGATTAAAGGGACTACATTGATTCAAAAGGCATTTGGTTCTCTCTCATCTCAAGGTCTAGAAGTACCATATTTTCTACTACAGTCTTTGTGCATGGGTTGTTTATAATTTAAAAAACAATTTAAAGGTCAATGCCTCACCATTTGGCATATGTAGTATTGGTGTAACCAATTTGTCCATCCTAATAAATCAACTAGTATTTATAATATGATCATCATATATATTAACAGTTGCACTAAGGAAATAATCTTAGCTCAAAGTACTATAGACACATAAAAAGCCATAAAAGCTAAGAAACTGATCTATTGGCAACCCTCAAAGTGGCTATTTTTCAAATTGAATACTAACAAAGCTTTATAGAGAATGGGTTTTGGGTAGTGTGTGCTAGTGGCTTGGTGAGGAATTATTATAGGGAACGGATCTGTAGTTTCAACATGAACTTGGAAGCTACCTTATCATTGAAGCTAAGTTGTGGAGTCTTGACAAAGGTTTATAAGTGGCTTGAGATCATAGTATTTGCCTCTTTCATGTTAAGGTTGATAATCTATGATTAGTTAAAACATGGATACTTCTAATGCTCATTGTAATACTATTTTCTTTTTGATTTGGGGCATGAAAGACCTGTTAAATATTGATTAGCATGTTTCACCAAATCATATATATAGAGAGGCAAAATTTGCTACTGAATTCCTTGTAAGAATGGCTTTAACTCTTTTTATACAGTTATGCTTCTTTCATTTACTTCTTACGGGTGTGTATTATTGTTATCTAATGATGGTATAGGGACTGCATTCCCTTATTTCGTTTAGCTACAAAGAAAAAAATAAATATAATTTTATAACAAACTTCTCCTAATCTAAATAAGAAATCCAAATAAAACAACAACTGAATTGGATATCTTAAAAAGGTAAAAATCTTAAAATAATAGGAAAATTTGAAAAATGTTATAAAACTAAAAACCGATAGAAGAAAACACATAAGGCTCTTTACGAGCTTTAAAACGGTAAATTATGCTCTCAGAGCAGACACTTGTACCTTAAGTTATGACCTCTGGAAGTATTCTGCTCATTCCACAGTCCCCCTTTCTTAGAAAAAAACTTATTTTTAAGTTAAACTGATACAGCTCCTTGTCATCTTAATGATATTCAAAGAGATTAGGCATGTTGAAAGTACGAAAGCTAATCCAATTGTTTGGTAGTTAAAGCACATAAATTATCATTAATATTCTTTACCACACGAAATGGTCTTACACTTCTTCAATTTAGCACGAATGCCAAAGAAAAGACTTCGTCACAAACGCAGCATTACTAATTCACCCCTAAAACACTTTCTTCGGTCAATGCTTGTCCACATTAGCCTTCTACTTAGCATTAACAGCCTCTAAGTGAGCTTGTTCCTTAGTATTAATCTGTAAAGTAATTTTTTCCATATTGTCCACTGCTTTATCCCTCCAGCTGCTATTGACATGACAACCAAATGCAAACATAGCATAAGGAACAAGTGTAGACAATCTCGAAAGCGGTCTTACTAATAAATTGATATATTATGCTATCCTAAGCAAACTCGACTAGAGGCAAGGCAACTTTCTTGTTCCATTGATTGTCACCACAAACATAGCGCAATAAGTTGCCTAAAGTTTGATTGGTATTTGACTATCTAACTACCAATAAATGGCACTACTAACTATAATTCTGTTCCAAATTTATCCCAAAAATGACATTAAAAATTGTTTAATAAATTTCACATTCTTAGCAAAAGTAATAGTCTTTGAACGCCATGCAAATCCACCACCTCTAAAAAAAAAAAACAAATGTATAACTAAAGTTCCATATTTAATCTTCTTAAAAGTAATAAAATAAGGCATTTTTAAGAGCCTATCCACTATAAACAACATAGAATCTCGACCAATTCTTGTACGAGGCAACCCCAACAAAACCATTGATAGATCTAACCAAATACTCTTCTTCATGAATCCAACACCTCTTTATAATCTTAGGCACATCTTTATTCAGTTATGACCAAAAATATCATTCTTTAACAAGCGCTTTAGTCCTATTTCTAACAATATTACCACTCACAGATAATCTACTCCCTCAAAAGACTTCAAGGCAATCATAACTGATACCTATATTGAATGAGGAAATCTTTCGCAATCTAACAATTAACATATCAATCCCAAATCTGCATGAAATTTTTATCCTCAGTATACAACTCATTCAAGCATTCAAAACCAGTAGTTTTATTAGCTATAGTTACTAATAAAGTCAATTGCCTATTAAGTATATCTACCACTACCAAATTTAAGCTTCATAATAAAAGTGAACTTTCTCATATAGCTTACCCATCTCGTATGCATCTTACTTAGATTTTACTAGTTGCTAAGGTGCTTCAACTCTTGATGGTTACTATGAGGTACAAACTCTTTATGAATTAATTAATGCTCTTATGACTTCAATGACTTAAGATTTGCATAAAATTATTGGTTATAAATAGACCAATTCTACTATGCTTTATTTAACTTGTCACTCATATACTCAATTGGCCATCTTTCTTTAAAACTGAAAATGAATATCCTATAAAACATCGACAGCCGATGGAAACTCCTAGCTTTGCCCATAATTTTAGGTATGGGTCATTCTCTAATAGCTTATATTTTCAACTCAATAGCTCGAATTCTATCAAAACCAATTATAGAGCCTAAAAACTTCATATTACTTTGTAAAAACCAACATTTCTTTAGATTAATGTAAAGTTTATTCCTCTAAAACACTTCTACGACTATTCTTAGATGCTTTAGGTATATCATTAAAGTACACTATAAAAAACTTATAATAAAAAAGGTTTAAGAACCTGATTCATTAATAGCATAAGTATTTGGCGCATTTAATAACCCGAACAAATCATATACCACTCATACAACTCTTTCTTCGTTTTAAACGATATCTTCTAGTTATCACGAGGCTTATTTCTGATTTGATAATATCCATTACGTAAGTCTATCTTGAAGAATACCTAGGCATAAATCTAGTTAATCTAGCAAATCTCGAAAGTTTAGAATTGAAAAACAATACTTCACTCTAATTTGGTTAATCCGCCTATTGTCCGGATATATATGCTAACTTCTATCTTTCTTTGGCAATAATAAAACTGGTGCAAACATATGAATTCATGCTACCACGAATAAACCATTTTCGTAATAACTCATCAATACCGCAAGCAAGTGAACTTGCACCAAGGACTATATTTATATGATGTAATATATCTTATAAAGGCAATAAGCCATTAGGCATCTCAAAGGCATAATATCAGCAAACTCAACTAACAATGGTTGCATTTTAACAAGAATAGTCTTTACCGTGAATTCTCTTTTCTTTTTCAACTGCTTATAACCATCGTAATCGTCCTCTATATGGCATTCTTAATAATAGTTAGAAAATTCTTTTCTTCGATTTTAGAATTCTTATTGTTCGTTAAGCACTAAATCAACCTCCTTATTATTTCTACAAAACTCATGCATATCATATCTTCTTGTATAGACTGCATCAACATCAATTTGCCAAGGTCTCTTTAAAAATAGACAACATGCATATCCACCATATCATACACCATATCACTCTCGTAAATCTTCTCAATAGAGTAAAGAACACGACACACCTCTTTGTTTGTATTTCTATCACTTTCTTTATCCACTCTGTTTGTAGGAAATAAGATGTTTTTCTATTAAAAGTCTTATTATGTCAACCAGTGCCTTTGAAACTATCTATTATATCGTACACTACATCACCTTTGTAAACTTCCTAATGGAGAAAAGGACATGACACACCTCTTTTCTCTCATATTTTTTCCCTTTTCTTTATCCACTCTATTTACAGGAAATATGATGTTTTTCTATTAAAAATCTTATTATGTTAACTCGTGCCTTTGAAATTATATTCTCGCTATTGTCACTATTAATTATCACATTATATATTTTATTATTAACAGTACCACCTATTTTGAAAGCCTTATTGAACTGATTATCTTCTTCAAACTTTGGCATTAATAAAATCTTTTGCACAATATAGTCAACATCTCTCTTTCATCTACTTATAATTATAAAACTTCTTTATCGTCCTCATCCTCAACATCTTTCACCTCTACATTTCTGACTTAAGCCTCTGCCAAATTCAAGTTTTTAGGATAAACATCACTTAATTGATGCCTTGGTTCCATACTTCTAAAACCTGTTCAGCATAGGCTTTGAATATAAGTTATTCTGTATTTGTGGTTGATACTATTGTTGCCTAGGTAGTTGCCCTGTCTAACTATTGTTGCAGTGGTTATTATATCTAACTATTTCCAGCCCACATTTTTTTGCTGATTTTTAACCCTGACACTACTTGTTCTATTCTATAAACTAGTCAATTGTTGTTGCTGAGTTCTAGAAACAGCACGCTGGGTCCATTCTTCCAACTTTTTAACCTTAGTGACCGCAATACCTATAGTCTAAATTGCATTTATGATCTCATCCTGTAGTATTATTCAATCCACTAATATACTTCATAACTATTTAAATTTCTACCTCATCTATATTATTTCTTGTGTATAGAGAATAAAATTCTTTTGTATATTCATCAACATTATGACGTCCTTGCCTGTAATTATGATATTTTAATACAGCTGCTATTGGTAATCTACTAGTGCAAAATACTCTTTTACCGTCCTTTTTATTTAAGACCACAATTTGATAAATGGCTTTCCCACAACTATTCTGTTGCCACAATTTAAAAGTCGCATTGGCCAAAGCTTAACCACACTTTTCTCAGGGAATTTCCATATATTCGAAGAAGCTATCTACTTATGATATCCAGTCTAAAAGTTCTCGAATCTGCATTTCACCATAAAAATCTAGAATACTAATACTGATCTTATAATCTGAACTCTTTCTGTGCTTGCTTTTATAATCTTTAGATTCTTCTTATTTTGAATCATTCTTAACTCCTTATGCAACCGCGGTGGCATTTACCTACCAAGTTCTAAATTTAAAGTACTAACTTTTTATTAACACCTTGAGGCACTGCTTCATAATTAATGCCCTGTTGCACTACTTCTCGACTGACACCTTGAGAAATCTCTTCATGATAATGATCTCAAGTTTGTTCTCAAGATTGACTCCTTGAATTACTTCTTTACAATTAACTCTTTGCTGTCATTCTCTCTTTATTACTAGCGTGAAAATAATAAGATTCTTTGTCGCTTGCTCCATTGCTTCTATTCTCGGGTTACAAACTTCTTCAATGGCTTGCAAAATTAGTTCTCTTGCCATCTATCTTATACCTTCCTCAATTGTTGTCCGCATCCCTTGATCAATGTTTTTGGGATGATTGCTTCTTTGATCGTATGATCATACTATCAGACGAAGCAACACATGCTTGGATACTAACTAACGATTTGAAAATGCAATAATTTAACCGTAAGAAGAGTAAAGTTTCTGAATATTGAAAGTTTTATTGAAAATTTTGAATTCACAAAACAAGGGTTTTGGACCCTATTAGAAATTGACCCTAAATATTGTGAATTTGCTATAATAAGCAAATCTGAAATATTATTTTATAATACAATCTCCTAATTTGATATATTTAAAAAAAAAGATAAATCCTCGAAGAAACAAGAAAAAGTAGAAAAATATCTTAAATTTAAAACATGACTAGGAAAGAAGCAAAATTTTCAGCCCAACCATGGCGCCATTTTGGCTTTGGATCATCTTGTCGCAAGTTTACATAAAATGAACACTTGTAACCCAAGTTATGACCTTTGAAAGATACCCTACTTATTTTATGCAACTGTCCTGCATCAATACCATATCTAGGAATTGCATGAACGCAACTAGGCAACTTTTAAAGATAGTTTGATAACTTATTTGATTGAGTTTAATTTATTAATATAACTTCATTCAAGATTTTAGTAAATTAGTCTTTGGACTCCCAATGGCTTACATTGATTATCAAGAATGTTTGCTAATGATTTTGCTTATTATAAAATATGAATTGCTATATTCACCATTGATACATGATTTGTAAATAGAAATTGAGGCTTGAGGGTTTAGATAATGATTGAATTTAATATAGCCTTAAAGATTGTGAAAGAATTGATGCTTCTAAATTTTATGTGTTAAAGTTTGATTTTTCCTAAAAATTGTGAAGGAATGGACATTTTAATTTGTTTACTTTATTATGAAAATGTCTTAGCTTGGCATAAGTTTAATTTTCAAATGGGATGAGTAAGGGCATGAAGTTTCGTAACCTAAAATAATGTTTACCATCCTCGAAAAATTCTCGTGAATAATCTTATATAAAAAATAATTTACCCAATCCTAAAAGAAAAATAATACTATAAATTTACATTAATTTTTATTTTATTTTAAGGCTAGTTTAGCGAATTAATATTTTTTCTATTCATTAATATCCCCAAGGATATTGTTGCAAGGGTATTATTATAAGAAGACAAAAAAATTAAAGCTAAAAATGTAAAATATTTAGTAGTATGTGTACCTTGAGGTATATTTTAAAATATAACAGCTAAATAAACTCTTATGTCAAAATATAAAAACTAAACGAACATTCACTCAGATAACATTAATAATTTTATAATTCTTTCATTAAAAATTTTACTTTTATCCTCAATCTAAACATATTATGGTTTCTCCTTGTTGAATAGGAAATTACACTAAAACTCAAAAGATAAAGACATTACTAAGTTTCTAGTTCTAGAAAAAGTCTATATGATATGTATATTCAAGTAATAATAACATTAATTATATTTGTTAGAATGCAAATTGCAGAATTGGCTTTAGCTAAACAACTCTTTACGAAAAAGAAAGCTAGTGCTAGAGGCTTTCAAGATAAAATAAAAGGCTAGGAATCCAAATAGAACACATTAAATTTTTCATAGTTTTATAAATCATATTATATGCACATATTTAATTAATCCTTATAAACACATATCCCAGCATCCTTGTGGAGTTTTAACTAATGGTTACATGAAAGGATTATTTAGATCATATAATTTTCATTTTTTCTTTTCAAAATAATGAATAGAAAGAATGCTCCATCAAGCAAGTGAAGCATGCTACTCAAAATTTCAACCACAAGAATGTAATTGGCAAATGTCATTTTAGGATAGTATACAATGTTAAATGAAGGTTGGGAATTAATGGCAAATTTACAAAAATAACCTAAAACTTTTGATAATTTTTAAAATTACCCAACACATATTTGGACTATAATACCCCTGTCATCAAAAAATCCAGCCTTCTCTTCTCTCTGAAATTCAACAGCTAGGTATCAACTTTTCCAATAACAATCGATGGTGGTTGACAGATGTTTGATGTTAGCTTCCTCTTTGGGTGGATGTGGCTTTATTTCTAGCATTTTGATAATAGCTTTTTTTTCTATGGTTTTTCTCTATTTCAAACAATTTGGTAATCTTAACATTTTAATTACTTTTTTTAATTTTTTTTTAAGATTATTGATGATAGATGAGTTTATAGTTAATTATAGATGAACATTATGATTAATTGTGTATAAAGATTGAAATTGTTTAATTTCATTAGGATTTGATAATTGGCACATGCGGTGCTTGATAAAATACTCCTTGGACTTTATTTCTCTCATATTTTATACATTAAGGTGTTGTGGGTTAATGGTGTATTGGTGTGAACCCGTGTTTAATATGAAGCTCATCATGCTACACCAACATAAAAAGCTTGTCCTAAACATAAACATACCTATTGCAGCCACAGTTGTTGCATTTTCGTGTAACAAGCACCTGTCAAACGAACATGGATTCTGCGTACAAAACACAACAACAAATCTATGTTTTTGTTATTTCTATTTTGAATTATAAATGTGATTAATGAATAAAATTTGAATTTTTCCTCCGATACAATGGCAAAGATTAAAACATTAGTAGCCTACTGATTTAGATTTAACGCATTGAAATTCTTACATTTTTTCAATTATGCTCTTGTTCCTTGCACTGAGAACATATCATAGCTCTCTTCATACAAAAAATGATATTCCAAGCTCTGGACGATGACCTAGAGGTGTTTTTTCTATTAGGGGTTTATTTTCAATTGCTAGAGTCTTATAGAACTTTCTAAGAAGCAACATCACTAACTAGATTAATTGGTATTGTATATGCTTTCAATAATAATTTCATGGAGTGAAAAAGAGGATAAAGACATGCAATCTGTTAAGGCATATAGGCAAGCAATTACTGTATAAGAAATGACAAGCTGATTAAGTTGGAATACCTTACAACTATAAATTTGGCAACTTACATCAACTAAGCCCTTATTTGTACTAGTATTGCAAACATGATATTTATTCTCAAACACAAAACGAACATTCATTCTTTCAACTTAATCTTTTCTTTCAGATACAATTTTGTCTGTCATGTTGTTAAAAGAGTACTTATTGATTATACAACCTTTTTTTGATATAAAACCATTGTTGCAATGTTCTTCTACAATGTTCAACCAAATTAGAAAATTTTTATGGTTCTCTCATAAAAGAATTCATATTGTCTACAATATTAGTGGTTAGAATATTGTATCTCTTACTATTGAACTAAGATCATGCTTAACTCTAATTTCCCACATGATCTCCAAGTATTCGACTACTCCTGAAAGCATCCTCTATAACCTCTCAAGTTCTGTTCTAAATCTTCGCGTTGATATTCCTTTGTTACACTTATAAATATGGCCTTACTTATCCCAAAAAAATTTCAACATCTTATATTTAAACTTCATATTACTTTTAACATGGTAAAATAAACGTCGTGGGTGGCATTATAAAACACCTTTATAATAGCTCTCTTCATAAAAGTCCATCCATGAAAGATAATTACTAAATCTAGAACATCACTAATTACTCTATGAAATTCATTATAAACTATTCCCAAGAATGATTATTTTCATAATCCTCAATCTTAATAGCTAATGAATATGATTTATTATCTCCATTAAAAAAAAGTGGCCACAAACATCATTATATAAGATAATGTTTTTAGATGAGTGCAGTCTATTGCAATCACTAGCCTAACACACTGTAAAAAACCATTAATATAAAATAGTAAGAGAAATTATTATTTCATCCAACTTCAAGGTAGTTGTTGCACAATCATTTTTCTTCTTCAATACATCAGGGTACTTAGGTAGTAAGTTATATGACTTCGATACACATTCTCTTATCACCTCAAGAGTAAATTCTCTTGCTCGATAGGCCTGTTAATATAATAAGTGAATATTATATTCTTGTTACATGTCTGCTTTAATGTCATTTGGAGTATATATCTGTTTTTTTAGTGTAAATTTATCTGTAATGACATAAATAATGCCTTGACTCCTTGCCTAACAAAAAACCCTAAGCTTATTACAGCAATTATGTGTCTTCTCACATTTCATCACTACCCAATGTATATTTAATGAAAATCAAGGTGTTGACCAAATAACTCAAGTTAATATTATTAAATATTCTCAAGAAAGTGCTGACCAAATAACTCAAGTTAATGCTCTCAAATATTCTCAAGATCCATTGCAAGGAATTGATAGTCCATTAACTAAGGCAAGGACAAGAAGGATAAAAAAAGCTTTACAAAACTTGATTGTGAAAGTGCATTACAAAGAGGCTGAGCTAGAAAAGTATCCCAAAGCTTTACCATGGACAGTAAATTGTCTTGTTGTGCAAGGTATAGATTTGGACAAGCATGATGGGTGTATGGGTTAATTAAAAATGTAATTTCATTTTTATTTAATTATAGGCCTTTATGTCTTAATTGTTATTAATTAATTAGCTGACTTTCAAATTTAATTAAGCCTAATTCGTTTGTTTTATTAATTAGGGTTTTATTTAGGATTTTATTATATAAAGACAGCAGCTTGTTATGTTACAGGGAAGAAATTTTTTAATTATTCAAAAAAGCTTTACTTTGCCTTCTTGTGTTCATGATTGAATGCATGAATTTAACTTATCAAAGGAGTGATCAACTTTTGTGGCGTCTCAAGATTAGAGTTTTAAGGACTTAGTTTCTTTAAATACAAGATTAAATGAATTAGAATCCAATTCTGAATCTAAATATCAAAGAAGACGTAAGTTTGATGAAGAAGAAACAGATTCTGAATTGGAAAGAATAAGTTCTAAATGAGACAAGATGGTTGAATCCAAAGGAGATAACAATTTGGGTAGCATCAAGATGAAGATTCCAACCTTTTAAGAAAAGAATGATCATAAGCTATATTTGGAGTAGGAAAAAAAAGTTGAGCATGTATTTAATTGTCATAATTGCTCTGAGGAGAAGAAAGTGAAGTTAGTGTTAAGTATTAGAAAGTGTATATTTATAAAGGAGAAAATCGTCATTTTACACTTCAAGTCTTACTAATATTGCTGCTTTTATTTATTTAAGTATTTTGTTGTTTAATTATGCGTGTTTTATTATAATTATGTATTTTAGGGGCATCACGATTGTTTCACAATAAGCGAGTGATTAGACAGCAAAACGGACATCATATTTGGACTCAAGACGGTCAAAAACCTTAGGAGAGCATAAAAGGAAAAATGTCACTGTTTACATATACGGTACTGTTCATACACATGGTACTGTTCATGGTAATGTTTACGACACCATTCATATATACGGATCGATGACGTGGCATTAACCGATGATGTGGCATCTACCTATGACGTGGCAATATTTGATTGGACGAATTGTGTGTCATTGACTGCTTATGTGGCATTGACTGATGACATAGCACTGACCGATGATATGTCACAATCTTATTGGGCTAAATTTCTTATGTACTGTGGATCGATAACGTGGCAGCATCTCAGTGGAGTAAAAATCGTATGTACAATACATGCGCATACATGAGATTATTTACTATTCAAACTGCGTTACTGTGTAAATAGTATTACTGTGTAAACTGCGGCAAAAACCGTGTTCCTGTTCAAATATTGACTATTGACTGTTGACTGATGATGTGGCACAATCCTAAGCGTCCGAACTATTTTTAATCCGATAGTCACGATTCACTCAATGTATCTATAAAAAGGGGGCTCTCCCCCCTAATTTGATATTTCTGAATTCATTTCTAAGCTTAGATTTTTGTAATTCCTTCTCCTTCTTGTATTTTCTATGTATTTTAATAAATTTCCATTTTGCCCCTAATTAAAAAATGAGTAGCTAATTTTCTTTTAAGTTTGGGTTGAAGGTGAAGTCTCAACATGTCCCATGGGCTTAATTTGTTAAATTTACTTTTTCTTCCCCTCTAATATTTGTGGTTGTTTTGACTTTTCTTTGACAAATAATAATAGTCTTGTCTAGATACCGCCATGGTTAAACTGACACCCTAGTACAAGGTTATTATTATTTGGCACGATAAGCCCTTAGCACCATATTTATTTGAGCGTGGTTCATGAGGTGTAGAATCCCCCCTAATGATTTAATTGGCATTAATATTGAATATTTAGTCCATAGAGCATGTTGATGCAGATCCAGATACCCAAGTGCTTTATTATTACTGTTGCATTTTTATTTATTCCCGCTATTTTAATTCAAAATTTATGATAAATTTACCATAATTTAATTGCTTACTTAGAAAATTAATTCTACACATAATTAAAATCAACCTCCTCATAGGATCGACACTCGTCATCGTTAATCTATTATATAATAAATTCGTACGCTTGTGAGTTCAATAAAATTTACACAACAAGGTTTTGGCACCGTTGCAGAGGAGGTAAGTATTTTAATTCATAGAATTATTTTTTTCTTAATAATTATTTTTTTATAGTTGTTTTCTTGTAATTTTTTTCTCATTAAAAAAAAGAAATTAGATTAGAATTTTATTTCTTTCTCTTTTCTTTAAATTTGTATAATTTAATTTCCATGTTATTTTTCTATATAATTTTTTTAATATCTTGTTATCTTTCTTTGTTATTTATTTTAATTTTAGTTAATATTTATTTCACGTAGTTTCTTTTTATTATAGCTATTGAGTGTTTTTTCATATTAAGATTGTAACAACGTCACAAGGTTAGTATCGTAATTTCTCTCTCCTCTTTATTTTTATTTGTTTTATTTTCATTTATTTTTTTCTTTGCATGTATGGTCGAAGATCATTATCACCTAATCTTAAACCTTAAGACCTTGAATTGAAAAAAATACTTTGCACGCACAAACACACTGTTTTTAAAAAGAAATTTGAAATGGATTTACAAAATCAACAACAAGAACCACTATAAGAAAGGCCATTTAAGGATTATTTTAGTCCCTTAACTAATTTGAGCACATCATGCATAAGGTATCCAAATGTAGCTGCTAGGAGTTTTGAATTAAAACCTAGTATGCTAAACTGTCTCCCTACATTCTATGGCCTAAAAAATAATGACCCATATAATCATCTGAATGATTTTCATGCTATTTGTCAAACTTTTAAATACGAGAACTTTTCAGCTGATGATGTTAAACTTAGATTATTCCTATTTTCATTAAAAAATAGAGCTCGTTCATGGTTTAATACATTGCCTGCTAATAGCATTACATTATGGGAACAAATGGTAACTAAATTTTTAAATAAATATTTTCCAGTTCATAAAACCAATGCTATTCACAGGAAAATTTCAGAGTTTACCCAAAGAGGCGATGAGCAGTTTTTCGAAGCATGAGAGCGATTTAATGGGCTACTCTTGAAGTGTCCACATCATAGGTACGAGAGATAGCACCAATGCCAAAACTTTTTGGAGGGATTATTGCCACATATGCAAGAATGGCTAATGGCAACCAGTAGAGGAGAGGTAATGTCCAAAAGCGCATAAGAGATTTAAGAATTCTTCCAATAGCAATCGTTTAATTCCCAACAATAGAGTCGATCACTCAAAAATACCAAGAGAATTAAGGGAGTGAATAAGGTTAACATTGGCGAGACAAACTCAGGAATTAAAGAAGTCAAAGAGATGGTCGAAGGTCTTACTCGACAAATAGCATCTTTGACGACCACTAAATCAACAGAGTCACATGACCAAGACTCATATTCAGATCAACCCAATGCCATAGGTGTCATGAGAAAACCCCCAAACTACAACTCTTACTCCAACACATATAACCCTGGATGGAGAGGCCACCCTAATTTTTCATGGTCTTTAGAATTCTAACAAAATGGACCATTAGCTCCACCTCCACCAATGCAACCAGTTCCTTAAATTTCTCAAGCCTCTCAACCATCATTTAGACCATACAATCAGAATCCAAATTATTCTCAACCCAAACCATGGAAGGATACATTCCAAAATGTCAAAAATCTTACTAACTCCAAGATTGAGTAGTAGAACTACACCATTGATGAATTACGAAATGAGATGAGAGCAGGCTTCAACTCACAGGCACAATCAATTTCTAACCTCGAGAAAATGGTGGGCCAACTTGCTGTTGTGCAAATTTTAATGAACTCGCCAATTAAATCTATTGTAGATTAGATTAATGGTGACGAGTGTCGATCCCACGAGGAGGTTGATTTTAATTATATGCCGAATTAATTTTCTTTGTAATGGAACAATTAAATTATGGTAATTTTGTCCTAAATTGCTGAATTAAAATGGCGAGAATAATTAAAAATGAAACTGTTATAATAAAGCACTTCGGTATCCGGATCTGCATCAACATGCTCTATGGGCTAAATATTCCATATTAATACCAATTAAATCATAAGGGGGGATTCCACACCTTATGAACCACTCTCCAATAAGTATGGTGCCAAGGGCTTATCGTGCCAAATAATAATAACCTTGTACTAGGGTGCTGGTATAACCAGGGCTGTAACTAAACAAGACTATTATTATTTATCGACGAAAAGTCAAAACAACCACAAATATTAGAGGGGAAGAGAAAGTAAATTTACCAAACTAAGCCCATGGAACATGTTGAGACTTCACCTTCAACCCAAGCTCAAAAGAAATTAGCCACTCATATTTTAACTAAGGATAAAAAAAGGAAATTTTATTAAAATACAAAGAAACTACAAGAAAGAGAAGGAATTTCAGAAATCTAAGCTTAGAAATGAATTCAGGGGTGCCAAATTAGGGGAGGAGAGCCCCCTTTTTATAGATACATTGAGTGAATCGTGACCATCGGATTAAAAACAATTCGGATGCTCAGGATTGCGCCACGTCATCAGTCAACAGTCAACGAATCAACCGTCAACATCAACATTTGTGCAATGAACGCCCTGAATAGTAAATAATCCCATGTAAGCGCATGTATCGTACACCCGATTTCTACTCCAATGAGATGTTTGCCGCCACGTCATCGATCTACAAGATATAAGAAATTTAGTCCATAAGATCATGACACATCATCGGTCAACGCCACGTCATCGGTCAATGCCACATAAGCAAATCAATCCACATAATTCATCCAATCGAGATCGCCACGTCGTAGGTAGTTGCCACATCATCGGTCCGTATACATGAACAAAGATTATCGTGAATAAAGATCGCGTGAATGCGATGCGGTACTTATGAAACGATCTGTATATGTGAATGCGATGACTTTTCCTTTAATGCTCTTCTTAAGGTTTTCGACCGTCCCGAGTCCAAATATGACGTCCGTTTCTTGTTTGATCACTCGTTTATTGTGAAACGATTATGATACCCCTAAAATACATAAAATACACAATTATAATAAAACACATATAATTAAATAACAAAATACTTAAATAAATAAAAGTAGCAATGTTAGTGAGATTTAAAGTGTAAAATGATGATTTTCTCCTTTATAAATATACACTTTCTAACACTCAACACACTTCAACTACAGAACTTATTGCTAGTCCCTAGCAAATAAAGCGAAGATAAAAAATTTTTTTTTTTAACACACGTGTTTATTCAATCAGATTAATGATAACAATCAAATAAAAGTTTAAGCATTATCTCTAGTCTAAAGGAATATCACACCCACATCAACCATCCATATGTATCAGTCCAGCAGATTTTGTTGTAGCAATAGGAATCAAGCTACTTTCAAGAAAGACATATCCAACCCCAAAATCTCACCGGTTGTAGTGACACTCTCACAAAGAAATTAATCCCAATAAAATTTTGTCACTACAATGAATGGTAAATTGAGAGAAAATAATAAAGAAATATCACACACTCTCACCAAGATGAAAAATATGCCCATAGCTTAGAAATAGTACGATCTCAAATAAAGTATTAGTCAACCCAATGTATTCATCATTTTTTTTTCATTTTTTTTTATATATGCATCACTACATCTTAATTACCCATATAACTAGTTTTTATGTTAGATTATAGTTCCCTAAAATCAGGAAGGACTTTTATTAGGACGTAACATAGGCTAGGGACATGGTTAACAAAGAAAGGAAAATAGGGAAACAAAATATATATGTTTGAGAAAAAATTAAAGAACTTTTTACAGGATACATTTTGCTTATTTATTACTATTGTACATCTTTTTTTTCTTTTTTTTCTTTTTTTTCTTTTTTTTATATGGCGCAACTTTACTGAACAAAATAATTATTTATTTATTTTTTTTCTCAAACATGAATAGGTGGATGGAACTTGTATGATATCGGGTAATACTCCGATTTGGAGTGGGTCAGGATGATAAGTTAATAAAGAAAAAGGTTTTTTTTTTTAAAATAAAAGGCTCAAAATGGCTAATTATGGATATTAAATAATAGGGATGGCTAGAAAGGCTCAAACGGGTCAAAAATGACCTTCCATCATCTTTTAGGACTCTAAATAATCTTCCATATCTACTAATTAAATGGACATTTAGATGCAGTAACACACTTTTTTTTTTTTTAGGGTTGACTAAAAGAAAATCTAGAGATCATGTATGAAATAATAAACTGCTAAGTTACATGAAGAATGAGCAAAAAGGGTTACTCTCCAAGAAAAATTAATAGGCTCAAAAACTCACTTGGAATTTATTATGACATGTGCATTCTTTCAAGCAACTCATATTTGTCCCCAACATCAACATGTAGAATAGTAAACATGGTGTAACATCACTCAAGACCAAAGATAATACAAATACTAAAATTCAAAAGTCATCATATCATCCAATATCAAGAACTCACAAAATTTTTTTTTAAATAGAATTATTTCCCCCCAACCTATTCTAAACATAAAAAGAAAAACATACATGCAGAAAAATTAAAGAAAAATGAATTTTTTTTTTAAAAAATGCGTTTCTAGAGTTACTACACTCCATATTCAGCCATTTTCGACTTTAAAAACTTGAAAACATATATTTATAAAGGAGAAATTATCAACTATTCCCTCCCCCCAACCAGAACGAAACATTGTCCTTAATGTTTTAAAGGAAAGAAGTAGAGATTAGAAGATATCACCTGGGCATTGCAATACAGAAGAAAATATTAACAAGTAGTTGCGACTGTGGCTCACATCTTCCTCTGGTTTTACATCCAGAAACGGCTTGACCGCCCTCTATGGGTCGAGGATAGGCTTCCCATCCAGTTTTCTTACAAACTGACAAACAGGGTCTTTTATAGTCAGATTCCCGAGACTATAGTTTGCACATTCTTTCTGAAATAATGGCCATAATTGAAGTATTGCATTTTGGACGTATTCACTGGGATGCGTTTCAAGAGACAAAAGGATATCATCCAATGACTCCTTATTCAAGCCATCCTTAATGAATTGAATCTTATCTTCTCTGTTATCAGACACCATTCCTAAAGAACATGATTTTTTTTATTGCATATTATTCTGGCACACTTATTCAAAAAAAAAATATCAATAATAGTTAAACTTTACAAAAAAATAATTTAAAAATTAAATCACCGAAAATAGAAAGAAAGAAAATTCAGGTCACTTCAATGTTTTGTGCTGTTTTCTCCACATGATTGGTATTCGTCATATGACTTTACTTTTCTGACCATTAACTTTAAAAATTACATTGTTCCTTGGATTCTTAAATTTAATGGCTCCATGTGAAAAAACAGTAAGATCAGTAGATGAACCAGACCATCGAGAACGTAACTTACTTGGAGAAACGTGCCATTGAGAATTGAAAGAAAATACTTTCTGACCTGGTGTGAAAGATTTTCTAATGCTCCGCTTGTCACGGAGGATTTTCATTCGCTTTCTGTAGTCCTTAGCATTTTTGTTGTTACGAATCTCCTCTGGTTTTGCCAGTTGTATCCTCCTTTTTGAACAAAAAATGGGGTCAATGATATCTGTGTTCTTTTGTTCGTAATCAGGAGAGGATGGGATGATTTCTGACAATATTTCTTCTTCCTCCAAGAATGTAGAATTCAAAGGGTCGAGTGAAGGTTTGAGCTCAATTTCTAGTGGTGATTCTGATGATGGAATGAGATTTTCTTTTAATGGTGCCAATTGTTCTATCCTTGTCTTCCACTTATCAATGTCCATGCATGGCGATGAATCCAATAAGGCATTAACCTCATCAATTGATCTGTCAATATTAAAAACCAAACCAAAGTGAGTTAAACATGTCAGTAAAGGGTCATCACTAAGGTTTAAAGGAGATGTATGAAAAACTAATTCATCAATTAAATCCACATCTACAATTTCATCATCAGTACTGTAAGGTTGTTTGGCAATGTTAAAAATATTTAGTTCTATGGTCATATTGCCAAATGACAACTGCATATTTCCAGTCCTGCATTGAATGTGAGCATCGGTAGTTGCCAAAAATGGACGACCCAAGATAATGGGGATATGCATCCTTGAATCTTGCACTGGTTGAGTGTCAATTACAATGAAATCAACAGGAAAATAAAACTTATCTACCTGGATAAGCACGTCCTCCACAATACCACGTGGTATTTTCATAGATCGATCTGCAAGCTGTAACACCACTGGAGTTGGGTGTAATTTGCCCAGTCCAAGTTTCACAAAAACAGAGTAAGGTAACAGATTTACACTAGCTCCTAAATCCAACAAAGCATTCTCAATTGTGTGGTTTCCTATACTACATGAAATAGTGGGGGAGCCTGGATCATTACATTTTAGAGGCATTTTATGTTGGAGTATAGAACTAATATTTTCTATTAGAAAGGCCTTTTTCTGAACATGAATATTTCTCTTTTTAGTACAAAGGTCTTTAAGAAACTTGGCATATGATGGCACTTGTTTTATAACTTCAAGTAAAGGGATGTTAACACTTACCTGTTTGAAGATTTCAAGAATCTCACCTGTGGATTTTCCTTTCTTCCTTTTAGCTAACCTCTGAGGAAATGGAGCTTTAGGAATATATTCTCGTGGGTTTGTTTCCTCTTTCTCCTCTGATGATGATTTCTCAGTGTTCACAGGTACAATCTGAGTTGATTTTGGCATCTCCACTTTGTTGTCGACTTCTTTTCCTTTTCGCAAGGTCATCACTGCTTTGACCTCCCCATGCTGCTGTGGTGAACTTACTTCACTCACTCCTTTAGGGTTTGGCACTGGTTGACTTGGGAATTTGCCTTTCTCAACAGTCATTGCTAGGGTTTGAGCTGAAGAGGAATGTTGGCCTACCATTTTCTCAAGATTAGAAATTGATTGGGCTTGTGAGTTGAAGCCTGCTCTCATCTCATTTCGTAATTCATCAATGGTGCGGTTTTGTTGCTCGATCTTAGAGTTAGTAAGATTTTTGACATTTTGGAATGTCTCCTCCCATGGTTTGGGTTGAGAATGGTTTGGATTCTGATTGTATGGTCTGAATGGTGGTTGAGAGGCTTGAGACATTTAAGGAACTGGTTGTATTGGTGGAGGTGGAGCTGATGGTCCGTTTTGTTGGAATCCTTGAGACCATGAAAAATTGGGGTGATCTCTCCATCTAGGATTATATGTGTTGGAGTAAGGGTTGTAGTTTGGTGGTTTTCTCATGACACCTATGGCATTGACTTGATCTGAATATGAGTCATGGTCATGTGGCTCTGTTGATTTAGCGGTTGTCAAAGATGCTATTTGTCGAGCAAGGCCTTCGACCATCTCTTTGACTTCTTTAATTCCTGAGCTTGACTCGCCAATGTTAACCTCATTCACTCCCTTAATTCTCTTGGTATTTCTGAGTGATCGACTCCGTTGTTGAGAATTATCCGATTGCCGTTGGAAAAATTCCCAAATCTCGATCTGCGCTTTGGACATTAACTCTCCTCCACTGGTTGCCATTAGCCATTCTTGCATATGTGGCAATAATCCCTCCAAAAAATATTGGCATTGGTGCCATTTCTCGTACCCATGATGTGGACACTTCAAGAGTAGCCCATTAAATCGCTCCCATGCTTCGAAAAACTGCTCGTCGTCTCTTTGAGTAAACTCTGAAATTTCCCTGCGAATAGCATTAGTTTTATGAACTGGGAAATATTTATTTAAAAATTTAGTTACCATTTGTTCCCATGATGTAATGCTATTAGCAGGCATTGTATTAAACCATGAACGAGCTCTATCTTTTAATGAAAATGGGAATAATCTAAGTTTAACATCATCATCTGAAAAATTCTCATATTTAAAAGTTTGACAAATAGCATGAAAATCATTCAGATGATTATATGGGTCCTCATTTTCTAGGCCATAGAATGTGGGGAGACAGTTTAGCACACTAGGTTTTAATTCAAAACTCCTAGCAGCTACATTTGGGTACCTTATGCATGATGTGCTCAAATTAGCTAAAGGACTAAAATAATCCTTAAATGGCCTCTCTTGTGGTTCTGGTTGCTGATGTTGCAAATCCATTTCAAGTTTCTTTTGGAAAACAGTTTGTTTGTGTGTGCGAAGTATTTTTTCCAAATTGAGGTCTAAAGGTTCAAGATTGGGTGATAATGACCTTCGACCATGCATGCAAAGAACAAAATAAATGAAAATAAAACAAACAAAAATAAAGAGGAGAGAGAAATTACAATACTAACCTTGTGAAGTTGTTACAACCTTACAATGAATATACACTCAAGTGCTAAAAAGAAAATACCAGAAATAGATTAACTAAAAAAAATAAAATAAAAAGATAAATTACAATGAAAAATAAAAAATTAAATTACAGGAATATAAAGAAGAGAGAAAAAAAATAAAATTAAATTACTGAAAAAAAAATTACTTAAAAAAATTTAATTCTATGGAATAATAAATTAACAGAATAAATACAAATTACAAAGAAAAGTAACAAAGAAATTAAATTATTGAAATTTAAAGAAATTTAAATTACCAAAATTAAATTACAAATTCACTTTTTTTTAATTTTTTTTAATTTTTTTTAATTTTTTTTATAATTTTTAAGGAAAGCAAAAAAAATTACTTAAAAAAACTAATTCTATGAATTAATTCTACGAATAAATTAAAATAAATTACAAGATAAACAAAACAAATTACAAAGAAAAGTAAAGCAAAAATTAAAGTACAGAAAATTAAAGAAATCACACAATAAAATTAAATTGTAAAAATTTAAATTACTGAAATTAAATTACAGAAAATTAAATTGTAAATTAAATTACTGAAATTAAATTACAAAAATTAAATTGCAAAAATTTAAATTACAAAAATTAAATTATAGAATTATTTTGTTATAAGGAAAAATACAAGAAAACAAAAAAAAATTAATTCAACAAATTAAAATAACTTACCTCCCCGGCAACGGCGCCAAAAACTTGTTGTGCAAATTTTAATGAACTCGCAAGCGCACGAATCTATTGTAGAATAGATTAATGGTGACGAGTGTCGATCCCACGAGGAGGTTGATTTTAATTATATGCCGAATTAATTTTCTTTGTAATGGGAACAATTAAATTATGGTAATTTTGTCCTAAATTGCTGAATTAAAATGGCGAGAATAATTAAAATGAAACTGTTATAATAAAGCACTTGAGTATCCGGATCCGCATCATTTTTATTTGTTTTATTTTCATAGTATCGTAATTTCTCTCTCCTCTTTATTTTTATTTGTTTTATTTTCATTTATTTTTTTCTTTGCATGTATGGTCGAAGATCATTATCACCTAATCTTAAACCTTAAGACCTTGAATTGAAAAAAATACTTTGCACGCACAAACACACTGTTTTTAAAAAGAAATTTGAAATGGATTTACAAAATCAACAACAAGAACCACTATAAGAAAGGTCATTTAAGGATTATTTTAGTCCCTTAACTAATTTGAGCACATCATGCATAAGGTATCCAAATGTAGCTGTTAGGAGTTTTGAATTAAAACCTAGTATGCTAAACTGTCTCCCTACATTCTATGGCCTAAAAAATAATGACCCATATAATCATCTGAATGATTTTCATGCTATTTGTCAAACTTTTAAATACGAGAACTTTTCAGCTGATGATGTTAAACTTAGATTATTCCTATTTTCATTAAAAAATAGAGCTCGTTCATGGTTTAATACATTGCCTGCTAATAGCATTACATTATGGGAACAAATGGTAACTAAATTTTTAAATAAATATTTTCCAGTTCATAAAACCAATGCTATTCACAGGAAAATTTCAGAGTTTACCCAAAGAGGCGATGAGCAGTTTTTCGAAGCATGAGAGCGATTTAATGGGCTACTCTTGAAGTGTCCACATCATAGGTACGAGAGATAGCACCAATGCCAAAACTTTTTGGAGGGATTATTGCCACATATGCAAGAATGGCTAATGGCAACCAGTAGAGGAGGGGTAATGTCCAAAAGCGCATAAGAGATTTAGGAATTCTTCCAATAGCAATCGGATAATTCCCAACAATAGAGTCGATCACTAAAAAATACCAAGAGAATTAAGGGAGTGAATAAGGTTAACATTGGCGAGACAAACTCAGGAATTAAAGAAGTCAAAGAGATGGTCGAAGGTCTTACTCGACAAATAGCATCTTTGATGACCACTAAATCAACAGAGTCACATGATCAAGACTCATATTCAGATCAACCCAATGCCATAGGTGTCATGAGAAAACCCCCAAACTACAACCCTTACTCCAACACATATAACCCTGGATGGAGAGACCACCCTAATTTTTCATGGTCTTTAGGATTCTAACAAAATGAACCATTAGCTCCACCTCCACCAATGCAACCAGTTCCTTAAATTTCTCAAGCCTCTCAACCATCATTTAGACCATACAATCAGAATCCAAATTATTCTCAACCCAAACCATGGAAGGATACATTCCAAAATGTCAAAAATCTTACTAACTCCAAGATTGAGTAGTAGAACTGCACCATTGATGAATTACGAAATGAGATGAGAGCAGGCTTCAACTCACAGGCACAATCAATTTCTAACCTCGAGAAAATGGTGGGCCAACTTGCTGTTGTGCAAATTTTAATGAACTCGCAAGCGCACGAATCTATTGTAGAATAGATTAATGGTGACGAGTGTCGATCCCACGAGAAGGTTGATTTTAATTATATGCCGAATTAATTTTCTTTGTAATGGGAACAATTAAATTATGGTAATTTTGTCCTAAATTGCTGAATTAAAATGGCGAGAATAATTAAAAATGAAACTGTTATAATAAAGCACTTGGGTATCCGGATCCGCATCAACATGCTCCATGGGCTAAATATTCCATATTAATACCAATTAAATCATAAGGGGAGATTCCACACCTCATGAACCACTCTCCAATAAGTATGGTGCCAAGGGCTTATCGTGCCAAATAATAATAACCTTATACTAGGGTGCCGGTTTAACCAGGGCTGTAACTAGACAAGACTATTATTATTTGTCGACGAAAAGTCAAAACAACCACAAATATTAGAGGGGAAGAGAAAGTAAATTTACCAAATTAAGCCCATGGAACATGTTGAGACTTCACCTTCAACCCAAGCTCAAAAGAAATTAGCTACTCATACTTTAACTAGGGATAAAAAGGGAATTTTATTAAAATACAAAGAAACTACAAGAAGGAGAAGGAATTTCAGAAATCTAAACTTAGAAATGAATTAAGGGGTGCCAAATTAGGGGGGGAGAGCCCCCTTTTTATAGATACATTGAGTGAATCGTGACCATCGGATTAAAAACAATTTGGATGCTCAGGATTGCGCCACGTCATCAGTCAACAGTCAACAGTCAACCGTCAACAGTCAACATTTGTACAGTAACGCCGCCTGAATAGTAAATAATCCCATGTAAGCGCATGTACTGTACACCCGATTTCTACTCCAATGAGATGCTGCCACGTCATCGATCTACAGTACATAAGAAATTTAGTCCAATAAGATCATGACACATCATCGGTCAACGCCACGTCATCGGTCAATGCCACATAAGCAGTCAATCCACATAATTCGTCCAATCAGATACTGCCACGTCGTAGGTAGTTGCCACATCATCGGCCCGTATACATGAACAGTGTCGTGAACAGTATCATGAACAGTACCGTACGTATGAACAGTACCGTATGTGTGAACATTAACTTTTTCCTTTAATGCTCTTCTTAAGGTTTTCGACCGTCCTGAGTCCAAATATGACGTCCGTTTTGCTGTCTGATCACTCGTTTATTGTGAAACGATTATGATACCCCTAAAATACATAAAATACACAATTATAATAAAACACATATAATTAAATAACAAAATACTTAAATAAATAAAAGTAACAATGTTAGTGAGATTTAAAGTGTAAAATGATGATTTTCTCCTTTATAAATATACACTTTCTAACACTCAACACTTGTCTCTTCAGTTTAAACCCTAGCAATGACTGTTGAAAAAGGAAAATTCCTAAGTTAACCAGTGCCTAACCCTAAAGCAGTGAATAAAGTAAGTTCTAGTTCACCACAGCAGCATGAAGAGGTCAAAGTAGTGATGACCTTGTGAAAAGGAAAAGAAGTCGACAACAAAGTGGAGATGCCAAAATCAACTCAAATCGTACCTGTGAATGTTGAAGACTCATCATTAAAGGAGAAAGAGAAAACCAACCCATGAGAATATGTTCCTAAAGCTCCATTTCCCCAAAGGTTAGCCAAAGCAAAGAAGGAAAAATCTACAAGTGAGATTTTTAAAATCTTCAAATAGGTAAGTGTCAACATTCCTTTGCTTAATGCTATAAAATAAGTGTCATCTTATGCTAAGTTTCTTAAAGATCTTTGTACTAAAAAGAGAAATATTCATGTTCAAAATAAGGAATTTTTAACAGAAAATGTTAGTTCTATACTCCAACACAAAATTCTTCTAAAATGCAAAGACCTAGGCTCCCCCACTATCTCATGTAGTATAAGGAACAACACAATTGAGAATACTTTGTTAGACTTAGGTGCTAGTGTTAATCTGTTGTCTTACTCAGTGTTTATGAAACTTAGACTGGGAGAATTACACCAACTTCAATGGTGTTACAGCTTGTAGATCGATCTACGAAAATATCTCGTGGTATTATAGAGGATGTGCTTATCCAGGTTGATAAGTTTTATTCTCCTATTGATTTTATTGTAATTGACACTCAACTAGTGCAGGATTCAAGGAAGCACATCCTCATTATCTTGGGTCGTCCATTTTTGACAACTGCCGATGCTCACATTCAATGCAGGATTGAAAATATGCAGTTTTCATTTGGCAATATGACTATGGAGCTAAATATTTTCAACATTGCCAAACAACCTCACAATACAGATGATGAAATTATAGATGTGGGTTTAATTGATGAATTGGTTGATCATACATTTCCTTTAAACCTTAGTGATGACCCTTTACTGACATGTTTAACTCACTTTGGTTTGGATTTTAATATTGAGAGATCAATTGATGAGGTTAATGCCTCATTGGATTCATCGCCATACATGGACATTAAAAAATGAAAGATAAGGATAGAGCAATTGGCACCATTAAAAGAAAATCTCATCCTATCATCAGAATCACCATCAAAGATTGAGCTCAAACCCTTACTTGACCCTCTGAATTCTACATTTTTGAGAGAAGAAAAAACATTGTTAGAAATCATCTCATTCTCTCATGATGACAAACAAAAGAATACAGACATCATTGACCTTATTTTTTATTCAAAAAGGAGGATATAACTGATAAAACCAGAGGAGATTCATAATGACAAATATGCTAAGGACTACAGAAAGCAAATAAAAATCCTCCGTGACAAGCAAAGTATTAGAAAATCTTTCACACCAGGTCAGAAAGTATTTTTGTTCAATTCTCAATGGCACGTTTCTCTAAGTAAGTTACGCTCTCGAGGGTCTAGTCCATCTACTGATCATACTATTTTTTCATATGGAGCCATTAAATTTAAGAATCCAAGGAACAGTGTAATTTCTAAAGTTAATAGTCAGAAAAGTAAAGTCATATCACGAATACCAACCATGTGGAGAAAACAGCACAAAACATTAAAGTGACTTGACATTTTTTTTCTTTCTATTTCCTTTCGGTGATTTGAAGTTTTCTTTTCTATTTTTAATTATGTTTGTCAAAGCTGTTTGTTTAACTTTTAAGTTTTTTTTTATCATTTTCCTTTCGGTGATTTGAAGTTTTCTTTTCTGTTTTCAATTAGATTTGAAGTAAATTCAATAAGAGGACGATGGTAAGTTAAATTTTTTTTGTTATTTTATTTTTTATTTTTACGTGTGTTGTGTTTTTGTTAGATTTTTTTTCTTCTTTGGTGTGTTATCATTTTTTACCCCAGTCAAGTGGCGGATAACAGTACTCCGTGATAATCAACGTCGGTTACATTTAGTTTCCCATAATAACTAATATTCTGAGTTGAAGGCATGGATAGAGATGAGATTTTAGCAAAACTTCACAAGCGATTTCCATCACTTCCTCAGAATGCTCTCCTCACCAGTTATAGAGCTCGGTTTGAACGCATGCGATTACTTATAAACATCATATCTCTGCTGACATCTGATGGATAATCGAAGCTAAAGTACGCTTGGTAGGTGAGTTACCTCCCAAATTTATTGCATATATGCCTGGTTATGGTAAAGAAAATTATTCAAGAAAATGGAGAGCACAAAGGCAATGTTTGTCATAAGTGTGCCAGAACGATATGCAATAGAAAACCATATTCTTTAGAAATGGTGTCTGATAACAGAGAAAATAAAATTCAATTCATTAGGGATGGCTTGAATAAAGAGTCATTGGATAATATCCTTTTATCTCTTGAAACGCATCCTAGTGGATACGTACAAAGAGCGATTCTCTAGTTATAGCCATTATTCGAGGAAGAGTGTGCACGTATAGTCACAGGAATTTGACAATAAATGGTCCTGTTTGTCAGTTTGTAAGAAAACTGGATGGGAAGCCTATCCTCGATCCATAGAGGGCGTTCAAACTGTTTCTGAACGTAAAACCAGAGGAAGATGTGAGCCACAATCACAACTATCTGTAAATATCCTTTTACCTCTCTGTTCTTTTATTTCATTTTTATTTTACTATTTACATTATTGTTTTTAATAATTTTATTTTTTTTCCTTTTACTGTTTTCTTTTTTACTTTTGAGCCATATGCCTTACATGTTAATTGATGCTGACATAATATCTCATACACAGCTGTAATCAACTATCACCAAGGTCTTTAAATACAATTTTCTTTTTACTGATTACTCACAAGTTATTTTTGAGCAGTATCTTAATGACAGCTACTCCCAATAAATAATTCAAGAACATTTTTGTGCTCTCTGGGTTTTATTATGGCAAACATAAAGAGTTCATAGAGGCTGCTGTTGTGCAAATTTTAATGAACTCGCAAGCGCACGAATCTATTGTAGAATAGATTAATGGTGACGAGTGTCGATCCCACGAGGAGGTTGATTTTAATTATATGCCGAATTAATTTTCTTTGTAATGGGAACAATTAAATTATGGTAATTTTGTCCTAAATTGCTGAATTAAAATGGCGAGAATAATTAAAAATGAAACTGTTATAATAAAGCACTTGGGTATCCGGATCCGCATCAACATGCTCCATGGGCTAAATATTCCATATTAATACCAATTAAATCATAAGGGGGGATTCCACACCTCATGAACCACTCTCCAATAAGTATGGTGCCAAGGGCTTATCGTGCCAAATAATAATAACCTTATACTAGGGTGCTTAGGTTTAACTTTGTAAATTAGACAAGACTATTATTATTTGTCGACGAAAAGTCAAAACAACCACAAATATTAGAGGGGAAGAGAAAGTAAATTTACCAAATTAAGCCCATGGAACATGTTGAGACTTCACCTTCAACCCAAGCTCAAAAGAAATTAGCTACTCATACTTTAACTAGGGATAAAAAGGGAATTTTATTAAAATACAAAGAAACTACAAGAAGGAGAAGGAATTTCAGAAATCTAAACTTAGAAATGAATTAAAGGGTGCCAAATTAGGGGGGGAGAGCCCCCTTTTTATAGATACATTAAGTGAATCGTGACCATCGGATTAAAAACAATTTGGATGCTCAGGATTACGCCACGTCATCAGTCAATAGTCAACAGTCAATCCGTCAATCAAATCAATCAATCACAATAATCAACATTTGTACAAGAATAACGCCGCGAATAGTAAATAATCCCATGTAAGCGCATGTACTGTACACCCGATTTCTACTCCAATGAGATGCTGCCACGTCATCGATCTACAGTACATAAGAAATTTAGTCCAATAAGATCATGACACATCATCGGTCAACGCCACGTCATCGGTCAATGCCACATAAGCAGTCAATCCACATAATTCGTCCCAATCGAGATCGCCACGTCGTAGGTAGTTGCCACATCATCGGCCCGTATACATGAACAGTGTCGTGAACAGTATCGTGAACAGTACGGTACGTATGAACAGTACCGTATGTGTGAACATTAACTTTTTCCTTTAATGCTCTTTTTAAGGTTTTCGACCGTCCTGAGTCCAAATATTACGTCCGTTTTGCTGTCTGATCACTCGTTTATTGTGAAACGATTATGATACCCCTAAAATACATAAAATACACAATTATAATAAAACACTTATAATTAAATAACAAAATACTTAAATAAATAAAAGTAACAATGTTAGTGAGATTTAAAGTGTAAAATGACGACTTTCTCCTTTATAAATATACACTTTCTAACACTCAACACACCCCCAAACTAGCTTATTGCTAGTCCCTAGCAAATAAAGTGAAGATAAAAAACTTTTTTTTTTTTTAAACACACGTGTTTATTCAATCAGATTAATGATAACAATCAAATAAAAGTTTAAGTATTATCTCTAGTCTAAAGGAATATCACACCCACATCAACCATCCATATGTATCAGTCCAGCAGATTTTGTTGTAGCAATAGGAATCAAACTACTTTCAAGAAAGACATATCCAACCCCAAAATCTCACCGGTTGTAGTGACACTCTCACAAAGAAATTAATCCCAATAAAATTTTGTCACTACAATGAATGGTAAATTGAGAGAAAATAATAAAGAAATATCACACACTCTCACCAAGATGAAAAATATGCCCATAGCTTAGAAATAGTACGATCTCAAATAAAGTATTAGTCAACCCAATGTATTCATCATTTTTTTTTTCATTTTTTTTGATATATGCATCACTACATCTTAATTACCCATATAACTAGCTTTTATATTAGATTATAGTTCCCTAAAATCAGGAAGGACTTTTATTAGGACGTAACGTAGGCTAGGGACATGGTTAACAAAGAAAGGAAAATAGGGAAACAAAATATATATGTTTGAGAAAAAATTAAAGAACTTTTTACAGGATACATTTTGCTTATTTATTACTATTGTACATCTTTTTTTTTCTTTTTTTCCTTTTTTTTCTTTTTTTATATGGCACAACTTTACTGAACAAAATAATTATTTATTTATTTTTTTTCTCAAACATGAATAGGTGGATGGAACTTGTATGATATCGGGTAATACTCCGATTTGGAGTGGGTCAGGATGATAAGTTAATAAAGAAAAAGGTTTTTTTTTAAATAAAAGGCTCAAAATGGCTAATTATGGATATTAAATAATAGGGATGGCTAGAAAGGCTCAAACGGGTCAAAAATGGCCTTCCATCATCTTTTAGGACTCTAAATAATCTTCCATATCTACTAATTAAATGGACATTTAGATGCAGTAACACACTTTTTTTTTTTTTAGGGTTGACTAAAAGAAAATCTAGAGATCATGTATGAAATAATAAACTGCTAAGCTACATGAAGAATGGGCAAAAAGGGTTACTCTCCAAGAAAAATTAATAGGCTCAAAAACTCACTTGGAATTTATTATGACATGTGCATTCTTTCAAGCAACTCATATTTGTCCCCAACATCAACATGTAGAATAGTAAACATGGTGTAACATCACTCAAGACCAAAGATAATACAAATACTAAAATTCAAAAGTCATCATATCATCCAATATCAAGAACTCACAAAATTTTTTTTTTAAATAGAATTATTTCTCCCCAACCTATTCTAAACATAAAAAGAAAAACATACATGCAGAAAAATTAAAGAAAAATGAATTTTTTTTTAAAAAATGCGTTTCTAGAGTTACTACACTCCATATTCAGCCATTTTCGACTTTAAAAACTTGAAAACATATATTTATAAAGGAGAAATTATCAACTATTCCCTCCCCCCAACCAGAACGAAACATTGTCCTCAATGTTTTAAAGGAAAGAAGTAGAGATTAGAAGATATCACCTGGGCATTGCAATACAGAAGAAAATATTAACAAGTAGTTGCGACTGTGGCTCACATCTTCCTCTGGTTTTACGTCCAGAAACGGCTTGAATGCCCTCTATGGGTCGAGGATAGGCTTCCCATCCAGTTTTCTTACAAACTGGCAAACAGGGTCTTTTATAGTCAGATTCCCGAGACTATAGTTTGCACATTCTTTCTGAAATAATGGCCATAATTGAAGTATTGCATTTTGGACGTATTCACTGGGATGCGTTTCAAGAGACAAAAGGATATCATCCAATGACTCCTTATTCAAGCCATCCTTAATGAATTGAATCTTATCTTCTCTCATTATCGGACACCATTCCTAAAGAACATGATTTTTTTTATTGCATATTATTCTGGCACACTTATTCAAAAAAAAAATATCAATAATAGTTAAACTTTACAAAAAAATAATTTAAAAATTAAATCACCGAAAATAGAAAGAAAGAAAATTCAGGTCACTTCAATGTTTTGTTCTGTTTTCTCCACATGATTGGTATTCGTCATATGACTTTACTTTTCTGACCATTAACTTTAAAAATTACATTGTTCCTTGGATTCTTAAATTTAATGGCTCCATGTGAAAAAACAGTAAGATCAGTAGATGAACCAGACCATCGAGAACGTAACTTACTTGGAGAAACGTGCCATTGAGAATTGAAAGAAAATACTTTCTGACCTGGTGTGAAAGATTTTCTAATGCTCCGCTTGTCACGGAGGATTTTCATTCGCTTTCTGTAGTCCTTAGCATTTTTGTTTTACGAATCTCCTCTGTTTTTGCCAGTTGTATCCTCCTTTTTGAACCAAAAATGGGGTCAATGATATCTGTGTTCTTTTGTTCGTAATCAGGAGAGGATGGGATGATTTCTGACAATATTTCTTCTTCCTCCAAGAATGTAGAATTCAAAGGGTCGAGTGAAAGTTTGAGCTCAATTTCTAGTGGTGATTCTGATGATGGAATGAGATTTTCTTTTAATGGTGCCAATTGCTTTATCCTTGTCTTCCACTTATCAATGTCCATGCATGGCGATGAATCCAATAAGGTATTAACCTCATCAATTGATCTATCAATATTAAAATTCAAATCAAAATGAGTTAAACATGTCAGTAAAGGGTCATCACTAAGGTTTAAAGGAAATGTGTGATCAACTAATTCATCAATTAAATCCACATCTACAATTTCATCATCAGTACTGTGAGGTTGTTTGGCAATGTTAAAAATATTTAGTTCCATGGTCATATTGCCAAATGACAACTGCATATTTCCAGTCCTGCATTGAATGTGAGCATCGGCAGTTGCCAAAAATGGACGACCCAAGATAATGGGGATATGCTTCCTTGAATCTTGCACTGGTTGAGTGTCAATTACAATGAAATCAACAGGAAAATAAAACTTATCTACCTGGATAAGCACGTCCTCCACAATACCACGTGGTATTTTCATAGATCGATCTGCAAGCTGTAACACCACTGGAGTTGGGTGTAATTCGCCCAGTCCAAGTTTCACAAATACAGAGTAAGGCAACAGATTTACACTAGCTCCTAAATCCAACAAAGCATTCTCAATTGTGTGGTTCCCTATACTACATGAGATAGTGGGGGAGCCTGGATCTTTGCATTTTAGAGGCATTTTATGTTGGAGTATAGAACTAATATTTTCTGTTAGAAAGGCCTTTTTCTGAACATGAATGTTTCTCTTTTTAGTACAAAGGTCTTTAAGAAACTTGGCATATGATGGCACTTGTTTTATAGCTTCAAGTAAAGGGATGTTAACACTTACCTGTTTGAAGATTTCAAGAATCTCACCTGTGGATTTTCCTTTCTTCCCTTTAGCTAACCTCTGAGGAAATGGAGCTTTAGGAATATATTCTCGTGGGTTTGTTTCCTCTTTCTCCTCTGATGATGATTTCTCAGTGTTCACAGGTACAATCTGAGTTGATTTTGGCATCTCCACTTTGTTGTCGACTTCTTTTCCTTTTCGCAAGGTCATCAATGCTTTGACCTCTCCATACTGCTGTGGTGAACTAGAACTTACTTCACTTTCCTTTAGGGTTTGGCACTTTGGTTGACTTGGGAATTTGCCTTTTCAACGGTCATTGCTAAAGTTTGAATGAAGAGGAATGTTGTCCTACCATTTTCTCAAGATTAGAAATTGATTGGGCTTGTGAGTTGAAACTGCTCTCTCCTCATTTCGTAATTCATCAATGGTGCGGTTTTGTTGCTCGATCTTGGAGTTAGTAAGATTTTTGACATTTTGGAATGTTGATTTTGGTTCCACTTTGTTGAGAATGGTTTTCCTTTTCGCAAGGTCATCATTGTTTGACCTCTCTAAATGGTGGGTGAACTAGAACTTACTTCATTTATTGCTTTAGACATTTGGTTGACTTGGGAATTTGCCTTTTTCAACGGTGGCCAAAGTTTGAACTGAAGAGGCAAGTTGTCCCACCATTTTCTCAAGTTAGAAATTGATTGGGCTTGAGTTGAAACCATGAAAAATTCAATGGTGGGTTCTCTCCATCTTGGAGTTAGTAAGATTTCTGAAATTTTGGGATGTCTCCTCCCATGGTTTAGGTTGAGAATGGTTTGGGTTCTGATTGTATGGTCTAAATGGTGGTTGAGAGGCTTGAGACATTTGAGGAACTGGTTGCATTGGTGGAGGTGGAACTGATGGTCCGTTTTGTTGAAATCCTTGAGACCATGAAAAATTAGGGTGGTCTCTCCATCCAGGGTTATATGTGTTGGAGTAAGGGTTGTAGTTTGGTGGTTTTCTCATGATAACTATGGCATTGGCTTGATTTGAATATGAGTCATGGTCATGTGGCTCTGTTGATTTAGCAGTTGTCAAAGATGCTATTTGTCGAGCAAGGCCTTCGACCATCTCTTTGACTTCTTTAATTCCTGAGCTTGACTCACCAATGTTAACCTCATTCACTCCCTTAATTCTCCTGGTATTTCTGAGTGATCGACTCCGTTGTTGAGAATTATCCGATTGCCGCTGAAAAAATTCTCAAATCTCTGATGCACTTTTGGACATTAACTCTCCTCCACTGGTTGCCATTAGCCATTCTTGCATATGTGGCAATAATCCCTCCAAAAAATATTGGCATTGGTGCCATTTCTCGTACCCATGATGTGGACACTTCAAGAGTAGCCCATTAAATCGCTCCCATGCTTCAAAAAATTGCTCGTCGTCTCTTTGAGTAAACTCTGAAATTTCCCTTGTGAAGTTGTTACAACCTTACAATGAATATACACTCAAGTGCTAAAAAGAAAATACCAGAAATAGATTAACTAAAAAAAATAAAATAAAAAGATAAATTACAATGAAAAATAAAAAATTAAATTACAGGAATATAAAGAAGAGAGAAAAAAATAAAATTAAATTACTGAAAAAAATTACTTAAAAAAAATTTAATTCTATGGAATAATAAATTAACAGAATAAATACAAATTACAAAGAAAAGTAACAAAGAAATTAAATTATTGAAATTTAAAGAAATTGCAAAGAAATTAAATTATTAAAATTTAAAGAAATTGCAAAGAAATTAAATTATTAAAATTTAAAGAAATTTAAATTACAAAAATTAAATTACAGATTCACTTTTTTTTTAATTTTTTTTATATTTTTTTTAATTTTTTAATTTTTAAGGAAAGCAAAAAAAATACTTAAAAAAAACTAATTCTATAAATTAATTTTACGAATAAATTAAAATAAATTACAAGATAAACAAAACAAATTACAAAGAAAAGTAAAGTAAAAATTAAAGTACAGAAATGTAAAGAAATCACACAATAAAATTAAATTGCAAAAATTTAAATTACAGAAATTAAATTGCAAAAATTTAAATTACGGAAATTAAATTGCAAAAATTTAAATTACAGAAATTAAATTATATAATTATTTTGTTACAAGGAAAAATACAAGAAAACAAAAAAAAAATTAATTCAACAAATTAAAATAACTTACCTCCCTAACGAATCTACCAAAAAACTTGTTGTGCAAATTTTAATGAACTCGCAAGCGCACGAATCTATTGTAGAATAGATTAATGGTGACGAGTGTCGATCCCACGAGGAGGTTGATTTTAATTATATGCCAAATTAATTTTCTTTGTAATGGGAACAATTAAATTATGGTAATTTTGTCCTAAATTGCTGAATTAAAATGGCGAGAATAATTAAAAATGAAACTGTTATAATAAAGCACTTGGGTATCCGGATCCGCATCAACATGCTCTATGGGCTAAATATTCCATATTAATACCAATTAAATCATAAGGGGGGATTCCACACCTCATGAACCACTCTCCAATAAGTATGGTGCCAAGGGCTTATCGTGCCAAATAATAATAACCTTATACTAGGGGTCTTGGTTTAACTGGCAACAGAATTCAGACAAGACTATTATTATTTGTCGACGAAAAGTCAAAACAACCACAAATATTAGAGGGGAAGAGAAAGTAAATTTACCAAATTAAGCCCATGGAACATGTTGAGATTTCACCTTCAACCCAAGCTCAAAAGAAATTAGCTACTCATACTTTAACTAGGGATAAAAAGGAAATTTTATTAAAATACAAAGAAACTACAAGAAGGAGAAGGAATTTCAGAAATCTAAACTTAGAAATGAATTCAGGGGTGCCAAATTAGGGGGGGAGAGCCCCCTTTTTATAGATACATTGAGTGAATAGTGACCATCGGATTAAAAACAATTTGGATGCTCAGGATTGCGCCACGTCATCAGTCAACGATCAACGATCCAACCGTCAATAACAACATTTGTACAATGAACGCCGCTGAATAGTAAATAATCCCATGTAAGCGCATGTACTGTTCACCCGATTTCTACTCCAATGAGATGCTGCCACGTCATCGATCTACAGTACATAAGAAATTTAGTCCAATAAGATCATGACACATCATCGGTCAACGCCACGTCATCGGTCAATGCCACATAAGCAGTCAATCCACATAATTCGTCCAATCAGATACTGCCACGTCGTAGGTAGTTGTCACATCATCGGCCCGTATACATGAACGATTAATCGTGAATGACGATTATCATGAACAATACCGCAATGCGTATGAACAAAGATCTGCAGTATGTGTGAACATTAACTTTTTCCTTTAATGCTCTTCTTAAGGTTTTCGACCGTCCTGAGTCCAAATATGACGTCCGTTTTGCTGTCTGATCACTCGTTTATTGTGAAACGATTATGATACCCCTAAAATACATAAAATACACAATTATAATAAAATACATATAATTAAATAACAAAATACTTAAATAAATAAAAGTAACAATGTTAGTGAGATTTAAAGTGTAAAATGACGACTTTCTCCTTTATAAATATACACTTTCTAACACTCAACAGCTGCCATAGATCTTGATCTAAGAATAGCAGAGAGAAAATTGCACTTGGTTTATGAAGGAGGTGACCGAAGGTTATCCAAAATGGTCTCAGAAGCTACTTTTGTCATAGGGAGTCAAGTGTTAGGCATCATCCCTCCACTCCTAAAACCCTTGGGTTGTTTGTCTCATTCACTAACTGGAGAAGAGTTAGTCGTCTCAGGTATGCAAGAACGAATAACTGAAATGCTTAATCATGCCGATGCTTTTATTTTCCTTCCAAACGATCTTACAACTCTTGAGGCACTAATCACATAGCATCTTAGGCCCATCTGAACATCCATCAAAAACCCATCGGTTTGTTAAATGTCAATAATTTTTATGATGGCTTTATCGCATTTCTTAATCATGCAATAAAAAATTATTTCATTCCTTCCTCAGTGAAAAAAATTTTTATTTGTACACACACTGCTAATGTGCTACTTGATCTGTTACAAGCTTATCAACCAGAGCCAGATCCCAAGGCCATTGTGTTAGAATGTTCAAATAATAATAGTTACAGTAGCTGCAGTAAGAAGTACAAATTAGATTTAACTCTCCACTTATAAATATTTTTTTCTATGTTGCACTACCCAGGTGATGTCTTATAAACTCTACTTCTTTCCTTTCAAACATTGAGGACAATGTTTCGTTCTGATTAGGGGGAGGGAAAATTTAACAATTGTGGAATGTTGTTTAAGTTTTTACAAATTTTTTATTGTAGAACTAACCATGACTAACTTTTTGAATAGAAGATGGCTAAATATGGAGTATAGTGACTCTAAAAACGCATCTTCTAAGTAAAAAAAACACAAAATAAAAAAATAAAAAAATTATTTGTTTTTCCTAACTTTTCTTCAAACGTTGACTGTTAACTGATGATGTGGTGCAATCCTGAGCGTTCGAATTATTTTTAATCCGATGGTCACAATTCACTTAATGTATCTATAAAAAGGAGGCTCTCCCCTCTAATTTGATATTCCTTAATTCATTTCTAAGCTTAGATTTTTGTCTTCTTATATTTTATATGTATTTTAATAAATTTTCATTTTGCCCCTAGTTCAAAAATGAGTAGCTAATTTTTTTTTAAGTTTGGGTTGAAGATGAAGTCTCAACATGTCCCATGGGCTTAATTTGTTAAATTTACTTTCTTTTCTCCTCTAATATTTGTGGTTGTTTTGACTTTTCATTGACAAATAATAATAGTCTTGTCTAGATACCACCCTGGTTAAACCGGCACCCTAGTACAAGGTTATTATTATTTGACACGAGAAGCCCTTAGCACCATATTTATTTGAGCATGGTTAATAAGGTGTGGAATCCCCTCTTATGATTTAATTGACATTAATATGGAATATTTAGCCCATAGAGCATGTTGATGCAAATCCAGATACCCAAGTACTTTATTATTACTGTTGCATTTTTATTTATTCCCGCCATTTTAATTCAAAATTTATGATAAATTTACCATAATTTAATTGCTTACTTAGAAAATTAATTCTACACATAATTAAAATCAACCTCCTCATGCGATCGACACTCGTCATCGTTAATCTATTCTATAATAGATTCGTGCGCTTGTGAATTCAATAAAATTTACACAACAGTTAGCAGCTGTAGAGTTCATAAATTATGCAAGCATATGGTGGGATCAATTGGTGATCAATAAGCATAGAAATAGAGAGAGACCTGTTTGATCATAGAAGGAGATGAAGTTGGTGATGCGCAAGAGGTTTATACCTAGCCATTACTATAGAGATTTGTATAAAAAGTTGCAAGGGCTTGTTCAAGGTTCCATGAGTGCAGAAGAATATTATAAAGAGATAGAGATTGCCATGATTATGGCAAACACAAAAGAAGTCTGAGAAGCAAAAATGTCTAGATTCATTGATGGATTGAAAAAGAAAATTACTGACGTGGTTAACTAGCAACATTAGGTAGAGATGGAGGAGTTTTTGTACAAAGCCTTTAAAGTGGGAAAACAAACAAAATCAAAGGTGTTTAAATCTGGTTCGTTTTCTAGATCTTCATAAAAATCAAATTGAAAAGACAACCAAGTTGCTTAAAGAACAAAAGAAGAAACAAAGTCAAAGAATTTAGTTGTTGCTCCTAAAGGTAAAATTGACACTAAAAATCCTTCTAAGTCATATGATATTAAGTGTTTTAGATGTTAAGGATTTAGGCATATTGATTCCCAATGCCCAAACAAAAAGGTTATGGTTGTATGGGCAAATAGAGAAATTGAAAGTGCTAGTTCAAGTGATGAAGAGATACCATCATTGGAGGATTGTTCTGATGTTGAAGTGAAAGAACCAATACATAGTGATTTACTTGTTATAAGGAAAGCCCTAAGTTTATAACCTAAAGATGATGAAACTGAAGAGCAACATGAGCACATCTTTCACACAGGATGCCACGTGAAGTATAAGGTATGTATGTTGATTATTAATAGTGGGAGTTGTACTAATGTTGCTAGTACTTTATTGGTAGAAAAATTAAATTTATATACCATGAAGCATCTTAAACTGTATAAGCTACTATGGTTGAATGAATGTGAAGAAGTAAAGGTAAACAAACAAGTTTGCGTTTCTTTTTTTATTGTCAAGTATGAGGATAAGGTTATTTGTGATGTGGCACCGATGTATGTTGGTCATATATTGCTTGGCCGACCACGGTAATTTAATAGGATGGTTTTGCATTATGGGTATAAGAATCGTTACTCTTTTGTAATTAACAACCTAAAAGTTGTATTAATCCCTCTCAAACCTCTGCAAGCCTATGAAGACTAGATTAGGATAGCAACAGAGTGCAAATTGAGAGAAAAATAAAAGTGTGAGGAAGAGGAAAAGAAAAAGAAAGGAAGCGAGATTGAGATGAAAAATAGATTAAAAAAATAAGCAAAAGGAAAAGGAAAGTAAGCAAAAAAGAGAGAAAAGAAATGAATGAGTGCATTTACTAAAAAATATGAGGTTAAAGTGCAATAATGGCAAGGCAGCAAGTACTTGTGCTTATGTACAAGGATGATTATTTTTCTACTAATGACCCTAACTCTTCTTTGTCTAGTGTTGTCGTATCTTTATTACAGAAATTGAAGGACCTATTTTCTGAGGAGATTCCCCAGGGATTACCTCTTTTAAGAGGAATTGAGCATCAAATAAACTTCATATCCAGTTTTACCATATCAAATCAACTTGCTTATAGAGCTAACCTTAAGGAAACGAAGGAGATAGCAAGGCAAATAGATGAGTTATTGCAAAAGAGTTTTGTAAGGAAGTGTCTTAGCCCATGTTCAGTTCTTGTCATCTTAGTCCCAAAAAAAGATGGAACATGATGCATGTGCATGGATTATCGAGCCATTAACAAATTAACAGTAAAGTATAGGCATCCTATCCCTAGGTTAGATAATATGCTTGATGAACTAAATGGCTCCCGTTTGTTTTTTAAAATTGATTTAAAGAATAGCTATTATCAAATTCGCATGAAAGAGGGAAATGAATGAAAAACTGCATTTAAAAATAAATATGGATTGTATGAGTGGTTGGTAATGCTTTTCGGTTAAACTAATACACCTAGTACATTCATAAGGTTAATGACTCATGTTTTGTGATCTTTCATGGGAAAATTTATAGTAGTTTACTTTGATGATATCTTAGTTTATAACAAAAATCTAGATAAACATGTGAAACACTTGCATGCTATTTTTAGTGTTTTGAGAGAGCACTAATTATATGCTAATGTCTTGCATGGAAAATGTTGTGTTTCTTAGATAAACATGTTGTCTTGCATGGAACATGTTGTCTTGCATGGAATATGTTATTAGTTTGCAAAGTATTAGTGTTGATAAAGAAAAGGTAAAAGTAATAAAAGACTGGCCTACACCCAAGAATGCGAACAAGGTAAGAATTTTTTACGATTTAACAAGTTTTTATCAAAGGTTTGTTAAAGATTTTAGTTCTATTGCTGCATCTTTAAATGAACTTGTTAAAAAAAATGTTGTTTTTAAGTGAAGTGATTTGGATGACCGTGCTTTTCAAACTTTGAAAGATAAGCTAACTATGCACTTTTGTTGTGTTTATCTAATTTTGATAAAGCTTTTGAGATATAATGTGATATATCCGGGATTGGACTAGGGGCTATTTTGATGCAAGATTCTAAACCAATTGCATACTTTAGTGAAAAGCTAAGTGGGGCAACCTTGAATTATCCTACCTATGACAAGGAGCTTTATGTATTAGTAAGGACTCTTCAGACATGGCAACATTACCTATAGCCAAGAGAATTCATCATTCATTCTGATCATAAGAGCTTAAAGTTCTTAAAAACCTAAGGTAAGCTTAATAAAAGGCATGCTAAATGGTTGAAGTTTATAGAAATGTTTCCTTATGTAATCAAGTACAAACATAAAAAGAAAAAACATTGTGGCTGATGCATTGTCTAGGAGGTATCCACTACTTACTTTTTTATAAACTAAATTACTTAGTTTTGAATTGCTTAAGGATTTGTAGAATTGCTTAAGGATTTGTATGCTAATGATTTTAATTTCAACCAAGTATGAAAGGCATGTGATAAGTATGCTATCTGTGACTTTTATAGACATGAAGAATTTCTATTTAAGAGATATAAATTATGTGTGCCTATTTGTTCTATTCTTGAGTTGCTTGTTAGAGAAAGTCATGAGGGAGGTTTGACAGGTCACTTTGGTGTTTTAAAGACTTTAGGTATATTATAGGAGCATTTTTATTGGCCTAATATGAAGCATGATGTGCATTCTATTTGTGATAAGTGTATTACATATAGGCACGTAAAATTTAAAGTTAAACCGCATGGCTTGTATACCCTCTTACCTGTGTCTAATCAATCTTGGATTGACATATTTATAGATTTTGTCTTAGGATTACTAAGGTCTTAAAGTAGTAAGGATAGCATATTTATTGTGGTTGATAGGTTTAGTAAAATGGTGCATTTTATTGCATGTTCTAAAACAAATTATGCAACACATATTGCTGACTTGTCCTTTAAAAAAGTAGTTTGATTGCATGGATTGCCTAAGATAATTATTACTGATAAAGATGTTAAGTTTCTAAGTCATTTTTGGGGTACTTTGTGGAATAAATTAGGAACTAAACTTTTATGTTCTACGATTGTATATCCTCAAACATATGGTTAGACTGAAGTAGTTAATAGGACACTCACTACTTTGTTGCGTGTTATCATTCAAAAGAACCTAAGGCAGTGGGAAAAATGTTTACCATATATTGAGTTTGCATATAATAGGACTGTTTATTCTACTTCTTTATTTTCTCTTTTTGAAATTGTTTATAACTTTAATCCTTTAACACTTATAGATATTTTCCTTTGCCTACTAATGAGCATGCTAGTCTTGATGGCAAGAAAAAGACAAATTTTGTTAAGGATTTACATGCCAAAGTTCGAGTCAATAGTGAATGGAAGAATGAGCAATATTCTAAGCAAGTTAAAAAAGGGCATTTAAAGATTATCTTCCAACCTGGAGATTAGGTTTAGGTGCACATGTGTCATGAGAGATTTCCCATGCAAAGGAAATCAAAATTACAGCCTAGAAGAGGAGGACCTTTTCAAGTCTTGAAGTGAATCAATGATAATGCCTACAAGATACATTTGCCAAGTGACTATGTTAATGTTAGTACAACTTTTAATGTTGCTGATTTATCTTTGTTTGATACAGGTGATTCGAGGATGAATCCTTTTAAAGAGAAGTGGAATAATGAAAATTAAAGTGTTGACCAAATAACTCAAGTTAATCCTCCCAAATATTCTCAAAATCCATTGCAAGGAATTGGCGGTTCATTAACTACGGCAAGGACTTGGAGGAAGCTTTACAAAGCTTGATTGTGGAAGTGCATTACAAAGAGACTGAGCTAGAAAAGTATCTCAAAGCTTCACCATGGATAGTAAATTGTCTTCTTATGTAAGGCGTAGATTTGGACAAGCATGATAAGTGTATGGATTAATTAAAAATGTAATTTCATTTTTATTTAATTATAGACTTTTATGTCTTAATTGTTATTTAATTAATGAGCTCACTTTCCAATAAATTAAACCCAATTCGTTTGTTTTATTAATTAGGATTTTCTTTAGGATTTTGTTATATAAAGACAGCAGCTTATTATTATTGAGTGCTAGAAATGTATATTTATAAAGGAAAAAAATTATCATTTTTTACTTCAAGTTCTACTAACTTCTTTACTTTTAAGTATTCAAATTTCTTGTGAATTTAATTATGCGTGTTTTATTATAATTAAGTATTTTACTTATTTTAAGGGCATCACGGTCATTTCATAATAAACGAGATATCGGATGATAAAACAAACGGCAAATATGTACTCAAAATGGTCAAAAACCTTAGAAGGAGCATAAAAGTAAAAATGTCACTGTTCACATAGACGATACTGTTCGCATGTATGGTACTATTCATGATACTGTTCATGACACTGTTTATATATATTGTACGATAACGTGGCACCGACCGATGACGTGACGTTAACTGATAATGTGGCACCAACTAATGATGTGGCAGCATTTGATTAGAGGAAAGATGTAGAATTGACTGATGACGTGGCTTGACTGATGAGGTGTCACAATCTTATTAGATAAAAATATTTATGCACTGTTGACTGATGACATGACAGTGTGTTAATGGATCAAAAAAAATGTGCGTACAGTACATGTATATACACGGGATAATAGCCCTGATGATATGTTCAAACCAATCAGAACTTGTCACGTGGCTTAATTCTGTGCATCCAAATTATTTTAATCTGATGGCCATGATTTACTCATTGTATCTATAAAAGGAGGGCTCCCACCCTAATTTGAGACCCCTAAGTTTATTTTTTAACTCTATTTTTTGAAATTCCTTCTCTATCTTGTATTTTCTTTGTATTTTAGTAAAATTTTATTTTTATCCCTAATTCAAATATAAGTAGCTAATTTTCTTTCAAGTTTCGGTTGAAGGTGAAGTCTCAACATGTTTTATGGGTTTAATTGGTTAATTTATTTTATTTTCTCCTTTAATTTTTGTAGATATTTTGACTTTTTATTGACAGATAGTAATAACATAGTTATTACTGTTTAGCACAATAAACCCTTATCACCATACTAATTAGAGTACGGTTCATGAGGTGTGGATTTTCCTCTCATGATTTAATTGGTATTAATAAGAATCATTGAGCCCTGGAGTATAATGATGTAGATCCAAATACCCAAGTGCTTTATTATAACAGTTATATTTTTAATTATTCCTGCTATTTTAATTCAAAATTTAGGATAAATTTACCATAATTTAATAACTCACTTAGAAAATTAATTCAACACACAATTAAAATCCATCTTCTCGTGGGATCGACACTCATCATCATTAAAATATTCTACAATAGATTTGAGCACTTGCGAATTCAATAAAATTTACATAACAGCTATGTTGGGGGAAGAAAATTTTTAATATTCAGAGAAACTTTGCTTTGCCTTCTTGTGTTCTTGATTGAATGCATAAATTTGACTTATAAAAGGAGTAATCAACCTTTGTGGCATCTCAAGATTAGGGTTTTAAGGACTTATTTTTCTTGAGGTTCTAATCTGATCATCTACAATTTGTTACTAGAGATTCAAAGTGTTTCTAATCTATTGATTCAAGGGTTCTTAGAGTTGGTTGCCTAGAGGGTCCATATCAATATTCTTTTGATTTTATGCTCTATTTGCTAAAAAACCCTATTTATATGATTTTGAAGCAAAATGTGTCTCAAAAAGTGTCAATATAGACCTTGCAATCTTGAAATCAAATTTATCCTTAAAGGAAACTTTGTATAGTTTCAATATTAAGTTATTCTCGAAATCAAATAACTTGCCTACATGAATATTATTAGAGTCAATATTTTTATCAAAGTCTAGAGTAGCCATGTCTAAAAGTAAAATTAAAGTAATATTTATAAGACGGTTAACTATTAGCCATTAGAATGGGTCCTCAGAGTAATTGGTTGACTTCATCATGATTCATGCTCATTTTAAAATTGAGGCAAATCTTTATCTTCACTATCCCTCATCGAACACTCATCATACACACCATTAAAAGTGTTATCAAAAAGACTATCATCACCATGATCAATAGAAGCATCAAAAAGGTCGTTATACTTATCATCAATTGAGCTATGTTACTACTTAGTATTATTGCTATTTGTTGTGTTATTCATGTCATTAATTGAATCACCATTGTATAAGAAATGAGAGTAAACTTGCGGCAATGATTTCATTAGTGGTAACATCTCCTAATCAATTGATCATTATTATAGTGGATTGGATAGTAATGTTGCTGCAGTAATGTCACTGATGAAGTTTGAGTTTCCCATATCACAGGCTCTCGATTCGATACTTTAAGGGATTAGGTAACAAAAATAAGATGCACCTATCTTTTACTGAATTAGAGGTTGTATATAACATAACTCTTACTATTTCATCACTAAGTATGTCAGTAACTAGTAAATATACATGGTAGAACATATCAAGTTTAAACTTGTCTTTAATGTGATTTTATAATCATTCAAATTTATGTGTAAAATCTCATATACTCTTGCAAGAAATTCATCAAATATATTGTCTTTCTAAACAAAAAATGCTTTATTTTTACCATTATATACTCAAAACAACCATCTGTAAATTTCTACTATGATCCATCAAAGCACATTTGAAAAACAACTAATGCCATTAAGCCTGAATAATTAAGAAAAGATAAAAATATTATTAATTAGTAAAAAAAAATTTGGGTGATAGCATCTGTTGCACTTTTTTTAAGTTCGTCTCCTAACTTGTTCTTGTTCAAAGTACCCATATAAATTTCAAATAATTAAAATGCAAAAAAAAGAACACATTGTGTAAAAACAAATACTAACATTAAATTCATGCTTTCTAATTAATGATTTTATTTGTATAACTATTTTTTTTATAAATTGTTAACTTTTGTTGATAGGTTTGAGGATATTTAGGTCTAAAATTTATATAATTAGTTAGATATGATAGAAAAAAGTTAGTATGGGTACTTCTAAAAATTACCAAATTTTGGGTTATTTTTGTAAATTTCTCCAAACTCAATTACTTTTCCTTCAAAACAAATATACCAACCATACAATAAGTAGATTCTCATGTCAAGCATTTGTATAGTATAGGTTTATGTTTTTCATGTGTAACATTGTCATGTTGTGGATTTGACATTCTAAAAGAGACTTAGGACTTATTTGTTAAACTTTTGAAACTAAAAATTTTATTAATTTCAATTTTTTTCTAATTTACTTGTTTATTATTTGTAACTTATGTTTCATTTTTAGATATTTATATCTGAATAAAAAATATAGAGTTATTTCTTAAACATCTAAAGTCTAAAATTTTATTAATTTCTGAGTTTTCTAAAGTTTATTTCTTTAATTTTGTAATTTATATTTGATTTTCAGACATTTATATTTAAATAAAAAAATTATGTGACTTTTATATGGATGAGGAAAGGTCTAAATGCGAAATACATGTTATATTTCAAAAATAGCTCTATTAAATATATTTATTTCCTAAACTATAAAATTTAGTCTTTTTTTTTCAATTTGCAAGACATAAATGTCAAATAGTCATGTTTAAGATACTTTCTATTTATAAATTCAAATAAGATACCACTTATATTTAAATATTAAAAAATAAATATATCATTTAAATATTCATATTCAGACTAATTTAGACTTTCGAAAAATTTAAGTTTTTTTAGATTTTAGATAAATAAAATAAACGCTATATAAATTCTTGTGCCTTTTATCTAAATGAAAAAATGACTAAATGAGAAGTAAATATTTTATTATAAAAATACTTTTATTTTACATATTTATTTCCTAAACTATAAATTTTATTTTATTTTATTTACAAGAACAAGAATATCAAATAACCATATAAGTTGTATCATTATGAGCTTGATTTTTCATCTTTCTTATTTTGGTATGCACTTTCGATAAGTATTTTGGCATGTTATACAATGGTTAAGCCAGTGCTTTTAAGACGTGGTATTTAAATAAAGATGAACTTAATGACCACAGCCTGGTTCTTCTATGTTTGACTATTGAGACTAGATTGGTTGGCACATAAAGTAAAAGACTGAACTCATGAACTTTCTTTCTGTTCATCTTCATTAATTGGCGTCCACAATTTTGGGAGCATTAGCATGAGGATTTGCAGCCCCAAATTTTAATTCCGACCTCGGCTGGTCAATAAGAATCACTATCTGCCTTTGGAATGGGAATAATAAAAAGTCTTGAGCTGTACGAGACATAGTCGTCTGATCACTTACAGAAATGTTAAACCCATTAATTTCGATTGTTATTTGTTGCCTTTTATTGTTATTAAGAGGTCGTAATGGATCCCATAAAAAGTAGGAAAATTTATAAAAATAATCAAAAAAGTTTTACATTTTTCAAATTTAACCCTTGTAATTTTTTTCTATCATAATTAGCAAAAGAATAAAATTTTGACCTAAACTACCCTTTCTATTTTCTTACGATAAATTCTTTCTAGCAACAAAGTTAACCTCAACCTTTGAACGGTGACTAGCAATCGGCAACTGGCAATGAAAATGATGACCAACAACTCATTAGGAGTGTATATTTGTTTATCTTGGATAAATTTATTTGTAATAAGATGACCAATAGCTCGACTCTGTACTTGACGGACACCATTAGGTAATATGTCATTAGAATAAGTGTGTATATTGTTAACTTTTTTCACAACCCAAGGAACATTTTGCTCATCTAAAGCTTTTATTGCTCGAATACGCCATTTACATGATTCTAAAGAATAATGAGTCTCAAACGTGTTGTTGTAGACCATGCAATCTTGAAATCAAACTTATCGCACAAGGCAATTTTGCGCAATTCTAATATTAACTCATTCTTTTTGGCGAACAACATGCCCACATTAATACCACTAGATTTCAATTTCTAACCAAATCTAGGGCAACCAAGTTTGAAGGTAAAACTGGAGTAAGATTCACAAAGGGATCAACTGTTGTCCTCTTCCTAGAACGAGGGATTGGAGGAATAGGTTGGTTTTTCCTATTATTACTAGGAATATCATACTGATGGTTATCGTTATTGTTAATAGGAATATCAGAATGACTAATGCCCCAATCATCAAATTCACTATTGGAGTTCACCCCGTGCGTGCTATTATATGGCTCTAAACAAGCATTATCAATTTCTGTATTGATAGTGTCATCAACAAGACTATCATTGATGTGGAAATTATTGTTGTGGTATGGAGAATAATATCGCTCTAATAGTGGTGGTACCACTTCTTCTTTAATATCAAGAAAAGAGTTATTTGCTCTAAATGAAGTTTCAATTTCTATAAGTGGCTCAGGATCTTCTACTAGAACTCGAGAAGATGTGGTGATAAATTTAGGGATGCATCCATAATTGATCACATCAAACGCTATGTATAATACAACCTTAATCATTTCATCATTAAATATGTCCATAGGCACTAAACATGCACGATAAATGGTGTTACTAGACCTCAAAGTTGTCTTCATCGTTATACTATATTCGTTAGGATTTATCTGTAAAACCCCATACACTTAACAATATACCAATGTACAATATTTTCGAACCAAAAAAGCTGTATTCTTGGCACTCAACAACTATAATAAATTAGGCAATGCTTGCAAAATATAATAAATTAGGCAATGCTTGCAAAATAAATGAGTAAGAGAAGAGAATGCAAACACAGTAATTTTTACGTGGTTCGGCAATCCCCGCCTACGTCCACGCCTCCAAGCCAACCGAGCTTGAGGATTTCACTACCTAAGCCTCCTAAGCCTTCAAATGTTTACAATTGACTTCCAAGGTGTTAATGGACCTTTACAATCAAGAGATTATCACCCTAATCTCTTTACCCCAAGTGTTTCCCTCACTTGAACACTCTTAATACAATACAAAATAGAAATTACAGCAAAAGCACTCTCTACAAGAGTAGATTCACAAATAATGGCTCAAGAATGATTTAATCTATTGTAATTTGCAATATTGAAACTCAATATATGTTTTACAAACTTGTTTTTGCTTGCCAGAAACTTTGAAATGAAGTTGGAGTTAAGTTTTTATAGTTAAAGCTCGAAAACTAACTGTTATTGTCAAATTCCAGTGCTCAAGCGGCTAGCCACTTAATTTAACCGGCTCCCCGCTCGTAACAATGAAGTTACCGTTAATTTTAAATTTTGCTACAGTAATACTGTTCATGAAATTATATTTTTACCTCAAAACTTATTCAAATTATGCTATGGCCCAAAACGTTATAAAAATTTTCAAAAAGACCCAATCTCAAAAATTTTAATTATTATTTAATTCCTAAAAATATTCTAAAATTATAGTATGGCCCAAACTAAAGAAAATCTTTTCAAATAAATCCTTTTTGAGTTTTAGCTAAATCACCATAATTTTTAAAATTTTCAAAACTTTTCACTTAAGCCCACAATCTAGTGTAAGTTACAATAAAGCCCAAATGTTTTAGAATTTAGCAAATAAGTCCAACTCTGAAATTTAAAACATTTTTGTTTTTATCCAAAATACTTTAATTCACAAAATATTTTATCTCATAAACATAAAAGTATTTAACTTGAAAAATAATTATTTTATTAACATAAAATTGAGCTTCACAAATGCTAATCCAAGTATAAATTAAATCATACCGGCTTTACAAGAAATTATCGCAATAAATTATCCGTTGAGCCGCCGTTACCCGTTGAGTGTCTTGAACTTGATCTCACTTGATTCCACTTGATTTATTATCCTTCAAAACTAATAAACTTGCGAAATACAAAATGAAACACTTTAATGCATATGTTTGTTAGCATCAAAATCATAATATTTATAACCTATTAGGCTAACAATCTCCCCCTTTTTTATGAGGACAAACATCTCATGTATTTTGACATATATGCTCCCCCTTAATACATGGCGTATATAATCAGATTTAAAATAAACTACCCTTGACAATATGATTTATAACAATTTATAAACTCCCCCTTAATATTTTAGAAAACATGCACAAGTGCGTAAGTGCGTAAAAAAAAATATAATACCTATCTCCGAAATACATGACTTCTCCCCCTTCATCATCAAAATTTAAACTAAGGCAATAATAATCAACCAAATACAGGCAATAGACATGAAATTCTAATAATAAATCAAGAAGTCATAATATAGCATCCAAATACAAAACACCCACGTACAGAACATCCAAAGAAAAATCATCCAAATACAGAACATCCAAAGAGCTTATAATGATCATCCACAATCCATAAAGAAAATGTAAATGCATAAAAATGTGTGGTACAGAGGAAGAGAAATAAAATATCTATGGAGATGGTGGATATGATGAAGATGATGGTGGTGGAAACCCAAGAGCTGCAAAAAGCTGCTGCTGGCCATCAAGAATCTGCTGCTGCTGAGCTATAAGTCGCTGGTGTTGGTCAAATAATTGCTGCTGCTACTGCTCAAAGAGGCGCTAGTGCTCTAAAGTGGATTGAGTTAAGAAAGCTTCAAACTGAGATTGAAGTCGACTTTGCTGTGTCGAAAGAGAATCCATTTTAGCCAACATCTGCTGCATTTGATCCTCATGGGTAGCTGAAGGAGTTTTGGAAGAACCCGCAGAAGATGGATAATGAGAGCGCTGTGGGACACTAAGATCAGGAAGTTGCTCTGGTGGAAGAACATCGTTAAAGAAACGATGATCTGTAGGAGCAAGTTCAGAAACTTTGGTGAAATATCTTCGGTCCCTAGTCCATTTACCTTCAGCCCAAATAAATCCTAAGTTGGCAATGACATCATCTCTTAGTTCTCTTGAGTTTAAAAAGGTTGGTTCGGTAATGGGTACTCGAAAATGTTTGAGGATGCGGGTAATGATACTATCATAAGAGAGGGACCTTTTAGCCATACAAGGTGTGCTAAGCATATGATTGAGTATAATGTACCCAACATTAAGTTTTCTACCCTCCAAAATACAATCCAATAAAGCCACATCCAATCGGTTAACTTCATCCCCATGACCATATCTAGGAGTAATCACATGATGAAGAACATAATGTAGGATTCTAATTTGAAGAGGCAAAGCTTGAGATTTTAATGATGATCGACAAAATTCATCGGACAAATCACGTCGGCGACAAATTTTTCGAACAACATTTTCAAGAGAAAACCATGGATGATCTATTCTAGCTCTAGCACTATAAATTTCTAATCCCTCATTTGGAGTCCCAAGATATGATTTAACTCCACAACATCAAATTCAATACGAACTCCCCCAACACTAGTAACAATTTTATCCGAAACTTCTATATCCATATTCGAATAAAAAACCTTAACTAAATTCTCATAATATGCTTCTTGAATAACTAAGATATTTTTCCAGCTCATGGCAATAAGAAGTTTATCAAGAGATTTACCACAAATTTCTAAATTTGTCAATTTCTTAAGATTAACAAAGTAAGGAGGAATAACTGACCTCGGCATGAAATTATCGATAAACCGTTTTTGAAGCGGGAGATGTCGAAAATGAGTTGACAAAAACTCCGTATTATCCTCATAATCTTCCTTGCGTCTTTTGGCCATTTGTTTGCTCTTGGCTTTTTCTCCACCCACCATTGTTGAACAATTTCAGATTTGAGTAAAATGGATAAGTTTGAGCCAAGAAATGTAATCCTAAAGATGAATGAAGTTTAGATATAATGTGGAATTGATTAAAGATGGGCTAGAGAAAGCTTGAAAATCTAGAGAGAGAAACGGCCAAAACTAGGTTTTTGGATTTTGAATTTTTTATGGAGATGTGATAAAATGGTGTTTGGATGATGAAAAATAAAGGAGTAGTGGATGGGTAATGGTTTGGATGATTAGTTTTAGCAAGAAAATGAGTGAGAATGGAAGAAATTTGAGAGATAGATGGTGAAGCACTATTCACGCGGGAGAGAGAGAAAGTGATGAACAAGAGAAGAGGGAGTTGAAAAAATGATTGGAAGATGTTTAATGGAAGTTAAATGGATGGGTAATGGATTGAATCAAAGATTTTGACATGAAAATGGTTGAGAAATGAAGAATTTTTGAAAGAAAATGGAGGAGAAGTGACGGTTTTGAGAGAGAGAGAGAGGTAAGTGATGAAGAAAGCCAAAAAGAAGGAGAGGAAGAGGGTAAAACCCGTGACCAAGCGGCTAGCCACTTGGTGCAAGTGGCTAGCCGCTTGGTCACGGGTTTGGGAGCAATGCCAAGCGGCTAGCCGCTTGGTTCAGGCAGCTAGCCGCCAGGGTGCTGCCAATTGTACCAAAGTCACTTTTCGGCCATTTTTGATCGATCCCGTCATCATTTCTAGATTCCGAAACCTCTCAAGAACCATTTTAATGCATGAATCATGATTTTAAACATTTAAAACATGATTCATTCAAGCAAATAATTCATCTATCAAGTATGTATCATGAAGCACACAAACATTTGACATGAATATAACACCATACTTATCTATCATGCTCAAGCTCTTTCAAAAACATTAACACCCATTAAGCACACAATTCTAATAGATTCAATAACATAATTAGAGATGTTAATGTGAAAATCTCAACATCCCAAGCTCATGCCGAATTTTTTAAAATTGTTCTTCGCAAAGGGGTTTTGTAAAAATATCAGCAAGTTGATTTTCCGTAGAGATAAATTCTAAAGCAATATCACCCTTTTGTACATGATCTCTTAAAAAATGATGTCTAATCTCTATATGCATGGCTCTAGAATGCTGAATGAGATTCTTTGACAGATTAATAGCACTAGTATTATCACACTTGATAGGAATTTGTTCAAATTTAATGCCATAGTCTCTAAGTGTTTGTTTCATCCAAAGGGCTTGTGCACAACAACTACCTGCGGCAATATATTCCGCCTCAGTGGTTGAGAGTGCAACCGAGTTTTATTTCTTACTAAACCATGAAACAAGAGAATGACCTAGAAAATGGCAAGTTCCACTAGTACTTTTCCTATCCACCTTATAACCAGTAAAATTGGCATCCGAGTAACAAGTTAAATCTATATGAGTTCCTCTAGGATACCAAAGGCCAAGATCTATGGTTCCACTCAAATAACGAAAAATTCTTTTAACAGCAAGCAAATGAGATTCCTTAGGACATGATTGAAATCTTGCACACAAACATACACTAAACATGATATCAGGTCTACTTGCGGTTAAGTAAAGTAAAGAGCCGATCATACCTCGATACTTTTTAATATCAACTTCTTTACCTTTTTCATCCTTGTCAAGCTTGATTGTTGTACTCATTGGAGTGCTTTTAGTGTTTGATTCTTCAATTCCAAACCTCTTGAGCAGATCTTTGACATATTTAGCTTGATTGATGAAAATTCCCTCATTGTTTTGTTTGATTTGAAGTCTAAGGAAATACTTCAATTCTCTCATCATGCTCATTTCAAACTCCTTACTCATACAAGATGAAAACTCTTTGCACAATGACTCATTAGTAGAACTAAAAATAATATCATCAACATAAATTTGAACAACAAGTATGTCTTGGTTCTTATGCTTAACAAAAAGTATAGTATCAGCTTTTCCCATTGAAAAATCATTATCAAGCAAGAAATTTTTAAGCCTATCATACCATGCTCTAGGTGCTTGTTTTAATCCATATAATGCTTTTGATAACTTATAAACATGATCTGAAAATTTTTCATTTTCAAAACCAGGGGGTTGTTTCACATAAACTTCCTTCATGATATATCCATTTAGAAAGGCACTTTTGACATCCATTTGAAATAAAATGAAATCTTTATAACATACATATGCTAGCAATATTCTAATGGATTCTAATCTAGCTACTGGTGCAAATGTCTCATCAAAATCAATTCCTTCTTCTTGGTTGTATCCTTAAGCCACTAATCTAGCTTTATTCTTTACAATCACACCGGATTCATCCATCTTATTTCTAAATACCCATTTAGTTCCTATAATGGATTGATGTTCAGGTTTGGGAACTAATTCCCATACTTTATTTCTCTCAAATTGGTTTAACTCATCTTGCATTGCCATAATCCAAGATTCATCATTTTCCGCATCCACAAAGGATTTTGGTTCAATTTGAGAAATAAATGCAGCATACTCATATGTATTCCTAAGTGATGATATAGTTGTAACACCTTTAGATGGATCTTCTAAAATGGCATCTTTTGGGTGAGAAGAAACATACCTCCACTCCTTGGGGAGTACTTAAGAAGTACCTTGACTTTGTTCTGCGCTTGTTTCTTTAAGTTGCTCCACTTGATTTTCTGCATTCTTTTGGTTGTTCTTTGATGAATCTTCTTGTATATTTTCATCTGCATGATCACTAACAGCGACTTTCTCCATAGAGGGGGTATTAGACTCATCAAAAGTAACATGCATAGACTCTTCCACAACCAAAGTTCTTTTATTATACACTCTATAAGCTTTGCTTGAGTTTGAATACCCAAGAAAGATACCAACATCAGATTTTGGATCAAATTTTCCAAGATTATCTTTTGTGTTCAAAATAAAACATTTACATCCAAACACTTTGAAATAACCAATGTTGGGTTTTTTATCTTTCGAAAGCTCATAGGGAGTTTTATTAAGATAAGATCTGATCAACACCCGATTTAAAACATAACAAGCGGTGTTGACGGCTTCGGCCCAAAAATATTTAGGTAAATCATTTTCATTTAACATGGTCCTAGCCATTTCTTGAATAGATCTATTCTTTCTCTCAACGACTCTATTTTGTTGTGGAGTTCTAGGTGATGAAAATTGATGCTCAATGCCTAAATCATTGCAAAAATTTTCAAATGCATGATTCTCAAATTCTCTACCATGATCACTTCTAATGCAAGTAATAGAGTATCCTTTTTCATTTTGAACCTTTTTATAGAAAACTTTAAAATCTTCAAATGCATCATCTTTATTAGCCAAGAATAGTACCCAAGTGTATCTAGAATAATCATCTACAATTACAAATGCATAATATTTTCCACTTAAGCTAGCATGTCTAGAGGGTCCAAATAAATCTATGTGAAGCAATTAAAGTGGTTTTGAAGTAGAGACATGATTCTTGTTTTTAAAAGAAGTTTTGATTTGTTTTCCAAATTGACAGGCATCAAAAATTTTATCCTTTTGAAAACTAATTTTTGGAAGTCCTTTAACCAAATCATTTTTTGAAATTTTTGAGATTAAATCCATGTTTGCATGACCTAGTCTTCTATGCCATAACCATCCATCATCATGCAATGCCGAGAAACATTTATTAATGGTAGATGCACAATCTATATTAATGGTATAGACATTAATACATCTATTTTCTACAAACAAAACTTTTCCATCACATGCATTTTCAATAACGCATCTAGATTTATCAAAGACTACTTTATAACCCTTATCACATAATTGACTAATACTAAGTAAATTATGTTTTAAGTTTTCAACCAAGCACACATTTTCAATAAGAATAGAAGATACATTACCGACATTGCCAATACCAATGATCTTTCCTTTTGAATTATCTCCAAAAGATACATCTCCACCATTTTCGATCTTAGTAAAACTTGAAAACCAAGCATAATTTCCTGTCATGTGTCTTGAACACCCGCTGTCCAAGTACCATTTATTCTTCTTCTTCTTTAAGCCCTGCAGAGGAAATTTTAAGTCTTAGGTACCCAAATCTTTTTGGGTCCTTGGATGTCAGCAATGGTTCCTTTTGGAACCCAAACATATTTTATACCATAATAAGTATTTCTTTTCACAGGACATCTATTTTTCATGTGACCATTTCTATTGCAATAATGACAAGTAATTTTATGATCACTTGTGGATGTAGCTCTAACAAAATAATTCTTGTAATACTTTTACTTCAAGTTAGGCTTATACCCAAGTCCTCCTTTATCAAAAACACATTTTTGAGAGTTAAGTAAATTGTCCAACATTTTTTGGCTATTTGTGAATTTTTCACAATTTCATTTAACTCATTATTTTTCTTCTTGAAAACTTCATTCTCCTTTATCAATTTCTCAACATGTAATTTTTCATGCTCATATGAGGTATTAAGTTTCTTATTTGAAGATGTGACTTTATCATGCAACATTTTATTTTCTAGTTCTAAACATGTAATTTTTGCATTCAATGATTCATTTTCATTTTTGAGATCTATCAATTTCTTTTTAAGGTATACATTCTTTTTACCTATCTTCATTGACTCATCATGTAACTCTTTAAAAGCATCATGTAATTCATCATAGGTAGGAAGATCATTTACCTCATCTAGTTCATCATTCGATTCATCTCCAATCGCCATAAGAGCTAGATTTGTCATTTCTTGATGCTCATCATCATCACTTGTTTCTTCATCAGTATCATCCCACGTGGCCACCATTGCTTTCTTCTTGAACTTGTTGAGAAGAGGGCATTCCGATCTTATGTGGCCAGGCTTCTTGCACTCGTAACATTTAATTGCTTCCTTTTTCTCCTTTTGGTTCTTGAAATCTTTAAATTTTCTTCGCTCACCAGTTTTCTTGAAAAATTTTCTGAACCTCCTAGCAAGCATAGCCAATTCCTCATCATCCGACTCACTTTCTCCATCACTTTCAAATTTTGTGACTTTGAGAGCAATGTTTTTCTTCTTCTCTTCATTGCCTCTTTCAGCTGCCAAATCTTCTTTATAAGAAATAAGATAACTGATTAGATCATCAATAGGTAAGACATTTAAATCTTTAGCTTCCTCAATGGCAGTTCTTTTTGGTCTCCAATCCTTAGGAAGTGATCTAATGATTTTCTTAACTTTCTCGCTATTTGAAAAAGTCTTTCCTAGGGCTCCTAGAGTGTTTACTATGTCCGTAAATCTAATATATATAGAATACACACTTTCATTTTGTTCCATTTGAAACAATTCATATTGTCGAGTGTATCTACTAATTTTAGACTCTTTCACTTGATTCGTGTCTTCATAAACAACTTCAAGTTTGTGCCAAATTTCATAAGCACTTTCACAACTTGACACTCTATGAAATTCTTTCTTATCTAGTGCACAAAATAACGCATTCATGGCTTTGGAATTTACAGAAGCTTTTCTCTTTTCCAATTCATTCCATTCCCGTGAAGGTTTTGGAATATCTTCCCCGACTTCATTTTTAGTCAATGGCATAAATGGACCATCACAAACAACTTCCCAAATTTCGTAATCTAGGGCTTGTAAATAAATTCTCATCCTAGTTTTTTAATATGGATAGTCATTTCCGTCAAAGAATGGTGGTCTAGTTGTGGACTGTCCTTCCCTAAAGGTTGAATCACTTTGGGTTGCCATGGATCTTTTACTCTAGACGGTTAAGTCCTAATAAGAGAACCAAGCTCTGATACCAATTGAAATACAAATAAGCAACCCAAGAGGAGGGGTGAATTGGGTTATTAAAATTTATTTTACAAATAATTCAATCTAATGCCTTAATGCAAACAAAAATTAAGTTTTACAGGAATTAAATCAAATATAATAAATTAGGCAATGCTTGCAAAATAAATGAGTAAGGGAAGAGAATGCAAACACAGCAATTTTTACGTGGCTCGGCAATCCATGCCTCCAAGCCAACCGAGCTTGAGGATTTCACTATCCAAACCTCCCAAGGCTTCAAATGTTTACAATTAACTTCCAAGGTGTCAATGGACCTTTACAATCAAGAGATTATCACCCTAATCTCTTTACCCCAAGTGTTTCCCTCACTTGAACACTCTTAATACAATACAAAATAGAAATTACAGCAAAAGCACTCTCTACAAGAGGAGATTCACAAATAATGGTTCAAGAATGATTTAATCTATTGTGATTTGCAATATGGAAGCTCAATATATGTTTTACAAACTTGTTTTTTCTTGTCAGAAACTTTGAAATGAAGTTGGAGTTGAGTTTTTATAGTTAAAGCTCGAAAACTAGCTGTTATTGTCAAATTCCAGTCTTTCAGCATTGAATAAAAATGCTTAATTTAACCTAGGCTCCCGCTTAATAAATGAAGTTACCGTTAATTTTAAATTTTGCTACAGTAACAATGTTCACAAAATTATAGTTTTACCTCAAAACTTATTCAAATTATGCTATGGCCTAAAACATTATAAAACTTTTCAAAAAGACCCAATCTCAGAAATTTTAATTATTATTTAATTCCTAAAAATATTCTGAAATTATAGTGTGGCCCAAACTAAAGAAAATCTTTTCAAATAAGTCCTTTTTGAGTTTTAGTTAAATCACCATAATCTTTAAAGTTTTTAAAACTTTTCACTTAAGCCCACAATCTATTATAAGTTACAATAAAGCCCAAATATTTTAGAATTTAGCAAATAAGTCCAACTCTGAAATTTAAAACATTTTTATTTTTATCCAAAATACTTTAATCCACAAAATATTTTATCTCATAAACATAAAAGTATTTAACTTGAAAAATAATTATTTTATTAACATAAAATTGAGCTTCACAAATGCTAATCCAAGTATAAATTAAATCATACCGACTTTACAAGAAATTGTCGCAATAAATTATCCGTTGAGCCGCTGTTACCCGATGAGTGTCTTGAACTTGATTTCACTTGATTGCACTTGATTTATTATCCTTCAAAACTAATGAACTTGTAAAATACAAAATGAAACACTTTAATGCATATGTTTGTTATCATCAAAATCATAATATTTATAACCTATTAGGCTAACAGTTCTTATTGAAGTAAATTTTTTGTTCAAACATATCATAAAGGAGAGTATATAATGTTAGAGTTAATTAATCTTGTCGTAAGCTTCGAAACGTTATATTATACGCGCAAAACAGACATATGTATCTCATGTTATGACTTATAAAAAAATCAAAAATTCAATGAGACAGGCAGTGGGACAGGCGCCTGTTTCACATAAATACAGAACAGTAATGTAAGATAGACAGTGGGACAGGTGTCTGTCTCACATACTTATGTGAGACAGGCAGTAGGACAGGCATCTGTCTCACAAAAATACAAAATAGTAATGTGAGACAGGCAGTGGGACAAATGTCTGTCTCACATAAATACAAAACTATTATGTGAGATAGGTAGTGGGATAGACACTTGTCTCACATAAGCACAGAATCATTATGTGTGACAGGCATCTATCCCACTTCCTGTCTCACCAACTTAAGTGAGACAGATAGTGAGATAGGTACTTGTCTCACATAAGTACAGAACTATTATATGCGACAGGCACCTGTCCCACTGCTTGCCTCACCAACTTAAGTGAAACAGACAGTGGGATAGGTGTTTATCTCACATAAACTCAGAACGGTTATGTGAGACATTTGCCTTTCTCATATAAGTTGGTACGACAGGCAGTGAGACAGACACCTATCTCACATAAGCACAAAATAATTAAGTGCAACAAGCACCTGTCCTACTGCCTGTCTCACTAACTTATATGAAACAGGCAGTTAACTTATATGAGACAAGCAGTGGGACAGGTACCTGTCGCACATAATAATTTTGTACTTATGTGAGACAGGTGCCTATCCCACTACTTGTTTCACTTGTTCTGGATTTCGTTTTTTGCTCAAGTTTTTTGTCGTCTTTATGATTTATTTTAATTTCCCAACTTAAATAATGGACACTATTTTATTGATAAAAAATAATAATATATACAATAAAAACAACTTTAATTTCAAACTTAGTTTTCAATCTCAATATATTAAAAGTTTATATTATGTAGAAACATATACTGACCTTAACAAGCTTCTCCAATTGATGATTATATCATCAACTATGTAATGTTTGTTTCTTGAAGAGTGTTAAAAGTTTATTTAGAATAATGAAAAATCTTTAAGTGTATTGAGTGTGTTGAGAGTTCTTTAGTTTTCAATTTGAATATTATAAAAGTGACATTATTTGAAAATTTAAAGAACGTGATGAGGATAATTTTATCTAAAGTATTGATTTTTAACTAGTTATAATAAAAAAAAATTTATGTGGTTAAAATTAAAAAATATAAAAATTTTGTGATTATTTTTATAAATTTTCTTAAAAAGTATTTTGTGGCGTAGTAATGTAACGACTTAATTAACGAAGTTCAAGTTTGACTCCGCGTGAACTAGCTGTCTTTTTAAAGACTCGATTTTTGAATTTGATTTATAGTAAGTGCATAAGTTAGATGAAAAAGAAAAAAATTTATGCCATCTGGCCCGGTGCCCAATTCTTCCACGTCGAAAAGTCTGTTCTTTTACACAAAACTTGTATCGGAAACATTACCATCTTGAGCTTGAGTGAAGTGATGTGCTCTGACTTCTGACAATCAAAATTGAACTTCTTGATATAAATATATGCTGATTTTGATGGTTTTTTTATAATTAATTAATTATTTATTTATTTTTTTCGGTAGATCCGTGACTGGGAAGGCAATTATAAATTAATGAGAAAGCCACGAGTTCTTAAACTTCCATATACATAGGCTTTAAACAAAATCAGTGGCTTGTTTTAGCGTGTTTTTGAGAGTAACTATTTTACTCTCAATTATACTGTACCAAAATTTTATATTTATTTTTTTAATAAAGGGAGGTTAAAATTTAAATCAAAATTTTAAAGCCCTTACGTATCGAGAAGATTCGAATTCAAGTGATTAATTACGAAATTTATTTGAAAATAATTGGATCAATCCTCTATGGACAAATCAATATATACTAAATTCTAATTCATTAAGCCTTATCTATGTCTGCCAAATTCAATCTCATAACTCTACTGGCAGCTGCTATCAAAGATACACTTGGTTAATGTCATGCAACAACATGATTATCAAAGATAAAGTCCCAATTCTCTATCATAACAAATGAAATTGAAATGCAAAAGAAATAAGGAGAGAATTGACCCTTATTCCTCACTTTAAAAAGAGATATACTAATAATAATATACTGAAACAAAAGGTGTAATAGAGAATAAACATACTAATAATAGTTAATAATGCGAAGGGACGCGGCCTGCCGTAGCGTAAGTTGCAATCAGTCTAATTATAATTTTGTGTGGTTGTGGCAATCTTTAGCCCTTTCATTTCAACTTTTATTTGTTTAATTTTCCAGTGAATTGGAAAAAAAAAAGGAAAAAAAAATTTTAGATTCTGCATCAAAATTCAACAACCACAATTCCTTCTGATAGAGGTGGGCATCTTTATTTCTTTAGCCTGGCTTTGCAATTCATCATTGAGCACTTTGTTCTATCCAGCAGAGATTCCCATTAATGATTCATGGGCTCAAAAAATTGTTTGGGTCTTTACTATTGGGCCCAATTGTTTTGACAATTTGTGATATGCCGACCATTAAATTTAGTGAAAGAGAGGGATGCAAATTATGATCCTGTGATAAAAGCCACTCGTCTTTTTGAAAGGCGCCACATAGATTATAAATATGGTTTAAAGAAAATCTTGAATATATTCACCATATGATTCGGCTGGTTTGGATTTTAAAAGTTAAATAAATAAGAAAACCAAAAGCCAGGAGATAACACAGCATATAAATGCATATTTAAAAAGCAAAGGAAAAGGAAGTTCAAGATTTTGTTTGCTATTGTAGTACTGAGACTTATAAATTAGCCGAGCACAACTCAATTGTTAGGTAGTAAAAGTATGAGATTTTCTTTTTCCTTGATTGGGTTAATGACAACCCAATATCCTGTCCATTCATGTGAGCATGATTGTAACTGCAAAAATCTCTTATTTTTAATATAAATAACTTTTACTAACTCAATTAGGTGACATTTGTAAAACAAAATCATTAATACAGCTACTCGCAGTAATTATGGCCTCTCCAGCGATCATTTGAGATACATTACAGGAATAATTTCAATAATTTTGAAGCCTAAGATGACAAGGTAAAATTATGATCAACATACAATACAAATTGCCTTAATGAATAAACAAAGAAGAAAAGGATTTCGATGAGGCTAACGAGAGAGAAATAATTGAACGTCTTTAAGACTTTAGCAAGTCCAGCGTAGACAGATCAAAAATCCCGGCAAAGATTTTTATTACGTGGATAACAACAACAAACTCATGGAAAGAAAAAGAAAGGGCATAACTGTACTTTTTTGGTACCTTTATTACTTTAATTCTTCAATATCTGGTAAAAAAATTAATTTCGAATATGGTCCCTGCCCTGTAATGCCAATTCCCCAAAAAGATTGTATTTTGATAATAATATAATATAACAGAAATGAAGCACAAAGTTTATATACCCTGCCCCACCCAGTAAAAAAATTTAATATAAAAATAATAATATAGATATAAATTTTTATATAATTTTTAATATAAATTAATTATTTTTTTAATTAATTAGACTAAATATTTTTTTACTCACATAATTTATTTTAATTATTTTATATTTTTATTTAATTAATAAATTAATATTATATCAATTTATATAAAATAAATTTATATAAAAAATTTATAATTATATTATCACTTCTAATATAAAATGTCTTAATAGATGTTGATTGTGCAACACTAACGCTTTAAATTTTAATTGTTTGCCCAATATATAAGGTCAACTCATCACAGCATGCTTCTGTAATTATTTACTTTTAATTGTTAATTAAGGCAATTTGGATAGACGGGGTGCTATCAAAATGGCACAAAATCATGATATAAAAAAAGTTGACGATTCATAAATTAGACTCAAAGGTTAAACAAACTATAATTATTTTCATAATTATTTTTAAGTACGAATAACTATTCTTTTTAAATGTGAATTTAATATTTTACAATACCGTAAAATATTTTTACAACACTGAAAGATCATTATTTAATAAAGAGCATATGTTTGCACTAAAAGAACTCAAACAAACCAAAAGAGAATTTACCATCTCGTCGAAAATGGGTTTTGTCCTTCCTGTGATTTCATATGCTTGATGCTTGATCCTGTCGTTTTAAGAATGGGAAAAAAAAAAATGCTTTCATTGCTTGGCCAATCTGGTCCTAGTCTACTTGCTTTATTTTATTACCCAGATCAGGTCCCAGAAGAACCTACAATGATAGAAGTTGAAGTCCACTTGTGTATACTATATGGTTTAATACATTGGAAGGAACAAGAAAACTGGAGATCGTATGGGTCATAACATTCGAATCTCTCAGCAATAAAAAATATTTAAAATATTATCTCCATATATATAATCTAGTTGTGGTGACAAGGAATCAGTGATTTAATTTCATGTGGATACATAAATTTGGAGGGCACGAAGTGGTGGATTTACAAAGAAGTAAAGGGATGAGTAAAGTCGAAATTAATTTTTCAATCCTTTTATCTCTTTTAAGATTTAAATTTAGGTGATCAATTCGATAAAAATACTTAAAATTACTCGATGAAGCCTTGAGAGTGATTAAAATTAAGTTTAATAAAGGAAGATATACAAATATTTTACATTGTTCTCACTAACATTTACTGAGAAAGAGTTGAACGTATTGCAGTTGTAGTGATAATATGCTCTACCGGTACACGAGTTAGTGGGTATAAACATAAAGCCTCTTTATAATGAAAAAGATAAGATGTGTACACCTCTATAACCCTCTTTACGTATGAAAAAGATAAGATGTTTGTGCCCATATAACCTTGCTTTTTCATCATCAAGGTCTTATTACTGCTGCACCCCGTATGATTCCCTAAATCAACCCATTTATATACTTCTACTCTTCTTCACTTTCTTCCTTGCAAAACCACCCTTAGCTAAGAGCTAGCTATCACACTGTCTCTTAGCCATTCTCTCTGTTTATTTTTATTTTATTTTTTTTCTCTAAAATGGCTCTAAACTCCATTTTCTTCCTTCTTATGTTACTTACTAGTCTGTCCAATCCTTCTCAAGCCATCAGCGTTAACCATGAGTCAGAGTTTTTCAGGCTTATGAAGGCCTCTCTATCAGGAGACAAGTTGTCTGATTGGGATATTGATGGAGGCAAACCTTACTGCAATTTTTCAGGAATTAGCTGCAATGATCGAGGGCATGTCAGCATGATTGACATCTCAGGTTGGTTACTAGCAGGCCAATTTCCATCTGGTGTATGCTCTTACCTGCCTGAGTTACAAGTCCTTCGTCTTGCCCGAAACCATGTCCGCGGCAGCAACTTACTTGACAGTATAGTCAATTGCTCTGTCCTGGAAGAGCTCAACATGAGTTTTATGTACCTCACAGGAACGCTTCCGGATTTTTCTCCTATGCAAAATCTACGGAGACTTGACCTGTCAAACAACCTCTTCACAGGCCAGTTCCCCTTGTCAGTATTCAATCTTACTAATCTTGTGGTACTCAGTTTCAATGAAAACCCAGGTTTCAAGTTATGGAAACTGCCAGAGAGTACTATTTTTAGGCTGAAAAAACTTCGGATCATGGTCTTAGCAACATGCGCGTTGCATGGTCAGATTCCAGCTTCAATAGGAAACATGACTTCGCTCATAGATCTTGAATTGAGTGGGAATTTTATCACGGGTCATATTCCTCCGGAGATTGGATTGCTGAAGAACTTGCAACAGCTTGAATTGTACTACAATCAACAGCTTGCTGGCACTATACCTGAGGAGCTTGGAAACTTAACAGAGCTCACAGATTTAGACATGTCAGTTAATCACTTGAGTGGAAAAATTCCGGAATCCATTCTCAGGCTTCCCAAGCTCCGGGTCTTGCAGCTTTACAACAATAGCCTTACTGGAGAAATCTCAAGTGTCATTGCAAATTCAACAACCTTGACCATGTTATCACTTTATGACAATTCTCTAACAGGGGAAGTTCCTCAGGATTTGGGACAGTTGTCACCGCTGGTTGTTCTTGACCTATCAGAGAACAAACTATCAGGTCCGCTTCCGGAAAAGGTCTGCAGTAGAGGTAAACTACAATACTTTCTTGTCCTGCAAAATATGTTTTCAGGAGTGTTGCCTGATAGTTTAGCTAGATGCACAAATCTTTTGAGGTTTCGAGTAAGTAATAACCAGTTGAAGGGCTCAATACCAGAAGGTATTCTGAGTCTTCCCCATGTGTCAATCATTGACTTGAGTTACAACAGTTTCAGTGGTCCAATTGCTAATACGGTTGGAAATGCTAGAAACTTGTCAGAATTGTTCATGCAGAGAAACCAAATTTCAGGGGTTATACCTTCTGAAATTTCTCGAGCTATCAGTCTGGTGAAAATTGATCTTAGTGATAATCTCTTGTCTGGTCCAATACCTTCTGGAATTGGAAACCTGAAGAAGCTAAATCTACTCATGTTGCAAAGCAACAAGCTCAATTCTTCCATTCCAAACTCATTATCTTTGTTAAAATCTCTTAATGTCCTTGATCTCTCCAACAACCTCCTGACTGGATATATCCCAGAGAGCCTCTGTGAATTGTTACCCAACTCCATCAACTTCTCAAACAATCGGCTTTCCGGTCCAATTCCTCTGTCATTGATTAAAGAGGGGTTAGCAGAAAGCTTCTCAGGCAACCCCGGTCTATGTGTTTCCGCGTCTGTTAATTCGTCAGATCAAAACTTCCCTTTATGCCCTCATACAATGACCCGAAGAAGGCTAAGTTCCATATGGGCGGTAGTAACCTCAGCAGTTATCATTTTCATAGGCCTTCTCCTCTTCTTAAAACGCCGGTTCGGTAAACAGAGAGCAATCACGGAACCCGATGAGACCTTGTCTTCATCTTTCTTTTCTTTTGATGTCAAGAGCTTCCATAGGATAAGCTTTGATCAAAGAGAGATCATTGAGGCCATGAATGAAAAGAACAAAGTGGGACAAGGTGGGTCAGGGACAGTGTATAAAATCGAGTTGAACAGTGGAGAGGTGGTTGCAGTGAAGAAGTTGTGGAGCCAAAGAACAAAAGTCTCTGCATCAGATACGGATCAGTTGCAATTGGACAAGGGGCTGAAAACTGAAGTCGAGACTCTGGGAAATATCAGGCACAAAAACATAGTCAAATTATACTGCTACTTCTCCAGTTTGGATTGCAATCTCTTGGTTTATGAGTACACGCCAAATGGAAATCTTTGGGATGCCCTCCATAAAGGATTGGTTCATCTGGATTGGCCAACTCGCCACAAGATTGCATTTGGAGTTGCTCAGGGTTTGGCTTACCTCCATCATGGTCTTTTGTCACCTATCATTCACAGAGATATCAAGTCAACCAACATCCTACTTGATGTCAATTACCAGCCGAAGGTTGCAGACTTTGGCATTGCCAAAGTTTTGCAAGCTAGAGGAGGCAAAGATTCTACCACTACAGTTATTGCAGGCACATATGGTTACTTGGCCCCCGGTAAACATTTTCTCATCCAACTCTTTCTATTATTTCCGTGACAATAAAGTTGCTATAATTGAAAATTTTTCATTATTAGGTTAAAAAATAAACACATTTGAAACAGCTGAATGATTGAACCTGAATCAGTTTCAGTACTCGGTATATATATATATATATATATAGAGTCCCGTAGTATTTTATATGCTATGTTTTGGTTAATTTATCATCCAAATTCTTGTAACAGAATACGCTTATTCGTCAAAAGCAACAACCAAATGTGATGTCTACAGTTTTGGAGTAGTGTTAATGGAGCTAATAACTGGGAGGAAACCAGTAGAGGCTGATTTTGGAGACAATAAGAATATCATATACTGGGTTTCAACAAAAGTGGACACGAGGGAAGGAATTATGGAGGTCTTGGACAAAAAATTATCAGGATCATTCCGGGATGAGATGATTCAGGTTCTGCGGATTGCAATCCGCTGTACAAGCAAGTCACCTGCCACACGCCCAACCATAAATGAGGTCGTTCAGTTGCTGGCTGAGGCTGACCCTTGTAGGTTCGATTCTTGCAAGTTTTCAAATAAGTCCAATAAAGAATCATCCAATGCCACCAAAATTAAGAACCCTTCAGAATTATGAAAAAGGATGAGGAGGAAGCATGATTGGGTTTTAAGGAAAGCGACGCATGATCTACAGTATACAACTACTGTATTATTTTGAGAGACTAGTCAGGAAGAAAGATTGTTGTTGCTTTTAGTTGATTACTACTAATCAGCTTTGTATATATTTACCTCCCAGATTTTGATTCAATGCTGAGTTGAATAGTCTGATGAGCTATTTATATTATGGTTAGTAGTTATTATATAATAAATAATATGTAATTAGTCTTAATTATATACTACAATTATTGCAGACATCCGAAGATTATAAAAAACCTTATGACATCTCGGCTTAGGTAGCTCAGTACCTGTGATCCGAATTCCTAGCTCTAACCCATTTTCCCTTTTTTCTTTTTCGTTTGTTGCAAGCACTTGAAAAATGTTATCAGTACAACGGCTTTGGTATAACGCACAGCATATTTTTATATATTTATAAAAGATAACCCACAAATGAAATAATTCTCTAGCTTTTGCTTTTTGCTTCTTTATCTTTATTTGCTCTTTATTTCATGAGATTGATACAATGCAAAGAGACTCCACACGCAGGCTCCTCTTTTTTGCATTCAAGTTGGGGCTCCTGATTCTGAATTTAATAATTATGGCATGATTCGTAATCCCACTGGAAAAAGTCAAAAGATGAAATGGCCCAATTGATGGTAGACAGCATCTTGTCTCGACATAAGCTAGGGACAGGGGTGAAAGCAGGAGCCATTTTTTTTTTTTTCCTCGGTTTCATCATTTTTTCCTATTAGAATTCTGATAATTCTATAGATAGTGAGCGAACAATGAACCTCCACCTTTCATGTTGCAATTCTCTTTATATGGTAAAAGGTATTCTGAGAGAGACATGGATTCTTCCATTACTTCTTAAAGATGAATATCATCTCAAATATTCTCTAGAAAGTTTTAGTTACAGTTCTATTCAGCTAATTGATAAAGTTCCATCTAGATTCAGCCATTCGCCATAAGATTAGATGATAAAATTAATCAGCGCCATTGTTGCTTAAGAACTAATATTTGATGGGGCTCAGATAGAAGTTCAAAAAAGAGTCAAGAAACCGAAGAAATAGTAGAAGGAATTTGTACATGTAAGTAGATTTGAGTTACATTGGCTCTGGTACCATGTTATAAAAGTCACCTCACCCACCTGACCGAAAACTTCAGTTGATAAATGAGAACCTAAAAATTATATTTAGGACAGATCTAAACCATCGTAGTTACTTCGATCATAACATTGACTGTATACAACATCAAATGCGTCTGTATATTAGCATTCCTACAAAATTTAATTAATTCTTCAACTCCAATTGAATCACAATCAAACAGACTAAAGAACAGCAAAATTTGTGCGTGTTAGCAGCATGATGCTAATGCACTGGCAGGTACAACTTGTGGGTGGTTGGCGGGGACCTCTTAGAAGAATAAGGTCCAATTTAATTCAATGAGAAAAATGTTTTCTTTTCGGATGGTGGAGGCTCCATAAACAAAAAGGGAGAAGCACTGATGAATGAATGTAATAGTTCTTGAAAAAAGAAAAACAAAATATAAATATAAAAATCAACAACAAATGTACTGAGTATTGGATACTAGTACTACGCTATTGACTATTCTCAATGGCAATAAAATTCGAAAAACAACATTAACACAGTTAACAAAAACATGTAACGATGACTTTCGCTCAGTTACATGTACCAAACAAGCAACAAAAAGTTATCATGCAATACTTATCAAAATATATATCTTTTGTTTTGTCAAATTGGTGCCCTTCCACTTCCAGAACTGATAAAGCGCAAGTTAGTAAACCGTAAATAGTGGGATAAACAGTGAATTGAAAGTGGTGAAGGCGGACCAATCCAGGAAATTCACAGTGATGATAATAATTACCGATAGAAAATAATATCTACAAATGTCCATTCTTCAGGACATTCACAAGTCATATGTCCGCCATTTAGTGATTTTCGAGCCAAAATTATTATGTTTCATAAGACATATGTTCCCCTTTTAGAGATTTTGGAGCCAAAATTATCAATTTCTTACCATCAGACATCAATTGTGCTGTATCCCGGAATTTGCATAGACAGTTTTGGGTTCAAATCCCAATATCCCCTCATTGCCAAGATAATACAAAATGATTAATACTACTTTATTAGGTTTCTTATGCCACATCATAGAATAATTAGAAAATAACTGTCTCGCCAAAATTACTCATCTAACTAATAATAACTTTCAAATCTAAGTCAATGTATGATCGTCGCTTAATAGTAGAAGTTGACCAAATTAATTGATCAATGTTGCCATCTAACATAAGGTGGCGAAATATAAATCTATAAGCTCATGCTTCTAAATTTTTTCCTTAAAAGGTAAGAGAATCGACAAAATCCAAAATAAATATTTTAGTATTCTACCTTTTCCATTATTCAAATTATTATTATGGTCAACTAAAGAAATTTACTTAAAAATCACTCAATCAATCAAGCCCTTAGGGCTATGTTTGTAAATTAGATAGCAATAAATGAAATAAATTAGGGTCCCTATATGATGCTGTAATTTATTTGTAGCATCAATAATGTTTCAATTGTGTACCATTAGATTTAGTCAATGGCACACAATCTTTGTATTTTAGAAATTTATATAATTTAAAAGTTGTAATTAGTTTGTTACTGATTGAAGGGAGTGGAGAATTTTTGTAAAATAATCATTTAGCACACTTATTCTATGAAATTATGATTTATATTACAACTAATATTTTATGTGGTAGAAAATTATCCAAGCCTTATAAAACTTAAGTCTCACAATCATATATATTTTTATTCTATGTCCATGAAATACTAACTAGACAACCCAAGAGAGGAGGTGAATTGGGTTTTTGAAATTTCAAAAAACAAAAGATTAAAATTGATATAAATTAAGCAATTAAATTTGAGATAAATAAATAAATGAACAATAGAACTAGAGAGATAGAGTAAGTGAGATCAAACACAATAATTTTTACGTGGTTCGGCTTTTCCCGCCTACGTCCACGCCTCCAAACACACCGAGCTTGAGGATTCCACTAAATAAGCCTCCAAGACTTTAAAGTTTTACAATTGACTTCCAAGTTGTCAATAAACCTTTACAAGAAGAGATTTTTTCAATCTCTTAATCTAAGTGTATCCCAACACTTACAATCACTAAAAAACAAAGATCACAAATTGATTTTTCTCTCACACAATTTTCAAAATTACAAATCAATGCCCAATGCCCAATGCCTAATGTGTGAGTAGTTGAAGTAAAAAAAAATATTTTAAGCTCAATGTAGATTGTATATCTGTGAATGTGCTCAGTAGTTGTGTTGTTATTGTACACTGATTTGACTTGGATGAACTTATTTATAGTTAGAACTGAAAAATAGCTGTTATTTAACCTTTTTGACAGAAAACAGATTACTGTTAGTCGTTAACGGATAACCGTTTTCACTGGTCAATGTTACCGTTGGGCTTGATTTCAAATTATCGGTTGGCCGTTAATAATTACTTCTTCGCCGCTAAAATCCAGGGACCTGCACAAAAAATCCTCTATTCGTTTTTGCTAAACGGTTAAAGATTTAACAAAGAATGTCAGTCTGGATATTATCGGTTAGCCGTTATTTATTAACGGTGTACTGTTAATTTTCAGCAACTTATAAAACAGAAAGCTTAACCAATTTCCTTTAAATGGTAAAATAAAAGATTAACAAGATATAAGAGTCTGGATATTATCGGTTAGCCGTTGTCTATTAATGGTGTACCTTTAATTTCCAGCAACTTATAAAACAGAAAGCTTAACCGATTTCCTTTAAATGGTAAAGGACTAACAAGACATGAGAGTCTGGATATTATCGGTTAGTCGTTATATGTTTAACGGTTAGCCGTTTTAATTCCAGTATTTGATTTGTAGAAGTGCTTAGAAAACAACTTCTCTGCATTTTATCGGTTAACCGTTAATTTTTAACGGTTTACCGTTTATACCCAGAAAAACATATTTTTGTGCAAAATGTTCTAATTTCTCTAAGACTTGTAAACACATGCAGAGAGTTTTAATTTTTAAGAAAATATTTGAATTCCCAACAACATTATCAACATAGATTAATTATTTGTTATCATCAAAATCAATAAACAAAACATATATATGTTAACATTTTCCCCCTTTTTTATGATGACAAACATATTCAAAATATTATGCTCCTTCTGCATATATGACTAAAAACACTTCTGTTATAGGAACATGTTTTTTGTACAAAATTTTAGTTTATGATTTTTATCTCCCCCTTCATCATAAAAAAGAATATGTTAGCCAAAAATAAAATTAAAGGAAAGAAATAAAAAAGCAAGATGTTACGTATAATTTTGATAAAATTTTGGCAGAGTCTCCCCTTAAAATGTGAAAAATCCTTAAGTACAACATAAGAACAAAAACACTTCTAAAATCAAGCATGCATATCTCAACAACTCCAATGCCATATAACTCAGAACAATAATGTAGGCAGTGTTGAGTGTTAGAAAGTGTATATTTATAAAGGAGAAAATCGTCATTTTATACTTTAAATCTCACTAACATTGTTACTTTTATTTATTTAAATATTTTGTTATTTAATTATATGTGTTTTATTGTAATTATATATTTTATGTATTTTAGGGGCACTACGATTGTTTCACAATGAACGAGTGATTAGACAGCAAAACGGACGTCATATTCGGACTCAGGACGGTCGAAAACCTTAAGAAGAGCAATAAAAGAAAAAAGTCACTGTTCACATATACGGTACTGCTCAAATTTAGCCCATGGAGCATGTTAATGCGGATCCAGATACCCAAGTGCTTTATTATAACAGTTACATTTTTAATTATTCTGCCATTTTAATTCACAATTTATGATAAAATTACCATAATTTAATTATTTCCATTAAAAGAAATTTAATTCGGCATATAATCTATTCTACAATAGATTCGTGCGCTTGCGAGTTCAATAAAATTTGCACAACAAGTTTTTGGCGCCGTTGCCGGGGAGGTAAGTTATTTTAATTTGTTGAATTAATTTTTTTTTGTTTTCTTGTATTTTTTCCTTATAAAAAAAATAATTCTATAATTTAATTTTCGTAATTTTAATTTTTGCAATTTAATTTTATTCTGTGATTTCTTTAAATTTCTGTACTTTAATTTTTGTTTTAATTTTCTTTGTAATTTGTTTTGTTTATCTCGTAATTTATTTTAATTTATTCATAGAAATAATTCATAGAATTAGTTTTTTTTTAGTAATTTTTTTTGTTATTGCCATAGGTATCATGAGAAAACCACCAAACTACAACCCTTACTCCAACACATATAACCCTGGATGGAGAGATCACCCCAATTTTTCATGGTGTCAAGGATTCCAACAAAATGGACCATCAACTCCACCTCCACCAATGCAACCAGTTCCTCAAATGTCTCAAGCCTCTCAACCACCATTTAGATCATACAATCAGAATCCAAACCATTCTCAACCTAAACCATGGGAGGAGACATTCCAAAATGTCAGAAATTTTACTAACTCCAAGATCGAGCAACAGAACCGCACTATTGATGAATTACGAAATGAGATGAGAGCGGGTTTCAACTCACAAGCTCATTTAATTTTGAGCCTTGAGAAAATGGTGGGACGACTTGCTTCTTTAGTTCAAACTTTGGCCATGACTGTTGAAAAAGGTAAATTCCCAAGTCAACCAGTACCCAACCCTACAGCAGTGAATGAAGTAAATTCTAGTTCACCACAGCATCATGGAGAGGTCAAAGCAGTGATGACCTTGCGAAAAGGAAAAGAAGTCGACAACAAAGTGGAGATGCCAAAATCAACTCAGATTGTACCTGTGAACACTGAGGAATCATCATCAGAGGAGAAAGAGGAAACCAACCCACGAGAATATGTTCCTAAAGCTCCATTTCCTCAAAGGTTAGCTAAAGGGAAGAAAGGAAAATCCACAGGTGAGATTCTTGAAATCTTCAAACAAGTAAGTGTTAACATCCCTTTACTTAAAGCTATAAAACAAGTGCCATCATATGCCAAGTTTCTTAAAGACCTTTGTACTAAAAAGAAAAATATTCATGTTTAGAAAAAGGCCTTTCTAACAGAAAATATTAGTTCTATACTCCAACATAAAATGCCTCTAAAATGTAAAGACTCAGGCTCCCCCACTATCTCATGTAGTATAGGGAACCACACAATTGAGAATGCTTTGTTGGATTTAGGAGCTAGTGTAAATCTGTTGCCTTACTTTGTATTTATGAAACTTGGACTGGGAGAATTACACCCAACTCCAGTGGTGTTACAGCTTGCAGATCGATCCATGAAAATACCACGTGGTATTGTGGAGGACGTGCTTATCCAGGTAGATAAGTTTTATTTTCCTGTTGATTTCATTGTAATTAACACTCAACCAGTGCAGGATTCAATGAAGCACATCCCCATTATCTTGGGTCGTCCATTTTTGGCTACTGCTGATGCTCACATTCAATGCAGGACTGGAAATATGCGGTTGTCTTTCGGCAATATGACCATGGAACTCAATATCTTTAACATTGCTAAACAACCTCATGGTGCAGATGATGGAATTGTTGATGTGGATTTAATAGAAACACTAGTTGATAACAATTTTCTTTCAAACCTTAGTGATGACCATTTGTAAACTTGTTTAACTCACTTTGGTTTGAATTTTGATATTGACAGATCAGTTGATGAAGTCAACGCTTTACTTGACTCAGCACCATCCATAGATATTAATAAATGGAAGTCAAGAGTTGAACAACTAGTGCTGTCAGAAAAGAAACTCAGCCCATCATCAGAATCACCACCAAAACTCGAACTCAAGCCATTACCCAACACTTTGGAATACGCATTCTTGGGAGAAAAAAGCACTTTACCAGTAATCATCTCTTCCTCCCTCAATGACGAACAAAAAGGTAAGTTGTTGGATGTTTTAAAAGAACATAAAGGAGTATTAGGATGGACCATAGCAGACATAAAAGGTATAAACCTAGTGGATTGCATGCATTACATTCATCTTGATGAAAATGCTAAACCTACTAGGGAAATATAACGTCGGTTAAATCCTAACATGAAAGAGGTTGTTCGCACTGAAGTCCTTAAGCTATTAGATGCAAGTATCATTTACCCCATTTCTGATAGTTCGTGGGTCAGTCCTGTGCAAGTTGTTCCTAAAAAGTCAGGAGTTACAGTAGTCATCAATGCTGATAATGAATTAGTACTCACTAGAGTAACTACAGGATGACGTGTATGCATTGATTATAGAAAGTTGAATTCTGTCACACGTAAAGACCATTTTCCTTTACCATTTATCGATCAAATGCTTGATAGATTAGCAGGTCATGAGTTTTATTGCTTTCTAGATGGTTATTCAGGATACAATCAGATTCCCATAGCACCAAAAGATCAAGAAAAGACCACCTTCACTTGTCCTTTTGTCACTTTTACATATAGAAGAATGCCATTTGGATTATGTAATGCACCTGCTACATTTCAACGATGCATGTTGAGCTTTTTTTCTGATATGGTTGAACGATTCCTTGAGGTTTTTATGGATGACTTTTCTATTTTTGGAGATTCGTTTGATCAATGTTTACATCATCTAACATTACTTCTGCAGAGATGTATCGAGAAGAATTTAGTCTTGAATTGGGAAAAATGTCATTTTATGGTTAAACAAGGTATTGTTCTCGGTCACATTATTTCAAGCAAAGGTATTGAGGTTGATAAAGCCAAGGTGGATCTCATTTCCAATCTTCCTCCATCTAAAACAGTCAGAGAAGTAAGATCTTTCCTTAGGCATGCTGGTTTTTATAGACGTTTCATTAAAGATTTTAACAAAGTTTCTAGACCCTTATGCAATTTACTTGCTAAGGATGTACTTTTTATCTTTGATGATTCATGTCTTGTGGCATTTGAAAAACTAAAGTAGTTGTTGACATCATCACCCATCATTCAGCCCCTTAATTGGAACTTACCATTTGAACTTATGTGTGATGCATCTGACTATGCAGTAGGAGCAGTATTAGGACAAAGAGTTGATCGAATTTCCCATGTGATTTACTATGCTAGTATGACATTGAATGATGTACAGTTGAATTATTCAACCACTGAAAAGGAAATGCTAGCAGTTGTGTTTGCATTAGAAAAATTTCGATCTTATCTCATTGGTTGTAAAATAATTATATTTACAGATCATGCTGCTCTTAAATATTTTCTCACAAAGAAGGATGCAAAAGCTAGACTAATTCGTTGGGTGCTACTCTTGCAGGAATTTGATTTAGAATTCAAAGACAAGAAAGGAACAGAAAATGTTGTGGTTGATCATCTTTCCCATCTCCATTTTGACACAACAAAAGAACATTTACCTTTGAATGAGTCATTTCCAAATGAACAATTAATGAGTATGGAAGTAGTACCATGGTATACTGATATAGTTAATTATCTTGTTACAGGTCAACTTTCAGAGCATTGTACTAAATAGGACAAGGCCAAATTCTTTGCAGAAATAAAGAATTTCTTTTGGGATGATCCTTATCTATTTAAATACTGTGCAGACCAAATTATTAGACGATGTGTCCCAGAGAATGAATTTCAAAATATCCTTTCTTTCTTCCATTAACAAGCTTGTGGAGGCCACTTCAGTGCTAAGAAAATAGCTACTAAAATTTTACAATGTGGTTTCTATTGGCCAACTATATTTTGAGATGCTTACACCTTTTATTCTTCATGTGATAGGTGTCAACGAATGGGGAGCATTACACGAAGGAATATGATGCCACTAAACCCAATTCTAATGGTTGAAATTTTTGACGTATGGGGTATCGATTTCATGGGACCCTTTCCCTCATCTTTTGGCCATCAATACATATTGGTCGCTGTTGATTATGTTTCGAAATGGGTAGAAACTATTCCATGTAGGAACAATGATCATAAAGTGGTAATAGGATTTTTGAAAAGCAATATTGTTTCCCGCTTTAGATTCCCTCAAGCAATAATTAGTGATGGTGGTGCCCACTTTTGTAATAAATTTTTCAAAGCACTTTTGACAAAGTACTCCATCACTCATAAAGTGGCGACCCCATATCACCCACAGACCAGCGGCCAAGTTGAGATCTCCAATCGAGAAATAAAGCACATTTTAGAAAAAACAGTGAGGCCCGACATAAAAGATTGGTCGTTGCGGCTTGATGATGCATTATGGGCATATAGAACGGCTTTTAAGACTCCGATTGGGATGTCACCCTTCAGGCTAGTGTATAGAAAAGCATGCCACCTACCTGTGGAACTCGAGCATCGTGCGTACTGGGCCATCAAGAAATTCAATTTTGATATACAGCAAGCTGGCTCAGAAAGAAGATTACAGTTGGCAGAACTTGAAGAAATTCAAAATGATGCGTACGAGAATGCCAAAATTTACAAGCAACGAATGAAAGTCTTTCACGACAAGCAAATTATGCGAAAATCTTTCACTCAAGGTCAGAAAGTACTTTTATTCAATTCTTGCTTACACTTATTCCCAGGTAAGTTACGCTCTCGATGGTCTAGCCCATTTATTGTTCATACTGTTTTTCCATATGGGGTAATTGAAATTAAGGATCTAATGAATGGTGTCACTTAAAAGTTAATGGTCAAAGATTAAAGCCATATCTAGAATACCAACCACATGGAGAGGACAGCGAAATAAATTTGAGTGACCCACCTATTTTAAATTGAGGTTTTGCTTTTCGGTGATTTGATTATTTATTTTCTTTATTTTCACTCTTTTATTCATTCTTTTGCTGATTGAAATTATTTTTGTTTAAGTGTGTTTGTTTAACCGTTAAGTTTTTCTTATCAATTTAATCATGAGACAGTTCCTCTTAAATATTCTTAGACAATTTCGACATATACAATCTCATCTCAGAGGTCAGATACGATTTTGTAAAACACATCGTATCTGGCAGCTACAACCACCAGAGTTAGTAGCCCATGTTGAGGATTTAGAAAGCCAACTCCGAGAAATTGAGAGAGGCATCTACAACATCCAATTGGAGCTTGAGGTAAATTCAATAAGAGGACGATTTTAGTTTGTTTTGTGTGTTTTAATTTATTTTCTTGTTTGTGTGTTTTAGTTTGCTTTGTGTGTTTAAAGTTTGTAACCCCGGTCAAGTGGCGGATAACGGTACTCCGTGACAATCAAGTTGGTTACTTCAGTTTTCCCACAATAACTGATATTCTGAGACGAAGGTATGGACCGAAATGAGATTTTAGAAAAGCTTCACAAACGATTCCCTTTGCTTCCTCAGAATGCCCTAATTTTTAATTTATAAAACCCGGTCCGAAAGCATGCGATTGCTTATGAAGAATAACATCCCTGCTGACATCCGTTGGTTAATCGAGGCAAAAGTTCGCTTAGCAGGTGAGTTACCTCCTAAATTTATTGCATACATGCCTAGTTGTGGTAAAGGAAATTATGCGAGAAAACGACAAGCTCGAAGACTTTCTGTTGCTTGTCATAAATGTGCCAGAATGATATGCAATAAAAAATCATGTTCTTTAGGAATGGTGTCTGATAACAGAGAAGATAAGATTCAATTCATTAGGGATGGCTTGAATAAGGAGACATTGGATGATATCCTTTTGTCTCTTGAAACGCATCCCAGTGGATACGTCCAACATGAAATATTCCAGTTATGGCCATTATTCCAGAAAGAATGTGCAAACTATAGTCTCGGGAATCTGACTATAAAAGACCCTGTTTGCCAGTTTGTAAGAAAACTGGATGGGAAGCCTATCCTCGACCCATAGAGGGTGTTCAAGCCGTTTCTGGACGTAAAACCAGAGGAAGATGTGAGCCACAATCACAACTATCTGTAAATATCTTTTTACCTCTCTGTTTTTTTATTTCACTGTTATTTTACTATTTGCATTATTGTTTTTAATAATTTCATTTACTTTTTCTTTTTACTATTTTCTTTTTGACTTTTTGAGTCATGTGCCTTACACGTTAATTGACATAATCTCCCATACACAGCTATAACCAATTGTCACCAAGGTCTTTAAATACGATTCTCTTTTTATTGAGCACTCACAAGTTATTTTTTAGCATTATCTTAATGGCAGCTACTTCCAGTAAACAATTCAAGAACATTTGTGTGCTTTTTGGATTTCATTATGGCAAATATAAAGAGTTCATAGAGGCAGCCATAGATCTTGGTCTAAAAATAGTAGAGAGAAAACTGCACTTGGTGTATGGAGGAGGTGACCGAGGGTTATCCAAAATGGTATCAAAAGCTGCTTTTGTCAGAGGGAGCCAAGTGTTAGGCATCATCCCTCAAATCCTAAAACCTTTGGGTTGTTTGTCTCATTCACCAACTGGAGAAGAGATAGTCGTCTCAGGTATGCAAGAACGAATAACTGAAATGCTCAATCATGTCGATGCTTTTATTTTCCTTCCAGGCGATCTTACAACTCTTGAGGCACTAATGACATTAGCATCTTGGTCCCATCTGAACATTCATCAGAAACCCATTGGTTTATTAAATGTCAATAACTTTTATGATGGCTTTCTCGCATTTCTTAACCATGCAATAAAAAATTATTTCATTCCTTCCTCAGTGAAAAACATCTTTATTTGTGCACACACTGCTAATGCGCTACTTGATCTGTTACAAGCTTATCAACCGAGCCAGATCTCAAGGCTATTGTGTAAATATTTTCTTCTGTGTTGCAGCACCCAGGTGATGTCTTCTAAACTCTACTTCTTTTCTTTCAAACATTGAGGACAATGTTTTGTTCTAGTTGGGGGGAGGGAATAGTTGATAATTGTGGAATATTGAACTAACCATGGTTAACTTTTTGAATAGAAGATGGCTGAATATGGAGTATAGTGACTCTAGAAACGCATCTTCTTAGTTAAAAAAAATAAAAAAAACAAAACAAAATAAAATAAAAAATATATATTTGTGTGTGTTTCTTTTCTAACCTTTCGTTTTTCTCCTTTATAAATATATGTTTTCAAGTTTTTAAAGTCGAAGATGGCTGAATATGGAGTGTAGTAACTCTAAAAATGCATCTTCTTAGTTAAAAAAAACAAAAAAAACAAAACAAAAACAAAATAAAAAATTTAAAAAAATTATTTTTCTTTAATTTTTTTCTCCTTTATAAATATATGTTTTCAAGTTTTTAAAGTCGAAGATGGTGATCATTTTTCTTTAATTTTTATGTTTATGTTTAGAATAGGTTGGGGGGAAATAATTCTGTTTTAAAAAAAAAAATTGTGAGTTCTTGATATTGGATGATATGATGACTTTCGAATTTTAGTATTTGTACTACCTTTGGTCTTGAGTGATGTTACACCATGTTTACTATTCTACATGTTGATGTTGGGGACAAATATGAGTTGCTTGAAAGAATGCACATGTCATAATAAATTCCAATTGAGTTTTTGAGCCTATTAATTTTTCTTGGAGAGTAACCCTTTTTGCCCATTCTTCATGTAGCTTAGCAGTTTATTATTTCATACATGATCTCTAAATTTTCTTTGAGTCAACCCTTAAAAAAAAATGTGTGTTACTGCATCTAAATGCCCACTTAATTAGTAGATATGAAAGATTATTTAAAGTTCTAGAAGATAATGGAAGGCCATTTTTGACTCGTTTGAGCCTTTCTAGCCATCCCTATTATGTAATATCCGTAGTTAGCCCTTTTAAGCCTTTTATTTTTAAAAAAAACCTTTTCTTTATTAACTTATCAACCTGACCCACTCCAATTTGGAGTATTACCTGATATCATACAAGTTCCATCCACCTATTCATGTTTGAGAAAAAATATATATATATAAATAATTATTTTGTTCAGCGAAGTTGTGCTACATAAAAAAAAAAGGAAGAAAAAAAAAAGATGTACAATAGCAATAAATAAACAAAATGCATCTTGTAATTTTCAAAAGTTCTTGAACTTTTCTCAAACATATTTTGTTTTCCTATTTCTCTTTCTTTGTTAGTCATGTCCCTAACCTACGTTACGTCCTAATAAAAGTCCTTTTTGATTTTAGGGAACTATAGTCTGAAATAAAAACTAGTTATATGGACAATTAAGATGTAGTGGTGCATATATAAAAAAAAAGAAAAAAAAAATGAATACATTGGGTTGACTAATACTTTATTTGAGATCGTATTATTTCTAAGCTATGGGCATATTTTGGTGAAAGTGTATGATATTTCTTTATTATTTTCTCTCAATTTACCATTCATTGTAGTGATAAATTTTTATTCGGATTAATTTCTTTGTGAGAATGTCACTACAACTGGTGAGATTTTGGGGTTGGATATGTCATTCTTGAAAGTGGCCTGATTACTATTGCTACAACAAAGTCTGCTGGACTGATGCATATGAATGGTTGATGTGGGTGTGATATTCCTTTAGACTGGAGATAATGTTTGTACTTTTATTTGATTGCTATCATTAATCTGATTGAATAAACACATTTGTTTTCTTTAAAAAAAAAGTTTTGAATTTTATCTTCGCTTTATTTGCTACGGACTAGCAATAAGCTGGTTGGGGGGTGTGTTGAGTGTTAGAAAGTGTATATTTATAAAGGAGAAAATCGTTATTTTACACTTTAAATCTCACTAACATTGCTACTTTTATTTATTTAAATATTTTGTTATTTAATTATATGTGTTTTATTGTAATTATGTATTTTATGTATTTTAGAGGCACTACGATTGTTTCATAATGAACGAGTAATCAGACAGCAAAACGGACGTCATATTCGGACTTAGGACGGTCAAAAACCTTAAAAGGAGCATTAAAGGAAAAAAGTCACTGTTCACATATACGGTACTGTTCACACGCACGGCACTGTTTACGGCACTATTTAAGGTACTGTTCATGATACTGTTTATGGTACTGTTCACGACACTGTTCATATATACGGACCGATGATGTGGCAACTACCTATGACGTGGCAGTATCTGATTGGACGAATTATGTGGTATTGACTGCTTATGTCGCGTTGACTGATGACGTAGCACCGACCAATGATGTGTCACGATCTTATTGGACTAAATTTCTTATGTACTGTAGATCGATGACGTGGCAGCATCTCAGTGGAGCAAAAATCGTGTGTACAGTATATGCGCATTCATGGGATTATTTACTATTCAGACAGCGTTACTGTACAAATGTTGACGGTTGACTGTTGACTATTGACTGATGACTGATGACGTGGCGTAATCCTGAGCATCCGAACTGTTTTTAATCCGATGGTCACAATTCACTCAATGTATCTATAAAAAGGGGGCTATCCCCTCCTAATTTGATAGCCCTGAATTCGTTTTTAAGTTTAGATCTCTGAAATTCCTTCTCCTTCTTGTAATTTCTTTGTATTTTAATAGAATTTCTTTTTTTATCCTCTGTTAAAATATGAGTGGCTAATTTTCTTTTAAGCTTGGGTTGAAGGTGAAGTCTCATCATGTTCCATGGGCTTAATTTGGTAAATTTACTTTCTCTTCCCCTCTAATATTTGTGGTTGTTTTGACTTTTCGTCGATAAATAATAATAGTCTTGTCTAAATACAGCCCTGGTTAAACCGGCACCCTAGTACAAGGTTATTATTATTTGGCACGATAAACCCTAGGCATCATACTTATTGGAGAGTGGTGCATGAGGTGTGGAATCCCCCCTTATGATTTAATTGGTATTAATATGGAATATTTAGCCCATGGAGCATGTTGATGCGGATCCGGATACCCAAGTGCTTTATTATAACAGTTACATTTTTAATTATTCCAGCCATTTTAATTCACAATTTATGATAAAATTACCATAATTTAATTATTTCCATTAAAAGAAAATTAATTCGGCATATAATTAAAATCAACCTCCTCGTGGGATCGACACTCGTCACCATTAATCTATTCTACAATAGATTCGTGTGCTTGTGAGTTCAATAAAATTTGCAAAACAGGCAGTCATTAAAAAAATTTGTATAAATACAAACAGTGCATCCAAAAAAAATAAGTTAAGAGAAAATACAATCAAAATATGAATTGTTTATGCGAAACAACAAAGTAATCTGGAACTAAGAGGCTCGTCGCGAAGAAGGAGGTCACGTAGATGTAGGTCACATAGAAGTAGGTCGCGAAGAGGTAGATCTCATAGTGGAAGGTCAGGAAGAGGGAGGTCGTGGAGGAGAAGCTGCCGCAGAGGTGCTTCTAGGGTCATACCCAAAATACCCCAAAAGTTGTCGATGTCCAGCAATGATCTTATACTGATGATCGAAGCTCACCTCTTGAAGGGTCTGAAGCTGAGTCCGGAGCTTTTGTTGATCTTGAGAAATAGTATCTATGCGATCAAGAATCATCTACTGGGTCTCAAAAATCTGGTGAATATCAACAACCAGCTGATGCAAAATATTAGAGATAGGAGGCTGAGCTAGAGCTGGAGGCTGCTCAGGAGTTGAAGGTGCAGCTGAAAACGAGGGATGATCAGACTCTATCTCAGGCATGGCAGAACCAGAGGGGGCTGACGGTTGAGGAACAGGACGAGGAGGAGGTGGAGGATGAGTTCCAAGTCAGAAATCAGGAAGTTGATCAGGAGGATAAATATCATTAAGCATTCAATCATCCTCAGGAGCAATCAAGGTGTCCTGATTCTTGGCATTGGCAATTTTGTGCCCTTGGTCATTCCTCCTGGTGAAACTAAGACTACTCATTGCATCTCGACCAATCTTCTTGGGCTCTTTGTACACCGCTTCCCGTATTGGTTCATGAAAATGTCGCAATATCCTAGTTATGATACTGCCATAGGGAAGCAAATTATGGGTAACTGCTAGAATAGATAACATATAACGCACAATAATATATCATAAGTTAACAGGTCGCCCTCTAAGTAAACTATCCAACAGTCCAACATCTATACGTGTAACCTCATCTGAATGACCCCTCCTAGGTGTGATTATATGCTGTAAAATATTATGAAGAATGCGAACCTGAAGAGGCAATAACTGAGCCTAGAAAGGTAGACCACATATCTCATCACTGAGTTCCCTACGACGACATATATTTCTCACACCCTCATTATGGACAAAATCATCAAAAGACAGTGTTTTTCTAGAGGTATATAATGTAGCACCCTCATCCTCAATCCCAAGAATAATGGTATTCAAAACTTCTACATCAAAATCAATAGATATACCACCAACTATAGTGACTATTCTATCCAAATGGCTAGCTGATAATTCCATATTGTAATAAAAAATCCGAACTAGATTAGGGTAAGATTTATCATCAACATTAATTGTTAATTCCCATGGTCTAAGCATGTTTCTAACACTTCTACCACATATAATCAGGTCGTAAAAATCATCTATGTCCACTAAATAAGAGTTTAGTACCTGTCTACCCATAAAACGATCTTCAAATCGTTTGCACAATGCAACTGTAGGGAAGTATAATCTTTCAAATTTAGAAGTTTCCCGTGATCGTGTAGGGTTGACAGAGGGTATATGTTTCTTCCTCTGAGGTCTCTGTGATGATTCAGTCATGATAAATAGAAGAAATCTTTCAGAATATGGATTTCGGAGTAAATAAACCAATTATTTTATGAAAATGAAGCAGAGAAAGTGGAATTTTGGGTCAATATGTCATGAAATTATGAAAAATTTGATCGAAATGATCGAACACCAGCCTGCTGCCCTTAGGGTTTTGATTTGGGATTTTTTAATTTTGAGTACGATTTGGAGTTTTGCATCGGTAAAATTTTCCTAAAAGTGATTAAAAAGCTTTTTTTTTGGGTAATATATTGCGAAAAAGGATAAAATCTGAGAAAAAATGAGATGAAAAGCTTTGGTTTCGCAATAATAGAGGAAACGGTGAGAGGGTAAGTGAGAAGAAGAAGGAAAACTATGACAGGTTATATAGTTTGCGTTAACGGTGAACCATTTGTAATAAACGGTGAGGGCCTAAATTTTCGAGAGTTAATGAATAATTGGTTAAGGATTAAGGATAAACGGTGAAGGGGTAATGTTAAAGTAGCTCTCTGTCTTTAATCGGTTTACCATTAATCTTAAACGGTGAAAGGGTAGAGAGCAATAAAAAATATCTTGGTTTCTAGAAATAAACGGTGAACCGTTTATAATAAAACGGTTACCTGTTTATTTGTTTCGCATATTAGATTCAATATCTGACCATCAAAAATAACATATCAAGATCATGACTTTGATCTAAAAGTATTCTAAGGTCATTTTAATGCTAAATTCATGAACATATGTGCTTTAAATCAATTAATTCATACAAAACAAACATATACACTACTAGGATATTAAAATATCATATCATAAGTTCAGTTATTGAGTAAACTTAATAACATTTTTAGAAATGTCAATGTGAAAATTTTATCATTCTAAATTCATGCCGAATTTTTGAAAATTCTTCCTCGCAAAGAGGTTTTGTAAAAATATCAGCGAGTTATTTTTTCGTAGAAATAAATTCTAATTTAATATCACCCTTTTGAACATGATCTCTTAAGAAATGATGTCTAATCTCTATATGCTTATTTTTAGAGTGCTGAATGGTCATATGAAAAATAGATGTCCTGCGAAAGGAAATGCTTATTATGGTGTGAAATATATTTGGGTTCCAAAAGAAACTATTGCTAACACTTAAGAACCGAAAAAGATTTGGGTACTTAAGAACTGAAATTTTCTCTACAGGACTTAAAGAAGAAGAAAAATAAATGGTATCTGGATAGCGGGTGTTCAAAACACATGACAAAAAAATTATGTTTGGTTTTCAAGTTTTACCAAGATAGAAAATGGTGGAAATGTATCCTTTGGAAATAATTCAAAAGGAAAGATCATTGGTATTGGGAATGTCGGTAATGTATCTTCTACTTTTATTGAAAATGTGTGCTTGGTTGAAAACTTGAAACACAATTTATTTAGCATTAGTCAATTATGTGATAAGGTTTATAAAGTATTTTTTGATAAATCTAGATGCGTTATTGAAAATGAATGTGATGGAAAAGTTCTATTTGTAAGAAATAGATGTGTTAATGTCTATACTATTAATATAGATTGTGCATCTACTATTGATAAATATTTCTCTGCCTTGCATGATGATGGATGGTTATGGCATAGAAAACTAGGTCATGCAAATATGGATTTGATTTCAAAAATTTCGAAAAATGATTTAGTTAAAGGACTTCCAAAAATCAGTTTTCAAAAGGATAAAATTTGTGAAGCCTGTCAATTTGGAAAACAAATAAAAACTTCTTTTAAAAGTAAGAATCATGTCTCCATTTCAAAACTACTTCAATTACTTTATATGGATTTGTTTGGACCATCTAGATATGCCATCCTAAATGGCAAGTATTATGCTTTTGTGATTGTGGATGATTACTCTAAATACACATGGGTATTGTTCTTAGCTAATAAGGATGATGCCTTTGATGCATTTAAAATTTTTTGTAAAAAGGTTCAAAATGAAAAAGGCTATTCTATTTCTTGTATTAGAAGTGATCATGGTAGAGAATTTAAAAATCATACATTTGAAACTTTTTGTAATGACTTTGGAATTAAACATCAATTTTCATCACCTAGAACTCCACAATAAAATGGAGTTGTTGAGAGAAAGAATAGATCTATTCAAGAAATGACTAGGACCGTGTTAAATGAAAATGCATTACCTAAATATTTTTGAGCCGAAGCCGTCAACATCGATTGTTATGTTTTAAATTAGATGTTGATTAGATCTCATCTAAATAAAACTCCCTATGAGCTTTGAAAAGATAAAAAAACCCAACATTGGTTATTTCAAAGTTTTTGGATGTAAATGTTTTATTTTGAACACAAAAAATAATCTTCGAAAATTTGATCCAAAATCTGATGTTGGTATCTTTCTTGGGTATTCAAACTCAAGCAAAGCTTATAGAGTTTATAATAAAAGAACCTTAGCTGTGGAAGAATCTATGCATGTTACTTTTTATGAGTCTAATACGTTCTCTACGGAGAAACTTGCTGTTAGTGATGATGTAGATGATAATATACAAGAAGATTCATCAAAGAACAACCAAAAGAATGTAGAAAATCAAGTAGAGCAACATGAAAAAACAAGTACAGAACAAAATAAAGATACTTCTCAAGCACTCTTCAAAGAGTGGAGGCATGTTTCTTCTCATCCAAAAGATGCCATTTTAAGAGATCCATCTAGAGGTGTTACAACTAGATCATCACTTAGGAATAAATGTGAGCATGCTACATTTATTTCTCAAATTGAACCAAAAACCTTTGTGGATGCTGAAAAAGATGAATCTTGGATTATGGCAATGCAAGAAAAGTTAAATCAATTCGAGAGAAATAAAGTGTGGGAATTAGTTCCTAAACCAGAACATCAATCCATCGTAGGTACCAAATGGGTATTTAGGAATAAAATGGATGAATCAGGTGTGGTTGTAAGAAATAAAACTAGATTAGTAGCCTAAGGATACAATCAAGAAGAAGGAATTGATTTTGATGATACATTTGTACATGTAGCTAGATTAGAATCCATTAGAATATTATTAGCCTATGCATGTTATAAAAATTTCATTTGATTTCAAATGGATGTCAAAAGTGCTTTTCTAAATGGTTATATTATAGAGGAAGTTTATGTGAAACAACCCCCTGGTTTTGAAAATTAAAATTTTCTAGATCATGTTTATAGACTATCAAAAGCATTGTATGGATTGAAACAAGCACCTAGAGCATCTTTTGGCCAAATCTTCCTTTATCAAAAACACATTTTTGAGAGTTAAGTAAATTATCCAACATCTTTTGGCCATTTGTAAATTTTATCACAATTTTATTTAACTCATTATTCTTCTTCTTAAGCACTTCATTCTCTTTTATCAATTCTTCAACATGTAATTTCTTATATAAGGATGTAACATTATCATGCAACATTCTATTTTCTAGTTTTAAACATGTAATCTTTGCATTCAATGATTCATTTTCATTTTCGAGATCTATCAATTTCTTTTTAAGATATACATTCTTTTTACCTATTTTCATCAACTCATCATGCAATTCTTTAAAGGCATCATGTAATTTATCATAGGTAGGTAGATCATTTACCTCATCTAGTTTATCATTTGATTCATCTCCAATTGCTATGAGAGCTAGATTTTTCATTTCTTAATGCTCTTCATCATCACTTGTTTCTTCATCGGTATCATCTCACGTGGTCACCATTGCTTTCTTCTTAAACTTGTTGAGAAGAGGGCATTCCGATCTTATATGGCCAGGCTTCTTGCACTCATAATATTTTATTACTTCCTTCTTCTCCTTTTGGTTATTGAAATCTTTAAATTTTCTTTGCTCGCCAGTTTTCTTAAAAAATTTTCTGAACATCCTAGCAAGTATGGCCAACTCCTCATCATCCGGCTCACTTTCTCCATCACCTTCAAATTTTGTGACTTTGAGAGCAATGTTTTTCTTCTTCTCTTCATTACCTCTTTTAGCTGCCAAATCTTCTTTATAAGAAATAAGAGAACCGATTAAATCATTAATAGGTAAGAAATTTAAATCTTTAGCTTATTTAATAGCAGTTCTTTTTTGTCTTCATTCCTTAGGAAGTGATCTAATGATTTTCTTGACTTTCTCGCTATTTGAAAAAGTCTTTCCAATGGCACCTAGAGTGTTCACTATGTCCGTAGATTTAGTGTACATAGAATATACACTCTCATTTTATTTCATTTGAAATAATTCATATTTTCGAGTGTACCTATTAATTTTAGACTCTTTTACTTAATTCGTGCCTTCATAAACAACTTCAAGTTTGTTCCAAATTTCATAAGCACTTTCACAACTTAACACTCTATGAAATTCTTTCTTATCTAGTGTGTTGTGCAAATTTTAATGAACTCGTAAGCGCACGAATCTATTGTAGAAAAGATTAATGGTGACGAATGTCGATCCTACGAGGAGGTTGATTTTAATTATGTGTCGAATTAATTTTCTTTTTAATGGGAACAATTAAATTATGGTGATTTTATTCTAAATTGTGAATTAAAATGACAGGAATAATTGAAAATGTAACTGTTATAATAAAGCACTTGGGTATCCGGATCCGCATCAACATGCTCCATGGGCTAAATATTCCATATTAATACTAATTAAATCATAAGGGGGGATTCCACACCTCATGAACCACTCTCCAATAAGTATGGTGCCAAGGGCTTATCGTGCCAAATAATAATAACCTTGTACTAGGGTGCCGGTTTAACCAGGGCTGTAACTAGACAAGACTATTATTATTTGTCGACGAAAAGTCAAAACAACCACAAATATTAGAGGGGAAGAGAAAGTAAATTTACCAAATTAAGCCCATGGAACATGTTGAGACTTCACCTTCAACCCAAGCTCAAAAAGAAATTAGCTACTTATATTTTAACTAAGGATAAAAAAGGAATTTTATTAAAATACAAAGAAACTACAAGAACGAGAAGGAATTTCATAAATCTAAGCTTAGAAATGAATTCAGGGGTGCCAAATTAGGGGGGAAGAGCCCCCTTTTTATAGATACATCGAGTGAATCATGACCATCGGATTAAAAACAATTCGGATGCTCAGGATTGCGCCACGTCATCATCATCAACAAAATCAATCAACCGTCAACAATCAACATTTGTACAAGAACGCCACTGAATAGTAAATAATTCCATGTAAGCGCATGTATGTACACCGATTTCTACTCCAATGAGATCTTTGCCACGTCATCGATCTACGATGCATAAGAAATTTAGTCCAATAAGATCATGACACATCATCGGTCAACGCCACGTCATCGGTCAATGCCACATAAGCGTCAATCCACATAATTCGTCCCAATCGAATCGCCACGTCGTAGGTAGTTACCACATCATCGGTCCGTATACATGAACAATGTCGTAAATGATGATCGTAAAAGCGATGCATGCGTATGAACAAAGATCACCATATATGTGAACAGTAACTTTTCCTGTAATGCTCTTCTTAAGGTTTTCGACCGTCCTGAGTCCAAATATGACGTCCGTTTTGCTGTCTGATCACTCGTTTATTGTGAAACGATTATGATACCCCTAAAATACATAAAATACACAATTATAATAAAACACATATAATTAAATAACAAAATACTTAAATAAATAAAAGTAGCAATATTAGTGAGATTTAAAGTGTAAAATGATGGTTTTCTCCTTTATAAATATACACTTTCTAACACTCAACACACCCCCCAACCAGCTTATTGCTAGTCCCTAGCAAATAAAGCGAAGATAAAAACACACGTGTTTATTCAATCAGATTAATGATAACAATCAAATAAAAGTTTAAGCATTATCTCTAGTATAAAGGAATATCACACCCACATCAACCATCCATATGTATCAGTCCAGCAGATTTTGTTGTAGCAATAGTAATCAAGCTACTTTCAAGAAAGACATATCCAACCCCAAAATCTCACCGGTTGTAGTGACACTCTCACAAAGAAATTAATCCCAATAAAATTTTGTCACTACAATGAATGGTAAATTGAGAGAAAATAATAAAGAAATATCACACACTCTCACCAAGATGAAAAATATGCCCATAGCTTAGAAATAGTACGATCTCAAATAAAGTATTAGTCAACCCAATGTATTCATCAATTTTTTTTTTCATCATTTTTTTTGATATATGCATCACTACATCTTAATTACCCATATAACTAGCTTTTATGTTAGACTATAGTTCCCTAAAATCAGGAAGGACTTTTATTAGGACGTAACGTAAGCTAGGGACATGGTTAACAAAGAAAGGAAAATAGGGAAACAAAATATATATGTTTGAGAAAAAATTAAAGAACTTTTTACAGGATACATTTTGCTTATTTATTACTATTGTACATCTTTTTTTTCTTTTTTTTCTTTTTTTTTCTTTTTTTTTATATGGCACAACTTTACTGAACAAAATAATTATTTATTTATTTTTTTCTCAAACATGAATAGGTGGATGGAACTTATATGATATCGGGTAATACTCCAAATTGGAGTGGGTTAGGATGATAAGTTAATAAAGAAAAGGATTTTTTTTTTTTTAAATAAAAGGCTCAAAAGGGGTAACTATGGATATTAAATAATAGGGATGGCTAGAAAGGCTCAAACGGGTCAAAAATGGCCTTCCATCATCTTTTAGGACTCTAAATAATCTTTCATATCTACTAATTAAGTGGACATTTAGATGCAGTAACACACACTTTTTTTTTTTTTTTTTTAGAGGGTTGACTCAAAGAAAATCTAGAGATCATGTATGAAATAATAAACTGCTAAGCTACATGAAGAATGGGCAAAAAGGGTTACTCTCCAAGAAAAATTAATAGGCTCAAAAACTCACTTGGAATTTATTATGACATGTGCATTCTTTCAAGCAACTCATATTTGTCTCCAACATCAACATGTAGAATAGTAAACATGGTGTAACATTACTCAAGACCAAAGATAATACAAATACTAAAATTCAAAAGTCATCATATCATCCAATATCAAGAACTCACAAATTTTTTTTTTAAAATAGAATTATTTCCTCCCAACCTATTCTAAACATAAAAAGAAAACATACATGCAGAAAAATTAAAGAAAAATAAATATTTTTTTCTTTTTTTTTATTTATTTTTTTTTTACAAAAGAAGATGTGTTTCTAGAGTTACTACACTCCATATTCAGCCATCTTCGACTTTAAAAACTTGAAAACATATATTTATAAAGGAGAAAAATGAAAGGTTAGAAACACACACAAATATATATATATATATATATTTCTTTTTTTTTGTTTTTTTTTAACTAAGAAGATGCGTTTCTAAAGTCAGTATACTCTATATTCAGCCTTCTTCTATTCAAAAAGTTAATCATGGTTAGTTCAACATTCCACAATTGTCTACTATTCCCTCCCCTCAACCAGAACGAAACATTGTCCTCAATGTTTGAAAGGAAAGAAGTAGAGTTTAGAAGACATCACCTGGTCTTTGCATTGTCTGAGAAAAAATATTTACAAGCGGAAAGTTAAATATAATTTGTACTTCTTACTGCCGCTACTGTTACCATCATTATTTGAACACTCCAACACAATAGCCTTGGGATCTGGCTCTAGTTGATAAGCTTGTAACAGATCAAGTAGCACATTAGCAGTGTGTGCACAAATAAAGATGTTTTTCACTGAGGAAGGAAGAAAATAATTTTTTATTGCATGGTTAAGAAATGCGAGAAAGCCATCATAAAAGTTATTGACATTTAACAAACCAATGAGTTTTTTATGAATGTTCAGATGGGACCAAGATGCTAATGTCATTAGTGCCTCAAGAGTTGTAAGATCGCCTGGAAGGAAAATAAAAGCATCGGCATGATTTAACATTTCAGTTATTCGTTCTTGCATACCTGAGACGACTAACTCTTCTCCAGTTGGTGAATGAGACAAACAACCCAAAGGTTTTCGGATTTGAAGGATGATGCCTAACACTTGGCTCCCTCTGACAAAAGCAGCTTCTGATACCATTTTGGATAACCCTCGGTCACCTCCTCCATACACCAAGTGCAATTTTCTCTCTGCTATTCTTAGACCAAGATCTATGGCTGCCTCCATGAACTCTTTATGTTTGCCATAATGGAACCCAGAAAGCACACAAATGTTCTTGAATTGTTTACTAGAAGAAGCTGCCATTAAGATATTGCTCAAAAACAACTTGTGAGTGCTCGGTAAAAAACAATTCACATTTAAAGACCTTGGTGACAGTTGGTTACAAAATGTGTGTATATGGGACATTATGTCAATTAACGTGTAAGGCACATAGCTCAAAAGTCAAAAAGAAAATAGTAAAAAGAAAAAGTAAATGAAATTATTAAACAACAATAATGCAAATAGTAAAATAACAGTGAAATAAAAGAACAGAGAGGTAAAAGGATATTTACAGATAGTTGTGATTGTGGCTCACATCTTCCTCTGGTTTTACGTCCAGAAACGGCTTGAACGCCCTCTATGGGTCGAGGATAGGCTTCCCATCCAGTTTTCTTACAAACTGGCAAACAGGGTCTTTTATAGTCAGATTCCCGAGACTATAGTTTGAACATTCTTTCTGGAATAATGGCCATAACTGAAGTATTGCATGTTGGACGTATCCACTGGGATGCGTTTCAAGAGACAAAAGGATATCATCCAATGACTCCTTATTCAAGCCATCCCTAATGAATTGAATCTTATCTTCTCTGTTATCAGACACCATTCCTAAGGAACATGATTTTTTATTGCATATCATTCTGGCACATTTATGACAAGCAACAGAAAGTCTTCGAGCTCGTCGTTTTCTCGCATAATTTCCTTTACCACAACCAGGCATGTATGCAATAAATTTAGGAGGTAACTCACCTGCTGAGCGAACTTTTGCCTCGATTAACCAACGGATGTCAGCAGGGATGTTATTCTTCATAAGCAATCGCATGCGTTCGGACCGGGCTTTATAAATTAAAAGTAGGGCATTCTGAGGAAGCGAAGGGAATCGTTTGTGAAGCTTTTCTAAAATCTCATTTCTGTCCATACCTTCGTCTCAGAATATCAGTTATTGTGGGAAAACTGAAGTAACCGACTTGATTGTCACGAGTACCGTTATCCGCCACTTGACCGGGTTACAAACTTTAAACACACAAAGCAAACTAAAACACACAAAGAAGAAAATAATTTAAAACACACAAAACAAATTAAAATCGTCCTCTTATTGAATTTACCTCAAGCTCCAAGTGGATGTTGTAGATGCCTTTCTCAATTTCTCGAGTTGGCTTTCTAAATCCTCAACATGGGCTACTAACTCTGGTGGTTGTAGCTGACAGATATGATGTGTTTTACAAAATCGTATCTGACCTCTGAGATGAGATTGTATACGTCGAAATTGTCTAAGAATGTTTAAGAGGAACTGTCTCATGATTAAATTGATAAGAAAAACTTAACGATTAAACAAACACAAAAAAATAATTTCAATCAAAGAAAAGAATGAATAAAAGAAAGAAAATAAAGAAAATAAATAATCAAATCACCGAAAAGTAAAACCTCAATTTAAAATAGGTGGGTCACTCAAATTTATTTCGCTGTCCTCTCCATGTGGTTGGTATTCTAGATATGGCTTTAATCTTTGACCATTAACTTTGAAAGTGACACCATTCATTGGATCCTTAATTTCAATTGCCCCATGTGGAAAAACAGTATGAACAATAAATGGGCCAGACCATCGAGAGCGTAACTTACCTGAGAATAAGTGTAGGCGAGAATTGAATAAAAGTACTTTCTGACCTGGAGTGAAAGATTTTCGCATAATTTGCTTGTCGTGAAAGACTTTCATTCGTTGCTTGTAAATTTTGGCATTCTCGTACGCATCATTTCGAATTTCTTCAAGTTCGCGCAATCGTAATCTTCTTTTCTCGAGCCAGACTTGTCAGTATGTCAAAATTGAATTTCTTGATGGCCCAGTACGCACGATGCTCGAGTTCCACAGGTAGGTGGCATGCTTTTCCATACACTAGCCTTTAGGGTGACATCCCAATCGGAGTCTTGAAAGCCGTTCTATATGCCCATAATGCATCATCAAGCCGCAACGACCAATCTTTTCTGTCAGGCTTCACTGTTTTTTCTAAAATGTGCTTTATTTCTCGATTGGAGATCTCAACTTGGCCGCTGGTCTGTGGATGATATGGGGTCGCCACTTTATGAGTGATGGAGTACTTTGTCAAAAGTGCTTTGAAAAATTTATTGCAAAAGTGGGCACCACCATCATTAATTATTACTCGAGGGAGTCCAAAGCGGGAAACAATATTGCTTTTCAAAAATCCTATTACCACTTTATGATCATTGTTCCTACATGGAATAGCTTCTACCCATTTCGAAACATAATCAACAGCGACCAATATGTATTGATGGCCAAAAGATGTGGGAAAGGGTCCCGTGAAATCGATACCCCATACGTCAAAAATTTCAACCACTAGAATTGGGTTTAGTGGCATCATATTCCTTCGTGTAATGCTGCCCATTCTTTGACACCTATCACATGAAGAACAAAAGTTGTAAGCATCTCGAAATATAGTTGGCCAATAGAAACCACATTGTAAAATTTTAGTAGTCAAGTTCTTAGCAGACTCAAGTGGCCTCCACAAGCTTGTTCATGGCGAAAAGAAAGGATATTCTGAAATTCATTCTCCGGGACACATCGTCTAATAATTTGGTCTCGCATGTATTTAAATAGATAAGGATCATCCCAAAAGAAATTCTTTATTTCTGCAAAGAATTTGGCCTTATCCTGTTTAGTCCAATGCTCTGGAAGTTGACCTGTAACAAGATAATTAACTATATCAGCATACCATGGTACTACTTCCACACTCATTAATTGTTCATCTGGAAATGACTCATTCAAAGGTAAATGTTCTTTTGTTGTGTCAAAATGGAGACGGGAAAGATGATCAGCCACAACATTTTCTGTTCCTTTCTTGTCTTTGAATTCTAAGTCAAATTCCTGCAAGAATAGTACCCAACGAATTAGTCTAGCTTTTTCATCCTTCTTTGTGAGAAGATATTTAGAGCAGCATGATCTGTAAATATAATTATTTTACAACCAATGAGATAAGATCAAAATTTTTCTAATGCAAACACAACTGCTAGCATTTCTTTTTCAGTGGTTGAATAATTCAACTGTGCATCATTCAATGTCATACTAGCATAGTAAATCACATGGGGAATTCAATCAACTCTTTGTCCTAATACTGCTCCTACTGCATAGTCAGATGCATCACACATAAGCTCAAATGGTAAGTTCCAATTTGGGGGCTGAATGATGGGTGATGATGTCAACAACTGCTTTAGTTTTTCAAATGCCACAAGACATGAATCATCAAAGACAAAAGGTACATCCTTAGCAAGTAAATTGCATAAGGATCTAGAAACTTTGCTAAAATCTTTAATGAAACGTCTATAAAAACCAAAGATGCCCAATGAAAGATCTTACTTCTCTGACTGTTTTAGGTGGAGGAAGATTGGAAATGAGATCCACCTTGGCTTTATCAACCTCAATACCTTTGCTTGAAATGATGTGACCGAGAACAATACCTTGTTTAACCATAAAATGGCATTTCTCCCAATTCAAGACTAAATTCTTCTCGATACATCTCTGCAGAACTAATGTTAGATGATGTAAACATTGATCAAACGAATCTCCAAAAACAGAAAAGTCATCCATAAAAACCTCAAGGAATCGTTCAACCATATCAGAAAAAATGCTCAACATGCATCGTTGAAATGTAGCAGGTGCATTACATAATCCAAACGGCATTCTCCTATATGCAAAAGTGCCAAAAGGACAAGTGAAGGTGGTCTTCTCTTGATCTTTTGGTGCTATGGGAATCTGATTGTATCCTGAATAACCATCTAGAAAGCAATAAAACTCATGACCCGCTAATCTATCAAGCATTTGATCGATAAATGGTAAAGGAAAATGGTCTTTACGTGTGACAGAATTCAACTTTCTGTAATCAATGCATACACGCCATCCTGTAGTTATTCTAGTGGGTACCAATTCATTATCAGCATTGATGACTATTGTAACTCCTGATTTTTTATGAACAACTTGCACAGGACTGACCCACGAACTATCAGAAATAGGGTAAATGATACCTGCATCTAATAGCTTGAGGACTTCAGTGCGAACAACCTCTTTCATGTTAGGATTTAACCGACGTTGCATTTCCCTAGTAGGTTTAGCATTTTCATCAAGATGAATGTAATGCATGCAATCTACTGGGTTTATACCTTTTATGTCTGCTATGGTCCATCCTAATGCTCCTTTATGTTCTTTTAAAACATCCAACAACTTACCTTTTTGTTCGTCATTGAGGGAAGAAGAGATGATTACTGGTAAAGTGCTTTCTTCTCCCAAGAATGTGTATTCCAAAGTGTTGGGTAATGGCTTGAGTTCGAGTTTTGGTGGTGATTCTGATGATGGGCTGAGTTTCTTTTCTGACAGCACTAGTTGTTCAACTCTCAATTTCCATTTATTAGTGTCCATGGATGGTGCTGAGTCAAGTAGAGCATTGACTTCATCAACTGAACTGTCAATATCAAAATTTAAACCAAAGTGAGTTAAACAAGTTTGCAAAGGGTCATTACTAAGGTTTGAAAGAAAATTGTTATCAACTAGTTTTTCTATTAAATCCACATTAACAATTCCATCATCTGCACTGTGAGGTTGTTTAGCAATGTTAAAGATATTGAGTTCCATGGTCATATTGCCAAAAGACAACTGCATATTTCCGGTTCTGCATTGAATATGTGCATCGGCAGTTGCCAAGAAAGGTCGGCCCAGAATAATGGGAATGTGCTTCTTTGAATCCTGCACTGGTTGAGTGTCAATTACAATGAAATCAACAGGAAAATAAAACTTGTCTACCTGGATAAGCACGTCCTCCACAATACCACGAGGTATTTTTATGGACCGATCTGCAAGCTGTAACACCACTGGAGTTGGATGTAATTCACCCAGTCCAAGTATCACAAAAACAGAGTAAGGCAACAGATTTACACTAGCTCCTAAATCCAACAAAGCATTCTCAATTGTGTGGTTTCCTATACTACATGAGATAGTGGGGGAGCCTGGATCTTTGCATTTTAGAGGCATTTTATGTTGGAGTATAGAACTAATATTTTCTGTTAGAAAGGCCTTTTTCTGAACATGAATATTTCTTTTTTTAGTACAAAGGTCTTTAAGAAACTTGGCGTATGATGGCACTTGTTTTATAGCTTCAAGTAAAGGGATGTTAACACTTACCTGTTTGAAGATTTCAAGAATCTCACCTGTGGATTTTCCTTTCTTCCCTTGAGCTAACCTCTGAGGAAATGGAGCTTTAGGAACATATTCTCGTGAGTTGGTTTCCTCTTTCTCCTCTGATAATGATTCCTCCGAGTTCATAGGTACAATTTGAGTTGATTTTGGCATCTCCACTTTGTTGTCAACTTCTTTTCCTTTTCGCAAGGTCATCACTGCTTTGACCTCTCCATGCTGCTGTGGTGAACTAGAACTTGCTTCATTTACTGCTTTAGGATTGGGCATTGGTTGACTTGGGAATTTGCCTTTTTCAACGGTCATGGCCAATGTTTGAATTGAAGAGGCAAGTTGTCCTACCATTTTCTCAAGGCTTGAAACAGATTGAGCTTGTGAGTTGAAGCTTGCTCTCATCTCATTTCGTAATTCATCAATGGTGCGGTTCTGCTGCTCGATCTTGGAGTTAGTAAGATTTTTGACATTTTGGAATGTCTCCTCCCATGGTTTGGGTTGAGAATGGTTTGGATTCTGATTGTATGGTCTGAATGGTGGTTGAGAGGCTTGAGACATTTGAGGAACTGGTTGTATTGGTGGAGGTGGAGCTGATGGTCCGTTTTGTTGGAATCCTTGAGACCATGAAAAATTGGGGTGATCTCTCCATCCAGGATTATATGTGTTGGAGTAAGGGTTGTAGTTTGGTGGTTTTCTCATGACACCTATGGCATTGGCTTGATCTGAATATGAGTCATGGTCATGTGGCTCTGTTGATTTAGCGGTTGTCAAAGATGCTATTTGTCGAGCAAGGCCTTCGACCATCTCTTTGACTTCTTTAATTCCTGAGCTTGACTCGCCAATGTTAACCTCATTCACTCCCTTAATTCTCTTGGTATTTCTGAGTGATCGACTCCGTTGTTGAGAATTATCCGATTGCCGTTGGAAAAATTCCCAAATCTCTGATGCGCTTTTGGACATTAACTCTCCTCCACTGGTTGCCATTAGCCATTCTTACATATGTGGCAATAATCCCTCCAAAAAATATTGGCATTGGTGCCATTTCTCGTACCCATGATGTGGACACTTCAAGAGTAGCCCATTAAATCGCTCCCATGCTTCAAAAAATTGCTCGTCGTCTCTTTGAGTAAACTCTGAAATTTCCCTGCGAATAGCATTGGTTTTATGAACTGGGAAATACTTATTTAAAAATTTAGTTACCATTTGTTCCCATGATATAATGCTATTAGCAGGCATTGTATTAAACCATGAACGAGCTCTATCTTTTAATGAAAATGGGAATAATCTAAGCTTGACATCATCATCTGAAAAATTCTCGTATTTAAAAGTCTGACAAATAGCATGAAAATCATTCAGATGATTATATGGGTCCTCATTTTCTAGGCCATAGAATGTGGGGAGACAATTTAGCACACTAGGTTTTAATTCAAAACTCCTAGCAGCTACATTTGGGTACCTTATGCATGATGTCTTTCAAATTAGCTAAAGGACTAAAATAATCCTTAAATGGCCTCTCTTGTGGTTACAGTTCTTTGATGTTGCAAATCCATTTCAAGTTTCTTTTGGAAAATAGTTTGTTTGTGTGTGCGAAGTGTTTTTTTTTCCAAATTGAGCGCTCTAAAGGTTCAAGACGCGGGTGATAATGACCTTCGACCACGCATGCAAAGAACAAAATAAATGAAAATAAAACAAACAAAAATAAAGAGGAGAGAAAATTACAATACTAACCTTGTAAAAGTTATTAACCTTATAATGAATATACACTGTTTCAAGTCTTTAAAAAGAAAATACCAGAAATAGATTAACTAAAAAAATAAAATAAAAAGATAAATTACAATGAAAAATAAAAAAATTAAATTACAGGAATATAAAGAAGAGAAAAAGAAACAAAATTAAATTACAGAAAAAAAAATTACTTAAAAAGAATTTAATTCTATGAAATAATAAATTAACAGAATAAATAAAAATTACAAAGAAAAATAACTCAGAAATTAAATTATTGAAATTTAAAGAAATTTAAATTAAATTACAGATTCACTTTTTTTTAATTTTGTAATTTTTTAATTTTTTTATAATTTTTAAGGAAAGCAAAAAAAAATTACTTAAAAAAAAAGTAATTCTATGAATTAATTCTACGAATAAATTAAAATAAATTACAAGATAAACAAAATAAATTACAAAGAAAAGTAAAGCAAAAATTAAAGTACAGAAAATTAAAGAAATCACACAATAAAATTAAATTGTAAAAATTTAAATTACTGAAATTAAATTACAGAAAATTAAATTACAGAAATTAAATTACAAAAATTAAATTATAGAATTATTTTGTTATAAGGAAAAATACAAGAAAACAAAAAAAAATTAATTCAACAAATTAAAATAACTTACCTCCCCGGCAACGGCGCCAAAAACTTATTGTGCAAATTTTAATGAACTCGCAAGCGCACGAATCTATTGTAAAATAGATTAATGGTGACGAGTGTCGATCCCACGAAGAGGTTGATTTTAATTATGTGTCGAATTAATTTTCTTTTTAATGGGAACAATTAAATTATGGTGATTTTATTCTAAATTGTGAATTAAAATGACAGGAATAATTGAAAATGTAACTGTTATAATAAAGCACTTGGGTATCTGGATCCGCATCAACATGCTCCATGGGCTAAATATTCCATATTAATACCAATTAAATCATAAGGGGGGATTCCACACCTCATGAACTACTCTCTAATAAGTATGGTGCCAAGGGCTTATCGTGCCAAATAATAATAACCTTTTACTATGGTGCCGGTTTAACCAGGGCTGTAACTAGACAAGACTATTATTATTTGTCGACGAAAAGTCAAAACAACCACAAATATTAGAGGGGAAGAGAAAGTAAATTTACCAAATTAAGCCCATGGAACATGTTGAGACTTCACCTTCAACCCAAGCTCAAAAAGGAATTAGCTACTCATATTTTAACTAAGGATAAAAAAGGAATTTTATTAAAATACAAAGAAACTACAAGAACGAGAAGGAATTTCATAAATCTAAGCTTAGAAATGAATTCAGGGGTGCCAAATTAGGGGGGGAGAGCCCCCTTTTTATAGATACATCGAGTGAATCGTGACCATCGGATTAAAAACAATTCGGATGCTCAGGATTGCGCCACGTCATCGATCAACGATCAACGATCAACCGTCAATAAAACATTTATACAAGATACGCCGCCTGAATAGTAAATAATCCCATATAAGCGCATGTACTGTACACCCGATTTCTACTCCAATGAGATGCTGCCATGTCATCGATCTACAGTACATAAGAAATTTAGTCCAATAAGATCATGACACATCATCGGTCAACGCCACGTCATCGGTCAATGCCACATAAGCAGTCAATCCACATAATTCGTCCAATCAGATACTGCCACGTCGTAGGTAGTTGCCACATCATCGGTCCGTATACATGAACAATATCGCGATTAAGTGATCAAATGCGTATGAACAAGATCTGTATATGTGAACATGGCTTTTTTCCTGTAATGCTCTTCTTAAGGTTTTCGACCGTCCTGAGTCCAAATATGACGTCCGTTTTGCTGTCTGATCACTTGTTTATTGTGAAACGATTATGATACCCCTAAAATACATAAAATACACAATTATAATAAAACACATATAATTAAATAACAAAATACTTAAATAAATAAAAGTAGCAATGTTAGTGAGATTTAAAGTGTAAAATGATGATTTTCTCCTTTATAAATATACACTTTCTAACACTTAACATAGTGCACAAAATAAGGCATTCATAGCTTTGGAATTTAGAGAAACTTTTCTCTTCTCCAATTCATTCCATTCCTGTAAAGGTTTTGGAATATCTTCGCCGACTTCATTTTTAATCAAAGGCATAAATGGACCATCACATACAACTTCCCAGATTTCGTAATCTAGAGCTTGTAAGTAAATTCTCATCCTAGTTTTCCAATATGGATAGTCATTTCCATCAAAGAACGGTGGTCTAGTTGTGGATTGTCCTTCTCTAAAGGTTGAATCACTTTGGGTTGCCATGGATCTTTTACTCTAAATGGTTAAGTCCCACTAAGAGAACCAGGTTCTGATACTAAATGAAATACTAACTAGACAACCCAAGAAGAGGGGTGAATTGGGTTTTTGAAATTTCACAAAGCAAAAGATTAAAATTGATATAAATTAAGCAATTAAATTTGAGATAAATAAATAAATGAACAATAGAACTAGAGAGATAGAGTAAGTGAGATCAAACACAATAATTTTTATGTGGTTCGGCTATCCCCGCCTCCAATCACGCCAAGCTTGAGGATTCCACTAAGCAAGTCTCCAAGGCTTCAAAGTTTTACAATTGATTTCCAAGGTGTCAATAAACCTTTACAAGAAGAGATTTTTCCAGTCTCTTAATCTAAGTGTATCCTAACACTTACAATCACTAAAAAACAAAGATCAGAAATTGATTTTTCTCTCACACAATTTTTAAAATTACAAATCAATACCCAATGCCCAATATGTGAGTAGTTGAAGTAAAAAAAAATATTTTTAAGCTCAATATAGATTGTATATCTATGAATGTGCTTAGTAGTTGCATTGTTGATGTACACTGATTTGACTTGGATGAACTTATTTATAGTTGGAACCGAAAAATAGTCGTTATTTAACCTTTTTGATAGAAAACAGATTACCGTAAGTCGTTAACGGATAACCATTTTTGCTGGTCAATGTTACCGTTGGGCTTGATTTCAAATTATCGGTTAGTCGTTAATAATTACTCCTTCACCGTTAAAATCCAGAGACCTACACAACAAAAATCCTCTATTCGTTTTTGCTAAACGGTTAAAGACTTAATAAAGAATGTCAGTGTAGATATTATCGGTTAGCCGTTATATATTAACGGTGTACCTTTAATTTCCAACAACTTATAAAACAAAAAGATTAACCGATTTCTTTTAAATGGTAAAGGATTAAGAAGACATGAGAGTCTGGATATTATCAGCTAGCCGTTATCTATTAACGGTGTTCCGTTAATTTTCAGCAACTTATAAAACAAAAAACTTAACCGGTTTTCTTTAAATAGTAAAGGACTAACAAGACATGAAAGTCTGGATATTATCGGTTAGCCGTTATATGTTTAACAGTTAGCCGTTTTAATTCTAGTGTTTGATTTGTAGAAGTGCTTAGAAAACAACTTCTCTATATTTTATCGGTTAACCATTAATTTTTAACGGTTTACTGTTTATACCCAGAAAAATATATTTTTGTGCAAAATGTTTCAATTTCTCTAAGGCTTGTAAACATATGCAGAGAGTTTTGATTTTTAAGAAAATATTTGAATTCCCAACAATATTATCAACAGAGATTAATTGTTTGTTATCATCAAAATCAATAAACAAAACAAGTATATGTTAACAGTCCAAATATCACTTTGTTAATTTCATAAAAGTTAAATCTAAAATATACTTTAGTTTATGAACATAATATATTATTTTATTGATATCCTTTGATCATAATTGTAAAAATTTATTTTACTAAGAATCGTTACTCTCATTATGATAATTCATTGTGGTAATAAATAAAATATTACCTCTAATAATATTTACATGGAAAGAATAAGTAAAAATTTTCTTTATGTATTTTTATATTTTCATTATAAAAGCATGGTTTAGGATATTTTAACTAAAAATTTTTATTTAAAAATTTGAGCCATTAGTCTCTCATAATCTAATTGTTGTTATTGAAGTCAATATAACTTTTTATGATATTATATCATCCACCATAGAATTGCATGAAATAAATCATTTACATTTTATATTAAAAATTTAAATTATAATAACCTAACTCTAAAAATATATATAACCAGACATGTATGCAATAAATTTGAGAGGCAGCTTACCTGCCAATCGCACTTTAGCTTCGATTATCAATCGGATATCAGCAGAGATGTTATTCTTCATAAGTAATCGCATTCGTTTGGACTTAAATTTACAAATGGTGCGAAGGGCATTAAGTGGAAGTGAAGGAAATCACTTGTGAACCTTTACTAAGATCGCATCTTTGTCCATGCCATCAACTCAAAATATCAGTTATTATAAAAAATTGAAATAACCAACATTGATTGTTACGGAATATCGTTATTCACCGCTTAACAGGGGTGAAAAATGAGAACACACCAAAGAAAAAAAATCTAACAAAAACACAACACACGTAAAGGCAAAATAAAAAAATAAAAAAATAACACACAATAAAAAATATTAACTTACTATCGTTCTTTTAATGAGTTTACCTCAAGTTCTAGTTGAGTTTTGTTGATTCCACCTTCTATTTCCTAAAGTTGTCTTTCTAAATCTTGAATATGGGATACTATCTCTAGTGGTTGCAGATCCCAAATTGGATGTGATTGACAAAATTGAATCAGACCTTTTAAGAAACACTTTATACATAGAAGTTGCTTAAGGTGGTTGAAATGAATTTGTCTCCCTGAGGTACTTATAAGTGATAAGTGTAACTACAACTATTACACAAACACTCTTTAGCAAAAATAATGATAAAATGACAAATGGTTAAATCACCAAAAAAATTAAAAAAAATCAAAATTAGTGGGTCACTTATATTTATTGTGTTGTTTTCTCTATATAGTTGGTATTCATAATATTACTTTACTTTTCTAACCATTCACTTTAAAAATTGCATCGTTTCTTAAATTATTAAATTTAATGGTTTTACATGAAAAAATAGTATGAACAGTAAATAGACCAGACCATTGAGAGCGTAACTTACTTAGAGAAACGTGCCATTAAGAATTGAATAAAAGTACTTTCTAAATTAGTATGAAAGATTTTCTCATGCTTCACTTGTCATGAAAGATTTTTATTCGCTTCTTGTAGTCCTTAGCATTTTGATCATTACGAATCTCCTCTAGTTTTACCAGTTGTAATCTCCTTTTTAAACCAAAGATGGGGTCAATGATGTTTGTATTATTTTCTTTATCATTAAAAGAGGATAAGATGATTTCTAATAATGTGTTTTCTTCTCCCAAGAATGTATAATTCAAATAGTCAGGTGAAAATTTAAACTCAATCTTTGGTAATGATTCTGATGATGGGATGAGATTTTTTTTTATGGTGCCAATTGCTCTATCTTTATCCTCCATTTATCAATGTCTATGTATGGCGATGAATCCAGTAAGGCATTAAACTCATCAATTGATCTGTCAATATTAAAATTTAAACCAAAGTGAGTTAAACATATTAGTAAAAAGTCATCACTAAGAATTAAAAGAAAAGTATTATTTACTAATACTTCAACTAAATCCACATAAGTAATTCCATCATCTGCATTGTCGGGTTGTTTGGCAATGTTGAAGATATTTAGCTCCATGGTCATATTGTCAAAGGACAACTACATATTTCCATACCTGATATGAATGTGAGTATCGATAGTTGTCAAGAAAGGTCGAACTAGGATAATGAGAATGTGCTTCTTTAAATCCTGCACTGGCTGAGTGTCAATTATAATGAAATCAACATAAAAATAAAACTTATCTACCTGGATAAATAAGTCCTCTAAAATACCATAAGATATTTTCGTGGATCAATCTACAAGTTGTAATACCACTGGCGTTGGGTATAATACTCCCAATCCGAGTTTCACAAATACTAAATAAAGTAATAGATTTACACTAGCTCCTAAGTACAACAAAGCATTCTCAATTGTGTGGTTCCTTATACTACATGAGATTGTAGGAGAGCTTGGGTCTTTCTATTTTAGAGAAATTTTATGTTGAAGTATAAAGTTAACGTTTTCTATTTAAAAGTCTTGTTTTGAACATGAATGTTTCTCTTTTTAGTACAAAGATTTTTAGAAAATTTGGCATGTGATGACTCTTTTTTAATAGCATCAAGCAAGTGGATGTTAACACTTACCTGTTTGAAGATTTCAAAAATCACACCTATAGATTTTTCCTTCTTTGTTTTAGCTAACCTCTGCAAAAATAGAGCTTTAAGAATATACTCTCTTGGGTTAGTTTCTTCTTTCTCCTCTGATAATGGGTCCTTAGTATTTACAGATATAACTTGAGTTGATTTTGTCACCAGCATCTCTATTTTATTGTCAACTTCTTCTTTTTTTCGCAGGGTTATGACAGCTTTGGTCTCTCCATAATGCTTGGGTGAATTGGTACTTGCTTCATGGACTCTTTTAGGGTTAGGCACTGGTTGACTCAGGAATTTACCTTTCTCAACAGTCATTGCCAAGGTTTTAACTGAAAAAGTAAGTTGGCCCATCATCTTCTCGAGATTTGAAACAGATTAATTTTGTGAGTTGAAGCTTATTTTCATCTCATTTCATAGTCCATCAGTGTTGTAGTTTTGTTGCTTGATCATGGAGTGGGTAGAATTCTTAAAATTCTAAAATGCATCCTCCCATGGCTTGGGTTGAGAATAGTTTGAGTTCTAATTGTAAGGTCTAAATAATGGCTGAGAGGCTTAAAGAACTTGAGGAATTGTTTACATTAGTAGAAATATAGTTGTTGGTTCATTCTATTGGAGTCCTTGAGATCATAAAAAATTGAAATGATCTCTCCATCCAGGATTATAGGTATTGGAGTAATGGTTGTAGTTTGATGGCTTTCTCATAATACCTATAGTATTAGCTTGATCTAGGTATGAGTCATGGTCTTATGGCTCTGTTAGTTTAGTAGCTGTTAAAGATACTATTTGTCGGTAAAGTCCTTCAACTATTTCTTTAACTTATTTAATTTCCAGACTTAACTCGCCAATGTAAACCTCATTCACAACTTTAATTCTTTTATTATTCCTGAGTGATCGACTCCATTATTGAGAATTATAAACTTGCTGCTGGAAGAAATCTCAAATCTCTAATGCACTTTTTGACATTAGCTCTTCTCCTCTTGTTGCCATTAGTTATTTTTACACATAATTTCTCTATAAAATATTGGCACTGGTGTCATTTCTCATACCTATGATGTGAACACTTCAAGAGTAATCCATTAAATTACTCCCATGTTCGAAAAATTAATTATCTTCTCTCTAAGTGAACTCTAAAATTTTTCTGCAAATAGAATTAATTTTATATACTGAGAAGTATTTATTCAAAAATTTTGTTGCCATTTATTTCCATGATATAATGCTATTAGCAAGTAATGTATTAAACTATGAATGAACTTTATCCTTTAATGAAAATAGGAATGATCTTAGTTTAACATCCTCATTTGAAAAATCTTCATATTTAAAAGTTTGACAAACAGTATGAAAATCATTTAAATGATTATATGGATCCTCATTTTCTAGGCCATAGAATGTTGGAAGACAATTTAGCACACTAAGTTTTAATTTAAAACTCTTAGCAACTATATTTAGATATTGTATACATGATATGCTTAAGTTAACTGAAAGACTAAGTAATCCTTAAATGGCCTCTCTTGCGGTGATTCTTATTGTTATAAGTCTATTTCAATTTTTTCTTTAATTGCAATGTATTTATGTGTGCAAAGTATTTTTTTCAATTCTAAGTCTATAGGCTCAAGATTAGGTAACTGTGATATTCAACCATGCATAAAAAAATAATAATAAATACAACAAAACAATGAGAATAAAATTAATAAAAAAATGAGAGAAATTACGATATTAATCTTATCACGTTGTTACCACTTTACTATGAAAATAAACTCAAGTGCTAAAAAAATTACAAAAATAGATTGAATAAAATAACAAGATAAATGAAAAATTACAATAAAAAATAACTTAAAAATTAAAGTACATATATATAAAAAAGAGAAAAAGAAAAAAATTAAATTACAGGAATTGCATATTCATTTTTTTATTTTTTTATTTTAATTTTTTAAATTTTTTAATAATAATTTTAAAAGAAAACAACTAGAAAATTACTTAAAAAATTAATTATCTGAATTAATTCCACAAATAAATTAACAAGATAAAACAAAAAAATTACTAAGAAAAATAACTTGAAAATTAAATTACAAAAATTTAAAGAAATTACAAAAAAATTGAATTACATAAATTTAAAGAAATTTAAGTTAATAAAATTAAATTACAAAATTGTTTAATAAGAAAAAATATAAGAAAATAAAAAAATTAATTCAATAAATTAAAATAACTTACTTTCTCAAAAACGGCGCCAAAAACATATTATACAAATTTTATTGAACTCGTAAGTGCATGAATTTATTGTAGAAAAGATTGATGACGAGTATCGATCCTACGAGAAGGTGGATTTTAATTATGTGTTGAATTAATTTTCTAAGTAGATAGTTAGAATTATGGTGAAAGTAATTTATATTATCCTAAAATTTAAATGTGGGAAATAAATTAAACTAACAACTATTGTAATGAAGTGCTTTGGGTATTTGGATCTATATCAACATATACTAAAGCTTAATATTTCTTATTAGTACCAATTAAATCATGAGGAGGATATCCACTCCTCATGAACCATACCCTAATTAATATGGTGCAAGAATTTATCGTGTCAAATAGCAATAACTATATTATTACTATTTATCAACGAAAAGTCAAAATATCCACAGAAATTAGAGGGGCAGAGAAAATAAATTTACTAAAAATAAGCCCATGGAATATGTTAAGACTTCACCTTCACCCCAAACTTGAAAGAAAATTAGTTACTCCTATTTGAACTAGGGGTAAAATGAGAATTTTATTAAAATACATAGAAAATGCAAGATAGAGAAGAAATTAGAGAAAATAGAGCTCAAAAATGAACTCAAGAGTGTTAAATTAAAGGGAAGAGAATCTTTCTTTTATAGATACAATGAGTAAATCATGATCGTTGGATTAAAATAATTTAGACACACAGGATTGCGTCACATGGCATGTTCTGATTAGATTGAATACATCATCAAGGCTATCATCCCATGTATATAGATGTACTGTATGCACGTTTTTCTGATCCACTAATATACTACCATATCATCGATTATTAATATATACACATTTTAGTCCAATAGAATTGTGACACATCACCAATCAATGTTACATCATCAGTCAATGTCACATAAACAGTCAAAGTCACATCATCCATCCAATCAAATACTGCCACATCATTGGTCGGTGCCATGTCATCAGTCAATGTCACGTCATCATATAGTATATATGAATAATGTCATAAATAGTATTATGAAAGTGTTATGAACAGTGCCATACATGTGAACAGTATCGTACATATGAACAGTGATATTTGTACTTTTATGTTCCTCCTGAAGTTTTCGACCATTCTAAGTTTAGATTTGTGTTCGTTTGGTCATCCAATATCTCATTTATTGTAAAATGACTATGATGCTTCTAAAATACATAAAATACTTAATTATAATAAAATATAAATAATTAAAATCACAAGAGATTTGAATACATAAAAGTAAAAAAAGTTATGATAATTTTTTTCTTTATAAATATACATTTTCTAACACTCAATAAGTATTGACAATGATTTCCAAATATCGCAGAATATAGTGGGATACAATGAGATAGAATGCAATAGAAACAAAGACACAAGGAATGGGTTACTTACTTTAACGGTTAAAGCGAACCCTTTCATTCTGAAATTTTGAATTCTTTAATTTGAAATGAATTAAATATCCCCAAGTAGGATTAGAACCTATGACTAGTCAATTAACAGCCGATTGCTCTACCATTAAGTTACTGAGGAACAGCGAGAGATTATATCTCATAGAGTTCAATTCCCCTTCTCAACCTATGACCAATATGAACTTGAATTTTCCTTCGTAGCTCTCAGAACTTCTTTGTAATGGCTTCATTCCATGCCTCGTTTTATAGGGAACCTCAAAGTGACTCTATTTCATTATATTTCATCCATATCCCAATTCCATTCATTTAATATCCCTTTGGTGTCATTGATATAAAAGATGTCATTTCTAGTGTATTTGTTTCTATTTCTATATATAGAAAGTTAAAAAATCATCATATAACAATTCAGAAATTGAACTAGAAAAGAAAAAAAGAAGGTTTATGATGATATTTCAATCTTTTATACTAGGTAATCTAGTAAATTTATGCATGAAGATAATCAATTCAATCGTTGTGGTCAAACTCTATTATAGATTTACAACCATATTCTCCATAGGGCCCTCTTATCTCTTCTTTCTCTAAATTCAAGTTATAGAAGAAAAAGAAGAAGAAGGAATTGAGAAGAAGGCAACAGTAACAACTGGTTTTATTACAAAACAGCTCATGATGTTCATATCGATCTATTATCCACCTTTGCATCTAACATTGGGTAGATCGTATACAATAACTGTCCTAGCTCTACTGTATCGTTTGTTTCATTTCTTCTAGAACAATCTCAAACACGTTTTTTATTATAGATCTACTACCAGAAATTCAATGTGTAATCTTAGCATTCAATGTGTATTCCTAAACAATCTCATTTTTTTTAATTATTCAACCATTTCTAAGTTCAATGTTGGCCAAATTAGTCAACATTTATATGTTTCGATACAACAATAATATGTAATTTGTAATAAACAGTTTTGTCGGTTGGTTAATTGGTCACATTTTATTCATGAAATTGATTGAATTGGTATTAGCTTGATTGCAGCAAAAGAATTCTATTAGATCTAATGTACTTATTTGATTTAATAAGTACCTTGTGTCAGAATTGACAAATTCTATGGCTTTGAATCTTTAGTATTCTCTTATTTATTACCTATATCTACTATTTAGGTAGAATACCCTCACCTATTTTTACTAAGAAATTGAAAGTGAAAGAAACTTTAGAAACATAAGAAAAAGATATAGCAATAGAAAAAATTTTTAAAAGGGCGACTAAACAGGATCAAGAGGCATCTGCCGAAGGAGATCCTTCTCCTTCCATTTTTTTGGAAGAAAAGAAGGATCCAAACAAAATCGAGGAAACAAAAGAGATCTGAGTGAATGGAAAGGAAAAAAAAAAAAGCATGAATTCTACTTGCACTTTAAAGAAACATGCAATAAAAATAACCCTTTTTATGAAACTTCTTATCTGGATGGAAATCAAGAGAATTCAAAATTAGAACAATTATTTAAAGAAAAAAAGAGGAGGAATATTTATTCTGCATTGAAAAACCTCTTGTGACTCTTCTTTTCGACTATAAATGCTGGACTCAGCCATTTCAATGTAGAAAAATAGATTTAAAAATGCTGTACAAAACGAAATGTCACATTATTATTATTATTATTTTATGCATGTCGAAGTGATGGGAAAAAAAATCTCTTTTACAGATCTAGTTTATCAATACCCTAAATAAAGACCAATGGAAATAATTGAAAATTAAATTAACTAGACTTTTAACTTATGAATCAATATTCAAAAACTAAATAATTGAAGGGATGTGTTTTTTTGTGGGAACTAGCATGGAATCTACACACTATTGCACATGCGCTACTTTGATGGGTTATTGCCCTAACACCATAATAAAAAATATTATTTTTTTAATATACAGTATAAAAATTTGATTCAGACAAATAGTTTACATATCAAGTCAAATTTAGACGTATAAATTTTGGACAATAACAACAATAATGACGATAACATTCAAATATAGCCCTAATCAATGTAATCATTTAACAAATTTAACCTTTTTGTTCCATTGTTTGCATATGTTTATTTAATTATTTATTTTTACAATTCTTTTAAAAATCTTAGCTTCAAATAATTTGATATCAACTTAAACAATTGAAAATCATGCATTAAAAAATATCAAACAACTTTAACTTGATTCTATTAAACAATTTAATTGTAAAGCTTGTAACTTATGTAATAGTTATAGTCAAGCAATATGATTAAATGATACTTATAGCCAAAGGTTTATTCAAATGACATATAGATTCCTCTGGTTTGAGGAGTAGATATACATTTTTTTTTCAATAATGTACATTGGACACTTTAACTAATCCAAAGATTAATAATAAAATTTGTCTAATAAATTTATTGTCTTAAGATAATGTTTTGGGCAATATAGATAAGGAAATTTACTAATTGCATACTGAAGTCCTGTAATAAAAACACTACAAAATTTTTAAATTTTGTTCAATTTTATACCTGATATATATAATTTATATGAACCATCAACTAAAAAGACATAGTCACCCTTATAGAAAGATGAAATAAAAGCAAACAAGAATAGTAGTAATGTTATTTTGTAGGTTAATTCCTTTTTTGTGGACAATTGATAAATTATAAACAATGGATAAAAATTAGAAAAATCAAATTTTTGTAATAATATAATAATTTTTGAATGGATGGTTGGCAATTTCCCTTTGGATAATTTTCAAAGACACAAGAAAAAAAGGACAATTTCTTTGTTTATGCTTGAAATTTTAGAGGTGCTTATGTACATTGTGCATGTGAGTAAAACTTAAGGGTCTTATTAGGAAAAATGACATCTAAAACCCCAAAATACAAAAAAAAAAAGGATATCCACACCGTCAGAATACCAACATCCTTAATTTTTCAAAAAGGGATACCAAAGCTCCTTTTAATTATTATACCTTTTATTTCTATTATTTTAAAAAATTGACTTTAATATATTATAATAAATAAAAATAAAATATTATAATAAATATTATAATAATATATACTTTTAAAATAGATTTAATATTTTAAAAATATTTTAATATTTTATAATCTGTTAGATATATTTTATTATATTAAAGTAAATTTTATGAGCAATAGAATTGTAGTATTAAAATAAATGTATTAAAAATTTAAATTATTTTAAATATTATGTAAAATAATAATTTTAACAATGTTGTTGATTCATCTAGTTAGGGATGAATCATTATTGATGCTGTATTACACTGTTTTTTCTAAAATGACTTACAGACCTTACATATTGGAATCTCATATCATTGATATTATGTGAGAATATTTTAAATTATAGATGTATTCAATGTAAATATTTATTTAAAATTTTTACAATAAATAAAAATATATTATTAAAATAAAAATATATTATCAAAATAAATATAATAATTTTATATTAAAATTTATTAAAAATATTTTAATATTATTAGTCTACTGCATAGGTTATATTATTTTTATGATATTTGTATTATAAAATATTTTAAAATTAATTTTTTTATAATAATAGAGATAAAAGACATACTGATTAAAAGAGATCTTAATGTTTGTTTTAAAAATTTAAAAATATTAGTTATTATTTATCTAAACTTTAGAAATGTAGATTTTTTTTAATTTTTTTATTATTATTATTATTATTGAAATTCTCTCTAAAAGATATATCAATCCTGAAAACGACATCGTTTCTGGACACGCTCTTTAAGCGACAAGTCCTCCGCATAGGTAAAATCATTGCCAAGTTCAACACCTCATGTTTTCGTCATTAAAATCGAAGCATTTGCACTTGCAGGTTCTCTCTCTCTCTCTCTCTCTCTCTCTCTCTCTGTATCATGATGTTCATTGTTTTCCCATTAAAAGAATTCGTAGCTGAGCTTTTTTTTTTAATATTTTAATTTTTTTTGGTCAAAATATGTTAAGCATGAAAAATGTTACTTGAGAATGTACAGTTGGCAAATTTGTTATTCATGTTTCTGGGTATTGGCTCAAGTGTCAAAAAAAAAAAATTTTTTTTTCCTAATTTAAGGAAAATCAAATCATGATTGAGATCGTGGCTTGTAGATTTTAAATCACCAAGGCATTGTTTGGTTAAGTTTTTCGAACTTTTAACTTTCAAAACCAAATAAGTACTTGGACAATGCTGATCAAACAACGTGTTAAAAGAAATTTTTATATTCATGTTTTGTGCTTGGCCAGCGCAAAATTAGCAATATTTGCGTCAAAATATGATGTGGGTCGTTTTAGTTTTATTGGACTTTGAGTTCATCGGTCGTAAGCAAAAAGTAAAGTTTATTGATTGTGCAATTAGTCCCATTTGCTGTTATTTTCTATGTTCATAGGATAATATGAAAACGTATTAGTAAATGAAAAATTTACTGCCGCAACTAGTAAGTTTACTCTTTTGAATTATGTACTTGAAATCTGTAACAAGATAGATTGTTCGAAGTTATTGAGTCTTTGTGGCGAGTCCTATGACATATCACAGGGATTACACCTTTATGCATAGTGGTTAGGAACTCAATTGGAGAACTTATTTGAAGTTCTTTTATTGATGGCAAGTTTTAATGTTATTTGACTCTGTATCTTCCCCTAGGTGACTAGGTATTAGCTTGTTTAATTTGTACTTACCTATGTTCCCATCAGTGTGGGGCTGCCTTGATAAGCATTCTAACCAGTGTTGGTGTTTCGATTGTCATACTGTAACATTTAGTAGCAATGAACTTGTTGGATGCTTCTGTGTTTTGAAACATGAAATCAATGGTTATATAGAGGACCACTTGGATGGAGGCCCTTTCGCTATAATGAACGTTTATATACATGCTCTAAGTGATATAAAGCCCTCTTTTAATCATTGTGCACAGTGTGGTATGATGACCTAGGAATTACTAACACAATGTGATTCATGCAATGTATCTCAAAGTTTTTGGTAACATACGAGACTGTTTTTAACTAATTTATTGATCCTAATGAGCAGACTTCTGTTTTAGTTGCTATTGAGCGGACTTCTCTTTTAGTTGCTTATTGATGTGCCTGAACTGGTTGTTGTGATCATTATTTATTTATTGCAAATTACCTTTCCATTTTATTAATGTATTCGTAAATGCCCTTTGACAGATATTATGGCAGGTGATGTCTTGTCTGGTAAAAGAGAGAGAAAATGGTCGTCTTACACTAGTGCTCATGATGCGTTGAGCTGTGACGACATCTTGTCTGATATCCTTCAGCGATTGCCACCAGAATCCGTTGTCAAATTGATTGTTGTATCAAAGAGATGGCTTAGCTGTATCTGCAGCTATGCGTTTAGGTGCAGTTACCTGAAAAGATGGAAAGTACGTTCTCACCTCCTTGGCTTTTTCATCTGTAATTCATTATATCTTGGAAGACCTCAGGGTGGCCTACGTCGTACCCCATCAGAGCCTGCACTCCCATTATTGTCAACTTCTAAAGAAGGTGATGATCTAAAGTATTCTGGGATCCTCAAACAGCTAGGTTACTTTATTGACTCCTCCAATGGCCTCCTTCTTTGTGGCCGCCATCCAAAGTCTTACTATGTGTGGGATCCAATTACCAAACAACAGCACAAACTCCCTCATCCCCGTGTGTACTTTGAAGAGCTATGCATGGCATTCATTGTTGAGGACTCCCCTGATGACTCTATGTGCTACAAGGTCATTCGCGCAAAAAGTGAATGTAAACTTGATAAAGCCAACTCTGTCACCATTGAAACTTTCCTTTCAAAAAGTAGGACATGGTATTATTCAACGCTCACTTGCAATTCCACTCTGTCATTGTGTCCTTGGAAAGTAGCCACTGTGATTAGGGGTATCATTCACTGGTTTGCAATGAGAGGAAATATAGCCATTTATGACCAGGAACGTGAAGATAGGCATGTCTCTTTGATTGAACTACCAGATTCATGTGATTTTGATGAGCGTGTTCTTGGTGAATCTTCTGATGGGCTTTTGCAGTACGGTCAAAGTTGTAAGTCGGGAATGGAGATATGGGTTCTTAAGAAAGAACAAGATAGCCACGCATCCACATGCTCAAACAACACCAAATGGATCCTGCGATATAAATGGAATTTCAAAACAATGTGGAAGAGAAATCCCAGAGTTATGACAGCATTCTGTACGTGTTCTAAATCCAAAGAAACTCAAATATTGTCACTTCTTCCGCAAAATTCAGAATCTGTCTACATTAGAGCTGGGGATAATATATTTCTTTGTCATCTTAAAAATGGAGAGGTGGACGTGGTTCAGTATGACGGCTGTGGTTCCTCCATTTTGTGGGATTTCAGCAGAGTAGCTCCATACTTCAAGCCAGCTTGGCCACATTCTTCTATATGTCAAAATGGATAGAGTATGTCATAATTATTGTTGTTGTGGCTACTCTTATTTAGAATTGTATGTAAATAAAGCTATGGTACTCAGTAAATTAGGGGGTTGAGCTTATTCTTCTTTTAAGTTTTCAAGCTTGTTAATGGTGGATGCTGATGTATATGCTCTTAACCTTTCACTGAAGGTAGATACTGGATGGTCTCAGCATCTTTCTTGTGTGTTTGTGCCATATTTGTGCCTTTGAAACAGCAAAGTGAAAATTGTGTGCTTGTCTCTGCTATGCCAATAGTCACCGTTGCTACTTGGCTTTTTAGTTAACTTTACTATTTAATGTCATATGGATGTCCTATTGGTGGGTGCTGATTATCCTTGGTTTCTGAATTTCAGCAGTGTTTTCACAAATTATATGTTATTGGTTATTAAAGATCGACTGGCATTACAATACCTGCACTGCAGATAGTACTGAGAAGCTACGAACAACATGGGAAAGGAAACACTGCACTCTTCAAGGCAGAAATCAGAATGCTACTAGCTTTGAGCCTTTTCTTTTTTTCATTCTTTTCTCTTGAGGAAAAAAAAAATGGGTATCATCTACTTGTACAATAAAGAGAAAATCGTCAACATCATGTTGGATGGCACCATAGGCATCTGTTTGAAAGAATGAACTATATATCTAATTTAAAAAGCCAAAAGCAAAATTGCAAAGAACAACCCCAGAAAGACATCCGCAAATTAAGAGGTTGCATTCTGAATCTACATCGTTGGCAGTAAAACAGAGATGACAGTAGTTATAGAAAACTCCTGCCATGTCTGCAATGATGGTGATGATTAATCAGAGCGCGGCAACAAGAAACTAAATCCTGAGTTTTCACGAATAAGAGGTGGTGGTTCAATGTCGGAGATGTCAATTTGTTGCATTGATTTTGATAAGTCATCCACCGAAAATGGAATGCTGTAAGAGACATAACAGAGTTGCAAGACTTCAGTGACGCTCTCAAAGGTACTGTCAAAAGCCTATGAATCATGCTTTTGGATTCCAACCATGTAGGAATGAATAATGAAGAAAAACTATGAAGAACAACCAAAAAACAAAAGTCTGATAAGATAATAACACAGTTGAATGTTGTTTGCTAACCTTGAATCATCATCCAACAGGAATGAGTTACTAACTGCATTGTTTGAATCTTCTGTCATCAACACCCGCATGTTGGATATAACCTATATATAACATTCATGAGGCAGGGGTCAACTTTATTTTACTCACATGTGATGGCGATGACATTAGCCTAAGTTGATTAAGGGTACCCATAAAAACTTACATCTGAAGACACACTATGTGTCCCATATTTGTCATCCCAGTACATTGTACTGATTCTATACAGCTGCTGTATACTAAGAACCTGAAAATGAAAAAATAAATTTGTTTGAGAAATCGAGAAGAAGAAGATGTAGAAGTCCTTGATACAATTTGCCATTATTATTATGCTACACTCACTGGGCAGAGGTCATGGCTTATTTCATCCAATGTCTTCTTTGGTTTTTGATGTATGACCTGAAATATGATAACTCTCCATTTAAGACAACTTCAAAATTTTCTTTTTGTTCACTATCAAATCGAGCGATGTAACAAGTGGACCAGTAAATACAGAACAGAAACATACAAGAAAACCAATGGCCTGTCTTATATGCTTGAGCTCATCCCAGGCTGATCCTGCATACTGCACTCATATTGTTTTTGGTTAATATAATTTACAGAGAAAAGATGAAGTGACAGCTTGTATAATGTACCTCATCTGTTGCTTTGTAACACCAATGCTCCAATTCAGCCAATCCAGCTTTAACATATTCACCATTACTAAATGAACAGCACTCTCGCCTTAGCAAAAGGCTGCAACCCAAAAAGTGTGTGGAGGATGATAAGAAAAAGCTTTTAAATAATTGAAGGTAACGTGGTCATAGACTCAAACCTGTTGAAAAGTTGAACATTGATGAAGGAAAATATTTGTGTGAAGACCTTTCGAACCAAAAATGGGGGTACCTGAAACAGGATACCAAAAGTTCAGACAGTATTGTCGAAATTACCCTTTCCAGATGAAATTCCTGTGGATCAATTGAAGATTCTACTATTCAATAAGATAACATTGAGTACAATGAGCAAGCTATATACAAGGAATGGAATGAAAATCTGTTTAACTGACATGATTCGCCTTCAAAGTGTTTAAGAAGTTTCCAAGGCTCTTCACAATCCCTTGCCAGTGAGCAATTAAAGCTTGCTGAGCAGCACTGTTAGCTACTGAACGCGATGATCCCTTGACCAGACTTGCCCTGGATGTTCGTGGCGCCTATTTCATCATATTAAAAAATAAAAGTTCAATGCTTGGGAAGTTCCAAAATAAGGAATCTTAAAACACACTGAATGAACAAATAGTACCTGGATGCACAGACCAAGCAATGGAGATATTTCCTTCTTTAGATTATCTCGAATCATTCCATAAATCTTTTCTACATAAGCTGTAAGCTGCTGTTTGAAAAGCAAAGCTGGGTACTTGGCTTCAACTTGCCGTAAGGTATCCACTCCACTACTCACACCACCATTGATTAAAGAAATATTAACTCCTTGCGGAGTTCCACGGAAACTCTGAAATATAGAAATCATTGAGCAGGTAAAAATAAACTTGTCGGAGTGACTAATTGATTCTAATTGAGAACTTTTACTTGAGTCATTCTCCCAAAAAGTGTGGCTGATGACGATCGACGGCGCTGTGGAGCCATGCCAGCTGCTCCACTGGCTTTCAGTGTACGCTGGAGTAGCAGGAGGAGTGTTGATGCATTGGATAGCCAATAGGCCAAGATATCATTGTTATCCTGTGTCTGAAAACCAATTGATAATAGTCAAGCCCAAGAGAGATCATTAGGTTAATAAAAGATAAAATGATGTGATACTAGCACAAAATGTTGGGATTTTTGAAACCTCAATAGCATTGCCAATGGTCTGAATAATTCGATCAAAGACACTGGTTCGCTCAACTTCAAAAGATCTCCACTGCAAGAGGCATTTGTATATGATACAAGCAGCTATAGCCCGGTTCCCTGCAAAGCCTAGGTGTTGTGCAATGCAACGAATGAGCAACTCCTGGTTCTCTTGTTGTTTCTCATTGAGTGATTTTTGCGGTTTCTCCTCTATTTCCAAAGGATCTCTGTGGTTTATTGAAGAGCTGTGCAGATCCTGTTCCAATATATCAAGAGGTCAAAAAATGAAAGTAGACTAGAAAGAACACTTCAGCAAGTCTTGGAAATCTCCCAATTCCTAGTTCTCATGGTAATACAGACTTACATGAGCTTTACTTACCAAAGTAGATTTTGCATCCCCAGGTACGTGACCACTGTCAGCACCTCTCTGCAATTATTAGACAACAGAAGAGCTCTCAAACTCCTAAGATAATTAATACCAAATTTGGCAGTTTCATACTTAAAGCTTGCAACTACCTGTATAATTGATCTGGAGCGGCCTGAAAGGAACTTATTGGGTGCTATGGACACTGCCTGTTGCCGTAGCACTTGATTCTCTGATTCTAAATTGGTAAGTTTCTCTTCTAGCCTAACCACAGAAGCATGAGTGGACCACATCAGAAGACTTTAAAACAGGTGATAATTTCTTCCACAAATAAATGTAAAGGTTATACTTTTTGCGGTATGCGTTAAACATCTCTGATTTGACATCAAAGGTCAGTTTAAGATAAATCCATTACCATGAGAATAGAAGTACACTACCTGGTCAAGGACTCCTGGAGTTGAATAACTTTCTTCTCTGTTTCATCTAATTTTTTCTGTTTTTCTTCGCTAGTCTGTTGTACTTCTTTTGATTTTCTTTCAGTTTCATCAGCTCTTTTTTTCTCTGATTCCAATGCTGTCTGTCATGTCATGAAGCCAGGGTCAAGATTTACTCATCTAAGATGCCCATAATCAAATTTGATTGTAAATATTGTTATGCAAACTCATAAGTTTCTGATAGGCAACTAGTAATACCACCAAGAAAAGGATACAACTTCATATGCTGAAAGTGTACATGTAAATTTGAACATAAGAAAATATGCAGTGACCAATGAATTAATACCACTTACCTTGAGGCCCTCAACTTCTGCAGCTAGTGATTCGATCCTTTTGGTATCTTCTACTAAAACTTCTTTTTCTTTGACCACAGGAGGTGCTTCTTCAATAGCCCTCTTTGCAGCTTCTCGTTCCTTAATGACCGACGCATTAGCTTCATCAAGTTTTGTCTGCATTTCTTGCAACGAATTCTGCAACTTTGTTACCTCCTGTGCTTTTGCTTCTTCCAAGTCAGTCTGCAACCATAGAATCAAGCTATTGCATGAGAATATATCCATCACAGATCTTACATGAGAACCCACGGGTCCATGTAAAACAACCAACCCAAACATAATCTAAGGAACCAAATAATATTTATCAGATTGCTTATCACCCTTAAACGTTTCTCCAACTGTATACGCCATGTGAGGTCTTCTACAGTTTTCTGAAGCTTATCCTTTGCTTCTTTTAGTGCACCCGTTTCCCTAGCAGCCTGCAGAGAAATTGAGATGGCCATTATAACTCGAAGCCAAGAGAACTACTTAAATATTAAGCAAATATTAAATATAATATGCATGAAGTACATTTTACACCAACAACTGAAGCATACTTTGATTTCTTGAAGCATACTGAATAAAATAGTCCTTCCCCAGTGCGGACGTCCGCACTTTTTTTCATGCGGACACACTTTAAGAGCGTGGGGTTCTAAAGAGTTGGTTTTTAATTCTTTAAAATAGCAAAATTTAAAAAAAAAATTCAAAAGCTAACTCTTTAAAACTGCATTGTTTTAAAGTATGTCCGCATGAAAGAAAAATGCAAACGTCCGCACCTAAGAATGATTACTGAATAAAAACCCCATTTTTGTTTTCACTATTTTTTTAGACAATTGTATGCACTTGAAACTTTTTGATATAACACAAATTCACTAGACTACGCACTTCAATTTGTTAAAGATTTAAAAAATTGCTACAACATACATTTCTATATTGGTTATAATATTATCAATCAGCGTACAAATGTGACATCATATATCACTTTCTGCTCCTTAGATCAAGTAATTTTAACAATCACTTGTCAGAGAAGGCAGATACAGTAACATTGTTTTCAAGCTCTCATTTTCATTTAACCAAAAACTTCCTAAAAATTTCATTCCCAATTTTTGTTTAAGGCCTTTACTTCTAAATATCAGAATTGAAGTTTATTCCATATTGATAAATATATCCACATATTGCTCCTGCTTACTTAAACCACAGAATTGCAATTTTCAGAGGCACATACTGCTTGATCAGATGTTCATCCTCTCAGTCCAAACTCCAATGACAAAAAAATTGGCAGCACCTCAAATTGATTACATATCAAGAAAGCCTTGTATCTTTAAAAAATTTCTATGAATTTTATACATATATCACACTTTCATTTAGAGATAAATCCATAAACTATGTAAACTGACAGAACTCATGAAGGATTGCAGAATATTATTGAATACCAACCATTTTAAGCTTCCTAAGTTCTCTCCTTGCAATTCTTCCCCTCCATCTGGTCTGTGCCTTTATCGATCCTCTCTTGAGCGTTTTATAGTATGCAGTAGCTCTATAACAACGCCACCGGGCCTACAGCATATTTGTCTTCCCATTATTCCAACAAAAATAGGCAATACTGAGAGACTAAATATGCAAAGGGAGAAAAAAAATTAGAATCATCCAAGCAATACAACATTGCTAAGGATATAACCTGAATAATAATTGCAGCCTTTGTCTGCTTTCTGAATCTAAATTCCTTTCTAGCAGCCATTGACCTTAAACTAGTCTGCAAGACAAGTGTACAAACATGGAGTCTTTTATAAGCCGTTCTGGCATCATATCTCCTTATATGCTTCTGGATTTTCACTGCAGCTGCCTCTTTCTTCATGCTGTCAAAGACTCTGCAAGCTAGTCTTCCTATAAGTCACATGGATACAAGTGAAACCAAATTAGGAATGGGAATTGATATACTGTTCAACTGATGCCCTGAAGGATTGAGGCATTGAGCCAAAGAAAAAAAAAAAGGTGAATTCAAAAGAAATGTACTACATGTCTTATGAAACCTGATTTCTTTGGTATGAGAAATTTTGATGGCTCACCTCTGCACAGAGATTGTAAAACTATGGTAGCCTCCCGCAAGGCAATAAACCGTCTACGAGCAATATGAGTTTGTATGCGCCGCTGGATAGTTTTTGCAGCACTACTAAGTACTTCAGCTCTCCGTGCATCTAATTCAGCCATCTGACCAGCTCTTAAGAAAATCTTTGTTTTACCTATCTGCAAAATTAATTTGAAGGGGAAAAAAAAAATAAGAATCCCTGGCCAAAATGTCTACTAGGATCCATGAACTTTGATTATTTGAGCGCAAGAGTGGAATATCATTCTATTGCAATATTATCAGAAAATGATATTTAAAAAAATTGTAAGCAATTCCACAAGCAGCACAGAGAATTTCTTGTATGACCTGAAATCCCTGAAGCCCTTTCTTTTCCAAAATCATTTTGCATGCAACCTTTTCTTCGTAGCTGCTCAAAAAATTCAGAAGAGGAACCCAAAAAAAAGGGGGAAATCTCAGAAAATTTCCATTTAAAAAAATAAACTGGTTAAGCACTTCTTAGAACATTTTTTCCACTTGAAATATGTGCTAGAAAATGATACTTACTTTCCTTCCAAGAACTCAGGGGCAAGAAGCCCAAACCGGTTGAGGAATTCAAAGAAAGGACGGCGAGTGGGGTATCCAGCACAACTTATCCTGATTGCCTCTAAAACACCCTATAGGGACAACCATCAATAATAGCCGACCAAAAAAGAAGTAACAATGATTTGGTTCCATCCCTCTCCATAAACCAACCAAAACTGCCAGAAATAAAGCATATAATATTGAAAGCTGTACTCACACCACAGCGCAATTGTTGCATGATATTGGCATTCTCAAAGACTGCAGGTTTTAGAAGGTTGTTTGGTTTCACACATCGGATGTAGTGCGGTTCTGTAGAGTTCAATGTATCCATTAATTGTTGTAATTGTAGCTGCATCATTTACATGATGAAACATGAGTCTTACATACAGTGCCCCCCCCCCCCCCCAAAAAAAAAGGATTGCAATATTCACAAGAGTAATATAAGGGTAAACTCCTGCCTTCATCAAATATCATATTACCGGAAGAGAAAAACAATAGAGAAACAGAAGCAAAACTACCTTAAAACGAGAACCAATAGAAGAGAACTTGGAAGATTTGGATGTCTCTTCTGGAAGTGGCGGGAAAAGTCCTGCTACAAAAGGACAATTGGAAGCACTCAACAAGTCTTGATGTTCAGGAACCACATAATCCTTGTTTTTATCCAAAAATTGATCAGATTGATACATGACCTGAAAAGAAATTTTAAAAGAAGCTCACGACAATTACCATTATGGGTATGAGACTTTATATGTATTGGTAAGAACTTTGTTAAATAACATACCTCTCCAGCATAATGAGCAATAGCAAAATCTGTGCGAGACAATTTTGGCTTGACAAAGCGCTTGTGACTTTTAAATGTCTGGTAAAGCTTATTTGCAAATGTTTCGTGTGTTGACTTTGGAAACATGCTGCAAGAGAAGATAAGGTTACAAATGAGAAAAAAATCATCTGACCACCAAAGAGGAGTTCAGTTCTAGGTTCCACATATCTTACAAGCTCAGTAATCAGGAAATTTTCCATTAGGAAAAAAAAAAAAAAAAAAAAAAGGATGGATCAAATGCTTTGAACATAAAACATTCTTCCTTTAATACAAAAAGGTGATAGAAAACATTTACCAGGCTTCATCAAGGAGAGCAATGATTCCACCTGGTTTCTGCAAAGTTAAAGTGAGGAGATTTCATTAGACTTGAACCAGAAAACAAACTCTGGAATACTGTTGCACTCATTTTGTAATGGGAAGTGTTTAACTTGGTTCCACAAAAAGTGAAAATCTGGAATCATAGAGAGACTTATTCTCGACACGCAAAAAATGTATGGTATAATGCAGTGAACTTTGAGAAACTTCTCAAACAAAAGTAGTCTATATCTAGGAATCTAACATCAGCCATATGGCATACCAGAATGATTAAACCTTAGGCGAAGTAAGGTTGTTGTCAAATGGGCTACCGGCCTGCATGGTCCACCTATCAAAGCGAACTTTCTTGGCAGTTTTGTTAATAAATAGAACAAGAATATGTTGAACCTTTTAAAGTTCAACGTAGCCATCCATGCCGCTCATAGCACATTACACAAAATTGAAACACATAAAGTCTACAGTTCAATGAAATAATGACACACTGAAAAGTATTTTTTCCTAAAACCCTTGTTGCCAGTTCCTTCTTAAAAGTTGAATCAGATGGGTAACAGATTTGTTTATAAACAACCATATAGCTAGATAAATGAAGTGGTTTGGTAGGTTCCTTGAAAATGTTAGCCTCAATTTAAGATCCAAAACCTTCAGTATAGGTATAAAATTGACATTCAGAATTCGAGGTGAATAGAGTGAAAAAGTTGAATATAACCTTTTCAATAAGATCCAAAACATCTTGATTATCAACAAATTCTATGTAGCTCCAATCAATCTCTTCTTTTGTGTACTCTTCTTGTTCCATCTTGAACACGTGCTGAAAGACAAGGCCAGACCCTCATCAGCTAAATGTTTTATATTGAACTAAGTAAATATTATCAGAGAAATTACCTGGTTGAAATGCTGCTGTAATTTCTCATTTGTGAAATTGATACAGAACTGCTCAAAACTGCACAGCAGGATATGATGAAACATATGATAGGTGTCTTCCTATAATATCAACAATAATTCATTTCATATATCTACTCATATGCATATAGTGTTTACATGTTGCTACCTATTACTCTTGAAGCTTTCAAAACCGTAGATATCAAGGACGCCGATGAGAGACTTTGAATTAGGATCTTGTCCGATCGAGCTGTTAATTTTATCCACCAGCCTGTGAATAACCACAAATACACACATAGCATGCCATGACAGCTTGGTTCCCAAGATAACTTTAAGAAGTATCAGTGAACACTTAAGTATTGAGTAGGGCAGTAGCTTAAATGTTTTACCAGTCGAACAATCGAGAATAAATTGTCTTAGCTAAACCGTCCCTGCTAACTAGAGCACTCTGCGGATCAAGGCTTCGTTTAATAACCTCCTCTGGTGTAATCATGATACGCTTACATAATGCATCTTCCAAGGCCACAGGATCACACCTGTAATAAAATTGAATCCAATAATATTGTACTGTGAAAGGGAAAACAAGAAATAAATATGGTGGTACTGAAGCTCATACATGAGAAGCTCTGCTGCTGTTTTAAGATGGAATTTGGCCTGGTCATCTTTTGGGATTGATGAATCAACTTCTTTTCCCTTGGAAAATTCAATATTGCCAATGTGAAGAATTGCAGCAACAACTCTGAAAATTGCTTCCTAAGAGACAGGGAGAAATAGTGAGAGGATTGTCCTTCCTATTTTTTTGTCCAGAAGGTGTTATCTGCATCATTCTGTAAAACCTATACCTGATCTTTCTCACTAATGCCAACAATATCCATCGCTCTCCTTGTGGCTAGATAATCATGAGCATCGCTTACTCCGACCAATTCAAAGCAATTTGATTGGTTAAGATAGTGAAATGTTTTAGGATTTCCCAACTTGTACCTCTCAACTTCCTGTTAACAGCAGTATCGTCAGCTGGCAGTTGTACAATATTATATTACTCAGAGGAACCAATAAACAGGAAGATACCTCCTGTGGAGCATTACAAAGAAGGTAAAAGCAGTGGTAGTTTCGCTCAGGACTAGAAATTTGGCAAACACGAGATCTTTCCAGAAGGTATGTTCTGATGGCAGCTCCTGAAATTCTTCCTTGCTTATCAAACTGAATCTCAACAAATTTACCAAAGCGACTGCACAAGTATTGAAAATAGGATAAAAATCGAACTCAAACTTCCAACAAAAACCCAATGATCAATAAACAAAAGAATCAGGAGATGCCTTGTTTACAGATAATTCTTCATTGTTTAATAAATATATGAAGCTATGCAGCTTGGATGAACACATTATTTTATAAGTACATGAAACATCATCACTGCAGAACATTGAGGTTAGATCAATTGGACGAAACGGGCAAGAGCATGAATATTATGGTTTCCTGCAAAAGCTATCTCACCTTGAGTTGTTATTTCTAACTGTTTTAGCATTTCCAAACGCTTCGAGAACTGGATTTGACTGCATTCAGATGGTACAATAGTCTTACAAGATTTCACATGAGATATCATAAAACATACTTGATAGATAATGAGACAGAAAAAGAAAACTTCATTTGAAGAATAAAAGGACACAATCAATCATACTTCAAGAACTTGTTGTTCAACTGTTCGTCCTTCAGTGGCAGTCCGACCACCTAAAAAGGCAAGGTACCGCATAAGCATTTTAGTGGTCTCAGTTTTGCCGGCTCCACTTTCACCACTGACCAGAATTGAATTGCTTTTCCCCTCATTGACCATTGCCCTGAAATCAATTAAAGCACTATTGTTGAGCATTTCATTCATCATAAAGAAAGAAATATGAAGCTTGCAACATGGAATAAGGAAACCTGTAGGCAACATCAGCTACGGCAAAAACATGAGGACTTAGTTCTCCAAATGGAGCTCCCTTGTATTGTTGCATCATGTGAGCATCGTAGATATGAGGCAGTCGTTGGAAAGGGTTAATGGCAATTAGAATATTTCCAGTATATGTCTGAAATGATATCAAACATGATGTGAGATACATAAAATAACAGAAATGTTTAAATCTTAATCACTTAAAAAAACTTACGTAGATTTCATTCAGCTCATATCTAGTTTTTAAGTTCTGCAGGACTCCAGGCTCGTGCAAATAAGATAGCTTGGTCATGTCATCAACACCACCAGCAGGCTCTTCCATATCTTTTGGATAAATTTTTGATAAGTTTGCAACAACCTAAAAGTTACCAAATAAGAGTAAAATATTCATTGCGCCACAGGAATCAAAGGTCGAAAAATAAATGTGAAAATGATCTTTGATTGAAGAGTTTATATGCAAGCTACATACGGTATCTGTCCTATAAACCAATACAATTAAAATGGATCAAGGGATAAATCTAGACAGCAAGTTAGTTTCTTTTAATTCAGCAATCTAGAGAAATGCATGCGAATTCATGGTTATTAATGAAATGGCAGACAAAACGTCAAGGATGCAAGAGAGATTAAAATTTACCTAGAAGAGGTAGAGAAAGAGGAATGTGAATTTTCAGAGCAAGTTGTATCTTAAGTGAACTACTAACCTTCTTCCCCTTAGTAGTCAGGACCTCAACATCCTTCCCAGTAATTTTCAAGACTTGGCCATCAATCCAAGCCTCTTCTGGGTCTTCGACCCAGACATGAGAACCGACAATAATATTTACAGGAGTGCCCTTCATGTGTCAAAAGAAAAAAACACATGAATCATATAAAAGAAAACAAGCAAATAAATATAATAATCACTTATTGATTATCTTATGTGCACAACATCAAAACAACTATCACCGTAACAATGTGTGGTTTTCTCTTATAATGAAATTGCTTGATGCAAAATCTATTTGATCCATCCAGACATAATGGAAAAGGATGTTCAATTCTAATGCAATCAACTAAGTGTATCTAAAGTTAACCCAGAAGTAAAATTGACTGTAACATAATGTAGAGAGCGTCGGCTCAGTAAGAAAGTAGATCCATTGTGAAACACAACTCAATGCATTCAATGCAGTCTCAACAATAATGCACCTCTGCAATCCAGTGATTCTGAATCTAAAAGTCCTATATTATAGCATGAGTTGCTGCCTGTCTCTCTCCCTTTTTTCTCAACTGAAACGTCTTTTCCTCCATCCACTATACAAGATGATTCATAAAGCAACATGTTGACGGTCTGCTAACAGTTCAAACCTCAGCACATCATCTAAGTTCCCTAATGCAAATCAAACAAAGGCAAAAGGCAGCTTTTCCATTTAAGAGAACTTGTTCAAAATCCTAGATCTTTTCAGCTCCCAGTTAGTCTTCTCGAGTCGTTTCCTAATGACATCCATATTGTTAGCTCCTTGGTAAATCTTACCGTCGATTCATTGTTGACCACCTTAGCTCTTATTTCGAAATTTGCAAGCATAATATTTTTTTCAAAATCTACAAGTATCCTTCATTATTTCATTTTTTAATTTCTTTAAAACATAATGATTAAATCAAACTAACCATTTGATGTCAAATTCAACTTTGTTAACATACCAAGTCTAGTGAACTAGTGAAAATGATTATATCAATAAACATGCATTTTAAAAAATATCAAAGCAACAAAAGTAATCTAATTAGTCCTCAAAAGTTCCCTTACCATTTCAAGCTTTCAATTTGAAGCTTGATAAGATATAAAGTTCTTGCTGATGAATGTCAATCTTCAATATCAAAACCTCAATCATTGCACTCTCTATCTTAAAACCGTCACAAAAACCCAAACAGAAACTGACCCATTTTCCCACAATCATCAATGTACATTTGATCAAATTACACAGAGTTATTCCATCAAAATAAGACCAAATAAAAACAACCCAATGCCAAAATCTTATAAAAAACTCAGAAACAAAAAATAAAATCTTTCTGTTAAATATGATCAAGTGGGATAAAAAATTCTGATAAGGAAATGAAAAAGGGAAAGAAACAAGAAAAAAATTGAAAATTTTGATTTTGTTTTTGTGAATGTGAGAGATTGATGAGAGAATGACATTGTTCAACAAGACCTGCTTTGTTCGGTTATGTTCTCCTTTGCTTTCGCGCCAATTAGTGGCTGCTAACCAAGTCTTCTGTCTTTCTGTTAACAGACTCCCTCTGTTCGCTGTCTTGGTCCCCTGTACCTTCGTGCACTGTAATGTGGTAAGACTCGTTGTTATAACCGTTTGATTGTGATGGATCTACGGTCTAGGACTTCGCTCATTTGTTCTTTAAGAGTTTTTTTTTCCTTTTTATAATAAATCAAGACATTTTTTGGGTGAAAATTAATATGAAGTCCTTTACTTTTTACATTTTTCTATTGTCGGCCTTACTGATATCGAAGGATATTTATTAGGGCACAAGTTGGAGTTAGTTTTACAGATTGGAACCAAATTTTTCTCCTAATTATATATAATTGGGCAGGGTAAACATCCTATTTTAGTTAGAGTAAATATGAGGTAAAAATTTAAATTGTGTTGTAATATATTTTATTTAGAGCTATCTCAATAAATTTTTAATTATAAAAATCAGTAAATTTATGAAAGGAATTGATTAATTTATTATTTGGAGAATATTTTTTAAAAACTGAGATATAATTTAATGTTTTGCAATATATTGTTGAAACTTTTTATATTAAATAATGTAATTAGAAAATAAAAGAGTCAATATAAACTACATTTTTCACTCTAAGTTAAACGTACCTCTTTGTTCTCTAACCATCAACCTCTTATAATAGCAAAGCAAGACGTGAAACCCCAGTTAAACAAATATAGACCAAATAACCACTAAAACATTTGCAAAGTGAAATTAACTAATTAAATGAACCCTGCCTTCTGCTTGCTACCTTAAAGAAAGCTGGTAGCATCGTAATCATAATTCTAGAAGCAGTACAAGAAATTGAAATTGAATAATTGAGATACTACAAGAAGTTGAAATTGAAGTTTAATTCTAGAAGCGTTAAAATAGGAATAATTTGTTCAATAGCCATAAATGCTATAAATAAGACTTTTTAAACGATTTTACATGTTAGTTAGCATTCTTATATCATCACATACGTATCGAGCTGAACGCCTGAACCTAAATATGTCAGCTTAAACTTATATTACTCACGTTAAATATAAATATATGACACAATGATATTAGCATTTTTTATGATGAGTCTAACTTGAGCATAATAGTAGTAAAGTCAATTATTTACGTTATTATATTAAATAATTAATCACGGTTCCTTATAGAGCTAAAATCACGTGATTTTATTTCAGTTTGAATATCGAAAGCTTTTTTGTTTTCATGTTTATTAATTTTGAAAGCTTGAACTTCTTCATCGTTGCTTTTACGAATTATTTAATTGATTAAAATATTCAGTTAACTAAACATGTATCCATTGCAGTGGCAGTCAATCACCATTACATTAAATATATAAAGGACACAGCTACCTGGACCACAAATAAGCTTTTCTAGAAAGGAGGCTTAGTTACTCGTAAGAAACTAACAAATTTTATATCAAACTTAATCTTAGCAGTAGACCACTTCCTATTCGAGCGGTGGATACCCCTTTATTTTACTTTAAAATTAACGGATTAAGTCTTTTTTATTAGAAAAATGTGTTTTTTAAAAGTATATAAATTTATTTAATTATAATAATTGAAGAACTGACAACTGATTAGGTTGATGCTCCACTTTTCACACCTGTTATAGCAATAGGAAGAACAGCAACAACTATACAATCAACACAGAATTATCCTTGAACAACAATTCCTTTTAGAACTTCATCATAGTGGGAGGGTAACTAGATTACTAGCAAGATATATATTATTAGGAGAAACCTATAAGGTTATCTCGGATGAACATATATAAGATCTCACTAACTACAATGAAGCTCTAATAGATAAATATGTTGAATTTAAAAAAAAATCATGAATCAAGAAATAGAATCTATGTATTTGAATAAAGTTTGAAAACTAGTAGAGGTATCAAATGGGATAAAACTTATAGGGTGCAAATGGATCTATAAGAGAAAAAGAGGAGTAGATGGAACGGTGGAGACATTTAAAGATAGATTAGTAGCCAAAGAGTTTACTCAAAAAGAGGGAATCGATTATGAGGAAACATTTTCTCTGGTTATTATATTTAAATCTATCAAGATTCTACTCTCTATTGCAGTAGTGAAGATTATGAAATTTGGCAAATGGATGTCAAGACTGCTTTTCTTAATGGGCACCTTAAAGAAAATATCTACATGTAGCAACTAGATGGATTCATACAAAAAGGCTAAGAACACATGATATGTAAGTTGCAGAGATCTATTTATGGATTGAAGCAAGCATCTTAATCATGGAATATTAGATTTGATCAAGCAATTTTATCGTTTGGATTCATTCAGAATATTGATGAACTATGTGTGTATAAGAAAATTCAGGGAAAATCTGCAACCTTCCTGATTCTTTATGCAGACGATATTTTCCTAATTAGAAATGATATAAGAGTGTTAACTACAATAAAGAGTTGGTTAGGAAAATAGTTTGATATTAAAGACCTGGGAGAGACAAATTATATTCTTGGTATCAAATTACTACAAGATTAAAAGAATAAAACTTTAGCCTTGTCTCAAGCGGTCTATATTGACAAGATATTGGCTAAATTTAGCATGAAAAATTCTAAGACTGATTTATTACCATTCAGACATAGAATTGCATTCCTTAAAGATTAATCACCTAAAACATCTGAAGAGATAGAGAAAATGATACGAGTTCCTTATGCAGAAGCTGTGGGAAGTCTTATGTATGACATGCTTTGCACTAGGCCAGACATGTGTTTTGTAATAAGAATGGTTAGCAAATATCAATCTAATCCTAGACTGCAATCAAGCATATAATGAAGTATTTGAAAAGAACTAAAAATTATATGCTTGTGTATTCTGGTGATGAACTTATTCCAGTGGGTTATACTGATTTTTATTTTATGTTAGATAAGGATTCTAGAAAATTAACTCCGACTATTTGTTTACATTAGGAAGTAGAGCCATTAGTTGGAGGAGTGTGAAATAATCTTGTATCCCAGACTTCACAACTGAAGCTGAATATGTGCATCTGAAGCTGTAAAAGAAGCTGTATGGTTCCACAAGTTCCTATAAGATCTTGAGGTGCTTCCTGTTATAACTGCACTCCTTAAACTATTTTATGATAATAGTGGTGCAGTAGCTCAATCTAAAGAACCAAGAAACCACAAGAAACAAAAACATATTGAGAGGAAATATCATCTTGTAAGGGATATAGTGCAGAAAGGTGATGTGAAGGTTACTCAGATTACATCACAGCAAAAGTTGGTAGATCCTTTAACGAAGGCCATACTCGGAAAACTCTTTAACTTGCATTTAGAATCCATAGGCATGCTTGAGATCTCAAATATACTTTAAGAGCTAGTGGAAGATTATTGGAAAAATATACTCTTTAAAAGTATATATGTTTATTTAATTATAATAAATATTTTTTAATTAATAAAATAATTGAGGTATTCTATTCAAATATCTTATTTGCATTAATTTTTTAGTAAAGTTCATTTAATCATATTATATGTATTTATGTGATCACTATATAGATTCACAGAAGACATAAATACAAATATCTTATGATTTAATAAATTGAGTTCGCAATTGATAAATAAAGTTGAATATTTTATTTAGGTATAAACTGTAATAAATTTATTAAATGATTTATCTTAATCATGTATTAATTTATTAATGTAATACGGCTATATTGAACAGGATAACATATGAAATTTAATTAACTTTATAATAACTGTCAAACTTAGTAAATTTCATAGGTATTGATTTTACTGTAATCTTAATCTTGAATTAGTTATAATTTTATAATTATAGTTGTCATTCTATTTGAGTTACCAATGGACACGACACATACTTGTAGTTAAAATTACCTGGTATCTTAGTGGGAGCAATTATAAGTATTGAAGTTATAGATTAACAATATGAAATTTGTACAATACATCTCTTAATTGGGTTTTTAATACTTGATCATAGAATTCTCTAGATAGAATGTATCGACATATTTAATATGTTAAAAATGATCATTAAAAAAAATCAGTACGTATCAAGGAATAAAATGTTATTAAATTGATTGGACAGTTGAGATATCAATTTAATTAACGATATGGTGCAAAGGATTATTCAGTAAAGAGATCAATGTGACTTGGGACGAATTATTATTCGAGCATACAATTATGGAGGTCAGTTCTAATCTTATAGTGGAATAAAATTAGATTAAATAATTAAGTTAGTTTAATTACATGTTTAATTATTGGAGTTACTATTGTATGTTCCTAAATGATCCCCGGGTTAGCTCATTTAATTTACTACACCACTATTAGACCCAAAAATAAGAAAACTGATATATTATGTGATAAATCTAAATATAATATTTGTTAAAGTCCTATGTGTTATATTTATGTTTAAATGGGGCCTTGTAATATTTCACAAGATAACCCCCAAAGTTATTACACTTTTTTCTATTTTTACATAAGTGGAGAAAAAAAATATTAAATTTAAAATATTTAATATTTTAAATTATTATATAAAAAAATACATATTAGAGTTTTAACTAAGGAATATTATAAAAGTGTTCTTTTCTCTAAAAAAAAGTGTGAGACACCTTTTGAGAAAAGTACTGAGAAAAAGGAAGCTAGTGGTTTTTGGAAAGTAGTGAAACAAATGCACCACATGTTCGGTGTAGATCAAAACTAAGGAATATTATAAAAGTGTTCTTTTCTCTAAAAAAAAATATGAGACAACTTTTGAGAAAAGTACTGAGAAAAAAGAAGCTAGTGGTATTTGGAAAGTAGTGAAACGAATGCACCACATGTTCGGCGTAAATCAAAATTGAGTCATAACCTAGAAGATTGTTTGGTGGTGGATTTATTGTTTCATGTCGTTCATCTTCTCAAAATTATTAAAGTATAATTTTTTACATTATGAATTTTTTATATATTATATGAGATCGGTCCTAAAATATTTTTTATGAGAAAAATTATGACTTTTCACCAACACTTTCGTCGATATTATAGACCATAATTTTATTCTAAATATTTATCCGTTACATTTAATCCATTACAAGTTTAAATATCTTGATTGTATAATAATAATAGAGCTAATTTATAAAAATTAAGTCCTTTCATCTATATTATAGACCATAATTTTATTCTAAATATTTATAAGTTACATTTAATCCATTACAAGTTTAAATATCTTGATTGTATAATAATTATAGAGCTAATTTATAAAAAAATGAGCTGTTAAGTTACATTTATATCTATATTTAACTTACAGCACATACAAAAATTACGTGAGACCCAACATTTGTTACTATTTATGTGTGATTTTTGTGTGTATTGTAAGTTACAATAAATATAATTTAGAGATTTCTTTATAAAAGAGTTGGAAAATTTTGTTATTGTAAGTACCAACATATGCCGTTATGTAATTTAAATAAAAAAAATTATCTTGACCAAGTACAAATGACGAGTCCATGACTTGGAGTGGATATTTTCTTCATTTCCAGCACATGATTATTTTGCCATCTTATGGTCATCCGAAAGGCCAGTTCGAGGAAGCTTCAATTTTTTCAAATTAGTCAAGCCAACAAACAAGAAGCTCGATGTTCCTTTCTAGAATGGCATACGTGCATTGAGGTCGACTGTGATAGCAACCGTTTATGCATGATTCTTTTTCTGATGTGGGAGAATCATTGACTCACAAATTATTACGAATTTTCCATCGTTAATTGTAAGTATTGAAGCTCGAGGAGATGGCTTGCCCGTTTAATCAGGTCCTGGTAAGTTTGGGGCGTTTCACTGCACGATTTATAAATTTTAAAATAAAAAACTTGCCCGTTACACCAAAGGACCCATTACACCCGTCAAATAACAAATCTTGATTAAGTGCGTGATTTTAACAGGCTAAAGTGAGGTATTTGTTGATTTCTTGAATTTTTATTATACTTTTAAATATAATATAAATATGATATGTGCATATAAATTAAATATAATTATTATACTTTCATTAAATAACAAATCTTGATTAAGTACATTATTTTAATAAGATAAAGCGAGGCATTAGTTGATCTCTCGAAATTTTTATCGTACTTTCGTCATATTACAATTAAATAATATAAGTATGACATATGCGTATAAATTAAATATTATTATTATTTATATAATAATTTTAAAAAAAATATATACATACGTTATATATTTATTAAGTGAATATAATGAGATATTTTAACATCTCTCTTGGAATTGATCATTTTTTTTTAATAATAAAAACTAATTTAGCTTTATTATTACCCCACTGCACATATTTGGACATTTGCGACGGATTGAAGGTTATCAGGACCCTAAAGGCTTAATGTGGAGATTAAACATTATCACTTGTCACTTACCGGTCAGCTTTTAGTTCTTTGGAAATTAAAGTGCCGGAAAGTAACATCTGATATTATATTCCATGAAATAGTTGCCCCAGAGGCTTTGCGAAAGCCATCGGCTTGTGCAGCATTTGATTCGTCAGTCATTTAACACTTTAACAGGTATCAAACTTTCAATCGCATAAGTGCTCAAAAGCGCCAGAGATGCGCATGTGCATTCATTTAAAGTTAGGGTTAATTTTAAAATATTTTTTGTGAATTAATTATTTTTAAATTAATTTTTTATTTTTAAAAATTCAATTTACCTTCATTTTTGTTAAGAAGTGAACAAAAAATCATTAACTCAAAAATATTTTAAAGATAGTCAATTTACGATAAGGATAATTGAAATTTATTTTATATGGATATAATATATATATATATATGAAATAAATAGGAATCAAAATAGATTAAAATCAAAATAAACTAGAAATAGAATAAATAATTGAAATCAAAATAAGTTGCTAAATTGAACCATATGAATCAGAATTAAAATGAATTGTATTCCCATTAATTTTTAGAATCAAAATGAATTATCACAGATTACTAAAATATCATTTGTTAATTGTTGTCCGAAGTATTATTTGCATATATTATAATAATAACAATAGTAAGAATTAAATAATAATAAAATTAATAATAATAATAATGACAATAATAATTAAAATAATAAAATTAATCATAATGATGATGGTGATAATAGATTTTAATAATGATAATATCAATAAAAATAATAATAACAATAATTAAAATAATGACATTAATATATTTTAATAATAACAATAATGACATCAATGACAGTACTAACAACAATCAAAATAATAAAATTAATATTAATTATTATTCTACTATTACTAATATTAAATAATGAAGGACCTATTTATAAATAATATAAAATTTGTGGATATTTTTATTAGTTTTTAGGGACCATAATGCAAAAATGATAAAACTTGATTTAGGATTATTTAGAATTATAAAAATTTAATGGAGATAAAATCCGTAATTTAGGGAATTAGAATTTGATTCTGAACCTCTCTTTAGAAATTAAATATATGGTAATAATTCCTAAAATTATGGATCCTGCAAGATTTCTATTCTAATTTATATTTTTATTTTGTGAAGTAAAACTTATTAATAATTTTAATTTTAAATTTTAATTCTCTAATTCAAAAAATAAACACAACCATAAGAGTGGAATCCACATTATTTCTATTTTGATTTTCACCATTATTTTGTACAATATTGATCTAATACATGACGACACACACATTATAAATGTGAAGTCATGAATAGCAAGCCATGATTAATGACTGTGAGGCCCGTAGTACAAAACCCTCCAATCATGACTTGCCATGCGCGACGTAGCACATGTTATAGTGTGTAACGTCTCACATGTGGCAAGCCGTGATTAGAAGCTGTGAGCAACATCTCGCGTCATGTCGTGTAGGATGTCGCGCATTGGATCAAACCTATTGATTATGTTTATATTTTAGGTTTGGTTATGATAGAATAATTTTAATATAAATTTTTTTTTGTAATTATAAATTGAAGTTATAATAAATTTTTTTATTTATTATTTTACGTATATAATTAAGATTTATGTTTTATTATAAATAACTATAATATAATTATAATTTTATATTTTATATATACAAACTCAGAGACCTTAATATAAAATTATTTTTGTGTGAAGAGTTCTATTTATCTCTCATTTTATAAAAAATCCTCATCATTATTCTCTATTTTCACCTGCTAACTACATGTCGGACTTGTTAATAAGACAGTCATAATTTTGCCTTGGAAAATTATAAGTAACCATAAAATAATAATAACGACAGAAACCCTTTGAAAAATTATTACAAATACAGTATAGGATCTAATTGGATAATTAGATCATGAGAACTAAATGAGCATTTTTAACCCCGATATATTAAAAAGTTGCTTCCTAAAAGTTTGATAAGATCAATAATGACTCCATCTAGTTAGTTTTCTGTCATAATTGATTTTATCCTTCAAACAGGAAAACTATGGCAAAGCAGCCAGTTTAGAATTTCCAAAAGACAATGTCTCTATCACAGTCGTAGAAAATTTTTCCCGACTCATCCTCCTGTATTTTCCAATTTTGTCAGTTTCCCAGTTACCCTTTCCTTCCTGGAAATTCAGTTTCCAATTTTTATTTGCCCTGTAGCCCCTATATATATATATTTATGAAAGCATATAAATTAGAAGACATACAACAATCTAAAAACCCTATACTCTGTGAAGCTCTCCTTCTTTCTCTTGTTTTCCAAATTATGGGCAAATTTGCACACCATTTTGATCATCAAGGCCTTAATAAGAGCCAAAGAAATGGTGCTAATAAAGTCAAGAAAAATCCCCTCAAGGTTACATATATTTCAAGTCCAATGAAGGTGAAAGCAAGCAATGCTTCTGAGTTTCGAGCTATTGTTCAAGAACTTACCGGTAAGGATTCTGAAGTTAAGGATCATAATTCTGATGATGCAGTATTTCCTCATGCTGAAGAAGCAAGAATCTTTAGTCGTAATCATGAATCTGAGCATCGACTTAAAAAGACTAGTACTTATGCCGGCGAATTTTTGAGCCACTTACCTTCATCACATGATCGGTTTCAGATTGATCAGGAAACTTTCTTGTGGAAAGATGTTCCTGCAGCTGAGAACTCATTTGGGTTTCAGTCTCCTAATAATTTATCTTTCTATGATTATATTTTTACGGCTACTTAGAATGTAATTTTATGGTTAATAATTAATATATCTAATAACTAGTACTCGTACATTTTTAATTTCAGCATTGAATTTCTTTATTATTTAAAAAAAGTAAAGTAAAGTAAGAATAAAAGAGGGTTGGATAAATCTCAAATCAATTTAGAACCCATTTATCCTGCAAAACTCAGAATTCAAGTGGTCAATTAACTAAAATTATTTTAAAATCACTCAGCTAAGCATGGAATTGAGTATATATAACGTATTTATATGTTTCTAACTTTCTATTACACAAGAATTTATTTAACTGATCCAAAATCAATTGTATATTAAAACTTCTTTTTGGTAGCATTTATTCACTAATAGGAAGCATCCCATCGAGCCACTTAGCATTAGCCTACTGATAGTCTACACTCAACAAAAATTGAGATGGTGGGTTTAAGCCTTGAATTCAAAGTATTTGTATTCCTTTCCGTAATTGAGTAACAATAGATTTTCTCTCACAAATATAGACGAGTGTGCACCAAAATTATCAAAAATAATGTGTGTGTACGCACGCCCGTGTGAAAGTCAATTCAAAATCCGGCCATGGGCCATCGCAATCAATCCTGGCGACACTTCATGGCCATAATAATTGCACTACCATCCAATTAAAAATAAATTTCGGTAGATTCAATTTTATAGAATTTCTGTGCATAAAACGGAGACGAACAATAAATATTTCCTTTTTATAAATTTTTTAGCAGTACCAAAATTTTTGTCAAATATATTGATCAACAATGTATATATGTGTTTTGTGTCTGTGAGAGAGAGAGAGAGAGGCCTAATAAAACCTGGAAATCAACCATCATCACTGCTTGCTTTTTAATTTTGTTTTACCATGCATCCTGCGATTAGCCAAATGCCAGTGCGCGTGTCAATTGCTTGGGAAATAGCGGCACAGATAATGCGACATGCAGGGCCCACCTGATTCTTGTGTTCACAAAAACATTGAACCTGGGTAATCATTGTACATGAAAGGGTATGTAACGACGGTATCTCATTAAAGTTAAACCTCTAAAATAGGGAAATGTTGAGTATAATCACGATAAATTAATATTTAATAAATTAATTATTTCAATTAATTAATAGTCTCAACTCTCAATTTTGAGATTATACAATAAATTCATAACTTAATAAATTCATGATATAATTTTTTTAAAAAATCTTATTTTTTAATATTCAGTTACTATATAAATTAATGATTACTTAATTTGAAAATAAATCCAAATGATAGTAGTTGTAAAATATGTTCTCAATATTTTTAATTACTTTTTTAAGTTAATTTGTAATTAAATCTCATTTCTAACTCTTTTATAATATAAAATTTTAATTTACATTGTCATTTTATAATAAGCACAATATAGACTCCATATCTCACTTTTAATATTGAAAAATAAAAACTTTACAATTATTTAATTAGTCTCGCAGCTTACTAGTATTCACCAAAATATAAAAAAAAAAACTAAATCAATATAATAAATACTATAAACGTCACCATATTTTTCAAAGATGAAAGATTTCTTTGTAGTTAATATTAATTTATCAGGAATTAATAAATGTTTAATGTTCCGAATACTATTGATTCATCTAGATTTTACCGTAATCTGATAATATTGACTTTTACAACACATTGTTCGCCATTGGTATCTAATTTATAATAGCGATGCATGCAGATGCAGTCAACTCAGAACTCTTTAACAAAGTGGCTGTTTCTTTTCTAAATGGAAGTCATTGCATTTATTGTAGACGAAAATTTTCCCATAAATTTGAGGCTCTATTTCCTCCAGCAGGGCAGATTGACTTCACACCAGAAGTTGTAGCCAAACAGCATTTCTTCTCTTTGGAGTACGTTTTCCGCCCATGCATGGACCAACAGAGCAATGTTAATTATGTTGACATTTGTAAAGATTTTTTTAAAATATTTGTAGTGAAATGTACGAAAAGTTTCCTGACGGTCAAATTTCAGACAAGGCCCTTTAAGACAGGAGCCCCAGCGGAGTTGTCGGCAAGAAACATAGCTGTGACCGCCGTAATTGGAAAAACCGGCCATTAAGTGCCGTCGAAAATGGAAGTAATGTTGTAATTTTGGTGACTCAGGAAGTATTAGCCACTAGGGAATAACTAATTAACTAAAATTGAAGCGGGACACGTGAAATAGGCCGAAGGAGAATAAAATCACTTGCATGTGATATTCTATTACGAATAATTTTGGCGGAGTCATAAAAATTTTTTTCTTAATTTGAGTCAATTATAAATAATTGTTGGGAAAACTTAGTATAATATTTTTAAGTATTCAACTCAAAATATTAACCTTTTAGGTAGAGTGACTTGCTACTTTATAAACCTAAGCATTTCCCTTTTACTAACTACTATGGGACACAACTCAATAATTTTCCCTCAAATAAAACCACCGCCGGATTCTAGGCCTTTCATTCGACACTTGAGTTGTTCTACTGTTATATTCTGGCTATTATGGCCTAACTCTGATACTACTTATTAAGAAAAATACTCCTTGAATATTAAATTTTTCTTCTTTCCCGAGACCTATCTCTGTCCTTAATAGAACAATCAATGAATATATAATTCACAGCAAGTAGAACAATAAAAAAAAAAAAACTAAATAGAAAACACAGAGCAAACTCATAAGAATACACAACAATTGTAATGGTTCAGTACTATATAACACAATGCTTACATCCACTTGAGGAAGACAGCTAATTTTTTATTACTAGCACCAAAGAAGGTTATGAAAATACCAGGAGTAATTACAAGAAACTCAAGAAAAACTCTCTCCTTTTTCTACTCTTTGTTATCAGTCTTCTCGATCTAGAATGATCTATATGTATATTGTAGTTTCTGGGTTGTTACACCAGCTGTCCCTTCCCACCAAAATCAACAACTTTATGATGTGTGTAGGTAACCCTTCTCAAATGACTTTAAGAGATGTTGTTTGGAACTGCAAACATCACGTGCTTCACATATGATTTACTTAATCAATTTGGATTATAGGGAAACCAATGTCGAATTATATTTTGCAGCCTCAAAGATGACATGTCACTTGAACACAGCCCAAGAAAACGATACCTCAGCCTTCTTATATTTGAGCTCTTATTCCATTAATCTCCACCTTGATCTCAAATTCTAGCTACTCCATTCAGCTATCTTCCTCTAATAATGCAGTTAATGAAACCTGCATATCCCTGCCAAGCTCAAACAAAGATTGAACTTAGTAGGTGGTACTAATTTGGTAAGCATATCAACTAGGTTTTGTTATGTAGAAATCTTTAGAAGCTTTAGCCTTCCTTCTAATATTTCTGACCTTACAAAATGCAACTTCACATCGATATGTTTTGTTCTCTTATGATAAATCTGATTTTTATTGAGACGAATTACACTTTGGTTGTCAAAATATGCGACAACCGCCTCTTATTTTTCTCCCAATTCAGTGACCATCCCTTTTAAGCAGATGGCCTCTTTGAAAGCTTCTACTGTTGCTATGTATTTAGCCTCTGTAATTGATAGTGCCACCACACTTTGCGATGTGGCCTTCCAACTTACAACATAGCCTCCCAAAGTGAACAAGTATCTTGTTAGAGATCTTCTTTTGGTAAGATCTCTAGTAAAATTAGAATGAACATATCCCAATATCTAATTTACTATATATTAGACTATATTTCAAAGTCCTTTTTAAGTATCTTATTATCCACTGTACAGCCCTCCAGTGCTCATACCTTGGTTTTGCCATAAATCTACTTACTACATTCACAGCATGTGAGATATCAGGTATAGTAAGTATCATGGCATACATAAGGCTCTTAAATACACTTGAATATGATATATTTGTCATCTTTAGTTGCTTTGCTTCAATTTTTAGACACTGAGCACTTGATAATTAAAATGGCCTGCCATGGGAGTTTGGACTAGTTTTGATTCATACATGCCAAACTTAAGTAATACCTTCTTTATATAAACATGTTGAGTCAGAAACATAATCTTTTAAGCCCTATTTCTGATAATATCCATTCCTAAAATCCTTCTTGCTGCTCCAATGTCCTTTATTTCAAATTCACTACTCAGGAATCTTTTTAACTGATCAATATAATCTCTAGTATAACATGCTATCAGTATATCATCCACATACAACAACAGAGATATTCTCCAACCCTCATTTATCTATTTAAAGTATACACAGTAATTATAACTGAATCTACTGAAAGCATGTTTAACCATAAAGCTATCAAACCTTAGATACTATTGCTTAAGTGATTGCTTCAAGCTAGAGAGTGACTTCTTCAGTAAGTACACATAATCACCCTTTCAAAGCATTACAAAACCTTCAGGTTGTTGCATAACAATTTTTTCTTGTATTCAAGGTGCATATCTTGTATTGTTACCAAAGCAAAGATAGATATAATAGATGCATGTCTTACCATTAAGGAGAAAACTTCATTGAAGTCAATCCCCTCCCTTTGAGTCAATCCCGTTGCAACCAGTCTTGGTTTAAACCTCATTGGTTCAACATCTGAAATCCCTTTTTAACCTTCTTCTTTTCTAGTTTCTTTACTAATATCTAGGTTTTATTCTTTATTAGAGAATCAATCTCATTCTTCATAGCCTGCTTTCATCGAATCTTGTGCATGCTATTCATAGCTTCAGTATAAGTTCTAGGTTCATCTGATACTGATCCTGAGCAGCAAAAAATGTATATGCCATAAGATCTACTACTACATATCTTTTAGGTGGTCTTATTGGTCTCCTCTTTCTGTCTCTTGCCAACTGATATGTTCCTTTTTCTTCATTGTCAGTTGTTCATCTCTATATTGACATCTTATTCTTCTTCACCACTTTTACTTTTAATGTCTATAGTTGTTTTAATTCTCTAAGGTTCAAATGACTCCATTTTAAAATGAACTTTTTTTGTCATTGTCTAAGGTAACTTATCTTTGTTTGAATAAACCTAATTTTTTTGTAATATTTTTGTCTCATTGAAGGACATATCCCTGCTCAAAATATATTTCGGTGATTTAAAATCAGTGAACCATAGCCTATAACCCTTTACTCCCTCAGGATATCCCAGAAACTTGCATTTGAGTGTCCTAGGCTCTAATTTCCCCTATTTGACATGTACATATATTAAACATTCAAAATTCTAAGCTTTGTATAATCTACAACTTTTCCAGTCCACATTTCAAATGGTGCTTTACATTTAATAACTGTTGAAGGACTCATGTTTGCCAAATAGCATGCTATATTAAGTGCTTTTGCCCAAAAAGTTTTCTAAAGTTTTGAAATTATAGCATACACTTTACTTTTTCTATTAATGTCTTATTTATTCTCTCAGTAAGCCATTTTGCTGAGCTGTGTATGTTATAGTTTTGTGCTTTAAAATACCACTCTCTTCATAATACTCTTCAGGCTGCCTATCATAGAATTCCAGCCTGTTATCTATTTTTAAAACCTTTACTTTCAAGTATGTTTGAGTTTTAGCTAGTGTTTTCTAAATTTTAAACTTTTCAAGTACCTCATCTTTACTTTTAAGATTGTATACCCAAACTATCCTTGTTAAATCATCAATAAGAGATAGAAAACAGTTGCATCCTCTTAAAGAAGTAACTTATGTAGGCCCTCACAAATCTGAGTGCATGTATCCAAGTTTATCTTTAGTAGAATGAGCTACAGCTTCAAACTTTAAACTAATAGCTTTGCCTAGGATACAATCTTTATAAAATCTCAAAGATCTTAACTTGTCTTCACCAAATACTCCCTATTTTTATATCTCCTTTAAGCCTTTTGTTACTTATATGCCTCAACCTTAAATGCTAAATCTTTGTCTTATCTTTACTAGGGTTAATTATATTTATCTCACTAACTATTATTTGTCCATCTAACACTTATAGCCCATTGTTGAGTGTTAGAAAGTGTATATTTATAAAGGAGAAAATTATCATTTTACACTTTAAGTCTTACTAACATTGCTACTTTTATTTATTTAAGTATTTTTTATTTAATTATATGTGTTTTATTATAATTATGTATTTTATGTATTTTAGGGGCATTACGATCGTTTCACAATGAACGAGTGATCAGACAGTAAAACGAACGTTATATTTGGACTCAGGACGGTCGAAAACCTTAAGAGGAGCATTAAAGGAAAAAAGTCACTGTTCACATATATGGTATCGATTTATACGTGCATTCATATCGAACGATAAATTCCTTTTGATGTGGCAACAATCTATAATGTGGCAGTATCTGATTGGACAAATTATGTAATATTAACTGCTTATGTGGCGTTAATCGATGACGTGGCATCGACCGATGATGTGTCACGATCTTATTAGACTAAATTTCTTATGTACTGTAGATCGATGACGTGGCAGTATCTCAGTGGAGCAAAAATCGTGTGTACAGTACATGCGCATACATGGGATTATTTACTATTCGAGGCATATTCTTGTGTAAATGTTGATTTTGACCGCTGATGACGTGGCGCAATCCTAAGCATCCGAACTGTTTTTAATCCGATGGTCACGATTCACTCAATGTATCTATAAAAATGGGGCTCTCCCCCCCTAATTTGATAGCCTTGAATTTATTTTTAAACTTAGATTTCTGAAATTCCTTCTTTTTCTTGTAGTTTCTTTGTATTTTAGTAAAATTTCCTTTTCATCCCTAGTTAAAATTTGAGTGGCTAATTTACCTTTAAGCTTGGGTTGAAGGTGAAGTCTCAACATGTTCCATGGGCTTAATTTGATAAATTTACTTTCTCTTCCCCTCTAATATTTGTGGTTGTTTTGACTTTTCGTCGACAAATAATAATAGTCTTGTCTAGATACCGCCCTAGTTAAACTGGCACCCTAGTACAAGGTTATTATTATTTGGTACGATAAGCCCTTGCCACCATATTTATTTGAGAGTGGTTTATGAGGTGTGGAATCCCCCCTAATGATTTAATTGGTATTAATATGAAATATTTAGCCCATGGAACATGTTGATGCAGATCCGGATACCCAAGTGCTCTATTATAACAGTTTCATTTCTAATTATTCCTGCCATTTTAATTCACAATTTATGATAAAATTACCATAATTTAATTGTTCCCATTAAAAGAAAATTAATTCTGCACATAATTAAAATCAACCTCCTCGTGGGATCGACACTCGTCACCATTAATCTATTCTACAATAGATTCGTGCGATTGCGAGTTCAATAAAATTTGCACAACACCTATTAACTTTCCTACCTTTTGTAACTACCATTGAGCCATTGATTACCTTCAATATCCTCTTTTCAGCCTTAATAGTGCATCGAGCTTGATCTAACATTCTTATGGAGACTAAATTCCTTTTCAACTCAAGTACATGTCTCACTTGAGTTAAATCCCTCACCACACAATCTACCAACTTCAAGCTTACTATCCTAATAGCCACTATATATATTAAGTTAGTTCCCATTAAGACCATACCCATTTCACAAGATTGATATGATGTAAGGTAATTTCTATTTGGACACATATGGAAGGTACTTCATGAGTCAAGAATCCATTGACCTTGAAGTTTATCCTTTGAAGTTATAAGTATCCTAGTAGTTTCATAACTAATTTCTTTTGTGACTATGACTGCATCTCTAGTTTTATTTTTAGATTCCTTACCCTTATTCTTCCTTTCAAGGAAATCCCTTTTAAAATGGCCCTTTTTGTGATAATGAAAACACTTCAAATGCTTATGCTTTGATTTTGATCTACCTAATTTCTTCCATTTGTTCTCCTTCGTTTCAGGTCTACCTCTAGTCATTAAACCTTATAGCATCAACAAAGTGTTCATATGACTTAGGTAAAGAATCGATTAATAAGAGTGCTTTACTCTTATCACTTAGTCATTTATATATTATTTCTAACTCATCATAAACTCTATTTAAATCATCATTATGTTCATCAAGGGATAATTCTTCGATCATCTTTAGTGAGAACACTTTCTTTTTTAATATATAATCTGTTAGCCAAAGATTTTATCATGTAAATATGTTCCAGTCTTGCCCATAATCTAACAACAGTCTTTTCTTTTGCGACCTCCTTTATCACTAAGTTACCCAAACTATGGATAATTGCACTCCTTACTTTCTTATCAATCTTAGCAACCTGCTCTGGAGTTCTGGGTGATGAAGCTTCCTTCACTTCTGATTTATTATTAGGTTTAATGGCATCTCGAAGGCTTTGAATGATCAGAAAAGTCTGCATCTTGATCTTCCATATGCTGAAGTCATTCTGTCTTATTAACTTTTCAAGATCTATCTTTGAATTCATTTTTAGAGTCTTGAATGCATATACAAGGCTATGATACCAATTTTTTAAGGGAACTTAGCATAAAATTTGTAAGTATCCAACTCAAAAGATTAGCCTTTTAGGTGGAGTGGCCTTTTACCTTATAAACCCAAGTATCTCTCCTTTGCTAGCCAATATGTGACACAACTTGACAATAATAATAATAAATTTTATATTATAAGAAGTTATAATTTTTATAGATCCCATTAACTCCACACATTAATAATTTTTTGAATATTGAAAAAAAGTAAATGTTATGTTACATAATATGATTAAGATAAAATAATATATTTTTCTAAAGTTAATTATTATTATTGTTGTTGTTGTTGTTGTTGTTGTTGTTTTAAATAAAGATAAAATAATATACGATTAAGATAAAATAATTATTTTTTAGGATAATTATTTATTCTTTAAATCTTTAGGATTGCTTTACATATTCTCAACATTATATTGTTTTATGTATTATTTTTTTGAAACTATTCTGACGGTATTTAATTTTACGTACTAGATTTTTGAAATTATGTTTATTTTTTTTTATTAGTATCTATATATAAAGTAAATTTAATATACTCAGCTCATTAATTATTAATATAGACTCTATTTTATTTCTATCATATTTACATTATGGATAACTAAGTCAAAATAATAATTTTCTAGCTATACCTCTATTAAATTGTAACATCTTTAATAATAATAAAATTACATGAACCACTATGAAATAGACCTCTATGAAATAGTAACAATCACTGTGAAATGGAAGCTCTAGTTATCAAATGCCAGTTGATAAGTGTTTGTTGACGATGAATTTTAAAGTTTGATAGATTTTCAAAACAAGAAAATAATCCTTAATTTTAGTTTCTAAATAACAACTGTAGGCGATTAGCCAAACCTTGAGCAACTTGTATTAACACTACTGCTACTAGACAATAATACCAATTAAAGCCTAAAAGCCTTATATGTTAAAATTCAGTAAAAGAGTTTGATGGATTCTTCTGTATTTTGTAAATTTCCTCCATCACCTCTTCTATTGGTTGCGAGGTGAATTCAAATACCTTACTAAAACGGCAACATTATTCTTGGGCTGGATTAAGTTTAATGAACTCAAGTGAGAAGCACAACATCTTCGTTTAGTGAAACAACACAAATGAAATTATTTTGAAAAAGCAAGTTCGTTATTAACAGATTCCATATACACATGTTTAAAGGCAATGCAATCTGGGTTTGTTAGCCAGCTAGAGAGTTAGTTTATAAACTCTGTACTGGCAACATAAAATGTACAAGATAGAGAGAGATTTCGAAGGGAAATTTTTTAAGAGAGAAAAGTAGCATTTGTTCTCAGTTCTTGGCTTTCAAAATTCTCTGTATTAAACACCTTGAATCCTTCAATAAAGCTGCTGATAGATTCACCCGTAGATGTAAGCCATTAATGGCTTAACCATATTAAATAACTTTATGTTTTGTTATTTATTAATATTTCAATTGCTTTGTTTCTTGTGCTATTATTGATCCTTTATGTTGGATTGATTTAAGGATTAGTTGACTCTTTTTTAAGATGGTTTGAATCTATTAATGCATCTTATATGATCTTACCAAAGGATATTAAGAGAATTTGATTTTGTTGTGTAATTTGAACAAATTAGTTTCTACAATGGTATCAGAGATTGGTTCTTGCTTAAGATAATTAATTAAAGGGAGATTTAGCTTCAATGTCTAGAAATGACTTTAACTATGGCTTAAAATGATTAATTTTTTTTGTTTACATAAGGTCTTGGTGATGCACTTGAATCTTTATTCAAGAAAGATAAAAAGGAAGTTTCATCTTTAAATACTTCAAAACAAATGGCAGAAATTGATAAAATATAACACTCTACCTTTATAATTCTTACTAAAGTGGTTAAACTAGGTGTAAACATTAGGTATTTGTAGAAACGATTTCAAAATAAGCATTTTATAAATATAGAACATAAGAAGTTTGACAAAAAAATATATAAAAGGTCTGTTAAAAAAAAACTTAGTTACAAAGTTAACGATTCTCTGAGTAACATGTCACCAATTAATTCCATAAATAAACTTGTTGGATTTATGCTTAGATAAGAGCATAGTTGAGCTCATTGTGTAACCCAAAGTCTGTTATATCCATATGCACCTTACCTTAAACTTAAAAGCCTTAATTCTGCAATAAAATTGAGTTGATGCCCAAAAAGACTTGATGCATGTATTACCTACCATGCACATGAATGACTTTTATGAAATAAATGTTAAATCTTTTACATGAAACTTCAAAATGTAAAGAACGGTGTTAGGGCCCTAGGTTTGTTGTACTACAAGGCTAGTATTCTGTAATATGCAATTGAGCTTAAATTAATTGATCCGTTGGGTATTACGTATCACCGTCCCCAAAAGTTCTCTTTTTTTAGCTTAGAGGGCTTACCCTTTTTATGAATGCTTACCACCTAGTAGTATAACAACCTTTTCTGTCTTCAAATTCATTAAAATACCTCTTTATCAAATCACTTATGAAATGCATGAGACCAATACAACTTATACCATAGTATGTAAATTTTTCAAATTATAATAAAGCAAAATATGAAACTAATTTAAGACAACAACATCTAACATAAGCGACATTGCCGTCTATACAGAATTTAAAGAAATAGAATTACAATATAGACGGCAGGGCTGGCCATGTAAAGAATAATAACAATATCATATTTTAGCTCGTACTACAATGGCTTGATAAAATAAAAGCATGTATAAGATAGAGAGAGATTCCAATCAAATAAGTATTTAAAACATTCTAGAAAAGTAGCCTTAAGAATGATATCATGATCTTGGCTTTCAAAATAGCCATCTATGTGGGATTTAATGATATCTAATCACACCACAATAATAATCATTATAAGATAAGAGGTTATTTAAAACTAAACCTAGTATAAGAGAATTATTACTTAAAGCTAATTTAATATATTGTCCTTACATTGCAGTTAAAGTGAAATATTACTTATCTGTTTTCTTTGATTCCCTTAAACCTTCCTTCCTAAACTTGAGAATTTCTTCACTAGTGATGCTTTGGCTTAGAATGAAAAAAGATGAGATTTCTAGGGTTTATGGAGAATGTTAGGGTTAAGGGGTATTTATAGGATTTTCTAAGGCCCATGAGTGGTTAGGATTTTGTCACTATATCATTTGTTTAATAGTAAAGATTTATTTCTCCATAAATATCTTAGTGATTTCTAGAATGCTAAGATTTTGCTACCTAACACTTAATTAATGGTGAAAATTTATCTCTTTATAAATATCTTAGTAATTTCTAGAATTTCTAAATCTCTACAACATTTCTTATTACATTATCACTTATATTATTGCTTATATCATCATTACTTTTAAATTATTAATTTATCTTTGCATAAATATCTTAGTAATTTCTAGAATTCTTAATATCTCTACAACATTTCTTATTACATCATCACTTATGTCAGTGCTTATGTCATCATTAGTTTTAATTATTAATTTATCCCTCCATAAATATTTTAGTAATTTCTAGAATTTCCAATATCTTTATAACATTACTTATGTCGTTATATTATTATACTTTATTATTATTATTATTATTATTATTATTATTATAATAATAATAATAATAATAATAATAAATGTTTAAGAGAGCTTGTTAGGTTAATTATATTATATCCAAGTAAGAAGATTGTACCTCATATAAAAAGGCAAGAAGTATAATATTTTAAGCCTTGTAGATTCTATAATTAGAGAAGTGGCCAAAGAGACATCAATTTCAGAATTGATAAAGAAATTAAAAAGCTTGTACATGAAGAAGTACTTGGCAAATAGACTCTACATCAAGTAAAGGATGTTTACCCTAAAGATGGCATAAGGTTCATCACTGGATAAGCACATTGATGAATTCAATCAAGTGTGTGATACACTTGCAACAATTAATGAGGCATTGGATAATAAAGGTAAAGCACTGCTTTTTATTAGTTTCTTGCCAAAGCCTTTTAAGAATTTTATAGATGCACTTATATATAAAAGACAAACTCTCTCATTAAATGAGGTTAAATTAGCTTTGAACATAAAAAGAGTTACAAGAAAAATAAAGGAATCTTGATCATGAAACTGCAGAAGGCTTAACTGATAGGGGTAAATATAATAAGAAATCATAAAAGAAAAAGAAGTAGGGAAAGACTTAAGACAAGAATAAGAGTCTAAAGTACTTACATTGTCACAAAGAGAGGCACTTTAAGAAGGATTGTCCAGAGAGAAAGCACAAATAGAATAAGGAACAAAAGAGTCAGAATGTTAATACAGTAGTAGTTGAAGAAGAAGGGTATGAATAAGTTGGGATACTAATAGCTTCTGACATTGATAAAAAAAGGTAAATGGGTACCTGATTATGCATGTTCTTTTCATATATGTCATTTTAAGCATCATTTCTATAAATATCATGAATATGATAGGAGAAGAGTGATGATAGAGAATAATGCAATTTGTACAGTTGTTGGAATTGGCAATATCAAGTTGAAATTGCATAATGGTTTAATTTATGAATTAAAACAAATGGCATGTTCTTAATTTGAAAAGGAATTTAATCTCATTAGCGATGATGGATCAGACAGGTTATGTTGTTAAGGTCCAGTTGGGTATTTTGAGTGTGATTAAGGATTCTTTGGTTCTGTTAAAAAGGATCAGAAGAAATAAACTTTATGTGCTTGAAGGAACAACGGTTATAAGATTGTTTCAGTGTCACTTAGTTCTAGTGTTGACAAAACTAGGCTGTGGCACTTGAAACTTGGACATATGAGTCTTAAAGGCCTTAAAGAATAATCAAAGTAGGGGCTGTTAGCTAGTGATAGACTTAGTGAGATGGTGTTTTGTGAATATTGTGCTCTAAGGAAATCTACAAGAACCGATTTTAAGTCATTTGTTCACACTATCAGAGGCATTCTAGATTATATTTATTCTAACTTATGAGCACCTGCATAAGAGACATCATTGAAAAGTGCAAGATATTTTTTGTCTATAATAAATGACTTTTCTAAAAGAGTCTGGGTTTATGTTTTGAAGAATAAAGATCAGGTGTTTCAAAAGTTTAAGAACTAAAAGGTCTTGGTTGAAAATTAGACTAGGACAACATTAAAGAAACTAAGAACTGATAATGGTTTAGAGTTTTATAATCAGGTATTTAATGAATTCTGTGCAAAGGGAGGTAATGCAAGGCACAAAATAATTAGAATGACACCTCAGCTGAATGACTTGGTAAAGAGGATGAATAGGACTCTAATAAACAAGGTGAGGTGCATGATGGATCAAGCCAAGCTACTTAAAAATCTCTAGGCTAAGATACTAAACACAGCTTGTTATTTGGTAATTTGAGTCCTCCTATAGCTATTGAGTATAAAACACCTTTTGAGCGCTTGTTTGGTAAACTTGTAAACTATAAAAATCTGAAGATGTTTGGATGTTAGGCTTATGCTCATATAAGCCATGGAAAACTAGCACTTAAAACACTGAAATATGTGTTTATTGGATATCTAAAGGGAACTAAGGGCTCTAAACTTTGGTGTATAAACTTCACTCCACCTAGGTGTATAATCAATAGAGATGTTGCATTCAATGAGGAAGCAATGGTTGAAAGTATTTAGCAAAACAGCAAACAAGCTCCTAATGCATATTTTAAGGTGGAGACTCTTGTTGAGAATAGTACTAATGATGTTTTAGAATCAAAAGATAATAATAGGGATACAAGTGAACAACAAACACTTTAAGAACCTAATTCAGCTCAAACTCAAGCACATGATTATTGGTTGACTGGAAACAGACATAGAAGACAAAGTAAAGCACCTAAGAGGTTTGGCTATATTGATCTAATTATATTTGCCCTGCACTCAGCACACGAGATAATTGCTTACGAACCTAAAAGTTTCAAAGAAGCTATAAATTGTCAATATGCCAATTAGTAGAAAAAAGCCATGGATGAAAAAATATCTCTTTTCATAAGAACTACACTTAGGAACTGGTTAAGAGGCCTAAGAATAGGAGGATTATAGGTTGCAAATGGGTATATAGAATTAAAAAAGGTATGTCTACTGTTGAACCTAAGAGATTTAAGACTAGGTTAGTTGCTAAAGGATACACTCAAATAGAGGGAATTAACTTCAAGAAAGGTTTTTCTCTTGTAGTAAGGCATGCTTTAATTAGAGTTTTTATGGCTATAACTACAAAACATAATCTGGAATTGGAGCAGCTTGATGTTAAAATTGTTTTTCTGCATGGCAATCTGAAAGAAGAAATTTTCATGAGTCAACCAAAAAGATATCAAGTCACTGACAATGAAGACTATGTATCCCTACTAAAGTAATCTTTCCATGACTTAAAGCAATCTTTCCATGATGAGTTTATGACTAAAGCAATTTCCCCAACTTTAAATATTTGAGTTTGAATAAACATATATATCTACTATTATATATAGATGATATGTTGATAGCAAGTGAAAAAAGGTTAGAGATTGAAGCTTTGAAAACACTTCTTGGTACTGCATTTAACATGAAGGATTTAAGAGGTGCAAAAAGGATATTAGGAGTTGATATATATAGAAATAGAAATGAAGGACTGATATATTTATCTTAATACAAATATGTATAGAAGATACTAGAAATCTTTGATATGGAGAGCTCTAAACAACCAGTGCAAGTTTCATTAGCTGCTCATGTTAGCCTAAAAACTACACATAATGTAATTTTGATGATAACAAATATGTATCTTAATTATTTTAAATTAATAATATATTTCACATTTTCACTAAGTTTTTTAAGATGATTTTGATAAATCAAGTGAAAAACTTCATGGTCAAGAATAAAGTTTGAAGTGCAATGGACTTTTGATTATGATAAATTCTAGTAAAACCAGTATGATTTAATTTATGATTGATTTGACAATTTGTGAAGCTCAAGATTTTAATTCATTAATCTAAAGTTTTGGTCATAAATTAAGTATTTTATGCAAAATAATTAATTTTCTAAAAATAGATTAAAGTGAAAAAAATTTATAATTTTTTATTTTAATAAGTAATGTTTTAAATATGAATTTGGGTTTATTTACAAAATCAGAAATATTTTTATCTTAATACAAATAAATAACTTTTAAATTCGAAATTAGAGATACTTTTGAGAAATCTTTATAAAAATATATTGAGTAAAATTATAATTTTATAAATAGTGATACAGTAGCAAGTTGAAACAATTTCGAAAATAGACCTATCTGTAAATTTTTATAAGTTTTTAAGCTATAGTATAATTAATAAAAGTTTTGGAAAAAAATTATAATTTCATAAACAGTGTTATTGTAGTTTCAAATTAAAGATGAAAGGGCTTGAGATGATTAATGTTATTTTTCAAATCTAAACTATATAAACCCAAATTAAACTCATTTCTAATCTTTTGAACAACCAAAAACAAGTTGATACATCATTCATTGAGCTTTCAATTTATAAATCTTCATAGATTAAATCTTCATTGAACTATCATTTGTATATCAACTCTAGATAGAGAGTATTTATTATATTTCTCAAATTCATTGTAAACTTTATGATTATTTAAGTGTGGAAACACTTGAGTGAAAAAATTGGGAGATAATCTCTTAAGTGTAAAGGTTTGTTGACACTTTGAAGTCAATTATAAAAAAACTTGAAGTCTGGGAGGCTTGGTTAGTGAAATCCTCAACCTTGGTTTGCTTGGAGTCGTGGACGTAGGCGAGAATTGCCGAACCACGTAAAAATACTCATATTTGATTTCCCTTGCCTTATTATTTTATTATTACACTTTATCAAACTTATTATTTTTTATTTTGTTAGGGCAATAGATTAAATTGTTGTGTAGTTTGCTTAGATTAAATTTTAGAAACCCAATTTAACCCTCCTCTTAGGTTACATAACTAGCATTTCAGCTCACTTTAGGCTTAGTAACTTTTTCTATCCAAAGTCTAAAGATTCTATCCAAAGTCTAAAGATGAAAGGCGTGAGATGATTAATGTTCCATATGCCAAATGGTAAGAATCATGAAGCTGGAAAAGGTTTATGGGGGTATGTAGATTTTGACTATGTAGAAGACTTAGACAAAAAGAAGATCGCTCACTGGTTATCTGTTTATGCTTAATGATTGTTTGGTTAATTGGAAAGCTAGCTTGAAGCATGTGGTGGCACTCTCTACTATTGAAGTAGAATTTACAATTGCTACTAAGACATCAAAAGAAGTCATATGGCTTAAAAGGTTAATCTTTGAGCTTGGTTTAAACAAGGTGCAGTAACAATCTTTTGTGACAGCTCTAATACAATGCATTTGTGTAAGAATCCAGCTCACCATGAAAAACCTACCTATATCGACATTAAACTTTACTTCATTAAAAATGAAATCTCAAGGGGAGTTATCAAAATGGCAAAAATATATACTGATGACAATCCTTCAGATATGTTGACTATAGTAATTTCTATGATTAAGTTCAAAAATTATTTGGACTTAGTTGCATAAGCAACTCTCAGTTTGAGTAGATTGGTGAATGAATCTTTGCAGGGTGTTTGATTCAAGGTGGAGTATTGTTGGCTGTGAGGTTAATTCAAACCCCTTGCTAAAACGGCAACGTTTTTCTTAGGCTAGAATGAGTTTAATGAACTCACGTGAGAAGCACAACATCTTGCTTTAGTGAAACGGCACAAATAAAAGCGTTTTGGAAAAGCAAGTTCATTATTAACAGATTCCAAATGCACACGTTTAAAGGCAGTGCAATCTAGGTTTGTTAGGCAGTTAAAGAGCTGGTTTATAAGCTCTGTGCTGGCAACAGAAAATGTATGAGATAGAGAGAGATCTCGAAGGGGATTTTTTCACAAGAGAGAAATAGCCCTTGTTCTTAATGCTTGGCTCTCTGAATTCTCTGTACTAAACACGCTAAGTCCTCCAATAAAGCTGCTGATAAATTCACCCGTTGATGTAAGCCCTTAATGACAGAACCATGTTAAATAACTTTGTGTTCTGTTATTTATTTCTGTTACAATTGCTTTGTTTCATGTGCTATTATTGATCCTTTGTGTTAGATTGATTAGAGGATTAGTTGACTTTTTTTCAAGTTGGTCTGAATATGTTAATGCGTGGATCTAGGGAGAATCTGATTTTGTAGTGTAATTTGAACAAATCAATTTCTACATCCCCTAAAGAAATTCAGAAGCACTAAAGCGAGAAGCAGCATCCATTTCATGTAGTTATGTAGGCCAGTTATTGAAATTTTATCTCCAAAACTAAATTCCATATAGTCTACTTCGAAATTTTCCCACAAATCGATGGCGTAATGTCAAAGCATCAAATTGTCATCAATGACAAAAGATGAATCTAGTCTATGACTCTCATTTGCATCCACTCAAAAGGAAGGCCCTAGCACAAAACTATTTCAAAAGAAGCCATGCGGCAAATATCCAAGGTGGACTTATTAAGCGTTACCCGACGATTTTTCAACATTATTAACTAGAGAAATTACAACAAAGCATGACTGCAAATACATATTGCAGTTTCAATGAAGTAGGTACAACAGTGATGACAGTGAGGGAACAAGCGTCCATCTGATTATTTATTACACAGGCCACTGCATTTGAATGATAACTTAGCACTAGCTGGAATCAACTAACTGTGACAACCTTCAGTTTTCACAGACGCTGACGTGAAAATAACAGGGGTTGCAGGATGATCCCTCACAACCAAGCTAAGTACCTCAGGTCTTGAATAATGCCCAACCACATCGAAAGCAAACTTTTCCCGTGCTATTTCTCCAAGATCTGGCCATCATTGATAACAATCAGAACCAGAATTTCCACTCTAAAAACAGAACAGAAACATGGCTGAAAATGACAGATTAACAGGTCTTAAAAGAAAACTGACAGAAGTATTCCAGCCATGAAGGTCCATTGAAGATGGTAAAAGAAATGTTTCTAAAATTTCATCCCACAGTGGTCATAAAATTGGCTCAGTTGACTCTACTAATTGTTAACACTTGAACAAAAATGACAATAAGGTTTTGTGAATAGCTTTCAGATGATATAACATATAGGGGACCCCTGGCAGTACTATGACTTACAAATGTGCAGACACCTTTAGAGGGTCTTTCCAACTCCAAAGTAACCAACCTAACGCAGTCTATAATTTGATTTTAAAAAAAAAAATCAACTTGAACATGCTACTCAAAAGTACATTTAACTTTGGCAACATGGAGAGAAACAACTAAGGTGAGGCAAAAGGTTCCAAAGAATTTAGCTTAGGATAACCACAAGCTGAACAGAGTGATTTACCTAAATCAGCTGAGCCTCCCCTTGATAATTGGGTCCTGCCAGAACAGTCCCAGATGGTGATATGATCACACTACCTCCAGCACACACGACAGAATCCGGTGTAAGGTCTTCTTCATTGCCAGAAAAAACATACTCCGAAGGAGGTGGGTAATCTTTTCTTCGACAGAATTGGTTGGCTGACAAAACAAAACATCCACCTTCAAGGGCAATGTGAGTCATTGATGCTTGCCACACATCTGTGGAATCAGCTGTCGGTGCACAGTATATTCCAATCCCTGGAAACAGCAACTAATATGATCATTTTAACACCAGCACTAATAATCGATCTAAACGGTTTTTAGAGGCATTTTTTTCCAATTACAAATGCCAGAGCCGTCTTCAAAAATCACAAGCAGCATCAAACAATATTACTACCAGAAGCAATGCTATGCCAGTGCACAAAGTCTTAGAGCCACCATGCTAATTTGAATTTGATTAATTTATATTTGCTAATGAAAGCCATAATCAAATGAATGAAAATATATCCCAAGAAAAAAAAAATTATGAACAAGCACTTTGGAAAAAACACAAAGTGCTAGTGTTAAGGTAAATTTCTAACCTTTACCATACAGGGCTGTCCTAAGAAAAGGCATTTTATTTTCCCAACAAATGGCAGCACCTGTTTTCCCGATTGAAGTCTGGAAAACAGGAATTGTTGATCCATCTCCAAATCCCCAAATTATACGCTCCAATGCTGTAGGCACGACTTTTCGATGCTTCCCCAGGAAACAGCCTGTTACAGACAAATTGTCGATAACAAAAATTTTGGTAAAATTGAAAAAAACCTAAACCTCCTAAAAGTAATTTGAAAGACAATCTCTCTCAAATCCTACTCAACTAATAAACTTGAGCCTAAAGAAAAAGACCACAATCCTAAGTTACAGCGAAACTAACACCACTTTCTAAGTCCTACACAAAATAATCAAAAGATAAATTCAAAATAAACAAAAACATGTAGGAGATTGTATCACAACCTTGAGAATCAAAAAACAAAACAGTGCAGTACAGAGTATACCCATCTCTCTCTATCGCACCCATTACCAAAAACACCTTATATTTCCCAGCCATCGCCGCCAAGCGATCAACTTCAGGACCTTCCAATCAGCATAAATAAAGATGTCAAGTACTATCATCTGTGCAGAAAAAAAATATATAAAGTTTATTTATTATGTCCATGGACAAATGACTGGGGTGACAACATGAGTAAAACATTTTCACTTGCTATCTTCTGAAAATACGGGTGTTTCTTGAGTCTTTTTGTAGAAACTGATTTTGCAGTACAATGCATTTATGTAGAAAATGTTTTTGAACAGGGCATTTGTAAGTACTATTTCAAAAATACTTATCCAAAAACCAAAAAAAAAAAAAACAAAAACAAAAACTCTAACGTTCTTCCAGAGACCCTCATTTCAGTTTATGAAGGAACAATAGAAATTTTCCCCATTTTGAAAATTTACAGGCTCCTCATAGTTTGCAAAATATATTACTCTTTTACTGTCTCACTAACGAGCATCAAGTGTTTTTGATGGTATCACAATGATAATTTTGACATTTAACATGTTCTTGTTTAAAAAAAAAAAATCAATTTTCCACCTAACGATGGTAAAAGTATCAATTTTTAAAAATGATTATAAAAAGTATTAATTCCTCACCCAATAATTCTAAAAAAATTAATTAATTTCCTGCCAAGGATTGCAAAAAATATATATCTTCCACCCATTCTTATGCATTTCAAGGACCAAATATTCATTTTGTTGAAAATCTCTAACATTGTTAATCGAAAATGAAAAATTAATAAAATTTGTAAACTTTGGGGGCAGACCATTAAACAAATTTAAATTTCTAAATGTTTTTTGAAATCAGAAGAGAAAATGGGTAAAGGATTGATATAACCATTTTATTAAAATAAAAGGAAAAGGTACACAGCATTTTATGTCCCCAAAATGATGATCTTTGGTTCTTAAGAAAGCACTAATAAAAGCTTATCCTCCACCCCCAACCCCCCCCCCCCCCAAAAAAAAAAAAAAAAAAAGAATCCAATCCAAAAGTAAGCTCTAATTATCATTCTAAAATATTCTATCTGTCATAATTAAAATCAAATTATATACGTGATTCTTATCCAATAATTATTAATCAAAATTTTATATATTCTTTAAAAAAAAAAAAAACACTTACATTACTTTCATAACATTTCAAATTAGGGAGAGAAAATTTTGTACTGGTGGGATGGCCAAATAGAATTCTGTCAAGTGGTAAAATGATGAATCCTAAAATGTGAGCGAAGAATATAAAATTAATTAAATAATAAATATATATTATGTGTAACTGAAGATTACAAATAACTGAGCATAGAACAAACAATTCAAAATTGAATCCGAATTTTAATTTTAATGGGTCTTAACTTACATCTTCGTATTTTCCAGTAAAACATATTTACATCATGAAAACAACACAAACTTAGATTTCCGGAGATTAGTGACCCAAACTTACAACTTCGTATTTTCAGTAACACAAACTTGCATTCGGAATATAACACCGACACAAATAAAAAGACCCAAGTAGAATGATGAACTAACCAGGAACATCAATTGCTGAGGCGTGGTACTTTCGAAAATCTTCTTTACCCTTAGCCGTTCGATTAGCAATACTCACACCAAAATTTGAACCACGAGGATACCCACCGATAAAGGCTTCTGGAAACACCACTATCTGGGATCCATATCCCGACGCTTCAGCCAACAATCTCTCCGCCTTATCTGTTTTAGATAAAAGGAAAAAGGTTCAGGGGCGGTAGGATAGTGACAGAACTAGTGCAATTTCAGTTTCAGTTAGTTTAGTTACATAATACAAATACAAGCAACATTTTCGTTTTTTTCTTTTTTTTTTTCTAAATTTTGAATGGCGTCTGGCTGTGGCCACTGCTAAAGCAAAATACCTAAAGTGGCGGAAGCATCGTTGAAGATGGTGGAGGCCTGAACAACGGTGGCACGAACCGTTGGCGCAGATGAGTCTGAACCCATGTCCACTTCTGCTAAAAGTGTTGCATTGTCTGATGCTACCATCGCTATATATTTTTCTATTGTTATTTGTCTGTTCTAATTGAGACTAACTTCGGTATCTATGGTGTTCACTTACCGTTCTCTCATAGATATTCGGGCGATCAGCCATCGTTTTAGACCGAGTGCTTGCTGGAGCGGTTGTCAAGTCGCTATCATTGGTTGACTATCAGTCACCAGAGTCCGAATGGTGAACAAGGTATGGTTTAAAAAATTGATTTGTATTTTCTTCACATTTCAAGGTCCAATAATAGTACTTAAATAAGTTTTGACAGACTTCCTCAAGTGAAGTATGCATTAAAATTTGAAAAAAAAAAACTCATAAATGGTTTAAAAGATGAGCTAGAAAGTGAGCCAATAGAAAATTAAAGACATAATTGAAAGAAGAATTTTTATATAAAGAGATTTGAATTCGAGATCTTGCTAGTAATGTTATGGACCAGACTAATGCTTTCGCTATGTTGATAAAATAAGTTATTAAAAAAAAAATTTGGTGTTTGTTAATCTGTATTATTATGATTTTTGATAGTTTCAAAGGACTAGAAACAACAAATGGAACATTTGCCATATAAACGAAAAATAATGAATTTGTAGAGCTAATTAGCTAGACCATATGATTTGGTATTGACCGTCCGCGAACCATTGTCGAATCATAAAGTTCCGAGATGAACCATTTTCTTAAATTTAAATAAAATGAAAAGTGATATATAGTAGTGATAATACAATGTTAATTTAGGATAATGATCATAGGATTATAAAAAAATAGGATAAAGGAAAACAAAATATAACTGTGGTTTTGTTACTTGTGATGACTAGGTCCATCACAATCCTATAATCTCTGATGACATAAAGTATAGTCAGCTCTCCTCATTTTCTTCCCTCGAACTGCCGAGTTTCCCTACAAAAAATATACGTTTCTATTAAAATAATGAAATTTAGTATTTAATGAACTTCATAATTCTGCGCAATTCAATGAACTTTATTACGTGTTAAATTATTATCATAATTCAAGTAAAAATAAAAACTAATATATAGTTGTGGTAGAATGATATTTTAAGGTTGTAATTAATAAAATAAGAATAACTTTTTTTGGTTAAAATAATAGTAAGAACTTTAAAAGTGTGTGATACCTTATTTTACTTAGTTGTTTTTAAAAAGCAACATTTAACTTATTTAAAAATAATAATTGCTATTAAAATAAAAAAACTTATTAAATAAACATATTTTTTAAAACATTAATGTAAGTTTACTAAGTTTGGATGCTTAGTTCATATATTCACATATGTTTCACTAATCGTTTAATATCATGTGTATGATATTAATTGATTTTATTATTAATTATTAATCTATTATTTTTATAACTCACTCAATACATAACACATAAATTTGCCATATCATTTAATATTTTAATTGATTATTCAAAATGAATAAACATAGCATTACATCATAAAAAATTTACCAACAAAAATTTTATACAAAATTATTAAAAATGTTACTTTTCATATATTTCCGTCACAAATCACAATTTTGAATGGAATACATATAAAATAATTACTTGATGCAAAAGTAACTTTAACCACTCAAACTAACCTTTTAAAATTTAAAAGCTCTCAATTTGAACCTATGAGACTTTATAAATTATTTTTGTTTAACTAATTTATTTTTTGGGAGTTCCTAAGTTTAAGTTAACTACAATGTATTCGTCTCAAACTATAGTAATCATGTGGATTCCATTAAACTATTGTAGTATAAGACACGTACATTACAGTCAATTACAACTTAAGTTTTGCCTTATTTTTTTTTATAATTATTTATTTATGAATGTGACGTCGGTGGTGTTAATTGTAAAAGCTGACGTTGGTTTTTTACTCCAATTGAGGTAAATAAATTAAACGTGCTCCCCTTTTATTATCTTATGTTTCAACAGTCATTATTAACAGGTATATTATTTTATTGTTACATCAATTTTAGACGTTTAGATTAGGTTGGTTTCAATGGTTGAGTGTTTTAAGATTAAATGTTATCGATAGATTAATGACATGAGTTTTATTGCTAATTAACAACAAATGTCTCTCTTCTCTCTTCTCTAAAACTTCTTTTCTTTTCAAACGATTTTTACTATTTTTAATTTCTCACTTTGTCCTTTCCTCTTATGTTTTATTTTTATAATATATTCACTCTTGAAATTCCGCAAATGAACATAAGACGAATTGATTTACACATTAAAAAAAATGCAGGAAAGAGGAGAGAGAAAACTATTATTAAAAAATTAATTTAATCTTATCAAATTTCAACCATTAAAAATGGTATAATTTACATGTCTAAAATTGATCTGAATATTTGTGTAGCTTTAGGTGATCGGTAATTAATTATCACATCAATATAAAGTATTGACATGCATATACATATGCGTGTCTACACATGCATGTTTGCATAGGTATGTGCATAAATATAAGTATTAATTATCACATTAAGAGCATCAGAATTACATATGCTTGGTATTGATATGGACAATCTAAACACTAAATATTAATTTTATTTTAAGAGTTTTCCTTCTCTTTCCATGTAGGTATATTTATTTATTTATTTTCATGAATTCAAATTTTAAGAGAGATAAGATGCTAAAAAGTTCAATTCACCTTTGTCCATCTTGCTACTCTTTAAATAATAACTGAAAAAAAAGGGGTCAGATCAATTATTGGTTGTATCTCATTTCCACAACATGATTAATTGACCATCTTATACTATATCAATCGTAGTTTAGGTCTAGGAAGCTTCAATTTATTATTTAGCTAAATCCAAAGTAAAAAAAACAAAAAACAAAACAAAACAAAAGTTATACAAAAGCTTAATGTTACTTGCTAGAATTGTATTTATTTAGGATGGCTTTAAGTCTACGTAAATTAGATAATCGCTTAAAGTCTCATTAGAAAATTTCATTGCTGTCATTTAAACTTATATAATAGGACTCTTTTTTATTAAAAAAAATTTTTGATATGCTCAAATTAATTTTTTAAGTTAATAATTATACCATAGTTAGATTTTTTAATTAATAATTATCCTACAGTTAAGAATTTTTGTATAAATTATATATTTAACAACCTTTATGTTAAAAAGTTTTAATTAATAAATTATCTAACCATTAATTCATTATTCATTTAAAAAAAAGATTCAATTCTTTATCTACCCATTTTTTAAAAAAAAAACTTAATTATTTAACATTACAAATTCTTTGCGCTATTCTTTATAAAGAAAATTATTATATTTATTGACTCACTATTAAACAAATTATTGAAATAATAATTATAAAAGAACAAAAAATATGCATCTTATTAACTAATTTTCTTTCTTAAAATTTTTTAATATCATGCTGATCGTTGATATTTAATATATAATTAAAAATTAGCTGAAGAATGAATTCTTTCTATTTCTTTAAATATTAAAAATACTACATATGAAGAGATCTTATAAAAAAATTTATCTTTATAAAAAAAAAATTACTTAAGGCCCAAATACTTTAGAGCCAGCCTCGTATATATGGGGATGAGAATAAAGACTGATTAAGGATCGATTCTCACATAAAAAAAATAAAATAGGAAAACCATTGACCGAAAAATTATTATATAACTCTCTATTATTAAAAGTAGGGACCCTGCTAATGTAACATAGCAAAATAAAATAGGAAAACCATTGACCGAAAAATTATGATATAACTCTCTATTATTGCAAGTAGGGACCCTGCTAAAGTAACATAGCAAATGCCCAGGCTACACGTGTCCTATGTGTAATTGAAGGTGACCATCATGTTTCTTTTACATTTACTTTCTACTATAGTAAAGATAAATGTCTTTTAACTTCATTACCACACCAAATATTTTGTCATTTTTTATTTGCGGATGATCGTTATCACTAATTACCCGTCAACTTTTAATTCTCTGATAATTAATCAAATAACTACAGAAAGTAACCCATAGTCCATTATTAATTTTTTTATCACTGACGCTACACAAAGTCTTCTACTCCAATGTTACATTTGGTATATCACTCAAGTGTTAATTTTAGATTTCTCCCTTACAAAATTTTCATTAAGAAGAAAAAATTTCATCAACCTGGTCCCTTTTTTTTCTTTATCTTTTGCAACAAAAATAAGATAAATTAAAATTTATAATAATTTAAAAACTATTTTTAAAATTATCATTTTACTATAGAACTAATTCAATATTTATCTCTACTCACGATAGATATAAAATAATTTATTAATTATCATATCAATACTATATTTATTTTTTAAATAATTTATTAATTATCATATCAATAATATATTTATTTTTTAAATAAATATTGGTAGAAGGAGAAAATTTTTATTAATTAAGAGAAAAAAGATATGCCTAATGGGCATCAATCATCATTCAATGCATAACACTAAAACCCAAAAAAAAAAAAAAAGCGAAAACATTACAGCAACAAAAAAATTTAAAATGCATGATAAGTACCATATTGTATATTCTCTTTCCGTAAGATTACGTTTTATTTATATTTCTTTTGCTTATGTTTGTCCCTCTTATTCTGAGTAATGGTAAATTTTTTTCTTAGATTTAATTTTGTCATTTTCTTGATTAAAAGAGCATTTGCTCTATATTTAATTTCATGCGGTCACTGTCTACAAGTTTTTCAATAACTACTGCATCTTGTTTTGCTCTTCTTTGTTTTTTTTTTTTAATTACCAAATAGGAAAATTATGAAAAAGTAGCCTATTTAGAATTTCAAAAATAGAAATCTCTTTCATACGCATACGAATATAAATTTTATTAAGTTACAGCAGCTGTAACTTAACAACTCTCTACGAATATTTTACTGATTAATCTTTTTGTATTTTCCAATTTTGTCACTTCCTCAATTGTGAAAATAAATAGTCAAACGCAGATGAAAGGGAGTTCTATTATCATTCTCCACAGGAGCTAGGAAATATAGTCAATTTACGTGGGCAATTTTAATAAATACAAAATTTTTAAAAAGGTAAGGGTAAAGGGCAAATGGCAAAGGGCAAACTACTTAAGCTCAAAGGATCAGATCATTAAGATTTATGGGTAGGGATTAAACGAATAAAACGTATAATTTTTTACTCAATTAAGGGAGGCTAACCAGGTGGCAGAGCTTAGAGCCAAATTCAAACTTGTAATTTACTTTATCTTTGAACTTTTTTCTTTTCATTCACTTGCTTGGCTGCTAGATATTTATTTTTGTTTTTCATTTTTTATTCATTGAAACCTCAAGTATTACAAAATAAATGATGACAGAAAATTTTAAACTAAACAAAGTACTCTTAAGTACATCGTTGATAGCTTATAATTAATAACCTTTTGTAATTGAATTTCTACATGCTAGCCTTAAGACATAATACACATATTTATAGTTTAATCAAAGGGAGATGAGTTGCTAACTTGTCCATGTGCGCTCTATCCAGCCAATATGCGAAATCAAATATTTACAACACTTCCCTTTAGATTTACCATTTTGTTACATATAACTTCCATGATTAGAAGTGGTATTGGATGTACTTAATATTATCTCGTTAATATCTTACCAATAAAACCTAGTGGGATAAAACTTGGTCAAAAGAAAAAGAGTACAGCACACATTTGTCTAATATAGTTGCAGAAACTCCTATTTTAAAAATATTCTCACCCTAATGAAATGTCTTCTCAAATATCATATATCAATTTGATAATTTATTGAGTTGACTCATGCCAATACTGTGAACTAACTTCTCAAATATCGATTTGGGTAAAGATTTAGTAAAAAGATTAGCAAAATTATTAGTGGAGTGTATTTGCTTGACATAAATCTTTTTGTCCAAATGCAGCTCATGAGTGTCGAAATACTTTAGTAAGACATGTTTAGTTCTATCTCACTTGATGTATCCTTCTTCAATTTCAGCAATACATGCAGTATTGTCTTTATCTATGATTGTTAAAACATCTATTCAAAGAGTCAAGTTGCATGTACTCTTATATATGACGGATAAAGACCCTAAGCAAACATACCATCTACTTACTTTATATAATGCAAGGATCTTTGAGTGATTAGAGAAGGTGGTAATAAAAGTCTGTTTAGTAAATCACCATAAAACTATTGTGTGATTGTAAGTGAAATCATATTATATTTGTGAACAATCTTTATAGAGATCAAAGAGGTAACTTACGTTTACATAACCGATAAAATTAGGATCAATTGATGAAAATAATATAACTCTAAATTTGATATTCCACGAAGATATCGAAGGATATGTTTGATACTATTGCGATATTGATGTATTGGCATTAAGTTAAATCTCACTAATAAATTCACAGAAAATGCTACATTTAATTTGGTACAGTGAGCTAAATATAATAAAACATCAGTTGCATTTGGATATGGTACTTTTAAACCAACTATCTCTTCATCATCCTCTAAGGGGTGCAATCAAACTTTTTTAAGATTGATAGACTAAACAAAATTAGGAGTGATTAATAGATGATAATAATCCATATTGAAATGTTTTAAGAATTTTAAAATATAAGCTGATTGATACATAAAAACTCGGTTTGTTTTATACTCGATCTATAAGCAGAGATAATATTTTATTTTTTCCAAATCTTGCATTTCAATTTTTTGTTTAATATTTAGTAATTTTCAAGAGCTCTTAGGAATCCTAATTAAGTTCATGTCATTAACATGAACCGCTACAATTGTAAATTCAGACTTGAATTTTTTTAATGAATTTGCATGGTAAATAGAATCATTTTTGTATCATTCTTTTATCAAATTCACTCAAACCACTACACTACATCATTCAAATCATTTCAATCCATATAAGGACCGCTGCAGTTTGATTGAAAACAAATTACAATCCTTTAATTTAAATGCTTCACATATCTTGAATCCTTTAGGGATTTTTATATAAATATTACTGTCATGTGAACTATGTAGATATGTAGTAACTACATCCATGAGACACATATCAAATATTGCTAAGCTAATTTAAAAAATCAAAACATTATATCATCCATTACTGGAGAATATGTATTATTATAATCAATACCAAGTTTTTGTGAGAAACCTTGTACAACTAGTTACACTTTGTGTCTAGTGATTTCAATATGTTTATTGCTCTTTCTCACAAATACCCATTTGTATCCCGTGAATTTGACATTTTCATGTGTCGAGACTATAGGTCCAAAAGCTTCATGTTTAACTAGAAAAATCAATTCTACTTGAATTGTTTATTTCCATTAAAGCCGATCATATCTTTGTATGCATTTATCAATATTTTTTGAGCTTAAAATCATTTGAAATTTTAGTAGTATTGTGAATGAAAATACATTATTGATATTTATGCTATTGCAACAATACCTTATGTAAGTATAATTTGTAAACCTTTCTTATTTTTGTGTTTTCATAGCTCTTTAAGTGTTTTTGTCTCTTCAAGGAGCTCTTTAAAAGTTACTATCTCTTCAAGAACTTATGTCACTTTGAGGACAATCAATTCTTTTGGAACTGATAATTCAGATAATGTAGGCACATTTACAAATTAAGCATTATTTTTAATAGGGTCTCCATCTTTTGTTCTCCTTTTCAAGGCAGAATTTTCTTTGGAACCAAGTGATTTACCATGTTTCTAGATACGTAGCAAATAGCTCATTAGTTACTTTTACACCTGATTGTTATGTAAGAACAATCATTCGAACTAGTGTATTAATAGCTACAATATGTGACTTAGTTATTTTTGTTGCATTTGTAAATGTATCTGGTAATTAATTTGAAATTTGCTGCAAACTATCTTTCATGCTTCATTTTCACATTAACTAGTATTAGGCTTTAAATGAGACAAAGTAGAAAATTTTCAAGAAAATTCATCCCTTCCTTTAGAAGGTTTCTCATTCCCTAATGATGGAACAAAAAAAGTGTCTTATCAAAGTGACAATCTACAAGATAAAAGATCATTTGTCTAAGGATTCAAGACATCTAATAATTGAAGGTGAGTTAAAATCGATGTAAGTCCCTAAACAACGTTGAGAACTCATTTTTGTGCACTGAGAGGGTGATGCAGTAACTTAGACAATACAACCAAAAGTGTGTAATTAGGAAATGTTAGGTTGTTGACCAAGTACAAGTTGTGATAGAGAATATTGATGATAAATAGTTGGTCTAAATGAATTAATTTTGCAGTATGTAAAATAGCACAACCCTATATAGATATTGGTAATTTCGTATGTATAAATAAAGTTCTTGCAATTATTTGTAATTCCTTTATTAATGATTTTGCCAATCCATTTTGTGTAAGTAATGTGAATAGATGCTCAACATTGATATCTATTGATGTATGGTAGTCATCAAATATCTTATACGTAAACTCCAACATTATTTAGATGTATGATTTTAATTGGATAATTTGAAAATTGTGCCCATAATTTTATAATTTAGGCAAGCAATTTTGCAAGTACATATTTCAGGTAGACAAACAAACATGATTGTCATGCAGACGCATCAATCAAAACTGTAAAGTAACAACATGATCCACTTGGTGGATGGAGTGGTCCTTAAGTATCTCCTTGAACTTTTTGTAAAAATGAAAGAGATTTATGACCAATCTTAGGAAGAGATGGTCTAACAAAAAATCTTCTATAAACTTCTTTCTTGAGACATTCTAGTAATGTAAAGATATTCTCTTATTGTTTTTATTTAAAATGTTAACATGACATCCATTTCCATGAACATGTTTAAATCTCAATAAATTCCTTTTAGATCTCCTTGAATATAAATCATTTTGCATTATTAATTTTGTTCCACTTGCTAAGAAAGGTATGACTCTTCGAAAGTCTTCTATAAGATAAAATATTTAAAGGCACTAAGCACATTTATTAGATAAATTAGATCTATTTTATAGATGTAGTCAATTATTTCCCTAAATTAATTTGAATGCAACAAAAAAAACTTATTGAAAATAAAGCACATAGAAATTTTTACATGATTTAGATAACAATCTTATATCCATAAGACCATGCTAGATATTAACTAATTCACTAAGTGATAGAAATTAAGAATCCATATATTACTAAGATTAATTTCCTTATTATTTCTAGTTTAGGACTTTATCTTCTATATACTTTATAGTTTAGGGTAATTGTTACTAATATAAATAGCCCTCTCTTGTAGCTCTGAAAGGCAAGATTTTTTATTTAATAATATTTTAATTTTCAAATCTTTGAGTGATTATTAGAATTAGTTAATTCTTGGTATTCTACAAAATTAACAAGTTTTAACCCCTAGATTCACAATATTTTTTTAAATCAATGTGAAATTACTTAGTTCTTTTGTTTCGATATTCACTAGAGTTAACGGATTATTGGAACTATAAATTCTCGCTACATCACTAGGTTTAAGAAGACCATAACCTATTAGACTCTTACATAATTTTAGACTCCCTGTTACTGTGTCACCACCTCAATTGAATCAACCTAATCAAACTTGCTTAACAAGCATGACTCGTCTTCTTGTCTACAACTTTGATGTGAAATCTCTTCATTACTACAAACAACCTCTTTATTGAAATCTATCCATTCACTATATGTCTGGACCAAAATCTTAATTCTTTGCTTGTGGTGAACTATCTTCTATATTTGCTTTCGAAATAAAAGTCCTTGTGTCCTATGTCCTAAGAATTCTCATTAAAATAGAGAATTTAAATCCTAGTACTAGGAAAATAAATAAATTATAAAGTCTCTTAGCTAATGTATACTTCAACTTATATTAGATATAGAATGTAATATATCTATATATCTATATACTTCATTATATCTAATATATCTATATTAGATATAGATACACTTCAATTCTAAAATAGACATTAATCTTAAATGTAAGCCTCTAGGTCTTAATTATATTAGATATAGAATAATCAATTTAAATAAGTATATTATCATTTTTCCACCTAAATTTTCTTGACACATCAAGTTAGTGTTAAGGTTTGGAGAAAACTACATTTTAGATCAAATATTTATGTTGTTATCACTATCATTTCATTAACAAAATGAAAATTTTATTGATGTTGGAGCAACATTTAAGGAACTTCACATTAAAAGCACAACGCATAGATCAATCATAAAAGAGATATTATCATTTTTTGATCAAAAGTTTTTTGATATATCAATTCAGTACTAAGGTTTCTTAAAACTATTTTTTGACAAGTTGTTATCACTTTACCACTAAACATTAAAACAATTAAAAATTTACTGATATACTAATGGCATTTAAAAAATTTCATGTTGCAGTCAAAGCGTTAACACAATTTTTGAATAATGAAGTGTTAAATTTGGAGCACTTTGTTTACGATTGTAGTATTTGAAATGACTTAAAGTTACTGGTGTTGAATGATATAAAAAAATAGTCATTTTTTAATATAATGATTACTTTTCTAAGGTAATTTCTCTTTTGTAATTTCTTTTTTCAAATGACAAAATCATCTTTTACACCCTAGGTTAAATATTTAGTTATTTTTAATGCTTTAGTGATTAAGTGATAACGGTTTAAATATTAGGTAGTAAAATACAGTTTCCAAGAAACCTTAATACTAAATTGATATTTTTAAAAACTTTTAGTGGATAAATGCTAAATTTCTCTTTTGTAATTTCTTTCTTTTCAAAAGAAAAGATCATCTTTGATGCTCTAGGGAAAATTTTGATTTTAAACTCATATTTCATTAAATATTAACTTATTTGTAACTGCATGGTAGTAATAAGATAATAGTATAAATATTTGGTGGTAAAATATAATTTTCGCCAAACCTTTATACTGACTTGTATAAAAAAAATTTAGGTAGGAAAATAATAATATTTCATTTAAATAATATAAATTAAAGTATTTAATTATCAAGATTTCACTACATCGTAGCACTACCCAAAAAAAAAAATTATAATAAAGTAAGAGAACCCAAAAATATAATTAAGAACATTCAAGTAAAGAAATTATCAAAGAACAGGAGAAGAAAACCTAACCTACCAAAGCTTAATACGCCAAAGCTCCTTTTTTAAAATTGTTTACTCATTCTTATTGCCTTGCTCATGCTTGCATTTTAAAACAATCCTAATCAATCCTTTTGGTTTATTGCCTCCTCACGTGATGGCCAAACCCAAAGTCAAACTTTCATAAAATCCTGTGTGCTAGGTTCGTGAACAGCTGGCGTTCGCATTGTAGCTCACTGTCTCTTACCATACAAATTTTTGTGAATTTAATTTCAGACTTTATGGCTGTACCAACGAGCCGTAAAGATTGACTTCTATGAAGCATTTAATTTTATTGATGTGACTGTACAAAACGTGACCTTTTTGGACTGTAGTTCTGATGTAGGTTAATTACATGCTCAACCTCTTTGATCTATATAAGTTCTCGATGATTCAATCATAAAAAGTGGAAATGTTCCCCAGAATCAGAAAATTAGGATGAGCTGCAAAACGGGTCTTTTGTTTTCTTTATTTTAGGTTAGCACAGTAGCACACACCACATTCAAGGCTGGGCAACTATAAGTTGCTGGAGACTCCATCCTTGAGCCTCTTGCTTCCTTTGCAAAAGGCCATGGACGAAGATCAGTCTTTGCTGGAAGCTGCTCTAAGCATGATGTGATCACGACAAAAAATTTTGCACCAATATGACAGACTGGGATAAAATAAGTGACAGATCAAGGCACATTAAAATTAACCTACAAATTTACATGATACATTACCACTGCATGCATGCGTAGTCCCACCACTGGAAAACAAAGAAAGGCAAAGTTTTGAGGGCAGGCCCTCAATTTGATTAGCATCTGATAACATAGTGTTTAACGGTACTTTAACTTCATAATTCATCTAACTAAAATCTCCTAAGCTTAGATGTTTGAGAGATCCATTAGATTCAACACTCATACCACTTAATTTCCGTCATCAGCCCCTTTCAAGTAGAGAGTTTCCCCTCCATCTTGGCTTCCTGCGCTCCCTCCTCGTCCTTCGGCAGATCCAGAACTGCCTATATCATGCTTGCTCCCTCCTGCCATTCCCCTCGAGTGCAAGCCTTCACCAGATGAACCACGGCCAAAATCAGGGAATCCCCCACCCCCCAGTGAAGCACTACCTCCTGCAGTACTACCCTCACTTTGCAGCATGTGAAGTCCTGAGCTACCACCAGAACTCATGCCAAGCTGACCATGCAAGGCTTGCTGTTGCTGGAGCACTGAAAATTGCTGTTGAGAGTACACCATGGACGAGCGCGCAGCCATAAGTGACTGTGGTGTCATTGGCTGAGATTGCTGGTGTTGCATATAGTGAGCTCCTGGCTGCATAATGCCGCCAGAAGAGAACTGCAGAATCATGACTAAAAATCAGGGGTTCTGCTACTTAAAACAGATTCAAATTAAGAAAATTTTTCACAAACATTGGCATACTTAAATTGTTTCAAAGACATCACTAAAAGATTTTTGGAAAAGAGTATGATAATATAAAAGCAAGCAAGTTAAACAAAAATTTCAGAGTTGTCCATTGCAAATTACAAAGAATATAATCAGAACAGCTAGGAGAATCAAATATTAGATACATTCAATCAACAGCATAGTTATAAATAGCATTTTACGCAGCAGAAAATTGAATGAGTGGAGAAAAAAATGTAGCACAGAATTTTTTCACAAACGTAAGTGTTGGTGGTTTAGATGGTTAGGGCTTAGGGTAAGGAGTCCATGCAAAAATAACAAAATGCACTTCCTTAAAAAGTTTATGTACTGAACAGCCTTCAATAGCTAAACAAGTTGCATTGCAAAAGAACAAGGCTAGCACCTGGGCATGAACGCTAGGTGGTTGGGGTTGAGCATCAGCAATAGCAGCCAGGTACATGAGGTTCCGCTGCAACCTCGCTTGATTCCTGCCAGAAAGTAAAATGAATTAAGAGCCTTCCAACAATTCAGACACAGCAGTATGTCAGAGTACAATCAGGTAGCTTTCGACCATATAGTATTTATTCTCGCACTACCTTCTATTCTTGTTAGAATGCTTAAATGAATTCCAGAGCATTACTTAGCATATGATACTTCCCATATTTATCAGTAAAGGTAGTATAAACATAGAATAAGGAGCTAGTCACTAAATAAACCATTTGATACCTTTTAAAGTGAACACCAGCATATTCTCATTATCATCAAGCCACACAAGTAGGCTTTTCTATCTTAGCCTCAAATACATAAAACTTAAAGAAACTTGGTTTTCTAACCATCATTTTATTTTCATGAGACAACATGGTAATAGTTCAACTCAGCAATAAGATTCAGAAAATCATTGACATATTATTTTACCTGGAAAAAACACTTTGATAGCTGTAGCCAAATACTAGACTGCAAGACTTCTCAAGACTCATGGCAGGATAACATAAACAAATTTCAAATCAAATGAGAAAGAAACAATGATCAAGGATGCTGGGTTATTAGAAAATCAAGTGACCGCATACGGGTGTGTCCATTGCAAGCAAAGAGAACAAAACAATTGCAAAGCTACAAATTATTTATTTAAAGAACCAAAATAAAAAAAGCGTCACTCACTCTGCGCACTCGCTCAGTTTTCCTGAATTCTGGCTCTCAACAATCTTCAAAATCAATGATTTGTTCTCATCTAAATACTGCGTGCACAGATGGTGAAGCCACAGAAGATTAATATCAGTAAAGTAGTTGGCTAAATAACTCAGTAAAAGACAAATATCCAAGATAAAAGGTCAAAAAATAATCCTTTACTGTTGGAGTAGTCCATGCATAATAAATGAAACCACTGTTTGGTAAAAGAAACAACTGAAAGAATGAAAACCTGTTAAAAAGTATAACAAGCTTGAAATCAATCTTTTTTGTAATACTATTCCTCATTGTTTCTCATACCCAAATGGAGCCTTAAATACTGGTAAGCTACTTCTGGAGGCAAAGGCACCCTTTCATTAGATATGTATGGATATATGATAGGCCCTCAATGAACCAAGAAAAAGGTAAATTACAACATGAAAAATACAACAAAACTGCTCTTCTTCAGCACTAGCATTATTATCGAAAAAATAGGAAAGAGACAACCAACTAGTCACTTCGCTACAAAACAGCCATGCCCATCCGCCTCAAAAAAATATCAGACAGTGTTATATAGTTAAAGAAAGGCAAAGCCTTGGTAGGTAGGCTAGTCCGTGTAGACTAGAAACACACAAGCACAGGAATCAGTGCCATGCAATTTCCTCAAATTTTTAAGTCAGTAGAATTTTATAAACAAGTACTCAGATCATCTTCAATGAGATTGCTATTCAAATACTCAACCAAAATCTAGTGTATATCATGATTGGAGCAAAATTAGCAGACACTAAGACAAAGATATCAACATATATATTATGAAGGCATTGATTGAGGACCGCCAACAAAGACAATCGAAAGAGGACCACAATAGAATGCAGAGACTATATCCAAAGGAAACATTTTAAGAAGCACCACTAACAAGGAAGATGGGAAAGAATGAAAATGGTAGACAGAAACCATAACAAGGTACCAACTTATATCTAAATGTTTTATCGGCAGCGAATTATCCACAAAGACATAAAGGATACCCAAAAGGTAATGCATAAAGAAAAGAGTATCACGGATAGAAGTTTTAGCATAAACAGATCAACGATACCATTAGGTAAATGGAAGTTTTAAGTTTCTCACACCAACTAATAAATTCATCCATTGGTTTCATCTGAATCAAAATTAGCTCAGCTAGATTTATGAACACCTAAGGTGTGCATTCAAGCAATCCAAACTTCATTTTCCGCCCCGCAATGAGGATAAAATCAACTAAAGTAATACAACGTGAATCATATGAGACCTTGCTCAAAGTTTTTTGTTCTTCATCGAAGTGCTAACAATAGACCAACAACAAGATATTAATCTAGAAATTAAAAACACAAGCAAATGATTAAAAACACGTTTCCGAAAGTGCACCAATAACTTTTCATTTTCTATCTAAAGAAAACAATCTCTTTACAAGACGGTAGCTAGAGACGACTTGACAAGTGAAAAATGAGATCCATTAGATTTTTAATATATTAGACTAGGCTTTATAAATAAAAACAAATAGGGATTAAAGAATACAGTCATACACAAAAAGCAAAAAAGAAACACCACAGCCAGCAAGCAAATCTCTGCCTTCAATTCCAACACATGATGGGCCAAAACAAAAGCTCCACATTTTAAGGATGACAAATTGACAATGGAGCGTCAAAATAAAAGATACATATTCACAAAATATACCCATCAATATTTCATTAAAAAGCTTCAAAAAACTATCCCACCCATCAATTAATACAAACACCAAAAGATTGAGCAGAAACATTAAATACTAATTAGTATAGCCTTAGTTAGAATCAAAACTTAAGACAGAAGAAATTAAATGATAAAGTGCGGAGGTGTGTGGCTACTGATTAAAAAAAAAAAAAGAGACAGAGAGAAGAAGAAAGAACCTGTTGAATGTGATCAGTAGTGACGTTGTTGGGATAATAAGCTGCCATCATGGGCTGCATCTGCATCAGGTGCTGTTGCATTTCTTATACACACACGCTCTCTCTCTCTAGAAAGAATGTATCTATCACTTTCCCTCACTAAATCAATGACTTTTTTTTCACGAAAAAGAACTACAAGACTTTGAGTAGCAGCACTCACTGAAAGCGCAAAGAGAGCAAACAGATAACAGATACCCTTTTGCCTCTTTTCACCGTTAGTTCACTTTCAAAGAGTTAAACAGTGAAAGGACACCTCAATGAGATTGCTCCGAGAAACACACAACTCACAAGACACAGTTGAGGAAGGTCTCTTCAGCAGAGGGGAGAGGGTGGGGAGGTCACGTGATAAATAATAGAAACGACGCAGAGAGAGAGAGAGAGAGATAATAAATAAAAATTGAAATTAAAAATCAAAGTTGTGTGTGTAAAGTAGTAAGATTATGGTATCTAAGATTAACATGACAGTGTCTGCTGGTCTTAGACCGTTTGGTCCAACACTTATCGTCACTTGCGTTCATTTGTGACGCTGACGTTGTACTACTCTCTTGTTAAAGGAGATTCCACTTGTTGCCATATTCCACCACGCTCAATTTCTGACGTCCCATCACGCGTGAATGTGCTTGATTAACATTGATGGACTATGAACACCATCGTGATCATGTCATGCTGCATCGTCGTCACGTTTTTTGTCTACGGTAACAATTTTTATATTGGCTTTTTTTTGTTTTTTCATTTTGCAGTTTTCTTCCATATTAAACGTTATTACATAGAGGATTTAATGCTATAGTCTATCAATTTCTGCAAAAAATCTACTAATTAAATACATCAAATCAATTAACTAATTAATTTTTCATTCAGTAAGTAAATTTTTATATTTTTAATATTAAATGTAAAAATTTTAATTTTTATAAAAATATTATAAAAATTAATTTTAATTTTTTTAATTATTTAATAATTAAATAAAAATAATTTTTCTCTAATAAAATATGAATGTAATAATATATGGCGATCATCTTAATTATATAATTTAATATAATATTAATTATAATATCTAATATAATATCAATAATAATATATATAATAAAATTTAAAAAAATTATACTAAATTAATTAAAAGATTTTAATTGTATAATTTAATATAATATTAATTATAATATCTAATATAATATTAATAATAATATATATAATAAAATTTAAAAAATTATACTAAATCAATTAAAAGATGATACTATAATCTCCTAGCTCTTTTTAAAGCTCCTTTTTATCAAGGAAAGGTGATGCTATGAAAGAAGTAAACCAATATACTGTGTAGTTTGAATCGATGATATGACATTTCTTTTTCTTTTTAAAGGGAACCTCCACCAAATGAGGAAAATTTCTTTAATTATATAAAAAGAAACGTAATTACGGGAACACAATAAACTTTGCTTCTGAAAGAACCACAATACAAATGTACTAAAGGCTTAATCTTATTGCCGTTGGAAAGGAGTACGAACTTCTTTATATTGGTATATTTCTTATTGCTGGAGTATGATGATGACGAGATTCTTATGTAAAGGACGGTACTTATGGGAGAATGCTCTGCAGAAGCATAAGCTTGCGTACAAAGAGACATAATCCAACTAACGGTGAGGAGCTCGAATTTGAAAACGCATCAACCACATTAATTCCAAAGCAGAGGTATTTGTCACAACCATAAAATTCCAACATAAAATTTTATAAAAGTATCTGTGTTGCATTAACTTTTATTAGTAAAAGTACAATAGCTTCGGTAATGTTGTATTCCTGCTGTATTCCTATATATGTTACAGTTTTTTTTACCTCCAGTAATGTTGTATTCGGATGAGTGTTACAGTTTTCTTAGTAATTAGCATTTGATTTTATAAATTGAAATTTTAATGTGTTTAAAAGGGAAAAAAAAAGACTATGACTCTGTTTAGTACAATTTTTCAAGTAGAAATTATTTAAATAGAGTTTTTATTAGTAAAATTTTTATAAATAGAGTTTTTACTCAAAAACTTTTAGTTGTTTGATTATCAATAAAAGATTTCATTCAAAATTTATGAAATTACTTTAATAGATAAAATTTTTAAAGTTATATTATAAAAAGATTAAAATAAAATTATCAAATAAGTAGAGGATCTTTTAGATATTTTAAAATAAAAAAACTTTTAAACTTCTACTTTTAAAAATTTTAAATTTTAGTTTTGTAAGTAGAGATAAAATAGTTTATTTAAGTTTTAAAAACTCTACTAGTAAAACAACCAAATAACAAAAATTATAATAAGAGATTATCGAATTAATTAAACGCTTATGACCATTAAATAAGTCATACCAAACATGCACTATATATCATATGTGTCTGATTAGAGCTTTTTGTTATTAGCATCATTGTGTCAATAATATTGCAATTTATTTATTTATCTTAATATGGATTTGTTTCTTTTTATTAAGTATTTTCTAGTCTTGAGAATTAATTAGATTAGATCACGTGGAATATTAGAGAATATTTTAGAGATATAAAAAAGAAAAATGGCGTGTGTATAGAATTACATATCAAAGAGTTCTAAGTAAAGATGACTATTACATTAGTAAGTATATCAAGTATTTATAGAATGTTAGACTCGTAAAAGAAGTATATCTTAGAGCCCCTTTACTAAGGTTTGGTTGAACTGCTAAATTTATGTAAAAGAAAGTATTTCACACGTAAAAGATGGTGAAGAATATGTACGTCTCATACTTTATATCAGAGAAGCAACCGATGCAATGAATTAAAAAAAAATATATTCAGTCGCATGTGATAATCCATATCTCTATAATGATTTAGTATTCTTCATATCAAATCTTTAATTAGATATTCTATATATTTACTTTAATCTCTTAGGGATAAAGAAGTTGTCTGATATGTTGAAAAGATTCCAAGGAAAGTAGCAAATATAATTGAAGACAAGTAGTACTGGCTAACCAAGGTTGACTAAGTTAGATTCAACAAGATAACGGTAAGAGTAAGAGGAAACATGGAATTATGTAAGAATTTAATAAATTGTAATCTTTTTTTTTTTTAATGAATTGTTTATAGTTTGGGCATGACATGGTAGATTTTGAATGTGATCCAAACTAAGTAAGAATCTTGTTTATGCTTTACTTAATGTTTCTAGCTTATATAATAGATTTAAGGTAACTGAATGGTGCGAAATAGTATTTATAAATAGTAACTTGTACAAATAGTATTATATGAACAATGACTTAGAATAGTATTGCATTAACAATAATTGATGAATAGTGATTTAGGATTAATAATTAGGCTAACTGATTGATCTAGAGTTTTTGTTTTACTCTTATTAAAATATATCTAAGTTCTTAACATTTCCTATTTAACTATAATCGTAGATTAAAAACAGAACACTTTTAACATTGTGAACCACTCATTAAATCACCTTTACATATTTAATAGATTTTCTCCTCTTATTGAGAGAAATATTGCAATGATTATAAAGTTAGAATACAAAGTTTATATCCTAACTAATGTTGCTTCATCACAAATAAATGTGTCAATTTTTTTGTTTAATTTTTTGAATATTGATATTTGAAATTAAGAGCCTACTCGTATTTAGAATTTACAATTAAAAATTTATCAAGATTGACCTATTCTTTTTTATTATGGTACAATCCAACTAAATTTACAAAAATTCATCTTTAGAATTATAATGGTGAGAGCTAATAATACTTACAAAATTACTATCTTGAACCTTTCTTATTAAAGATGCAGCTCTTGAGCTATGGTATTCAAAATTTTATTAGTGAGACATCATTATAATTATAATTTAATAACTTTGTAACATCACTATCAATATCCGTTAGAATCTTAACTTTAAAAAAAAAATCTCATTAGGTCTATAATTTTCAATTAAAAGTTATTTACAAGGACTGATATGTTTTTATATATTAGTCATTAACAAACTACTAATATTAGTTTCACTCTATTGAGATTTTAATAAAGACAATAATTATCACATACATACATAGATTATTCGTATTCATAAAAATTAATCTTCAGAACAATTTGAACTTTTTTCTTTTGGAGAAGAGTTACTACCACTCTAAATATTAATATTACTATCAGAAATCTTCCTATGATTACAATCTAAAATTTTTAGATTTCATTGTAGTTACAACTAAAATTTTTGTTCCTAATTAAAAAATGTATATAAAGTCCAAGTTTAAAACTGTTACTCTTAACTTTTGCACCCTCAACTTCATTGTCAATGGGCTGTTAGGCCTTCGACAGTATTGATATAAGTTTAAAACATTGATTTAATTAGTTCACTTAATTAATCTTCCGTGTACTGAGGACGATTAATTTATAAACATGGAACCATGAATGGTACTACAATTTTCTTTCATTAATCAATACTGTGTACCGTCAAATAGTTGGTGGTGATTGTTAAAATCTATAATTCATTAATGACACAAAATGAAACTGTACGTCTCTTGGGAATTGGGACCCCAACTTCAGATTTCACATGTCTCCTCCATAGTGGTGTACAGTCCATTCTAACTGGCCTATTGAGGTCCCAATAGGTCCCTTAGTTCAACATCAAATTGACCCTTAACTTATCCTTTAGTTCCATTTCCTCAAAATAGGTCTTAAGCGTGGGTCACAAAAACTAGGGTAGAATCACAGATTTCTAGTCATTATCAATTAGTGATACGTTCCTTCCATATGTATAATTTTATTTTTAACTTTTTTTTTAAGTGTTTGACGTCTTAAGCTTTTATGGGAGGGGCCCCTTTAATTTGGTGAGTCTTTTTATTTTTTTTTTCCTGAAATGTCCTTTGGTGGGACTAGGATACCAAAATTCACAAATATTGGGGTCTGTATAGCGGTAATTGAGAATTTGAGATCATGGAGATTTATGAGGTGAGGCTCTTGCTCCCAGCTCCACAAACATGATGGGTTGTTGGGATGTCCATTGATTGATGTACTCAAATTCTCTAATCCTGTCTTTTCCTTTCAATTGTTTTATTTTGTCAACTTTTCCAAGTGTTAATTATGTGCCCTTTTCACAAACAGTTATGCTAGCTTTCTCTCCTATTGATAAATTAAATTTTGCTTTTGCTTTGGTGTTGTCCCGCTCCAAATGCTTGAGCATTGATTGTCAAGGTCAAACATCTTATTCTTGATTTTTTAAAAATAAAATATCATTTAATATCTTTCATACTTCAATTTGCGGTACTGTTGTAAGACGTTGAAGGGAGTGCCACAATATGCCTAGATTTTGCAGTCAAAATGGAAAAAGAAGACAGCTAAGCCGAGACAACTGATAATTGGAGGTTTGTTATGATACACTTTCACATGTTTTGAATTGATATGTCACACCACGTTCCTTTTTCTCATAAAAACGCTACAATTTAAGGCAACTTTAATTGCCTTTGCCTCACAATATTTGTAATTTGTCACATTTTTGTTTGTTTTAATTTTAGTTTGTTTTTGAACTTTTGGCTAGCTTGCTCTGTGGCCCTGAGCATTAAGCATGTGATTGCCAGGAAGAGGGTGGAGTAGTTGAGTGTTGTCATTTCTTGTCCCATACACAGCTTGACTCCTCTCAGGACACACACTTTTATGGCTAAGTTTCAAACTCTTTTTCAATTTCTTTGCCTCCCAACTCTCTTTTGTGGACGTTTGGGTGTAGGAATAATAAAATTGCGGTCGAATCTATAATTTCGTCCGTTAAAATTCATTCATTTTGGGTAATTCTATAAATTATAGATAAGTTTGTTATTGTAAAAAAATTTGCTAACGGTTATTCATGAACCAGCATTCTTTATTTTAATTATTTATACTTTTAATTTTAGTATAAAAATTACATTAAAAAATTTAATCAGAAATATATATAAATTAAAATAATTACGTATAAATACATATAAAGAGAAATTTTATAATTTTCAAGTCAACATTATTAATATTTTATTTTATTTATTGATTTTATTTGTTTATATAAAATTTTAATTATAGTTATACAAAATTTTGTTATCAGTATTATTGACAATACTTGATTAAAAGATGGAGTAAGGCATTAGTATTAGAGATGACGATTTGCCTACAATAAAAATATTTTATGTTTGATTAATATATTTAGTGTATTCATCTAATGTTAAAATTTTAATTTCTTATTTACATTGATAAAATATAAAATTAAATATTTTATGTGGGTTTGCAGGCTATTGTAATAAATTTATAGTTTCAATTATTTAAATTTTTATATACCATTAATAGTATTTTTTAATATTTGTGATTTTAAACGAGAAAATTTATAAAAAAAATTTAGGGGCGCTGCAGGTGAATTTGATTATTTAATTTTTTTTATAGACGTGGGTTTGATAATGAAAAATGCACATTGTTAATAACTAATGCCATCTCTAGATTTTAGTCAAGCTAATTACCTCATATTTTTATTTTAATAAAACAAGAGCACAAAAAATTTGCACAATAAGCCAGTAGCGTTGTCAATAGACATAGCTTGTTTAGCCTTAGTTAACAAGATTTTTTTTTAAACTTATATACTTGGGATATAATACATATATCTACATAAATACACACAAAATTTCTTTCATTTCAATGCTTAAATATAACTTTTGTACAAACTTATTATTACCATATATAAACATTCTCATTTTAATAAATTGAAGTGCTACTAATAAAAAAAATTACTTATTGAAAACTGTGTTATATATATATATATATATATGTTATCTCGCCATTTTTTAGAACATCAATGAAGGTTTATTATATTTCTTAAATTTCTTTTTTGTTCAATTTTTTAAATCATACAAATAAACAAAGAAATTATAGCAATAACAAAAGCGTGAAACATCAAAACTACCAACATAAGTGTGAGATATCAAATTAATTTATGTGTCAATCTATTTGTCATGTGAAATAATTGAGATTTGTACTCAAATTGCAACCATGTCATGTTAGTGACAATAATGTTTCATGAATCTAAATAATTTATTCTGGTATTTCACTTTATGTTTTTTTCACTCCCATTTCTCTCTCTCTCTTTTTTCCCTAAAACCGATCCCTTTAAACGTTTCCTACCGTATAAACCGATGCTTGATTAGGAATATAGTAAAATGAAAGTAACATTTAGTCTTAATATGAAAATTAGATATTAAAGGAATCTACTAAAATCCTATAACTCCTCATAGTTTTTGTCAAAAAGCTATATTAGGCTTAGGCCCAATCTTTCAATTATAAAGTCTGAACTTGCCAACGTGTTTTTGCCATATAGTAATAACTCTTTTTATTAGATTAGTTGGCTAATATTTCTATTTTCTTAAATATTTGTCTTCTTTGTTGTTGCACTAATTAGCATGGAAAAAATTATAAACTAATGATAGTTACTAGAACACTATTAGAATGAATACTATGAACTTTCTTGTCGAAAAAGATTAAAATTGGAAGTACTTGTGAAATTGGCTCTTTGCTCGACATCCAAATGAAAATTGGACGGTGCTAGGATTATGCTTTGTAACGTTATTTATAAAAACATAATCATAGCATTCTTTAAATTTTTTTAAATCAGTGAATTCACAATTAAATTAAGAATGAATTATTTAAAGTAACATTGTCATGTATAGCAGCTGAAGGGCTTTGGTGTCTTAACACCTTTAATTCAGGTAAACCAAATGCTATGAAGATAATTTAGTGAAATCTTGACCAAGATTGATAGATGAGGCTAATAACACCTTTATTAAAGCATGTCTAGCCATAGGTGAGAAAACTTTTATAAAATCAACTCTTTTCTTCTTTGTATACCTTTTTGCTATTAGTCTGGCTTTGAATCTCCTAGATTTATCAGTTGCCAAACCCTCTTTTACCTTGAAAATCCATTTATATCCGACTACTTTTCATCTTTCAAGTTTCTTTATCAATTCTCATGTGTTGTTCTTACGTAATGCTTTTATGTCTTCATTCATAACCTTCTATTACTCTGATTTATGTCAGCTCTATATAGCCTCTTTGTAATTTTTAGTTCATCGTCATCAACCTCATGTAATATAGTCAGTGCATAAGTAATGAGGTTAGCATAGCCATATCTTTAGAGAAGTTTTATATATCTTCTTTCTCTATCTCTAGCTATATAATAATTCCTTAGTTGAGTCTATATTTGCTGCTGAGCTTATGCTTCAGTAATCCCACCACTTTCATTTTTACCTTCATTAGAATCTGCAACTTCAAAAGAGGTCTTTTGATCTAAGTGCTCTACCTCAAACTGTATATTTTTAGGTGGTTTTGTTTGAGGTTAAACATGCTTAGCAAGTGCCTTTTTGACGAGCACAGATTCTTTATTAAAGATCACATCCCTACTAATAATGCACCTTAGTAGAGTTAACTTTATATAATATAATTTACTTTACTTAACATAAGCATAAGCATGACAACCAGAAACTTTGAGGTTATTATAGTTACCAGGTTTTTCATACCATATTTTAAATAGTATTTTAAAATCAATTGCAGTAGGTGGGCTAAGATTCACAAGTAGAAAAGTTGTCAGTAGATTTTCTTTACAGCCTCGAAGGAAGCTGTGACTGTATCATCATGCATCTAACTTTATACATTAAAGTTCTATTCCTCCTCTCAACTGATCCATTTTACTATAGAGTTAACCTTATAGATTTATATCTTACAATATTTTTATTTGCTCAGAATCTGTTAGACTTTTGGTTGCATACTCAAGGCTATTTTCTGTCTTTTAGTTTTTAACCTTTTTTTTCCAATTTGGCTTTTTTTTTAAGCCTTCCATACTTTAAATTTCTCAAACACCTAATCTTTACTCTTTAACATATAAACCCAAACTCTCTTTGACTAATCATCTATTATGATTATAAAATACTTATTCCTTCTAGAATGGTACTTCAGATGATCCCACAAGTTTGAGTGTATATATTCTAGTATATCAGTGGTCTTGTGAATTGATTTCTTAAAGTTTTTCTTTGTTGATTTTCCTAGAATACAATCCTCATAAAAAACTAGCTTACCAATCTTATCATTATCCAGCACACCCTATTTCTCTAATTTTTTTAGACCCTTAATACTTATTTGTCTTAGCCTCAAAATGCCATAACTTTGTAATGTCATTCTTATCATTTTTAATGATATTAAATATACTTGTTATAGCCTCCCCATCTAAGACATATACCCCTTTTTTTTCTAATCTCCTTCATAAGCAGTGTTGATCTATTAAAAATCTTTAACTCCCTAGATTCATGCTTAATACTACAACCTATTTGATCCATCATTCTCATAGAAATTAGATTTCTTTTGAGATCTAGGACATGCCTAACCTATCTAGCTTCCCTAATGGATTATACTCATCTTTACGACTTTACTTACTAAATTATTACCTATCATTTCTCTTCTTCCATCAAATTCATGATAATAAAAAAAAGAAATAACTCTTGTACGAACTCATATGAAAGGTACAAGTAAAATTAAGGATCTGTTTACCTTTTTGCATGTCCTTAGTGACAACACATATTGATTCATAGCTCTCTTTTTCTTTATCGGTAGTTGCATCCCTATTTTTCTCCCTTTTTTTAATTCTTTATTTAAAGGCAATCCTTATTGAAATGTCCTCATAGAATTGGAAGCATTTTAAGTTCTTTGGCCAGTTTTTAGTTTTTGACTGTTTCTTTTTTTTAAAAAAAAAACTTTATTCTCATCAGTTTTCCTATTTATTGTTAAACATTCTCTATTTTCGATAGTCCCTGATTTTTCTTGTAGCCTTTTCATTTTTAGGGTTGTCTTGACTCATCAAATGATAATATTTATCTTCCATACATAAAGGCATCTATAAAATTATAATATAATGGTGGAAGTGAACTTACCAAGAGTAAAGTTTTACTCTCGTAATTGAGACCTTTATCAATGATATCCAAAGAATCACAAACTCTATTAAATTCATCAAAATAATCACCAAGAAAGAATCATTCAGTTATCTTTAAAGTAAACATCCTCTTCTTGATATGAAGTCTATTGGCAAGAGACTTTGTCATATAAATTGTCTCAATTTTTGCCCACAAATTAGCCATTGTTTTCTCCTTGGCAACCTTTCAAATAATAGAGTCTTCAAGACTTAAAGTTATCGTGTTTCTTACCATTTCATCAATATCAGTAGCCTGCTGTGGTGTCAAAGATGATGATGCTTCTTTTCCCTATTTCTTAGTGATTGGTTCTAAAACATCTCCTATTCTTTGAGTTATCAGTGAGGCCTTTATCTTAACTTTCCACATATTGAAATTGCTCTTCCCATTAGATTTATCTAGATCAAATTTAGGGTTAGCTATACTTGAATCTGATTAAAAAAATCTTGTTTTGATACCAATTATAGCAATTGAAAGGCTTTGGTGCCTTGACATATTTAGTTGTTGCCTAAGACCTTTAATTTAGATTATCTAGATGTTGTAAAGATGACTTGGTGAGATCTCAACCAAGATTGATTGTTAACCAAGATGATAATGATTTTAAGAGCAATAAACAGATAAAAAACTAAGATAAAATACAAAATAAGAATCAAATAACAAAGAAAGATTACGTGGTTCCATTAATTCTTATTAACTTACATCCATAGAGGAACAAAGTGATTAGTCTTCTATTGATTAATCATTAAATTACAGAAGTTTTATAGAATACATATAATTGAATTTCAACCCCTAAATTATAGCGTATCTATTCCTTTTTATACTCCTTAAAGTAGCTTTAGCTAGTTACATTAAAATCAGCTGCATTAAGTAGGTCATAATAACCTTGATATAATTTCTAGAAGCTGAAATGGGAAACACATATTTTAATGGCTTCTAACAACCTTAAACCAAGCTTTCTTCTCCACATGCATCTCGTATGCTTCATTTAATTGCAAACGGCAACTCATAAAGTCTTTTCAGTGAGTGTTGATTTTACAGATAAAAAATGCACAATATAGAAGTTGTTTTGAAACCATTGAAATTGTTTTACCATTTGCAAAACAATCATATTTAATCAAAATAATTAAAAATTATACATTAAAAAACACTCATTGTCATCAATACTTAAAAAAAATAATACATTTATTTGTTTCCAACACCTTATTGTTAAGCAAGTTGATCAAGATTATCAAAAGGAAAGTCATCAACGACCAATACAACAACAGGTTTATCACTTCACACAACTTACTCAAGACAAAGCTATTAGTCAAGGAATATCTCCAGTATAATTTTGAACTTCAAGATATTGTTAAGCAACTTGATTTCTAATATCATATAAGAATATTTCATTCATATTTTATAAAGTTATTGTGTAATAATTTACTAACTATTCCCTTACTCTCTTTTAATATCTAGAAGCCTTTCCATGCTAACTAGTATTTATTTATATAAATAATTGTGTAAACCTCATTAGTAAATATAAAAAAAAACTATATTCTTTATAGAATTTCTTTCATGGTATCAAAGTTAGCCACGAGTACTAGCAATAAAACCTATTCATCCTTTTTCAAATAATATAGTCTAAATATTCAATCTTTTTATCAATACTCCAGTTTTATGTCAATTAAGCTAGCCAATACAAACTGCTTGTTGTGGCACTCATATGTGCTCCCTTTGGTCAAAAGCCTTGGTATTTTGCACTATATTATAGATGCTCAGAGACTCGCAAAAGAAATATTGTTGTCTAACGGGGAAAAGGTTGTTAATAAAGATTTCACCTTGTGGATCAACAATGATGGGCTATTAACATCTTGATTGTTAAATCAGTAATTATAAATTATTAATATATTAATTAATGAATAATAATATATGAATTAATTGAAATAATTATATTAATGATTATTATGATAGTATATTAATTAATTAATTATAATAATAAAAATATATTAATTTAAAAGAAGGACATTTTAGAAATATTAGAATGTCAATAGGGGTAAAATGTAAACTTTAAAGAATGAGAGATTGATCTCCACCTCCCTCGATAGGAACCAATCCCCATTCCTCATTCATAAATAATGGTAGGCCTCATAATTTTGATTCTTACTCTATTTTTACGAAGTAAATACTATCAATTATTATGTTTCCCCAATTCAGGAAGTAAACGCAATATAAACTATTCTAGTTTAGTTGCTGACAATAAAATAATGCAAACTAAATTGTTTGAATTTCAATATTAAATATTTCTTGTCATCTCTTTTTTTATATATATATATATAATATTTCTTATCATCTAGTATATGAATCCTTCTTTATTGTTATTCGTTCAATAATTTTTTTTTTAATATAAACCCTCAAAAGCATATGAATCCTACTTTATTTTTAATTTTTTCTATTTAATCACATCTAGTTCTTAAAAGATCTAAATATGTCAATGATAAATTGACTAACAATAACTATATTTACTTTGAAAGATCAAGGAACAAAATAATAATAATAACTTAGCAAGGATCATATGAACATACCTCAAACAAGTTTCATAAGTGTCACTGACGGTATCAAAAACTTGATTGTTAATCATAAGATTTATTTTTATGATTTCTGAAGTGAAAATTTAAGAAAATAAAATTTATAGTTGAAACTGGATGCAAAAACACCTTTTGTGCTCTGATAAAATTCTATGTTTTAAAGCATTATCTTTTTATGTGTAATGCAAGAGAATGGTCAGAATTTGAATCAAAATAAAAGGCCTTTAATGGAAAGGAAAAATTAGTAACTTAAATTCTTTTAAGTGGGTATATGATTATTAATGCAAAATTAAACTACTAATACAAATTTCATATATACTTAATTGATAATTAATAACAATGTGGAAACATTAAAAAGTTGAATGATAAAAGAAACTAAGTTTTGAATAATGAAAGTTTTATTAAAAAGTTTGAATTAACAAAATTAGGGTTTTGGACCCTTCGATATAATAACACTAAATATTACAAATTTATCAAAATAGGCAAATTTGAAATATTATTTTATAGTAAAATTCTTCTAATCTAGATAAGAAATTAAAAAAGGGCACCCAAATCCGATATCTAATAAATAAAAATCTTAAAAGAAAGAAGAAAAAATAGAAAAATGTATTAAAACTAAAAAATAACTAAGAAAGAAATAGAATTTTTGACTTGATCACAAAGTATAATGGTACTAGTAGTTCTTGGTTTGGTTCCTCTTATTGTAAGTTTTGAAATTCACTACATCAAAAAAAGCATTAGTCACAAATAATTTTGTTATTAAAACATGCAATTTTCGTCGACAAAGGCTATAGTAATGAAAAACTTTTCATCACCATTTGTCGTCATCAGAGCATTGCATTAGGTCTTTTGGCACCGAATTTTCAAATTTCTTCACTAAATGTATTTTTAACAATGAAATTTTTTTTCGCCAAAGGTACTCTTAGCGACAAATTCTATTTCATCTCCAAAAGAACCGTTAGTTATGAATAGTAATTTTCATTGCTAAAATGTATTGTTATTCTTTCATTTATTTATTATTACTATTGTTAAAATATTATCATTTTTAATACTAAATTACGAAGACAATTAACACCATTATGATAAAAATAAAATCAATTAATTTAAAAAGAACTATTATTATTGGTGGACAACACAAAAATAATTACAAAATTTAATATTCCTTTCTTGAAAGAAAATTGTTACAAATGAATATAAATTTCTTGGTTTTCTTTGTCTTGATGTAATTAATCTTTAATATTCCCTACCAATAAACACACAATGATTAGTTAACATAATAAACACAAATATAATAATAATATATGTTAGAATAAATAAGATAAGTGAAAAAATTACGATATTAAAAAAAAAAAGAGGAAAGAAGTAGAGATTAAATTAGAAAATGAGAATTATACACTAGAGATGAGAGAATTAAATGAATAAAAGCAAAATATTAGAGGATGAAAAAAAAATGAAAGAAATGAAGTAAATAATATATAAATCGACTATAGGAGCTTTTAGTATTTTAAAATTTGTTGTTAAAACTTAATTTTGGCGGAAAATAACATGCATGTAGCTACGAAATTCATTGATAAAATATACAACGATGAAATTTAATTTCGCCACTAAAGGTCTTAAATTTAGTGAAAAATCATTTGCTAATTTTTTTTAATTTTCATATTTTTTAGTGACGAATAAATTTCGTCCCTAGTCATTTAGCATCTCAAAGAGTTTTTGTCATTTGGCATATTAAAGAGTTTTAAATCAAAAGTGGATGCTATTCAATACTGGTTACAACCAACTACTTTATTTGTCATCAAAAGTTTTCATGGATCAATATCTTTTTATAGGCCATTCATTTTTCATTTCAGTACTATTATGACGCCAATCATGGATTACATAAAAGGAGGACAATTTTCTAGAATAATTGTACCTATTAAAGCATTTAAGATTATCAAGGAGAAGCTGATTACTACCCTAATATTGGCCTACTTAATTTTCTCTCACTTTTGAGATGGATTGTGATGCTTCCAAAATAGGCATTAAAGCTATCCTCAACTAACATAGTAAGACTTTAGCTTATTTTAGTGAGAGGTTAAATAGAGCGAAGGCACGTTATAGCACACATGATATGGAATTTTATGTAGTGATCCAAGCATTAAAACATTGACATCATTATCTGATTCATTGAGGCTTTGTAAATACATTGATCATTCTATGTTAAAACAACTTAATAGTCAAGATAAACTTTTCCATTGAATCGTCATGTGGACATCATTCCTTTAACAATTTATTTTTATTGTAAAGCATACTTTTGGTTCAATCTAACAAGATGATAGATGCACTTAGTTTATGATCTTGTTAACACAAATGCATAATCAAGTCCTATGATTTGACATATTTCGAGAGTTATATGCTATTAACTTTATTTTTGCTCATTTATTAGAAGACATTGTTATAGGATTTCACTAACTATCATTTACATGATAGATTCATTTTCAAAGATAATTTATCATGTGTTCCTGACTCAAGTTTGAGACTAAAGATCATTACAAAATTATATAGTGAAGGGCATATAGGTACGACAAAACCCCAACTCTAATGACCAACACTTATTTTTTACCTATTATGAGATGTGATGTCTATCACCATGCTGTGACTTGTTGCATTTGTTAGGTTTCCAAGGGTGTTGCAACTAATGTTGGATTATATGTGCTGCTACCAATTCCAACATAACCTTAGGTTAACATTAACATAGACTTTTTTTTTTATCACTCATACTCAAAGGGGTATAGGGTATGGATTCAATATTATTATTTTGGATCGATTCTAAAAAAAGGCTCACTTTATTGCATGTAAGAAGATTGTAGATAGCTTGACTATTGCTCAATTATTCTTTAAAGAAGCCTATAAATTGTATGGTTTACTAAGTTTTGTAATATATGATTGGAATACACGATTTCTTAGCCATTTTTGGAAGACATTATAAAAGTTTACTAACGTTCGCCTGAATTTTGAAAGTGCTGAGCACCCAAAGATAAATATTCAAACTAAAGTTGTCAATCACTTTTTAGGGAACCATCTATATAGTCTAGTTGGTGATAACCTAAAGTTATAAGATCCAAAGTTATGCTAAGTCGAGTTTTCTTATAAACATTCAATTAAGCATAGTATTGGTTTAAGCCATTTCGAGTGAATTTCAAATATAATCCATGAACCCCCATTGAATTAGCTTCAGTTGCAAATTTGGTTTGCAAAAGCAGCAAGGCAGAAAACTTTATTGAGTAAGTTTAGAAAATTCATATGACTTTGCAAAAGTCTTTGAAGAAGACTACCAAAGGTTATAAAATTAAGACAATTAAAAGACATTGAGATTTATAATCTCAAGCAACAATTCTTATTTAGTTGTCTTAACCAAAGGCAAAAAAGTTACACCTTTAGAGATTATAGAGAAAATAAATCTTAATATTTGTAGACTAAAGCTTCCTAATCATATTTACATTATAGATGTATTCAATGTCAAGCATCTTAATCTTTTGAGATATGATCATGGTGAAGATACTATTATTGACAATCTGAATTCGAGGGTGAATTCTTTCTAACCTTGTGGGGATTATGCAAACCATAAATCCTTATTGTATTTGGATAAATTTCTTTATTATTAAGGTTTATGACCTTTGTTTTCCTTTTTAGTTTAAAATTTTATTTTCCTTTTATTTCATGGTTTAGGATTATTACTATTAATATAAATAGCACTCTTCTACATCATTTGAAAGCAATTTTGAATTTACTAATATTTTTATTTTTCAAAGCTCTGTGTGAGCTTTTAAGTTTGCTTAGTTTTTGGTTTTTTAAGAGATTAACAAGTCTTAAGCCTCTATGTTCCTAAATTCCCAGAATCAATATGAATATAAAGAGTTCCTTCATTCTAGGATTTTAAAAAATCAATAGGATTTTAGAATTGTAAACTTCACTACATCATCTATCCTTTTAAGCTCACATGCTCATATGAACTTATACGATAATAAGGCAAGTTAGGTCATCTAGCATCAGAAGCTAGGTTTATACAACACTAAATATCTCATAAAGATGGCAAGCCATTTCGCATCTCAGAGGGTGTAATATTAATAAACTTAGCTAACAATGATTATACTTCATCAGGAACAATCTTCACCTTAAATTCTTATATCTTTTCTAGCTTCTTGCAACCAGTGCAATCATCCTCTAAATGACTCTTGACTGTAGTCAAAAAGTTCTTTTCTATAGCATTAGAATTCTTTTTATTCATTAAAGGCTCCACTCAAACTTCTTCCTATTCCACCAAAATTCATGTGTATTATCCCTTCTTTAGTAGACTACATTAACATCAAACTACTAAGGTCTTCCTAGAAAAAAAATGCATACATTTATATCTACCATATTGCACAACTATATCACTCTTATAAATCTTCTCAATTGAGAAAGGAACACGACAAACCTTTCTTATTTGCATTTTTTTCTACTTTTTTATCATATCCTATACTATGCTGATACTTTTCTACTGAAAGTCCTATTATGTCAATCAATTTCTTCAAACACTACTACCACTATTAATTATGACGCTGCAAACCTTATTATTGCTGGTGCCATGTAATCTAAAAATCTTATTCCAATAATTATCTTTTTTAAATTTTGACATTAATAAAATCTTCTACACAATATAATTCAACATATCTACTTTATCTAGTTCTAACTCCAGTGCTTCTTTGTCATGCCTATCCTTATCAACTTTTATCTCTGCCTCACCGACTTTGTCATCTACCAAATTCATATTTTTGGATAGTTACTTGATCGATGCCCTAGTTCCCCATATTTACATATGGATGATTTGACATCTATGATTGCTACTCCTATTTTCTACGTGGTTGCTGTTGTTTAAATGGTTATTGCCTTAGTTGTTGTAGTAGTATTTGTTGTGTTCGACTACTTCAAGCCCATGTCTTCTACTTGTTTTCAAGCCTAACACTGCTCGATTTATTCTATAGAGTAGTGAGTTGTCACTATTAAGTTTTAGAAATAATAAGCTATTTGCGTTCTTCCAACTTCTTTGCCCTAACAAATGCCGTACCTGTGTTCTATATTATATCTATGATCTCATCTTTTAGCTCTTGTTTCAATTCGTTGATATACTTTGCAACTATTCAAAATTTTGGCTCATCCATATTATTTTATATAGACAATTAAATTCTTTTGTATGTTCATCAACATTATGATTTGCTTGCTTGTAATTTTGGTATTTCACATACAACTATTGTAGGAAATACTCTTTCATCATCTTCTGCATTCTAGCCTACGATTTGATTAATGGCTTTCTTGCAACTCTTTTTCAATTATGAATGTATTGGCACCACATAATTGCCACATGCTTTAAATTAAAGACCATAGGCTTAATCTGCTTCTCTTAGAAAATTTTCATATACTTGAAAAAATTGTCTATTTGTGATATCCAATATAATAATTCTTCAACTTGCATCCCACTAAAAAAATTTGAAATATCAACATTGATCTTTAATCTGCGCATCTCTTTTATAATTTATTTATTCGTCTTCTTTCGAACTGCTTCTTAAATCCTCACATACATGCGCCGACACTATTTCATGATTGACATGCTGACATATCTCTTCGTGGTGATAATCTTGAGATTGTTTTTCACAACTAACTCTTTGAATTATTTCCTTGCAGTTAACTCTTTGTTATTGTTCTCTCTCCCTTTTATTGTCCATGAAAAGCATAGGATGCTTGATTGCTCACTCCATTGTTGCCACTATTAGGTTATAAACTTCCTTAATGGCGTATAAGATTGCTTCTCTGACCATTTGTCTGATAGCCTCCATAGTCTTTGCATGCATCTCTTTATTATAGTCTTTGGGAAAGTTGATCTTTTAATCTTATGATTTTACTATAGTGACAAGCGAACTTACTGTGATACCATTTAATGATGCAAAAATGTTAAAAGGTTTAGGTTTCTAAATAATGAAACTAGGGCTTTTGGTCCTTTTATAGAATAACCATAAATATCGTGAATTTACTAAAATAGGCAAATCTAGAATACTATTTTATAATAAAATTATCTTAATTTGAATAAGAAATCCAAAATAAATGGTGCCCCAATCTAGTACATGAAAAAAAGGATAAAAATACTAAAGGAAACACAAAAAATAGAAAAATATCTTAAAATTGAAATAATTAAGACGAAGCAGAATTTTTAACTCGACCATAAGTTAAAATGGCGCATATAGTTCTTGGGTTAGTTCATCTTGGGACAACTTTGAAATTGTGTATCATATGTCAAAAGGGGCACCTGTATCCCAAGTTATGGCCTTCGAAAATTACCCCACTCATCCCATACAACTATCCTATGTCACTTAATTAAGTATATAAGATACAAGACTCACATCCTAATTAAAATTAAAAAAAGAAAAAGAAAAACAAATCGCAACTTGACCATAAACAAGTACTATGCACATGGAAGTGAAATTAAGACAATTTAAAATATATAACGTCTAAGAAATTAACTTATAAAGATGACAAGTTTGTGATCATCAAGATGGTAGATGCATAGTAAAGAATTAGAAAAAAGTGGAGCTATTTGATCAAGACAGGAAAATTGGTAATGGTGAAGTTGATTTGGGGTTGGAGATGAGGGTTTGATCATTTCAGCAGAGATTGTTTCAACATTGATTTTCATTTTACAAGGAAAACGCAAGATACTCAATGTTGCCAATCGGCTGTTTCTTGTTCAAGCTTCCTATATACTGAAAACTCTGTTGATGAATCGATTTCTCACCGCTATGAAACTTATATAGAGCTGGAGTTGTCTCGTTGTGCAAGCTATTCGTGAGAAAGACATGGTACATGTTTTCACTTTTTCTAGAATAAAATTGTTCTAGCTTCTCAAAATTTTCCTAAATTTTCCTTTATAGCTAAAATTTTTAGAATAGTCTTAATATGACTTATTATATTGTGAAAATTTTATAACATTGACTATATATATATATGCGCAAATGAAAGAAGGGCATGCTAATTAAAATGGGCATAATGGTGGATAATATTTGGCGTGTATGTTATATTGGTTAATATATTTACTAAAAGCTGTACTTTATTTTATTATTATTATTTTTTTCTGCTATCTTAAAACTAATTGATAATCTTAAAACAGTTGTCTTCAGTATTCTTGTTTGATTCTTCTAGTATCCATGTTTGATGCACTATCTCATAATAATTTAAAAAAATAAGATTTTTATTAATTCCATTAAAATTTTTTGAAGAAAAGGATCGTTTTGGTTAAATTTTAAAGATATTATCCCCTGCATAGAGTTGGAATTGAAAAATGTTAATATAGAAAAATTTTGAACTTCTATATTCATGTAATTAAAAATTTGAAATTACAATTAGAAATAAAAATATTTTTTTAAAAATAGGTTTTGGAAAGTTATTCCTCCTATTCTTTAACAATTTAGTATATGATGGATAATTTTGCTTAAATTTATTTTAAAAATTTTTACCAGAAATATCAAAATTAATTTTTAAGCATGGTTCATATTTCTTCTATATTCCATCTTCTCTCTTTCTCATTCATCTTCAAGAATAGCCATGGATTACAAAAAATAAAATTCAAAATAAGAGAGTATCTTTTTTGGAGTAATGATATATTTACAAGTTTAGGTACAAAATTTGTGTCCTAAACAATGTGGCACTTAACCTGTCATTAATTCACTGGCATTATGAAATGTCATTAATGATAGTATGAAATTTATTTTTTTGTTTTTAAAGAGCTGATATTCATTAATTGATAGCTCGTCACTTAAAATAAATTATCCAACCTTTAAAGGAATATGTCATTATTCGTCTTTTTAATATGGATTCTGATTAAGATACTGTTTGCTCTAAAACTTCACGCGCGCTTAGAATGATAAACTTTGAGTCATTTAGTTGATGCAGTAATCGCGCCCCGCCAAAGACTATTTTTATAATTTGATACATTTTTATTTTTTGAGAAACATGGTCTTGATCTCTCGAACTTGTTGGGCGGTACAATAATAGACTATGGGCTTGCCTGGTGTTGCTAGCCTGGAGTCAGGCCCATAGGTTTCACCCGCTGATGGTATGGCCGATGACTCTTGTATTGGATCTTTGGGGACATGGTTGAGCGATTGTTGACTTCTTGTAGACTGGCCAAGCGATGGGCTGGGTTCCTCGTTTGGACCAGATTTGATCTATTCTTCGCGACCTAGGCTGTGCTGTAGGAAGCCTTTAGGATTTGTAGAGTAGGTTGATACATTCTGTCTGGCCGGAAGTTGCTGCTTCTCGTTGCGAGAGAAAACCTGCATGAATGCTGAGATGGTGAGTACATCTAAGGGTGCTTTGCCACTATGGGATGCTCAATGGGCCTCACTGTTTGTGGGTTCGATAACGAGATCCACCTGTGGTCCTATTTTGGGATTCTCTACTCTGCCACTGATACAGTACAATTGCATGGGCTCGCCTTCTTAGTAAGTTCAGTAAATTGATAAGTCTATCACATGCAAATTTTTCTGATCATTCAAACATTTACAACAACTCACTCATGTGTTTGTGTTTGTGTGTGTGTGTGTGTGCATATATATATAATATTTTTTTTGTTTGAGATTTTAAAATGCAAAACATCAAAAAAAAAATTTTAAAACCGTAGGGCTTAAAAGTATTAAAATTTTACACACTTAAACTGTATTATTTATGTATTTTTACGAACTATTTCACATTTTAAAATTTTGAATATATATATGTATGTTTGTTTGTTTGTATATATGTTAGATTAATTTATTAGACTTTTCGAAATTTTAAAATTCTTCTAATGCCTGAGACTCTATCCACATAGCACATATTAAATTTATAGTATTTATTTTAAAAAAATTATGTTATTAAAAATCTTACACTTTCTTCCAATTAAGAGTTCATTTGGGATTATTTGAAAAGTGATTTTAAGATATTAAAAGTTATTTTTGAGAGTTAACAATATTATTCTTTGTGTGTGTAACCTAAGATTGTAAAGTGTATTAAAAAAGTAAGCTCAAATTAAACTAAGATAAACAACAAAATCAATTTTTTATAGGGTTAGAAGCAGGGCTATATATCAATATAAAGAAGTTTATTTCAACTTGATTTGACCTAGAAAATATGTATTAAGGAGATAGGGCTATGATAGACTATCGTTTTGACATTTGTAGAATACAGTATCCATAACTTGGTGATGGGCGCAAGCTAGCCTCATTTCAGAAAATCTTTTACCATCACCTTTACTTTCAAATAACATGAAATGTAGTTTTCAAAAAAAAAAAAAGAAGAAGAACACGAAACGTAGCTAATTAACCAGGGGAAATATGAGCAAATAGCTCCATGTCACTTCCAAATATGGCTGTCTCTTCTTCCTCCAAGTGAACCCGTGCCTCAATTCCATCTCCAGATTGGCCCTTACATTTCTGCTTTTGAATTATCCAAAAAGCCTCGTACTGGTTGAAAAGGGACTCATCATTCATGATATAAGACAGGTCCTACCCTGATCCCACCCTTGGGTGTTACAGTCCATCGTTTGGGTTCGGTGATTCACACCATGAGGTAGGTCCGAGTCTAAAACCAGTTTTAATATATAATAACCCGCCTTCCACATGGTAACGAAACTGTTGGTTTTGCTTCTGAATCCACTTAAAAGGCTTCATGTTGTTTGATGAGGGACTCGACATATATAATAGTTCAGCAACCATTTCTAACCACATAATGTGGAATTTTGACATGGATTCTGACATTCCTCACTCGTTAGAACGCAATTGCTAGTTTGCTACATCGTACTTTAAAGTTATTGTCGTTTAATTGCTGATAAAATTAAATAATGCTAATTAAACAGTTTGAATTTCAATATTTCTCGTCATATAATAGAACTCAAACCTCTAAAACATGTGACCTCTGCTTTATTTTTACCTGATCTCATCTATTTCTTGATACCCAAATTGTTAAATAAGAAAAATATATATATATATTAAAAGTTCCGAATATGTCAATGGTAAATTGACTAACAATAGCTAAGATTGCTAGGAGTCTGTAACATACCTCATAGGAGTTTCTTAAGAGTCAATGCGGCAATGATTTTTAATCATAAAATTTATTTTGTATGATTTTTGAAGATCCAAGTTTAATCCAGGTATCCCATTCGTAAAAAGTGAATAATTCGGTTTAATTCTTGAAAGGACAAGTGGTGTAATATTGGCACTTTGCTGCAAAGTTTAGAAAAAACAAGGCTTGTGAGCGAAACTGGAAGCAACAAAATCACTTTCTGTGTTTTGATAAAATGCTATGCTTTGAAGCATTGTCTCTGTTGTGAATTGAATTCTCAGGACCTAAAATATCCTCAAGATACAAGATTATCGGATCAAGAAATCCACAAACACACTTATTGATCAAGAACATTAAAAAAAGAAAAAGAAAAAAAAGACAAAACTATAAGAATTAAGTGTTTCAGCACCTGTTTATGGTGCTACATCCACCGAGAAAAAAAGATTTAAGTTTTCACTTTATCAAATTTAAGAATTATAGAGAATACGAGATGTACATAGAGAATACAAGCAACTAACTTCGTCTCCCTCTCTCTTGCTCTCAATTTTCTTCATTAGATCCGAAAAGAAACACACCAGAATTAGCCATTATAGAGTCTGTTTTTGTGTTTGTTAGCCTCCGGCTGGTTCGCACCAATAATAACAGCCATAACTGCCTTGTGTACGTGACTCCCACGTGTGTGTTTGAGTTACATCAAAACGACAGCACGAGCATGTCGTTTTAATTGAAAATCATGTGTTATGCACGTGACTTAATGGCTTTGGATGACATTAACACCAATGTCAGTTTAGCCTCGGCAACACAACGAATGGAAATTCATTTGCACATATTTCCTCAAAATGACATGCCGGTCGATTGAGTTTATATTTAGCAGTCGTTTATGGCCTGCAATGCAAGAAGATGAGCAGATTAATCGAAATAGAAGATCTTTAATGGAAAGCAAAAATTAATAGATCAAATTTGAATTTGATAATATGTTTATTAATACAAATTTTATATTTAGCCGGTGCGTACTAGCCGTACCACAGAGCTGAGACTCGCGTTAGAGCAATAATTTAAAAAGAAAAAGGGACAAAAGCGGAAATTGACCCTCAAGGACAGGTGCCATGCGCGTGAAATTCAGGATAATTTCAACATGTAATGCCGTAGAACCTAATTAACCGTAGAGTGCGAAGCAAGTTGAAGTTATTAATGACTTGTTTATTTGTTTATTCTTGTTTCTGTATACGTTTTTAAATGGATTCAAGCTAAAATAAATTTTTATTATTTATTTAAAAGTATAATTTTTACCTTATTAATTTAACTTTTTAAACCATTTGAAATTACTGTTGAGGTATTAAAAAATAATTTTAAGAAATTAAAAATTAATTTTTTTATTATCTTTTGAGAATATAATAGGACTAATAATATTATTAGTCGTATTATTCTCTCATGATGATGTCTCCAACTTCACAAAAACGCTGAATGCTATTAGCTGGACGTGATTGATGGCCCCGAAAAAAAAAAAAAAAGGTTTTAAGTCAAGCGCAAAAGAAACTTCAACAGAAAATAGATGTGGGGTTCATGTGATAATTACGAAGGATTTGAATTTAGATTAGGCTGAGTTGTGCTCAAACTATTTATAATTTTCTATCACATAAATATTCTATCACATATGCAAGTATGGTCATATAGGATTAAGAATTAATTAATTTTATATTTTTATCTTACAACCACTAATTGTAACTTTTTAAAAGGTCAGCGACATATACATGCCAAAATATTAAAAATGAACTGAGACTGCAAGGATTGTTTTGTAATTGCAGTCTGTTAAGAGTGTTGACTGACCCCACGAATTTGGTTACTATTCCAAGCGGTTATTAGTGCAAGCTTTGAAGTGTTGGCAAATTATACCATCTTAGTTGCTATAAATTGTAATTTTTTTAAAAAAAATATTTTAGAGACACTTGAATTGACAATCACCGATTGTCAATGATATTGATAATGAAAATATAAATAAACACACAAATAATAACGAAGTGTGAATAGATGCACTCTATGTGCCAATCCATATATTTGTGATGTAGAACAAACTTAATTCTATGCAATCGTCTAGAACCAGAGCATGTTAGTAGAAGTGACTTTTCTCATGAATCCCAACAATATATTTTATTTTATTTTTTTTAATTTTTCATCACTCTCGTTTGCCATATATTTTCACTGTCCTAGCTATATATGATTTATTAAGACAGTAATGAAATGAAATTTAGCTACATATAGTTATAATAAGTTTGCGAGATACTTCCAAGAAACTTAAATCACTCTACTTTTTAGCTTGATTGATCTAAATTCGAAAGAAAATGTGAGCATTTAAAATGGCTAATAGCTCATCTCTCAGATCGTACAAGATCTCGCACAAGGAAGTCCCACACCCAACTTTCTCAAATAGAGTCTGGGAACACCGAACACCCAAGAAAGCAAAAGTTTTCGAACTTCAATAAATAAATCCGGAGCAGGCCCAAACATTTTGTGGATCTGTAATGGATCAGTCACGTATCTAATTTTCGTACCGCATGTAAAATACTGTACAAGGGAAGTATAAAAACATTAAAAATCGCACGGAAAGTTTTATATTTCACTCCGTACTTTGACTCATCTTCTTCTGAACTTTTCTATTATAAATGAGTTTACAATTAAGAAAAGGAAAATGCTAAATGTCAAAAAAACGAGAGAAAGTTTAGAGAAAGAAGCATGTGCTGGAGAAGAGAGAGAGAGAGAGCAAAAAAAAAAAAAAAAAAAAAGACAGAAGAGAGAGAGGAAGAAAACACGGCAGAACACCCGTCAATACTTTTTTCTCTCAACATTTTGGCTTGTCACGAATGCCGAAAAATGATTAAAAAAATAAGCACGCATGAGAACACCCATCGTGCTTTGTTGTAACTTTGCTGCATGGCCAATACTTGGATTATAATTTGACAATCTTACTGAGTCAGCCAACCTTCATACAACCATTAGAATCGGTCTCATAATTAAACCAAATAATCCATTAAACAATTTACTAATTAAAAAAGAAAAAAGTGCCAAATTACAATTTGTCTAATCTTTGGTTAGTAGCTGACATTATTGCTGCTATTTACACTTCAAATAAATAAGTAATTAAAAAAAAAAATCCCACGCAATGATCAAGAGCTCGAATCACGTTTATGAGTCTTGTTATTATAATCATCACCAGCAGAAGCAGCAGCAAATTTCTCGACGATATCAGGAAAATCTGGCTGTGTTGCATGAGCCGATGCTGTACCTGCAAAGTTCATTTGGGTCAATGTGCAGCGGCCTCGGCCGCGGCCAGGTATGTACGTGCATGGATTGCCGCCGCGACTAGGCACAGGACCCTTTCGAAGCGATTGAATTTTTATCGGATTTTTTTGCAGCCATTGCTCTTCGTCTAGGGGCCTCATTGCTGATGCTTGAAGACAAAATGACAGACACAGAGGAATGGTCCAAAAAATGAGCATGATTTTGGAGAACTTTTTGCTTTGATTAAAACCCATTTTGGAAAAGAATTAAAAGAGGGCTTTAGAGAGTTTGGACAAAATATGAATGAGGTTTAATTTGTTTGTGGGTTCCATATTTATAATTATAAGGTTTTCGTTTTTTGTTGACCTTTAGGCCGCGGTTTGAAGGTTGAATAGAGCAAGTCAGTCGGGTCTAATCTCTACTAAATTAATCGATGACACGGATCTTGAAGTACAAACAACTGCTTCATTTCGCTGCATTTACATAGATATATATTTAATGAGCTGATCAATATTGAATCAGTCAGTACTTGTGATGCATGTGATTTGTGGGTGGCAAAAACTTTATGTATTGACCCGAGCCCAGTCCTCTGTTTTAACTAGGCGGTTGGGCTTCCAAAAGCACTTTGGGCTCTTAGAACGCCAACGGGGTTGTTACGAATACTAATAACCCCCCGGTATTTGTATACTCCCACCCATTTTAAATATAAAATTACAGCAAAATCGTGGTTATCCTTTAAAAACGTTTTAAATAGAAACTCAATTTGCACAATCAGCCAATTAAATTATTTATAAATTCATTTTGAGTAATAATATAGTTTTAAATTTATATATATATATTTTTATATAAACTAATGTGGCATGATTTAATTAGTTGGATTAAATATCTCTTGATTCATATGATTTGTTTTAATTATTTTATATTTTTATTTAACCAATGAGTGAATGCCACATCAGTTTATACAAAATAAATTTATACAAGAGTTTGTAACTGTGTCATCATTCATTCTTTTTTTTCCTACTTAGATCCCTTGATAATTTTTTAATATTAAATTTTCTTAAGATAGGTTTCATTTAACGAACAATAATAATTAATCATAATAGCAATAAGAAGGCAACAAAAATGTACTCTCCTTATAATGAAATATTGATCATAAATGTACATTTATTAATTGCAGTAAGACAACCTCGTAACGTAAACTAACTTTCAAAAGAAATTAAAGGAAGTAAGTTCAATATTATGCTTCAATAAAGCAAATATGCAATTGTCTTCATAATTAAGCAAAATAGATAAGCAAAATTCCAAGCTTTCTGTTCTATTTTTATTTTCTCTCATTTGATATCATATGGTTCTTGTCTTCTTATGTATCCAAACTGTTAAATAAGAAAAAAATTTTAAAAGCTCCATATATTTTGATGATAACTTGAGTAACAATAATTATTATTTATCCTGAGAAAATCGTTAAACAAAATAATAATCACTCAGCAAGATAATTAGAACATACGTCAAAAGGAGTTTCTTGTTAGTCACTGGTGGTAGCAAAAATTCAATTACTAATCATAAATTTTATTTTGTGTGATTTTTGAAGTGCAAATTTATGGAAGCAAGATTTGTGGGTGAAACTTTAAGAAAAATACTTTTTGTGTTTTGAAAAAATGCTACACATCTAGGCATTGTCTTTCTACCACCAAAGTACAATATCTTTGTTAAGTCTATTATTTATAGTGTTGACATCTTATGGGAGCTCTAATTAAATTCGAGTTTTATTTATTGAATATCTTGTAATAGAATTTAACTTATTATATCCCTAATTTAGTGAATTTCAATTTATTAGGAATATTTATTTTCTAATTTAATTAGATATCTAATTTAGTAAGTAAATTATTATTGAAATTCTATAATTAACACGTAAAATTTATTTAGAATAAGAAGTTAATTCAAACAATAAGTTTATTAAATGCTCTAGATACTTTTTAGAAGACAAGGTAAGAATATCAAATTCATTCTTATTTAGATTCATAAGAATTATAAAAAAAAAATGAATTCTTACTTGAAAAGAATCTAAATCTTTTAAGACTTATGATTTTTGTAAAATTCTACTACCTACGCAAAAAAAAAAAAAAAGTATTTCACAATTAAAGAAGCACAATACAAAGCATAAAACAAAAAAGCAAAATTCTAGCTCCTCTTTAAAGAATTTGAATTTGGTGTATGATGTTGTATTGATTTATTTTCTTATCTTTTTCATTCAAGTCTTTTAATGAGATTATTCCTGTTCTTCTTTATGGAGAGTTTATGTGAATGTTGGATAACTAGATATTAAAAAATTGAAAAATTGTTATTAATTATTTTGTGAAGTGCCTTAAGGATCGAGGATCAAGAAAAGTAACAATTATTTAAGTAAAGCAAAATCAGTCTAAAGTGGAGTAAACTATATAATGATAAATTGTAAGTGAAAGTTTTAAATTTAGTCTATAGATTGTAACATTTCAACTTAACAAATTAATAAAAAAGAGTGTGGTGACACACATAATATCAAAACGTTTGGAAACATTACTCTATAAGGAAAGAACGAGAATCCAACCACAAATCAATTTGAAACAAGTCTTGCAGTGTGCATTGCCTTAGCAAATGGGATTACAAACTCAAGTTTAAATCACAACGGCTAGTAATACTTTTATTTGAAAAGGAATTAATCATTAGTTAATTCCGATTTCATTTTCTTTACGGTATAAATAGACTAGTTCACTTGTTAATAAAAATTAAGAAAAACAAGGCTTAATTTTCTTGTAACAAATTCTTTTTCTACTTTTCTTCATGGTATCAGAGCTTATGGCTGAAAATCAAACCCAATCAAAACTCACCATCCAATCGTTTGACCAATACCCCAATCTAAGTTTCATCAAGCTTACAAAAAATAACTATCTTCTTCGGAAGTCTCAAGTTCTTTCCTTGGTTAAAAGCCTTGGACTAGAGCATCACCTCACCGAAACTGAGACTCCTCCAAAGATGATCATGCAAGATGGGAAAGAAACAATTAATCCCGAGTTCATTCAGTGGATGAATAACAACGAATTATTGATGACATGGCTGGAGGGAACGATGGAAGAAGATGTGCTTAGTATGACAATTGGTGGGCAAACCTCGCATGAGGTGTGGCTCTTAATTAAAGACGAATTGCTTCCCTCTACCAAAGAACAAGAATATTTACTGAAGGATGGCCTTTATTCTCTCAAAACAGGAAATTTAAGGCTTGATGATTTTCTCAAGAGATTCAAAACAATATGTGATAACTTGGCAGTAATTGGCAAACCAATGTCAGATGAAGACAAAGTCTTTTAGCTTGCTAGAGTACTGGGACCTAAGTATTTAGATTTCGAAACCGCTATGCTTGCTAAGCCACCTTATCTAAATATAAAACATTTTACTCTTGCTCTCCAAAATCACGAGCACACTGTAATGACATAAAAACAAGTTGGTGTTGATTTCAATCAAGTTTTCTTCGGACAAAGAGACCAACAGAGAAATCAAAGAGGAAGAAGAAGTGAAGTACGTGGAAGAGGACCCTACCCATATAATAGGGCTGGCAAATTAAATCAAAACATTGGAAGAGGCAAAAATGGAACCAGCTACTTCACCGACGGCAGTGACTATAACCATGGCTGCAACTATGACAACAAATTCACGAAAAGGACAAATAATCCTAATAATGCTCATGCAAGAAAAGAAAAAGAAGTTGTCATTTGCCAAATTTGTAAGGAAAAAAAAAACACATTACTGATACATACTGACGTCGACAAGATTATGATTATGGTGAAGAAGCACGTCAAGCTCTCACTACAATAAATCTCAATGGCACAACTGATCACCAATTTTATGCCGACTCTAGTGCCATCTACCACATGACGAAGAAGCCGAGTAAAATCGACCAAATTAATCCATATAAAGGCCATGATAAAATTTTTGTTGGTAATGGTCAAGGATTAAATATATCCTATGTTGGTAACACTTCACTGAATACTGCCAATGGAAAATTGAAAGTAAATAATGTGCTGGTTGTCCCTAGATTATAGGACAACTTACAAATGATTCAAATTGTTTTGTTGAATTTAATTCTACTGGTTTTATTGATAAGAGCAAGCAGGATAAGATTTTGGCAAGGGGATTTAGCCATGGAAACTTGTATGCTTTACAAGAATCAAATGAGCCAGCATTACAAGCAATAAAGGAAATAGAGAAGATTCTTCCCATAGCATCAACGGCTTGGTCACACAAGCCAACGTGTTTTGCAAGTTTTAAAGTGAAAACAAGATATTAGCTTTTCTAAATGGACCAGAAAACCTAAAACCTGTGTTTCTTGTCAATTAGGAAAAAGTTGTAAAATTCCCTTTAAACTCTCTAATCAAATCTCTATTTTTCTATTACAAAAGATACATTGTGATTAATAAGGACCTGCCTCTATCCATTTAAATTAAGGTTTAGATTTTACGTAATTTTTATTGATGATTATACGCGCTTCTCTTGGCTGCCTTCTTTGAAAATCAAAGCTGACTTTATTGATTGCTTTTTAAGGTTTCAACGCCAAGCAGAAAAATCAAAACCTTCCAATATGATGGTAGAGGTGAATTCGCCTCGAAGGCCTTTATCAATCATCTTGAATTTTGTGGCATCGCAAGACAAGTATCTTGTTCTTATATGCCAGAACAGAATGGTGTAGCAGAAAAAAGCACCGACATATCGCCGAAACAACATTAACCATGCTGTTCCATGCACAATTACCTCTCAAACTTTGGGTTGTAGCTTTCTCATCAACAATTTATTAAATCAATAGAATGCCACTATCAACAATTGGAATGACAAGTCCTTATAAAAAATTATTCAATAAAGTTCCTTGTTATGATGGATTGAGAGTTTTCAGTTATAAATGCTTCCCTTATTTACGAGATTAAAAAAAAAATTTTGATAAAAAAGAGTATTCCTTGTATTTTCGTTGGCTACAGCCCCTCCCACAAGGGTTATCGCTGCTTAAATCGTCAAACAAATCGTGTCTATATTTCTAGACACGTTGTCTTTGATGAGTCTGTATTTCCATTTGCTCACAAACAAGCTGTTTCATGTGATATGCAGGTTCACGGTCAGCCAGTTACTTTTCCCTCAACGGATGAATGGCTAAACTCTCCTTCAGATGACATTATAGTGAACGAAAATCAGGGTTTAATTCCCTCCACTGAAGCTGCTGCCTGTGATAACAAAATTGATAATCATAAATCAGCACATGCCCAGAAGATACATTCCTTGAGATTGCCACTCCTCAAGACATCACAGACTCTCAAGTTAACTCCGAATCAGCAAGTGAAACAAGAGAATCCTCAGCCAACAGTCCAGATCAATCATCTAAAACAGTTCAAACTTTATATTTTCCTGATATATTGAACAAACTTACCATTAAGTTACCATTGGAGCCTCCTGGTCAACTTCTAATAAGCCGAAATCAGCAAGAAAATCCAGCCTCTAAGCAGTCCAACATCACAGTACAAAATGTGCATCCTATGGTCACACGGTGCAAATTTAAGAATAACCCTAATTTAGCCCTCCAAGCTGCAATTCAAGCATCACCAACCGAGCCAAAGACATTGAAGAGTGCCCTTAAAAATCCACTTTGGACTACTGCCGTGGAAGAAGAATTACAAGCTCTTCACCGTAACAAAACGTGGTCACCTGTGCCAAGACCAAAAAATGTCAACATCTTTGGTTCTAAATGGGTATATAAAATTAAATATACCGAACAAGGAACCGCCGACAGGTTGAAGGCAAGGTCAGTTGCAAAAGGCTCCACATAAGTCCCAGGAGTTGATTTTGAAGAGATTTTAGTCCTGTAATTAAACACACAACTATAAGACTTGCGCGCCCTTGCTGAAAACCTTGGCTGGGACATGAAGCAACTGGATGTACGAAATGCCTTCTTACATGGGAATCTCAAGGAAACAATCTATATAGAACAACCACCTAGGTTTATAAATCCGGCTTTTCCATCTCATGTTTGCGAGCTACATAAGTCTCTATGGCCTAAAACAAGCTTGCGGCCGTGGTTTGAATGCCTCTCTAAAGCCTTACTGAATATTGGTTTTAAAATTAGTAATGCTGACTCCTCTTTATTTATATTACATGTTAAGACTGACATTATTTTAATACTTGTTTATGTTGATGACGTTATCATCACAGGAAGTAACACAAATCTTATTGCAAGCATCATCAACACTCTCAGCACAAAATTTGCACTCAAGGATCATTTTCTTGGCATTGAAATCAAGTGTTTCAATAATGGAATTTTTCTTTCACAGGCCAAATACACCCGAGACTTGCTTACGAGAACTCAAATGACAGAAGGTTCTACCATAGCTACACCAATGGCCATGAAAGAAGCTTCTTCCTTAGATGATGATAAACTTACAAATGCCACTGAGCATAGACTAATAGTTGGTAGCCTTCAGTATTTGACATTCACTAGACCCGACATAGCACATGCCGTTAATAAGGCTTGTCAAAAATTTCAGCAACCAACAAAGCTCATTTCAAGACTGTTAAACACATTTTACGCTATCTTAAAGGAACCCTTCACTTTAGTATTCGATACCTGTCTTAAAGCTCTTTGTACTTATATGGTTTTTCTGATTCTGATCGGGCAGGTTGTCCAATTGCCAGACGGAGCACAACTGGATTTTGCGCGTCTACCTTGAAGCCAACTGCATATCTTGGAGTTCAAAAAGCAAGCCACAGTTGCTCGATCAAGTGCCAAAGCAGAGTATCGGGCTATGGCAACTACAGCAGTGGAATTGACTTGGCTAACCATTTTGCTTAAAGAAATAGACATCAACCTTACATCACCACCGGCACTCCTTTGCAATAAAAAGAGTGCTCTGTACAGGATAAAAAATCCAGTCTTTCATGCACCAACCAAACATATCAAAGAAATTGCTCTTACGTCCTGAGTACACGCCCTCTTTACTTCAAAATGCTGATGTATTTACAAAGCCTTTATCAAAGAAATTGCTCTTTCACTTTCAGTACATTCTCGGACTTCATCACATGATCGTTCCTAGCTTGAGGGGGGCTCATAAGAAAGAGTGTGGTGACACACATAATATCAAAAAGTAAACATTTCTTTAGAAGGAAAGAACGACAATCCAGCCACAAATCAATTTGAAGCAAATCTTGCAGTATGCAATGCCTTAGCAAAAAGGATTACAAACTCAAGGTTAATTCACAATGGCTAGTAATCCTTATATTTGGAAAGGAATTAATCAATGGTTAATTCCCTTTTCATCTTCTTTACCGTATAAATAGACTAGTTCACTTGTTAATAAAACTTAAGAAAAACAAGGCTTAATTTTCTTGTAACAAATTCTTTCTCTACTTTTCTTTATAAATTACTTGTCATTTAGGCATGGCCTCACAAATGTAGAATTGATTAATCCAAACTACGAAAAAAATCCATATCATTTAATTTTTACAATTTAGTATTTTTGACAAAATCAATGTTTTTTATGTGAATAAACAGTAATTATAAACAGTATTTATGAATAGTAACTACAAACTGTGTTTTTAGAAAAATTAATTTAGTTTAATTAATTTTATGTTTTTAATATAATTACGTTAATTATATTAGACTTTTTCTTCTCAAACTTCACTATGTTAAGGAATTTAATTAATTAAGTCATTAATTAATTAATTTTAGGATTTTAATTACCTACATCTATATGTAATAGATTTCAATTCCTTTCACTTGGTATCAAAGCAGGATACTAATAATTTATTTAATAAGAATCTTGGAATCTAAATTCATTTTGTAGTTATGAATTTCCAATAAGAAGGAGGTTGTTTGCTTGTCCATCTATATTATATAGAAAAAATTATGCTTATTGGAAACAAATGATGAACATTTATCTGATAAAACTAATGAAAATGGTGTAAATCTCCAAAGTCAGTCACAGAATGGCCTAATGGCAAATTTAATGCATTTGGATACAATGCAATAGGAATTAATGTTATTGTCATTGGAGTTGATATGTTTCAACATCAACTAATTTGTACATGTAAGATATTGAAAGCTACTTAGGATATACTTCAAATTACTTTTAAAGGCAATAATACAATAAAATATTCTAAACTTCAGTCACTTGCATTTGATTTTGAGAACTTAAAAATGTATAAGCTTCAATGATTTCTAAATTTAATTATAGAATTCTTGCTATGGTTAATTTTTTTTTAATTTTTGGAAAAACTATTTCTGAGGAAGAGATTTATAGAAAGATCTTAAGAATTATCCATCCTAGATATCTTCCTAAGATTTTGGCCATTAAAGAATAAGCAAATATGTCTACAATGACTAAAGATTATCTTATAAAGAAATTGATAGTCTATGAGACTGATTATGTAATATCCCGAACCAACACGTGCAGAATACTTGATGAAGAAAGTTGCTTACAGATAAAAAATCCTTAAACATAAAATTTTAAACTGAAATATCTCAAATATTTATTCAATTAAAACTACAAATCTATGTCTAACACTAAATAATAGTATTTTCTAAAGACATAAATATATCAAAGACTCAAATTCTTAAATTACAAATCCATAACAAAAATAAACTTAAAGGAATCATTAGTTTATTCCTCCTCTTATTCAACTAGTAGAATGAATCAAATTTTTAACTCCAATGCTAAGCAAATCTCTCAATAAAAAACTTAACCTGCAAAAAATAATGACAGAGGGTAAGCCGTCAACTCGGTAAGTAAAATCATTCCTAATAGACTAGGCCTATTGTTACTAAAAATATTGCAAGCCTTCTTTTTTAGTAAAACATATATTATAATTCATAACTTTTCTTAAAATATTATATTATGATAATAAATTCATAATAACTTCAAAATATCAAAAACACATAAATCATAAAAGCGAATCATAAAACTTATACATAAATAATAAGTAATTAGCTCATATCACATAGTGTCACCTATAGTCTCAATGACCCGACTAGAACATAATAATAATCAGAATATCTTGTGCACACTAAGAACATATACCAAATACTGGTCCATAACTTATATAGTTTACATGTATTGTATGATACGATCAAAATCATAATAAGAATAACCACGGACAATGAGCCAAAACATAACTTAAAATCATATATGAGACAAAACTTTCATATTATATTCATAAATATCCACAATAATAGTTTAGGCTTGCAACATAAAATTTATTATAATATTTTACAAATAAATCCATAAAGGTTAATTTTGTAACAAAATAATTTACACTTTTAAAGGTATTGATAATATTCTATTAAAATCATAAAAAATAAAATAAATTTCAGATTTCAAACCATTCACATAAACTAATTTTTTTATGAAAAACTATCTATTTTGGAAAAACTATAAAAATACATTTACTTATAGTAGTATTAAAATAATCATATTTATCTAGTACATTAGAAATGACGTTACTTATCTCGATTTTTTGAATTAATCTAACACTCTTAAAAGTCTCTAAGAGTCTCAGACACCATCAAAATCTTAAACAAAATACAAGAAATTACTATCAATAGCTTATTCTAAGAACCTGATTTTCTATGCACATCATACTAATCTAGTTTCTGACATGTTAACTCTTAATCTAGAAGTCAAAATGACATAATATTTTACAGAACTATTCTGGACATCCATTGATATCTCCTGTAACATTTTAAAGAAAATATGAAATCAAAATCATTTTTAAAACTATTTATTTCTTGACAAATCTAAAACTATTTTACAGTATCTTTAACTGAATAGAGTGAGTTCCAAGAGTTTTACAAAATTAGAAACAAATCAGAAAATTATGAAATTAAAACTCTGAATACTAGACAACTATATCAGTCTCTATGTAAAATTTTAAAATTTTGAGACTTCATTTTATAGTAAAAATAATTTTATGACTCTAGTTGTTTTGTTGGAATCACAATTTTTTAACGTAGCAGTGTCGTGTTTGAAATTACATATAAAATTGAAAATAAAACCAAATTTGATGAAACAAAATTTATTCCAGAAGCACTACGTGTCTAGTTTCCACAAATCTAAATCTTAAAAATTATTGAGAAAATAAGAGTTTAAAATTTGATATACTCATACTATCCAGGGTTATCCAATGTGTTTAGTATATTAGGGATTGGTTATCACAACTCAATAATAAATTAGAACTCTAAATAGAATCTAAACATGCCCTAAATCATGAATTACCATATGAAGTAATTTATAAACATTGCAATTCAAGACCTTAATAAGAGTGATGGAAAGATTATGGAGAATAAGGATAGAAAACTTACAAAAATTGTTTTGATTCTCTTCTTAAACCAAGGTTTGAATACTAGGATTTAGTAAAAGTATTATAAGCAACAGAGAATAAGAAATAAGCATTGTAAACTTAGGGTTATGGAATATAAAAAAATATATATTTATAGGAGTCTCAAGAAACCCTATTAGATTTGAAAAAATAACCTTATAAATAACCTAAGTTATAATTTTAATATTTTTATTAATAAAGGTTATATAGAGTTATATGTGTATCCTAATAAGAGTTAAATTTTCATAATTAAGGATTATGGAATGTGGCATTACAATTCTCCCTTCCTTAAGAAAATTTCGTCTTTAAAATTTAAAAAATTACCTTATGCATGAAAGAGTTAAGGATATTCTTCCAATATTTCTGCCTCTTGCTCCCACGTAGCTTCCTCAATAGAATAGTTCATCCAACGCACTTTAAGTAAAGGGATAACTCTAGTCTTCTGATATTTGAATAGGCCACTCCTCATATGTCATGTCTTCTAATATCTGAATTGGTTAGTAATTTAGCACACGTGAAGGGTCTGAAATATACTTTCAAGAAGAAAAAGTCTACATTGTTCAAATTCTAGATAGATATGGTGGTAATGCTTCTGTCTACTTTGGGCTACTCAAAGGCCACAGTTAATTAATTTGAAATCTCAAATGATCCAATAAACCTAAGGTTCAACTTTCCTTTTTTCCCAAACTAAACACTCCTTTTCATGGTGATACTTTCAAGAAGACGAAGCCTCCTTCTTTAAATTCTAACTCACATTTGCGAAGGTTTGCATAACTCTTCTGTCTACTTTGGGCTACTCAAAGGCGTTCTTTAATTAATTTGATATTATCAACAGTAATTTGTACCAATTCTGAACCCAAAAGTTTTCTCTCACCAACTTCATCCCAACAGATGGAGGATCTATACTTTCTACCATATAATGCCTCGAATGGTGCCATGTCGATACTTGAGTAGAAGCTATTGTTATAAGCAAACTCAATCAACATTAAATGTTCCTCTTAACTGCCACTCAAGTTTAATACACAAGATCAAAGCATATCCTCAAGGGTTTGGATAGTCTTTTCAGATTGTCTATTTGCTTATGAATGGAAAGTAGTGCTAAATCTCAATTTTGTCCCCAGCTTTTTATGTGAGCTAGCCTAAAATCTCAATGTGAAAAGTGGATCTCTATTAGATACTATTGACATTAAAACTCCATGAAGCCTTAGTATCTCTCTTATAAACAATTAGCTAGTTGCTCTTTATGATTTTTTTGAACTCAAGTCGTTTTTTGAGCTATCTTAATTTCATCAATTAAGAAATAAGTTGACTTTGTTAATCGATCAACAATTACCCAAATACAATCTCATCCTCTTTTAGAACGAGGTAATCTAGAGACAAAATCCATCGTTATGTGTTCCCACTTCTACTGCAGAATAGAAAGCGTTTGTAAAGTTCTTACTGGTCTTTAATGCTCAATTTTCACTTGTTGGCAAACTAAACATCGAGACACAAAAGCAGCAATATCTCTATTTATATTCCTATACTAAAAAATTCCCTCTAGATCATGATACATCTTAATACTATTAGGATGCATACTATAAGTTGATTCATGAGCTTCTTTTAAGATCTTTGCTTTCAATTCATCATCCGCTGGCATACAAAGTCTCTGGCCAAATCATAAAATATCTTTATCATCAAGTCTAAATCCAGACTTATGTCTTTTGTTTACCTCTTTATGAAGTATGTTGAACTCAAGTCGTTCTTTGGAGCTATCTTAATTTCATCAATTAGAGTTAGTTAGACAGTTAAATGTGCCAACGAGTCTACTTGTTTATGAGTAACAACTTCGATCCCATAACTTATTAAGTCTTCCACATAGGCTTGAATGGTGATAAAGTGTGCCATTATTAAATAAGAACTCAAGTTGTCTTGATATATATTGTGCAAACCATTAGTTAACCCAAAAGGCACAACTAAGAACTCAAGTTGTCTTCAATATATATTGAAATATAAATAAACAACCCAAGAGAAATAATTGGGTGATTTATTTTATCAAATTCATCTAATGCCTTAATGCAAACAAAAATTAAGTTTTAACTTAATCAAATCTTACTTGCAAAATAAATTAATGAAGCAATCAAAATCTTTCACTAACTCTAACCATCTCTTTTGCCTCAAATTTAATCATTCTACGTAAATAAGTACTTTAAACTCTTATGATCAGTAAAGATCTTATAAGTCTCCCCATATAAATAATGTCTCCATATTTTTAAAGCAAACACTATAGCAGCCACCTCTAAATCATGAGTCGGATAGTTTTACTTGTGGCTCTTAAACTGTCTAAAAGTATATGTTATAACCTTCTCATGTTGCATTAGAACACAACCTAATCCTTTTCTAAAGGCATAGCTATAAATAACAAAACCTCCACCACTAGTAAGGAGAGTTAAAACAAGGACGGACACTAAGCGATTCTTGAGTTCTTGAAACTTTTTTCACATACCTTATCACAAGTGAATTTTGCATTCTTCTTAGTTAAATTTGTTAATGGTGCTGCCATTCTAGAAAATCCCTTCACAAAGTACCTATAATAACTTGCTAATCCTAAAAAACTTTTCACTTCAATGACATTAATAGGCTTTTCCCATTTCATAATTACCTCTACTTTGACAGGGTCCATTAAAATACCATCTTTTGTCATTAAATGCCCTAAAAATACCAAACTATTATAAGTTACAATATAGCCCAAATGTTTTAGATCAAGCAAAAATTTACACTTTCAAAAATTTTATATAAAATTTTTATCTCATAAACATGTTTGAAAAACAATTATTTTAAACATGTTCATGCTCTTCTACTCTCTTAAAGTAAATCAATATATTATCAATAAAAATAATGGCGAACTTATCAAGATAAGGTTGAAATGTTCTATTCATCAGATCCATGAATGCCGTAAGATCATTATCCTTAACTCAAAATATAAAATAAAACATTAAGAACTCACATATTATCATCAAAATCAAAATATTATCTTCAATATATACCACCTCTAATTTTCAATTGATGATACCCAGATCATAAATTAATTTTTAAAAATACTGTGGCACCTCATAATTGATAGAAAAAATCATCAATTCGAGGAAGAGGGTATTAATTCTTGACAATAACTAAATTTAATTGTCGATAGTCAATATATAACCTCATTGAACTATCTTTCTTTTTCACAAATAAGACATGAGCACCCCAAAATGACACACAAGGATGAATGAAACCCTTATCCAATAATTCCTACAATTAAATTTTTAGTTCTTTCAACTCAATAGATGCTATCCGATATGACGCCTTAAAAATAAGTGCAGTACCAGGGGCAAGTTCTAATGTAAACTCAATCTCTCGATTTGGGGGTAATCTAGGAAAATCTTTAGGCAATACATTAGCAAACTCACTTACAACAGGTATGTCTTTAAGGCATACCTTATCAGAGTGGTTAGTAATTACATATGCTAAAAATCCTTTATGTCCTTTTTTTAGCATTTTTCTACCTTAACCATAGAAATTAAACCTCTACAACTCTTTTTATTGCCATAGAAATAAAATTCTTCCTCGCCAGGTAGGCAAAAAATAATTTCTTTAGCAAAACAGTCAACTAAAACATGTTAAGGTCCTAACCAGTCCATCCCTAAAATTAAATCAAAACTATGAATCTCTAAAGGAAATAGATCTATAAGGAATTTCCTACCATATAACTTGATCACACAAGACTTATAAACATGATCTACCAACTAGTAATTTTTCATAGGCGTACCAATTGACACATGAATATATAATGGAATGATGGGTACATCAGTATAACAAGAAAACACACAAGCGACAAATGAATGTGTAGCACTAAGGTTAAAAAGAACTTTAGCTTCTCTAGAGAATAAGGACAAGGTACCAGAAACTACGTTGTTAGATATCTTAACATCTTTCTCTGTTAGGGCAAAGACATACCCTTGCACCTTCGATTTCTTTCTCTGCCCTTCATTAGTCTGGGTGCTTACAATCTCACTATGTCTCTTTGGGCAGTCCATTATCCTATGTCCAATTTCTCTACAAGTAAAACAAGCCCCAATTTTCTAATGACATTCACTAAGGTGTTTCCTTTCACAATCTGGACACATAGGATAGTCCTTCTAAGCAGTGATATTAAAAGCACTCTTGTTATCCCATTTGCCACCTCCTTCAATAGGCTTCTGCGACTGGGTGCCTTGCTTATGGAAACTCTCATTCCGAGGTCCACTTTGTTGATTCTTTTTATTCTTTTGATTTCTTGTAGCCTCAGCTTCAAAAATATCCTTTTCAACAAGAATTGTTTGATCCAATAGATCCGTATAATTATTAAGCTTAAAGATAATTAATTGCCCTTTGATGTTTAGACATAATCCTTCAAGAACTTCCTATATTTGCTACTTTTATTAGTGACCAAGGTAGGAGTAAATTGAGATAGGACAGTAAATTACTCCTCCTACTCTACAGTAGACTTTGTCCCTTGAGTCAATTTCAGGAAGTTAGCCTCCATTTGATGTCGAACTTATTCAGGAAAATACTTTTCATGAAATACTTTCATAAATAACTTTTAATTAGTAGGTGTATCTTGCAAACCAGACCTCAAAGATAAGATTTAGCATCCCACCAGTAGTCTATCTCACCCTATAGGACAAATGAGGCAAAAATCACTCTCTGGTCATCATTACAACCTATAGCCACAAATATCTTCTCTATCTATTTTAGCCATACATTTACAATCATAGGATTGGTAGTTCCCTGAAAGTTAGGCGGTCTTAACTTCTTAAATCGTTCTAAGTTTACCATAGTCCCTTGATCTCTCACACCACCTTGCCTCTCCACTGGTATATTCCATTGTAGCTCATTCTTATCTCTAACCATATCTTGTATCAGCCTACTCTATTGTTCCATCAACCTTATTATTGCCTACATCATAGGGTTACCTTCATTAACCATCTCGTGTGAGGTTAGGTCAGCATCATTAGTAATACCTAAAACCTCTCTCAAGATAGAGGCATTCCTAGCACCTCCCCTACGTGACATCTTTAACTAAAGAATGAAGAAATAGAAAAAAATCACTAAATTAGATAGAACATAGTTTATTAGCAAAACTTGCACTGACATACAAGTACTAAGTAAGTGTAAGGAAGAGAAAAATATTAATAACAAAATTTAAAAGTCACCAATAAGGGTAAGCAAATAATTCATTCTATGTAAATAGCCAAAAATTCATTAAGAACAAAAACCAAACTACTAGCTATAATAACTACTCTTATCTTCAAGATCTATTTTCTCTATTAATTTCACAAGGTTTATATGTCTTATGCATTTTCTCTATAGCTATATAGTTCATAGGTTTACTCAATCAGATAGGAAAAAAGATTTAATTCTACTTTTCTCTCCTCTTTTGCGATACTGGACATCTTATTTTCCTTAAGACTTTCATTAGACAATTTATCTAGACATGGATGAACCCAACCTTTGTTATAGCAAGGCTTGAATTGAGGTCTTGTCCAAAACAAGCGACATACTACAAGCTTACTTTTGTTAGTTCCCATGCCATAAACACGTAGTCCTCATATAGTTTCATTAAATTTCTTCTTTGAAGCTCTTGGCCCCGGAGAAGTTTCACTATAAACAATTTTAGTCTATCTTAGTCTATCATCCATTTGCTCTTTATGAAGTCTTTTGAAATCTTTGACTAGACCTCCCCTTAGGATAACTTGTTTAGTCTTGTCAATTTTCGTCCATCTCTTATTTCTAGCATTTTTCGTAACTATAATGTTCATCTTCATGTCTACAAAATAAATGTGATTAATCCTGTTAGAAAATCTTATTATAATTTAAAAGAAAGTCTACAGAATCCTAACATAATGCTTTGATTTGACAATTATAACACCCCAAACTAACACGTGCAAAACACGTGATGAAAAATGTTACTTACAAATAAAAAATCCTTAGACATAAAATTTCAAATTGCAATACCTCAAATATTTATTCAATTAAAACTACAAATCCATGTCTAACACTAAACAATAATATTTTTTAAAGGCATAAATATATCGAAGACTCAAATCTCTTAAATTACAAATCCAAAACAAAAATAAACTTAATGAAATCATAAGTTTATTCTTCCTTTTATTCAACTAGCAGAATGAATCAACTTTTTAACTCAAATGCTAAGCAAATCTCTCAATAAGAAACTTAATCTGCAAAAAGTAATAATGAGGGGTGAGCCGTCAATACGGAAAGTAAAACCATTCCTAACAGACGAGGTCTATCGTTACTAAAAATATTGCAAGCCTTCCTTTTTAGTAAAACATATATTATAATTCATAACTTTTCTTAAAACAATATATTACGATAATAAATTCATAATAACTTCAAAATATCAAAACATATAAATTATAAAAGTAAATCATATAACTTATACATAAATAATAAGTAATTAACTCATGTCACATAGTGTCACCTATAGTCTCGGTGATCCGACTAGAACATAATTATAATTAGAATATCGTGTGCACACTGAGAATATATACCCAGTACTGGTCCAAAACTTATATAACTTAACATCATAAATAATCGAGACAACTTAAAATTATACATAAGACAAAACTTTCGTATTATATATTATAAATATCCACAATAATAGTTTAGGCTTGCAATATAAAATCCATTATAATATATTAAAAATAAATCCATAAAGGTTAATCTTGCTACAAAATAATTTACACTTTTAAAGGCATTGATAATATTCTATTAAAATCATAAAAAATAAAATAAATTTTAAATTTCAAACCATTCACATAAACTAATTTTGTTATGAAAAACAATATATTGTGGAAAAAATATAAAAATATATTTACTTATAGTAGTATTAAAATAATCATATTTATCTAATACATTAGGAATGAAGTTACTTACCTCGATTCTCTAAATTGTTCTAACACACTTAAAAGTCTCTAAGAGCCTCAGACACTCTCAAAACATTAAATAAAATACAAGAAATTACTATTAATAACTTATTCTAAAAATCTAATTTTCTATGCATACCATACTAATCTAATTCCTGGAATTTTAACTCTTTATCTAGAAGTCAAAATGACATAATATTTTACAGAACTATTCTGGACATCCATGGTTATCACTTGTAAAATTTTAAAGTTCGAAATCAAAAATATTTTTAAAACTACTTATTTCTTGACAAAATCTAAAACTATTTTACAGTATCTTTAACTGAACATAGTAGGTTCAGAGAATTTTATAAAATCAAAAATAAATTGAAAATTATGAAATTAAAACTGTGAATACTAGACAACTATATCAGTCTCTATGTAAAATTTTAAAATTTTAGACTTCATTTTATGGTGTAAATAATTTTATGACTCTTGTTGTTTTGCTGAAATTATAACTTTTTAATATAGCAGTGTCGAATTCAAAATTACATATAAAATTGAAAACGAAACCAAATTTGATCAAACAAAATTTACTCCAGAAGCACTACGTGTCTGGTTTCCAAAAATATAAATTTCTTAAAAAATCATTGAGAAAATAAGGGTTTAAAATTTAAGATTCTCATACTATCCAGAAGTGTCCAGTGTGTCTAATGTATTAGAGATTGATTATCATGACTCAATAATAAATTAAAACCCTAACCAGAATCGAAACATGCCCTAAATCATGAATTAGTATCTGAAATAATCTATAAACATGGTAATTCAAAATCCTAATAAGAGTGATAGAAAGATTATGGAGAATAAGGAGAGAAACTTAGAAAAATTACTTTAATTCTCTTTTTAAACCAAGGTTTGAATTTTAAGGTATGGTAAATAGCATTATGAGCAATAGAGAATAAGAAATAAGCATCGTAAACTTAGGGTTATGAAATAAAAAAATGTATTTATAGGAGTCTTAAGAAACCTTATTGGAGTTAGAAAAATAACTCTCTAAATAATTCTAGTTATAATTTTAATGTCCTTATTAATAAATGTTATAGAGTTATATATGTGTCCTAATAAGAGTCAAATTTCCATAATTAAAGATTATGAAAAATGGCGTTATAAATTACTTGAATTAGAATTTCAAGAAAGAAAAGAGTATTATTTTTTAAGTTGAAACATAAGTCTTTTCTCTAAACGGAGGGAGATTATCCATATTTGTACATGGTCATTGCAAAGAATTTTAAGAAGATGTGGAAAAAGAAGAACTTCAATAAACCAAAAAAGACTTTTAAATCAGTAGTCCAATGACTTAAAAAGGTTCTTTTATAATACTAAATTTTTTATCTTAACAAGCTTCAAGGTATTCAATGCAGCAAATGTTGAGGCATAAGGCACATACGAGCACAATGTGTTAATACTCTCATAAAGAAGAAAGCAACGCAATCCATTAAGTGTGATGATAATTTAAATGATAGAATTGATAAAGAGGATCTTGTTAGAGGCTTCTTACCCTTGTTGATATGTCAAAATAGACTAATGGTGATGTACAATAATCAAATGTTTAAAGAGCATCTTCAGCTAAAAGTAGACATTGATTCCAGTCTTGACATAACTATGCAACATGATAATAAGAATGAATCATAACAATGATAATGACATTGATGTAAATGATAAGAAAGGTTTTTATAAAAGCTAAAAAATTATGTTCATTAAATGAAAAAAAAGTTTACAATGAAAAAATAACTTTAATGATTCAAGTATCTAATCTTTTGAATGATAAGGCAAAGCTTAAGTGTATGATAATTTAGGTTTTTACTTACTAACAGAGATAAATTATTGCTTGCAATGACTATAGAATAACAAAAAACTATTTAAAATGATGAATTGTGGAACTTAAAAGTTAGATCATGTCCTCTCAATTGATAAATTTAGTTCAGATCAGCATGGCCTTAGATATCAACATGGTGAAGAGTGAAATTCTCGAGGGATGTTTGTTAAAGCTTCTCTAGAATAGCTCCTATCAATTTGTAGCTAAAATATTATATGATAAAAAAGATAAAGCTGTCGAATGTTCTTTACTAATTTATCAAGATAAGAACAACAAGTTTATTTCCACTTATCATTTTTGTCATGTTAAAAGATACATAAGACATAATTGCTTTAAGTTCCTGAAATATATCAAAAGAATTATGTTCTTTAATTATTTTTATCTGAAACCTAGGATGACAACTAAACCTAAGGTTGAGATGAATAATAATAAATCTAAAACTACTTAGATAAGTAAGTCTAATTATAAAGCTTATATCTTTTTAGATTTCTTTAAGAGCTTGTAATATTGATTTTGGGTACTTTGATATTGGTTGTTTTAGACTCATAACAAGTAATAGAAGTCCCTTGATCAATTATCAAAAAGTTAATATGGAAAATGTAGTCTTTATTGATGATGTGAAAAGTCCTATACTTGGGTATGGAACATTGAATGTAGAAGGTTTTCTAAAACTTGAGAATATTTTGAATGTGAAGGATCTCAAAGCAAATTTATTCAGTATTAATCAAATTTGTGATCTAAACTTATTTATTGACTTTAACGGGAATAAATTTTTTATTTTCAATATTGATAGAAATTGCATTCTAAAATGTTATTGATCACCTACTCATTGCTATAAGATGAATAGTCTAATTTTATGCCATACGACCACTCTTTATTACACAAAATCATGACATCAGAAGTTTGGTCATTCGAATTACAATTTGCTAACTAAAATTATGAAAATAGTATTGTCAAAAAAGTTACCATGCTCAAAAGAAGGATAACTTAGAGTATATGGTTCATGTCAATTTAGTAAATAATAAAACACATCACATAAAGCCATTCAAGATAGAACAACTGCTAAGGTATTTCAACTACTTCATATGGACTTTATAAGACTAATGCAAGTTGGAAGCTTAGCTAGAAAAAGGTATGCATTTGTATATTATAGATGACTTTTCTAGACATATGTAACGTATGGAAATAAAGACCGTTAATGCTTGTTGGCAATATCGTAAAATTATTTCCACTTAGATGCAACTTTTCTAATAAGTGTAAGCTACCAATATCAGTTGGGATTACTCCTTCCCTTAAACTATAGTCACTAAGACTTTTTTTTTTTCAAAGAGCACAAACCTGACAAAGAAGGCACCATTAAAGTTACACGTCATGAAGGACCTTTCCCATCAAATTGAAGGGAATATGCAAATGTCATGATACAGATGATTGTGGTCTATTACACCTAGAAAAAGAAAGTGTTTCAAATTCTTCATTAGAAAAATGGAGGATGGAGGTCATCTTACAAATGTTCTGCTTATATCAAGTTTTTCCAAACTTTCTACTTATGCAAGCGTGTCTAGCACATTTTCAAGTTTGCAGCAGCCTGAGAGATTCAAAGTTTTGAGAGATGTTAAACCATTTATACTATTGGGAAGTCTTGCAAGACTTTTGCAGTCATTCAAATTCAACAATTCAAGTCCAGGCAAAAGTTCAATAAATGATGGCACTTCTGTAATTGAAGTTCCATCTAGATAAACTCTGATAGATCTTCCATGTTTACCATAATCTATCGAAACTTATTCAATTTCGAGCAACTAGAGAGTTACAGAGTTCGTAGCATTTTAAATTGCTTATAGTAACTGATAGGCTAGAGAGATTTTTACAGCCTTTCAAAGATCTAAGCTTTCCGTCACCATTGATCGATATGGGGCAATTCACAAATTCATAAAACTTGGTAGTTAATTCTATAATTTTTGAAAGTTATGGGTAATTTGATAATTATAGACAAGGACAGTGGGGTAATTTGAGATTTTAAGGTTAAATCGATAATTTAAGTGATCAGAGGTAATTTGATAATTTTACACCTAGGGGTAATTTCATAAATTTAGAATTTGTAGATTTTTATTTATAAATTAAATTGAGGATATTTTGGTAATTTAAAATTTTGAAGATAAATTAATAAATTATTATTTTAAATTAATAAATTATTATTTTAAGGGTGATTTATTAAATTTCGATATTGGGGCATTTTGGTAATTTTGGACATAAATATATTTTAGTAATTTTAAATATTAGAGAGTTATATTATGTGAGTTCGAGTTTTATTGAGTAAAATTAGTTGTACTTTATATTATTAGTAATAATTATGCCGTTTATTTGATTAGGGAGACCCGCGAATGAGAACCAACCCACGAACGTCGACGATACGAGATTTGATTATCGTCATTATGAGTGAAATATATAAAACCTATTTTCTCTGTGAATTATTATGATTTTTAATTATGGTAAAATATGCTTGCTAATGAATTTTAAATGCTTGATTTAATGATTTTATGAAAAATAAATTTTATCTACATAATGATATTTATTATCATAAATGTGTACGATAAATGATTTTATCTCTAATTTTGAATATATGCGTAATAATAATATTTTTAAAAAATAGATTTAAAGTTTGTTTAATGAAAAATGAAATGTGATTTCAAATATTATCAGATGTTTATGTACATGTATATTTTTTATTATTTGCAAGGCCATTAGACAGTACTCTTCCTCATATTTTGTGATGAGATAATATGAGATGATATGTGATGATGTGAGATACCAGCTTTTGAGGCCCATCTGAGTACATACAGAGGTTTTGGACTGTATACTTAGTCGTTTTTATCTTTTGGAGACTATTTATTCATGTATAGTTATGTTGATGAGATATGTTGAGATATGATGACGTATGAGATGCTATATCTATCTATTTAGCTTTGGGGTATAATGGTTTCTTGATTATTCATTCATTGAGGTTCAGATATGATGAGATTATTTCTCCGGATACTCGTTTGGTGATAATTTTTAATATTTAGTATTGATATCATGTGTTGTGAATTTTCTTTGGTTTTACTCTGTATTTTGTGACGATTTCAAATTAAGTATTTATATGATATTATGACATGTTTTTCCCTAGTTATTTCACATGACATAATATATGTTTGCGAAGTTAGTGATTTGATTATAAATGTTAAGTGATTTATTAATATTTCTTGTTTATGGTTTGATGAAATTGTATATTTAAGAGTGATATGATTATTTTTAAAATAAAATTATTTTCAAAAATTACTATCCACTCATTGACCTTCATTGAGTTTTATATTCACCCCCGTTTTTATTATATTCTTCCTCCCACAGGAGATTTGTAGGTACAACAGTCGATTCAATAATAATAGTTATTTATATTTTGGCCACATAATAGTGTTAGGAGTTATAGAATTTGGAGTTTAAATATTTCGGATTGTATAATATTATGATTAAGAATAATTTACTGTATTTGGTATTAAAATATTTCGAATGATATTTATTATTTATTGGGATATTGATTGGTAGAGTTTGTTATATTTTGAAAATATTTTGGAAGTGCTATTTTATTAATTACAAGATCGAAGAATATCAAAACTATAAGAGAAATTCTACTGAAATTTCGGTAGAAATATTATTATTATTATTATTATAAAAATTATTGTTAGATTGATTTCAAGGATTAGAGAGACTTTACCTAGGGCTAGGGGCAGGTCGTGACAACATACATCGTAACACTCTAATTCCACTAATAAGGTAGCAAGGTGAAATTGAACTGAAACTGCATCTCATCATTTCTTTTACTAAAACTTTCAAGAAAATATTCAATAATAATTATTCTAAACCTCTAAAAGATTATAAATAAATTTTGAAATAACATATCCTTAAAAGAATATCATCTCAAGAAAGTTAAATTATTCTTACTAATATCAATATGACATTAATTCTCTAATGAAACAGAACTCTTATTCTTCCTCCTAAGGCCATGAGCTCACTTCAGCTAACTCTATCTACAAAAATATGGTGACGAGGGATGAGCTGTCAACTCGGTAAGTAAACTCATGCACAATACTAAAAAAATATTAAATAATATCAATCGAATTTCTTAGTGATACATAATAATAGTAATAAGAAAACTATCACCAAAAAGAATATCATCTCATGTACAATACTAAAAAAATATTAAATAATATCAATCGAATTTCTTAGTGATACATAATAATAGTAATAAGGGAACATCGCCTTCATAAATCATCTTTTTGCAAAAACTAAAACATAACATCATCAAATCATTTAAATCCCTTAAACATAATAATAGTATTTTTAAACAAATTTAGGCAAAATTAAACATAGTTAATTTAGATTTAATTGAAAGGCTCCTTATTATTTTACTAGAAAATGAAATTCTATAATGCCTTAGAGACCTTAATGATATAAACCATGAAAAACCTAAAACCTTCTCTTTCTTTCCTCGTTTTCTTTGTTTTTGAGCAGCCAAAGTCGCCACTTCCTTTTTTTTTTTTAATCTGAATTTCCCCTAAAAAAATTCATATTCCAGATTTTTATTATTTTGTAATACCAAAGAAAACAACCATAAATTTATTCTCAAATTCAAGAATACTAGATTTAAGAAAAAATATTTAATCTTTAATTAAAATAAATTTGATTCTCAATCATACATTAATATCAACATCGTTGTTGGGATAAAACCTGCAACACCTATAACCCAAGAATATCATATTATATCATTAAAAATCAATAACAAAATTATGTAGAAGCGTATTTGAATTCATAGTGTAACATAACATAATATCACTATGGACAATAAGCCAGAATATTTAATAGGCTTAATTTAGAATTTAAATTAATGGGCTATTATAATTGCTAAATTAACCCCTTAATTTCTTTATCACAAACCCAAATTTAGGCCCAAAATTAAAATCTTTAAGCCTAAAATGATTTTAGGAGGCTACAAAAGAATTCACATATGGTTAGATTAAGAATCCAACATTATTAGATTAAAAATCTTGAGATGGTACCTAAGTTCTTACAAGATCTTGAGATGGCACCTACTGTTACTGCATCCATTAAACTATTTTTTTATAATAGTAGTGCAGTAGTTTAATCTAAAGAACCAAAGAACCACAAGAAACAAAGACACATTGAGAGGAAGTATTATCTTATAAGGGATATAGTGTAAAGAGGTGATGTGGAGGTTACTCAAATTACGTCACAGTAACTAAAGCCATACTTGAAAAACTCTTTAACTTACACTTAAAATCCATAGGCATGCGTGAGATCCCAAATATGCTTTAAGAACTAGCGGGAGATTGTTAAGAAAATATGCTCTTTAAAAGCATATATGTTTATTTAATTATAATAAATACTTTTTTATTAATAAAATAATTAAAGTATTTTATTTAAATATCTTAGATGCATTAATTTTTTATTTAAGTCCATTTACCTATATTATATGTATTTATGTGATTACTATATGGATTCGTAGAAGATATAAAATAGAAGTTATCTTATGATTTAATAAATTGAGTTCACAATTGATAAATAAAGTTAGGTACTTTATTTAGGTATAAATTGTAATAAATTCATTAAATGATTTGTCTTATTATGTATGAATTTATTGATGTGGTACAACTACATTGAACTATATCACATATAAGATTTAATTAATTTTATAATAACCGTGAGACTTATAAAATATCATAGACATTGATTTTATTATAATCTTAATCTTAAATTAGTTATAATTTCATGATTGTAATTGTTATTCCATTTGAATTACCAATTGGTACGATACATACTTGTAATCAAGATTACCTTGTAATTTGGTGGGAGCAATTATAAGTATTGAAGTTATAGATTAGTAAAATAGAATTTGTATAACACATCTCTTGATGGATTTTCAGCACTTAATCATAGAATTCTCTTACTAGAGCATGTCGACATATTTAATATGTTGAAAATAATTATTAGAGAAAACTAGTAAGTATCAAGGAATAAGAGGTAATTAAATTGATTGGACACTTGATATATCGATTTAATTAACGATGTGGTACAAAGGATTGTGTAGTAAAGAAATTAATGTGACTTGAGACGAATTATTGTTCGAGCATATAATTATGGAGGTCAGTTACAATCTTATAGTAGAGAAGAGTTGAAATTAAATTGATTAGACTAGTTTAATTATAAGCTTAATTATTGTAGCCACTATTGTGTGTTTCCAAATAATTCCCGAGCTAGCTCATTTAATTTACTACACTATCATTGAACCTAAAAATAAGAAAACTTACATATTAGGTGATAAACCTAATTATAATATTTGTTAAGGCCCTATATATTATATTTATGTGTAAATGGGGTCTTGAATTATTTTACAAAGTAAGCCCCAAAGTGATTAAATATTCTCTCTATTTTTATGTAAGTGAAGAGATAATAATATTAAATTCAAAATATTTAATATTTGAATTATTAAAGAAAAAGGATAACATACATTAGAGTTTCACATAAGCATATTATACAAGTGTATCTTTCTCTTAAAAATAAAGAGATGGCTTTTGAGAAAAATACTGAAAAAAAAGGCAGTAGTTTTTAGGAGTGGTGAAACAAACGCCCACATGTTCAGTGTAGATCAATCTTGTGTCATAATCTAGAAGATCGTTTGGGAGCAGAATTGATTTATTCCTATCATTCATCCTCTTGAATTACCAAGGTATATTTTTTTATAAGAAAATTTTAATTTTTTACCAACAATACAACCCTTGATCGTTGATCAAACTAGACTTTATATTTATCTTATTCATTATGAAACTGAATTTGGATCCAATATTGATCATGTTTCCGTGTGCCTGCCTTTCCAAGAACAATGGAAAAAATATGTGAGTGAAAATATATATATATATATAAGAGAGATGAAAAGATAAAATTTATAAAAAGTAAATTATTTTCAAAAAAGTAACGAAGTTAATTTCTCAACAATAAAAAAGAGAGATGAGGTGATATTTACCATGTATATATATTATATATAGGAGAAAGATAAACAGTCTTAATGCTGTCACAATGGCAATAAAAATGAGTATAAAATCATTTGGTTTGATGGTATTAATTGAAAAAAAAAAGCTATTTATTTACTTAACAATATATGACCAAATATTTTTACCGTTGTTTTGCTGTAATTGTACCATAATTATTTCTTTTAAAAATCAACATTCTTTCTATAAATAGATGAGTCTGCCACCACTTTATTAATAGTAGTTCTTTTTTTAATTTAATTAGACCATAATATTATTCATTATATCATCCGAGATAAATAGATAGATATATATATTATTAGGATCCAGCTAAATTACTGCAAACAGTAACTTAGAGATTTCCATATTATTAAGTGAAGTGAACAAACTAATGGAGCTCGCTAACAGGAAACATAAGCAAGTAGGTCCGGGTCATTTCCAAGTTTGGCCATAACTTCTTCCTCCAAGTGAATCCATGCCTCAATTCCATCTCCGGATTTGTTGTCGATCAAATGAATTATATTCTTATAAGGCCAAGAACCCCAAGCAACCCACGTAGGCTTCCCCAACCCGAAATCTACTTCGTATACGGGAAACTTACATAAGCTTGAGAAAATGCAATAACCCAATTCTCCTCTGTCAAAACTTTCACCATTCGTTATGAATAAGTCAGTGAGCTCAGCGTGTTCGAACTTCATTACTCGCAGATAATCCTTGTCTATTTTGCATACAGCGTCTCTGAACTTGTTTACCATTAGATCATCATCAACATTTTCTTCTAAAACTGTCACAGCAGCTCCAATAATATTACCAAAAGAATCGTCCGGCAGCGGTGGTTCCATCCTCTTACGCAAATTCACTAGATGGATCAGCATATAAGGCCTTTCAGGACTAATCTTGATACGAGTAGAAGCAGCAAGACGACTCCATATAAAAGCTGACAATGCCTCAACACGGGTTGGGTATATCCCGTTGTGTAGCCCATATTTGTCCCTAAGAGCAGCTATCTTAGGCCCCTCGAACAGAAATTTCTTCAGCACAATTTTCTTTGGCCTAGGATCAACACTCGCGGCTGAACTGCCACCTGCATCCCTCGGGGGAAAGAGCCTGGCGGCCGCAAATTCTGGAAAAGAATTTTCACTCTCGCCACGAGCAGTAGCAGCCCAATTTTTGGTAAACGTTATCAAAGACGAAGCATCTGCTACCTTGTGAGATGCCATCACAGCAATAGCAATACTGCCACAGTTAAACAAGTTAACTTGAACGGCAATGGCTAAATCATTGACACTGGTGACACCATCTTTTTCTTCATCAAATGGGAGGAATTTTTTTAACTCGCTTGGAAGTTCAGGTTCGTTGATGATTTCTGAAAGTTGGCAGCTGACTTTAGCCTCCGAGAAAATGACTCCCTCATCGTTGCAATCTACATAGGTTTTGTGGATGCGTCCGGCTAATGGGTAGTACTCGGTTAGAACATTCGATAACGATGATTTAAGAGAGTTAATAAATAGGTGGTTGTTGCTGCTCACTAATTTGTGATCATCAAGATGATAGAAGTGTAGTAAAGAAAAATATAATGATGGAGCTGTTTGATCAAAATAGGAAAATTGGTAATGGCGAAGGTGATTTGGTGTTGGGTTTGATGGTTTGATCATTTCTCTAGAGATCCTTTCAACATTGATTTTCATCTTCACAAGGAAAATCTAAGAAACCAAATGTTGCCAATTTGCTCTTTAAGCTTTCTCAATTCTTAAAATTCTGTTGATGAGTCCATTACTTATCGCTATGGAACCTATATATAGAGTTGTAATGGTGAGAGAAATATGGCACATGGTTTCTCTTTCTCTAGAATAAAATTTTAGGTTCTCAAAGTTTTCTTATGCTTGACTGTGGATTAGCATCCTTTCTTGATTCTTTTTTTCTCTTTTAGTGTCTCTTATCTTTTTGGTTTTACATCTACCCAAAAAATGACTTAATTGTAATAAAGCCAAAGAAATTTGACTTAATCGCTAAGAAAATTTAAAATTATATCTTTACCATTTATTAAATTAGGAGTTATTAGGAGGAAAAAAAATTAAAAGAGGATCCTTACCCAAGTATAATAGTTTTAATACAGCTTATTTTTCTATGAAAATTTTATAACATTGACTAAAATAAATACAATTTTTAAGTAAGATAAGAATGTATACATATGCAGATGGTTGTAAAGAGCATGGTAATTTAAATAGTCATAATATCGAATAATATTTTGTATATATGTAATATTCATGAATATGTTTACGACAAGTTGTACTCTTTTTTCTTTTTCTTTTCTATGTTAAAAACATATAATGGTGGAGGGTTTTGATCACGATAAGAAAATCGAAATGGCGAAGTTGATTAATTTGGGTCGGACTTGATGGTTTGATCATTTTGCTAAGGATTGTTTCGGCACTTATTTTCAATTTTACATTAAAATTTTAAAATAATCAATGTTGCCAATTGGTTGTCTAAGCTTTCTCTAATCTGCAAATTACATGGATAAGTCAATTACTGACCGCTATGAAACTTGTATATAGAGTTGAAACGCGCTCCTTTGTGCAGGGTAATGGTAAGAAAAAGGTAGTAGATATTCTCTCTTTATAGAATGAAATTTTAGCCTTTCAAAGTTTTTCTATACTTGCCTTTTTAATATAATAATCTTAAGGATTCGGATTCATTACTGAACTCAATTTCTACTTAATACTAAAATCAATGGTTATAGTTTTATTTTTATTTTATTTTTGTCATTTGTCACTTAGCAACCATTAATTAAATACTTAGCAAAAGCTCAACTCATTTGTCCTAATCTTAATACAGCTCAAATTTATTGTGAAAATTTTATTATAATCATTGATTCATTTACATTGAATAACATAAGGATGTATATATATTCAGATAAATACTTGTTAAATCCTTATATTTTAAACTAATAAGTGGTCATTTAGTTCTTACATTTTAAAAAATACCTCAATATATTATTACTATTAAACTTGTGACACTTTCGCCCTCATTTTTTTTTCTTTGCTAGTATAATAATAATACTCTTGCTACAATCCTGAGAGCATTAATTAATTTATCAATAAAAAAATTAATTAGCAAATTCACTAATACTTGCCAATCTAAAAGAACTAGTATTTTTCGTACCCTTTTGACATTCTTTCTAATAATTATGTAGAGATAAATTAATATCAGCCAACTTAGAGCTACTTTCAATACCTCACCAGAGCAAAAATATTATTGCAAGGGTATTATTGTAAATGCAAAGAAAAACAAGGCCAAAATGTCATATAATTAATAGTAGGGCTATCTTTAGGTTTTTTTAAAATATGAGAGATAAACAAGTACTTATCTTAAAATAAAAAAATTATTTTTATTATATATTTGGATGATGATAAAGAGTTTGGTAATTAAAATAGACATAATATTGAATAATACATAATACTAAATGATATTATGTGTATACGTTATATTTATTAATATGTTTATTACAAATTGTACTATCTCTCTCTGTTTTTCCTTTTTTAAAAATTTTTTGCTATTTTGAAAATATTTGGTCATCTTTCAAACAAAAAAAAAATTGTAAATCTATTCCTCCTATTCTTTTTCAAAAATGATGGATAACTTGTTAAAAATTAGTTTTAAAAAGTTGTAGTAAACACCAAAATTAACATTTAACTTCTTCAATTATCTTTCAATTACTTCAAAAGTAATCTCAAATGGCTAGGGGCAAATTTTTAAAATTAAAAAAATAGAGTGAGACTATTAGCACCCTTGTAATGTTCTTTTCAAAACCTTTTTCTGTGAAAATCTACTTTAATTCCCAAAATATCTTTTTCATTTTTTCAGTAAAAAAAAAGAAAAAATAGTTGCTGTAAACAACTTATATGAATGTAAAAAGTTATATAAAGATAAATATAAGGATATACTTATGTTGTTACTACAATGCAAATTTTTAAAATTTACTTTCTTTGGTGTACAATTAAAAAGAAAAAGATCAAAATATACTTATGTTGTATTTACTTTCTCAATTAGAAAATCAAAATCCAGAATCGAAATCATTAATGATATTTATTTTGCAATATAGAATTAAAAATTGAAATTGAAATCGAAATCGTGGAGTCCATCATAATTGGGGATGAGGAATGGGTTGGGAATGAGTCTCCCATTCCTTGAGTTGATTATTTTGCCCTCCCTCAAAATTAAAAATATTCATTTTGTCCTCATTTATAATTAATTTATATATTATTATAATTAATTAATATATTAATATATTATTAATGATAATTAATAATAATTATGGTCTTTGAATAGATAATCATAATAGTCAATATATTATAATTATAATGAATTCATATATTATTATTAATTAATTAATTAATATAATTATTACTAATTAATATATTAACACAGAATTAACAATAATTATTAGTAATTATAACTTTTGAATAAATAGTCACAATTATTAATATATTATTATTATTAATATCATAATAATTATTAGCATTATAATTAGTATTAACTAACATATGAATATATTAATAATTGTAATTCTTGAATAAATAATCATAATAATTAATATATTATTATTAATTAATTAATTTTTGATTAATTAATTAATATAAAATTATAAAATTTATTAATATAATTATTATTAATTTATTAATACATTATTAATAATATATTAATATTTATAGTTTTTGAATGAATAATCACAGTAATTAATATATTCTTATTATTATAATTAATTTATATATTTTTATAACAATTATTACTATTAATTAATATATTAATACATTATTGGTTTTGAATAAATAATTACAATAATTAATTATTATTATTATTAAATAAGTAATATTAATATTATTAATTAATATATTTTTGTAATAATTATTAACATAATTACTATAATTAATTAATTAATAATTTTTTTAATTAATTAATATATCAATAATAATAATAATAATTTTTAAATAAATAATCACTATAATTAAAATATAAAATAATAATTATGACAATAATTGATTAAGTACTTTTTAGTAATTTGTTACAATCTAACTCATTATGATTCTGATTTCAAGACAAAATAAACACATTAATGATAATCTAACTCATTCTGATTTTGATTTTTATAATTTAAATAAATAACTTATTATAATTCTCATTTTAACCTATTCTCATTCCAGTATATTCTCATTCCTGCTCATTCTCTTTTTTGTCTATTCTGATTTGAGCTTGTTTTAATTCCAGTTTAGTAAATACAGTATTAATTTATTTTGTCCTTTAATATAATTGCATTAGGAGAAGGTTTTATAAGTAGTATAAAGGGGTGCCAATAGTTAAACTCCAAATAATAAGAGACATTAAAAGAATCATTCAAGTCACTTGTATTTATCAAAATACCAACGTACATATACATTTAAAATAAGCTAATTTTAATTATGCACATATTTGACTCTCTTCTTCTGTCCCAAATTTCTAATTCAGCGACTCTCTGCTCTTAAAACTTTAGTTCTCATTTCCCACTTTTTTCAAATTCATTCATTGAGAAGGTTAGTTTATTATTTAGCTTCTTTATTTAATTTTCAAAAATCAAAGATGATTTCTTGCAAACTATTAGGTTATTTGAATCGTAAAAGGAATCGCAGAAACCTCTATTTCAAAATTAATAACGCATTATTAAACGTAGAAACCTTGAAAGAATGCAGAGCCAAAGTTTACTAGTTTTTTCTTTTTTTTTTTTGATATTTTTGCTTGACTAGATGTTCGAATATAGAATGCGAAAATTCTATTGTAATATAAACACATTATTAAATTTTATTTTATTTTTGTTAAGATACGCTTATTTAAGTTAGAAATTTATATCATTTATATATCGTCTATACTTTCATCTTATATTTCTCTAACTAGTCTTTGAGAATAGCTATTGTCTACAATGAAATAAAATTCAAAATAAGATCTTTTTTGTTTAAAAAATGTTTACAAAATTTTGATGCAAAATTATTATTACGAATGATATGAAATTTATCAATCATTTATTCATCGATTCTATGAAATTTAATTTTTTTCTAATTACATAGGAGTTGTCTGTGCCACATCATTTAAGATGTGAAATTTATCATTATTCATTTTTTAATGAAATTTAATTAAGTCATTTTTGGCCTTTTACAGTTGATGAATGCTTAATACGATTTATTTCAAGTAATTTATTTGACGTGGGACTAGTTGACTAGTCGTGGCCTGCTTAAGACTGATGCTAGCGTGGTGCGTGTCTCCTCTTTATTGCTATCTAATCTTTTCTTTGGCACGTCCTTAAGAGTAGCCACGCCCACAGGGAAAAAATCATGAAAGTAGTAAAATCCAGATAAATTGACACGTTTAAGTAATTAACATTTTTGTGCAATTCCTGACTTTAAGGCGAACGTTTTAAACTAATAAATTTATGAGTAAGTTACTGAAACCTGTTTGTAGTTTCACAAAAGACATGCTGTCTTTGACTTTTTACAGGATCAATTTATTACATTACGCCGTTGATATTGTGTCGTAGACGGCCAACTTTGTTGCAGTGATAGTCTTGTCTGCGGGGTCAGCCTAAGTTACATTTAATGTAACTTATGGCTACCTGAAACCTATTATTAAACCCCTTATTTATAATTAATTCATAATTATTATAAAAATTTTTATATTATAAAATTTCATTTAACTCTTTCTACTCTGCTTTATTTCATTGGAACTTTTAGAGTACTAATTTGTTGCTTATAATTTTAAATTCTTAAAATATTTTTATTTAATTAAAAAAATTAATTATATTAAATAAATTATTATTATTTTATTATAATTATAAATATAATTATATTTTTTAAGTATATAATAATAATTATTATTATTAGCAGCAAGAATAAAAAGTATTATAATTAATTAATCTATTAACAATAATTAATAATAACTTTTAGTTAAATTGTTAATAATAATTAACAATAATTATTGTTAATAATTAATTTTTGAATAATAATAACAATAATTAAAATATAAAATAATAATTATGATAAAATTTAATTAAGTATTTTATAGTAATTTATTATAATTTAACTCATTCTGATTTCGATTCTAAAATAAAGTAAACACATAAATGGTAATACAGCTTATTCTAATTTCAATTCCTGCAGTTCAAATAAATAAATTATTCTGATTCCAATTCCTTATTTAGATTCTAGCTATTCTGATTCTAATTCATAATGTTTTCAACTAATTTTAATTCGTATTTAGCGAATGCACTATAAAATTATAAATCACTCTATATTCAATTAGACCACTCTATATTATTTGTTATTTATTCATAAATATTATTCAAAAATTAATTATTAACAATAATTATTGTTGTTGTTATTATTATTATTAACAACGATTTAACTAAAAAATTATTATTTATTATTTTTAATAGATTTATTTATTATAATACATTTTATTCTTGTTATTAATAATAATAGTAATCATCATCATCATCATCATCATCATCTATTTAAAAATTATAATTATAACTCATTTAATAATTATTATATTTTTTAATTAAATGGAGCGTATTTTGATAATTTAAAATTTTAGGGGGCGAATTGATACTCTAAAAATTTCAATAAAATAAAAAATGCAAGGGGCTAAATAAAATTTTACAATAAAAATTTTATAATACTTACGAATAAATTAAAAATAATATGAAGTATAAGAGGCTAAATAGTAGATACATCTTCTAGATACACAGTGTTGCTAATCAATAATTTATTATTTAAGCTTTGTCGATTCTGAAAAATATGTCGATGAATAAATTATTCATCTATATGAAACTTATATAGAGCTAGAATTTCTCATTGTGTAGGGTATTGGTGAGAAAAACATGTTACATGTTTTCTCTTCTAGAATAAATTGTTTTAGCTTTTCAACGTTTTCATCAATTTTCCTTTTATAGTTAAAATTTTTAAAATAGCCTTAATACGACTTATTTTATTGTGGAAATTTTATAACATTAACTAAAATAAATACAATTTATTGAATATGAGTGAAGGCTAGAGATCATTTTATCATCCATCAAATCCCAAGTACCTAAATAACTAAAAGATCTATTCTATCTAAGCTAATCATGTTCAAATGATATCTGCATTATTCACAAAAAGATGCATTTTTTATTTAAGAAATTTCTTATAATTTGATCCACAACAATTTTCGCATAGAACCCATACATGCCTGTATTTTTTAACAATTTGACTTGATGAGATATTAAAATAAATAAAATAAAATTATACTATTATAGAAGGGATTTAGATGATATTTGCTCAACAAAAATCTATATAGAGACGGATTATGAGTCTGTGAACAGAAATCCATGCTCAACAATTTGAATTGATCTTTTTTTTTTTTTGTAACTTTGAAATCTCAATAGAGACTTTGAGAGAACAGCGGTTCTGAATCAATTAATCAAGTTAATTAAAATGGGCATGTTACAAAATAATATTAGTCTATATGTTATATTGGCTAATATATTTATTAGAATTCGTATTCTCTTTTATCTTTATATTTTGTTATCTTAAAAATCATTGATAATCTTTAAAAAATAGTTGCCTTTTATATTCTTCTTTGATTTTCTAGTACTCATGTTTGATGCTTTATCTTATAATAATTAGAATATAACATTTTTATTAATTTTATTAAAAATTTTAGAAGCTACGGATCATTTTGGTTAAATTTTAAAGATATTATTCCCTGCATAGAGTTGGAATTGAATAATTCTAATAAAGAAAATTTTGGACTTATATATTTATGTGATAAAACATTTGAAGTTATACTAAAATGCTTCTTAAAAAATAGACTTTGAAAAGTTATTCCTCCTATTCTTTTGACAATTTTATTATAAGATGGATAATTTTGTTTAAAGCTATTTTTAAAAGTTTTACTAAATACCAAAATTAATTTTTAATTGTTAATATAAAATTTAAAATAAGAAAGTATTTTTTTAGAGTAATGATATGCTTATAAATTTGGATACTAAGTTTGTATTCTAAATAATTTCAAATGAAATAAATCAAAATTTTATAAAATTCAATTTTTTCAGTAGTCTCTTAATGCCATCTTTTTTCTTTTTTCAGTATGCTGCATATTTTCTTTCCATCTTATCTATATGATTCATCTTCTACAACAGCCATGGACCGCAATAAAATAAAATTTAAAATAAGAAAGTATTTTTTTAGAGTAATGATATGCTTATAAATTTGGATACTAAGTTTGTATTCTAAATAATATTGCAATTAAAGTGTTATTCATTCATTAAATCATGAAATGTTATTAATGTCAATATAAAATTCAATTTTTTCAGAGACTTGACAGTCATTAATTAGCGGGGTCGTTGGATGGTAGAGTTCCATAGTTTTTGTCCTTAATTCGGCTAGGTCGTTGGATGTTTTATTAATTAATTATTGGATAATTGATATGGGAACTTACAATCATTGGAGTCATTATGTATTAATGTAATTATTGGATAATTGATATGGGAACTTAAAGATATTGGAGATCATTTCTCTAAACTTTGAGGGTATAAATATTCTTTTTCCTAAATGTTATAAAATCTTGATAGATTGATAACTTCACTCAAGAACCCATCACTGATCACTGTATAAATTAATAAGTTATTGATATGAAACTAAAATCATACAAATAATCAATATTTACATGGAAATAATATAAAATAGTCAAGGTTTGCAAAACCAACAACACAAAAGTAGTCGACATTTACGTACTAGCTCACAAAAGTAGTCAATATTTACATACCAGCGATATTTATATGACATTTATGTAAAATCACTTACTATCATTCTTCATGACAGGTTGATCAGTTTGAGTATTAGCCTTAATGGTTACAAGATTGACTAAAATCTAAATCAGATGGTGTTTCCTGTTGGTTTGGTTGGAAAATGAGTTTTTTTTTTTTATTATGTAATGTACTCATGAATTAATAATTTATTAATTAGTTGACAAATTAGTAAATTTGATTAACTAGTATTCTCATAATTATTCTATTTTTATTGGTTCTGATAGTTGTAATTTATCGAGGTTCAATTTGTAATTTTATTCGACTGTAATCGAGGCATTGTCCGTTTTTAGCGCTAGATGCTTAATACAACGTACTTTAGGTCATTTATTCCTCGTCTTCAATCCACACAGATAGGCTACACACGGTCGTCATCTCTCGAACTTGTTGGGCCATGCAAGAACAAGGCATTGGCTTTCTTGCTGTTGTTTATGATCTGTTGGTCTGCTAAGTGTGGTATGGGTGCCCGGCCAATGGGCTGATGGTACATTGGTATGGCCGATGACTCGTGGGTCGTGTCTTTGGTTGGCATGGTCGATTGTTGACCAAGGTTTGATCTATTCTCCGCGACCAGGGCAGTGTTCTAAGACGCTTTTAGGATTTGCTGAGGTGGATAAATTTTGGCATTGAGACAAGGATCATGCTATCTTGCATTTTGTGGTAACGTACCTGCCCTCTCTTGCGTACGTTACCACAAAATGCAACGTAGGCAAACCTTGAGATAAACGTCCGAAGTTGCGGCTTCTCATTCAAGAGAGAAACTTGCACGTGTGTTAGGGTGTGGTGAGTTCATCCACTGGTGCTTTGTAGGTCCTGTTTGTAGGTCCTGCGGTCAGATTCACCGTGATTTTATTTCGAGACCTACTACTTTACTATATGACAAAGTATTGTTGAATGGTTTCACCATCTCAGTATACTAAGATAGTAAGTCTATTGAATGCAAAATTTTCCTCCTCATTCAAGCATTTACAATAACTTATATCTATATGTCAGATTATTTAATTGAATTATTTGGCATTTTAGAATTCTTCTAATGATCAAGGGTCTATCCATAATGAACAATTGACACAATAACTCTTGTTAATCAAAGTTGTCAAAAAAAAAAACTATAATATTGATTTTAAAAAAAGTATAATGAATCTCAACTTTAAGAGTTCTTCTCTGACACAATAACTCTTGTCAATTTTTGTAACTTTGGTGTGCCTTAAAAAATGTAAGTATAATTCTTATAAGGCCTCACTCCAAGAAACCTGGACAGGCTTCTCCGCTAGCTGTCTAGTCTTTCAGCATTCTTTACGGCCAAATAGAACAATGCCGCATATCCTTGTTGTACCTCCTTCACATGATCGTTATCAATTTTGCTTGTCGCACATCTGATGTTGTCAACCAGCTGATTATTATTGTTATTAGCATCTTTTTTTGTTAAAATTGCTACAGAAACTGCAAAAAAGTTCCCCAAAGAATCATCAGGCAGTGGGTGTTCCATCTGCTTGCAGATATGCACTGGACGATACGATCTTTCAGGACTATTCTTGATTTCAGCAGAAAACAAGATGCCTCCATAAAAAAGCTGACAATGCCTCAACATGCGTTGGATATATCGCGTCTTATAATCCATGTGTCTCTGAGAGAAGCTATCTTGAAGCCCTCTAATACAAGTTTTGTTCATGAATCCTTCTTCTGTGAGGATATCTCTATTTTTTTAAGGTAAAGGTGTTAGTAAAATAAAATTTTAAAAAAAAAATCCATATTTTGATAGTGTTTGTTTGCATTTGTTAGTGAATTAAAATATGTAATTTTTGAATTTTATGGACATCCTCAATTTACAAAAGAATAGGTTTAAGAAACACAATTTTAAATATAATTTTTTTATTACTAGAAAAAGTTCCTCAAAAATTACGATTAAAGCCGACATTACATTTAATTTTACAAATTAACAAATGACGTAATTAACTGCTAGAGTTCTTTCTCTCACTTCATGTTTCCCTCTTTCTTCTTTGACCCAACCGAGTTTGCTTTGCTCATTTTCAGCTTTCAATCTTGAAACACTGACCTAGATTTATATTTTCACACAACGATTTCACTCAATTGAGATGTTATGCCTCCTAATTTTACCGCGTAGGGCCTAATGATTAGCAATGCGCAATACCAAGGAGTCATTGAACGGAAGTGATTGGGCAAATTAAATAACACTATAAGGAAATGGATCATTTTCGGCCGTAAATACCTTCAAAAACACATAAAGACTCTCGAAAAAATTCATTTTCAAGCAGGGTATGCCATCCACCGTCATCGTATTAAATTTTATCAAAAATATCAAATTTTTAATGAATCGTTGGAGAAAAGATTTATTTCCGAGTGCGTTGCACTGATAAATAGGCCATCGGAAATAAGATTAAATGCGCTCAAAAAAAAGATAAGATAAAATTAATGAAAAAGCTTAACCATCGGAAATAAGATTAAATGCGCTCAAAAAAAAGATAAGATAAAATTAGTTATTTTTATTTTCAATTACAACTTGCCTTGCAAAATAAAAGATATACAGTCGAAAATAAACTTATTTTGCTGTTTAATAACCCCTTTATTTTATTTAATAACATTATTTCATTAATTTTTTCATTTTTATTGTTGAAATGTCTATTTAGAGAAGTAATGTAACAAAAGTAATAATGATATTCAAAATATACCAAATGTAACTTCATTAATTTCAAAAATTCATAAATTCACATTCATCATTCAAATATACAATAAAGACATCAATTTTATAGTATCTTTTACATAAAAAATATACCAAAATGTATATAAAAAATGATATTACCATATCTTAAATATGTTTAGTCGTCCTCTAAAGCAACTTCTTTTGTTTTTGAATCGTTTGCCTCAACTTCATCATCCTCATTCCCATCCTCATCTTCTTCCGTCAAAACAACATCCTAGGTAAAACAAGAAATTTTAATTACTATTATTACTAAAACAAAAATTGGTTTAAAATATAATAAAGAAGCTGAGACTAATGAGAAAAAATAATGTCATAAAAAAACTCTAAATAGATGCAATCTCCATTTCAAAAAATCTAGTAATTATTCCATCATACACCTATATTACAAGCTTGTCCACAATCACTTAAGTTAATCAACTAACACAGCAATGACAAGTCAGCAATCATTTTCCATGAGAACTCAAAACAAAGAACATACTCATTCACTTAATCTATTAATAAAATGAAATAAACAACCTATACCTTTTGAGATGATTCTTGGACAGACTTTCCTAGAATGAGCTTTATCATTCTTTTCAATTTCTTGACTTCTTTCTCTAAGTCTTTTATTTTCACTTCCAAATTACTATATTGATGCTTGTTACCTCCTTGACTTGGAGAACCAACACATCCTTGCCTTTTATGCCTGCTCCCCAACCAACAACACGACCATGTGCTGGTTCTCCAGTCACTAGTTCTCAATATATTTTCCATTCATCGACTGGCAAGCCATGATCTATAACAATTGATCTCATTGATTCCATTGTTTCCTATAACAAATACAAACATTTGTGTGAGTGCATATAGTAATAAAGTCATGCCAAAAAACAAAAATCAGGAATATTCTGAAAATTTAATATCAAATACACACATGCATTTCCTTTGCCTTGTTACTTGCCCATATCCCATTCTTCCTTACATGAAACATCTTGAATAAATCAAGCGGACTAAGTTCAGTACTAAGTTCTATATCATGAAGTTCTACAGCATCTTTAAGCTCCTGTTCTATACATGTATAAGAAAATTGTGCTTCCTTGAAACGAGCAAATAGTGTTTCAAATTCTTCCCTTGGATATTCAGAATATTTAATATATGGCCCATTGATGCTGCTGTTGAACATGACATCAATTTCACGTACAGCTTTCGGTGTTATGATCTTTATGAATTTTGAAAAAAAGTAGTAAGTAAATTTCAAGCCATTAGAACTAAAAGAATTAAATGTAAATTACATACAAAACCAAAACATGAAGTTGATTTTACCTGCCATCATAGATCTCTAAAGTCAGACCATGCCCTCTAGTAACTCCTTTGGCCTTTCCTCGACCAGTTTTTTTCTTTTTACTACTTGAAGCTGATGCAAAATCAAATAAGATGAAAATTAGCCATTAATTTAAATTTAATTGTGCATTAAATATTAAATAATTACCTTTGTCAATTGTAGTAAAACATAAAGTTTCACCACCAATTACAGAAGCTGATTCAGTAGCCTTGTTATGCGTGGTAGATTGAGACTTTCCTTTGCCAGCAGCTATGTCATTTGATCTTGTAATTTCGGCTGTCTTTTTACATTTATTAGTACCTGGAGGCTTCCCATTGTTAGTAGCTTTTGGAAATTTCCTTTTGTTTACGGCTAGAGACTTCCCTTTGTATATTGCTGGAGACTTCCTTTTATTTATGGTTGGAGACTTTCCATTTTTAACCATTCTATAACACCTTTTCCTAGAATTCCTGCAAGAATTTCAAAGAATAAAGCATCATTAGAAGCAAATTGAATATTCAAGCAACAATTTTCCAAACAAACACAAATGTTAGAAATGCTTAAAATAATTGGCCTGGACCATGGAATTGACTTCTGCAAAGAAAACAAATCAGGTGCTTGAAATTTCATTTCTAGATAAACAAATCAGCATGAAGTTAAAGGGACTTGCATATGCACCAACAGCATGAAATTTCATATCTAGTTAAAAGGACTCGCAAATGCATCAATAGCATGAAGTTCAATTTGTTTTAAAAAATAGAGATGAAGGCTCATAAAATTTCATTTCTATTTAATATTAAGGTGTTATGAAAAGAAAAACTACAATTATAAAATACAAATTAATAATATATATTAAATATAACATTTATATTCCATATACAAATCAAGTGCTTGAAATTTCATATCTAGATAACCTTCAACAATTTGCAATTTAAAGTAATAAAATAATTATATTGAGCAGAAAAATCTGGTATAACAACAACTTTTTGTTTAATAAATAATAGTTACAAAACCAATATGATAATAAAATAATGCAGCATACACTGTTCAGAATCATAATAAGTTACCATTTTTAATTAAGATCCATAAGAGACCACAAAATTTCTTGTTAACTGCATTTCATCTTCATCATCCTCAAGATTGACATGTGCATTATCACATTTTATCTCTTTTTCTTGATATGGTTCTTCTTCATCCATGGGAAAAGGCATCTCATAAAGGTTCCTGGGCTCGGTATCAACTGCAGCACTCCAAGATGGTTCTTTCAACCCTTTCACACAATATACTTAGAGTGCTTGAGATGCCAAAACAAATGACTCTTTAGTATTCAACCTTCGCTTGGTATTAACACTAATTATCCCATAACGATCTTTCTTATAACCAATCCCTTGCCTATTTTAATCAAATCAGTTACAATCAAACAATGCAATTTTATTTCCTTCTGTATAAGAAAGCTCAACAATGTCTTTTATCAGTCCATAGTTAGATATATTCTCATTTTCATGCTCCCCTCTCACCATAACTCCACAATTTTGAGTTTTACTTGTTTCATCACCTTCCATGGTGTGAAACCTAAAACCATTAACATTATAGCCAGGGTAGCAAGTAACATGCCTATCAGGACCATGGGCTAAAGAAAGCAATTCCTTATCAACTTGTCCATCATTATGGAGCTTAATGATCTATATATAAAACATAAAAGAAATTTTTTAAAAATGCAGTAAAATAAATGAAAATGATAAAAATACCTAATGTTAGACATTGTATCTATCTTACCCTGCATCTAAACCGATCAACAAATTCTTGTCTATGCACACTCTCCACATTTTCAACACCTGAACTAACAAATATGCTCTTGTGTTCCCTGTCAATATAAACAACCCATTTCAATATTATGACATATTATATTTTAGTTTAAATTGCAAATAATCTATCACAAATCTTACGTTGTATATGATTGGCAGTTCTCACAATTTTGCAAGACATAAAACGCTGCAATGTTGTGAACTTTCAGATTTAAATCTTTCACAGTTGCTTTTCCATAAAACTGATAAGGTGTCAAGAAAATAGGTAATTGAGATGAATCATAAGATGGTTGACCTCCATCATAATTCCTCTCATATTTATTGAACTTTGTTTCCACTCCATAAAGATACCAAGAGCAAAACATTAAGCACTTATTAGCCAAATAACCTTTAGCAGTAGACCCTTTAGGACGAGCCTTATTACGAACATAACCTTTGAGTTTACGCAAAAACCTATTTCAACAGTTTAAATTAAATTTAAAAAACTATTTAATTGAAAATAATTATTAATATAATTGAAATAAATTTCAAAATAATATTAATTTTCTACTGGAAACATCCATCTATATTGAACAGATCCAGCAACTTTTGCTTCCCAAGCTAAATAAATAGGTAGGTGCTCCTTTATATCAAAAAAGGAACGAGGGAATATTTTTTCTAACTTGCAAAGTGTCAAGTACATTTGTGTTTCGAGCCTAATCAAATCTTCTTCTTTCAAAACCTTAGCACATAATTCTTTGAAAAATGTGCTAACTTCTATCAAAGCATCACAAACTTGTTTAAGTAAAACCTCTTGTGGTCTCTAAAAACGCAAAATTATGTAAAATGACGGAGCAGTCTACATATTACTGCCTAGTTATATATATATATTCTGTCATCTGATGAAATTTTTCAGAGTCTTCAAGTTGTTTGATGAAATGCCCAATAGAAACAATGTTTGTTGTATTAGCTCTATTATTCAAATATGAGGTATGAAAAAAAAATACATTTCAAACACTATTCATGCTCTGCAGCTTCTATTGTAGTTTTATTTCAAAGAAGCCTTGCTGCTACTTTTGGGTAATAATCTATTGAATTATATTATAACTTGATATTTCCTATCACATTTGTTATCCTTGGCTTCTTGATGAGGAGTACAAATTTCCTTATCATTTTAATATGATAAAACCAACACTAGCAATACAAAATCGGAAGCAACAAAAACAAATTAAAACAAAATTAAAAGCAGAGAGTGAGCGATTATGCAAACTTAGGAGAAATAATTAGCCTTCAGACTCATCATCAATCGTGGAAACTATGACCTAACCCTAAGTCAATTGAAGGAAAAACAAAAGAAAAATGACAAAATCTAGTGCAAATAGAGAAAGTAATGGTGAAATAATTACCAAAGTGACTGCGTGAGCAATGGACAATGAAGAATTGAAAAGTGAGGAGATGTGAGTGCTAGTGCTGCAATGATTGAAGATCGTTTCCCTTCTTTTTCTTTCTTGTTTGTTCTCTCTCACTTTGTTCTTTTTTGTTTTCTTTTGAAAAGTGTGCAGGTCCGTTTGATTTTTTTTTTTTTTGTCCTTTTGTTTTGTTTTTCGTTTCTTCCGTATTTCTTAGCTTTTTATTTGTAATTTTTTGTCCCAAAAGTGATGACTCTTGTAATTTATAATTTTTTATTTTTTATATAATTTTATTAAAATTTTTATTTTTATTTTATTTTTATTTTATTTATAAATATTATAAATTTTTTTATTTATTTATATTATTAAAATTTCATAAAAATCTTTATATTTTTTATTTTATTTAAATTTTTAAAATATTAAATTTATTATTTTAATTTTTAAATTTTAAAAATATTTTTTATTTAATAAAAAATATAATAATTATTAAATAAATTATAATATCATTATAACTATAATTATTATTATAATTTTTAAATAGATTATTATTATTATTATTATTAAATATTATTATAATTAATTAATATACTAACAATAATTAATAATAATTTTTTAATTAAATTATTAATAATAATAACTAACAATAATATTATTAATAATTAAATTTATGAGATGAAATTTTCATGATATTATAAAATAAATATATTATTAATGTTATAAAATAAATATATTTAAAATTATTATTATTAAATATATTTTAAAATAGATATATATTTTTAGTGAAATGTGTAAAATCTTGTTGATTTCAGCTTAGTAGATAAATTTAAATATTATAAAAACGTGATCATAAAAATAAATATATTTTATAATATTAAAAATAGATTTATTTTATAATATTATAAAATTTTATTTCATAAAATTAATTATTAATAATATTATTTTTAGTTATTATTATTAAAAATTTAACTAAAAATTATTATTAATTTTTCAATGTATAATAATAATAATACAATAACAACAACAACAAAAATAATAATAATAATAATAGGGATAAATTTAATACTCTAAATATTTAAATAAAATAAAAAATATTAAAAATTTAATAAAATTTTAATAATATATTTAAATATAAAAATTTTATAATATTTATAAATAAAATATAAAAATTTTATTAAAATTATATATATAAAATAATAAAAAACATAAGTTACGAGAGTCATAACTTAATCCTTCCCTTTCTTTTGTTTATTTGTTCGTTTCTTAGCTTTTTCGTTTCTTCCGATTGTTTGTTTCTTCCCGTTTCCCTTTTTGCAGCAGTTGGAAGGTACCACCTCATTTGTCCTGTTGTGATCTAGCCATTGGATTTCGAGAGTGGTTGAATCCAACGGATGACAAACGACAGAAAATACAAGAACATGAAAGGGGTGGCCGGTGGAAAAAATCAAGCTCATAAAGCCACAAAAGCCAAAGCCGCGGGCAATGGACCCCGAAGCCATGCAAAGAGACCGGTTCCAATAAGAGACAGCGTGAACTCTCTTTCGAAAATCGATTGTGTGCGCGCTCGCGATATGGGAATTGATTATCACCACGAGCGACCAAAAAAAATAGATGCTGAGCCATACTTTAAGGCAAATATGCGGCTTCCCTTGTAAGCACGGTTCATAAAAAATTATGGTAAAATTAATGTAATCCTAAGACTAAATTATAAATTGACTGAACAGGAAAAAAAAATACCGTACTAGAGGATAATAATTTCTTAGGACCTTGATTATAATTTCGTGTTACTAAACACCACTCGTTATATCATTGGGCCAAATATCCAACGCCCACAACACTAGAAGACAACACATGGTGTACTTTGCACTGGGTGGAAGGCAGTTGGATCCTTTTAATTTTACCACGAGTAGTTAAATTTACACAAAAAAAAAAAAACAAAATTCCAAGTACTCTACTCCAAAGAAAAAAAATTACCAGAAGTTATGGACGTGGGCTTGTGGTTTTAGTACTCTACTGCAAAGATTGGGCCCGAACGATATAAAATTTAGGATATTTTTAATTTAAGTCTAGCAAGTATTTTTGACAAAATATTCATTATAACCAAGGGCAGACTATCCTCAAAAATATTTATCATATTTTTGTCCTCATTCGACAGTCATTTTATACCCTAAAAAAATACTTATTAACAAAAATATATTACGCCCTCGTGATATAGTTGCCTGTTGTAGTGTAATTAGTCTTTTAAACATTCTTTATAAGCTAATGGATGTCATAAGAATCAGGAATTATATAAATCCAACTATGATTAATATTGATTGAAATATAACCAAGAATTATATATAATATTTTTTTATCAAAAATCTTAATGTTTAGAAAAGATTCGAGAAAACTTTAAACTCGTGGGACTTAATAGCATTATGAAATAAAACTTTAATATATACATACATACATACATATATATAAATAAAGAGAGAGAGAGATAGATTCCAACATTGAAGTCCTAATGTGATGTATAAATAAATTTTATAATTTGTTAAATTACTTAACCACCATCTGATAGATATACCACATTAGTTAAGACGCAAATTAGAAATTAGATATTGAGATACTTAACATTGCTATATATATACACATGTGGAAAAACAAAAAAGAGGGAGACAAATTAGGAAAATAAGAATTACCCTATTGTGGACCCACATTATTTGTTATTTTAAAAATTAAAACATGTCATTTAAGCTTTAATCTTTGTTAAGCAAGAATCACTCTCCATTAATTTTTAAGATTATGATTTTGATCACTCTCCATTAAATCTTAAGATTGTGATTCTGTATATCTCATAATTTTGTGCTAGTCATATTTATATTCATTTAGTTTCTTAATTAAGCTTAGGTAGAGCCTAGATATAGGCTCAGTCTCTTTGTAAATAAAATATATAATATACAATAATAATACTTCATATTCACTGTCAATCTTGACATTTCATACTTTGTTGAATTGCAAGAAAATTGTTACGCCGTATGGTATAATAACATAATAGGAATAAGAGTCTTTCGCTTTGAATATTTTTCGAAATATTTATGATCTTGAAAATAGCTTTTGATAGATGTTGGATTTTCAAAAGGAACAAACTTTTTATTTTTGTTCAAAGAAAAGGTTGTTTTTGCAGCTAATTTTAAAATCTGTTTGGGAAATATTTTTAGCTCTAGTTTTGTTTAAGAAATAGAAATAGCAACTTCTGGGGAATATTTAAGAGACGAAATCCATACCCTAATAAATTTTTGTTTTGATAAAATCTTTTAGAGAAGAAATAGATGTAGCCTTCTCTTTGAGTTTTTTTATCACTCTGAGCTTCTTTATTTTCATAAACAATTTCATACAATGATTTTTGGATACTTGAAGGTCGAGTATAAAATGCTTTTCATTGTTTTTGGGCGGTTTCCTTCTCTCAGGGTTGGGGGGGCATTTTTACCTCCCTTGGAGAAATTTCCAAGTGAGATAGTAAGGGAATTAGACTCCCCATTTATAAATCCAATCTCAAATTCAAAATCATTTAAAATTGCTTGCCATCTCACAAAAATATACTTCGGTGCAATATTTTTAATATCTTTTTCTAAAATTTCTTTTGCCGAATTGTAATCAACTCGTCCAAAAATTTTTTTTGAATTAGATGAATTCAAAGATTTTTCAAAATAATTTTTTATTTTGAAAATAGCTTTTGAGAGGTATTGAATTTCAAAACGACCAACCTCTTTGTTTTTCTTCTAAGAAAGAGATATTTTTGCAGTTGCGACAAAAGAAATTAGGAACGGAATAAAAAGCGTACATTATCTAATAGATAGGACAGAAGTCTTCTAAACCTTTGGTTGATGTTCAAATTCTATTGGATGCAATTTTTTGCTATTTTCCCATATTCTATTAATAATAAACTAATCATTGTTATATTAAAAAATTATTTGAAATAATAAATTGAGTAATATATTGAATAATTGTTCAAATATTTAATTACTTGTATATTATTATTATTATTTAATCGTTGTTATAGTATTATAAAGATTTAAAATCTTGTTTTCTAATTTTTCTTGCCAAAAATTTTGTTATTTATAGAAAATTTCAAGAGATGAAATCCAGATCAAATTAGTGAAAAACCATCATCAATAAGCACTCATACATATAATTTTAATCGTTGTGCATGTTTAACTCTTGTTAATTTTCTCTTCAAAAATTTCAATTTGGTGACTCTTTCCCGTTGTAAACTTTTAACAATTAGAACCATCGGCACCCCCTCTAAAATCATTTTAAAACCCCCTTTCTAATAACATTCAATTTAATGCCAAAAACACCTTTTTTTATATGAACCCCTTTTTCAATCCTGCACTCCCTACAAAACTCAAAATCACTGACTTCTAAAGAAAGAGAATAAAAATTGAATTATTAATGTTTTAAATTTGTGCAAATCATTTGTACAGACGAGACTACCCAAAAAAATAATAATAATAAAAGGAAAGAAGAAATAAGCAACCCAAGATATCATTGTAATATTTTTTAAAAAAAAATCACAGAGGTAGAAATGTAATTTTATCAAAAGGAAACCAATTATATTAAACTTAATAAAAAAATTAACAGTTTGTCACATCATTGTCTATTTTTTAAAAATATATTACTTTTTTTATATTGTTCAAAAATATGTCACTCAGCTAATATTAACCCTTATTTTATTTGTTAAATGTTAATAAATACTTCTTTAAATAAAAGTTAATATTTATCTTTTTTATATGTTTTTCTTTATTTCTATCTTATCCTTTTCTAGCACATCTTCGAGAAAAACCATGGCCTACAATAAAATAAAATTCAAAAGAGAGAATTTTATTTTTAGAGTAATGATATGTTTATAAAATTTAGATGCAAAGTTAGTATTTCAAATGGTCTAGAACTTAATGTATCATTTATTTATTGGTGTTATGAAATTATATTAAATTAATAATTCAATTAGATCCATACAAATAATATTTCTATCATAACAATATAAAAATTTATTGACTATCTTTTACGACAAGTGGAATCCATGGAGCATATATAACCTTAGATAAAAGGTCGAATAAAATTTAAATCACTTGACATTTCATTTGATTTACTTGGAACATGATTTGAAAAAAAAATATATAGTCATTAAGTAATATTTTATATATTAATTAATAAATTAATAAGTTAATTAATTAATATTTTTTTAATTATTTTATTTTTCTTGATTATAGTAGTTTTAACTTATTGAGGTGATGCTGTAAATTTTTTAAATCGGATTGTAGTCGGGGCGTGCAATTAATTCTTGATACTACCTTTTAAGTGATTTATTCCCTTTGATGTAGTTCTTGGCTCACAGCTGGGAAGGGTTTTCAATCGTTACACGTGTCCGACATTGATAGGCATACACGGTTGGGCGAGGGAAGAATATGGCATGGGCTTGCTTGGTATTGTCGCTTGTTAGATCCACTGAGTGCGATTTCGGGAGTCGGGCCCACAGGCTCCTTGATGGCACGGCCGACGACATCATCGGAATAAAACTGAACGGTTCGTAGCCCCAAAAAAAATTATGTTAATAATAGCAATGCTTTGAGAGTCTTCGTATATGATTCTTTGAGACTTAGATTTGTGCATAAAAATTTCACACGTTTTAGAATTTGAATTTGGCAATTTACCATAACCTTGTAAAAATTATATTCTCAATGTAGCCTACTTCTTCCTGAATTGATTTTAACTTGGATTTCATCTCTAATTTTTTATAATACAAAAGAAAGTTTCAATTAGTATTATTGACTAAATTAAAAATCTTTTTATGGTCTTAAGGGTACTTTTAAAGTACATCCAAATATTAGATTATGTTCCAAATTCTTCAAGATTTTAATATTTACATTTTTAGATTTTTATCAGGTTCTTTGAGATTGCAGTATTTATATTATGAGATTTTATACTAGATTATTCAAAGTCTATAAATATTTTTTTAAGGAAAAGGACAATAAACTCCCTGATGTTTGAAACAAACATTATAACACCCTTTGATTTAAAAAAAAAAGACATATAACCCCCTTTTTGTTAATAAATTCTATTTATTTTAATATTGAATTTATGTTTAGTTTACAATTTTTATTATATCTCTATGATAAATAAATTAATATATTAACTTAAGACATGTCATGTGTGTAATGAAATCAATAACTTTTTATTTAAAACTTAAATTGAGATATAATTACCTTTTACCCAAATTATTCATCATTTTTTAGATTGAATTTTAATTTTATTTATTATTCATCATTTTTTATAATCCTACCATTCGCGGGAGTTTATTCATAATTAGAGTAAATAATTTGATCAACAGGTAATTACATCTCAATTTTTAGTTTTAAATAGAAAGTTACTGATTTCATCATATACATCATCGATGATACATCTTATGTCAATATATTGAGTTATTTATTACAAGGAAATAATAGTAATTGTAGATTAAAAATTTATTATTAAAACAAATTGAATTGACTAATAAAAATGAGGGTTGTATATGTTTCTTAAAACGCTAAAGGATTTTATGTTCTTTTTTTACAAACATTAGAGATTCACAATCCTTTTCCCTTTTTCTTATTATATACTTCATTCTACTTCCTCAAACCTATTACATTTCTTCTTATAAATAATGGTGGAAGTTATACTTGTTATTCACAATTGACATGATCTCAAATTTGAAAGTTGCATAACTTCATAGATATTACCCTCAAAATGATATTTAAATAAAAAAAGGAGTCAAATTTATTGAAGGAACAAAAATACCTAAGTTGAGGATGATAAAGAAGATGAAGATTATTATGCAAAATTTGACACTATTAGACTTGTGACTTACTAGAATTCATCACAAGGTGAGACATAAATTTTAAACTTGATATCGAACTTCATTTGCGAAGCACACTCATCCATATAATTAAAAGTTATTGGTTTCAAAACTATAGCTGTCTTTTCTGTATAATTTAGATTCTTATGCACGCCCTTTTTTTTTTCCCCTCTCTAACTTTTTGCTTAGCGGCCATCACTTCTACTAGACACCTTACTGTTGGTTTAAGAGGGTTTGATCTTGAGGAAAAGGCATACACAAAAGAGCTACTGCTAGCAGTGGAGACCAAGGAGATTCAAGCCCTATAGCCCACCGCAGAGCTCCACCAGCTAGATTTTTGGTTCCCGTTGAATATCATCATATAATAGGGCGAAATGAGCGAAAGAGTCTCAAATCAACCCTAACTATACCCTCCCATTTTCATTTATGATAATTGAGATAGAACAATCTCTTGTCATTTATTAGGAGTTTTGACATTTTATAGAGTAGTTATCTAATATTGATGAAGTAGTTAATCTTTAATGTTATTGAGCGCATTAACCCATTATTAAGCAATAAGTTCAACAGTAGTTAAATCTTTGTTTATAGATTTATTTCAATTTTTATACTGTATTTATTTTATTATATATTTTTTTATAACCTCCAAGAGGACCGCGTAGGCTTGGACCTCGGTCAATTTGTGAGAACCCACCTTCTTGTCCCGGCTTATCGTCGCCCTTGTACGCAAAAAGGCGGGGACTGCGTCCAACCCGATTTTGAAATTTCTAAGCGCCCTACCCGATCAAAACCCGAAGTTTTCAAGCCCGTGCGGCTCTCCCGCATCCCATGCTACGAGAGTAAGCCTAGTGGAAGTGGCACAATATCGAACTCAACCTTGGGCTCACAGAACGGCCTCGATCCCCAACCATGTGTATAGGGCATAAATTAATAATTTGAAACCTTGACTTAAATTTATTAATAACTTGTAATTTTATAACCACATATTAAATTCATTCATATTATTTTTTATTTTTATTCTCTTCTAATTACAATTCTATAAATATAAAACAAAAAATAATTTTTGATTTAAAAAATTAACAACATAAAGGCAAAATATATAATACAATTAATCACAAAATTATTTTTTAAACAATTGATTGATAAGAATTCAAGCACTTTTGGCTCACAATTCCACAATCAACATTTTTGTTCCCATTGAATATCATCATATAATAAGGTAAAATGAGCGAAAGAGTCTCAAATCAACCCTAATTATACCCTCCTATTTTCACTTATGATAATTGAGATAGAACAATTTCTTGTTATTTATTTGGAGTTTTGACATTTTATATATTAGTTATCTAATATTGATGAAGTAGTTAATTTTTAATGTTATTGAGCGCATCAACCCATCATTAAGCAATAAGTTCAACAGTAGTTAAATTTTTGTTTATAGATTTATTTCAATTTTTATACCATATTCATTTTATTTTATATTTTTTATAACCACCAAGATGGTGGGGGGGTGCTCAAAGCCAAATTTACCTATGATATAAATCAACCAATGTCAAAATAAAATAAAATAAAATAATAAACCAAAACCTCTCAAGAGAAGTAAAAAAATATATAAAAAGTCTAAGCCAACAAGGCAAAATTAACATCAAACATATTAGATCTCAAGAGCATTCAAATGAAGAATGTCAACAAACCAACTAGAAGGTCTCCAGGACTGAAAAATCACTTATGAGTCTAACAAGTATAATTGGCCATGAAGTTAGCAACGGATATAGCCTCCTAAAGGACATACCTGATAACTATAGATAGGCTAGAGGATAATGTCCAAACTTGACTAAAGAGATAAGCAAAATCTCACTGCATAGAGTTATGAGAAATTATCCATAAAATCACAGTGGCTGAATCAGAATTCATCTTAAAAGCAAAAAATAAGCTAAGTAGTAAGATCTAAATCTTTTAAATTAGCTATCAACTTAGCGAAAAGAATGGCTTGGTGTCCTAAAAAACCAAACACAACTAACATCACTCTTTAATGATCACGCAAAACACTACCAACAGTAGATAAACCAAGATTGCCCTTAGAACAACTATCCATGCTTAACTTCACTATCCAAGTGACGATCTCAATCGGGAAACCAATCAAGCTAGTTTATGAAGAAGTAGAATAAAATGCAAAATCTCTCCAATCTAAAAGCATTTTAACATTTATTTTATTTTATGGTTAATATATCTTCTCTCTTGCCCCATCCCCTTCCCCCTTCCTCCCCCCTCTTTCTATCTAATAATTTGCAAGTGTTATGGTTATATAAATTATCATTTTAATAGAGAGTTATAAATTATAACATGACAAAAAAAAGCAATGACCACAAATTAGTTTATTGCATGTAGGACTTGACAATAGTTGACATAGTTTTATATAGAGAAAAATACGGATTCAAAATAGATAGTTAAAATAAACAATCCAGAAGTCATACTAGCAAGACATAAGTCTTGATGTCAAAAAGGCAAACAAGACATAAGTCTTGCAAACATATACAATACTTTTGTTGTATCTTATTTCCCTTGATTTTAGTCCATTAACCTTTCAATAACAATTAATATAGGCCAAAAGCTCAATAGTTTACCCCTGCAAATACAAAGAAAGTCAATAACAAATTATCATACTTACCCTAGGCAAAATTTGTTTAATCAAATCATCAATTAGACTAGAGATCAACTAACTATTATAGCCAAAGCAACCATATACAATTCTTGTCCTTTCACCACACCCCAGTGAGCCTGAGTGATCAAACATCTCTTCAGTTTTTTCATCAACGCCAAACTACTCAGTCTTCACATGCATTTTCAGGCAAGTTTATGCCTTCACTAAATGTTAATAGTGTTAAAAAAATTAAAATCATCAATGTTGTCATTGATTTAAATATGATTCCAACCATCATTTAGTAGCTTTTATCAATGGCGGACCAATGTGTGGGCTACAGCTCGGTCTAGTTCACAAAAAATCTTTCATATCCCTTATCTTTTTATTAATTTAGAAAAATAATAGAGTTGTTATTTTATTTTCATATATATCTTGAGTTCAATACCCTTATATTTTTATCAATTTAGTATACTAGTAGAGTTTTTATTTTGTATTCAAATATGTCCTTAACTCAATTATCCTTATGTTTTTGTCAATTTTATATAACAATAGAATTTTTAATTTATTTTCAAACATGTCCCAATTTCATTTATATTACTTTCAATTGAAATTAGTGACTTATTTTATAAAATGATTAAATTATAGATTTATTGAATAGATATTAACCATTAGGACGTTAAAATTTTATTACTGCTAAAATTTATTTTAAAAAACTTTTAATTGAAAAAAATATGTCAATGTAATAGAACATCATCACTAGTATTAAAATATACTTAAAAGACAACATATAATACAAATTGTCAAAATTTTCATAAAATTTTATGTAAATTCTCATATTTTATTTTTTAGTTATATCAACTAAGAGAACAAGTTAAAAAATAAAATTTGAATATTTTAAAGAGCTTATAATAGAAGAATCATCAACATCTAACTCTTTAAAGAGAGCTAGAGTACCTAGTAAAGAAACAACTACACCCAAGTACTTTTTTATTGAATTAAGTTTAGTCTATTATTGAAATTTCTAACGAATAATACTTTTATAATTTGAATGGATGAATAAATTTTAATTATTTGATTTATTAATCCTGGTAGTTTACTACTTGATTTCAAATATAAAAGTTTTAATTGTAATTTTTAATTGATTATAATTACATATATTGATTTATTTTAGTTTGAAATTCTTAATTGATTTCTTAATCCATATATAATTACATATTATTATGGGTTGCAATGCTAGATTCCATAAATTAAAAAAAATATTTTGATATTTCAATTGCCTTTTGTTTTTTACTCTTTTTATAATTATTTTTGTATATATTACATATTTATAGGGATAGAGTTCTAAGTGTTTTCTCTTATTTAATGTACTTATTTCTACTAATAAATTTTTAAGTTGGCTTCAAAATATAAAATTTAAAATTTAGCTCGGGATAATTTTAAGACCTGGGTCTCCCCCTGGCTTTTCTGCTTTGGTATCCAAACATCATCCCCCATGTCTTCCATATATTGTTGCATTATCAGGCACATAAAAAGTGTGCAAAATTAAGCAATCATGGCTAACTTTTGGGTACTTTGTTGTGAATGGTGTGCTCTGGCTTGTGCTCACATTCAAAGTGAATATTATTGGTGTTTCTAAATCTTGTTTTGCAAGGTCTCTCCTATATCGTCCACTTCTTCTAATAGTAAATCCTTGGGGAGTTCATTGTCAACCTCTACAAAATAAAGAGACCCCAAAGTTTAAACACGAACTATGTCGATCAATATGCGTCACTTGAGAGTGCCTTAAGACAAGGTATGTCAAATTTTGCAAGACTTGAGGAGAAGTTGATTGTCCCACTACCGAAACTACATCAAAAGATTCAAAACACCCCCTCACATTTTAGAATAATTGCAGACATTGATAATTAAGAATGCTAATGCTAATTAGATTGATGAAGAAGATATATATCCGCGTTTTCCCAGACAGTTTCGGACCAATTTTTAATTGCGTAAACTACAAGCAAAATGGCCCTAGCAAGCTCAATCCACTAAAAGTATTATCACCAGAACAACAACAATCAATCCTACTACGTTTGTGATCATATCAAAATAGTGATCCTAAACAACAAACACAAAAATTTAAATGACAATTGATGAAAATATGGAATCAATTAATGAAAAATATAGAGTCAAAAAATTAATTAACCTCGACATATGTGCGGACAATCGTGTTACCTGGGTTCTGCAGTAAATCCAGAGACCAAGTGAGACGATAGTAGCCCCAAGCATGATTGAGTACAACCATGCCAATTGGGTTGCACTCATCGTTGTGCGTGGTTCATCTTTAACAAGCTCTTGTACTGCTTGAATCAATACCTGAAACCCTGCAAACAAATGGAATTAGGCATGTACCTACAAATCTCATTGTAATTAATCATCACAATCAACGAACAACCTAAAAACAGATTAAGTTTTGGTGAACGTATAACAAGTGTGGCCATTACAGCAACAAAGATAATAATGCCTGTTGGCTGGACCATCAATTTGCCAATAGGATACTTGTAGATGTCGACATTTTTCATAGTCCAATAAGCGTCCCAAAGTACACCCCAGCCAGCAGATCCAGTAGAGAATCTAGTGTTGATGCGGAAATGGCGATGGATCCGCTCATAATAGTAGCATAAATCTGCATGCCACGCCATGAAGAGGTGTTACATTGTTTGTTAAAAATTTCAACAAGTAAACAAAATTTGAAGCACCTTAGAGTTATTTATATACCTTAAAAGCCAACAAGAACTGGTTGGCATACTTGGAGAGCTTCATGGCTCTTTCATGCTAGCCTTGTTCCTCAAGATCTTACCCCGGATTGCAGTGATCAGATTCCACAATTAATGCATCCACTTCCTCGAAGGCTTTCAAGGTCACAAATAGTGCCTCATAATATTCCTTCTCCCCCATAATATCACTAAGATGCATCTACAGTATGTTAAATATAGTGATCAAACTACACATTCATCAAGTAGCTAGTTGATAATGATGATAAAAACAACTCAAACTAAAACAAGAAATCATATAAAGATCAGCAATATTAGTGTAGTTAAGTTTCTTTACCATATCAAATGTTTTCTTAATTCCTTTTAATTATAGTAAAAAAAGGTATAATTTAAAAAGAAAAAATTATCTGATCATCTCTAAAAATTATGAAATTCTGACCATTTCACAAAATTAACACTTTTTCTTAAATAGAATATCATTTTGTCTCTTCACCTTAAATTTAAGCCTAATCGATTAACATTATTTGTAATTATTATAGGAACATAGAATAACAAACCAAACAACTTAAAAGAGAAGAAATCAAGAGAAGATGAGTAAAAATTCCAGTTTAATTTCAATCCAAAGGAAAAAATAAGAAAGTATTGACAATCTCTCCAATCAAAGTGTCAAACAACATGTAGTGTAAAAAATATACTTTTTATCTTTTTCTTCAAATTTTCTTTTTTTAATCCTTTGGGGGTTTGACTCTAGTAGGTTATTATTGTGTTTATAAATAGATGTGTCCAATCAATAATGCCGGACTAGTCTATCAAAAGTAGGTTTGTGTCATCTTGGCCTAATTCATAACACCTTCATTATCAAAACGTGTTTATGCTTGATACTATAATGCCTATTTTATCGCAATCTACTTATGTCGTGATATTTTAAATATGTCACCTATAATTCATATTTTTTCCATGCACTTCTAAATAAATAATTGCAAACTAGTATTTTTTTTTCATTTTTTTCTTGTGATAATGCAAAGTAGTCTTGAGTAAAGCAAAATCTATCTACACTCAACGTTGTCGTTTTAGATGTATTCACTCGAGACGACTTGGGATCAACTTCAGCTAAAACTTTACAAGGCTATCTTGATACAAATCATATCTTACAGTGTTTATTAAGTTACTATGACTATTCTTTTACTTCAGCAGTAGCCAGGATGAATCATTTTGATCCATTAATATTTATGATAATGTAAATTAATAATATTCTTGTAAAAGAAAAAAAAGAAAAGATTAATTTTTCTTCTCACTTCTCTCTAAATATTAATGAGTTCTCGTATATATCAAACAGGGTTCGCATGAATTCGGATATTTATACAAATGTTAGGTTCCTACTAAAAAAGAAGGATATATGTGTGTGTATATACACAACATATACACAACATACACACACACACACAAAGAAGGATATATGTTAGGTTCGCATGAAATCGGATATTTATACAAATGTTAGGTTCCTACTAAAAAAAGAAGGATATATGTGTGTGTATATACACAACACACACACATTGTAATAATTAATAAGATTATGTTTCCCATGTACACATTATTATTATGTTATGTGTATTGACTTCCTCTAGTTAAGTGGCATTTCAACTGTTTTATCTTGATTGGTTGCCCCAATTCAAATCTCAGAAGGATGCAAGTATCGCTTGCTTGCTAGCTTGTTAATGCATAATCTTTATCTTGATTGATTGTTTATAGTGGTGAAGTTGGTGCCGTGCGCTAATTCGTCTCTCTTCCCTCTTTGGTTTTTTTTTTTTTTTCCTCCCCTTTCTCTCCTCTCTCACTCCGTTAATTTCAAAAGGCTATAAGAATTGTCTTCTTTGTTGCCCACTTATTACGCTCTTGTGAGGCAAAAATTTTGTGGTTCAAAGTGCAACAACAATCTACGTAACAAATGTTATTATCAAATCTTTTAATTAATGCTCTCAATTCCATGATCAATTCATCAGAAAACTGGAATAAATAAGAAATCTGCAAACAATAGTAAGCAGAAGGGGCCCTTACGATATTATCCAATATCCAATGTGAGAAAGGAAGTCTCAAAATTTATGGGCGAATATTTTTGCAAATGAACAAAATAGCACCAATAATAATAACCAAAAAAAAAAAAACAACAACAGCATTGCACTAAATGATAGTACAAATTCAATTCAATTTGATTGATGACCTAATATTAGTTTATAATTGAAAATAACATAAAATTGATTAATAATGGAAATTCAATTCAATTGAAATTGAAGCAAAATCAAACCTAAATTCAAACTAAATCAAAATGGTTTGGGTTCAATTGTGTAACAATTTTGGGTTGATTTGGTTTAGATCGACCTTAAACCCCAGCCGTGCCCCTCCTAATTATATATTTACACCCATGCCCCCTAATGATATATTTACTTCTAATCTGACCATATTGTCATGGCTAATTAAATACTACATACAATAGCACATCTTTGTATGTAATACTAAGATAAAATGACGGTTTAGTGAAACTAATGTTAGCTGCTTTCTACTTCAATTTGCTCTTTTTGTTTTGTCCTTATTTTCCCCTTTTAAGTAAGATGACAATAGTGGTGTCAATGATATGCTGCACTGGCTGAGATTGAAATTGAGTGCAAAACAATACTATAGTGAGCTAAATTGGTTTAAAGAAACCTACAAGATCGGGACATGAATGCCTTTCTCCATAACACAGCATCATTGAAGCAAACACTCAAATAAGATAGCTGCTAATGAACTAAAAACTTCACAATAATGCCATGTCACCAGAGCAACTGAGTAAGTTAAGCATTTACTTGAAATCTAATAGCTAACAAGAACTACGAATACATTAATAAAACGGTAAGCCTTTGCACAGAAGGAACATACCCCGCTTTTCTAAACACTAAACCAACTTTCAATAGCGCAATAACTCAAATAGGTGCTGCACATGTGGTTCTAAAATGGCCTGTCTGATTGCATCGACTACAATGCACAACTCGCTTCACACGTCCCCGGTCTTCAGCTCGAACGCGCTTCTTTCTTGGTCGACCAGGAGGCCGAAGTGATTTGGGTGGGTGGATAACAATGTCAGCAGATTTGCTGGCATTTGGATCTCCCTCTGACAACTCCTTCCATAAACTTTTATCAGGAATTGGATGAATGGTTTGTGAATATGTCTTTCTGTAGGTTGCTACAGTGAAACAGCTCTCAGTAAACCGATGGACATTCTGCCTACAAGAAAGAAGGGCGGCCACAGCATGAGCACAAGGCAAACCATACAGCTGCCATCCCCGACAGAGGCAGCATCGATTTCGAATGTCCACAATGTTCGTTCCTTCATGAGATATGACTTCGAATTCAGCTTCATTAGCACGAAGCACCTGATAAGTGCGTGCACGTTCGAGAGCCTCTGCAACACGCCTCTCAGCAGAAGGCACAAGTATTGATGTCCACTGCATGCTGGTCTCTCGGCGTTCATTGAACCAAGTCATAAGCTGCCTCCTAATGCATTCCATCATTTGTATAATAGGAAGACCGGAGGCTTCTAAAATCCACGAGTTTAAAGATTCAACTATATTAGCAGTCAAATGACCGAATCGTGTTCCTTCAAAATAAGCTGTGGCCCACAACCGAGGGGGAATTCGTCGGATCCAGTAAGCAGCATCTTGAGAGATCTCCTCAATCTCCAAGATTTTTGCTTCAAATTCAATTACAGTCAAAGCATGAGCAGCTTCCCACAAAAGGTTGACAAGAATTGTGTTGTTGAACTCCTTCCGGAAGCTTTCACTTAAGTGACGCATGCAAAATCCATGAAAAGCTGTTGGAAAGTTTGCTTCAACTCCGTCAACAATGCCCTTCTGCCTGTCTGACAAAATTGTAAGCCTAGGCATGTTTTCAGTATTAATCTCAAGCAGGTTATGAAGTTCAGAAAGAAACCACATCCAATTATCATCATTCTCCTCATCAATGACACCAAATGCCAAAGGAAACAGAGCACCATCCCCATCAAAACCTGTAGCAAGAAGCAAAGTACCAAGGTATTTGCTTTTCAAAAATGTCCTATCAAGCCCAAGGAGTGGCCGACAAGCATTCAGAAAACCATATATTGATGCCTGGAATGATATAAAGAGGCGCTGAAAGCAATTATCTGAAGGGTTTCCATAGACAGATGCAATACTCCCTGGGTTTGTCCGTTTCACCTGGTCACAATATTGAGGAAGCAAGCGATACCCTTCTTCAAAGGAGCCACGCATGGCAGCCATAATCCGCTCCTTGCCTCGCCAGGCTTGCTTGTAAGATAAGGTAATACCATGAACCCGGTGTATCTCTTCCAATATCTCCTTTGGCTTATAATTAGGGTTCTCCCTGAGCCGTTGCTCCACAGAATTCGCAACCCACTGAACTGAGGCTTGCTGATGGCCAAGATGAGAAATTCCTCCACATGTATGGCTCTCATGAATGGTCCTGATTGTGAAAGTTGGAACACCCGGGAGCTTTGCTGCATGAATCCGCCAGGGGCATCCCTCAGCTGCACACTTGGCAGTAAAACGAGTCTTGTCAGATTTTATGGTTTGCATTTCAAAGTGAAGCGCAATTGCTGTATCCCTCAATGCCCTGCGGCAGCTCTTAACATCTGGGAACTCCTGCCCCACTGCCAGCTCAAATGCAGAATTTGGAGTAACAGTACGAACCTGTAATACAGGACTGGTGCTAACCACAAGCTGGGAATGGTGGACATTCATATCCTGGACAGGTTCGATTGCCAATTCTTGGTGCTGGTCCACAGCTAAGTCAAGGTTCTCATCAAGTTCTTGGTTTTCTGAAACACCCAGTTCATTGTTCTCTGATAAAGCTAACTCGTGGTTTTGAGCAGGAAGAGGCATCTCATGATCACCGTGTTCAGGTTTCCGTTCCATAGCTAATTCATTATCATGTCCATAGCCATGACCATCACCCTCTTCTTGATCGTGGTTCTGTCCTAAATCTAGATCATGGTCATGAGGATGTCCTAAACCCAGTTCATGGTTTTGCTGTCCCAAACCCAAATGATGCTCATGGGTTTGTCCCAATTCCAAATCATGGTTCTGGTCCAGACCCATGTTATGATTATGGCCTAGCACCAACTGTTGGTTCTGCCCCATGCCTAAATTGTGGCGTTGCCCAAGAATCAAATCATGATTCGCCATTACAGAGATCAATTACAAATAGATAACCAGTACGGACTCAGCCCTCAGAAACGAACTATAAATTTGCAATGATGGTCAAAGCAAAAGCTTATTCAATTCTATCCACATACGCCTGAAAAGTTATTAGGAATAAATAACTGTTAAATCCAAAGCCATACCATTTATTTCAAATTGATCTTCAACAATCAAAACCAAACATTTAATATTCTTCCATTAATCAATCCGGATGACTCTGAAGAAAAGAAAAATCCATACAGTACATAAATATCCAAACATAGCAAGCTAAACTGGCAAATCCAGATTTCGAACTCCCATTATAATTGTTATTACTTATAACCTTCAAACCATCAAGCATCTAGAACAAAAAATCCATATGGAATCACAGACTCAGTGAACCGATTTCAGTATCTTGCTACCAACACTGCACTTGTTAACGTAGACAAAAAGTAATTTCCAACTCTACATAGAAATCCTAACAAATTGCCAAAATATGCTATGGACTATAAATTCGCCAAGTGAAAACCACGGACAGATTTATTTCCATAATTTCCAATTACATTAATTAGAATAAAGAACAAAATATAATCAACAAGATTAAGAGTTCCTCACCAATTCCTGATTGCCAAACAAAAGCAGTTAGCACAGCACATACACGAGAAATCCAAATAACAATTCTCGAGCCCAAGTGCTAAACAAATTAAACAAGCAAATTATACCAATAAGTCAAAACAATCACAAAATTCAACACAAAACCCAAACAAGCAGTTTTAAAAAAACTTAACGGCAACCCACCAAAAAGCTCACAAAAACAAACATCATCAGACTAAGAACAAGAACGAGAATTACCTGAACTCATAGAAACCCTAATTCGAGCCACCAATCAAAGACCTTCAGAAACACACTTTAAACAGACAAACAAGCAGAAAAACAAACAGTGTATTTATGAGAAGGGAAAAAGGCAAGTATCCGAAACTAAAAGACGCCGAGGGATTGAGAAATTAAACCTAGGGTTTTAAAAATTGAAAGTGAAGAGGAAGAAAGGTAGGATTTTTGAAAGTGGGGGAGAGAGAGAATTGGCGGGTAAAATGATTTACGGAAGAAGGAAAAAAAAAAAATTAAGAGAGTAAAGGGCAATTGGAGGAAGGAAGGGTGAGATTGGGAATGGGGAATTACAGGGGCAGAAGAGGGAGAGCGATAAGGGATAGAGAGGGGAAATACAAGAAGATGGCGTTTTTGTTTGCTTAAGAGAAAAAAAAGGGTATTTATGTCATAATATTGGTTTTGGGGTCTTTTTTGGGGTTTGAATTTTGGATTTACTGTTTTGGCCCTTTCTAAATAAATATAGAAACATACGGGGGACAGATCATGTTCATGGGCCTGTTTTTATTTAACAGGAAAAGAAATTATAGGAAAATCATCATACACATAGAAGAATTAAGTAATGGGCCTAAAAAAATAGTTATAAAATTTTAATAAAATATAAAAAATAATTAAAATATCACGATAATTATAAATAATTTATTTTTTTATTATTATGTATTATTAAAAATAAATTTATATATAGAATTCATATATATTAAATTAAAAAGTAATAATTTAGTAGACGACAATACTCCCATCATTGCCAATAATGAAGTCTAGTCAATCTTAAGAATAATCTTAGAGAAATAATCTATTGAACATTAGTACTTGCTAAATATGTCAAGTAAATATATTATGGTTGAATTTAGAAGTATTGGAATTGGCACCGCGACGGTATGGATTGAGTCGACTTGAAAATTATTTAGGGATTACTTTTGGTTAGGATTTATGGCAAGTATATTTGAATTTAAAAGTTATAGTAAGTCTTTTATTTAATTTATACAATTCGGTCCAAAAAAAAAATACGGGGAAAATCTATAAAGTATGGGATTGACAAAATGGGAGAAAGAGACAGTGGATTTTTATTTTGAATTGAGAGAGTCTCATTCTTGTAATAATCCTCTAACTATTAAAAACAATGACATAGTATCATTGTAATTTACTTTCGTATTCCACCGCAGAAAAGATGATTTTTTTATCTCCTCACTGTATTATGTTGATTGCTGCATAAAATATAACAAGAAGTCTAATGGAAGTTGATGTTGAAAATGTAATTTGTCAATATGCGATGCAATGGGAAAAAAAATAAAACAATCAATATATGTATGTACAACATTGTCTGATTCATCGATAGAGATGCCAAAATATCTTAAGAGCACGAGCCTAGACACACTCCACTTGGAGTGGGGTAAAGTTGTGATTTTGGGACAACATAGAATTTTGTCTATCAGCAGAGCATATGCAACAAGATATGGTGTTTCTGGCATTTGTTTCAATGGGCTGAAATCAAATGACTTTCTTAAGAATCAAAGAGTAAAAGTTCTTGAAAAATGAGTACATATGCCATAAGGTCAGGGCCATATCTTCTAACTAATAATGCTTATTAATGGATATAGATAAAGAAACTCATAGATTTAGAAATTTATCTAGACTAGTTTAGAAATTGAGGAAAAATTTATCTTTTTTTTTTCATATTTTTGTTGGAAGAGAAAAGAGTTTTATGAATACTTACACTAATGATATCATTATTATTTGAACATACAATCCTTAATTAAGCCACGAGCCCAATAATAATATAGACTTGTGGAATGGTATGAACATTAATTTAGGTGTTATTTAGTTGAACTAATTGAATAGAATTTACGAGGGTAATTTTTTTTAAAAAAAAATCAAGTCGAGCACCTAATAAAAAATTATTGAAATTTTTTATTATCAATTAAAAAAGTACTTTGAATTATTAGGCTCTTAAATTCTACAATACCAAAAGAACTTTTTGGATGCATTTAGCACCTTGTATATTATATTACATTGCATAAGTTTAATGCATATGCATTAGATTGTATTATATTATATTGCATTAATATTGTATTATAATAAATTTATACTATTTTTTGTGTTACAGTATACTATATTAATAATTATACTATATTTGATACTATGTTATATTATATTAATTTTTTATGATTAATTTAAATCATATTTTTTAAAATAATATTTATTAATACCTAAAAAATATTAAATATGAAAGTCTTAAATTTTAAAAATTTAATATTATTTTTTTAGTACAAATGTCAAAAAATATCAGAAATCTTCGAAAAGATCAAAGTCTATAGTGGTCTTAAATTTTCAGTAGCATAACTTTTATTTTTTAATTATTCTCTAAATGCATAGTTTTACCATCGAAGAAAATAATTTAATCAAATAAAATAGAAATGCCAGTGAATTTGAAGTGACTTAATTGAATTGAAGAATACCGACGAGAGACCTTTTTTTTTTTAAATTTTTAAATTATACCGAAAAACAATATCGAATCGCAATTCACTTGTTCACACGTATTTCCAGGAGAATAAGTCACGATGGCAAAATAAACACTAACAAACGCTTGAGATGACTCCCAACTTATCCGAAACCAATTTACTCTGCTCTCGAACCGACTCAAGCTTCTTCGCATACAATTCCACCATCAGCTGCTGCAGCTTCCTCCCCCTTGTCCCCAGTCTCATTCACTTTCTCACCATCCGTCACTCCCATCCCAACATTAAGTGCCATCATTCCATTTCCAGTTCCCAGCTTCCACATCTCCTGTCTCCGTAACTCAATTAATCGTTTCGAATCCATCTTGCTATTTACTTTCTCTTTTTATTACATTGCTCAGGCAAAGCTGGCTTATTATCTTGTATAGGCAAACCCAAAACTGTAAAGGGAGGAGGGTCGAATTTCTCTTTCTTCGACCGGGACCGGGACACCCATGACCCACCGCTCCCTCAGAGCCGGGCTTTTTTGCTTCTGGGCTTCCGCTAACGATTGGCTTGATGATGATATCGGAGGCATTGGAAGAGGAGCTATCTTCCGGGTCTGATACTGATTCGCGATCTTTCAAAGGTGGTTCGGGTTCACGCTCTTTAATGGCGGCATCGTTTTGTTCTGATGCCTCTTTCTGGCCGGAGAATGCGGAGGAGGGTGGTTTGCGGCAAGCTTTCCGCGAGCCACTGTGAGAATGAATCCCCGATACAGATGACAAAGATTGAAACGAAGGAATCAATTCGGAGGAGTTCAGTTTATCTGTTTTTTTTTTTTTCCCCCCGAAACGATTATAAACCCGCATAAAACCCGACTCTCACACGGATTTAGTTTATTCGGATTTTGCCGCAATAAAAGATTGGCTGACCACGACAAAATACAATAAGGAGTAATTATTAAATATAATATAAATAATATTTTAATACGATAACAGAGTTCTAATACTATGCAATGAGCAGTATTAAACATGGCCTAAAGTTGTTAAGTTACCAGACAAACGCATCTCAGTTTGTTTCAACGGTCAAATCATTCCGTCTCATTTGCCACGTCATCACCACACTGAGGCTTCTTAACTTCAAACATATAATAATAATCATTGGTCGGCACTGGACAACTCACTGCCAAGGTCCATTTTTCATTGGCGGTGACTTGATTTCGTCACCGACCTTTAACAACAATTATTTCGGAAAAAGTCGAAAAGCCAGAAAAAAATGAAAATAGAAGGGGAAAAAAAAGAAAAAGAAAAGGAAAGAAAAGGATATCACAAAGTGTGGATTTGGCCAAATTAAAAAAAAGACCCCACGATGCACCGTATTAAATTAGTGAATTTCTGTAATCCAATGGAAGTATTTTATATAGCTTTTTACCGATATCATTATTTATATCCCGCTATTATACGTACAATTAATATTTTGTTCTTAAATTTTAGTTAAATAAATTTTAAGTAATTTTATTTAATTAGTAATTCGAGTTTAAATTTTAAAATAAAAGAGATTGAAAAATTAATTTAAGCAATTATAATGTAATCAGCAGCAATGACTATATTTCCACAATATCAAAAATAATTACAAATAGTGATCCAAACATTTAGTTTTCAATTTATATTTTTGGGATCTATGACTTACATACTTTAATAATTTATTATTAACATGTTCTGTTACATAGAGAGGAAAAATAACGACTTATTTATTTAATTTAGAAGGGGGGAAAAAGAAAAAAAAAAACACTCTGACAGTTCATTTTAACTCGAATTGTAGCAGTTATGGACAGAAGCAGACGGGGAGGCTGCCTTCAAAAGCACTTAATAACTTTTGATATGCTTTTTGCCATGTCAACTTTCGGTACGTGTCATTATCTCTTTTTTATCAGCTCAGCAGCCGACTTTTTTGGCTTTCGTCTGTCGGCTCTGTATTTTCAAATTCCATATCAACTTTTGTTCCAAATTCTGAAAACTACGTGTAATCTCGTTGATTCGTAATATAATGAATAAAAATAATTGTTCTTTTTCTCTGTCTTTCACAAATACTACATGGGTTCTTTTTTTTGTCATGATCTAGAACGTGGGTAGCTTTGATTCCATGTTCTTGTTCTAAATTCTGAGTCATTCAACAGGTCAGTTTTTATCTCTCTCGTTATTTTCCTTCTTAAATTTCATTGATTGACTTGTTGTTCGTTAAGTGGTATACACGATCATTGATGTGAATTGGAGTGAATTCTGATCTTATTATTGATTCTCTATTCGAATTGAGTTTGTTTAAATTTCATTTATTGGCTTTACATGATGAGTATTTTTTGACTGATCTTCTTTACTTCTTGTCAACTCCTAGTTGTCATTTTGATGAGGTTTTGAGGTTGTTCTGAATTCTAATAAATGTTGATCTCGTGTCTACCAAGAGTTTTTTTTTTTTTTTTTTTCTTGTTATTGGATTGACTTCTTATTTGTTAGCTTTGTGTTCACGTAATATAATTAAGTTTATCTTTTCCAAATTAAAATATAGTTTGCAAGCTTCTAAACGTGATTATGATTTTTATCGATTTGGAACTTCCATGGGAAATGTGTCGAGGTCCAGTTTTGATATTTGTTTAATTCTTTGGATAAAGTGCTTTTGATGAGGGTTTGTGGCTATTCATCATATTCACTATGTTGTATGTGTGAACCTTAATACTTTAGCCAGCTTCCAATGACGAATTATATATTGCAGCTGTCGATGTTGGATTGACTTGCTGTTTTCTTCTTTTTCTGTTTGTTTAGCTTTCGATGTGGGGGAGACTTCAGTGGTTCCTTGGATTGTTCCTGGTTCTAACTTTGCCCTGTTTGTTAATTATGATTACAGATTTGATCACATCTTGGATATTTAATATTGTTCTGCGAGGATTGGAGTTCTGTGGGTTCCAAACAACTAATACATCATATTTGAGGCTACTTAATCTTTCAAGCGCAATAGGGAATGGCTGCAAGGGAAAATTCATATGTGAAACCACAGAAAATTTCCCATGGTTTTGTCAGAGCTTTGGGATCAGCTGCTCTTGAATGGTTGCTGATATTTTTATTGTTTATTGATGCCATATTCTCATACCTAATCACTAGATTCGCCCATTATTGTGAGTTGCAAAACCCTTGCCTGCTATGCTCGAGACTTGACCATGTTTTGGGCAATGAAGAGTTAAATCCTTACAGGGATTTGATCTGTGGCAAGCATAGGTTGGAGATTTCTTCCTTAGTTTTATGTCATGCTCACAATAAACTTGTAGATGTCCGTGGAATGTGTGAGAATTGTCTTTTCTCGTTTGCCACGGTTAACAGATCAATTGCTGAGACATACAGGTTATTGGTGGGTAAGGTGGGGGATGATTCTAGCTTTGGATCTGATGAGGGTCCATTGCCTGAAGACCGTAAAGACAGTCAATCTGGTATAAGACATTGTTCTTGTTGCAATGAACCATGGGTTGCAAAAAGGAATGCCCAAAAATTGATACATAGCAAATCAAGTGGGTCTGAGCCTGCTGAAGTCAATGTACATTTGTCGGATGCTGATGAACATAACCAGCATTTTGAAAAGAGAATTGAAAAAACATCAGTGGTGTTAAGAGCTACTCATCCAAAGAGTTATGGACAAGATCCTCTGTCTCACGTGGAGTACACAGAGCTAAAGGTTGCTTCCGACACTGAATCTGAAGTCCTTTTGTCAGATGATGATGGTGCATGTGCTCAAATACGTGAAATTAATGGTCCCAAGGAAGATCTTGCAGCTCAATATATGCAGCTAGAGCCTCATGTTATCATCCTGTCTCTCGATTCAGGTCAAGAGAAACTAATAGATCACGTTTCTGCTCCTGAGCCTTCACTTACAGTTTCTCAGGTAAATTCAGACGTTATTGAGCTCCATAGTGGCATACCTGTAACCTCTACTACTGCAGTTGGACATGTATTGGAGGACCTAAATTGGGAACATGTTGACATCAAGGCTGATCCTTCTGCAGTTACTAATCTTATTTCCCTCGATGATGTTCTCCCATCACCAAAGGCTGAGAAAGCTTCTATTGATATATTCAATGAGAGCAAGCTTATATCTGTTGATGATGTCTCTCCATCATCAAGTGCAGGGACTAATTATGCAGATGTGTTGAAAGAAAATGTGCTTATTCACCTTGATATCCCCCAATCATCAAAGTCCAGGAAATCTCCCCTTGATATTTGTAAAGAGAGCAAGCTAATTTCCTTTGAAGCAGTCTCTCTACCATCAAATGCTGTTGAATCTTCTGTTAATGTATCGGAGCGAAACAGGCTTATTTCCCTCCACAATGCACCTCCATCAACAATTGCTGAGAGAGCTTCTATTTATGTATCGAATGAGAGCATGCATATTTCAGTTGTCGATATCTCACCAACATCAAATTCAGGGAATAATTCTATGGATGTATCAAAAGAGAATCAGCTTATTCACCATGACGTCCCTCCACAATCAAACTCCATGGAATCTTCGACTGATGTTTCCCAAGAGAGCAAGCTTATTGCCATTGATGAGGTCTCTCTACCATCAAACGCTGTTGAATCTTCTGTTGATGTGTCAGAGTGCAAGCTGGTGTCCCACAATGATGCCCTTCCATCATATGGTGGGGATAGTCATTCTGATGGCAGACTTATTTTCCTTGATGATGGCCTGCAACCATCTGATGCTATGGAATCTCCTTTGGAAGCACAGAAAGAGAGCTGTAAGTTCAAGCTTTTCACTGTTTTCTACCTTTTTTATCTGACTTATGGAAATTGCACATTAATTCCTTGTAGCATCTGTAATGAGTGTGATACATCTCCTCCCACCCTTAAATTTCCCACGGAATAAGGCCTTGAAATATTTATTCTACTCATGCTATGGAGTTTCCAATTGAGTATTCATGGTTTGCCTGAACTGCTGTAGGCATTTATGACTATCAATTTTAACCATTTTTACTGTATTAAAATTTTATCTTTCTAGATGCTACAAGAAGTGTTGAACTTGAGGAGACAGAGCTTGAACAAATCTGTGAAGCTGGAAGTGTGCAGAATACATCCAATGGAACAGCTACGGAAAGAAACCCTGTTTCAAGGGATACTGCTGCACTGGCATCCAATTTATTGGATCTCAGTGATGCGTATAAGGTGGCTGTTGGCAGTAGAGGTAGACAGTTGTCTGGTGTGCTTGCTGAACAATGGTTTGGGAAGGATTCATCCAGACTTAGTGAAGATCTAAAGCTCTTGTTATCACAACTATCTGCTCGAGGATTTGACCAATTGCTGTCAGATATGAGTCCTAGAATTCGTGCAAATAGTGAGGAATTGAGGACTTCTGATACTTCTAGTTCTAATGGAATGAAAATACTTCAAAAAAGGATTTCACTTGAGAGAAATGAGTCCGGTTTTGAATCTTTAGATGGAAGTACTGTCAGTGAAATCGAAGGTGAAAGTGTGTTAGATCGGTTGAAACGACAGATCGAACATGATAAGAAATTATTGAGTGCTGTGTATAAGGAATTGGAGGAAGAAAGAAATGCTTCCGCAGATGCTATAAATCAAGCAATGGCCATGATTACTAGATTACAGGAGGAGAAAGCATCACTCCACATGGAAGCCTTACAGTCTCTAAGAATGATGGAAGAGCAAGCTGAGTATGACATGGAAACACTGCAAAAAACAAATGACCTTCTAGCTGAGAAGGAGAAAGAGATTCAAGATCTAGAAGAGCAGCTTGAATATTATAGAAAGAAGTACCCAAATGACTTGATGTTGGAAAGCATTTTGGAGCTAAATCCCGGCTTCAAAGAAAATGAGATTAGGATGGATCATTTGGAAACTATATGTGTTCAGGAAAGTGAAAATTCTAATAAAAACTTGGTGATCAATAATCCCAGAAAAGATATGTCATCTGGGGATATGAAAACAGTATCTGTGAAAAAATCGGTATTAGAATTTGAAGATGAAAAGAAGTATATTCTAGAAAGTTTGAAGAAATTGGAGAAGAAGCTTTATATGTTCTCATACAATGGGCTGTACTCAGCAGACTTGGCTAATGGTGGAAATTCAGGAAATGCAGTTGATGATGTAAATGACGCCAAAGAACTCGACTGTAAAGGAAATTCTGAAGTACACAGTAGGACAGAAGGGAATGACCCGTCAATGCTGAATAAAGCATGTGAATCAAGAGGGAGTTTGCATGACGATGGATGCAGTTCCTCACTGGAAAAACCTCAGTTCAGTAGCAAGGACATTAGTGAAATCGATAGCGGTGAGAAAATCTCACCTGCACTTTGTGAAGGAACAGATTTGGTTTCTCTTAAAAATGAGATTTCTGACCTGAATGAGAGGTTGGAAGCACTTGAGTTGGACCAGAACTTTCTTGAACTGACGGTTAACTCGCTTAAAAAAGGAGAGGACGGTGTTCAATTCGTCAGGGAGATAGCTTATCACTTGCGAGAATTGCGAAGGATCGGGGTAAGAAGGAGCGAAGAAAATGTTGTTTGAGGATTAATGCATATTCAACTCAAAGGTAAGAACTTCAAACTCCTCCTATACACGCCTACATAATGATTATACACATTAACATATCACTTTCTCCAAGCTTTCTACTTCAACCTAAGTTCTTGTTTTTTATTCATCAGATTGACGCAACACATCGATGATCCAGAAAGAGGCCTTAAATATTGCTCGGCTAAAATAATGAAGACTGGCAATCAATTGTACAGAATTCACAGCATGTTTTCTCCACATACCAAGGATACAAAATAGAGCTTGAGTTTATACAGTGTGCTTCTGTTTTTATTTCTCCTTTTCATTTTTTGATTTCCGTTTTTTTTTTTTCACTAGCTAAATTATTTTGCATGTGGAGTGCTATCAATTCAAGGATTTGGTTTCATTTTTTTGCCGCACGGCATATCTTTTCTTGATTGTGAGATTGGATGAGTGATTGCATTTACTTTGTACAAGTTTTTGTGTAAAGTCAGCAGTACTTTGTACATTAAAAAGGGTTGAGATCAGCTGTTCAACCTGATGTTTTGCACATAAGAACAAATGATATATTTTACTCGTAAATCTGATTTGCTTCTTTGGCTCCTTTTGGCTACTGTTAATTGACTTCTTGTGAGTAGCTTCGTGGCCACAGAATAAATAAATAATGTTATAGCCAAACTCGTGTAAATTGTTTTTTTTTTTATAAGTTGATGTGTTATTATGTTATTGATTGGGATCTGTATTTGGTACAATTGTGGTACCGTATTATAGTTGTCTTAAATCGTTAGATCTTTTATTTTATTTTTTATTTCATGCATTTAACGGTTTAGGACAACTGTAGTACGGTACCACAGTTATACCGGACGCAGACCTTACTGATTGGATGAAATATAAAATAAAAAAATATGTAGGTAATGCATATTTTTTATTCTTCAACCACTTATGCGTTTCCACTTCAATTTATATAAAATAATTGGTAAATTTATAACTATATTATTCGTTTTGTTTCCCTTGTTTCTGTTGTACTTGTACTTTGTTGTCGCCTAATTAAAGGAAAGACAAAGCAGTACATTTATAAATTTGTTGTAATAAAGCAGTGGTTTATTATTTATTTAAAAAAAAAAAATGAAAAACACTGGCTTATAATTGTTATAATTTTAAATTTTATTTTATTTTTATTAAGAATGATGGCTATTTAGAAGAGAACATGGATTTTTTTTCAAATCAATAACACAAATTTGATACATGACGGTTACCGTCATTGCAAAAATACGTATCTTACTCTCTTCATGTGTTTTTCGTTATTGATGGCAAATTTTTAGTTGTTATTAGTCAAAATAATTCTTTATATTTATAAATTTAAACGACTAATTTAGTGTATGATGTTGCACATGTCATGCAATGCAACGTCACATGTGACAAACCATAATAATTAGTCCCAATCATAACGTACTATGTACTATGTTGGACACTAGATCAAAATCCTATAATTTATATTTTAACTTATAATGTGTTACTCAATATTCGGGAAGCATAAAGAATAGGTTGTTAAAAAAAAATTGTTAGTAATAAATAATAAATTCAACTTGTGTTTATGGTAAGAGTGGGGTGTCTGCTCAAATCGTTTATTTATTTGAGTGAAAAGTGAGATTTTCACTCTTGTCACTTTTTATATTTGTGAAGAATACAAAAGTGAAAATTTAATTTTGTTTTGTTATTAAATATAAAAAATTATATTTATTAAAATATAATTATTTATATTTATGTAAAAAAATAATATAAAAATAATTTTATTATATTATTTAATAATATGATATTTACTAAAAATAATAATAAATTTATTCAAATATAATTACATAATTAATAATAATAATAATAAATAATTTATATAATTACAATTAATAATAAAATAAGTAATTTATTTAATAAATATATTCTTTATTCACTCTATAATTAAAAACTATAGTTTAAAATAATTTATTTTTAATCCAAAATAATTTAAACAGAATTAACATTACCTTATTTCAATATAAACGAACAACTCCCTCTAATGTTATTTGTTAAATGTCTAAAGTCTGAAATTTTATTAATTTCAAATTTTTTAAAATTTACTTGTTTATTTTTATAATTTATGTCTGATTTTTAAATATTTACATCTGAATAAAAAAAGTCAGAACTTATGACTTTTATCTGAATAAAAAAATATATGAATTATAAATAAATTTCATATTTTAAAAATATCTTCATAAAATAATTTATTTCTTAAATTATAAAATAAAATCTTTTTTATGATTTATAAAGATATAAATATTAAATAACTAAGTTTAAGATTTTTTTTATTATAAAAATAAATAAAATATAATTTATATTCATATATTAAAAAAATATAATTTAAATTTTTATATTTAAATCCATTAAAAATTTAAAACAATTTAAATTATTCAAATTTTAAATTAAATAAACAAATACTACCTCACCCTTCATCTCAATTCTAAGATTCTCATTCCTCTGTTGGCAAAAATTAAAAGCTACGTTAGAAATAATAAATAAATAAATTTTGAATGAATCACAGTACGAAAAATATAATCGTTAGGAATTGACAAACGCAGAGAAAGTAGCAGCCAAGCAAAAGAAGCGGCAGCAGCAGCGGCAAAGCAAACTAAAATGCAAAAGCTTGAGGGCGCAGTGTTTTCAAAAAACCCAGAATCTGTTTTCGCTGCTTCTGCCAATTTCATCTTCAATCCTTCTTCATATTCTTCGAATAAGTCTAGGGTCCGAAAGCCACCCAGATTAAACTTTTCAATGTATAAACAACCCAACAGCGGCAACACCAAAAAGTCTCATCAGAATCCCGTTTTAATGGCTTGCCGTGTCTCACCTGAGTCTCACGAGACTTCCCCTGCTAGGTCCGTACTCTCACTATTCACCTGTTTGTTAACTGTTGTTTCGGAGAATTCTTAATTTGTTTTGCGGCATTGGATAATGAGTTAAGTGGGTATTTGGTTTGTTTATTTACTTATAATTTCACATGGGAATTCTACAAATTGATTGTAAATATAGGAAGGATGATTCATCTGTTCATGGGTTATCTGAAACGATTGTTGGTGTTTTGGGTGGAGGGCAATTGGGTCGTATGTTATGCCAAGCGGCTTCACAAATGGCCATTAAAGTTATGGTTTTAGACCCACTTGAAAACTGCCCGGCGAGTGCTCTTTCATATCATCACATGGTTGGCAGTTTTGATGATAGTGCTACAGTTCAGGAATTCGCTAAGAGGTTTGATTTTGTGGCTGTGCTAGTGTCTTTCTAGTGTTTCTGGCAAGAAATTGTTTGCATTGCTGATTTTGTGCTTGGTAGTTAGATGTGGAGTTTTGACGGTTGAGATTGAACATGTTGATGTTGCCACAATGGAGAAGCTTGAACAACAAGGAGTTGATTGTCAACCTAAAGCCTCTACTATTCGGATAATCCAAGTATGCCTTTCTTCATTTTTCCATACAGTTTGGCTTCGTGATAATGTTTTGCTTCAAGCATTCCTAGAGTCCTCTTGTATGGTTGACAGCTATTTCTATGAATTTTCAACTAATTTTCCCCTAAATTTTACTTCTTGCCAGTGTTTATTCTTGCTCTTTGGATTTTAAAGATAACTCTCTTCTGAGCTTCATTTGTGGATTCTGTTTTACAGGATAAGTATCTTCAGAAGGTTCACTTTTCTCGGCATGGCATTCCACTTCCTGAGTTTATGGAGGTTGGCTTTTACTAATAACACCTCTATACTTCTTTCGGGCATATCTAAATCTGATTATTATTGAGAGAAATTCAGTTTCAGTCTTTCAAGTTTTGATATATTGTTGTTGATATGACTGATTCAGGTAAATGATCTTGAAAGTGCCAGGAGAGCAGGTGAACAATTTGGCTATCCTCTTATGGTTAAGAGCAGAAGGTTAGCCTATGATGGGCGTGGAAATGCTGTTGCAAAGAGTGAAGAGGAGCTTTCTTCTGCTATAACTGGTAAATGCTCATTTAAAGACAACTGTCTGAATTTGATATAGATGGTTCCATTGCAATTCACTATGCATGTAATGTTCTGCTTATCTTTACTTGCACCATGTACCTCATCTTGATAGCTGTTGTACCTAGGCATTGGTATCCTGATACTATGCTTGTATAAATATATTGCAGTTTTATTAAAATAAAGTTTCTTTTTTATTGTTTTATTATCATCTGCCACACTTATAAAAACCACTGCCGTAGGCTGAAGGTTGAGTTGCATGTCAGTGTTAGGTAGCAATTGTTTTGTCTAAAGATAGTATACCTTCTATTACTTTTCTGGTTTGTCTTTGTTTGTACTCAGTTTCTGAAGTCTGTCTAAAGATGCATTGCTGTTACTTTTAGGTAATGTTTACCTTTTGGATTGGAGAGTTGGAATTCTGGAATTGGGAGTATGGAGTGGGATTGAGAGTAGGTTGTTTATTTACCGTAGAATAGGAGTATAAAATAGAAATTAGAATCTCATTAATGTATTTATTTTGTCTTGGATTGGAAGGAAATTGTTTCAAATTACAATTTTACCCTTATATAAAGAATTGTAATTTTTTATTACAAAATGAAAATAATTTATTTGTAAAATAAACTATTTATTTTATTATTAATTTCATTTATATAAATCAATCATTATGAATATTCTTAATTATGCAAATCACAATTTTTATTAATTTTAACTTTAATTAAGTAAATTAATATTTATTGATAAGAGCAACACAAATGTAACAGTATTATTAATATTATACTACAAAATTAGTATTTTCTTATAGTAAAGTATTTATTATTATTAATTATTAATACTAAATAAATATAATACTATTAAAAATTAAATAAAAATAATGATATTACATTTTCAAATAAAGATAGCGTATGGCAATATTATTAATTCCCTTTGAATATAATAATATTATTTTTAAGTAATTTTAACTTAGAATCAATGTAAATTATTATTTTCAACTAAATATAATAATATTATATGTAATTAAGTTTAATATTATTATTTTAAATAAATCTAATATTGTTATATTATATAATAATATTATTTAAATGAATATGATATTATTATTTTTAAGTAAATGTATTATTGTTTTATTTTAATAAATATAATTATGTAACATTTATTAAAGAAAGGATAAAAAAGGAAGAGGATGGAGTGGATTACCACTCCCACCTCCTCCCATGGGAGTGGGAATCCTATTCCTCACTCCAAAAATGAGTGGGACTCACATTTCTCTTCTTAAATATGTAAGTAAACACTGGATTGAAAAGAATCCCTACTCCCTACTCCCACTCCAGCAAGTAAATGCACCATTAGTCTAGTCATTCTAGTCCTGTCCAAGTTTTCATTTCTTCTGCATGTTAGCAATCTTTTGTACCTATTTTTCGTATTGTTGCTGTATTACATAACTTTTTGTTTGGTTTGATTTACAAAACGATGGTAACTTATTTGTCTTACGTATGATGTTACTTGGTTTCTAACTTTGTGGTTTTGGTTTTGCATAAAATTTGGCATCTGGTGGTGTAGGTGTATAATTTAAATTAGTGGATGGTTCTTTTTCTCAGTGATTTTAAAATCTCATTTTCCCTCTTTTTCAGCTCTTGGAGGATTTGATCGTGGTTTATATGTTGAGAAATGGGCACCCTTTGTCAAGGTCAATGTCTAACATGCACACTTAGTTGTTGCTTCAGATTTTTTGCATCTTCAATAAATTCTCAGCCCACAACCCTTTTCTTTGTACCTTAAATTATTTGTTGGTTAAAATGTAATATATTTTTTTTTTTGGGGGATCATCTATGTGACTACAGTTACCTTGTGTGTGCATACAAAACTACTTCAAAAAATTCAGAACAGGGTTTGATAGTCATATTCCTTCTAAAATAGGATTATTTAATCATTTGCAAAATTCATTATAGTACTAGCATTGGACTCAATCATATAATGTTGGCATTACTAGTAGAGCCACTTGTGTAATTCAAGTTCATTAGGTTTTTTTGCTAGGATATTTTATTACTGCTAAAATTTTATAAGCAAACATTGTTGATTCAGAAGTTTACTAATATTCAAGTTTGATCTTATTTTTGTTATTGTTAACTTTTTAATTTTGTGTTTCGATATGGCATTTCCTTCATACACTTTTTACTGTTAAAGTTATCTTAGATGTTCATAACAAGAAAAAGGCTATTTAAAACAACTCTTACTTGGTCTGTTTCTTTTTCTTTATATAGCTTGAACAACATGATAAATTTTGAGGATTACAGGAGCTGGCTGTCATTGTGGCGAGAGGAAGAGACAAATCTATCTTGTGCTATCCTGTTGTTGAAACAATTCACAAGTAAGTTCTGAGTCCAACCTTCATATTATTTGGTTGTTTCTAATTTTTTCTTTGCAATGCGTAAATTACAAAATGAATTTGATGACTCATTTGAATTGTGATCCTAATCTTGCAGAGAAAACATATGCCACATAGTCAAGGCACCTGCAGCTGTGCCATGGAAAATCAGTGAACTTGCTACTGATGTTGCTCACAAAGCTGTTAGTTCACTGGAAGGCGCCGGTATATTTGCAGTCGAGTTGTTTTGGACAAATGACGGGCAGGTGATAATCTTTCATCTTGCATCAGTTTTGCTTGACACATTTTCTTTCTTTAAGTGTTAGCTTTTTGCAGTTATTGATTTTGACCATTTTGCTTTTTCATTTACATGGAAACAGATTTTGTTGAATGAAGTAGCTCCTAGACCTCACAATAGCGGTCATCATACAATTGAGTCTTGCTACACCTCACAATTTGAACAACATATGCGGGCTGTTGTAGGCCTTCCGCTTGGTGATCCATCAATGAAAACTCCAGCAGCTATTATGTACAATTTACTTGGTGAAGCTGAGGTGATATTTTCAGTTTTCTTTTTACAGTTTTACCTCAAAGTCCAATGCCTAAATCTTTTACTCTTTCGCATCATGTGGTTGGATTGCTTTATGATCTGTCTTGGTGTGTATTTGTGCTTGCATGACTGTGTGCTTTAATCTTAGTCTTGTGGTTACCATGTTGTTCTAGAAAATAAAACATTTAACTAAATGTTGATTGCCATGGTAGGGGGAGCTTGGCTTCTACTTAGCCCATCAATTAATTGAAAAGGCATTATCTATCCCAGGGGCCACTGTTCATTGGTATGATAAGCCAGGTCGGGTTTTGTTTACTTCTACCCAGCCTTGTTTTTAATGTCTCCTCTTGTTTCTTTATCTCTTCCCCACACATAATTTACAATTAACTGTGTTATGATTTTCCACAGAGATGCGGCAACAGCGGAAGATGGGCCACATAACTATCGTCGGATCTTCTGTTGGCATAGTAGAATCAAATTTAAATATGTTGCTCAAAGAAGACAGTTCCTATTGCCAGTCTAAAAGTTAGTTGTCTCTGCGATGGCTTGATATTTATAACAAATATTCATGTCGGTGGTGGACCTTTTTGATTAAAGTTTTTCCAATATCCTCTGCTTTTCTTCAACCATCTTCATGATTTTTTTCTTTTCTTTTTTTCTGGGGCAAAGTGCAAGAAGAACATGACTTTCTGAAGTAAATTAAATAAAGTAGGTGTATGTCTCTCGGTTATATTGTTGTTATTATTATTATTTTTTTTGCTGAAACTAATTTGTTTGCCTTCAAGTTTGTAAATGGCAACAAGTTCTCCTCATTTTGGAAATTTGACTTCAAACTCCTCGTAGATTTGAATTCTTATAGTTGATCAGCATTGGCATTTAAGTAATATATAATTTCCGTACAAAGTTTTTTAGTTGAGTAGGTTTTTTATTACAAATTAGGAAGTAGATTTCCTCAGATTTGAGTTCCTATTTTATTGTAGGGGTTTGACTACTATAGATTGGACCCCGTGTTTCATTTTTCAAGGAAGTCTTGATGACTATTGGAAAAAGATAATATATTTTTTGCTCAGCTTTCTGGATATTCCTCCCGTTTCTTTAGGTTTCTCTTGTTCCTCTATCAACTGTATATGTTATTACTGTGGGAGAAGCTGTCTTACTTCAGTACCAATACATTTTGACCATATTATTACTTTTGTTTAAGAGGGCTTATGATGCAATTTGCTTGGGTATTTTGCTTACTGCCACTTGAAGCATGATGCAAGTTGCCTCCTATTATTCGCTTACAGCAGTCCTTCCACGTGTTGGGATCATCATGGGCTCTGATTCAGATCTTCCCGTAATGAAAGATGCTGCAAAGATCTTGACCATGTTTAGTGTTCCTCATGAGGTTTGTCTCATGTGATTTAATAGTTTGATATATAGGCTTGGACGTTCTGTTTCTACTAACCTTTTGCAGTACAAAAATTGTGTTTCCAGGTTAGAATAATTTCAGCCCATCGAACTCCTGATTTGATGTTTTCTTATGCCTCATCTGCTCATGAGCGTGGCATTGAGATCATTATTGCTGGTGCTGGTGGTGCTGCCCACCTACCAGGCAAGTTATAAGTTATGAATTTGATGCATATGCTGGCCTAATGCACAAATTGTTATGTGAGTCATGTAACTTTTTCTTTATTTTAGGTATGGTTGCTGCTCGTACTCCCTTACCTGTCATTGGTGTCCCTGTGCGTGCCTCTGCTCTAGATGGACTTGATTCACTATTATCAATCGTGCAGGTAGACTTTTGTTTAACTAGTATTATTCATGTTTGATGTCTGGGATACTGATAATTTAGCACATTTTCTAGTCGGGGAGTAAGATGTGCCGGCTTTCCTAGTTGGTAGCTTTTCTTAGATTACTTTTTCTTCTTTTTCTCTTCTTTCTACTGATAAGGAGCTGCATATGTTGTAGTTCCTTTTCAATGCGTTAAGAAGCATTATTGTGTATGCTATTACTCTTTTAACATGTTTTTTTCCCTCATATGACATACTTTCTATTATAGCATCAGGAATAGAGCAATTTTGTTAAGTTAAGGTTATTTGGACATTATTTTCATGATATCAAGAGAATGCTCAAGTAAGGGCATCACATGAATGCTTATTAAATGATTTAATCCCATAGATTATGTGCAGTTGTTACCGTTTTCATATCTAGTTATAAAGCTGCACATATGAAGTATTACTTGCATGGTTTTCCTCAAAATGACATTTAATTTGTTATTTTAATCATTTTTCCATTTGTCCCCTTAATTTGTCTCTCTAAGAAGTTGCATAACAATTTTCTGTATTGATGACTCAGATGCCGCGAGGTGTTCCAGTTGCAACAGTTGCAATCAATAATGCAACAAATGCAGGTTTGCTGGCAGTGAAGATGTTAGGGCTTGGCGATGCAGATCTTCGGGCAAGGTTAGCTTCTCTCTAACTCCCTTTGTGTTTGTAAATAATGCAAAATCTGATTGCTTTTGCATGTTTCATGTGCAGAATGCAACAATATATGGAAGACATGAGAGATGATGTCATGACCAAGGCAGAGAAGTTACAAAAAGATGGTTGGGAATCATATTTAAATCAATGACTACATTGATGAGTTTCTGAGATCCCTTTTTTCTTTTTTGCCTTGTTAACTCATTACTGCATGATTTAAATTTTTGTCAAAAGTCGTTTAACCCAGTGTCAGCAACGTTATTAACATTTGGTAAGATGGGTATAGACTAGTCTGAAAAATGAAGAAAGATTTAGGTTAGCTGGGGTGGGGTACAGTGTCTCTGATTCTTTTGGTATAACAGCCAGTTCATCACTAGTTCAATTGATGATCTGATACCAATTTTGTCTGGGGTGTGCTTGCCGTATTTCGTTAATGATTTGTAATGACTTTCTTTGCATTTGAGGTGCAAAACTATCCAGCCTCTGGTCTCTATTAATTCAAAATCATAGCAAATGTATCATGTATCTTTTACGTTTGCAGGGCTCGGATTTTATGCCTAGATGACTTGGGGCTGTTTGTTTTTATTCTGAAATCAGTATAAAATTATACCAATTATGACCGGGTATGTGTGCACAATAGACTAGGCATGGTCATTGCCTCATGGGTCATATTGTATAATTTACAGTTTTCGTTCGAAATATAGTTTCTATGATTGTAATATCTGCAAGTGAAAGTCTTATTTGTGACTTTGTGAAAAGTAAGTAAATAAATTAATTAACCATTTAATAAAATAAAGTTACAAAATAATATCCAAGACAATTAATATGCGACGTAGAACTCCAAAATAAATCTGCAAACAAGGATTTAAATATGAGCTATATTTCCGTACGGATATGCACGACGCTTACTAATTTTTATGTGAACACAAAAACTGTCTAATTGGAAAGTTCTTAGTTTTTATAGGAATATAAAAACTATCTAAATGGAAAGTTCAATATTTTCTCTCATTATTAATTAGAGTATAAATTTATTTATTTTGAATTAAAGAAGATAAATATCTCTATATTTTTTACCTTCTTTTTTTTTTTTTTAAATTAGCGTTCGTGTATTATTTAACATTTTTTTTAGTCAAATTACTTCTTGGCATACATCCAACAGGCATGAATAATAAGAAAGCTCTAACGTAGTATATTTTAATTCGTTGTCCATTGTTTTGTTATGCCTCATTTACATTCAAATTTCAAGCACTTTGAATGGATAATTGTCAGTGGAGTCATTAGCCCATAACTGCATGACTTAAACTTTTTTCAAGTCGTGTAACAGAACATATAGGTCAGCTGGAGTGGGCAAAGCGCAATTGTTTTATGTGATTCTTTTGCCATAAGAGCCAGTTCATCACTAATTCACTTGATAATCTGAAACGAGTGTTCTAGTGGGTGTATGCTGTATCCCGATGATGATTTGTAATGACTTTGTTGCTGTGCCAAAACAATTGAGCCTCTCACCTCGATGTGGCCTCCATTAATTTTTACTTAAGATTCGAGGGACTGGAATTGATGGAAATGTATTTGTTCACTCAATTTTATAATATCTTTTTCCTCAATTCAACATCATGGCAAATGTATTTTGTACTGTTTATGGTTGCAGGACTTTGATTTTATGCTAATATGACTTGTTGGAGTTGTTTGTTTTTATTATGAAATTTGGTAGCATTTGATTTTTAAGCTGATAAGTTTAAATGTTTTTAAAATTTAAATAGGTCTAAATGTAAATATCTGAATGATTTATTTATTTATTTTAAATATTTAAATGTAACTGACATCTTATTTGTTTTATAAATATAAAGCACTATTTAACATCTTATTTGTTTTACATCTTATTTAACATTTATGTCCTTATAAATTAAAACAAAAAAAATAGATTAGATTTTATACTTTAGGAAATAAGCATATTTTATAGAGATATCTTCGAAATATAATATTTCTTTTTTATTATACCTTTTCTTATTCAGATAAAAATTATAAAAGTTTATATTTTTTATTCATATATAAATGTCTAAAAATCATATATAACTTACTAAAAATAAATAAGTAAATTTTAAAAAAGTCTAAAATTAATGAAATTTTAAACTTTAGCCATTTAACAAACAAGCTCAGTTTATGAAATTTATAACAATCACGACCATATTTAACATTTCCAAGTAAGTTTAATCTGCATGCGAATTAGCAAAAGTTAATTAATTAACATATAATAAAATGTTCGGAAGAAAAGATTGAAAGATGAACTGCATTTTATATAAGGACGCACGCAAAACTTGTTAGATTTCGGTTTTATTGTTCAAATTGAGGTGATTGTGGATTCAAAGTGCATTCATTCATGGCCAACAGAGCTATGCCCAGGTGCTCATTACTAAATCTTAAAAATTACAGCTTGCGAAATAGAGAGCTGAAACAACAAATGAGCAATCACGACTTATGAAAAATATCCGATCACTGGATATCATTCAGCTTATGGAGTTTGAATTACACTCTGGAGAGGCATTAATCCCCGTAAGATTTATGTTGGAAGTGTAGTTACTAAAATAATGGGAATAAGTTATTAAATGAAAAAACAAACAAATTAGGCAAACAAATATTATTTATTTTTCTATTATTTCTCTCACTTTTTGTACCATTGTTAATAATCGAAGTGTCCATATATAACAATCCTTTAAACCAATACCAAAACATAAAAAATTCTCTTTCAAAATATGAATACTACGTCATTATAAATATATAATAGTGTTAGGCTACTTGAGTTATTAGAGACAAAAAAAAAAAAGATTGGTTTAAGAAATGGATAAGAAAGAAATATTTTAATTTAAAATTTTAAGATGTGAAATTATCTAAAAAATACATAAATTGTATTGTTTAAATATTTTATATTTTAAGTCTTTAAAAAATAAAATAAAAAAAATAAAAAAAAATTGGTACTAACGCTGTCTGTTGGGATTATATTATGGTTCGTCAGGGGGAAATCTGACACCAGTATCGTCGAATAAACAATGAGATGAAACCAGCGGATGAATCCCCAGTGTGACGCCGTATCGGGGTCAGATACATGGTACAGTAAGCCCCTACTGTTGTCAAAAAAATCAATTTGACAACACACCAATTAGCCAGGCAACGTGGCAGTCCCTCTACCAGTTGTACTGAGACACTGAGATAGCAGAGCAAATAAACCGGGGTGGCCGACAAGTAGACACCCCAAATTTGTGGACGACAACTCTTCCCCCTCCTCTCCCGTCCACGTGGACGGTCTTGATTCCCCTTCTTCCCGTACGGTCCTCCCTTGTCTATCAAATCCCAATTCCATCCCCACATCCCTCCTCGACAGTCCCTACCTCAGTAGGGCTAGTTCGGTAAATTATGGGAATCGAGGATAATTTCTGTAAATTAATAAATGGTGTATGGTTAATTTCGTAATTGAACGAAATTTTGTTACTCGAAAGATATTTAGGGGATACTTGTCAGAATTTTCAGATCATCTATTATCGCCTTCTCTCGCACAGACTCCGCATTGTTTTCTTTCTTTCTTTCTTTTATGTTTCTATTTCTTATCGTTTTGCTGAATATACGAACAAATGTGAACAACGATTTTTTTTTTCACTTTCGGTAAATCCTAACAGATAGCGTTAGTATCAATTTATTTTTTATTTACAACTTCTTCTTACAATTTACAGCTCTAATATTAATTTACTCTCTTTTTTATCATTTTATTAATTTTATATAAAATTTATGTATTTTTTATTTTATTTTACACTTTCATTGCATAATGGTATAATTCCCTCAGAAAAAAAAAGTCCAACTAAATATAAATATATTACCAAATGGATAAAAAATATATTAAAAAAGAATATTAAAAAAAGAATAATTCATTTACCAGGACCCTAATATAATCAAAATCAGTCGGCAAAATCTGAATTTAGTAATTAGTATGTGTAGATGTCAGCCATCAAATCCTTGAATGTCAAGTTCAATGAGCAATTTTTCCTTTTAATTTACAGTTCTAACACTAATTTATCCGATTTTCTATTAATTTAATAGTCTTATATATGGTTTACACTTTTTTTTTTAAATTTTAGACTTCATATCGACTTACGGAGTTTATGTTATTTTTCTAAGTTTTATTTATTTTAGAATTTTAAAAATTAATTTACCACTCCAATATTAATTTATTATTTTTTTCTAATTTACTAGTCTTATATGATGTTTACGAATTTTTTGTTTGCATTTCACATTTACTATTAATTTATAAGTTTTATGTTATTTTTCTCAATTTTTATTTTTTTACAACTTTAATGATTATTTTGGTACTCCAACATTAATTTACTCTTCTCTTATTCAATTTACTAGTCCTATGTGAGATTTATAAATTTATTGTTATATTTCACACTTAATGTCAATTTACAAGTTTTATGTAATTTTTCAAAATTTTTATTTTTTTGTTTATAATTCTAAAGACTAATTTGCCACTCTAACATTATTTTGCCATTTTTCCATCAATTTAATGGTCTTATGTGAGATTTTTAAAATTTTTGTTGCATTTCATATTTAATGTTAATTTATAAGTTTTATGTCATTTTCTAAATTTTTATTTTTATTTTTACAATTTTAAGACTAATTTATCACTCCAACATTAATTACTCCATTTTTCCTTCAGTTTATTAGTCTTATTTATGGTTTACAAATTTTTTATTTTATTACATACTTAATTAAAATTTTATTTCATTAGTTAGTGGGGTTGACATGACTCAAATTTAATGTGAAATTGGTTAGAGAGTTAGACTATTCGCATTCCTTAAAGTCTTTGAAAACCTTTTTGTATATTCTATAATTTTAAATTGTGTGAGATTTAAATGATAGTAATACATTTAGAGTGAGTTTGAATTTAGCTAATGAGTTCATAATGGATCAATAATACATTCATAGGGATGACAATAGGTTGAATCATTGAAATAAAAGTTCCAATCCCGAAAGGAGCTTAGTTATTTGAAATCAATAGCCTGACCATAATTATTTCTAAAGATTTTTTAAATTTTTAATTAATTTAAATTTAAAAAATGGACATGGCCTTCTCCTATATACTAAAATTTAGAAGCTTTAGAACTTGTTTAAAGTAAAATAAACATAAAAGTTGCTCAAGGTCTATATAATTATATAAATAGTTAACACAAAATAAACATTTATAAATGTAATTTCTATAAATTTTATGGTCAGGTTGAGTTAGGGCATTTAGGGCCTAAAATCTGACATCAATTTAATTGAGTCCAAAGTATGTCTAGTCCAGCTCGTGACCTTTAGATTTGAGTCAAATCTCAAAAAATTCAAATTGGGTCAATCGGGTAAAAATTTACCATGAGTGTTTGATGCATTATATATGTTTGCATCTTAATTTTTTTTTTGTTTATTTACAATAGGTATGATTCATTCTATGTTGTTTTTGAAATTTGGATATATAGCAAAAAAACATAAATATATGATGAATTAGGAAAAAAAATCATATCATACAAACTCATGTATGAATTTATTTTCTATAAACTGATACAAGTTAATTCATTTGGTTGGACTATACAGTTGTTAGCCGATATTATTTATTTTTTATTATTTTATAATTTCATTCAACTAATAAATTTGAATTACATTAGTTTATATAAAAATCAATTTATATAATAATTTATAACTCTATCATCAGTCATCAAACAATGTTAGATGAAATAATGAATAAATTAAATACAAAGTATCATTAAATTCAAAAGAGTCCATTGTGTCAAAAAATCCCATCATTTAGGATTAAAAAATTAAAATATATTTTTTTTAAAATCAATAATGATAGAGTAACAAATAATTTTATACAAATTAGCGTGGATAAATTGATATCCCATTAAGTTAAAACATAACAACAATCCTATTTATTTTGAAGGTACTCATCAAGCCTCAAAATTATGAAATCAGCCTTAATTCCTTTTTCTGTGCAAAAGTGAAAATAGTTTGAGCAAAATTTTTATTATATATTTGCATTATAAAAGCATCAACTCAGATTTTGTTCTTCATGCTTGTTGATATTATAACAGCATCATTGAATTTAAAAAAAGAACCTAAATCAATAGCTGACAATGAAGAATCTATTTATATCATTCAACTAAAAAATGTATTTTTCGCTTGAAAAGTTATGGAGCCTTCACTGAGAAGAGGATACGAGTTTTTGTTTATTTATGCCACCAAAAGTGGAAAATTTCAAAATATATGCTCTCTTTTCCATATTTTTCAAACCCAAGAAATTAGAAAAATACGTAATCATAGTTTAGTATAGATTATGTATGAATACAAGTGTCATAGAACTAAGGTAAAAGATTGGGTAACTTTAGATAAAGATCAAGTAATTAATAATTACAAGTTGGATAGTTATTAGCCAAGAATTGGTAATGGTTGGGTGAAGAGAGATGGATAATGGATGGGTAAAATGGAGAATAAATATCATCTTTTAAGGATATTTACGACTTATTTTTAATGAAAAGTTATATTACTGGAATTACTCAGTATGACGTCATATTTATAAATTAAATCACTTTCATGGCATAAATAATATAATTTCCTTTGAGAAAAAGGTCCAACTAAATAGAGATATGTCGCCAATTTTTATGAAAATATATAAAAAAATTATGATATTGAACCCAAGAAAAAAAAATAATTCATTTATCATAATAAGAATATTATCAAAATTAGTTAGCAAAATCTGAGTCTACTAATTGGCATGAGTAGATGTCAAGTTGATTGATCAACGAGCCTTCAGATCCTTAATTATCAAGTTGAATAAGCAACACAGGCACTAAGTTTTTCATATTGTAAATAAAATTGAATAGAATTTTCATTTTTTCTTTGTTTTTGAGCCATAACAATAAATGCTATTGTTACGAACGACATTGCTTACTAGAAATTTGATTATTGAATTTAAAAAATATCATCCAAGTTATAGTAGAAACAACTAATATTAATTTCACAAAGTTAAACAACACTATTTTTTTTTAAAGGGAAAATAACAGTTAAAAATGATAGCAAAAATACTCTAATCATGGAGTTAAGCTACTATTATGTTTATAATTCTGGAAAAATTACCTAGGATAATGTCATATCTATAAAATTAAGTCATTTTCTTGACATAAACAATGTAATCTCCTCAGAGAAAAGAGTTTAATTAAGTATAGATATTTTAACAATTTTTATTAAAATATGGAAACAAAATCATAATATTGAAGAAAAAAAAGAAAAGAATAGATCATTCACAAAATAATAGCTATATCAAAATTTTTAGAAAAATCCCTCAAAGAGTGACAAAATGTCACTCGTACTACACGGAAATTATGTTAAAAACTCATATACATATATATATGAAAACTAATTCCAATTTTTCTTATTTGATCATCAAGTTCTTGTTGATAGGCAATTTTTCTTCCCCCATTCTATATCTTAGTCCAAGATGCTCAACCTGTATTAAATATAAACCTACACAGAATTATGAAAATATCAAGCCATAAAATAACCTTGAAACAGAACATTGTCAGAAACTGCAAAGCAAGGATAGTGTTTGGATTGCATTCTTTTTCATACCTCATATTTGGATAACAGAACATATACAAACTTCTTGTTTTTTGTCAGGCATTTCAACAAATAACTTGAAGACTTTACTTAGAAAAGTTCCATCAAAACATCAGCATTAATTACCAAAGTGTAGGATCCAAACGCAAATTTAACACATCGGCAAGTCACTCAAAAAATTATTTTTCTTGGGTTAATAGCATATACGATTGTTATCCCTTACACATATCAAGATCTAATCACTTTGAAGTTCATTTAGAGCTATACAGTTAGAATTGCCTACAACAAACGCAAAAAAATATTATAATGGAGATCTAATCAAGTTCAATTAACTTGCTTAGTCTCGAAGTCCAGCAACTAGATTATTTACAAATACGATAATAATTAGTAGGAAATAATAAAGATAAAATGTGAAAACAATAAATTTTGATGAAGAAAACCAAAGAATAAAATAGAAGGAATGAAAGAAAATCAAGCAGATATAAAAAAAATTCAAAAGAAAATTAATGTGAAAAAAGGAATTCCTAAAAATCAATACTAAAAGACAAAATCAATACAAAGAATTGGCTACCTTGATTGGTGTTCTGGCTTGAAGCGGATTCCGAAAAACTGAAAAAAAAAAGTAAGAAAGAAAGAAAGAAAGAAAGCAAAATGCAAAGAGAGCCTTGCTCCTTCCAGTTTACAAGGATTATGCGTTTCGGAATTTAACGAACTTCAGACTCTTCGATTTAGCCACTGGGCAACAGCCTCTACCCTCCCCCAACACCTCGTGGTACAATGACGACGTCGAGTTGACAGTGGAGAAATACTCGGCTACTCTTTCCCTCTCGTATCCCTAATTAACGTTAATGAGTAATTTTAAAATAAATCAATTATAATAACTTTGAAATAATATAATATTTTTGTAATTTTAACTAGTAAAAAACAGGTTAATTGGCTTGTAACATATTTTTTATTTTTTAAAATATAAAACTTTTTATTATATGATGTACCATTGATTTAATCTAACGGTACACAATAATTACGACATTGATACCGTGATTTTAATTACGGTTTCATAGAATTTTTCTTATTTACTACATCAGTTAAGATATAAATTAAGTATCCAATTAAGTAAATAAAGAATTTTTACTCAAGAATAGGGTTGGCAAAAAAATATGGGTCTGGATATGAGTTGAAAAATATAAAACCCGCATAGAGTGAGCCTGGATGTCTTGGAAAAAAGCCTGAGCTTTTTAGTTTATAAATAAAACTAAATTAAATTTAAGTAAAAAAGGAAAAGACTCAAAATATTAAATAAAATGATTTTTTTAAAATTAATATTTGGGATTTATTATATTGTGTTTAGAAACAGTAAAATCCTCTATAAGTTTGGGGTCCCATAGAGCTGCACTCCAAATAAGATGAATTTTGAATAATTTTTTAGGAATGAGAAAAAATATTTCTTAAATTTTTAATAGGTTGGGGTTTGGTTTTGTCTTCCGTCCCCAACTCCCACCTCAATCTTCATTGTATATAAATATCTTTTCTAATTTTTATTTAATAATTTTTATTTTTTCAACTACAATGTTAGTTAATAATTTTTTTATTTTTACTTTATATAAATGGTCTATAACTAAAAAAAAATCCTACCATATATTTTTTATTCAGCCCTAAAACATTACTATATTTTCTTTTCTCTCTTAAGATATCGTTCTATTATAAATTTTTCAATTTTGATATCATTTTAAGACATTGTTTCAAACATTTAGAGATTTTTTTAAGTAACTTAAATACTTTATAATATAGTAATGATTTTGTTTAATTATTTAATTATTTAATTATTTAATTTATTAAAATCACATATTTATATAATTATAAAATAAATAAATGGAGAATGGACAAATCATTCCTCATGTAAAAATTTTCCATCCCCACCCTACTAAATTTATTAGGGAATGCGGTGAAAAATAGAGATAAAATTTTTAATAAGATGAGAAACGAGGTAGGTCTCTGCACTCCCATCCCATCGCATTCCATTCCATTGCCATCCTTAGTCCTTTGTTGCTAATATTTTGTGCATAAAATTATTATTCTATTATATATTATATACTTATATTTAATTTAAATATTTTTTATTTTATTAAAAAATTATTTCATAATCAATAAAAAAACCTAAGTCCGTCTAAATTTAGACGAATTTTAAGGGTTTGAGTTTGTTTTTAATAACGTGGATTTAGGCCTGATCTTGAAAAAATCCAACCTAAACCGGTAATTTGCCAACGCACTCGAGAATAGGTGCCTTACCTAAATAATAGAACAGATATAACAGATCTCTTAAGGAACGTATTCATAGTGACAGTTTTAAATTAATTTTGATAAGAAAGCAGGAAGATATATTGGGCTAAGCTATTCAGCATATCACACAAGGGTAGATGATATGAGGGCATTAATGAACGTAATACATTTCAGTTCATACATACATGACCATAATTTATTCTTTCATAACTAAATTATCATTCCCTAGCTACTAACTATTCAAGAAAATATTTCATTTTATGAGGAGGATCATTAATTTGTCCATTACTTTTTCATTCATGCCCCGTTTGCATTCAAATTTCAAGCAAGTTTGACTGGATACATGTCAATGGAGTCAACCCAAGCGTTACCTCGCCAGTCGTCAACCGGATTAATATTCCTGAGAGCTCTCCGAACAGCACTAGCACACTTGTAACCTGGCCCGGCTGCTACCTGCCAAACTTGATCTCCTCTCTTGACTTGACCTTTGCCCTCTATATAAGCCGACCCATACCCTATTGAGCTACTTGAAGTGTTACCGCACCTGTGCAGTCATTCTTGAAGGCTCCATTTGCCAGTTATGAAGCTGGAAATTCTTCTGCATCTTATCGAGCTGGAAATTCTTCTGCATCTTGTCCGTAACAGCCCTGCCCCGGGATGAAAGCAAAAATTTTTAAATGCAAGTTTAAAATCTGGCATGTATGGCTTAACATTTGCTTTGAATATTTTCCTGCGGACGAGTGTGACAATGTACTTCTGTCCATGGCAAGACAAGAGGACCCAAGTGGTAATATTTGTTTTTAATGCATCTCCAGCAGCAACAGTTACTTCTTTGGGGAGTGAAACTCCAACTTTGTCTTCATCATTCTCTGCTGCACGGACAGAGTTGAAGTGCTTATCATTGGAAGCTGTGTGCAGAGGCGAGGCCAGTTAAGATAATTTCTTATGAACTATAATGAAATCAGTAATATTCATCCAGGTCCTTAAGCAATGAACGTAATGTCAAATAGAAATCTGGTAGACATTTTGTTCAAAATCAAAAGATACAAAGCTAAGTTCAAAGAAACGATAGTTTGGAATTTCCAATAATAATAATATTAATCATTGTTAGATGCAGACGTCCGCAATCTTATAAGATGTATGAAAACGGTCATTTTATAACACTAAAAATTTCTCTTCAATGTTAGTTATAATGTGCTGTATATAAACTTTACAATATTGTACAGTTTATAAAGTGTAAACGTGAGCACCTAAGAAGGATTCGTGTTCTTATATTAACCCCTTAGAAAGTAGATATACTCTCAATGACTAATTTTTTTTAGAGATTAATTACATTAAAATTAAAATAAGTTTCTTGTATAGAGAAAAAAAAAAAAAATAAGTTTCTAGTTTCGACCTTACCTGTATGGGTTCAAACTAAATGAGCAGGTGGTACTTGGGACGGGACCCTTCGCGTTCCTTGTTTGATAAAAGCAATGAAGAAGCACCCATCCGGGAGAGACGGTTAGCAACATGGACCGGTTCTTAAAAGAATACCAAGAATGAGTAATATTTTCAGTACGCACAACGACTGCATAGGAGTTAGGGTTTCCGTTAAGAGGGTCCAACCGACGAGGCTTCACCACAGCCCATGCCACCAAGATTGTAGGTCCTGATATCAGTTCTAAGCTTGTAACGGTTCACTATCGTGGAAGAAAGAGATGGGACTGGATTGAATCGGCTGCCGTTCACGATGAGAATTTTAACATCGCTAGTTTTGACACCAGTTTTGTCAAAATGAGAATCAAGTGCACCGAACATGACAGAGTCAGCCTCGGCCCGGGCATGATCAAGGACAGATTTGGAGGTGAGGATGTTGCTCAGCTTGGTAAATACGTTTCGTCACTAATAAAAGCTCGGATCGCTGTACGTTTCTGGAAATGAAACGAATCCTTTTGGAACAAGCCTCTATTTTCGGTCACTTTCAAGAATTTGTCGACCGAAGCTTTGGGTTCATCATCTGGTTGGTAACACTAGAACTCGGCTAGTTAGACCGGCCTGGAACGCTTGGACCAGAGGAGCACTGCGACAAGTAGAATCATTAGTGCAGTGGAAACTGCAGGTAGTTGTAACTCGGTCATCCGGTTCAGTCCTAGACTGTTGAGCCAGACCAGGGTTGCACTAGTACCCATATATCCCATGCCCTTACTTAAAGAGAAGATGGGTTTCTTTATTGTGAGTTATGATATAACAAGATTTTGTGAGGAAAAAAGAAAAAAAGAATATCAATGTTGAAATGTAAATTTTAAAAATCCTACCCATCCATATATGGTAAATTGATTGGGTTTGAAACTCTTTGATGTTGTTCTTCAATTAATGGTGAGTAGTTTCTAGAAGAGATATAATAGATGGATAAAATGTACTGTTTCAAAAAACTACAGGGCAATATAACGAGGGGCTGAGCCGTTATTGTATAACCCAATCCTTGTGGAATTATGCTTTTGTTTGTAAAATAATAACGTCTCTTTAATTAGAGAGGTCTGAGTAATAAGTATATATGGTTTAGCCAATATCCAATTGATCTGTACTTTGAGAAACTGCTCAAGAAATCTGTGTTTTTACTTCTATTGTCGGTAGATCTGACGTCTCAAGGATAAAATAAATTTTTTTTTTTTTGTAATAAAACTTGCAATTCAATTAAATCAAACATGCAACAATTGAGAAGTAAGGAATAATAACATTTTATCAGAGACAGATATATAATATAGCAAGATAATCTGCATAATCTTTTAAAATACAAGACTAATAATTTGGTAGTTGACTCAAATGCTAAGTGCTAATTAAACGAGCATTTTTCCACTTATTTTAGTTCGAATGTACGGGAAACATCAATTTCCAAAATTGGATATTTTTCTCAAATAATTAACTGAGGATTTCGAAAAATTCATGTGAATATATTTGTTCCCATCAACAATCAAATACAATTCACAAGCTGAATATCATGCCTTCGTAAAAAAAGCAATTTCCTGTAACAAATGGATTAATTATATATGCTGACCATTCATTAGTAGTTCAAAGAAACTCTACCCATGAGCCTATATTTTCATCAAGATTAATGTTAGGCAAACTCATGTGAAGTGACAATACAATACGTGTTAGTTAGGGGGTCAAATCAACCCGCCCTGAAAAAAAAAAAAAGAAAGAAAGAAAGAAAGAAAAAAGGATCCCCTTAAAATGAGTCACCAACTTGGCAAACAACCTAGGACATTTTTAAATATCTACAACATTATGATAGGCAAATTAAGAGTATGTTCATCAACCCACCTCTTAATCTATTTATTAATTACCTAACATTGTATTTAAGGCTACGTATATTGAACGCAAGCAAGATAATTAGACGCTCCCAAAGCTAGCTAGTTAGCTTTTTAACAAATTTTCTCAATGAAAAGGTCAAATAGAAATAGTAATTGGAGGGCACTGGAGAGTTAGGGCTGCGCTAGAGCTAGCTATTGATGATGGCGTTTAATCTTGCTTTGGCGTGCTTTTCCTCTTTTCGGTAACATATATGCTTCTCAAGGCATCAATAGGCTGCATCACACATGGCTGCAGATGGTGTCAGCACCATATATTGCAGTGGCAAAGCCAAAGTTATTTTTCTTAGGCTAAACTAAAATCAAAGTTATTTTTCTTACGCTAAACTAAAATCGTCTTCGATAAATTCTATATATATATATATGTATATATATATATATATATATAGAGAGAGAGAGAGAGAGAGAGAGAGAGAGAGATTAATATGAAATTTTCATGGACTAATATGAACATTATAAATTTTATTGACATTATGACAGCTATATGAATATCACTTATTCTATGCTTCAGTCACCGAGTCTTGACTCTTGACAACATTAAGTGGATGCCGTTCTTGCCTTCTTGGCATGAATAATTTCAACCGACATGTCGTTAATATATGAATGACTTATTATTTCTAAGAGCACCCGACGACCGACGTTGTTTTTCGATCTCTTTCTGAATTTGAGCTTCATGTTGAAAACATCATTTAATTTCTTATGTATCTTATAATGCTAACGCGTGTCATGTCATGCCGCAAAGTATTACCTAACAGTGAATGTATGCATGGGTGATTTAGAAATGAGAAGTAGGATCATTGTCCTCCTCTTCGTTTGGTGATTGACTTAATTAGCAATTAACATAGTTTGGTTTGACTCATTATATTTCACTTCTGATTTTTTTTTAAAAAATTATTAATCAAAGACATGCAAACCATATGAGACTCAAATCCAAAACTTAAGATTTTGATAAGATTACCCACTAACTGGTAGAGCTGGGCCTTGGTCCATTCCATCTCTAATTTAACACAAAACTCATTTGATTTTATTCTAGTACTATATGTTGAGTGTTAGAAAGTGTATATTTATAAAAGAGAAAATCGTCATTTTATACTTTAAATCTTACTAATATTGCTACTTTTATTTATTTAAGTATTTTGTTATTTAATTATATGTGTTTTATTATAATTGTGGATTTTATGTATTTTAGGGGTATCATAATCGTTTCACAATAAACGAGTGATCAGACAGCAAAACGGATGTCATATTTAGACTCAGGACGGTCGAAAATCTTAAGAAAAGCATTAAAGGAAAAAGTTATTGTTCACACATACGCATCGTCATTACGCACGTGCATCGCATGATCGTACGCGCTACATGAGATTATTTACTATTCAGCGACATTCTTTGTACAAATGTTGATTTGTTGATTTGACTATCGATCATGACGTGATGCAATCCTGAGCATTTGAATTGTTTTTAATCCGATGGTCACGATTCACTCAATATATCTATAAAAAGGGGGCTCTCCCCCCTAATTTGGCACCCCTGAATTCATTTTTAAGCTTAGATTTCTGAAATTTCTTCTCCTTCTTGTAGTTTCTTTGTATTTTAATAAAATTTCCTTTTTTATCCTTAGTTACAATATGAGTAGCTAATTTCTTTTTGAGCTTGGGTTGAAGGTGAAGTCTCAACATGTTCCATGGGCTTAATTTGGTAAATTTACTTTCTCTTTCCCTCTAATATTTGTGGTTGTTTTGACTTTTCGTCGACAAATAATAATAGTCTTGTCTAGATACAGCTCTGGTTAAACCGGCACCCTAGTACAAGGTTATTATTATTTGGCACGATAAGCCCTAGGCCATACTTATTAGAGAGTGGTTCATGAGGTGTGGAATCCCCCCTTATGATTTAATTGGTATTAATATGGAATATTTAGCCCATGGAGCATGTTGATGCTGATCCGGATACCCAAGTGCTTTATTATAACAGTTACATTTTTAATTATTCTCGCCATTTTAATTCACAATTTAGGATAAAGTTATCATAATTTAATTGTTCCCATTAAAAGAAAATTAATTCAGCACATAATTAAAATCAACCTCCTCGTGGGATCGACACTCGTCACCATTAATCTATTCTACAATAGATTCGTGCGCTTGCGAGTTCATTAAAATTTGAACAAGTTTTTGGCGCCGTTGCCGGGGAGGTAAGTTATTTTAATTTGTTGAGTTAATTTTTTTTTGTTTTCTTGTATTCTTAAAAAAAAAATAATTCTATAATTTATTTTTTGTAATTTAAATTTTTGCAATTTAATTTTTGTAATTTAAATTTTTGTAATTTAATTTCTGTAATTTAAATTTTTGTAATTTAATTTTATTGTGTGATTTCTTTAAATTTCTGTACTTTAATTTTTGCTTTACTTTTCTTTGTAATTTGTTTTGTTTATCTTGTAATTTATTCATAGAATTAATTCATAGAATTAGTTTTTTTAAGTAATTTTTTTTGCTTTCCTTAAAAATTATAAAAAAAATTAAAAAATTAAAAAATTAAAAAAAATTAAAAAAAGTGAATCTGTAATTTAATTTTAGTAATTTAAATTTCTTTAAATTTCAATAATTTAATTTCTTTATAATTTCTTTAAATTTCTATAATTTAATTTCTAAGTTATTTTTCTTTGTAATTTTTATTTATTCTGTTAATTTATTATTAGATAGAATTAAATTTTTTTAAGTAATTTTTTTCCTGTACTTTAATTTTGTTTCTTTTTCTCTTCTTTATATTTCTGTAATTTAATTTTTCATTTTTCGTTGTAATTTATCTTCTTATTTTATTTTTAGTTAATCTATTTCTTGTATTTTCTTTTTGGCACTTGAGTGTATGTTCATAATAAGGTTATAACAACGTTACAAGGTTAGTATTATAATTTCTCTCTCATCTTTATTTTTATTTGTTTTATTTTCATTTATTTTATTATTTGCATGCTTGGTCGAAGGTCATTATCACCTAATCTTGAACCTTTAGACCTTGATTTGGAAAAAACACTTCGCACACACAAACAAACTGTTTTTCAAAAGAAACTTGAAATGGAATTGCAAAATCAGCAACCAGAACCACAAGAGAGGCCATTTAAGGATTATTTTAGTCCTTTAGCTAATTTGAGCACATCATGCATAAGGTACCCAAATATAGCTGCTAGGAGTTTTGAATTAAAATTTAGTGTGCTAAACTGTCTCCCCACATTCTATGACCTAGAAAATGAGGACCCATATAATCATCTGAATGATTTTCATGCTATTTGTCAAACTTTTAAATATGAGAATTTTTCAGATAATGATGTTAAACTTAGATTATTCCCATTTTTATTAAAAGATAGAGCTCTTTCATGGTTTAATACAATGCCTGCTAATAGCATTATATCATGGGAACAAATGGTAACTAAATTTTTAAACAAGTATTTCCCAGTTCATAAAACCAATGCTATTCGCAGAGAAATTTCAGAGTTTACTCAAAGAGATGACGAGCAGTTTTTCGAAGTATGGGAGCGATTTAATGGGCTATTCTTGAAGTGTCCACATCATGGGTACGAGAAATGGCACCAATGCCAATATTTTTTGGAGGGATTATTGCCACATATGCAAGAATGGCTAATGGCAACCAGTGGAGGAGAGTTAATGTCCAAAAGCGCATCAGAGATTTGGGAATTTTTCCAACGACAATCGGATAATTCTCAACAACGGAGTCGATCACTCAGAAATACCAGGAGAATTAAGGGAGTGAATGAGGTTAACATTGGCGAGTCAAGCTCAGGAATTAAAGAAGTCAAAGAGATGGTTGAAGGCCTTGCTCGACAAATAGCATCTTTAACAACCGCTAAATCAACAGAGCCACATGACCATGACTCATATTCAGATCAAGCCAATGCCATAGGTATCATGAGAAAACGAACAAACTACAATCCTTACTCCAACACATATAACCTTAGATGGAGAGATCACCCCAATTTTTCATGGTCTCAAGGATTCCAACAAAATGGACCATCAGTTCCACCTCTACCAATGCAACCAGTTCCTCAAATGTCTCAAGCCTCTCAACTACCATTTAGACCATACAATCAGAACCAACCATTTTCAACCCAAACCATGGGAGGAGACATCCTAAAATTTCAGAAATCTTATTAACTCCAAGATCGAGCAGCAGAACCGCACCATTGATGAATTACGAAATGAGATGAGAGCGAGCTTCAACTCACAAGCTCAATCTGTTTCAAGCCTTGAGAAAATGGTAGGACAACTTGCCTCTTCAGTTCAAACATTGGCCATGACCGTTGAAAAAGGCAAATTCCCAAGTCAACCAGTGCTCAATCCTAAAGCAGTAAATAAAGCAAGTTCTAGTTCACCACAGCAGCATGGAGAGGTCAAAGCAGTGATGACCTTGCGAAAAGGAAAAGAAGTTGACAACAAAGTGGAGATGCCAAAATCAACTTAAATTGTACCTGTGAACACGGAGGAATCATCATCAGAGGAGAAAGAGGAAACAAACCCACAAGAATATGTTACTAAAGCTCCATTTCCTCAGAGGTTAGCTAAAGGGAAGAAAGGAAAATCCACAGGTGAGATTCTTGAAATCTTCAAACAGGTAAGTGTTAACATCCCTTTACTTGAAGCTATAAAACAAGTGCCATCATACGCCAAGTTTCTTAAAGACCTTTGTACTAAAAAGAGAAATATTCATGTTCAGAAAAAGGCCTTTCTAACAGAAAATATTAGTTCTATACTCCAACATAAAATGCCTCTAAAATGCAAAGATCTAGGCTCCCCCACTATCTCATGTAGTATAGGAAACCACACAATTAAGAATGCTTTGTTGGATTTAGGAGCTAGTGTAAATCTGTTGCCTTACTCTGTTTTTGTGAAACTTGGACTGGGCAAATTACATCCAACTCCAGTGGTGTTACAGCTTGCAGATCGGTCCATAAAAATACCTCGTGGTATTGTGGAGGACGTGCTTATCCAGGTAGACAAGTTTTATTTTCCTGTTGATTTCATTGTAATTGACACTCAACCAGTGCAGGATTCAAAGAAACACATTCCCATTATTCTAGGCCGACCTTTCTTGGCATTTACCGATGCACATATTCAATGCAGAACTGGAAATATGCAGTTGACTTTTGGCAATATGACCATGGAACTCAATATCTTTAACATTGCTAAACAACCTCACAGTGCAGATGATGGAATTGTTAATGTAGATTTAATAGAAACACTAGTTGATAACAATTTTCTTTCAAACCTTAGTGATGACCCTTTGCAAACTTATTTAACTCACTTTGGTTTAAATTTTGATATTGATAGTTCAGTTGATGAAGTCAATGCTCTACTTGACTCAGCACCATCCATGGACACTAATAAATGGAAGTCAAGAGTTGAACAAATAGTGCTGTCAGAAAAGAAACTCAGCCCATCATCAGAATCACCACGAAAACTCGAACTCAAGCCATTACCCAACACTTTGGAATACGCATTCTTGGGAGAAGAAAGCACTTTACCAGTAATCATCTCTTCTTCCCTCAATGACGAACAAAAAGGTAAGTTGTTGGATGTTTTAAAAGAACATAAAGGAGCATTAGGATGGACCATAGCAGGCATAAAAGGTATAAACCCAGTGGATTGCATGCATTACATTCATCTTGATGAAAATGCTAAACCCACTAGGGAAATGCAACGTCGGTTAAATCCTAACATGAAAGAGGTTGTTCGCACTGAAGTTTTTAAGCTATTAGATGTAGGTATCATTTACCCTATTTCTGATAGTTAGTGGGCCAGTCCTGTGCAAGTTGTTCCTAAAAAGTCAGGAGTTACAGTAGTCATCAATGCTGATAATGAATTAGTACCCACTAGAGTAACTACAGGATGGCGTGTATGCATTGATTACAGAAAGTTGAATTCTGTCACACGTAAAGACCATTTTCCTTTACCATTTATCGATCAAATGCTTGATAGATTAGCGGGTCATGAGTTTTATTGCTTTCTAGATGGTTATTCAGGATACAATCAGATTCCCATAGCACCAAAAGATCAAGAGAAGACCACCTTCACTTGTCCTTTTGGCACTTTTGCATATAGGAGAATACCGTTTAGATTACGTAATGCACTTGCTACATTTCAACGATGCATGTTGAGCATTTTTTCTGATATGGTTAAACGATTCCTTGAGGTTTTTATGGATGAATTTTCTGTTTTTGGAGATTCGTTTGATCAATGTTTACATCATCTAACATTAGTTCTGCAGAGATGTATCGAGAAGAATTTAGTCTTGAATTGGGAGAAATGCCATTTTATGGTTAAACAAGGTATTGTTCTCGGTCACATCATTTCAAGCAAAGGTATTGAGGTTGATAAAGCCAAGGTAGATCTCATTTCCAATCTTCCTCCACCTAAAACAGTCAGAGAAGTAAGATCTTTCCTTGGGTATGCTGGTTTTTATAGACGTTTCATTAAAGATTTTAGCAAAATTTCTAGACCCTTATGCAATTTACTTGCTAAGGATGTACCTTTTGTCTTTGATGATTCAAGTCTTGTGGCATTTGAAAAACTAGAGCAGTTGTTGACATCATCACCCATCATTCAGCCCCCTAATTGGAACTTACCATTTGACCTTATGTGTGATGCATCTGACTATGCAGTAGGAGCAGTATTAGGACAAAGAGTTGATCGAATTCCCCATGTGATTTACTATGCTAGTATGACATTGAATGATGCACAGTTAAATTATTCAACCACTGAAAAAGAAATGCTAGCAGTTGTGTTTGCATTAGAAAAATTTCGATCTTATCTCATTGGTTGTAAAATAATTATATTTACAGATCATGCTGCTCTTAAATATCTTCTCACAAAGAAGGATGCAAAAGCTAGACTAATTCATTGGGTGCTACTCTTGCAGGAATTTGACTTAGAATTCAAAGATAAGAAGGGAACAGAAAATGTTGTGGCTGATCATCTTTCTCGTCTCCATTTTGACACAACAAAAGAACATTTACCTTTGAATGAGTTATTTCCAGATGAACAATTAATGGGTGTGGAAGTAGTACCATGGTATGCTGATATAGTTAATTATCTTGTTACAGGTCAACTTCCAGAGCATTGGACTAAACAGGACAAGGCCAAATTCTTTGCAGAAATAAAGAATTTCTTTTGGGGTGATCCTTATCTATTTAAATACTGTGCAGACCAAATTATTAGACGATATGTCCCAGAGAATGAATTTCAGAATATCCTTTCTTTCTGCCATGAACAAGCTTGTGGAGGCCACTTCAGTGCTAAGAAAACAGCTACTAAAATTTTACAATGTGGTTTCTATTGGCCAACTATATTTCGAGATGCTTACACCTTTTGTTCTTCATGTGATAGGTGTCAACGAATGAGGAGCATTACACGAAGGAATATGATGCCACTAAACCCAATTCTAGTGGTTGAAATTTTTGACGTATGGGGTATCGATTTCATGGGACCTTTTCCCCCATCTTTTGGCCATCAATACATATTGGTCGCTGTTGATTATGTTTCGAAATGGGTAGAAGCTATTCCATGTAGGAACAATAATCATAAAGTGGTAATAGGATTTTTGAAAAGCAATATTGTTTCTCATTTTGGATTCCCTCGAGTAATAATTAGTGATGGTGGTGCCTACTTTTGCAATAAATTTTTCAAAGCACTTTTGACAAAGTACTCCATCACTCATAAAGTGGCGACCTTATATCATCCACAGATCAGCGGCCAAGTTGAGATCTCCAATCGAAAAATAAAGCACATTTTAGAAAAAAACAGTGAGGCCCGACAGAAAAGATTGGTCGTTGCGGCTTGATGATGCATTATGGGCATATAGAACGGCTTTTAAGACTCCGATTGGGATGTCACCCTACAGGCTAGTGTATGGAAAAGCATGCCACCTACCTGTGGAACTCGAGCATCGTGCGTACTGGGCCATCAAGAAATTCAATTTTGACATACAGCAAGCTGGCTCAGAAAGAAGATTACAATTGGCAGAACTTGAAGAAATTCGAAATGATGCGTACAAGAATGCCAAAATTTACAAGCAACGAATGAAAGTCTTTCACGACAAGTAAATTATGCGAAAATCTTTCACTCCAGGTCAGAAAGTACTTTTATTCAATTCTCGCTTACACTTATTCCCAGGTAAGTTACGCTCTCGATGGTCTGGCCCATTTATTGTTCATACTGTTTTTCCACATGGTGCAATTAAAATTAAGGATCCAATAAATGGTGTCACTTTCAAAGTTAATGGTCAAAGATTAAAGCCATATCTAGAATACCAACCACATGGAGAGGACAGCGAAATAAATTTGAGTGACCCACCTATTTTAAATTGAGGTTTTGCTTTTCGGTGATTTGATTATTTATTTTCTTTATTTTCTTTCTTTTATTCATTCTTTTGCTGATTGAAATTATTTTTGTTTAAGTGTGTTTGTTTAACCGTTAAGTTTTTCTTATCAATTTAATCATGAGACAGTTCCTCTTAAATATTCTTAGACAAGTTCGACGTATCCAATCTCATCTCAGAGGTCAGATATGATTTTGTAAAACACATCGTATCTGGCAGCTACAACCACCAGAGTTAGTAGCCCATGTTGAGGATCTAGAAAGCCAACTCCGAAAAATTGAGAGAGGCATCTACAACATCCAATTGGTGCTTGAGGTAAATTCAATAAGAGGACGATTTTAGTTTGTTTGTGTGTTTTAATTTATTTTCTTGTTTGTGTGTTTTAGTTTACTTTGTGTGTTTAAAGTTTGTAACCCCGGTCAAGTGGTGGATAACGGTACTACGTGACAATCAAGTCGGTTACTTCAGTTTTCCCACAATAACTGATATTCTGGGACGAAGGTATGGACAGAAATGAGATTTTAGGAAAGCTTCACAAACGATTCCCTTCGCTTCCTCAGAATGCCCTACTTTTAATTTATAAAACCCGGTCCGAACGCATACGATTGCTTATGAAGAATAATATCCCTGCTGACATCCGTTGGTTAATTGAGGCAAAAGTTCGCTTAGCAGGTGAGTTACCTCCTAAATTTATTGCATACATGCCTGGTTGTGGTAAAGGAAATTATGCGAGAAAACGACGAGCTCAAAGACTTTTTGTTGCTTGTCATAAATGTGCCAGAATAATATGCAATAAAAAATCATGTTCTTTAGGAATGATGTCTGATAACAGAGAAGATAAGATTCAATTCATTAGGGATGACTTGAATAAGGAGTCATTGGATGATATCCTTTTGTCTCTTGAAACGCATCCCAGTGGATACGTCCAACATGCAATACTCCAGTTATGGCTATTATTTCAGAAAGAATGTGCAAACTATAGTATCGGGAATCTGACTATAAAAGACCCTGTTTACAAGTTTGTAAGAAAACTGGATGGGAAGCCTATCCTCGACCCATAGAGGGCGTTCAAACCATTTCTAGACGTAAAACCAGAGGAAGATGTGAGCCACAATCATAACTATCTGTAAATATCTTTTTACCTCTCTGTTCTTTTATTTCACTGTTATTTTACTATTTACATTGTTTTTAATAATTTTATTTACTTTTTCTTTTTACTATTTTCTTTTTGACTTTTTGAGCCATGTGCCTTACACGTTAATTGACATAATGTCCCATACACAGCTGTAACCAATTGTCACCAAGGTCTTTAAATACGATTCTCTTTTTACTAAGCACTCACAAGTTGTTTTTGAGCATTATCTTAATGGCAGCTACTTCCAGTAAGCAATTCAAGAACATTTGTGTGCTTTCTGGGTTTCATTATGGCAAACATAAAGAGTTCATGGAGACAGCCATAGATCTTGGTCTAAAAATAGCAGAGAGAAAATTACACTTGGTGTATGGAGAAGGTGACCGAGGGTTATCCAAAATGGTATCAGAAGCTGCTTTTGTCAGAGGGAGCCAAGTGTTAGGTATCATCCCTCAAATCCTAAAACCTTTGGGTTGTTTGTCTCATTCACCAACTGGAGAAGAGTTAGTCGTCTCAGGTATGCAAGAACGAATAACTGAAATGCTCAATCATGCCGATGCTTTTATTTTCCTTCCAGGCGATCTTACAACTCTTGAGGCACTAATGACATTAGCATCTTAGTCCCATCTGAACATTCATCAGAAGTCCATTGGTTTGTTAAATGTCAATAACTTTTATGATGGCTTTCTCGCATTTCTTAACCATGCAATAAAAAATTATTTTATTCCTTCCTCAGTAAAAAAACATCTTTATTTGTGCACACACTGCTAATGTGCTACTTGATCTGTTACAAGCTTATCAACCAGAGTCAGATCCCAAGGCTATTGTGTTGGAGTGTTCAAATAATGATGGTAACAGTAGCGGCAGTAAGAAGTACAAATTAGATTTAACTCTCCGCTTGTAAATATTTTCTTCTGTATTGCAGTACCCAGGTGATGTCTTCTAAACTCTACTTCTTTCCTTTCAAACATTGAGGATAATGTTTTGTTCTGGTTGGGGGGAGGGAATAGTGGACAATTGTAGAATATTGAACTAACCATGATTAACTTTTTGAATAGAAGATGGCTGAATATGGAGTATACTAACTCTAAAAACGCATCTTCTTAGTTAAAAAAATAAAAAAAAATAAAACAAAAACAATATATATATATATATTCATGTAGCTTAGCAGTTTATTATTTCATACATGATCTTTAGGTTTTCTTTGAGTCAACCCTTTAAAGAAAAAAAGTGTGTGTTACTGCATCTAAATGTTCACTTAATTAGTAGATATGGAAGATTATTTAGAGTCCTAAAAGATGATGGAAGGTCATTTTTGACCCGTTTGAACCTTTCTAGCCATCTCTATTATGTAATATCCATAATTAGCCCTTTTAAGCCTTTTATTAAAAAAAGAAAACATTTTCTTTATTAACTTATCATCCTGACCCACTCCAATTTGGAGTATTACCCGATATCATACAAGTTCCATCCAACTATTCATGTTTGAAAAAAAAATAATAAATAATTATTTTATTCAGCGAAGTTGTGCTACATATATAAAAAAAATTCAAAAAAAAAGAGAAAAAAAAGATGTACAATAGCAATAAATAAGCAAAATGTATCTTGTAAAAAGTTCTTGAATTTTTTCTCAAACATATATATTTTGTTTCCCTATTTTCTTTTCTTTGTTAGCCATGTCCCTAGCCTACGTTACGTCCTAATAAAAGTCCTTCCTGATTTTAGGGAACTATAGTCTAACATAAAATCTAGTTATATGGGTAATTAAGATGTAGTGATGCATATAAAATAAAAATAAAAAAATGATGAAAAAAAAGAAAAAAAATGATGAATACATTGGGTTGACTAATACTTTATTTGAGATCATATTACTTCTAAGTTATGGGCATATTTTTCATCTTGGTGAGAGTGTATGATATTTGTTTATTATTTTCTCTCAATTTACCATTCATTGTAGTGACAAAATTTTATTGTGAGAGTGTCACTACAACCGGTGAGATTTTGAGGTTGGATATGTCATTCTTGAAAGTGGCCTCATTACTATTGCTACAAAAAAAAAGTCTGCTGGACTGATGCATATGGATGGTTGATGTGAGTGTAATATTCCTTTAGACTGGAGATAATGCTTGTACTTTTATTTGATTGCTATCATTAATCTGATTGAATAAACACATGTTTTTCCTTTTAAAAAAAAAAATTTTGAATTTTATCTTCGCTTTATTTGCTAGGGACTAGCAATAAGCTGGTTGGGGGGTGTGTTGAGTGTTAGAAAGTGTATATTTATAAAGGAAAAAATCGTCATTTTACACTTTAAATCTCACTAACATCGCTACTTTTATTTATTTAAGTATTTTGTTATTTAATTATATGTGTTTTATTATAATTGTGTATTTTATGTATTTTAGGGGTATCATAATCGTTTCACAATAAACGAGTGATCAGACAGCAAAACAGACATCATATTTGGACTCAGGACGGTCGAAAACCTTAAGAAAAGCATTAAAGGAAAAAGTTACTGTTTACACATACGTACTGTTCATACATACGGTACTGTACAGTACATGCGCTTACATGGGATTATTTACTATTCAGGCGGCATTACTGTATAAGTGTTGACTGTTGACTGTTGACTGATGACGTAGCGCAATCCTGAGCATCCGAATTGTTTTTAATCCGATGGTCACGATTCACTCAATGTATCTATAAAAAGGGGGCTCTCCCCCCCTAATTTGGCACCCCTGAATTCATTTCTAAGCTTAGATTTCTGAAATTCCTTCTCCTTCTTGTAGTTTCTTTGCATTTTAATAAAATTTAATTTTTTTTCCTTAGTTACAATATGAGTAGCTAATTTCTTTTTGAGCTTGGGTTGAAGGTGAAGTCTCAACATGTTCCATGGGCTTAATTTGGTAAATTTACTTTCTCTTTCCCTCTAATATTTGTGGTTATTTTGACTTTTCGTCGACAAATAATAATAGTCTTGTCTAGATGCAGCTCTGGTTAAACCGGCACCCTAGTACAAGGTTATTATTATTTGGCACGATAAGCCCTTGGCACCATACTTATTAGAGAGTGGTTCATGAGGTGTGGAATCCCCCATTATGATTTAATTGGTATTAATATGGAATATTTAGCCCATAGAGCATGTTGATGCGGATCCGGATACCCAAGTGCTTTATTATAACAGTTACATTTTCAATTATTCCCGCCATTTTAATTCACAATTTAGGATAAAGTTATCATAATTTAATTGTTCCCATTAAAAGAAAATTAATTCAGCACATAATTAAAATCAACCTCCTCGTGGGATCGACACTCGTCACCATTAATCTATTCTACAATAGATTCGTGCGCTTGCGAGTGCATTAAAATCATAATCATCTGATAAATCAAATACATTAATCGCACTACAAGAAGACTACTGATTATCTTCGAACAATTGTTATCCAAAAAATGAACTTGTAGTAAGATGTAATCCATTTTTAATACATTAATTACAAGCTAAGATAAATACCCTTTTCGAAAAGAAAGAAAGGAGAAAAGATGGCGATCACGCAAAGTTACTGCAAATGCGTTAGGTCTTTTGTTGTTTTGGTTGCTAGATATTAAGTTACTTTTGGCAGGAGAATGGCTTTTATATTTGATTATATGGAAATATGTTGAAGTTGAAATTTTAATGGTGCATTTATTTTTCGCATTGGGGAATTGTAATTCGGAATCGAAATGATTGATGGCGTTTACTTTACAAAAATAGAGTAGGAATTAGAATGGAAATGATAGGGCCTACCACTATTTGAGAATGGGAAATAAAAGATTGATTCCCATGAGGGGAGGTGGGAATCAATCTCCCACTCCTTGAACTTCGTATTTTACCCTATTGATATTTTAGTATTTTAAAAATGTCATCTTTTAAATTAATATATTTTTATAATTATAATTAATTAATTAATATAATATTATAAAATAATAATAATAATAATAATAATAAATATAATTATTATAGTTATTTAATATATTATTATTAATTAGTGAATATAATTAATACTATTATTAATATATTAATACATTATTAACAAGAATATATTTATAATTATAGTTTTTGAATAAATATCACAATAATTAATATTTTTATTATTATAATTAATTAATATACTATTATAATAATTAGTAATATAATTATCATAATTAATTCATACATTATTATTAATTAATTAATATAATCATGATTAACTTATAAATTAATAAATTAATAATAAAATATATTAATAATTAAAATTTTTAATAAATAATCACTATAATTAAAATATAAAATATCAATTATTATAATAATTTAGTAAGTACTTTTTAGTAATTTGTTATAATTTAACTTATTCTGATTTCGATTCTAAGACAAAGTAAACACATTAATGCAATTCAGCTCATTTCGATTTCGATTCCTACAGTTTAAGTAAACAACTTATTCTGATTCTCATTTCTTATTTCCATTCCAGCTTATTCCCATTTCTATCCATTCTAATTCCACCTCATTCCGATTCTAATTTAGTAAACACAACATAAAAGACAAACAATAAAATCGAGACAGAAAATAAAATACTCTACTTCATTTCATTATACATAATTCAATTCTCGCTCATCAATTCTTTCATTTGGATAATTTCTCGATTACATGTACTATACCTATTTGGACAAATATCTCGATGATTCCCGATCGTTAATACATAGAGCCCAATAAGCATGTCTTGAGTCGGTACAAGCCAGATCTGTCATAAAATTGAGATTCTTTCATTTCCTTCCTCATCAGAAATGTGCCCCTTAGGAAGTGGGACTTCTTTATTAAAAAAAGGGCACTGAAGGGGAAAGGAGCGAAGCGAAAGCAGGGGGTCCTCGATAAAAGCGGCGTGCTCCGAGTCCTGTTGCCCTTGGGCAAGCCAATCCCTAATCGGAGGTGAACCGATCTACCCATTGCATAAGGATATCAGAGTTAAAAAATAATAATAATAATAAAGAAGAGAAAAACTACCATCAAGATTGGAATCGGATTTCTTCTCCATTCTTTTTCATTATTTATATATAGTTCAATTCTTGCTGGAAAAGATATTTCAACCACACGGCTGCATGTCTATCTCCATTGTACTGTTGATCTCATCCATAGTACTATTGATCTTATATCACTGCTCATTGGCATTCTTGGTACTTTGTCATGTCGCTTGCCCTGTCTGCCATATCAGGTTACATGTCACTTGACTAGTCAGGTGCTTGTTAGGACCTGTTTCACTCTAACATTTCATCAAGCATTTAGTTCAGGTCATCAGACATCTTCATTAGGAAAAGTCATTTGTACTCGGGTCGAATATTTAAATTCTACAAAATACCCAACAACACACTTTCTAATGAAACTTTTTATTGCTAAAATACCTTTAAGAAGCAAGTACTAGTACAGCCAAAATAATAACGCCATATTGACAAAAGATAAAATCGCAAAAGAAAACATGCCCTTCAATTTTTCAAGGGAAGCATCTACCTTAGCCTTTAATAATATTGATTGCATGCTAAAGGCCAAGCCTGTTTTACACAAGGTAACAAAATGCTCACAGTTGCTTCCCAGTAAATTATAGCCAGCACAAAACTCTTTCCTTTGTAGTTCGTTAGTGGCAAATTCGACAACTTGCTCCGGTGACTTTATACAACCACCATTTTATTCTACATGCTGACGTATAATGTTACACTCATAATCATAGACATACAATGAGTGGCTATCCAAGAAGCAATTAACACACATTCTGATGGTTCCACTATTAAACCCTTTCTGGCTCCCATTGTTTTGGCATTTAGTAGGGTATGCATTTGTTACAGACAGGCTAGATTTCATTTTCATTCCTAAATATACACTTTCTTTCCTGGGTCCACTGACATGAATTACCAAGTCATTCCCCACATATATTCCTGTGCATAAAAATAAGAAATGCCAGATTCAGCACTGTGCATAAGCAGGAAGAGTTACAATATATATAGACATTAGACATCTCAATGAATGCTAAAAGTAAGCTGACCATGATGATAGAAGACACTTTTCCACCTTTTAGTGCAAATTTGATCATCAGGCTTGAGCATTTCCCTACTAATAGCCTTGCACATTTGGTCTCCCTTTTTTTGTCTATTTTAAACCATCTACTAAATGGGGACCGTACAAATTTATACAAAGGCTTTGAAATGTTAGAAGACTTACCATTTAATCCTTTGCATGGGAATCCAAAACATTCGTATTTATTATTCATAAATAAAATTATAAAAATTTGTATTTGCAAATGATTCGAGTGCATTAATGATGATTCCCCAATGGTTTACATTCTAATTGGGGATTTGCAGCGAGTTCTATGTTTGCTGATAAGTGATTTTGGTATTATCGGTGTTTAATTTAATTATCTTTTTTTAACAACATTTCCAATGAAACGCTCATGACAGTTCACACACCTTACCTTTAAAACTGAAAACATAGTGACTTTGATTTAAAAGCACAATTACTGTAGTCACTAGAACTCTGGTAGGAAGAACAAAGGAATGTAAAGCAACAATGAACTAGAGTTAACTAATAACCAAAAATATTCTTCGGCACAACTATTAGCCAGATGAGTGTTCAAGATAGTTCGATAGAGCAGATTACAACGTAAAACTCTTCTTAAACAGAGAACTTCAGTAATATATCAGCTACATTTTCTAAAACTTTAGGTCTTAATGATGAAAATTTAACTCAACATCGCCTTTTTAATAATTGTAGTTCGAGCCACAGGCAGAGCCGTAGCCTCCAGCTTGACCTGCATGCCCTGGAAAGAAGGGGTGATCCATACATTGATGCACATGGGTTATAACATTGGTCTGTCGACCTACCCATTTACGTCTTTGATGGAGCTACAGCTTCAGCCGCGAAATTTTGCCATATGATAAAATAAGTTCCATTAACTTAAAATCCGAAAAGAAAGTGAGCACAATAACAGCATAAAGGCTACATGAAAAATAATATTTATAATATTCACTCTAAAAGGAAGAGAATGTCATTATATATATACATATATATACCTAAACATACATACATACAATATATATATATATATATATATATATATACCTAAACATACATACATACATACATTATATATATATATATATATATATATATATATATATGTTTATATTTGATACATTGTATCCTAGTAAAAATTAGGCCTGAATCGAATAGGAAATCAAAGTCCCATACATATCATTACACAACAAATAACCAAGCCCCCAAGAGAATTTTCAAAGACATAAGGACCAAGGGATAAGGAATCAACAAATTTCACCATGGAATCTGCAGCATCATTGGCTTTACGGTATATATGCTTTATCATAATAAGCCACTTTCTATTCATCAATTTCTTGATGGTATGAGAGAAAAGTGTGCATTAGGAATCAATCGAGTGAAGGAAATAAGTATGGAGACACATTTGATATGCACCTCAGCAATCAAATAATGAGTGCCACATTCCCCAAGCAAGACTAATGCCTTGAAAGAGACCCCAAAGTTTTGTAGTAATCATTGATCCAAATCCAATGTTCATACTAAAGCTAAACTGCCACTTTCTAGAGCAATCCCTCACTAAGCCATCAGTGCTAGCTGAGCCATTCTTTAAACATGATCCATTAGTATTCATTTGAAAAAAGATTCAAGGGGAGCTTATTGTCACCATTGTTATCTATGAGGGCCCATGGCCTTGGCTTAGCTTAGGGTCTTATGCTGACTTATGCAGCAATGTAGGTGTACTTAGGGCAAGCACGAAAGCAAGGCCTAGATTAACGCATGGGCTAAGGTGCGATAACAAATATCTCTCAAGTACATGAGCGCAATAGGCGTAAATGTGTGGCACAATGGGTGTGTAGGCACGGAACCTTATGGGCGCGTGGGTGTAAGGCAAAGTGTGTTAGGTGCAAGGATAGTAGTATAAAAGTATGGTGCAATAGGCATGCAAGAGTAGGGCTTAGTGGTAATTTTTGGAATAATACGAGTGGGTTGCATAATGGCGTTTAGGAGTGCATGCAAACGTGCAACAACACAAGGCATCCACGAGGAAGGCTGAAACATGCAAAAAATGAAAGGTGAACATGCGCGGGTTATATGTGTGACATAGAGCTTGGTGGCTGCAACTCTTTAAGAAGTGGGCCTAAAATCAAGTATAAGTAGTAGTTATAGGCACTACAAAAAGGGAGAACACGACCTTGATCGTGTGCCTAAAATTGAGGGGCAAAGAAAGTGGGTGTGGTGGTTATTATCCCATAATTCCTTACACTTAGACCAAGTAGGCAACTGTTGCTTAAATCAAGGGAGAGTGGAGATGTACACCTAATATTGTGCTTAATGGGTGCCTAAAACTTAGAGAGGGAACTACTGTCACTTCATCTAACCTTAGCAAATGAGGGTGTCATTTGCATAAGTTACACATGTAAATAGTGATGGGGACGCATATTAAGGGGACGAGATAGGAATTTTGGATTGAGCATTGTGTCTTTGAGCATATGAAACTAGAACTATGAAACAACTCGCCTCGAACCCTTAGGCGAGTTTATTTGATCTCATCAAGATGCACTAATAATAAATCAAATATATATAAGAATTCAACAAAAAATTCAGCAGTGTTTTTCTTATAATTATGACATTCTCAAATCCTGTAAATAATAAAATAACATTCCTAAAATAATTTCAAATATCGTCAACTCTGCAAACTAATCTCTCAATAAAATATCAAATATCAATCAAACATTCAAATGCTAAAATACAATAAGTTGTCCTTATTTATAAATATAACAAAGTTATACAATCAGAAATATCCCAACACAAACTCAACAACTTCTAATACTATCACGTGACTATAATACAAAATAACTATTATTACTGGGTCGACTGTTGTACCTATGAATATGTTGTGGGGTGTGGGGAAAATATAATAAAAATGAGATTAATATAAAAACTCAGTGAGCTCAATGAGTGGATAATAATTTTTAAAAATTATTTTACTTTAAAAATAATATAATATTTTGCTAAATAATTCTTTCAAAATGTCATAAGAATTAAATAAACTTATTCAATTCAAATCATGCACTTATATAATAATATTACATAATACTGCATAAAATCAAGAAAAAATTATAACACGTATAATATCAAATACTGAATATAGAAAACTATTGACATATAAGTACTCATGAAAAATATCATATCCGGATTTCGACAAATGGGCAATTAAGAAACCATCATACCCTAGAGCTACATAAATAGAGGAGAAAGTATTATCTCATATCTCATCATATTTATATATGTATAACTGGTCCCCAGAAGATAAAAGCACCCAAACACACGGCCCAAACTTTTTGTATATTTTTAAATAGGCCTTAAAAGCTATACCTCATCTATATCATATATATTATCTATATAATTAATACAATTTGTATCTCATTACCTATAATGCTATAATCATCATACTACATGCATATGTTCCCTAAAGGTAAAAGCACCCAAACACACAGCCCAAAGTCTCTATATGTTCAGACAGTCCTAAAAGCTTATATCTCATATCATCTGTATCACTGAATGTGGTGGGAATGAGTGCTATTAAATGATTTTACAAACAACCTTATATATATATGTAAACATACAATCACATCTGAAATCTCATTTCCTTTTTTATTCAACAAACTTTAAATCTATTTCCTTTTCTTTAAAATATTATCACACATATGTTCAAAATCAACCATAAAATCATTAATCACATATATTTTTAATAACAAACACTATTGTGCAGATAAAATCTATTTTCAGAAAATCATTAAATCAGATCCGTTAAAACTTATTTCATAAATATACTTTACCATATTTTAAAATCATAATAAACTATAAAAAAATATTTTATATATTTCACCTATAGTGACAATGTTCAAATAAGGTGTCGTCAACGTCGTGTATTGCTTCTCGTTTACGGGTCCTCTTAATTTAAGAAAATGACATAATTATTATAAGTAACATGAAATACAACTAACTCTACTCGATAAAGCTAGAAATGAATAGTTATCCACATAATGCAACTCTCGAATATATAAAATTACTAAAATACCCTTACCTCTAAAGATCACCAAAATGCCCTTGACATAGTATTTTATCAAGTTGCTTTTGGAACCATAATTTATCAAATCATTCTCAAAATCCTAAATTAGCAAACTGTCCTAAAATCCAATTACAAAAATAGATACGAGTTTTGAATTTACAAAATTATCCCTAGAGTGCAAAATCACTAAAATACTCTTCATAACATAAATTATCGATTTACCTCTAAAATTTTAAATTACTTAACTGTCTTAGTCTATAATTACTAAATTACCCATCAAATTCTAAAATTATAAATTATCTCTAAATTTTATGAAGTTATTCAATTGCCCTTATCGGTTAATGGTGACTGGATTTTAGTTGAGGGTGAAAGGAAGCTAAGGTCTAATAATTCTAACGTTAGTGAGTCCAATAGTGCTAGTCACCTCCCACGTGAGGCGACGGTAACAAATTGAGCTTCCAAAATCACTAGCTTCCAAGTAGCTGATCCTAGTAAAATGGCATCCACGGTGGCAATGGTTGGTCGGAAATGAAAGTTGGGGGTGATAGGAGCAAAACCCAATTGATGTTGCAACCCAATTCTTGTGGAATTAATTGTAAAAAGAGTAGATTTTACTGAGGATATTTTGAGTTTCACCAAAGGTGTTTTGATTGATTTTCAATGGCGAGGTTGGTACGGAAACAACGGTCGACTTTCAAGCTTCATATTAATACCTTGCTCAGCCAAAATCGACAACTAGATTCAAGTAGGGCAGCTTGGGTTCAAGTCAAAATCGGGTCAAGTATCTCTCTCTTTGTCGCCTCCTCTCTCTTTCTATTTTTGGCAATATTCCTCTCTCTTTCTATTTATAGAAACCAACTTTTCCATTTTTTAAGCTTAATGTAAATTAAGCCAATAGTAGACCAATGTTAATATAAAACATGACTAATCCACCTTTCAATCACATTTGAATTGTCTTTATTTTATCTTGTGACAAATTTAAAATTATACATACACTATCAATTTAATAAATGAGCCAAATTTACTCGTAATAACATGTAATAGATGTGATAACTTACATAATACACTCAATTAAAAAATCAAAGTGTAAATTTACAACATATTTTGTAATCTTTTCCCATTTCAGCGGTAGAAAAGTTGGGCATCAGTGCCTCTATAAAAGGCAAATTTACTTATGTTCTTGTGGCATGTTTTAAACCCAAGATGATCTTATTGCTCTAACCAAAACCAAGAGTTGTTCTTCCATTTTAAATGTCCTAAACCCAAGATTTAATTTTACTAACAAACTGAGTGCAACATAGGAATTTTGTGAGAAAAACAAACTGATTTCGCCGAAACCAGATTTTCCAGACAACCACTCTACTCATCCACTAGTTCATTGACACCAGTCTTTCCCAAGTCGAAACAGAGCCAATCATGAAGATTAAGGGAGAAAAAATAATGTCTAAGGCTGATTGGAATTAAAAAAATTCCATATTCTCTTTACAACAAAACAGTCAAGTGCATGCATCACGTCTTCTTTTTCATGGCCACATCTTTCACTATCCATTTTGTCTAGAGTATGCCTCTTAAAAAGGTCCTCTCTAGTTTTAATCTTTCCATGCATCATCAACCATAAAAAAATTCTAACTCATCAGGGCCCTTTCTATTGCCAAATTAATTTCCAGAAATGAGCATTTTTGTTCATAAAAGATAGCTGATTTAGATATGAACTCGCCCATTTTGGAGTGAGCCCAATGTAAGAGATCCCCGTACTTGTCATTAGACGGGGTTTGACCGTGGCTATTTGGAGAAGATTTTTATTGTGGATTAAAGTACTAATCATGTTCCAGTTCCACTGCCCGTCAGCATCCACAAAATCAGCCACTCATTTATTCATTAACTCAGCTGGGATTGGCTTTGTAATATGATCTACAATAATTATTTCTTCTGAAAACCAATGTTGATGCCAAAAATTTATTTTATTCCCATCTCTAATCGACCATCTCATGCCCTGTAACATATAATCCTAAATTCTACTTATGGTTTTCTAAAGATAAAAACTGCACTTGTTGTCAATAGCTATAGGAATAAAGTCTAATAAAAGCCCATATTTAGACCTCGGGACCTTAAACCATAAATTGTAAGGAGAAACCAACATATTCTATCTAATTTTCCCAATCATGGTATTATTCATGTCAGACAGGTTCTTCAATCTACGACCACCTCTAGATTTCAGTGTACAAGCCATTTCCCAATTTAGTATATTAAGATTACGATCTTTATTATTTCCTCCCTACATAAATCTCCAAGAAATTTGATCAATTTTTATCTAACACTCCCTGAGGAATCCTTGTCATTTGCGTTGTAAAAATAGGAATCTCTTGAATAACTAATTGATCGAAAATAATTCTTGCTGCTAAAGAGAGATGCATTGAGTTCCACCCTGACAATATTTTATCAATATTATCCAGAATCTATATATTGTTTATTGTGATAAGCATATGGGTCTTTTATTTATCTATTTTCAAACTCTTATTATATTTTATATCATAAGACCATGATTTGAATTTGACTTTAGTGAGTCAAGGACTGTTAAGTTGGACCAAATCTTGTGGGGAGAATTAGGTTTTTCTGTTTCTCTAAGATTTGATCAATAGGTTAGTTTTAGTTTTACTTGATGGCTATTTAAGCCATGAAAGACATAAATCAAGTCATGATTCAGTTATTCTAAATAAAACAAACTTGCGTTGTTGTTAAGGTCAAGTTTTCTCTGCTAACCTAAAACTCTTATCTTTAAGTTCCTTTCATCATAGGTTCTAATAAAAATAAAAGAACCAATCCCCAATAAGTGGTACAGTGGTATCAAAGCAAGGGCAAGGATTCATGAATGAAGAAGTTGTAGAATGATGTTAACTCTCTCACTGCAGGTCAGCAATAGACCTTAGAGAAACTCAATGAACTCTCCTTACAACTTGCTACGCAGACCAAAACTCAACATGTTAGAGAGTGAGAAAATTCCATGGCTCCATTCCATAATCCAACAAGATGATCCAGCAATGCTGATGGCACATACCAAAATGGCTCACAATATGCTCCCAAACTTGTCAAAATAGACTTCCCTCGCTTTAATAGAGAACAAGACACGATGAGTTATTTCTACAGAGTGGAGCACTTTTTTTACTTTAACTATATAGTAGAAGAAGATCATGTATCACTGGCATCATTTCATCTCAAAGGAGATGCTTAGTTGTGGTATCAGCTACTTAAATAAGAGAAAGGAGATGCTTAGCACCAGCATGTTGTCCGACAACATTATCTTCGAACATTGGGGTAGCTCACTTATATAAAGCTCATAATCACTCTCAAGTACTATTTAAATTTCTTGAAGCTCAAAATAGTTTCGTGCAATATCCATCAAAAGGCTTGGCGTCGAAGAGACAGACGAGAAAAGGAAGAAAGAAGTACGCATCAATTGTAATTAAAAATTTGATCCAGGACATTATTGCAAAAAATTATTCATGATTCAAGCTTATTTGCCCCAAACCACTATAGTTGCCACTGGCATTTGAGTTATTAAAACTGAATTCCCTAGTTATAGCTACGAGGACAAGGCTATTTCTTAAGAGGGAAGGAATTGTTACGAGTCTTTTATTTATTCATTTTCAAAGTCTTATTATATCTTAAATTATACGTTCATGACTTGAATTTGAGTTTAGTGAGTCAAGGACTGTTAAGTTGGACCAAGTCTTGTGGGAAGAATTAATTTTTCCTATTTCTTTGAGATTTGATCAATAAGTTAGTTTTAGTTGTACTTGATAGCTATTTAAGCCATAAGAGACATGAATAAAGTTATGATTTAATTATTTCAAATCAAACAAACATATATTGTTGTTGAGGCCAAGGTTCCTCTATTAACTTAAAATGTCTTATTTTTAATTTTAAATTCCCTTTATCATAGGTTCCAAAAAAAATAAAAGAACCAATTCCCAGTACATGCCCGATACATCTTCATATTAGATAATAATGATATGTCAGGAAGAGAGAGAGAGCGGGAAAACACGCTGAATGTGAGTCCATTAAGAAAGATAATTTCACTTGGCCGACAACTAAAGGAAGAAAAGTAACGATTACAACAAGTGTTGAATTGTGCATCTGTCTTAAGGATCAAATGTCATTAAACCATCAGCCTCTATTAGATTGAAAATAAACTGCAGCAATTCTAAAGAAAAACTAAAGAACGGCTACCAACCTTAACAAATCTAAAGCACTCCTAACCCATCTTGCAACACAACAAGAGGCTGTGCCAATTCAACCAATTAGCACACACAATGGGTAATTAATATTTCTAATATATAAACAAATCCTTTACTCTATCCCGTCATGTGATTGGATTTCTTTATAATCTCTTAGAGTGTGTGTTTGTGCACGTATAACTATGTGCTTGAATTTTAGTCTTGTGGTTACCATATCGTTCTAAAAGATTAAACTTTTAACTAAATGTTGATTATTAGGGTAGGAAGAGTGTGGCTTCTACTTAGCTCATCACTTGATTAGAAAGGCATTGACTATCCCAAGGGTTCTCCATATCAGATTTTGTTTACTTCTGCTTAGCCTTGTTTTTACTGTCTATTCTTATTTATCTATTGCTTCCTTCCCCGTACTTAATTAACAACAAACTGTGTTGATGTTGTTGAATCTTTTAGGTCTTAACAAGTTGATTCTTGCAAATCTTGATGAATTAAGCACAGATAAACCGAATCAAAATAAGAAAAATAGAATGAGAACCAACCCAACAAAAGATAGACAAAATCACATGTAACTAAGTTGTGAAGGAAAAACCTACTCTCTTTATTGATCAAAACTATCAAAATACAAATAGATTATTCAGAAGAATTTGCACAGATCATAATGAAGCAGATTCCATGCAATTTGGTTGCCAAACTAAGAAAAAAAAAAGCTCTCCTATAAAATTTTAGAAACGTGTTAACAAATTATAACTAATTCTACCACGTCATCACAAAATATCTAGCAGCCCTTTCAACTATAGAAAACCTGCACAAAGCCTCACAACTTCTTCTTCTTTTTGCAATTGAGTCCAAAAAGTCACATGCGTAAATCTTTACATTTGTAATTATCCCACAAAGAAGCGGCAACAATGGAAGTTGAGCCTTATAACTATTATTGGATCTTCTATGGGCATAATAGAATCATATTTGAATTCGTTGCTAAAAAGGACAGTTCCAATTGACAGTCTAAAAGTTAGTTGCCCCTATGATGGCTTGATGTTTATAACGAATATTCATGTTGTTGGTGGACCTATTTCACTCAGGTTTTTCCAATATACTCTGTGGTATTCTGCAACCTATATATACATATTAGGCAAAGTGCAAGAAGAACATGACTTTGTGAAGTAAACTAAATCATATTCTTCTCTCTGTGTATGTATTTTGTTTTTTTCTGTTAACGTTTTCTCTTTGCTGAATCTAATTTATTTACCTTCGAATTTGTAAATGGTGACAAGTTCTTCCCCATTTTGAGAGTTTGATTTTCAAACTCCTTGTAGATTTAAATTTGGGTAGTTGATCAGCATTGGTATTTGAGTAATATATGATTTCATTAAGAATTTTCTTGGTTGAGTAAGTTTTCTTTCCAAATTAGGAAGTAGAATACTGTAGTTTTGAGTTCTTATTTTATTTAGAGGTTTGGCCACTACAAATAGGGCTTTGTGGTTCTCATTTTCAAGGAAATCTTCTTGATTATCAGAAAAGAGAATATGATATTTTCCTTAACTTTCTTGATATCCCTCCCCTTTCTTTAGGTTTCTTTGGGTACCTTTGTCAGTTGTATGTTATCATCGTGGGAGAGCTTGTCTTACATCAATACCAATACATTTGGACCACACCATTACATTAGTTTAAGAGGGTTTATGCAGCAATTTGCCCGGGTTTCTTGCTTACTGCCTCTTGGACATGATGTAAACTGTTTTAAATTATTTGTTTACAGCAATCCTTCTATACGTTAGGATCATCATGGGCTCCAATTCAAATCTTCCAATAATGAAAGATGCTGCAAAGATCTTGTAATATATGCATTTTAATTTCTTATAAAGTGGATTATATATTTTTCATTCGGTATCAATTTCATAAATTTTGGACTCGTTACATGTCATCGCGAGAAAAATTCAATGCATTATTAAATTAACCGCATATGAATAATTTTCAATTTTATCGCGATGAAAAAAAATAGAGATAAAACCGAACTCGATTTCAAAGTCGGTTAGTCGGATATTTGTTATTACGGAACCGATATCAATTTAATCGGTATTAATATATATATATATATATATATATATATATATATATATATATATTTCAATTTCTTTAAATGGAGAGAGAGAAAGAGAAAGAAAGAGAGAGAGAGAGAGACCCGTTGACCTAGGCCTGACTCGCAAACTCGACCCAGTTGGATCTCTCAACTCCGGCCACCGTTCCCGACGAGCTTAGTACCGATTTGAAGGTTGTGAGACACCGGTCATATCCCTACTGTTCCTGTTATCGGAAAATGACCAGAACACCACTAGTGAAGCTCAAAAGTTTCGGCCAAAAACTTGTTCTTGCTACCATCAATTCCGCCGGAGTTTGGCCATGCCACTGGCTGAGTTCCACTGCTCTCACCTCCAGCTTTCATTTCTGACCGGTCTCATCACCTGAAACGGCAGGATTGCAGGTGAACGACAACTTACAACCCGCTGCTTTAGGGAGCTCGATCCACCGCCGTCACCGCATGTGGGAGGTCACCGCTGGCACTATTGAACTCATTGAGGCTGGAATTACAAGACCGAAGCTTCCCTTCATTGTTGACCAGTGAGGGGCAATTTGATAAAGCTTGAGAATTTTAGAGTTAATTCTATAATTTTCAAAATTTATGGGCAATTTGATAATTATGGATAAGGTTAGTTAGGTAATTTGAGATTTTACATCTTATGGGTAATTTCATAATTTCTAATATGTGGATATTTTAGTAATTAATAAAGTTGAGGATAGGTTGGTAATTTATGATTTTGAGGTTAAATTGATACATTATGATTTTTAGGATAATTTGCTAATTTTAAATTCAAGGACATTTTGGTAATTTCAAAGGATTTGAGGATATTTCAGTAATGAAGAATTTTGAGGATAAATTAATAAATTATATTTTAAATATCGGGGGTATTTTGATAATTTTGGACATAAGGATAATTTAGTAATTTTAAATATTCGGGAGTTATATTATGTGAGTTCGTGTTTTATTGAGTATAATTAATTGTACTTTATGTGATTAGTAATAATTATGTCATTTATTTAATTAGGGGGACTCATGAATGAGAACCAACTCACAAACATCAATGATACCGGATTTGTCGTCATCACAGTGAGTGGAATATACAAAATCTATTTTCTCTATGGATTATTATGATTTTTAATTATGATAAAGCATGATTGCAAATGAATTTTTAAATGCTTGATTTAATGATTTTATGAAAAATGAATTTTATCTGCATAATGGTGTTTATTATTGAAATTGTGTATGATAAATGATTTTATTTCTAATTTTAAATATATGCATATTAATAATATTTTTAAAGAAAAGAAATTAATTTTAAAGGTTGTTGAACATAAAAGGAAATATAATTTCAGATATTATCGGATGCTTATATATATATGTATACTTTCAATTATTTGCAAAGTCATTAGATAGTATCCTTTCCCATACATTGTGATAAGATGATATGTGATGATATGAGATACAGGACTTTAGGGCTCGTTTGAGTATACACAGAGGCTTTGGGCTGTGTACTTGATCATTTTTGTCCTTTAGGGACTATATATGCATGTATAATTATGATGATGAGATATGTCGAGATGTGATGGCATATGAAATATTATTTCTCTGTCTATCTGTATAGCTCCGGGGCATGATGGTTTCTTGACTACTCGTCCGTTGAGGTCCATATATGATGAGATTATTTTCCCAGATATTCGTTTGGTGAAAGTTTTCAATATTCAGTAAAGATACCATATGTTGTGAATTTTCTTTGACTTTACGCAGTATTTTGTGATGATTTTAGATTGAGTATTTATACGATATTATGATATATTCTTCCTTAGTTATTTTACGTGACATTATATATGTTTTCAAAGTTAGTGATTTGATTATAAATATTAAGTGATTTATTAATATTTCTCGTTTATAGTTTGATGAAATTGTATATTTAAAAGTGATACGATTATTTTAAAAATAAAATTATTTTAAAAAATTATTATTCACTCACTGACCTTCACTGAGTTTTATACTAACCCCTATTTTATTATATTTTTCTTTTCCCTCCACAGGAGGTTTGTAGGTACAACAATTGACTCAGCGACAATAGCTATTTATATTTTGGCCATGTATTTGTCATAGAAGTTGTAGAGTTTTGTGTGGAATATTTCAGATTGTATAATAGTATAATTAAGAATAACTTACTGTGTTTGGTGTTAAAATATTTCAGATGATATTTGATATTTATTGAGATGACGGAGTTGGTTGTATTTGGAAATTATTTTGGGAGTGCTATTGTATTAATTACAGGATTGGGAATGTCAAAACTATAGAGAAATTCTACTGAAATTTCAGTACAAATATTTTTATTATTATTTATAGAATCGTTATTAGTTGAATTTTGAGGATTAGTGAGACTTGTCTCAAGATTCGGGACAGGTCGTGCTAGATCTTGACCATGCCTAGTGATCTTTATGAGGTTTGTCTCAGGTGATTTAAAAGTATGATACATAGTTTTGCACATTTCATTTCTACTTGATCTTTTAAAGTACAAAAATTGTGTTTCCTGCTTCAAATAATTTTAGCCCATGGGATTCCTGATTTGATGTTTTCTTATGCCTCATCTATTGAGAAAGGAATTCATACAAATAGAAATAGAAATCTTTTTTTCTTTATATGATTAAGATAGGATGTGTACCATAAATAAATAGATAAAAAAATAAACCAACAAAATCCAAAGTAATGAACCAACCACAAGAGATATAGATTTTTACATAGAAAACCTAAAGAGAGAAAAAATATAGGATTATAGTTTGATAAGGCTTTCCATGAGATTAATGAAATTATAACACAAATTTTTCTCTAAATAATACTAGAGGTTAAAAGCATTAAGAATCCCAATATTCCTCGCTTATAGCAACAACCTAATATCTGTCTTTCCAATAAGTAGGTATATCAAATAATAACCAACGAAATAATAAAATAAAAATAAAAACTAGTGATTTTAGAGAATTATGCCAAAAACTTTCTCTAAAAAATTGGGCAATAATGGGGTCCAAATTGCCTTCCGATCGTGTAATCAAAGATTGAAATCACTATTCCCAAAAAAAAAACTCAACATACACACACACGCTCTCTCTCTCTTGTCATTTCTTCTGTAAATTGTGAAAAATTAGGTCTGCAACTTGCTTTATACTCTTTCTATAGTTATGTGACTTCAAGGCTAAATTTCATGGTAAGTTTCATCTAAGTCTAAAACTTTCTAATAATTATACATCAAGCAAGCATTTTTTTACTCTGAGCTTTTAGGTTCTAAATGAGATGGACCCAACAAATCTCCCCTTTTAGATCATATGGGGGGCACTACTAATCTTGCTCTCTATATATAGCTTTTTACATTCTCTTTAGGAAATGATTTTGTCATTATATCTGAGCCATTCTTCTTTTTGTATATCTTTTTAAACTATAACTTTTTCTTCTTAAACACGTCTGGAATCCAATGATACCTCATATCAATATGGTTGAATTTCAAATGGTATGTCAAATTATTTTGCCAAGTGAATGATATTCTAATTGTCGCAATGCATAACATAGATATCTTACTTTGCACCTAACTCTTGTAGGAAATTCTTCATTTTGTAACTTTCAATGATTGCCATATACTCTATTTTAGTGGTACACAAGACAACATATTGTTAAAGTTTAGACTGCCATGAGACTACTCTTCTTACAAAAGTGAGTAAATACAGGTTGTTAATATGCATCTATGTACACTTATAATACAGGTTTATCATCATTGCTGTCTAGTGTTTTTTGTTCGAATTAGAGAGAAATCGATTTACTACACCAACTACATGATTAATATATGATTTTGTACAAATTATGGTATAAATCAAATACCAACTACTAAAGTATAAGGAACTCCTTTCATCGATTACTTCTTTTTCTCACTTGTAGGACAATACTTAGACTTAAGCTTGAAATATCTTATAATTAGAGAACAAACATATTTTGCCTTACCTATGTTAAATCTTTCAAGAACTCTTCTAACATATGCTTCTTGAGATAGCCATTACTTTCTAGCTCTCTATTGTAAGAAATCTTCATGTGAAGAATTTATTTCACCTATCCCAAGTCCTTCATCGTAAAATATTTATAAGCACTCTCTTCAAATTGTTAATCCTACTAACATCCTAGCTAATAATTAACATGTTATCTATATAAAACAAAAGAATAATAAAATCATTATAATCATTTTTTTTTACAAAAACAGAATGGTCTCAAACAATCTTGCTAAAATCAAGATTCTTCGTGAGAGAATCAAGTTTCTTATACTATTGTCTTAGTGCTCGTTTTAGTACATACAAATTTTCTTTAACTTACACATAAGTTCTTCTTAGCATTTAACACTGAACCCTTCGGGTTGCTTCATGTATATTTCCTTCTCTAAGTCACTGTACAAGAAAATTAACTTTACATCAAGTTATTTAATCTCCAAGTTCAAGTTAGCTGCTAATTTCAAAATAACTCAAATAGAAGATATTTTCACTATAGGAGAAAATATTTCATTAAAATTAATATATTTCTTCTGACCAAAATCTTTTACAACCAATCTAACTTTGTACTACTATTGTGATTTATTTTTAGTCTTAAACTCGTAAATCTATTTATTTTTCAGTGCTCTTTTTCCCTTAGGTAATCTTACTAAGTCATAAGTTTAGTTCTCATTCAAAACTTTTATCTCCTTTGTATGAGTTTAAGCCATTTACTTTTATACTGGTGAGGCATGGCTTCTTCAAAATATTTTAGCTCCCTTCTATCTGTAGACATCACATATTCACATGGAGGATATTTAGTTAAAAATTCATTGTTCTTTAGTAGATCTTCTCAATTCTGGCTCAATTAGTTGTATAAGTGGTTATAGATATCCTTGCTCAATTGGTTCTGCTGGACCATCACTATTATCCTCTCCAGTCTCCTCATAACTATCATGGACTGTAGATAGAGAAACTAAAGTTAAAATAATAGGAATATCTGAAGAAGGCTTAGATTTATCACTTTTCTCTGTATTGCTAACTATCGGATCTTAAAAAACAATAATTTTTACTTTTGATAATTTTTTATGCCAGAGGATCCTATATTCTGTATCCAAATTCTTTATGCCTATAGCTTAAGAAAATGTATTCTTTAGCTTTACCATTAAGCTTTGATCTTTTATCCTTAGGAATGTGAACATATGCTCTGTAATCAAACACTCTTTTATCCTTAAGTGTTTATACAAAATATTTTTTCCTGTCCAAACTCTCTTAGGTACATTGCCGTCTAATAGAGCTGAATAAAAAAAGGTTAATCAAGTTAATTACAGTATATATAGCCTCTATCCAGAAAGATTTGAAAAGCTTGACATCATAAAGCATGCACCTAACCCTCTTTTCAATTATTCTATTCATTCTTTCTATAACTCCATTTTGCTGTGGGGTCTTTAGTATAGTTTTTTCCAATTTAATTTCATGAGATTTGCAATACTGCTCAAGTAGTCCTATGTACTCATTATTATTATCAGCTCTAACAAATTTTAGTTTTTTTCTTATTTCTTTTTCAATATAAGCATGAAAGAACTTAAATGTATCAAATACCAAGTTTTAAGATTTCAAAGCAAAAGCTTATGCATTTCTAGAATAGTCATCAATAAAATTCATAAAATAAATTATACCTTTTATTGATCTATTTTTCATCATGAAAATATTAATGTGAATCAAATCAATGATTTATGACTTTTTAGATGGAAAAAAGCTTTTAAAAGCTACTTTGTGTGTCTTTTCAACTAAGTAATGAGCATAAATCTTGAGAGACTATTGGGTCCATCTCATTTGGGAGCTTTAAAGTCTAAAGTCTAAAAAGACTTACTTCATGTTGAATTAATATTAAGCTTTAAACTTGAAAAAAAAATTTCCATGAAATTTGGCTTTGAAGGTAAGCGAATGGCTATGACATTGAAAAAGACGAGTACAAAAGAAGCAGTGTGAGAGAGAAAAACATTAACACTTTTGGGTTTTAAGAATAGTAGTTTCAATATTTGATTGGATGATCAAAAAGCGAAATCAATTCTGTTTTCTCTTAAAATTTAATGGTAAGTTTCAGACATTGCCCTTAAAGCTCCACTGATCTTGATTTTTAATTATATCATCTTGTTGGCTATTTAAGATACTAATTATTAGAGATATAGTTATTAAGCTAACACTGTAAGCCAAGAATATCAAAATTTTTAATGTTGTTAATCTCTAGTATTTTCTAGAGAATAATTTGTGCTTTAGTCTCATTAATATAGTGAAATATTATATCATACTATGATCTTGTGATTTTTTCTACTTTGGATTTTTCACTTAAAAATTTGTATCTCTTATGGTTGACTTTTGCTTTAAATTTTATTGGTTTATTTTTTACTTATTTATTTGTGGTACACATATTATTTTAATCACACAAAAAGGGAAAGGGTTTTATTTTCACTTATTTATTTATGGTACACATCTTATTTTAATAACATGAAAAGAAAAAAATTTTCATTTTCACTTAATTTGCAACTGCTTGATAGTCCATTTTCTAATAAGGACATATCTATGAAGTTGGGTAGAAATCTTTTTTTGTCAAGAGTTTCTAAACCTTTCTCACCAATGTGACCAAGTCTTTCGTATCATGTCTCAATTTCAAAATCTTTTACACTATATTCATATCATTTTTCTTGATCTTGGATTCTAGCACATAAAGAGTGTTTACTTTCTTTCCTTAGCTAACATTAGAGAGCCTTTTGTGAGCTTTTATTTTCCTTCACTAAATTGGTTAGTATAACCATCATTATCAAGCTTGCCTATAGTGATTAAAGTAAGGCAAATATTTAGTACATGTCTGAGATCTTTAAGCAACAACTTATAGTCGACGTTGGTTTCTAAGAAAATATCTTTTATGCTCACAAAATATCTTTTATGCTCACAATCTTGGATGCCACTTTATTTCCCATTCAAACATGGCTATCATCACCATTGAGATAAGATGTGAAATAATCACGATATGCAGTAACATAAAAAGAAACACCTGGATTAATCATTTAATCACAATGACAAGTGAGATTTACTGAGTTCTCATCATAAACAATACTCAAGTCACCATAGATTATAGTTGTAGTGTTCTCTTTATTGTTTGTCTGACCATCACCTTTTTCTTTAACCTATTCTCTTTTTTATAATTTACACTCTTTTTGAACATTACCTATTTTTTAACAATAAAACCACTTGAGGTTTCTCCTTTAGCACTTGATCTTTTTTTGGGATTATTATTATTCTATTGGCTAGAATTTCTATGGTGGCTCTTTCTCTATATTTCTTACTTTTTTAAAACATGTGCATCTAAATCAGAGGGAATTGTTTCAACCACTACTAGCAAAACAGGCTTTACTGACACTAATTTAGTGTTAGTGATGACTTTTACTAACAATTATTAATTATGTTAGTAATGCTTAAGCCAAAACACAATGACTCTAATTTTTTCTGTCAGTGATTTTTGTGTCAATAATTAGTGTTACTATGGTATTATCAAAATAATGACACTATGGCATTAGTACTTAATGATAGTATTTACATGTCAGCAATTCGTGTTACTATAGTATCACCAAAATAATGATACAATAGTTTAAATATTTAGTGACATTATCTATATATCAGTATTTAAAATTGAGTTAGTATTTAGTGATGTTATACTGCTTTTGTTTAGTAGTATATTTTTATTATAATTATGTTTTTCCTATTGGTTTTACAATTAAAAGAAAATTTAAATATATTAATATAAAATCTCCCAAAAAATTCACATAATAAATATCCCAAATACATCACTTAAATTAACATAACTCAACTACTCAACTGATTGTAGGAAAAAAAGAACAAAGTATCAAATTAAGTTTTCAATAACTTTTAAGCGACAAAGTAATAAATTAAGGTTCAACAAACATTAACTAACAAGGATAAGTACAAGAATGTACTGCATATCTGTACGCAGCTTTCATTTTTTTTCCCTACCTACAAGCACATAAAATCAATTAAAACAACATAAAAAATAAGTCTCGGATATTTGAATAAAAAATGATCATAAATTACTCATATATTACGTTGCGATTGTAGGTTTTAATTAACTTGGCAACATATGGGGCCCATTTAACACAAAGTTGCAAGAGCTCTTTCATGGAGTACCTAACAATTCCCTTGATTCCTTGAACTTTAATCTCAAAATAATAAGTTATTCACTAAAAAATAAATTGTAAACTTATTAACTATCATTCATTTAAATATATTCATATGATAATAATTTAAAACACTTTATGCACTTGAAATGAACTCCAACAAGGTTACTCTTCTATCTAAAATTACACAGGCAAACACTAAATATCTTAAAAACTAGGCTAATCAGAAAAATATTTGAATGAGTGTTGATCTACATTACTATGTGGTAATGTTTCAAGCCAAAGCAGCTTGTGAACAACAACATTAACTACTTTAATGCAAATTAATGTAAATACAAAACCTTAATAGGTGTATCTTCATTAGAGTGAAGTACAAGCAACAATATTGTAACATGTTGCTACTAATAATAATAACTTTCAAATTAACCCGTTAAAACATAAGCAAGTGAGTGATGAGGAGTAGAACATAAACTGGTAAAATTAGATATTTAGAGGGTTTACAATTAGGCACTTATAATAGTAATTCAGACAAAATCCTAAAAGTAAAAAAAAAAATGCTTTCAAATAGGATATGAACAAGTAGGATGGGCCCTAATGGCTTTCTATTAAGTCAAGCTAATTCGTAAGTGAAATAATTAATAGAAATTAAGATTAAAATGAAAAAGTCTTTGTATTATTTAATAATCATATAATTTTTTTAATGTTTAAAACATATTTATCTACTTATGAATTAAAATTTATCCAAAAAAAAACACAAAGCTAAACTTTTAATTAAAAAAATAGTGATTCTATCTGTAAACTATGTTAACTAAGCAGAGTTAGAGGTTTCAATTACTAGCTTTACTAGTAAAGATTACCTTTAGTTCCATGTAATTCTATTATTCTATTAAAGCCAATGCTACCAAATACAAGCTAACCTTTGACTAAAATCTTGTAATGTGGCATTTCACATTATAAAGTCCCTAATTCTCTTATTACATGGCCAAAACTATAACAAAAATTATAAAATTAAGACGGTCCTAATTAAGTTATTCATAAATAACTCATTTTGCCAACTATGACTCGGCATTGACCAAAATAAAGAGCCCTATAAAAAGATAAAAGGCCCATAAAGGCCATGTTATTTTATTGTTCATTTTTCTTTCAATGTAGGAAGAACCAAATGCAAAAAGAAAATAACTATTTAACTCCCTTCTTTGTTTTAAATTTCAATAGAATGAGATTCTCTTTAAAATTTTCGTTGAAATCTAAAATCAAACATAATTTTCATACCCCACCTCCATAGCAATCCAAATCTAGATGAATTAAACACATATAGACAAAAGTATAGCTTATCTATATACTTATTTGTTAATATGATGAAGGGGTTCATGAGTCTCTCTCACTCTGCAATAAGCAACAATAACTGCAAATGCAACCCCATCAACAACCATCTCTTTTTTTCTTTATTGTGTTACAATACCCACCATGACCATCTTCGACCACTTGCCTTTAATGTTGCCAGATGCCTAATGCAACTGCCTTTACCCTCAACTTCATTTTTTTCTTCATGAATTTTATTCGGTTATTATGCCATTTTCAATTAAGCCTATTTTTCAATTTAAAGTCACTATGGATAACCTAGATACTTATCTTAATAGATGCTAATAACTTGTCAATAATTAAAGAGAAATTGCAACAATAATTCTACTATGTGTTAAAGAGCAATTCTTTATCAAAATCGATATAATCAATATGGGTAAGTCAGTGATAATAGAAAAAAAAGTTTCTTTATAAATATCTCAAAAACATTTGATCTCATCAAAATAATAATTATAAAAAAATTATTTAAATAAATCTCAATAAGCTTCTAATTACAGTCAATTAGAAATTAAGCAGAGCATGGAAAGAACACTAATGAAATAAATTTAAAAAATGCAAAGATTGAGCTTACCTTGAATTGAGATTGAGGCAATACAGAAGTGACAAATATCGTAGCAACCATAGAGGCTAAGAAATTATATTAATGATGAATGGCTGAGTATATATTAATGATGGCTAGAAGCTATTATGACCTAAGGATGATAATGGTAGTGGATTTGTTACTGGCGATGACAAAAAATCATAAGTCATGGCAATGGATTTCGAACTTTGGTGCATGGGAGATGACGGGAGTTGACAGTAACAAAAGAGACAAGACTTTGGTGTATGAAAGTCTACAACAGTGGCTAGTTGAGTGACGGTAGTGACAAGAGAGGTTTGGCTGCATCAGTAGCATGGTAGATTATGGGATTTTATAAGTTTTAATTTACTTAGATGAAATTATTGAACAAATAAATTAGGTTCAATAATTTTTTTAAATTCTAATAATTTTTTTTAAGTTCTGATACCTTAATGTTAGTGATTTTTTATATTTAATTCACTGACACACTAGTATCAATAATTTACAATACATTTTTATTAAAAGTAGAAAATGGTGTATATGTATATAGTTATTGACACTTTTTATTAAGTATCAGAAAACCAAGTGTCAGTAAAGATTATTTTTATAGTAATGAATATTTTTCTTAGATTTATTATCCCGTAGCTTATATGTAATCATATCCAAGGTTAATTTTTGTTCAGTGTTAAATTATTCATTGCCACTATTAATTTCTTCCAATTGTCAGGTAAAAAACTAAGCAATAGCAATACTTGTAACTAATCATCTAAAACAATTTTCGTAGTTAGAAATGGCAATTTGTCCAAGCCTAACCAGACTTAACAAAAAAAATTTAAAGTTTGAACTTGAAAAAGCCCTAACATTTATGATTCAGGCCGAGTAGGGCCCGACCCAAATTGGGTCACTGTCAGATTGGGCTTGACCTGACCCTATTGAAATTTTTTTTGGTATAAATCAATAATTTGAGCTCAAAATTCAAAGTTATTAATGTTTTTAATTTTACAACCACATACCAAATTCATTCATTTTATTTTTAATTTTTATTCTCTTTCTAATTACAATACCATCAATTAATCATCATGAATATAATTAGCTAAAATTATAAATTAATTTATAAGTTTAAATGAAAAAAATTTATATTTAGACTTTATAATAACTGCATAATTAATTAATTATCATGAATATATCTAGCTAAAAATATAAATTCAATTACAAGCTCAAAATTCAAATGAAAAAAACTAATCAATACTTATGAAGAATGGAGATGCGGCAGAGCAAAACTAATCAAACTAATCAATTTTGGTAAGCTCAGAATTACTAAACCAAAATAGGTAGAGCAAAACATGTACGTGGCTGACGGAGATGCTGCAGAACGATGACGATGTGCGACTGATTGCAGTTGACTGTGGCTGGAGTTGTGCAGATAGTTTGCCAAACTGTTAGGGTTAAGGTTTTATTGACAATACGCGGTGGATGGTGACAACTAACAATGGTAGTTGACGGGTAGTGGCAATTATGGTTGTAGGTATTGTATCTGAGTGTGTATGAGTGTGATTGTGATTTTATGAAGTATGGAGCAGCTGCAGCATGTGTGTGAGTGTGTCTGTGTGGTGCAATTTTAGTGTGTGTAGCTATGTGAATGTGTGTTTACTATTTTGCTCTTTTTTTTTTTTAACGCACCCGACCCAACCTTGACCTAAAATTTGATCAGACCTAAATTTTTTCACTTGAGCATAACTTAAAAAATTTGGGTCAGGTTAGTTAGGCAAAAAATCAGGCTAAGTCAAATTGTCAAGCCTATTCATAATAGCTAACTAATTAACTGAACCTTGAAACTTACTAGTACATTCAATTATACTGTGCTTTTTCTTATATTTCAAGTTAACAAGCTTTTTTATTAAATTAGCTTTATTATGTGATGTTAGTTACTCATAAATTGTTTCTATTTTTCTCCAAAAAACATCAATCATGGATTTCTTTACTACATGATGCTATTTTTCAATCATGCATGCTGAGGGCTCTTTCATCTCAACCATATAAGTAATGTAAACACACAACCTGATGCTTTAGTACAACTCTATTGGTAAAGGGACTCACAGAGCCATTGCAAATTAAGTTAAATAAAAATCTTTTCCTCTTTGTGTAATTAAAATAAGACACGTATCATAAATAAATAGACAGAAAAATAAACCAATAAAATCTAAAGCAATAAACCAGCCATAAGAAACATGAATTTTTATGTGAAAAACCTAAAGCTGGAAAAACCACATGACAGTAGTCTGATAAAATTTTTCACTATATTAATGAGATTATAACATAAATTCTTCTAAATAATATTAGAGGCTAACAACATTAAGAATCTCAATATTCTTGGCTTACAGTAACAATCTAATATTTATTTCTCCAATAAGTAGGCATCTCAAATAATAACTAATAAGATGATAAAATAAACTTCAAGACTAGTAAGATTGTAGAGGGTAATATTAAAAGCTTACCCTCAAAATTTGAGAGAAAATGAAACTAGAATTGTTTTCTGATCGTGTAATCAGATAGTAAATTTCCTAAGCTTCTCGGAACGTTCGGTTCTTTCCCAATCCTCAAACGTTCTAGCTTACAATTTTCATGGTTGTCGGTAGGACTAGTTTCCAACTACCACCGATGATTCATTAACAACCAATGATGCTTCCGCCATAGCTTCATACTCTTGATCCTCTAGCCTTAGCTTCATTGCTACTATAGTCAGAGGTTGAACTCATGAGTGGAGAATGGAGTTTTTCATGCCGTCTTCCTTCATTCTTTTTGCATTTGGGCTTTCCCACTGCAGAATGCTGATTGGCCTTTTCATTTTCATCAGCCCATCTTTGACTTCCCCATTTCCTTCGGCATTTCGGGCTTTCCTCAACTTCTACTTCTGCTTCAACTTGAAAGAGTTGACCATCGACCTTTTTTCCTCCTGATCTACGATTTCCGCTTCAAGTTTGTCTCATTCATTTTCTGCTCACGACTTCCCTCCTCTGTCTCTTTTCTCCAAGTTGTACTACTGTCAGCATGGATTTACTTTCCTAGATAGTTGTCCTCCGGCTCGCTCAGTCTTGTAGCCCCCCGCATTAAATGATCTTTAACTTCTATTCAATTTGATTGTCTTTCGGGTAAACCCGAGTTTGTTCGGCCTTGGTTCTAACCTTCTTCTTTCTCTTGCTCTTCTATATTATGTCATTTCCGGCTATCAGAGATTGGAATTATTTCTGTTTGCACTAACTGGAGTTTTTGTGTTGGGCTGACTAGCCTTTGAATTCTACTATCCTTCTGCCTACTTTGCTTCAAACAATCATCCACTGTGATTGCCCTTAACCATAGACCATGAGCTAATTCAACTTTGGATTGGGATTTATAATGGATACACTCTCTGTATTAATGACCAATATACCCACAGCAAAAGCAAAAATCTGGTAGCCTCTCATAATACACTAACATTGGAATACCTTCTTCTTTGTTGCATTCTGCACTTTCTTCATCTCCTATTTCCTTGTGTTCTAATATAACAATTTTTTTCAAAGGCTTTGTAATATCTACTAAAATCCTTATTCTTAAGAATTTACCTATGCATTCTCCTGATGTGTTTGTTTCAACCTCCTCTATGCTTTCAATTGTTGAGCCCAGTTCCGCAGCTGTTTCTTTCTCCATGCACATTAGGGGTACGTCATGTATTTGTACCCAGAGAGATAAATGGCTAAAGTCCTGCTTCTTAATGTCTCCAATCCCAAATAGTTCGGTAAGCACTATAAGGGCTCTGTCAAAGTGCCCTGGTCCACCTGCTAAAATTATCCTTTTTGTCTTCATTTGACCCGAACTTGAATGTGAACATGTTATCTCCAAGACTTCCAATTTTTACTTCCCGTCCCGTTCTCCATACTAGCTGCATTGCTGCTTTCAGCCTCTCTATCTTGACTTCTCTTGAAAGAAGAACTTTTTCCACCAAGCAGCCTATCAAAATTTTTTCTCCTTGGACTTTCATTCTACTTTTAAACACCACTTTTCCTTTTTCTTCGTCATATAACCGAATGGATCTACGCCGCTTTATGAACTCCTCTGTATCCATTTTGGAATCCTGGTCGAAGCCTCAATAAACGTGGGTAGTTTATTTGAAGTACCAACCACTTTAAATAATTTCCGTAGCACTCTTACTTCTGATAAAGATCTTTGGCTCTTAAAACTCACTCACAAAGAAGTGACTAAAACAGAGTTATGGCAACTCAAAAAAGCCTCGCATCCTTTTTCGGTTTTCAGAGAAAATCTTCTAAAGAGAGACAGTTAGTTGCTTTTCTTAGATTACTTATTCTTGTTTTCCTCTTTCTTTCAACTGATAGGGAGCTACGTATACTGTAGTTCCTTTTCGATGCGTTAAGAGGCAATCTTCTACATGTTATTACTCTTTAACAAGTTTTTTTCTTGTACCACATATTTACTATTCTAGGCAACAGGAATAGAGCAATTTTGTTAGGTTAAGGTAACTTGGTGCATGATTTTCCTGGTATCAAGAGAATGCTCAAGTGACAGAGTAATGTGAATGCTTATTTAATCCATAGATTATTTGCAGAAGTTTCCGTTCTCATGCCAAGTCATAAAGCTGCTCATACGAAAATTACTTGCATCGTTTTCCTCGAAGTGACATTTAATTTGTTATTTTAACAAATTTTCCATTTTCCCCCTTAATTTGTCTCTTTAAGAAGTTGCGTAACGATTTTCTGTATTGGTGACTCAGATGCCGCGAGATTTTCCATTTGCAAGAGTTGCAATCAATAATGGAACAAATGCAAGTCTGTTGGCACTGAGGATATGAGGGCTTGGTGACGCAGATCTTCGGGCAAGGTTAGCGTCTCTCTGACTCCTTTATGTTTGCAAAAATATGTGGAAAACATAAGGATGATGTCATGACCAAAGCGGAAAAGCTATAAAAACACGATTGGGAAACGTATTTAAATTGATGTTTCAGAGACTTTTTTTTTTTTAACCTCAATAACCGATAACTGCATGAATAAAAATTTTTCTTAGCAAGTTGGGTGTAAACTCATCTGAAAAAAACCTGCGGAAACTTAGTTTGATGTCGATGGAAAAAAAGAAGAAAGATTTACGTTAGCTGAATGGGGGAAAGGCAAGTGTAGCATGTGATGCTTTTGGTATAACAGCCGCTTAACTAGTTCAATTGATAATCTGATACGAATTTTGTCTAGGGTGTGTGCGCCGTATTTCGTTGGTGATTTGTAGTGACTTTCTTTGCATTTGTGGTGCAAAACTCTTTAGCCTCTTTGGTCTCTATCAATTCAAATCATAGCATATATATTTTGTATTGTTTATGTTTGCAGGACCTGGATTTATGCTAATATGACTCTGTGGTGTTGTTTGTTCTTATTCTGAAATCAGTATAAAGTTATACCAATCGTGACCTCGTGTACATACAGAGTAAACTAGCAAAGGTCATTGCTTCAATGGTCTGGTTGTATAATTTATAGTCTTCATTCAAAATATAGTTCGTATGATTGTAACGTCTGCAAGGGAAAGTTTTATTTGCAAGTGAATTAAACACACAATAAAAATGAAGTTAAAAAATACTATCTAAGACAATTAATATGCGACCTAAAACACCAAAAAAATCTGTCAACAAACATTTAAATATGAGCTGCATTTTTATCGGGATATACACAACACTCGTAAATTCTCGGTATATAAACACTAAACAACTAACTCAAGCTCCCTGTCATTACTTCAACTTAGGTGATCGCAGATGCCCAGGGTGCTCATTAGTCATCTTTGAACTAACAATTTGTGAAATCCAGAGCCGAAACAACAAACACGCAGTCATGACTTATGAAAAATATCTCGTCACCTAAATCTGTAATTGGATCCTATATTTAATCCTCGGCAAGAGTATTGTCGAGCTTGTAGACTTTAATTTACGCATTTGGTTTGGATAGGTATGAATCCCTGCAAGATTTCATAATGTACCACTTATAACTACACAATTTAGGGAAGCACTTTGAAGTTGAAAATGTAAGCGTAAGGCGTCTGGTGTTGAAATTGGTGCAGTTTTTCGAATTCAAGATCATATCTATTAAACTGATATAAAAGCCATTCATCCTTTATAGCATTATAATAAACCAGAATCCTATTCTCTTTTTGTACCAGTGTAAAATTTGGTGAGCTCCAGTAGCGTGACTGTAGAAAGATCAATATATTTTTTTCGGTTAATAAGATATAAAATAAGCATTACTAGTATATATTAGCACATATAATATAGATCTGTACCGAGAATGACAATATATTATGTATATCTCCAGATTATATAGTCATTAATTACACCAGAATTTGCAATAAGGAATTTGAAATTTGTATATCTCACCTTTCAATTTTTTTCTGATAAATTGCTGATTCAATGATATCATCAATTTAGTTTTTATCTTCATCACCTTCATCTCCTGCTTCTCCTCCAATTACTTTAACCATGATTTTTGTTTAAAATATCATTTTGAGGAAAACATATATACGAAGTTTTGCTATTTGAAAAATGATTTCTTCTGTTAAATTTAATAGAGTTTCTAGCATCATTTATGTGAAGAAACGTAGTGGTTTTGAGGAATTTCAATAGCTTTTATGATAAGAAAATATATCTAAATCCCGAAGAATCCAGAATATGATTATTATTGTGAAAAGATATATTCTTTTGTTACTACGAGTTTTTACTAGATTAAGCATCTCTTAGCATTGGTGATCTGAGACTCTTTGTCCATCGCTGCTGGCCCTAATAATGGGGCTTGAAGCAACTTCACTTCAACCCCCATCAGCTTCTTGGCCTTTGCCACTCAATGACCAAACCCTCCGGCGGCTGCAGCGTCCCTTATTTGTCATTGTTGCTCAATAATGAATTTGTGCTGCCTTTGAGAAAATAAAATTGCCGGGAAAAGGCATCAGCTCAAAAACCAATAATCTTTTAAATATAAGTAAGCATAATAAGTATTCATACAAGATTGAAAAACAGAGTCCCTGCTAAGTTTAAAATTTTATAACGTCCTAAAAGACTCATAATACAATAATCACTCAAAGTATATACACGATTATGCATTAGAAACAAAGTTGCAATATGAAGTTTTAAAATATGTCTTACTTTTTGTTAGGAAAGAGATTACCAAGTAATTACAAAATTAAGTAGAAACAAAATTCTTTTCCTCTTTGTGTGATTAAAATAGGATGTATACACAAATAAATAGGCAGAAATTAAATCAACACAATCCAAACAATAAATCAACCACAAAAAATATCGATTTTTATATGAAAAACCCAAATTGAAAAAAATCACGGGATCATAGTACGATATAAAACTTCTACTATATTAATGAGATTACAATACAAATTCTTCTTCAAATAATACTAAAGACTAACAACATCAAGATTCTTAATAATTTTAGATCAAATAATAGATCTAAGAGGATAAAATACAAATCAACACAGTTAGAGATATAGAGAATGATATTAGGAATTTACCCTCTAAATCTAAGAGAAATCAGAGTTAAAGATTAAAATCATTTTCCAATCACTCAATTCAAGATTTAAAACCTAGAAAACTCTTTGTCTCTCATAGCTATCTTCCTTCATGAAATCTCTACTGCCGCCTCACTTTCTTTTCTTTATATAAGCAAATTTCATGATTAATTTCATTCAAGCATAACATTTTACAATAATTACACATTAAATAAAATATTTTAGACTTTAAGTATTTTGGTCCACTAAAGTGATATGAACCCTACAAATCTCTCCTTTCATCTCATCTAAGAAGTACCACTAAGGTTGTTCTCTGTTTACAGCTTTCCAACTTTTCTTTGGATAATGTCTTTGTCATCATATCTTACCTATTCTTCATTGTATGAATTTCTTAAGTTATAACTACTTCTACTCAAGCATATCTTGTATCCAATGATACCTCACATCAATATACTTCGATTTTGAATGATAAATTGAATCTTTACTAAGTGAATGACACTCCAATTGTCATACTACACAACATAATTATTTTTTTTAACACTTGACTCTTGTAAGAAAGTTTTCATCCACAAGATTTCTTTGCAATTTTCAATGATTGTAATATACTCCGTTTCTATGATAGACAAAGTAATACACTGTTAAAGTTTGACTGCTATGAAACTGCTCCCTCTGTAAAGGTGAGCAAATATCTTGATAGAGATTTTCTGGAGTTAATATCCGCTGTCATATTTGAACTGTATATACTTGTAATACTAGTTTGTCACTACCAAAACATAAACATATTTTAGAAGTGCCTTTAAGATATCTGAAAATCTATTTCACTGTTATCTAGTGGTTCTTATCTGAATTAGAGAGAAACCGATTAACTACACCAACTGCATGAGCAATATTTAGTCTTGTACAAATCATAACATATATCAAACTGTCGACTATTGAAGCATAAGGAACTCCTCTCATCTCTTGCTTCTCTTTCTCAATTGTAGAATTATATTTAGAACTAAGCTTGAAATGGCCTACAAGTAGAGAATAAACAAATTTTGCCTTATCCATGTTAAATCTTTCAAGAACCTTTTTAACATATACTTCTTGAAATAACCATAACTTCTTAGCTTTTCTGTCACAAGAAATCTTCATGCCAAGAATCTGTTTTGCCGATCCCAAGACTTTTATTGCAAAAGACTTGTTAAGCTTTTTTTTTTAGATTATTTATCTTGCTAGCATCCTAGCTAATAATCAAAATGTCATCCACATAAAGCAGAATAATAATAAAATCATTGTCACCAAATTTCTTCAAAAAACACAATAATTAGACATAGTCTTACTAAATCCATAATTCTCCATAAAAGAATCAAACTTCTTATACCACTATCTCGGTGCCTGTTTCAGTCTATATAAACTTTTCTTTAATTTATACACAAGTTCTTCTTTACCTTTGACACTAACTCTTCAGGTTATTCTATGTAAATTTCTTCTCCTAAATCACTATATAAGAAAGCCATCTTTACATCAAGCTATTCAATCTACAAGTTCAAGCTAGCAGTTAATCCTAGAGCAACTCAGATAGAAGACATCTTGACCACAGGAAAAATATATTTCTTTAAAATCAATTTTTTCTTTTGACAAACCCTTCATAACTAATCTAGGTTTATACCACTCTTATCAGTTATTTTCACTTCAACCTGTAAACTCATTTGTTTTTCAGTGTCTTCTTTCCTTTAGGCAGCTTTACTAAGTCATAATTATGATTCTTATTCAAAGATTTCATCTCCTCTAGTATGACTTTAACCCACTTATTTTTATACTGGTGAGACATAGCTTCTTCAAAATATTTTAGCTCTCCTTCATTTGTAAACATCACATATTTATGTGAAAGATATCTAATAGAAGATCACCGTTCTCTAGTAGATATTTTCAATTTTAACTCAACTAGTGGTATATGTGGTTTTGAAGGTATTTGCTCAACTAATTCTGTTGAACCATCATTATTATCCTCTCTAGCTCTCCTATGATCATCATGAATAACGGGTGGAGAAATTGAAGTTAGAATAATAGAAATCTTTGAAGATAAATGAGACTCATCACTCTTTTTTATATCACAAACTATCTAATCTTTAAAAAATACAATATCTCTACTTCTGATTAATTTTCTTGCCATTAGATCTCATAATCTGTACCTAAATTGCACTTCCTATTAATTTACTTTGCATCATGTAAACATCAGTGTAAATCAAATCAATAACTTATGACTTTCTATACAGAGAAAGCTTTTAAAAGCTACTCTATGTTCTTTTCCAACTAAATAATGAGCACATATTTGTAAGACTTAATTGAAATCTTTTTCTAACAAGAGTTTCTAAAATTTTCTCACTAATGTAACCAAGCTTTTTATGTCATGTCTCAATGTCAGAATTTTTTATAGCCACATTCACATTTTCTTTTTTGATTTTGGCTTCTATTACATAAAGAGTATCTATTTTTCTCCCCTTAGTTAGTACTAGAGAGCCTCAGTAAGGTTCCATTTTCCTTCACTAAATTGTCATCAAGTTTTACTGTGTATATCAAATTAAGATATATATATATATATATATATATATATATATATATATATATATATTTTTATATATATATATATATATATATATATATATATATATATATATATATATCTAACATTTTTATGGAGTAACTTACAACCAACATTGGTTTCCAAACAAATATCTCTTATAGTTACAATCTTGAATGCTTTTTCATTTCCCATCTGAACATGGCTATAATTACTATTGACATAGGATGTGAAGTAATCACAATGTACAGTAATATGAAATAAAGCACCCACCGAATCACTAATATGGCAAGTGAGATTTATAGAGCTATCATCATAAATAATGCTTATATTACTATCAACTATAGCTGCAATATTGCATTGAAAGAAAACTATGCTATGTATCCCTTTTTTCAGGGGATTATCACGAAAAAGGACTTACGAATGGGGTTGGTATTACAAGTTTTTTTTTGTAGGGGAAGGTATAAAATATTTAGAGGGAAGTCGCATTTGTTTATCTCTTTTCTTTTGCGCGATTCAGGAATAGTACCCAATCCATAAATCTATGGGTTACCAAAATAATTTATTTATCTTATTATTAATTAATGATTTTGAATATAGCTAGAGCGACCTTCACAAATTGCGATCCATTTTTTTAGGTTTATGCTCTACTCCGAGTAAGGATTTGCCCGACTTTGATTTGTACATATAGGACAAATGACCCCAATACTATGTCTCTTTTTTGCTTTGACTTTCCATTTTTTTTAATTCATTTCTTTCATGTCTTCTGCCAAATATTTGACATATTCATCATATTTAGTATTCTGTTTCCCTCTCTCATTTAATAAAAGTTTGGAATCCTAGGTTACTAATTGGTGGAATACTAGTCAATCTGAAACCTTTTTGAATGATATTCAAGAAAAGGCTATTCTAAAAAAATTCATAGAATTAGAGGAATTATTCCTCTTGGACGAAATGATAAAGGAATTTCTGGAAAGATGTCTAGAAAAGCTCTAGCTTTCCAGTCAAAAAATAATGTCGATGAAGATAGGTAGGTGCACTATTACGCGGTGAGGATTGTAACTTTCCATGAATTTTTAAAAGAAAGGAAAATTGTTGGCTATGCTGAGAAGTATCTCTATGAATAATTATATAGGGGAAGATGATATTATGGATATGGAAAAATTCTTGCTCTTTGTCATTTTTCTAACTATCGTCTTTTTCTTTTGCATGTTCTCTTTTCCACAATCTATATTCCTTTTTAACATGATCTATTTTTAAATAATGAAAGCACTTCATGCTTTTCCTCTAGGACTTAGATCTTTCTTTGGGATTATCATTATTTTGTTGATGAAAGTTTCTACTTTAACTTTTTCCTTGTCTTTCTTGGTTTTTTTTAAATAAGTGTAGCTGACTCAGAGGGAACTACTGCAGCACTCTTTCTTTGAGATTTTTTATTCCACAGTTTAACTGTAATCATATCTAAAATTAATTTCCTGTTCGGCACTGAATTATTCACTAAGACCATTAATGTCTTTCAATTGTCAAGCAAAAAATTAAACAACAAGAATGCTTGTAACTCATCATCTGAAATGATTTTCATAGTGGTGAGCTAATCACGCAATCCCTAAAACTCACTAGTGTGTTCAATTATACTACAGCTCTCTTTATCTTTCAAGTTAACAAGCCTTTTCATCAGTTTGACTTTATTTTATGCCGTAGGATGCTTGTAAATTATGTCTAATTTTGTCGAAAGGACATCAACCTTAGATTTCTTTATAACATAATGGTATACACTCTGATCAATCTATAATCTAATAGTGCCCACGGCTTCTAGTTCAATTGAGCTAATTTCTTTTCATCTAAATCAACAAGTTTAGCTTCATCACGTCCAATGGGTTTATGTAAGTCTTTTATGTTAGCAGATCTTTTATTCTATGATTTTAATTTAATCATGAACACCGAGAACTCCTCTATCTTAACCACATAAGTAATAAAAAAACACATAACCTGATACTTTGATACCATTTTGTTGGGAAAAGGACTACTAAGTAGTTATAAAATTAAGTGGAAACAAAATTTTTTTCCTCTTTATGTGATTTAAAATAGGATGTGTATCACAAATAAATAGGAAGAAATTAAATTAACATAATCTAAAGTAATAAATTAAACACATGAGACACTAATTTTTATATAGAAAACCCAAATTAGGAAAAATCATGGGACTATAGTCTGATATAAAACTTCCACTTTATTAATGGAATTACAGCATAAATTTTTCTCCATATGACACTAAAGGCTAACAAGATTCTCAACAATCTATAATAAATCTAATATCTACTTCTCCCATAAGTAGGTATCCTAAATAACAAATACTGAGAAGATAAAATATAAATCAACACTAAAATACAAATTAACACTGGTAGAGATGTACAAGGCGATGTTAACAACTTTTCCTCCAAATCTGAGGGAAATCAAAGTTAAAATCTCCTTCTGATCACTCAATTGAAGAATAAAAATCTAAAAAACTCTTTTTCTTTCTTACGGTTGTTTCCTTTTGCGAAATCTCTTACGCTGCCTCACTTTTTTTTCTTTGTATAGGCAAATTTCATGGTTAATTTCATATAGTCTGAACTTTTACAATAATTACACATCAAATAAAAATATTTTAGACTTCGAATATTTTGATCCACTTAAGTGAGATGGACCTTACACTTTTTTATGGTTTCTGGTAAATTGCTAATTTGATAATATCATATTTCCTTTGTAATCTTCATCTTTCTCTTTGTCGTCATCGTCTTTTTTAGATATTTTTCCTCCTTCAACACCGTTGTCCTTATTTTTCAATTGTAATATTATTTTGGAAGTAATATTTATGACGTTAAAAAAGTTTCAAATTTAATATTGTTTCAAACGTGAATGATAAGTATAACTTTTACCATTATTTATAAGAAAATAAATAATGGCTTTAAGGAAATATAATAAAGTTTGAAGTAAGAAAGTTATGATTCTAAATCCCGAAAATTTTGATATTAATCTCATAATGTAAATATTTAAATCCCAAAGAATCTGATACATAATCTAAGATATAGTGTTATAATTATTGGATTTATATGGAACCTAATTATAGCATTGACATTAGGACTCAAATTCTCTTATAATCTAAACTTCTCTTGAGTAAAATTCATGTGAGAGATTTGTGATCCACAAAGCAGATTTTAGAAAGAAATATAGTAGTTAAATGATAATCGAGAGGACTTAGATCTTTATATTCTTATTAAAAAGAACTTAGATCAAGAGAAAATTCTAATTTTTAAGGTGAAAAAGCCACTCACACTCCTAGAGTTTACTTAAATGGTCACGTAGACCACTTTAATTTCATAAATAACCATTATACCCTTTAATTATAACAACCCAAATAAATATAAATATAGTAAGAAGATAAAAATAACAAATAAATATCATATGATGCAACTAAGATATTAGAATAATTATAATTAATAAAATGACATATTAATCAAATAATTGACTTTAAGATTTATACGAATATAGAATATATTTTAAATAAAATAACATAAATTTAATAAATTACCGTGAATTTTATGTATAATTATATTAATGCTATTAGTTTATCAAATAGATTCTATTGTTAAAAGAATATAACAAATTAATAAAGTTAAGTAACTTTCTTAATGTTCAAAATAATTTATAAATTTTATCTTATTTTATATACTATATTACTTTTATTTTAATTTATATTTATTATGGAAGGTTATAAAGTCACTTATTTGGTTGTAATCAAGGGTACAATAGTTAGAAAGAGATTTGTGTGACCCTTTAAAATAAACTTTTAGAGTGTAGATGACATTTTCCTAATTTTTAATGCTAAGATATCCATGTTTATATCTTATAGCAAAATGTTTGAATGATAAAAATTAAGGGCTTAGATCTTTATAATAAGAGGAGCTGGATTCTAACTTTCAATACAAAGACATCCGTATTTATATCTTACAGCAAAATATTTGACAGATGAAAAGAAGCTTTTAATTTTTATGTGAATATAAATACTGTCTAATTGGAAAGTTCGTAGTTTTTATGGGAATATAAAAACTGTGTAAACGGAAAGTTTAATATTTTCTCTCATTATAAATTTATTTATTCCAAATTACAGAAGATGAATCTCTCTATATTTTTATCTCCTTTTTTTCTTTTAATAATTAGCGTTTGTGTATTATTCAACATTTTTTTTTCAGTCCAATTACTTCTTGGCATACATCCAACAAGTATGAACAATAAGAACTCTAACGTAGTACATTTAATTCGTTTTCCACTGTTTTTTTCCCCTTACGCCTCCATTACATAAACTTCAGCAATTCTGAATGAATACTTGTCAGTGGAGTCATTAGCCCATAACTGCACGATTCAAACATCTTTTCAAGTCGTGTAACAGAACATATAGGTTAGCTGGAGAGGGCAAAGGACAATTGTTGTATGCGATTCTTTTGCTAAAACAGCCATTTCATCACTAGCTCACTTGCTGATCTGAAACGAATTTTGTCTGATGGGTGTCTGCTGTATTTTGATGATGATTTGTAATGACCTTTTGCGATGCAAAACTATCGAGCCTTTCACCTCGATTTGGCCTCTATTAATTTGTACTGAAGATTCGAAGGACTAAAATGATGGAAATGTATCTGTTACCTCAATTTTATAAGATCTTTTTCCTCAGTTCAATATCATAACAAAATGTATTATATATTATTGTGTATGGTTGCAGAGCTTTGATTTTATGCTTGTTGGAGTTGTTTGTTTCTGTTAGGTAGTCAGGTAAGTTTGTTTTCTAGGCTAAGATAGGGATACATTTGAATTTTTTTGAAATTTGAATGGGTCTAAATAGGAATATTTGAATTATATATTTATTTTTTAAAAAATATTTGAATCTAAATGGCATCTTATTTGTTTTTAGTAAAAATAAAACATCTTAAATATGATTATTTGACCTTTTTGACCTTATAAATCAAAAAGAGGAGATAATGTTTTATAGTTTAGGAACTAAGTATACTTTATAAAGATATTTTTGAAATATAATATTTATTTTTCACTTGGACTTTTTTCTATTCAAATAAAAGTTATAAAAGTTTACTTTTTTATTTAGATGTAAATATATGAAAATTATAGAAAAGTTACAAAAAATAAACAAGTAAATTTAAGAAAATGTCTAAAATTAATAAAATTTCTAGACTTCAAATATTTAACAAACAGACTGAGTTTATAAAATTTCTATCAATCATGACCATATGTCAAGTAAATTTAATCTTCAAGTGAATTAGAAAAGTTAAATTAATTAATTAACCATATAATAAAATTTCCCAAAAAAATAAATATGAGCTATATTTTGCATAAGGATATACGCAAAACTTATTAAATTTCGGTTTGTGAACGCGAGCAACCATACATCAAATCTCTTACTCTCTATGTTATTGTTCAAATTGAGGTGATTGTGGATTCAAAGTGCATTCATGCATGGGCAGCAAAGCTATGCCCAGGCTGCTCATTACTAAATCTTTAAAATAACAACCTGCGAAATCAGGAGCTGAAACAGCAAATGAGCAATCACAACTTATGAAAAATATCCGGTCACCGGATATCATTCAGCTTATAGAGTTTGAATGACACATCTGGATAGGCATTAATCCCCGTAGTATTTCAGAATAAGTGTCGCTACTAAAGTAATGGGAATAAGTTATTAAATAAAAAAAACGAATTAGAAAAACAAATATTATTTAATTTAATTTCTGTTATTTCTCTCTCTCTTTTGGCACCATTCTTAATATCGGAAGTTTCCATATATAACAGTCCTTTAAACTAATACCAAAACATAAAAAATTCTCTTTCAAATATAAATGCCACATCACTTTAAATGCATAATAGTCTTAGGCTACTGGAGTCTTAAGAAACAAGAAAACAAGATTGCTTTAAGAGATGGATAAGGATTCAATGCTAAGTTATTTTTTGGTTGAGCACTAAATCAATATTTGTTTAAAATGTAAAATATAAAATTAAAAATAAAAATAAATTTTGAATAATTATTCAATGTGACTGGCACTAGAAAGTGTACATTTAATAAGGTTAAATTATTAATTTTTACTTACAGTGTTGATTAATACGCTCATCACTTATAAATTATCTTAACGTCTCCTAATAAATTTTTATGTTAAATTAATTTATTGTTAATTTTATATTATAAATATTTCAAGAATAAAGAGGAAATTGGAATCAGAAGCAGGAAACAAAGAAAACAAATTATTATACCCATTTGAAATGGATTATTAAGAAGATGTAATAAAAAAATTATAAATGAAAAACAAATGAACTTTTCCACTTGACTATCACTCATTTCAATGTAAATAGATAAGTAATAAAAAAATTAAATAATAATAAAATAAAAAGATTGTGTCAAGTTTATTGCCTATAAAAGGTAGGAAGAGAAAGAATCAAAAATACAGACAAAAGAGGGAAAGGAGCTAAAGACTGAGGCTTAAAAGAGATTTCTTCTTCTATATAATTAATTTTCTTATAATACATTTCATAAATTTGTTAAATAAAATGAGTATTTTGTTTATCAATATAAGTGGCTAATTTTCTAAGTTAAGATAAAAGGTAAAGTTCAAGTATTTAAATTTATTAAATAAATTATTCTCTCAAGAGAGTTTTAAAATTTATTTTATTTGTTGCATTTTTCTTCTTTACTGGTTTCTTTTATATCATTTTAATTTCTAAATCTAGATTTTCTTGGATTTATAAGGGATTTTGATATAATGTTGACAACTCCAATATAGCTGTGATATATTAGGCACCTAATCTTATATTTATCCACATTAGTGATTAGTTAAGAATTAAATAATATAATGATTAACCTAAAAAAGAAATACAAAATACAAACATTAGAAAGTGTTATGACTATAATTTAAAATCTGAGGGTAGATCATGTAATCTTAGCTTTTTTTTTTTTTAGATTAGTTCTTATCAACGAATTATATTATAACTAAACATTCTTATGCTTAGAAGTAAATATAATAATTCAATTCTCTTAAAAGTATTTTAGTCTTTTAATTTGTTAGTGATCTTTGTACTCTAGTACAAAAAGAATAAAATGCCTTACCATTCCTATTTATGACACATAGAGAGAAAGAGAGAGAGAGAGAGAGAGATCGGTTGTGAAGAAAAAAAAAAGGAATGAGAAAACGATAGAAAAGAGAGAAAATATAAGAAAAAGAGAAGGAAAAAAAAGTCTTTTTCTTAATTCATCAAAGAACAACACTTAATTCATCCAAGAACGACACATGAGATCAAGTTATGCTTTGAATCAGTTATTGTTTTGAGAGAATATTAGAGGTAAATTTCTATTGTTGATTTCGTTAATTGTTTTGGAGAAGTTGATTAGATAATTGTAATAGAAGTAGAAATTTAGATTTTACAGAAAATATGTTGACAATATGTTATTTCAAAAAATCTTAGTAATTTGTACAAATTGATTTTGATTCTAGATTTTGGGTATGTTGATCCAGATAATTGTAATAGAAGTAGAAATTTAGATTTTATAGAAAATATGTTGACAACATGTTAGTACAAAAAATCATAGTAGTTTGCACGAATTGATTTTGATTCTAGATTTTGGGTATGTTGATTGAGACATCTTCAAGAATGTTTAGAGACTTGTATCAAGTTAATCAGATAAGATTTCAATTAATTATGATTTTTTAAACTTAGGTCTGAAAACCTAAAAATTTCTAATTTTAGTGAAGAACATAAATTACAAAATTATTTGACCATAGCAAATTTATTTAAAAATTATGAAATTTGGAGCATTTATTTTTATATATGTCTAGTGTAATTTTGAAAATTTTCATGATTTTATGATAAAACAATAATTGTTTTTTGGTATTTTTATAACAAGTTTGAAGTGTGTTAAAAAAAAAACTTGATAGAATTGATGATGTCCGAAACATAAATTAATTTCAATATTGCTATGAAATTTTTACCAATGAATTTCCAATATATTAGCATTTGCTCTATAAAATCTAATATTTTTCAATAAGGTAATAATTTATTAATAATCAAAGAAATGAACTATTTTATTTTGAGGATTGAATATTGAGGTTACTTGAGGTTGAGTTTAGAAACTATTTAAAATTAGATATTTGAGGATATTGGAATTTATGATTAAAACTTGATTATACCTTATCAGAATTTTTTTAATGATTTTTAGGTCAATAGTATCAATACACATTTGTTACATGTGAACACTAAGAGATAGGTAAATTAGACTTATAATTGAATAACAATCAACAATATATATATGTTTGACTTGTCTGGAAAACTTATTTTTGATATGTACAAATATGAATTTATATGTCTTTGTCCATGTGTTTATATGATGTGTTATTATGTATGTGATTATGCACCTAGGCATATGTTGTGTAAGGGTTTACTGGCATAAGCATAAAAATGCGTTACATTTTCTATGAATGAGAAAGTGGATTTTACTAAATAGAATTTTTGCTTTGTGAGATTTTTGCAACAGGGGTTACCTCTCAAAGGTTGATGTGCTACGAAGTGTCACGTATGGTGCAAAGTGTAACATTATAAGATATGTATTCTGTTAAAAAAAAATATAGATTTTAATATATTTATCTTACAGTGTTTTCAAAAGATCATGACATATCATCCATTTGCATTATATATAAGCATGTTTGTATTTTGATATAAGGACTTGAATCAAAGATGATAGAAGTTTTGGCCAAATTCTTAAATTATTCTACTGTCTATATTGTATTTGAAGTTTAAATTGTTATCAATTGTAAAAAGTTATTTAAGTCAATATCGGAGTTGCGATTAGATTTGGCCACAACGTTTGGGTTGGAGTGTCACAATAAATAACATTTTTGAGTTGTGTTATAGTGCTAAGCAAAAACTTAATTCAGTATTGAATTTTAATCTTTAAGAAATATAATTTAAGAGGAATTGGAGTTGAACCAATTCTTCAACTTTGTAATAAGTAATCTAGTGACCACTCACATGTAAGGGTTGTGTCTCAATTATAAGAAGTGTGTTAGGGATGATCTGAAATCTTTGCTCACTGCACCCGATCATCTAGTGATATTGACTGGGAACTAGAGCTGATAGCCGGTGGCCCTAAAGATGGCCATAGGGCTTGAATTCCTTTGCTTTTTGGCCTTTGCCACTTGAATAAATAAATTAAATGAAGGTAATTCCTTTGCTTCTTGGCCTTTGTGTCAACTTCGAATGATTTTTGGTAAATCACTAATTCGATAACTCCAAATAATGCTCGTAATCTTCTTCATCATTATTTACTTCAGAGATTTTTCCTGTTTCAATAACATATACCAGATTTTTTTATACCTAAAATATCATTTTGAAAGTAATATTAATGAAGTAAAACAAGTTTCAAATTTTGATATTGTGTCAAAGGTTAATTATAAGCATAACCAGTACCATTATTTATAAGAAAATTTGTAATGGCCATGAGGAAGAAAAATAAAAAAATTAATAATTCTTAATCCCAAAAAAATTGATTTAAAATCTTAGAATGTAAATATTAAAATCTCAATAAATTCAGTATATAACCAATATAATTGTTGTAGTTATTAGATGTAAATGAAGTCTAATTATACGGTTTATGCTACAATCAAAAGTAAAATTCACGTAAGAAATCAATGGTTAATAAATAACAAAATATATAGTTAAGTCATAATCGAGAGCTCTCACATATTTAAAAATTTAAGAGAGCTCAGATTAGAAATTTTGTTATTTCTAATGCTTAAACTTTCATTTTCTATCTTAATAGAAAAATGTTTGAATGCTGAGAACCAACTTTTAATTTTCATGTGAATAAAAAAGGTACGGAAGGTTAACATTCTCTCCATCATGACGTTATAAAATTTATTTATTTTTAATTGCATTCATTTAATTTATTTACTATCTTTCTTTATTAGCGTGCATGCATACTTTAACTATGTCCTCCCCCCCCCCCCCGGCGGCGTCCCCCAAAAAAAAAAATTCTTCTAAGCATATATCCCTTCGGTGAGTCTATGGAACTTTATCCTAAGCCCTAATTCTAATAATCCACATCACCAATTTGATCCTCATCATACCCATCACGAGCTCCCTTTTTGCTCGATCTCATGATGTTAGTTCCAAAATTTCCTGAAACCAACTGGCATTTATAGAATCTAGGTTTCGGTCATTTTGGACATGTCGGAACTTTACTTATCCTTCATTCCTTCTATTTTGAGATTTAAGGACTGATGGCATGGTGAGAACCCTCTCCAAAATGGGTGATTCTATGCTTACTCAGCATCGATACTTAATTTGTATTTCAACTGATGTGTTACCAATAATATTTTACCATTTGGATAAGAAATGATAAGTTTTAATAACTAACTATTTCGTATATAAGTTGAGATATAAATTAAGTATTCAATTAAATAAATAAAGAATTATTGTTGAGAGCTTGAGAATAGTGTACCTTGCCTATACAATAATACAAAGATACAGATCTCATAAAGAATAAATCCATAGTGTACCGTTCTAAATTAATTTTAACAAAAAAAAAGGAAAATATATTGAGTGAAACTATTGGGCATATCACACAAGAATAGATAATATGAGGGCTTTAATTAACACAATACATTTCAATTCATAGAGACATGATCATAATTTATTCTTTAATTACTAAATTATCATTGATTAACTACTAACTATTGAAGAAATTATTTCATTTTAGAAGGGGTATCATTAATTTCTCCATTATTTTGTTTTTCATGCCCCCCCTTACACTCAAATTTCAACCAAGTTTGACTGGATAGTTGTCAATCGAGCCAACCCAAGCGTTACCTCGCCAGTCATCAACTAGACTAATGTCCCCGAGAGCTCTCCAAACCGCACTTGCACACTTGTAACCTGACCCGACTGCTACTTGCCAAACTTGATCTCCTCTCTTGACTCGACCTTTGCCTTCTATATAAGCCAACTCATACCATATTGAGCTACTTGAAGTGTTACCGAACCTGTGCAGAGTCATTCTTGAAGGCTCCATGTGGCAGTCATCGAGCTGCAAATAGTTCTGTATCTCGTCCATAACAGCCCTGCCCCCAGGGTGAAAGCAAAAATGTTTAAAGGCAAGTTTAAAATCTGGCACGTATGGCTTAACATTTGCTTTTAATATCTTCCTGCGGAGGAGTGTAACAAAGTACTTGAATTGTTCTTTCCATGGCAATACAAGAGGGCCCAAAGTGGCAATGTTTGTCTTTAATGCTTCTCCGGCTACAAACATTACTTCTTTGGAGAGTGAAACTCCAACTTTTCCTTCGTCATCCTGTGCTAGGCGGACACAGTTGAAGTGCTTATCATTGGAACCTGCATGTAAAGGCGAAGCTAATTAAGATAATTTCCTATAAACTATAATAAAATTAGTGACAAAAGAAGTAAATATTCGCAAGTTTAAAGTGAAGAGAGTTTCGATTTCCCAGTAATGCTTATATTAATCTGTATTAGGTGCAAATATCCGCACTCTTACAAAGCATATGAATTAACGGTCAATTTATAACACTATAAATCCTTCTTCAACGTTAGCTATAATGTGCTGCGCAGAAACTTTACAGTATTGTAAAGGTCCTTTAAAGCACCGTAAAAGAACTAGTCCAAAGTTTATAAAGTGCGAACGTCGGAAGCATTCATATTCTTGTTGACCTCTTGAAAGTACATGTAGTCTAAATAACTATTTTTTTTTTGAAAGATTAATTCTTTAAAATTAAAATAAGTTTCTTGTTTCGACACTACCTGTATGGGTTCGAACTAAATGAGTCAGTTCGTACTTGGAGCGGGACCGGTCCCGTGCCTTGTTTGATAAAAGCAAAGCAGAAGCACCCATCCGGAAGAGAGAGTTGGTTAGCAACATGGACCGGTTCTTACCAGAATACCAAGAGTGAGTAATACTTTCAGTACTCACGACGACTGCATAGGAGTTAGGGTATCCTTTCAGGATCGTCCAACCGAGCTCGACGGATATGAGGCTTGCACTACAGCCCATGCCACCAAGATTATAGGTCTTGATGTCAGTTCTAAGCTTGTAACGGTTCACTATCATGGAAGAAAGAGATGGAACTGGATTGAATAGGCTGCAGTTCACGACGAGGATTCTAACATCACTAGTGTTGACACCAGTTTTGGCAAAAAGAGAATCAAGTGCACCGAATATGACTGATTCGGACTCGGCCCGGGCATGATCAAAGGAAAGATTTGGAGGTGAGGATGTTACTCCCCTTGGTAAATACGTTTCGTCACCAATACAAGCCCGGTTCGCTATACGTTTCTGGAAATGAAACGAATCCTCTTGGAACAAGCCTCTATTTTCGGTCACTTTCAAGAATTTGTCGACTGAAGCTTTGAGTTCATCGTCTGGTTTGTAACACGAGAAGTCGACTAGGTAGACCGGCCTGGAACGCTTGGACCAGAAGAGTACTGCGAAGAGTAGAATAATTAGTGTAGTGGAAACTGCAGGCAGTTGTAACTCGGCCACCCGGTTCAGTTCTAGACCGTTGAGCCGGACCGGAGTTGCACGAGTACCCATTTTTGCCATGCCCATACTTAGAGAAGATGCCTTTCTTAATTGTGAAATATGATCAGACAAGTGTCCATAGGGTGGAAAATATATGTGTGCGCGCGCGCGTGTATTAAAGAACAACGCTGAAAAGTAAATTTTAAAAACCCTACCCATCTTTATATAGTAAATCCATTGGGTTTGAAATTTTTAAATGTTGTTCTTCAATTAATGGTAAGTAGTTGTAGGATAGAATAGATAGGTAATGTGGGTAGTTTTAAAAAACTGTAGCACGATATAGTGAGGGGCTGAATCGTTGAGGCCTAATGGCAATATTATATAGCCCTGCCAACCCTCGTGGAATTATGCTTTAGATTGTAAAATAATTGTAAAATTAAAATTTATGTCTGTTCCAAATTCGTTATGAATTCATATTTTTTTGTTTCATATATGAATTTAAAAAAGAAACAAATATCTATATTTATTCTAAATCTAAAAAAAATAAAAATCCAAAGTTGTAATAGATCTATCACGAATTCTAAAAATTCTTCGATAAAAGAGTAATAATTTTTTAAAATAAAAATTAAAGACTAAAATGTATTGATAACAATTAAAGCATATAATTTGTCTCAAAAATATAATAACTATTGTAGTTTATACTTTTATACTAAAACAAGCAAATAAGAAAAATAATAAAATATCATTTAAAAGTAATTATAGGAATAAGATCAATTTAGTATTCTACTATCTCCTTCATTATTATGATATCTATAGCACACCCACTATCATTCGTATAGTATTAGATAATGACATATAAATTAAAAATAATTTATATTTAGTGCTTTATTATTTTATTATGACCACATTTAAATAAATATATGAACAACTATATTCCTTGAAAATTATTTGGCTAATATAATAAAAGAAATTGTTCGGCATTGTTATGTGGCTTGCAATCTGAGTAATACATGAGCATGCTTAGGTTGGCTGAACGTATATACTTTTGTCTTATTATCATTTAAATTTATAAAACTAACATTTAAGTTTTAAGACTTTTAAATACGTAGTAAATGCCATTAATATACTGTGAATAAAATTTATTATTATTTATAATTATATAATAAGAAATTTCTAAAATAAAATAAAATCAAAAGATAGGTGAATCTATATATAGATCTAGATATTATGATAAATCCACACTTGTCCCAAATATGCCTTAGATTTATATATTGATATCGGGATCTAATTCGAATTTATTTTAAACCAACCCAAATCCAATCCGATTGAATTTAATTCACATGGATCTTGGGTCAAATCTCATCCATGGCCATCCCTAGTTTTGGTGGACTAAAGTGAAACACAAGGAGAGTTGTTGAGCCATTGTGCAGATCGGCTTTAGATTGGGGGCCATTATGAAAATTTCTGCTGACATGGCTATGATTTGTTGAAAGTTGTTAGATGGTTTCTGGAGAATTTCCGGAACAAAAGGGGCCTGTGCACAGCTCATGGTGTATCAACCTTTTCTCTCTTGGTTCCCAACCAAATTCTTTGTTTTTATATTTCATTGTGAAACTTGCAACTCCCTCTGTAATGTTTGGTCGATTCGTAATCAGTTTCGTTAATAAAAGCTTGCTAAGTTTTTCCTTCAAATTGTCAAGACCGTTCTTTGTGTTTAAGCATTGATTCTTTGTTCTAGTTCTGTCTTTCTTCAATTCTGTTTTCAGTTTAATCTTGGATGATTAAAGTTCAAAAGACTGATTGAATTCTTGATTGATTACTCATTCATTACAATAATAATAAAATGTTCAAAAATTTAATTTCTATTTAATTAGAGGGTTAATTACCTAAGTTTTAGGTTAAATTCAATAGTTCTGTATTTTTAGAAACTGTTTAAGAGATATATCTTATTACTTTTATTGTTAGTAGATCTAACTTGTAAAGGATAAAATAATATTTGTTTTCTAAATAAAACTTACAATCCAATTAAATCTGACATGCAACAAATTAAAAATATAGAATAATTAATTTTATCAAGAGAAAAAAATATTTACACCCCTAAGGTTTGGAAAAATAGTTGTCAATACCTTCAAGTTTTTAAAGAGGGGCTTCAAGACCTTTTTTTTATCATTATATCTTTTATCTTTATCTTTTAAAAAAATTAACTCTAATATACTATAATAAACATAAATATAATATTAACATAAATGTTGTAATAATATATATATATATAAAAATTATTTTAATATTTTCTAATCTATTAGATATATTTTATTACATTAAAGTAAATTTTCTGATAGGTAGAATCCTAATAATAGAATAAATATAGTAAAACTTTAAAGTATTTTGAATATTATGTGAAATAATAATTTTAATAATATTAGTATATGAGAATATTTTTAATTGTAGAATGTATTTAATGCAAATATTTATTTAAAATGTCTAAAATAAATAAAAATATATTATTAAAATAAAAATAATAATTTACATATTAAAATTTATTAAAATAGTAAAATATTTTAACATTGTCAGTCTACTGTATAAATTACATTATTTTTATTTTATTTGTACTTACAAAAAATTTTAAAGTTAGTTTTTAAAATAATAAATGTAAAAGATATAATTGTCAAAAAAAGATTTTGGTATCTCTCTTTAAAAACTTTAAGATATTGTTGACTATTTCCCTAAAACTTAGGAATGTAGATGTTATTTTTCCTTTTGTCAAGAAATATAACATTGATAGTTTAAATAATCTTTTAAACTACAAAGACTAAAGTGGTGTTTGGTTGGAAGGATCGAATGGAGTAGAGAAAAGTAATTGAAATTTTATTTTCTATTTCTATGTTTGGTTGGATAAAATATATAAAAATTTCAATTTTTATTAGAATTTAATATCCATCATAATATAGAATTTGAATTCCACACCAAGTGGTGAAGAATTTAAATTCCTTTTATGTTAAAAACTAAACTTTTCAAAATTACCTTTCCTTTTGACTTGTTTAATGCCATTAACAATTATTATTTATAATTTTATTTTATCAATTTAATATTATAAATAATTATATATTAACTAAATTTAATAAATTATTTAAGAAACTTAACAAAATAGATAAGCTTATTTATTTATTTAATATGAAAATATAAATTAAGTCGCTTGAAAGTCATCGGACCATCGCTAACTGTAGTCAGAACATTGCTAACCAACGTTGGACCATTGTCGGAAATTATCGGGCCACCATTTATATATATATATATATATATATATACACACACACACACACATGCACATTATAATAAATATATTATATTTTATTATTAATATAAATAGTTTAATATTTAAAGTAAAAGATAAATTTGTCAAAAGAAAAAATTATAATTTCCTTCTTTATCAAATTTTATGTCAAACTAAATAATAAAATCTAATCTCACTACCCTTCTCCCCTCCTCCACTCCTTTCTTCTCCTTTCCACCCCATTCTACTTTTTTCCTCTTCTCCCTTTTATTCAAACCAAATATAGCTTAATAGTTTGATGATTGACTTAAAGGCTAATTACTAATTAAACGAGAATCTTTTCATATATTTTAGTTCGATTGTAGAAAAAATATTCATATCCACTATTGGATATTTTTCTCAAATCTTTAACCGAGGATTTTGAAGAATTCATGTGAATATATTTGTTCCCATCGACAGTCACATACAATTCACAAGTTGAATATCATGCCTTCGGAAAAAAGCGAATTCCTGTAACAAACGGATTAATTATATATGTTGACCGTTTATCAGTGGCTCGGAAAGAAACTGTATCCATCAACCTATATTTTCATAAAGATTGATGGTCAGGCAAACTCATATCAAGTGCCAATATAATATTTGTTAGTTAGAAGTTCAAATCAACTCAGCTGTTAATCTATATGTTAACTACCTAACATTGTATTTAAGACCATGCACATTAAAGGCTTTTCCACATTCACATCTTCTCTCTCAATGAAAAAGTCAAATGGAAAGAGTAATTGGAGGGCACTGAAGAGTTAGGACAGTGCTAGAGCTAGCCATTGATGATGGCATTTAAACTTGCTTTGGTACTTGTCTTTTTGGTTGGTAACTTCATACTTTTGAGGCACAAATAGGCTGCATCACACATGGCATTCAGATGGTATAGGCACCATATTTTGCAGTGGCCAAAGCCAGAGTAACGAACTTATTTTTCTAAGGCTAATCTAAAGTAATCTTCGATAAATTAATGTATATATTTATCGATATTAATATGAAATTTTTTATGGACTAATATGAACATTATTAATTAATAATTGAGATTATGAATACTACTTATTCTATGGCTCACTCACTCAGTCTTGACTCTTGATAACGTTAATTGGATGTCGTTCTCGCTTTCACGGCATGAATAATTTCAACCGACATGTCCTTCATATGCGAACGACTTGTTAGTTATAAGAGCACACGACGACAGACACCGTCTTCCAATCGCTTTCTAAACATGAGCTTTCATCTTCAAAACATCATTTAATTTCTTGTCTATCTTATAATGGTAATGCATGTCATGTCATGCCAAGAACTAATGAGTGGTTGCTTTAGAAGTAAGGTCATTGTCCTGTTTGTGTGGTGTTTGACTTAGTTTGCAATTAAAATAGTTTTGGTTTGACTTATTATATTTCATTTGTTATTTTCTTAAATTATTAATTAGCTATACACATATTATATGAGATTCAAATTTAAAACTTAAAACTTAAGGTCATGATAAGATTACCCATTAACTAGCAGAGTTAAGTCTTAGCCTTTTGGTCCATTTCATTTTTAATTCAACACAAAAGTCATTTAGTTTGATTTTAGTACTATAGTATTTGACTTAAAATCTTTTCATTACTGTACTTTTTCTGAATATCCCCAATTAATAGTGAAAATAAATATTTTCTGCACTTAAATCATTACTCTTTATCCATCTACTATTTACTTTGTGTATATAAATATTACTATAATTAATTGGAATGAACATGTAATAAAGAGTGATTAAAAAAAAAAAAATTCAGTGCTCCGATAGTATCGAAGTCTTTTCCAAAACTACCACATGACTACTAGAGTACAGTATTTCACTTGTGGTCTCAATGTCATTAATTAATGACTTATATCATAAATTCCGAAACAAACAAAGGTAAATAAAAGAGTGTCTATCAACCATATAGATATTACTTGAAATGCTCATAAAATTGCCCATACAAATCTTCTCATTATTATTATTATTATTATTTTTTAGCGAAAATCATACAATGATACAAAACTTTGGAAAAAGACTCGAACAAGTTGCCTCTTTAAACATTATGACAGCATATGTCTCCTCAGAAAACTTTAATAGAGATATTTTACTACATGGTGCTACTATGCCTCTAAAAAGGCCGATATATTTTTCATGATTCACTTATGCTTAGGTCATGCAAGCTAACTTCTGTTACATATAGAACTATTGATGCTCTATGAAGCACATGTACATTGCAATAAAGTTCTTTTGTCCCTACAGTGACTTAGCTGGCTGTTGGAGAAAAATGAATGCACGATAAATGTTTTGTTATATCTTAATGATCTTTCCTTTACTAGAAACCTACCTTGGTGTCTAAATAAATGCTCATTCATGCAAACTCTCTCTTCCAGCAATGGTTTTGTTCTTCTCCTTCTGTATGCTCTTTTCTTGTCTCCTCTGGTTCTTGCGATTACTTAATTAACATACAGGCGCGCGCGCGCATACAAAAAAAAAAAAAAATACACACACACACACACACACACAGATATATTGGTGCATAATATATCTTATTTATACGGCAGAGAAGGAATATTATGAGTTACAATTTGCCGCGTTCAAGTCCTCTGAGGAAAGTGGATGCTTTGGTGGAATTTGAGAAACAAGACCAGCACGAAAACGCGATGAAGATCCCATTTTGCAAATATGTTGGCTTTAAAGGTAACTCTAATTTAAGGTGCTAGTAATTTTTCGTATTATACATAACCAGTGTCTAACCAACCATAGATCTCATGTATATGCAGCTGTATGCCACAATAACGAGTGGATCAATTGCCACTAGACTCGGCCCACGCCACAGGGGAGACCTTGCAAAACAAGATTGAAGTTCAACGAGCATTTGTTCATATATATTGACTTCGAATGTGAGCAGAGCAGAACGTTGGCGACAAGCTACCCAGCAGTCAGCCATGATTGTTTCGGCTCTTATTACTTCTAAATCACCCATGCCACTGTTGCTTGGGCAAAGCCCAAAGAAAGCTACTCGAAACCATTCGGTCAAGTCTCGAGAGACTTGTAGCCACTATTACTTAATGGTTTAAGCAGTTGAGTCAAGTGACTTTTATCTTCGAACAATTGTTGTCCAAAAAATGATGTCATCCATTTTTAATACATTAATTACATGCCAAAATAAAGACCCTCTTCGAAAAGACAAAAAGGAGAAAATATGGCAAGCACGCAAACTTAATGCAAATGTGCTACGTTTCTTGTTGTTTTGGTTGCGAGGTACCAAGTTACTTTTGGGTGGAGCGTAATGGTTCTCATATTTGATCACATGGAAATATGTTGAAGTTGGAATCTTTAAAAGACAAGCAATAAAACGGGGACAGAGAATAAAATGCTCTACTTCATTTCATTGTTTATATACAGTTCAATTCTTGCTGGCAAAGATGTTTCAACCATATGGCTGCATGTTTATGTCTATAGTACTGTTGATTTTATCCTCACTCTCATTGGCATTATCCGTTCTTTGCTGAGCCACTTGCAACGTCATATCAGGTTACATGTCACTCGACTAATCAGGTGCTTTTTAGGAGTTGCTTCACTGTGATAATTCATCAAACACTTAGTTCACTTCATCAAACACCTTCATCAGATAATTTTCAGGACTTGTTTGGCATCACTTATCCGAAAAAGTAATTTGTATTCGGGTGGTATATTCGAAATCCAAAAAATATCCTACCACAGAGTTTCTAATGGAAGTTTTTATTAATAAAATACCTTCAAGAAAAAGTACTAGTACAGGCAAAATAATAACCCATATTAAAATGATTTTTACTAAATTGTAAATCCAAACCTATACGCTCCTCTTTGAAGACCAAGTTTTATCCGATACATTACATGGACGCAGCAGCGGAAAACATGCCCTCAATATTGTATGTAAAGCAACTACCTTAATCTTAAACAATATTGATTGCATGCTAAAGGCCAAGCCTATTTTACACAAGGTAGCAAAATGCTCACAGTTGCTTCCAAGTAGATTCTAGCCAGAGCAGAACTCTTTCCTTCATAGTTCGCCATTGGCAAATTCGATAACTTCCTCCGGTAACTTTATGGAACCACCATTCTGTTCGATGTGCTGACGTACAATGTAACACTCGTAATCATAGACATACAATGAGTGGCCATCCAAGGAGCAGTCAAGACACGTTTTGATGGTCCCGCCCATAAACCCTTTCTCGTTGTTTTGGCAATTAGCAGGGCATACATTTGTTGCAGACGGGATAGACTTGATTTTCATTGCTGAATATGCACACTGTTTCCTGGGTCCATTGACATGGATAACCAAGTCGTCCCCCACATATATTCCTGCACACAAAATAAGGAAATGCCACATTCAGCACTACGCATAAGCAGGAGAAGTTACAATATATGCAGACACTAGACATCTCAATGAATACTAAAAGTAAGCTGATCATGATGATAGAAGACACCTTTCCACCTTTCAGTGCAAATGTGATCACCAGGCTTGAGCATTTCTCTGCTAATGTCTCCCATTTTTGTCTATTTTAAACCATCTACTCAACGGGGATGGTACAAATTTATGCAAAGCTTAGAAATGTCAAGAGACTGACCAGGACTGACCATTTAATCGCCTGTGTGGGAATCCAAAACACTCTATTTATTATTCATACATAGAATTCCAAAAATTCGTATTTGTAAATGATCCTAGTACATGAATAATGATTTCCCAATTGTTTACATTCTAACTGGGGATTTGCAGCGAGTTCTATGATTACTGATAGATGGCCTTGGTGTTATCGATGTTTAATTTAATTAACTTTTTTTACAAAATCTGCAATGAAACGCTCATGACAATTCACACGCACGCACCAACGGCAAAAATATCGTAAAGCAGAACTCAAGACACAGTGACTTTGATTTAAAGGCACAGTTACAATAGTCACTAGCACTCTCGTAAGAACCAGGCAATTCACAAAATGCTGTTGGAAGAACAAAGAAATGTATAGCAACAATGAACTAGAGTCAACTAATAACCAAAATATTCTCCGGCTCAACTGTTTGCCTAATGACTGTTTAGGATAGTTTGACAGAGTACAACATCAAACTCCTCTTAAGCAGAGAACTTCAGTAATATACCAGCTACATTTTCTAAAAATTTGGGTCTCAATGATGAAAAATTAACACAACATCCCGTGCTTAGTAACCATAGTTCGAGCCATAGACAGAGCCGTAGCCTCCAGCATGACCTGCATGTCCTGGATTAGAAGGGGGTGATCCATACATTGATGCATATGGGTTATAACCTTGGTCTGCAGATCCGCCCATTTGTGTCTGCGATGGAGCTGCAGCTTCAGCCATGAAATTCTGCCATGAGATAAAAAAAAGTACTATCAGCTTAAAATCCAGAAAGCCTATAAAGGCTACATGAAAAACAGCAGTCATAACATTCACACTGAAAAGAAGATAATATCCCTATAATATCCTCGGTGATACATCGTTGTATCAGATCATAATGATATGTCATGAAGGGGTAAAGAGTGAGAAAACACGCTGATGTGAGCCCACTAAGAAATATTATTTCACTTAGCCAACAGCTAATGGAAGAAAAACAACGATTACAATAAGCGTTAAATTGTGCTTCGGTCCTAAGTTTCAAATGTCATCAAACTGTCGGCCTCTAGTAGGTTAAAAATAGACTGCAGCAGTCCCAAAAGAAAACTAAAGAGCAGCTACAAGGCCAAACCAGATCTAAAACACTCCCAAAACCTCTTGCAACCCCTTAAGAGGTTGTACCGATTAAACCAACTACCACACACAACAGGTAATTCCTATTTCTAATATATAAATAAATTCCACTTCTGCTATATAACTGTTCGTACTTAGTTCATTAATTTCAAAGTTTTATGGAACTCTTACGGTGTAATAGGTGTCCAATTACACTCCCGTCAATGTACAACTTCAAGAATGTTACTATTCCGATACAGTGAGCATTAACTTTTCCAAATCCTATTTCCAGATATAACAGAAGTAGAACATATAGCTGGCTAAAAGACTTCTCAAGGCTGCTGAAAATTAGATTTACGGAGGATATGTAGTGGAAGCATTACAAACTGAAAATACACGCAATATGATACACAGGAAAAGATGAAATAAGCCACTAACAGAGATAAAAAAGAGAATATCCAGTAAAGAGTTATTTTGGAAAACAATTTAACAGATATACAGATATAGTAAAATTTGTTCAAATCCAAGACAAGGAACATTGCCTGAATTAGCTGCTGAGCAGTTTGGACTTGAGAAGCAGTTCCACTAATTTCAACTGTCATCTCCCCTGGAACGCCTCTGGTCTCTTGTATCGTCACAGTTGCTCCACTTGACCGTCGAATGTAACTTATACTTGCACCAGCTGTCCCAATAACAGCATCAGCATAAGAAAGTGGAATTTGCATTTGCTGAGTGACCTGAATAATCAAATGAAAACCACCATTCAGATGTCTGGAAAAATTAGAAGGAAAAGTTTAGGTGTTGGCCCAAAATTTTGAGCATATAAACCACAAATGCAGACGAAGATAAGTTTCGGCTAGGCTGCAGTGAATTTGCAGCATTGTATTTACATTATGATGCATAATGCATTGAAGAATTACAAACAAATGCATTTTTTATTAACAGAAGCCTGAAAGAGAATATACTAAAACAAAACAATAAAATAAAATAAGCAGTATACAGCATATCACATCCTATAATTTCAGTATAAAAATCCAGTGATAATTAGCATGACACATTCATAACCAGGCAGTAGTAAGTAGCCAAGGCACCACATTTTAGAAATCAAAGAGGCCCTAGGTTCAATTATCCCTCACATCTTGGAGTCATAAGCTTATATGTTCTCATTTGTTCTTAGGCTTGCCCAATATATTTGGTTTTCAGGGTCTTATTATAAAATTAGGGAAAGAGAGCTATTATCTAAACTAAAGAATGAATCCATATCCTCCTTCAAAAAGATAAGACAGAGAGATTGCGCAGAATTATTATTCAGTGTTTATATTAATTAAAAAGAAAAATAACCTGTGTTATCATGGATGGTGTCGACTGGGCATTTGAGGATCCATGGACATTCACGGGGGCTTCTCTTCCATAGGCAGATATTCCCTGATGAGGCTGTTTCTCCATAGGCGGTGGCAAGTCAGCAGGAGGATAGTAACTCTCGGCTTGCCGCGGAGGTGGCATGTACTGAGGATTATGTCCAAAACCTGGGCCTCCACTAGGGGGAAGACCCTGAGGTGGACCCCATGACTGAGGAGGTGGCATGTGATCCATTTGAGGATTCGGCATTTGCATCTGGTTGAAAAAAATAGCAATTTAGAATATTTCACTGTGTTCCATGATAAAGTTGGTCTTGTTAGTTAATTTGGAGCAATTGTCACAATATTACACTTACATGCATTTCAAATAATGGTATTATACTGCGGTCAACCAAAAACTTCCTAAGATGAGATCCAATTAGCTCCATAGCTTTGTGCACACCAGATGCATCTCCTACTACTTCAACAACCCTATCATCTTGAAGGGCAAAGACTGGGAGGTCTTCTGCAGCAATTCATTTTAACAAGTCATTAGAATACACACAGCATACTATCAGGAATACATAAAGCACATAGACTCCTTAATGAACAATTATAAGAACTTTATCGTATAAAGTTCTCAAGGAACTTATTTGAGATAGCAAGCAATAGTCAATGAGAAATACAAAATCCTAGGATAACGTGGTGGATTAATCATAACCTTGAACATGGATATAATGGCTGTGGATGATTGATTAGATGTTAACAATGGTTCAATAGGCTTCAAAAGGCAAAAGAACAGCAACCACATCTAAAAATCATGCATCTAATAATCACAACATAAAACCTTCAGGAGCATCACAGCAGTAAGCTTATTCTGCTCAATTTTAGGATAGATTTTCCCAGCGGATTGATGAAATAAAATGAACATAATGAGAGAAGATGACAAAATAGAACCAACAGTAATATCCAGTCAGAGGTAAGAATGAGATTGAAGAATACCTGCTCCAAGGACTCTAACTATGCAATTAGATGCTTCTTGGATGGATTTGACTGTTCCTCCTTGTTTACCAATTAAACTTCCAGCTTGTGAAGCTGGGACTAACAGCTTTGTTGAGACCTTGCCTCCAGTTCCAGAAGGAGCATTAGATGAATCACCATCCAAACCGTCAACAATGCGTTTGTGCACCCTCAAAAGGCCATCCATAGCAGGAGGAAGAGAAGAATCAGGTTCCTCCTTGGCTGATATCATCACCTATTCATAACCAGAAAACAGTAACATCAGCATAAGCATTAAATTGCTAATTTTGTGACTTAATTCCTAGACCCTTGAATAGAACAAGACCCCAAAAGATCCCCAACCCAAAAAAAAAAAAGAAGACGAGGAGGTTGGGTGATCAAGCTCTTTGCTTACACAAACAAAAATAAATAAATAAATAAACAAACACTTAAAAGAAAAGTACACATCACTGAGGGCTCCACTTCCTTGTACATGTAACAAATGTAACAATTTGTTTGCCAAGCAACCATGTAGCAGTAAATTAACTCCTCACCAGCTTATTATTGCGAGAATGATCCAATGGAATTCCTATTCGATTGAATTTTATGCGTTACCAAACCCATGATTTCAAAAATTACTAGAATTTCTCCATTAGCTATGGATTTACTAAATCCTGACATCTTCTTGAAATTGTAGTCACTAAACAATAATTTTATTCCAACATTGTGAATAATTTTTTCTCCCTTTTTTTTTTCCCTTAGCCTGTTATACTTTATCAATACATTAAGCTCTAGTTCATGGGTTCTCCTTTCCTTTCTTTTTTAAAGGAGCCGATAAATGGAGATTTGAGATTCTACTCAGTTAAAAGAACGCAAATGACACGTACAAAAGTTACAGTATATCTTTCAGTGTAACTGCTTAACTGAGTTGAATGATTTTAGGGGTTAATAATTTAAACACAAGTAGGCCATCTTCAAAAGAAATTTTAAAATTAACAGTAATCTTCTGTGCTATTTTAAAGCTTATTTTATTAGGTTCTCTTGTGGTTTTTATAATCTGCGGCAAGACATCAATCATCCAGGTTCTGAAGTTACCAGAGACAATGCAGAGCTTCTTGGTACGGTTGAAGATTTTTATTCAACTCAGCTTTTCAGCACTTTGTTATGCTCAATGCTGATCCCTGCAATCTGGATCTTTGGTCCTTCAAGTTTGGAATCTTATTTTGATTTGTTGCCTTAAAAAGAGGCGGACAGAACCTGCACAGACTGATGTTTGTTATTGCAGTAAAGGTAATTTTATTTTTCTTTTACGGATTGCTAGTGACTACAGAAGACACTCCCTTCTTGTCCTCTTTATTAGTTATATTTTGTTTCAAGAGTAATTGTCTGATACGGTTTTGTCTCAAGATGTAACATTTTCCATCTTTCCTTATTTCAAGAGAAATTGCAAAATGTTGCATAACAATGCAATTAATCTGCCGCATAACATCCTCCTCCCTAGCAGGACATTAACAAATTAACCAATCTACCAGTTAATGTATAAGTCATACTAAAACTTTAGGCAGAATGGGATTTGTAGCTCACCTAACAACAAAGCATCTACTTGATTAGATGAAAGTCTTCCAATCATATCCACCGATTTGAGATACATTTTTTCCTCTCTTCATGAACTTACCCATGAAGGATTACTTAATTTTCCTTTTGTTTTCTTCTTTAACCTGGATTAGAAATGTATTTCTGAAACCTTCTAGTTTTGACAAGGTGACAATCATTCAGTGGTTTTACTTTCGTGTCTTTCCCATATTTTAAGTTATGATAAACATTTCAAACTGAATCTACAGCATTATAGGGAGTTTTCTCAATTACGGGAGACCATAAAAACTTTCAACAGTTTCCTTTCTCATTTCTCATGTATGTTCATTCAAGCCATTTCTTTATCAGTCTAGCACTAAATGCCAGAAACTGTCGGAGCATAATACGGTATGTTCACATTAAAGGGAAAATCAAGAAACAACCTAACATGTCTTCTAAAAAATTCAAAATACAAATATACATACACAATTAGAAGCCATATGTTTAAGAGCGATGTTGAAATTAACTCCAACTGTGACCAGCAGAAAAACCAAAAAAGTAGTTGGACTAGCTCATAGAAAGATGGTATCAGCCAACAAAAAATTAGAGTTAGCAGGTCTACCTTATTTGCATATCAGCTATTTCTACATAAACTGCATTAAGGAAATTAATTTATGAAATACTTACAGCTCTTTCTGTTGTCCCTGGAGGACCGTCGAGTATCTTAATTCGAGCTCTCGTCTCCTCAACTATTTTCTTGATGAATTCTCCTTTGCGGCCAATTATACTACCAACTTTTTGGGCAGGAACCAACATCCGAAACACGCTCTCTCCAGGCCATCCAGGCCACTTTTTTTCAGTGCTTCCAACTGCCAAATTCACCTCATTTTCTTGTTTTTCTTGAAGCTGTGAGTCCTCAGGTACTATATCCTCAGGTACTTGATCCTCAGATACATGATCCTCAGGTACATGATCCTCAGGGACTTGATCCTCAGGGACTTGATTCTCAGTTACTTGTTCCTCGGTTACTTGACCCTCAGGTACATGCTCCTGGGGTACTTGCTCCTGAGGCACCTCAAGTACTTCATATTCAGGCACTTCATACTGAGGGACTTGATTTTCAACTTCTTGATTCTCAGGTATTTGCTCCAAGTCATGATTCCCGTCATGTTCAACAAATCCCTGATCAGCTTCAGCCATAATTTCCCCACTGCAATGAAGCATAGATTAAAAAATTATTTCAAAAAGCAAACACAATAATAATTAGTATATTTGAACTCCAGCCATCAAATGTTCTTAGTCACAGAGCAACAATACATATACCCACAAACTGAACTCAGAATTCCAGCTGAACGTTACTCACTTCTCCTAACCTTTACTAACTTAAGCTAAATAAACAGAAGAATAGAAACCACTAACAATACAAAAAGTTATAACCCAAAAAAAAAAGGAAAGAAAACAACAGCGCGCAGTACTAACCTAGAATTAACATGTTTTGAGCTGGAGTACCTTAGGGTTTAATAAAGTAACACAATAAACCAGCGCAAAAAGCATATAAACCCTAAAACTACAAACACATTATAACAATACAATAATTCAAAAAATCACAAAATAGCGAGAACCCATTAATGGGTTAAACATAAAACAACCAAGTCACTTGAAAAGATATTAAATTTAAAACTACACAATAATTACCGGACCCACATGTAATAAACCCTAAAATAAAATTAGAGAAAAATACTTACACGAGTTATGCGAGGAGCTAATACTTGTACGATAAAATCTGTTGGTCTCAGAGATTCTGGAGTGATCCTCTGAGGAACAAATAGTCGGTTTAATAATCGGTTTACTTATTATTATTATATCTTTTTTTTTTTATCCCTTCTCTTGGTTTTTGGAGGGCTTTTAGGTTTTTGAGCGAGAGATGAGAAGAGGGGAGGAGTAAGTGAAATATATTTGTGCTGCGTGCGATGTGAGGTGATTTGGATTTGATTTTGTGGACCTGTGAAGTTATGTTGCTTACAAATGGACCCTCGTTTTGATTACTGTAATACCCTTTTAATTGGGCGGGCTTAACTTGGTTGTGTGGTCCAAGTTATTTGGGCTCATTATGACCGCGAGTGTGTGATAGGGCTCTTATGGGTTTTGGGCATCTAAAAACCAAATTACCTTTCCTTTTTTTTTTTTACCCAAATTCTTTTAGAAAATCAAAAGCATTCCCATTGCCGAGGACTGAGGACCAAAAAAAAAAAAAAAAAGCATTTCTTAGACAAACTTCTAGAACAAATTCCAATCAAACTCTAAAATAGATATATAATAGAAAACAAGGGTTCTGTAAAAAACTTTCAATAATGCCTTAAATAAGCATCTAAAACGGATGTGAATATAAATGAGCGGATCTACATTATAATCATTATTACTTATATCATAAATTTTTTGTTTTAGGCAATGCCACTTTGTTGATATTTTCTAATAACTATTTATTAATGTATAAAAACTTGTGACTTACCATCAGATGTGCTTATACAACATTAATTATTATAATAAAAAGTTTTATTAAGACTTATCACAATTAACACTAATTGCAGCATATGTAGACTTAAGTGATGTAGCGCTTTAGGCTGTGGCAATTAAGTGTTGGTATGTATTAACATATACATGTTTTGGCAACGATTTTGATGATAACAAACAATGAATTTTAAGTTGATAAATGTGTTTTAAGACTTACAAATGTTTCAAGTATTCTTTTAAGAGTCAAAACTAGGTAGTATTTAACATTTCTTTAAAGAACTAGAACAATTTGTAAGTTAAATGAAATTCGGAGTATAAACGGCTAATCGATTATATTAAACGGTTAACCGTTAGTGAAGTTGCCTTAAGACTGTAAAAGGTTAACAGCTTAAGCCTTAACCGATAGACATTTTGTGAGATACTGGAAGTAATCGGCGAACCGTCAACATAAAACGGCTAACCGATATCGTGAACTCTTTAAAGTTAAAAGGTTAACAGCTTAAGTCTTAACCGATAGACATTTTGTGAGATACTGGAAGTAATCGGTAAACCGTTAACACATAACGGTTAACCGATAAGTCTTAAAATTGACATTCTTTGTTAACCCTTAACCGTTTAGAGAAAACGGATCAAGTGTTTTTGTTATGCAGGTTTCTGGAAGTTAACGGCGAAAGGGTAATGCTTAACTGTCAACCGTTTATTTGAAATCATGCTCAACCGTAACATTGACCAAAGAAAAACAGCTAACCGTTAACAGCTAACGGCAAACCGTTTTATGTCAGATGGAAGAGTAACGGCTAGTTTTCAACTTCGACTATAAATATGCTCATCCAATTCAAATCAAGGACTGACGACAACACAACTACTGAGCTTATATACAAGTTTACCAACTACAGAAAGCTTAAAATAGATTTGTACTTCATTCATTCACACATTGTACTTTAACTTGTAACCCTGAAAGATTGTGTGAGAGATAAATCAATCTGTACTTCTCTGTCTTGAGTGATTGCAAGTGTGGGAATACATTTGGGTTAAGAGATTGGGAATAATCTCTTGTTGTAAAGGTCCATTGACACCTGAGAAGTCAATTGTAAGTTGTTGAAGCCTTGAAGGCTTGCATAGTGGAATCCTCAAGCCCGGAGTGCTTGGAGGCGTGAACGTAGGCGAGGATAGCCGAACCACGTAAAAATCACTGTGTTTGCTTTCTTTCCCTATCTCTTAATTTATTTATCACTGTCTATTTATTTATTCAATTATTTCAAATTTGTTAAAGAGTAATTGAGTAATTTATTTTCATAGTTATTAAAAACCCAATTCACCCCCCCTCTTGGGTAATCTAGTTAGAATTTCAATTGGTATCAGAGCTTGGTTCTCTTAGCAAGACTTAATCGTCCAAAGTAAAAGATCCATGGCTACCCAGTATGAATCCACATTTAGGGAAGGACAATCCACAACTCGTCCACCATTTTTTGATGGTAATGATTATCCTTATTGGAAAACTATGATGAGAATCTATTTGCAAGCCTTAGATTATGAAATCTGGGAAATTGTGTGTGATAGACCAATTACGCCAATGATCAAAAACGAATTAGGAGATGACATTCCTAAACCCTCAAGGGAGTGGAATGATTTGGAAAAGAGAAAAGCTTCTCTGAATTCCAAAGCTATGAATGCTTTATTCTGTGCATTAGATAAGAAGGAATTCCATAGAGTCTCTAGTTGTGAAAGTGCTTATGAAATCTGGCATAAACTAGAAGTCGTCTATGAAGGAACTAATCAGGTAAAAGAGTCTAAAATTAGCAAATTTACTAGACAATATGAATTATTTCAAATGGAACAAAATGAAAGTGTTTATTCTATGTATACAAGATTTACGAATATAATAAACACTTTAGGAGCTCTAGGAAAAACTTTCTCTAACAGTGAGAAAGTTAAGAAAATTATTAGATCTTTGCCTAAGGAATGGAGACAAAAAAAAACTGCCATTGAGGAGGTCAAAGACCTAAATACATTGCCTATTGATGACTTAATTGGTTCTCTTATTTCTTATGAAGAAGATTTAACAACTGAAAGAGGAAATGAAGAAAAGAAGAAAAACATTGCTCTCAAAGTTTCAAAACTTGAGAGTGATGAACAAAGTGAGCCAGATGATAAAGAATTAGTTATGTTGGTAAGAAGATTCAGAAAATTCTTCAAGAAAACCAATGATAGAAGAAAATTCAGAGATTTCAACAATCAAAAGGAGAAAAAAGAAGCAATCAAATGCTATGAGTGCAAGAAGCCAGGACATATAAGATCAGAATACCCACTTCTCAGTAAGCTTAAGAAGAAAGCCATGGTGGCTACTTGGGATGACAGTGAAGAAGAATCAAGTGATAAAGAGGAATCCTAGGAATTGTCAAATTTGGCACTTATGGCTATTGGAGATGAATCTGACAATGAAATTGATGAAGTAAGTGATCTCACTTATGATGAGTTGTATGATGCATTTAAAGAATTACATAATGAATTGATGAAAATTGGTAAAAAGAATGTTTGCCTTAAAAAGAAGATGGTAGAAACTTTAAAGGAAAATGATGCATTACAAAAATATAATGAATCATTAAATGTAAAGATAACATGTCTAGAATCAGAAAATAAAACATTACAAGATAGGATTGCATCATCAAATGAGAAACCCAGTAATTCATATGAACATGACAAATGTTATGTTGATAAATTGTTGAGAGAAAATGAAGTGCTGAAGAAAAAGAGTATTAAACTCAATGAAATTGTTTTGAAATTCACAAATGGTCAAAATAATTTAAAGAAATTGCTGAGCACTCAAAAATGTGTATTTGACAAAAGTGGAATAGGTTATAAACCTAGTATTAAGTAAAAATATTATAAAAACTATTTTGTTAAATCTACATATGCAAACAATCCTAAGATTGTATGTCATTATTGTAATCAAGATGGTCATATGAAAAATAGATGCCATATAAGAAGAAATGCATATCATGGAGCTAAATGTGTTTGGGTTCCAAAAGGGACCATTGCTAACACTCAAGAACCCAAAAAGGTTTGGGTACCTAAGACTTGAGATTTTTTTTTGCAGAGCTTAAAGAAGAAGAAGAATAAATGGTACTTGGATAGTGGTTGTTCAAGGCACATGACTGGAAATTATTTCTGGTTCTCAAGTTTCACCAAAATTGAAAATGGCGGAGATGTTTCTTTTGGAGACAATTCAAAAGGGAAGATTTTAGGAATTGGTAATGTTGGTAAGAGTTCATCAACCTTAATTGAAAATGTCTGCTTGGTTGAAAATTTAAAACACAATCTGATTAGTATTAGTCAATTGTGTGACAAAGGTTATAGAGTAATTTTTGACAATTTTAGATGTATTGTTGAATATGCTTGTGATGGAAAAACCTTATTCATTGGAAGTAGAAGTGGTAATGTGTATACAATTGACATAGAAGTTGCATCTACTCATATTAAATGTTTTTCTACATTACATGATGATTGCTGGTTGTGGCATAGAAGATTAGGACATGCAAGCATGGATTTAATATCAAAAATATCGAAAAAAGACTTAGTCAAAGGTCTCCCAAAAATTGGTTTTCAAAAGGATAAAATTTGTGAAGCTTGTCATTTTGGCAAATAAATTAAAACTTCATTCAAAAAGAAAAATGATGTTTCTACTTCAAAGCCATTACAGCTACTTCATATGGACTTATTTGGACCTTTTAGACATGCTAGCTTAAGTGGAAAATATTATGCATTTGTAATTGTAGATAATTATTCTAGATATACTTGGGTACTGTTTCTAGCTAATAAAGATGATGCATTTGAGGTCTTTAAAGTTTTCTGTAAAAAGGTTCAAAATGAAAAAGGATACTTTATTACTTGCATTAGAAGTGATCATGGTAGAGAATTTGAAAATCATGCATTTGAAAATTTCTGCAATAATTTAGGCATTAAGCATCAATTCTCATCACCGAGGACTCCTCAACAAAATGGAGTTGTTGAAAGAAAGAATAGGTCTATTCAAGAAATGGCTAGGACCATGTTGAATGAAAATGCATTACCTAAATATTTTTGGGCCGAAGCTGTCAACACTGCTTGTTACGTTTTAAATCGGGTGTTGATTAGATCTCTCCTTGATAAGACTCCGTATGAGCTTTGGGAAGGTAGAAAACCCAACATTGGTTATTTTAAAGTCTTTGGTTGTAAATGTTTTATTTTAAACACAAAAGATAATATAGGAAAATTTGATTCAAAATCTGATGTTGGCATTTTTCTTGGATACTCTTCCTCAAGTAAAGCCTATAGAGTTTACAATAAAAGAACCTTAGTCGTGAAAGAATCTATGCATGTTTCTTTTGATGAATCTAACCCCTTCTCTACGGAGAAAAGAATTATTGATGATAATGCAGATGAAGAATTGCAAGAAGGAATGTCACAAGGAAATAAAGAAAATACAACACAAGAAAATCAAGTGGATCAACATAAAAAAACAGGTGCAGAACGAAATCAAGGTACTTCTCAAGTACTTCCAAGAGAATGGAGGTATGTTTCTTCTCATCCAAAGGATGTCATTTTAAGAGATCCATCTAGAGGTATTACAACTAGATCATCACTTAGGAATACATGTGAGCATGCTGCATTTATTTATCAAATTGAACCAAAATCCTTTAGGGATGTGGAAAATGATGAATCTTGGATTATGGCAATGCAAGAGGAGTTAAATCAATTTGAGAGAAATAAAGTGTGGGAATTAGTTCCTAAACCAGAACATCAATCCATCATAGGAACTAAATGGGTATTTAGAAATAAGTTGTTGAAGCCTTGAAGGCTTGCATAGTGGAATCCTCAAGCCCGGAGTGCTTGGAGGCGTGGACGTAGGCGAGGATAGCCGAACCACGTAAAAATCACTGTGTTTGCTTTCTTTCCCTATCTCTTAATTTATTTATCACTGTCTATTTATTTATTCAATTATTTCAAATTTGTTAAAGAGTAATTGCGTAATTTATTTTCATAGTTATTAAAAACCCAATTCACTCCCCTCTTGGGTAGTTTAGTTAGAATTTCAGTATGGCATAAATTTCCATCAGTTATACTATATTGTTTATAGGATTACAGCATAATAAACCCAATTGATAAACGATAGTTGCTATTACTTTTGATTTTGAATCAAACCTTTGTAGCAATATGGAACTATGGAAATATCCTCAATATCTTAAGAGTAATGAAAAGACATGGTGAGGAGTTCCAACTTCTACCTATCTAGAGTTTTGGGAAAGGATTCTTGCTCACAAATGACAAATGGAATCTCTGTATGTAAGTAATGGTCTATTTATAGAGGAGTGAAAAACTAAAGGAACCAATACATCCCAGTAAGAAAATAAGCAAAATTTCTTTCTAATTTGTCATTCAAATATAATTATCACCATAATAAGCCAAAAGCATACAAAGTTCAATGATAGAAATAAAGAGAATCATACAAATGCCACTACCCATGTTACCATATCATTTTAGAGGACTTCCTCCTTACTATTTCCTTCCAATATAGTAGAACAATAAAAGAAAAATACCTACCAACCTCCTAGTTATCACTACTTTTGCATACTGGAAGAGAATATTTTGAACAAAACTACAAGAAGGAAACATTAACATCGTTGGCATCTTTCTTGTCAATCATTGTCCTTAGCAGCAGCCTCTGTAAGAGGAGTTGAAGCAATCATCAGCGAGTCGAATTTTTCAGATTTCCCCAACACAATTTCAATCTGCAAGTCATTACCATTATAAGAAAATTATAAGAAATTTCTACTTCATTAATACAATTGCTAGCATATTAAATGATAGTATATAATCAAACATACCTTGGCCTTCTGGATAAATCGTCCTTTGTTCTCATCTTTCATGCCTATAGTAGATGTTAAGACTTCTGTTTTATGTATATCAAGATGAGTTATGGAGTTAGCCATGCTTAGATGAATTAAAGACAATGCTGAGCATTAAGAGGGGAAGATTCTTACTTTTCTCAGTAGCCAATCCATTATTCTTTAAAATCTCAGCAATAGTGACAACAGTAGTGATTGCTGTAAAAAAATTATTAGTGCGAGTAGAGTGTCAGTTAATTACTTGGGTTTGCAATGTAAAGTCTTTGAATTGAAGCTTAGAAAGGTATGAAAATTTCATCAAACATTAGAAGTTTCAACGCTTAATTAATAATTACAAGAATGTTTTGTGTCTAAGTTTTTAGCCTCGGATTTTCTTCTTTGTTCCTAACACAATCTCCCTTTACATTTTAGAATTGTACAAGGGCATGGTGTTAATATCTAATGCCTTTAAAACTTTCTAATTTATCCTAATTCTATAACTCACTATGACTGAATTTCAACTAAATAGTACATAATAGTTGAATTAAATGTCAATCGATCTTTAAATTACAACATCATCAATCACCATATTGAGATTTGATAGTTTAGACAATAAAAATATAATGATTACTATACATATGTAGTATATTATGGATTCCTAACTTTTGCTTAGCTTGTCAACTAGAGACATAACATTAATGAATCTCTTTAGAGGGCATAATTTCATCTATTTTGCAGCAATAACAAACATAACTCTAATTTCAACATTTTTAAGCAATAACATGAGAGACATATAGTTATAGTCCTTTAAATTAATCCACATAATTTAATTCAACCTTCCAATAAAGTAAAAGAAGATTTTATGGTTTATAAGATCTCTAGCCTAGTGTAATGATTTCAAGGACAAGGTAACTTTTGTAATGTATTTTTTTGTTATATGGAGAACTAAATTATGCAAATGGAATTCAGTTACAAATCCTTTTGCTGCTAATGCAGAGAAATTGAACATTTAGAAAGTGATGTGAACAATGAAAGAAAAATGAACTTGAAGGAACATACCCATGCCCAATGCAGAAAGCTCGACCTCATTATACTGCTGTATGTACCTCTGCATAAAAAGGACAACATATAAAAACATTTCAATAATCAGGCCATGTATAAATATGATATGCGATTTTCCTAAAACTAATCAAATTTTATACACCACTCAAAAAAGAGCCTCAGAGGAATCAAATAAAATAAAATCAAGTAATGCCAATCCCGTCTCTTAACAATAGAATGATCCCATTAAATACCAAAATAGGAAAGAAAATTATTAACAAATCATGACATCGAAATCTTTTATAATTTTAGGAGTTCTATAATATCTCTTAAAAGAAAAAGGAAAAAAGCTACACATTACAAAGAAAAAAGATCAAATATCACCTTCAACATATGGAACATAGAAAATAAAATCAATTAAAAAAATATATAAATACAAACATTACTGCTTAATATAAAGATCTAACAACAATAATTTTTGTATATCAAAATGATAGAACCCAGATCACTGCTAGGTTTTGCAGTATTAACAAAATATAACACAAAATAGTTCATAAAAAATGGATCAAATCATTATTCAATGAAAAGAATAAAAAAAACAAAAAGCAAATGAGAAAAGTTACATATACCTTAGCAAGATTAACATAAAAAAAGAGGGGCTTCTTAGTGTTAGAGACTTGGATTCTGTTCTTCTTTTGAGACTCAATGTTTCCAGTTGTTGTGGTTTTTGTTGTTGCTATTGCTACTGTTGTTACCGCCATTGGTGTTTCTTCTGCCATTCTTGTTCAGTTTTCTTTTTAATTCTTATTATGTCGTGTTCGTACAGAGAGAATTGAAAAATGCCTGGGTGGAATTTCAAGACAAAAGGCCAAAAAGATATGTAAAGGAAACCATTATGCAAAGTTAGTTATGTACAAAACATTAGCGTGGTTTCTTCAACCAAAAGAGTTTTTACACGTGACTTGATTTGGTTGATTATTGAAATGGTAAGAGCAAATGATGGGTCGATCTTTTGATTTTAATATGTCTTCTAATAGATTGATATTTTCACCCCTTGAGAATTAAGATTTATTCATTGTAGTCCTCCAATTAGGATCTTTATTTTTTTCCTCTTTTTCTTTTTTCTTTTCCTTTTAGACATTTTGTGTTAATAACACTTCCACATGTTGCAACACTCACAAAAATTAGAAAAGATTTTTGTCCTTAAATTGCAAAACATTTAGGTTTATATTGATGCTTTAGAATTTAAATGAGTTGACATTCAATATGAAATTAGTCATTCAATAAATAAATACACGTTAATGTTTATGATCAAAATATTCGGATTATACTTATGGATGCCAATTAGTTTAGTTGGTAAAAACTTATTGTTTGGAAGTAAGAGGTTTAGAATTCGTAGGTTATAACTAAGCAAAAAAGTATTTTGATATTAGCAAAACTTTCTTCCACTTGTTGGAATGTACCTCTAGTTTTGTCCTCTAATGATCTATCCATAAGATTAAAGAGTAGTGAAATCCAATGGTCGGCAAAAGAACAGCAAATAAAAGAAGACAAATAGGGTGATAGGTAAAAATAATCTCACATAATTGAAGGAAAAAATAAAAAAGTATAAATAATTAGAAAACCACACTTATAAGACTTCCCTGAAAATGGAAGACTTTGCATTAGTCAAAAGCACTGTATTGCTCGTGATTGTGACACTGTGGAAAAGACCAACTATTTATCTCATCACACTCAATGCTAAAACCCTAAATTTCGAACGCTGATTACATGAAGGTAATTCCTTTTTATTTGTGTTGAACAATGAATATGGTCTTTATGGATGATTTGTTAAAAAGGTTTTGCATGTTATGGATTGTATGAAGAGCTTAATTGTTAGCTTCATTACGCTTAGGTTTAGTATGTTTGAGATAGACAAACTGGTTATAGATGAAATTTGACAAATGAGTTCTTGTCGTTTATTTGGGTGGATTTTGATCATATAAAATGTTGTTGCCTATTTAACATTATATGAAAAGATATCCTTTAGCACTTGACTGCATATTGCAATTGATATAATGAAATAATAGAATAATTCATATAAAATGAATTGAAGTTATTATTTTCACTTAGTTTTACTTCTCATATGCAATTTTTTTTCTTTTTTTTTATGCTTCTTATGCTTGTTACTAACTGATGGTTGTTGCTCGTGTTGTGAAAGTTGTAGAACTTAATGTGTATGAGATCACTAATTGACATTATAAAATGGTTGAAGTTATTATTTTCACTTACTTTTACTTCCCATATGCAAAATGTTTTGTTTTTTTTTTTAATGCTTTGTTATGATTGTTATTAACTAGTGGTTGTTGCTCGTGTTGCGAAAGTTGTAGAACTTAGTGTGTATGAGATCATCGATTGACATTATAGTAGCCTAACTTAACTTTGAGTAAGCAACAAATCTACGAATTCAGCTGGTGATCTTATACATTATAGCAATAAAGTGAGTCATTTGTTATTAACGTAAATTTATTTAGTTTATACAGATCCTCGAATTATTCAGATGAGAATATATGATATATGGCAATAGTTGTGGATGTCATTATGATTGTCAACTATTATTTCTTATTAGTTAAATTGTTGTATGTTACATTTTAAGAAATATTATATTTTAAGAAAATTTTCCTAAATAGTTGATAGAAAGGTGTTTTCGACAAATGTACATATACTCTTGAAAATGCAAATAAATGTAGAGAAAAGCAATTATAGCCAAGTTGATAAAATAAAACATAAGTTGACAAGATGAGATGTTTTGGCTCTTTTTAATTTTTTTTCCTTAGTACAAGCAAAACAATGTCTATTTAGGTTCATATCGTATCAGTCATATATATGAGAAATATAACTAGTTATATCAAAATATATATGCACAAATATATAGATGTAAGTGATTGGACTAGTGAAATATAACTAGTTATATCAAAATCTATATGCACATATATATACATGTAAGTAATTGGACTAATGCTGAGGTATGATATATATTTTTATGCATAGATAAATTAATTATGATGTTATATACTTAAAAATTATTATAGGCATGAGTAATGAGGATAAGCCTTTTGAGTTAAATTACAGTTTTCTTACTTATGATTTCTTGGCTACATGAAATTAATGAACATTCATGTTATAAATACATATTATAAGCAAATTATATTAGAATGATGAGTAAAAGCTTTTTAGTAGGTAGTTTGAAATGAAGATACCCTCTTTGTTGTTAAAGTTAAAATCCATAATTATTTTAATATATGTGCAATTTTCATGTGTAAAATAGAGATTAGAATACTATTTTTATATTAAAATCCATAATTTTCGTGGGTATTGTGGAAATTAATATAGTGTCGTTTGCGTATCAGATGATTATTGAAACTATAACGACTACCGGTTGATTTAATTTATTGATTTATTTGGCCTAAAATGAGATGAAAATAAATAAATAAAATGGAGTAATTTATGACAGTTGCTATTAAAATCTCTCAACTTGGTTTTATGTTGATCACATGTAGTTAGAAATATATACTATAGATGCAAACCTCTACATTTTTGTCTTTATAAATTATCTTCATTTGGTCTTTATTTGAATGAAGATGTATTTAGGTTCGTAATATAAATGATTTGAAATTTTTTTTTACACATTGAACTAGAAATAATGCATATCGAAATTGTTGCCTATACTGTAATTCAGGTTTTTGGTAAGTCCTTGGTTGGGCTATAATAGACCGGTTAAAGAACATTTCCGTGGGCTTATAAAATTTATGATATTTTTCTTTCCCTTTTGTTTTGATTTGGGAAACCATTTTAGCAATGGCAACTGGAGAATTCGACATCTCTTTTATTTTAATTCCAAAAAAAGGGTTATTGCTATGTTCACTTATTTGTTATTATGATGTTTAGTATTGCATATGCATTAAAATATCTTCATTAAGTTTTATTGAAAGAGTATCACTTTACATCACTTTTAGGTAGTTGTTCTTTGTGGACTTGAGTACCTACTTAAAAAAATCTATATAATGCAAAGTTATATAAATTAACTCATACATTTACACATAGTATCTGATACAGTGTTCGATCAATTCGTTTAGCTTTATGAATGCTAAGACATTGCAATTGCATGCGACATATGTGTTTAAGTCTATCAATCCGGTGGGTGGTAAAACTATTAGATATTGTCCAATGGAAATGCTTTTCCATTGTAATGATCTTGTCCTATTGGATTTATTCTTCATGTTATTTATATTAGAACATATGATTTTTATTATTAGCAAATTGAGCACTAGTTGAAAATGCAGATTGTCCTTTAAAAAATTTGAGATGCATTTATCGTATAAGTTTACTTGTAGACATGTATTCTATAATCACTTTTAGTTTATTATAATAGTTCTTGTAGTGATTGGGTAATTAGTAGTAACTAATATCTTTCATTTGTGTGAAGATATATGTCATTAGACAAAGCATCATAGTTGATGGTGATCTATTTGATAGATCTGACATATATGTGTATTTTGGTGGAGGCTTAAGTAGCAACGATAATCAAACAGTTTTGGATATGTAGTTATAAGATTAAAAATACATAACAATTGAAATTTGTCCTAAACTTTTACTATTTTTAAATACTATATGCATGTTTTTGTGCATTGAAAGAAATAGAAGAGCACTAAACTCAGCACAAGTACAATAGTAAATTATTTTAGAGGAATTAGAAGATAATAGAGTAGCCGATAGCTAGGATTCACAAAGTCTTGCACCACTGGATAGATAAAGAAACCCAATTACAAGCTTATGATCGATTATATTTTAGGAACAAAACATGTAAACTCAGCTCCATGTTTTGTCTATCGAGCACAATTGATGATATGGTGAACGATACAATAAAATAATTATTCAGTGAAATCTTATTCTTAATACTGTCATCATAAAAATGCTTGTTTAACTATTGGCTTATATGAAAAATTCGTCTTATTTAAAAACTTGTACAAAACTCGAAAGTAAGAAAGCAACAGTAGTTAATGATGAGGAAAAATGTGAAAAACTTAATTATTATGCCTTCGGTAGAGACTGAGGGTAATGTTAAAAGATTGTATTCGTAATAGAAGCTTTAAGGGGTGGATGAGAAATCAGTCTATAATAAATGCAAGTGTTCCAAATATCAGTTGTTAATATTTGTATATTAGGAATTCAAAAACATTATTCACATATTAAAGGCAAATGTAAATAGAAAAATAAACAAACTTGTTATCTACACTAACCTTAACATCAGATGCCTCGACATATATCTCATCCATCTCATTGTGAGTTGGCGCCAAAGTTTGGTTGTATGAATCATCACTAATAAATGATGTGTTGTCTGGTGCAAAAGGCGATAGAATTTTGTCATATAACTTCAACTGCCATTTAGATTATTTAGGAAGTTTATCCATGCCTGAGGCATAAGTCATTTGATACCATTGAGAAAATTTGGTGAACATTGTTTTTAATGTTCTCACCTAGTTCTTGTAAATAGGCTTGGCAAAACCTTGGTTTTGATTCAAGTTTAATGCTACCCAAGACTAGCCCGGATAAGTAAAATGGCTGACTAGACCTAGGTTTAAGCTTAACTTTTTCACGTGAGGGCTAGGTCAAGCCTGGCACCTCGAGCTTCTAAGCCCATATCTACATATGGCTCCCTCAACCAAGCCTGTGAATAATTTTTGTTACTCTTCCAAAAAAGGCTAAGCCTATGTATTAAGTTTATTATTCAATTCAACTTTAATAAAGAAATAAAATTGGATCTATTATTCTCGGCATCCAATTTCTAGCCTATGTTCATTCAATCTATATATAAAAAAAATTTAAATAAAATCCAACATATCATAAGTTTACCAATTACCAACACAATATATAAAAATCCTAAAATGTTCAACAACTCAAAAGCTAGTTTATAAAAGAGTCTCAAAATACTCATATGGAAAATAAGTAAATAATAAATTCATGTCTAATTCCCAAAAAAGGAAGTTCATGCCATCCTACTCAATACTTATGGCCTATTATTATCATTAGAAATTACTTTTCCTAGTAAAAAGCTCATCTTTCAAAACTCCACCTAACAACAAAAATAACACATTAAGATTCAAAGCATTTTAAGCTAACAAATACTACTAAAATATAGTTCAATAGCTTTATGACTCAAGAAATAGAAGCCAAAATCCAATTTGAAGCACACATTAATGCTTCTAAAGTGTTAAAAAGAAGTTTACTGCGATGTGGACTTAAAAATATGCTCTTAATACTAAAAACTGACTCAAAGGTAATGATGGATATAGGAATGACTAAGATATCCTTAGCTAACTCAGTCAAAATAAGATATTGGCTTGTTTACATCTTCTAAAAGCTTAAAATATCAAAGTTCGGAGTAGCAACAAAAAATTCCTCACCTAAATAGCTATCTAACTCAACTTAAATACATCAGTACGCTTATTTTGGCTTCGAAATGTTTCAAACTCATTTACATCTCAATACTTATTTAAATTCCAATAATATTCAAAATGAGAAATTTTCGATGTAAGATTTTGTATACTACTCACAACCGTTGCCTTCAATTTCACTAAATCACTACAAAGCTTATGTGCACGCTCAATATGCTCATCAGTTATATTACTATATATCTTTAGGGAATAAAAATCAATTAACATCATTTTGTATCTTGGATCAAATACTACAGCTACAAGTAACATCAGATGAATGTCATTCCAATATTTATCAAACTTGGCAGTCATTTTATCAGCCACAATCCTAGTAGCAAGATTATTAATGGAGCGCTATCTATTAATTGACAATTTCATTTTTACATATCAACGAAAAGAATAAATTAGTAGTTGGGTATTTTGTACTAAAAAATATCTACGTTAATATGTAAAATAATTTCAAATGCTCTACCATTATAATTACCAAATCCCACTCCTCATCACTTGGCAAGCTCTTATACTGAGGCTTCTGGTGTTACAATTGAGAAAAAAACATTTTTATGTATCAATACTACTTCAAGTATGACATAACTAGAGTTCCAACAAGTAGGAAAATCTTATTTCAAATTCTTTTTACAATTAATTTGCAATTGTTTTGCAGCTAGCTCAAAATTTTTATATCTTTTTACTGTTTGTGTTTAGTAACTCACACTCCTTCTAATCTTTCCAACCTCATTTTCTGTAATTTTCAACCCATCCAAGTTCAAGACATGATCAATACATCTCATATGAAAAAATTTACAATTAGAAATTAAGGTATTAATATCTTAACAGTAATTTCTTCGACATCGCATCATCAGTGGTTCAATTATCCAATGTTATTAAAGATAACTTTCTATTCACGTTCTAATCCAATAGCATTGTATTAAGTCATTTGTAAGGGCATCAATAGTACAGAGGGTTCGAACATAAATAAACCTATCAAATATTCAAGTGTTGGTATTAAATGCATAAACTTAAAATGTTATAGCAATTTAAAAAAATTAATATAAATAATAAAAAACTAGAAAAAGAAATTAAGTAAATAAAAATTATAGACAAATTATCTTATGATTCGACTATGCAATTTTCAAGAGTTACCAATAAAATCGACTATCACAACTATAGATCCTTTTTTTTATTTATCACTAGCTATCCATAAATCTATAGTAATGGCTACTCTACCATGATTTTCCTCCAATAAATACAAAGTCTTAACCTTCTCAATTTGATATAACTTCAAGATCTCGCTCTTCAAAGTGTTTCTGCTTATTTGCTTAACCACAAAGTTAGCATGTGCTATCATTTCTTGAAAGCCTATATTTTCCACAAATCTAAGTGAAAGCTCATGCATTATAACAAGTCTTACTATCAAACTCCGTAAAACAATTTTATTAAAATTGACATAACTAATGCCACAAGTTCCATCCTCTTTTTTAATCACTTGGAGACTTTCCTGAAGTACTTAATTTATTTTTGGTTGTGCTTCTTAAAATAACATGCCACGTGCCTATTTAATGTCAAAGTCCCTAATTGGTATCTTGCTTTTAAAATTACACTATAATGCATACACTTTTCCATTTATTCTATATTAACCATTATTTTTGTAATGTGCTCTCAAGCATTAGAGACTTTTTTTTCTCTTTTCCTAGTTTTTTGCTTTCTCTTTCTATCATTCATGGTTGACATTGAAATTTTCTTAACCTCATCCTCATTATAAGTTTTACCTTCGACATTACGTGATAAAATTGGAGCACTTGATGAATTGATTTCAACATTGTCTGACATTAAACTACTAAGCTGTTATAATAGAAAAGAAATTAAGGAGACTATCAAAAAATTTGCACAAAAAAAACTTGTACAAGTCAATTTCCATATTTCTCTCTATAATTTTACTATACAATTAATGATTTTTTCCCTATAAATTACCAATCGTATGTGTTACGGCTATATTCTCGTGTTAATGAAATATAACACCTATTGCATATATTTATTACCATCAAAATTCAAAAATCAACTCCTATTATTGTATTGTGCATGTTTATTACCATAAAAAATCAACTTCTATTATTGTATTACATGTTTTTATTATTTTTATTGTTATTATTATAAAATCAAATTGAGCATATCATCCAAAAATAATACAAACCATATATAAAACAATATAACATCAAATAATAATAATTATTTCATCATTTTTAATTAAATAGGAAAAATTATATGAAAGGCAAAATTAAAAAGTAAAAAATTAATACATGTGGCTGAGGTTGATTGGCTATAATGGCATAGTGATGGTAGTTGAGAAAAAGGTAACGATGATAATGGTTATGATGGGAATGAAGTGGGGCAATAGGCTGCACAAATGTCACTATAGATTGTGGCAATGGCACTAGAGATGGAACAACCAAGCAAAGCTACATGCCAAAAGATGATGTCGATGGCAGGTGGTGGCTGGGTGGCTGGTGTTGGCTTGGAGTGTTGGAGGCACGGTAACTACCAGTAGTGCTGGTGCTTGTACTTTTCAATTAGGATTTTACAATTTAGTATTTATATATATTTTTAATTTATTAAGAAACTGGGTCTGGGTTTCGGGATTTTAGTGTTGTGTTCAGACCTAGGGCTAGAAATGTTTGGGTTTAAAATCTCATGCCCAAATATAATTTTTTAGTATATGCAGTCTGCGTTTTGCCTTGACCAGATTGGGTGTGTTTGATTTGACACACCTCTACTTGTAAGCATCTACAAGCATGAGAATATGAAATCACTAATACTTGCTACAATTGACATGTGCAAGTCATTGAAGTAATGTCCACCTTATAAGTGATAGAATTAGCATTTTCAACTTTCATCAGGCACTTTGTTGAATATAATATCATTATTTGTTGATCTTGTATAACATGGTTAGGAATTTACTGCTGAATTGATGGTGTTATTTTATTCTTTAACCAATTCCAACTTGAAATTTAACATCATTAATAGATATTTGCTATGAAAGATGAAACTCTCACTAACCAATTAGCAATACTAAGGCTTAAAATTTTGCAAAAAAATTTTAAAGGTATACGATGAGCATGATGGTTACATTTGCGTATTTGACCCATATTGGCAAGCAATGCAATGTCTATTTCTTCTATCGTGTTTCAAACAACTATTAATGGCATTCAATTGTATAATTTTCATATACTTTATAACCTGAACTTTGGATGTGCTACGACAGGTAGCCTAAAAAAGGTTTTTCACGGGTAAATCAGGGAACCATACCATATCTAATTGTAAATATTGCTGTATGATTATTCTAAAATAAGCCAAATAAATGCTATCTTTGATGACTTCAACAACCTTATTATCCTCATTTGTGATAATGATAGCCCTTCTCTATTTTTCCCCCTCAATGTTTAAATAAATTATTAAAGAAAAAAATACCAAGAGTTGAAGTCCTCTATTTCTACTTTGGCTAGCACAATTGGTAGAATGCCATTGTTTGCATCAAGAGTAGCAGCAACAAGTATGACACTTTTATATGAGTTGTTTATAACCCAGTAATCAATTACGATAAAATTATGATAGTTCTTAAAAGTAAAAGTTGGTTCATAGAAGCATACAAACATCTTATGAAATATTTTACCACCTCCACTATTTTCATCTTTAGTCTCTAACACTACGATGTTGTGGTTATCTGTCCAATTTTAGTCTTCAACTGTCTAAGCCTTGTATATCTCTTCACATGATCTTTGCCTAGTAGGTGTTGTACACTTTTCTGCTTTAAAAATCTTTCATTCTAGGCATACAACTCTAAATGTTTTAGTAATTTATTGATTAACCTTTATAGAGGCACTTCTTGCATTCTTCTTCTATAATTGGAGATAATTTACAGCTATCTACTTGCTTGTACACTTAAATACTTATTGTTTTGTACAATAAGCATAAGCCAATGAAATATCTTTAATAATGAAAGAGTTGCATATTTATAGTTTTTCTCCCATAATTTTTTACATTACAAGAAAAATGATATTTCATTACAAAGAGAAAGAAAAATGATATTTCATTACAAAGAGAATTTGTCACTAAAAATAATAAATTAGTCACTTTATATTTTTTATGACAAAAAATAAATTATCACATGTTAGTCGTAGAAAGACCATCTTAAAAGGTTCTAGCGACAAAACTATTTTCTTCGCTTCAAGTACGAGGTGCTATGACAAACATAAGCATCTTAAAAGTAAATTAAAATTGTCACGAATGGTGTCTACAATGGTCAAATTAGAGATTCAAAAACACAATCAACAACACTTCATATTAGTCATAAGATGTGGTATATAGTGACTATAATATTTGTCTCAAGAGTACGTAAACATAGTCACAATAATTACTAAAATCATCATTTTAGAGGTTTAAAGAAACAATTAGCAACATTATTTTTTGTTGTTGAAGTTTACATATGGCGACATTTTGTAATCGTCCCCAGTAGTTTTTATTCTATTTTAATGTTTGTAAATACAATTGGTAATTAATTTAGTATCAACTTTATTTTAATGACAATTCATTTTACTATTGTATGACTAGTTAAATTGTATCAAAACATTTTAAATGACCATTATCTCTTATCATAAAATCTAAGCATTTGCAACTATAATATTTAATCAGAAAAATTAACTTGTTGTAACGTATTCTTTCGTTGTAAAATATATGTAATATAGTTTGACATTATTTTTAATTACAATGCACTTTATTATTTTATGACTATTTATATTGTATCCAAAAAGCTAAAATGACTACTTTTATTGTCATTAAAAGAAAGCATCGATGACCACATACTATAGTCATATAAATTGATATGACCAACAAATTTTGATTCAAAAATTGTTATTCCATGATATTTAATTTTGTTTTAAATGACAAGCAATAGAGTGTCACGTTACTTTTAGCCACAATATATTTTACTATTTGACAACTATTTATATTGTATCTAAAAAGTTGAAGTGACTTTTTAAATTATCATTAAAAGAAAACATTTATGACTGCACATTATAGTCACATAAATTGATATATATTGACAAAAAAATTTTGATTAAAAAATTATTATTTCATGACGATTAATTTCATTTCAAACGACAAACTACATAGTCTCACATTATTTTGAATTATAATATATTTTATTGTTTGATGACTATTTATATCGTATCCGAAGAGTTAAAGTAACTACTCTATATTTTCATTAAAAGAAAGTATTCACAGTGACATATTATAGTTACATAAATTGATATTTAATGACTAAAGAATTTAGATTAAAAAAAGATTATTCCATGACAATTTCCTTTGTTTCAAATAACAAGCAATATTGTCTCACATTATTTTTAAAGGCACCATAATTTACTATATTGTAACCAATTATATTGTACTAGAAAAGCTAATGTGATTACTAAAAATAGGTGTATTAATTAACAATCAAACCAACAACAATGAGAGTAACATAAGAAATCTTTTGAAAAATTTATTTAGAATTTGAAAGATTCAAACAGAAAGCACGACATTGAAATCCAAACAAATATGGTTCTTGGCAAATAAATGTAAATATAAAAGTCACAAATCACTATCAATAACCTAAAAGTAATATTTCATAGTAGATGTATTTGCAAAAGTCTCATGGGGATTGAGAATCAAATAATGTAGGATCAACTGAAGGAGTAAACGAAAATGATGGTTGGTCTTTCATGAATTTTATGAAATCTTTAACTACCTATAGTTTATTATCTTGTTCCTCAAATTTTTTTGCTTGCTCTTAAATTGTCTTCTCCATTTCTGAATTTTTGTGGGACAGTTATTTTGTAAATTTTATTGAACTCACGAGTACATGAATTTATTATAGAATAAATTAATAGTGACAAGTGTCAATTCCACGAGGAAGTGGATTTTAATTATGTGTCAAATTAATTTTCTAAGTGGTTAGTTGAATTATGGTGAAATTATCCTAAATTTAGAATTAAAATGGCAGGAATAATTAAAAATGACAACTATTATAATAAAGCACTTGAGTATTTAGATTTACATCAACATGCACCAAGACTCAATATTCTTTACTAGTACTAGTTAAATCATGAAGGAGAATCCACTCTTCATGAATCACGCTTTAATTAATATGGTGTTAAAGACTTATCATGCCAAATAGTAATAATTGTGCTATTACTACCTGTCGACGAAAAGTTAAAACATCCATAAAAATTAGAGGGAAAAAGAAAATAAATTTATCAATTAAGCCCATGGAACATGTTGAGACTTCACCTTCAACCTAAGTTTGAAAGAAAATTAGCTACTCATATTTAAATTAGGGGTAAAGTAGAAATTTTACTAAAATACATAGAAAATACAAGATGAAGAAGGAATTAGAGAGAATTAAGCTCCAAAATGAATTCAGGGTGTCAAATTAAGGGGGAATGGTCTCATTTTGTAGATGCAACGAGTAAATTATGACCATCAGATTAAAACAATTTAGATGCACATGATTGCACCACGTAGCAAGTTCTGATTGGTTTGAACATATCATCAGGGCTATTATCCCATGTATATGCATGTACAGTACGTATGTTTTTCTGATCCACTAATATACTGCTACGTTATTAGTCAACAGTACATAAAGATTTTTATCTAATAAGATTGTAACGCCTCATCAGGCGAGCCACGTCATTAGTCAATGCCATATGATTAGTCCATGCCACGTCAGTCCTCAAATCAAATACTGCCACATCATTTGTCGATGTCATGTTATCGGTCAATGCCACATCATCGTACAGTACATATAAACAGTGTCACGAATAGTACCATAAATAGTATTGTATATATAAATAGTAACATTTATACTTTTTTACTCCTCCTAAGGTTTTCGATCATTCTGAGTTTAAATTTACCATCCGTCTTATCATCCGATGTCCTGTTTATTATGAAATAATCATAATATCTCTAAAATACATAAAATACTTAATTATAATAAAACACACTTAATTAAAATTACAAGAGAGTTAAATACATAAAAGCAAGAAAGTTAATGAAACTTGAAGTGTAAAATGATGATTTTCTCCTTTATAAATATATATTTTCTAGTATTTAACAACAGTGCTACATTGGTTACTGACTTTGAAGGACCTATCATTTTCTTTACAAAATTAGATTTCTTCCCCAGAATAATTTCACAAATCTGATCATCAGTTAATGCCTTAACATTTTGCTCGGTATTGGAGTTTTCCTTCATGTCTATTGTTCAGTGGTAGAAAATGTATATTTATAAAGGAGAAAATTATTATTTTACACTTCAAGTTTCACTAATTTTCTTACTTTTATATATTCAACTCTTTTGTGATTTTAATTATGTGTATTTTAATAATTAAGTATTTTATGTATTTTAGGGATAATATCATCATTTCATAATAAATGATAAATCAAATGACAAAAAGGACAGTAAATCTGAACTTAAGACGGTCGAAAACCTTAGGAAGAACATAAAATTATAAATGTCATTGTTCACATGTATGATATTATTCATAGTATTGCTCATAACAGTAGTCATAAATATTATACGATGACATAACATTGCCGATGATGTGGCACCAACTATTGATGTGGCAATATTTGATTGGATATATGAAGTCGCTTTGACTGATTATATGGCATTAGCTGATGATGTGACGTTGACTAATGATGTGGCATTGACTGGTGATGTGTTATAATCTTATTGGACTAAAATATGGATGTACTATTGACTGATGATATGGTAAAATGTTTGTGGATCAGAAAAACATGCATATAGTATAGCATAGATACAGGATGATAGCTTTGATGCTGTGTTCAATTCAATCAGAACTTGCTACATGGCTCAATCTTGTGCGTTAAAATTGTTTTAATCTGATAGCCATGATTTACTCGTTGTATCTATAAAAGAAGAGCTCTCCTCCTTTAATTTGACACCTCGGAATTCATTTTTTAGCTTAATTTTCTCTAATTCTTTCTCTATCCTTATTTTCTATGTATTTAATGAAATTTTTATTTTACCCCTTATTCAAATATGAGTAGCTAATTTTCTTTCAAGTTTGAATTGAAGGTGAAGTCTCAACATGATCCATGGACTTATTTTAATAAATTTATTTTCTCTTCCTCTCTAATTTCTGTGGATATTTTAATTTTTCGTTGATAGACAGTAATAACACAATTATTACTATTGGGCACGATAAGTCCTTAGTACCATATTAATTAGAGAGCGATTCATGAGGAGTAGATATCTCCCTCGTGATTTAATTGGTACTAATAAATAATATTAAGCCTTGGTGCATGTTGATACGGATCCAAATAACTAAAACGTCTCATTACAATAGTTGTCAGTTTAATTTATTTCTGTCATTCCAACTTTAATTTTAAAATAGATTAAATTACTTGCGCCATAATTCCAACCACCCATTTAAAAAATTAATTTAACACATAATTAAAATCCACCTCCTCGTGAGATCGATACTCATCACCATTAATCTGTTCTATAATAGATTCATGCACTTACGAGTTCAATAAAATTTACACAACATCTATCATTTAGACATATATAATTAGAAATTGAATAATTACTAAACCTTTAAAAATAACACTAAACACATCTACAAAAGAAAGCGAATCAAACAAACTTATTAAATAATGAGTCCTATTGACTAAGAATAAAGAAATAGTAAATAGCAAGACCAATAACACTTGTAAAAATATGAGTAAAATGATAACACAATGCAAAAATGAAACATTAATTAAATTTTTTGAGCAAATATGTCCTCAATCCCAAATATACTTCCAATTGCAAGTAAACATAAATAATTTGGAATAACTTACGTATTTAGGTTTTGCTTCGATACTCTTCTATCCTTTGACTTCACTCCAGAATATCTTTCGAAACAAAGCAATCAAACTAGGAAACTCTCCGACCATTTTCGTTTTCCCAATATAAAAGGAGAAAAGCATTTTAAAACATGATACAAATACGTAATAGAAAAAAATCAGACAAAGTCTCCCTCATTTCAAGTACCATTTCATTTAGATCTGCATGAGATTTTGATCCACCATGATGCACAGAAGACACTTCACTACGATTCAGCTTTTTTTTTTTCTGATCGTATTTGTAATTAATTTTGTTAGAACATGTTATTAAGCATTAAATTAATTAACAAAATTGACAGCAAACGGTATGTATCTTTTATCTCCCTTTTTCATAACCCTAAAAAACTTATGATATTCTTGTTTCCTCTCTTATCAATTGTTCATAATTTTTCTTCACTCAAATCCTAGGATTCAATCGAAGCAAACGGTATGTATACCCTCTTTATTCCCTTCAAGAATTTTTTATAAACGATTCTATTTAGGGTTTATGTTTGGCATGATTTTAGATTTATTTTTATAGATCTTGATGCATGACATATGATGTGTTTAGATTTTATTTAGGGTTTTGATTAATTAGGAGTTTGGTTAATCAACCCTTGGCATAATATAAGATGATTCTGGATAGCATGATATCTTGATTTTTAAACTGATGTTTTGTAAACGAATTTTTATTAGAAATTCATATTCTGGAAAATAGACATACAGAGCCTCCTTAATAAATTTTATTTAATCAAATTTGATTTCATTTTCAATTTAATATGTATTTTCAAGTTAGAAACCACTACACTGGAAAAATACGATTCCAGCAGTGCGATCGGGTTTACAGAATTATTTTCACTATCAAATGAACTCATAAAATTATGAAATTTTATATGGATGTTAAGATCGTGTATAGTATCTCTAATTTTAATTTCACAATTTTCTGATAAGTATTTCATTTTATAAAATTCTCATAATCGGTTCTATTCGGTTAAGGTTATGAGAAAATAGTTTTGAAATTGTCGAGAAATAAATAGTTTTAAAAATGTTTTAGATCTCGGATCCTCTTCAAAAGTTTATATGAGATACTCATGGATGTCCAGAATAGTTTTGTAGAACATTATATCATTTTAAAGTTTAGATTAAGAGTTAAAATTCTGAGATCAGACTTGTACAAGAACGAATTAGAAAGGCAGATTCTTAGAGTGAGTTATTAATAATTATGTTTTGTATTTGTTAAGGTATTGAGGACTCTTAGGGACTTAGAGGTGTGTAGTTCAAGATTCTCATATCGAGGTAAGTAACTTCATCTCTAGTATACTGGATAGGTATAAGTATTTTGATATTATTATAAGAATTTTATACTATTTAGAAATTAAAGGATTTTTGTAGCAAAATCAGTTTATGAGAATGTTTTCAAATATGAATTCTTTTGATAAAATATTTTATAAATGTCTTTCAATATGTAAATTATTTTGGTGACATGACTTCTCATTATAATTTTATTTGTAAATCAGTTTGTAAGCCTAAATTATTTTTATGGACTTTTCTGAATCTAATACGAATGTTTGGTACTTATGGTGATTTCAGTTATTGATGATTATAAGATTCTTAATGTTTTGGCTCATTGTCTATAGTTATTCTGATTCTGATCGTAATATATGATATATTTGTCGGACCAGTACTGGGTATAAGTTCTGAATGTGCACACAATATTCTGATTCTGATTCTGTCTAGGCTGGGTCACCGAAACTATAGATTACACTATGTGACATGAGCTAATATTTCATTTTCTATATATGTGAATATGATTTGCCTTAATAAGTAACTTTGTTTTTGATATTCTGAATTCTTATGGATTTACATTATCTAATTGAAATACGTTACTTCATCATAGAATATAGTTTTTGTGAAACTTATGGATTTATGAAATATATTTTGCTCAAAGAAGGCTTGCAATATATTTTTTTGGGTATCGATAGACCTAGTGTGTTAGGAATGGTTTTACTTACCGAGTTGACGGCTCACCCCTCATCATTATTTTTTTTGCAGATTAAGTTCCTTTGAGAGGTGTGCCTAACCATGAAGTTAGAGATTTTCGTTTTTGTTCCCTATTTGAATAAGAAGAAGAATAATAGATTTATGTTTTTTTTTAGTTTACTTCGATCATGAACTTTTAATTTGGGTTTTGAGACTTTGTTATTTTATGTGACTTGTGACTTATGGATTATTCTTATAAGAATTTGAGGTATACCAATTTGGTATTTATGAGTAGAGATTATGTTTTGTGAGTAGCATCTTTCTTTCACGTGCTCTGCACGTGTTAGATTTAGGGTGTTACAAAACCCCAACCAACTATAGAAAGATTGAATTAAAAACTTAGGTAAGATAATAATCATTTGAAAGTGACCAATTACTTTGAAATTTATTATGAATAAGTATGTTTATTTATTTTAGGTAATTTTAGTGAACTAAATTCAATCAATTTGCTAGGTAGTAATCAAATTTTGATTTTCTTCAAACTTATTTTTTCAAGTTCTGAAAATTAATTAAACCATTTTTTTCAAGATTCAAAAATTAATTAAATCATATTTCATCATGATATATTAGTCTTATAAGAAGTTTTATACCATTTTTCCCCTACAAGGTGGCTAATGAGTTTTATATCATTTTCTGGAAGTCTTTTAAGGCTATGTGTACTACAAACTAGATAATGAATATCTAAAGTTACCATCCAGTCTCTAAACATGTAGACCTAGACTCCATTACAGAAATTGTAGAGAAATAAACAATCTATAATAATGCAATCTAGTGAATAAATTATTGAACAACAGTAAAAATGGTATAGAGAAACTGTGCCAACAAATAGAAATCACAAAGAAGAATTCCATCAGCAAATAGCACTTGATATATTAAAACTATACCTTAAATGCCTTACTTGAAACATAATCCTAAAATCTCTCCCATTCTATTTGCTTATGATGAAGATCTTTTGGTGGATTTTGCTTTGCCTCTTCAACTGTGGGATATTGATCAAACTTTTTCTTTAGTTGGTGATGAAAATTTTTGAACCTCATCGCCATTTTTCCAGTAAGTAGTTTTTAACGACTAGATTATGGACATCAATGACAAATTTACTCTGCAATGTGAAAAAGAAAAAAATACTACAAATGTTACCGATATTGAATTTGAACAAAAAATAAAAGACTACACCAACCCATGAAGTATTAAACATGAAATGAAATAAAATAGTATTGCAATATCATCTCTCTTCAATATCCTTTGAGATTTCAGCCATTTCTTTGCCCTTAGTAGAGCAATTTTCCTTAAAACGACACTAATATCAGAAGCTAATGCCGCCGCATTAGTACCAATAGGTACATTCATTGTTTTACAAAATTCAATTGGCAATGGTGCTTGAGACAAGTGAATAAGCTTGTCAAGTTTTAAGCCTCTTGACTTGGATCTTTTATTTTTATTAACATTAGCAGCTACAAAAAAAATATATAATAATAATATCATTAATTTTAAATGACATGATACAAATTAAAAAAAAATTAAAATATGACTACATAAAACACCAAGAATAACATTAGAGCTAGAATTAGACAATGAATTAGTTGGTGCAACTAATTCATTACGTGCTTGTGCCGCTGCTACTAAACATGATCGACGAGAACCTCTAGGAGCTATGATCTAGTATCCTACAATTTAACAAAACATAATTAAATCATCCATAATATTTTTTTAAATACAAATATATACTAACATAAACAAACAAATTAAAATAAATCGTACATAATAATGCATACGAAAAAAAGATTACCAAATTATATTGCATGCATTACTAATTGACATCACTGTTATTATCTTTTGATGAAATATTTTCATCATCACTACAATAATTTTTAATTGTTTCATCCTCTTCCCCAATATTTAATCTTAAAGTTGCTTAAGTATAAATATTAAATTACTAAATGAAATTCATTACAAACCTTATTTTTAAACCAAATAGGGAATTGCTCCTCTTGTCTTTTAGATATATTAGAAATGCTTTGTGCCTCCAGCTCTGTGGCATGCTCACTATATAATTTTTTTCATTAAATTAAAAATTAAAAAAATCATATAGATAGCATATGTGTGCGTGTATGTGTTTAAAAGACTATAATATACTTACTCTAAGTAAGGTTGTAATTCCTCGCAATTGTTCAAGACATACCAATGAGCTTTTTCTATAAGTTCTCAAGGTAGTTGCATTTCTTCCCTTTTACCAAATGGCCTAGCACATTGGTTGAATATTGATAAACTAGAATATTCTTTATTTTGTCAATCATTATTTCACTCATGTCGATTAAACCTTGTTTTGACTCCACTAAGGTACATCAAACAAAATATAAGTGCTTCTTCCACAATATATGCCTTGGTAATAATACCTTAAGGTCTAACTTTATTTATCACATATTTTTTTAATTTCCCTAAGTACTTTTCTAATGGATACATCCGCCTAAATGCAATAGGGCAAGTAAGTTTTACTTCTAATAGCAAATATACTACTAAATGAACCATAATATCAAAGAAAGTAAGTGGAAATACCCTCTCTAATTTACAATGAATCAGGAGAATTTCTTTGGCTAATTTATTCAAATCACTAACATATAAATTTTTTGAACATATATTTTTAAAGAAGTTTGATAACTATATAATTACTGTACAAATATCTTCTCGCAAATATGGTCGTATATCAATTGGAAGTAACTTGTCACGGGCCGCCAGAGGTTTCTGCAACCTCAGGCTATTTTCGCCAGGGTATCACGTGATCGGAGGCTAATTCCATGTACACAGGAATATTTTGCACAAATCCACCATGGATCAGAGTAGACAGCGAATGCGGGATGCATTTATCACTCAATGCGGTTTGTGATTAGAAAGTGAGTTAGCTTAGCACAAGAGGCGGGTGAACTTAGAAGTGGGCTACACTTAGCAATAGGCCACCCACACAACTAAGCCAAGTATGGTACGCTTAGCAACCAGCCCGGCCCAAGTTCTAGAGGTTTTCACTAATTGCATATTGGCTGAAATTCTCTAAAGACTTACATTAACACCTCTGGCCAGGACCTCTATAAATAGGGGATGACTTCTCATTTTGAGCAACACTTTCACACACATTCACAAGTGTTTCTAGCACATACGCATACACACTAGCCCACTAGCTCTTGAGCTCTCATGTATAAAAGATAGTGTAATTACGTATTTGAGTGTAATATAAATACAATTGGCCATTTAGCTTGTTTCTCTCTAGTCTTCTTAGGCAAACATCTCTACTTAGGCTAGATAGAAAAATGTTAGACTTACTTAACAACTTAGAATGCTAGAAAGTCGTCTAAGTGCTGCATAACTACTTTCATCCTATGACAGGTGGTATCAGAACACGGCTCGAGTTAGAGTGCGAGTAAGCCCAAATGTATAGCTAATCCACCTAGCACACGAGAGGGCGCAATCAATGTGGAGATGCTAGAGTAAGCTGGAGGCCGCGAGGAGGGACACGTTGCCATGCTCGAAGTCCCCTTCTTTAGATACCTTAGAGTCTCGAGTTGCCATGCTTGAAGCGTCAATGTCTGCAGTCCAGGACACCTTCGACACGACGGAGGAAAGAGTCGACGGTCTCGGGGATGAGTATGGTGAGTTCTCAGCAGCCACCAAGGCCTTCATGCACGGCCAAGCCGACTCTCTTTGAGGAAAACTTCTGGCGTTACACAATGAGTTGCTCAACTTGCATAGTTTCGTCCATGAGGAGGAGCTACGAGCAGTCGGTGTGCAAGTGGATGTAGTCCGTTCAGATTAGACATGGCACAAGTGCACATTCACCCCTAGTCCGACCCCGACTCTCACGAGCCCAAGTGATGCACGTCACCTGGATATGCCAAAGTTGGACATGTATGATGGCACCTAGAATGTCCTTGTAATGGATAAATTCATCTTTATGCTGGAGTAATACTTCGATGCCATGGGAGTTTATGACGAGGCATCGAAGGTAGGCACTACGCCTATATTTCTGCAAGGCATCGTACAACTGTGGTGGTGACGAAAGCATGGTGAGATGGGTAAGGGACTTTGCACCATCAACACATAGGTTGAGTTCAAGCGGAAACTTCGAAAGTATTTTGCCCCAAGCAACGTGGAGTGAGAAGCGCGAGCGTGTCTTCGCCGACTCAATCAAATGGGAAGTGTCCACGATTACATCAACAACTTCCCTACCCTAATGCTTGAGATCTCTGACATGTCCGAGAAGGATTCTCTCTTATACTTTTAGGACGGTCTTAAGAATTGAGCCAAAGCACAGATGAATCGACATTGCGTGCAAATCCTTGATGACGCCATCTCTGCAGCTAAGTCACTGGCCGACTACTCTGTGTCGCTCAAGGAAAGAAGGCTTAGCCAAGACGTAGATAGGGGAGAGAGCAAAGAGGAAATAGACCGGAGTCAGAAGAAGTAGGGATCGCAAAAGCCACCAAGCGACAAGAACAAGTAAGGCAAGACTGAGAAGTCGCTAAAGCCTTAGAATCTATGCTTCATCTACAATTAACCGCATTATGCATGCAACTGTCTGGAGAAGAAGTCGTTAAGTGCCCTGGCAGCTTAGCTAAAGGACTAGTCCAAACAGATGTCTACATCTACCCCGATTCACATGTCGATCACGGCACATATGTCGACACCTGATGAGGATCCACGACACATCATGGGTTCACTCCAACACATCAGCGTACTCAAGAGTCAGCTATTAGAGGACATGTAAAAATGACTCATGTTTATACCTGTACACATCAACGGCCACAACATTTGTGCACTACTCGACAACGGAGCGAGGCATAATTTCATGGCCTAAGAAGAAGCAAAGCCCTTAGAGATTAAGGTGATGAAACGCAGAGGCACGATCAAAGTGGTAAACTCGCCAACTGAGAAGTTCTCTAGAACCGCTCAAGGCATATGTGCTACGCTAAGGACGTGGAATAGGAAACTCAATTTCTTGGTAGTGCCACTAGACGACTACGATGTGATCCTTGGCATGGAATTATTTAACAAAGCTCATGCATTCCCACTGTTGGCCACAAACTCCCTTAAAATCTTTGAAGTGATCAAAGCATGTGTGGTACTTGCCGAACGTGCGAAGCTGGAGAAAAAGACTCTCTCGGTTCTACAGTGTCAGAAAGGATTCAAGAGGAATCCAGATCACGCAATCACAAATACCGGTACACGAAGGGAGAGGACACAAAACACTCTCCAACGCAAGTCTCATGGGTCATTCACGACGGGGTTGAGGACTGTATGCCTCCAAGCCCACGGAAGGGCCAGTTATCGCAATGTAGGCGCAAGGGACTCCGCACTAGCATGTGGGCATGTGAAGTGACTGCAAGCGCACTCAAGGACAAACCTCTTTAAAGTCCAAGCCGCATACGCATACGACTAGGAAGGTTTATGACCAATTCATGGAGCGAGTCCAAAAGTCTGAGTTTGGGATCGTGATAAAGACACCGTGAGCACACGGGAAGGTTTGGCACAAATCCTCTACTGATCGGAGTGCACAGTGAACATGGGATGTGTTTAGCACTCAATGCAGTTTACGCTTAAAAAGCTAGTTAGCTTAGTGCAAGAGGTGGGTGAACTTAGAAGTGGGCTACACTTAACAATGGGCCACCTATACAACTAAGCTAAGTGTGGTCCGCTTAGTAACAGGCCCGACCTAAGTTCTAGAGGTTTCCACTAATTGCACTTGGGCTGGAATTCTCTAGAGAATTACATTAACACCTCTGGCTAGCACCTCTATAAATAGGGGATAACCCCTCATTTTGAGTAACACTTTCATACACACCCACAAGTGTTTCTAGCACACACGCGTATACACTAGTGTACTGGCTCTCAAGCTCTCTTGTACAAAGGATAGTGTAATTACGTATTTGAATGTAATATAAATACAATTGCCATTTAGCTCGTTTCTCTCTAGCCTCCTTAGGCAAATATCTCTGCTTAGGCTAGGTAGAGAAGGGTTAGGCTTATTTAATGACTTAGGGTGCTAGGAAGTCATCTAAGTGCAGTAGGAGAGTGCTGTGCAACTACTCTCATCCCTTAACAAATTACTGCAATAACACATGACAATCATGACTTTTTAATCTTGAAATCTTACCCTCATTAACATTCATATTCCTTGAAATATTAGAAACATATACATATAGACACTTAACAAATTTCAAAAATCGACAAAAATCTTTTCTTTCAACTAAAGTAAGTGTATAATATGCATGAGATTTTAAAAACCTTAGCCCATAAGGTATTAAATGCAACTCAGTTTTAATATTCATTTTTTATAAATCTTTTCTAGCCTTGATAATGTCTTTTGATTTCCCTTCAATATTCAACAATGTCCCAATAATGTTATCACATATATTCTTCTCTATGTGCATTACATCAAGATTATGATGTAACTTTAATTTAGAGTAATATTTTAACTTAAAAAAGATACCTTTTTTTTGTCTAATTTAAGTTCTTAAAAGAATGTTTTCTTTTTTGAGTAGAACACTTTGGACTTTTGCCAAATTGAACATGTTTAACACACTCAAGTTGTTTAAGAATCTCATCTCCTAACAACATCTTAGGTGCTAGATCTTTTTTTAGTTTCCCATTAAATTCTAAACAATTTTGCCAATGATGACATGACGATTGTTGAGTGTTAGAAAGTGTATATTTATAAAGGAGAAAATCGTCATTTTACACTTTAAATCTCACTAACATTGTTACTTTTATTTATTTAAGTATTTTGTTATTTAATTATATGTGTTTTATTATAATTGTGTATTTTATGTATTTTAGGGGTATCATAATCGTTTCACAATAAACGAGTGATCAGACAGCAAAACGGACGTTATATTTGGACTCAGGACGGTCGAAAACCTTAAGAAGAGCATTAAAGGAAAAATTCTTCGCTCACATATACTGATCGCTCATACGCATTTTGATCGTTTCATACGCATTTAATCGTTCATATGTATGAACCGCTTCACGACAATCGCTCATGTATACGGACCGCTGCTGGGGCAACTACCTACGACGTGGCAGTATCTGATTGGACGAATTATGTGGATTGACTGCTTATGTGGCATTGACCGATGACGTGGCGTTGACCGATGATGTGTCATGATCTTATTAGACTAAATTTCTTATGTACTGTAGATCGATGACGTGGCAGCATCTCATTGGAGTAGAAATCGGGTGTATAGTACATGCGCTTACATGGGATTATTTACTATTCAAAGTGCGTTCTTCGTAAAATGTTGACGTTAACGGTTGATCGCTGATCGCTGATCGATGACGTGGCGCAATCCTGAGCATCCAAATTGTTTTTAATCCGATGGTCACGATTCACTCAATGTATCTATAAAAAGGGGGCTCTCCCCCCCTAATTTGGCACCCCTGAATCCATTTCTAAGCTTAAATTTCTGAAATTCCTTCTCCTTCTTGTAGTTTCTTTGTATTTTAATAAAATTCCCTTTTTATCCTTAGTTAAAATATGAGTGGCTAATTCCTTTTTAGTTTGGGTTGAAGGTGAAGTCTCAACATGTTCCATGGGCTTAATTTGGTAAATTTACTTTCTCTTCCCCTCTAATATTTGTGGTTGTTTTGACTTTTCGTCGACAAATAATAATAGTCTTGTCTAGTTACAGCCCTGGTTAAACCGGCACCCTAGTACAAGGTTATTATTATTTGGCACGATAAGCCCTTGGCACCATACTTATTGGAGAGTGGTTCATGAGGTGTGAAATCCCCCCTTATGATTTAATTGGTATTAATATGGAATATTTAGCCCATGGAGCATGTTGATGCGGATCCGGATACCCAAGTGCTTTATTATAAGAGTTTCATTTTTAATCATTCCCGCCATTTTAATTCAACAATTTATGATAAAATCACCATAATTTAATTGTTTCCATTAAAAGAAAATTAATTCAGCACATAATTAAAATCAACCTCCTCGTGAGATCGACACTCGTCACCATTAATCTATTCTACAATAGATTCGTGTGCTTGCGAGTTCATTAAAATTTGCACAACAACGATAAGAATCACTGATGACCTATATGATATATTTTATTTATCGAAGGTTATGACGGTGTATCTTTGTTGCATACTGGAAATGCTTTGTACCTTTTGGCCCTCCAACCTATAAGTTACCATAAGCTGGAATGTCATTCACTATCCACAAAACACATGCATATAGATGAAAAGTTTCCTTCTTAGATACATCATAAGTGTAAATACCATCAATCTATAGGTTTTTTAATTCTTCTATCAAAAGTTGTAAATATACATCAATATCTTTTCTAGGTGCTTTTAGACCATGAATAAAAAGTGACATAATTGTAAATAGGGTTTTCATGCATTGCCAAGGTGGTAGATTATAAGGAACAAGCATTACTAGCCATGTGCTATGGGCATTACTCATATTATCAAATAGATTGAAACGATTTGTTGTAAGACCCAATCTAACATTACATGAATCTTGAGCAAAATGAGGATATTGGTTATCAAAGTCCTTCCAACATTCAGAATCAATTGGATGCCTTAAAATACGCTATATTTCAACACATTTTTCCTTATGCCACCTTATGTTAAAAGCTGTATGTCTTGACATAAAGAACCTCCGTAGTCTAGGTTTTAATAGAAAATAACGTAACACTTTTTTTGAGATCTTTTTACCTTTTTCATTTTCAAATTTATACCTAGGCTCATCACAAACAAGACATTTATCAACATCAATATTCTCTTTCCAAAAAAGAATACAATCATTTTCACATGGATGAATTGATCCACACCCTAATCCTTAATCACACAACATTTTCTTAGCCTCATAGTAAGATGTTGGAATGTTTAAACCTTTAGGAAGCAAATTCTTCAAGAATTGAAGTAACATATCAGCTGATCTATCACCCCGATGATTAAGTACTTTAATATGTATTAACTTAACAATACAAGTTAAAGTTGAATACTTAGAACAGCCTGGATATACTTCCTACTTAGCAACATCAAATAATTTTTTAAATTCATGAGAGATATTTTTAGTTTCTATATTATTTGATTTCGCTAGACTTCTGTCAATATTCATATCTATTTCCCTACACGTGTTGGACAATATCTCAAGACAGCCATCATCATCAACATCATCATTATCATAATTCATCATTATCTATTTGATTGTGTCCTTATTCAAATTAGCACTACCACTACTACTTTTAGGCTGTTCTCTATGTAAAGTCCATTTTTTATAGGTTTTACAGAATCCTTTTAGGATCAAATCGCTTGCAATAGTTTTTACGTTAAACAATCAGGTATTCAAATAATTTTGACAAGGACACTATGTCTTACCATCTTGATCTAAATTTTTTTCAGCCATTTTAATGAAAGATTCAACACCATCATGAAACTCCTTAGACAGTCTATTTGACAATCACATCCAATTCTTATCCATCATTAAAGTCCTGTTATAGCAAAGAATCTATTAGTCTATTATTTATGTACTTTAATTCTTAATCTTTTTCCTAATCCATATTGGTGATTTATAAAAATTAAATCCATATATATTTTAATCATTAAATTAAGTGTAAGTTTTACAAGAATCATTTTATAATTCCATGTTAACGGTGATGCACTAGTATTAAAGGGAGTTGATTCTTTATATTTTATTGTTTTTCTACAGTTTGTTGTATAAATTTAGGTTATAACAATATATTTAGTGATCATTTTACGGTATTGAAAAAAAATAATAGTAAACATACCTAGAATCTATTAATTATTAATAGTGGAGAAGCTACTGGATGAAAAAAGAGCAAAGGCTGAGAAAATATTAAATGTTAATTAACCTATTAATTATTAAAATATGAATATTAAAAAATCAACAATTGGATGTCTCGTGAAACTCTTAATTATTAAAATATTAAATATTTTTATTTATTAAATATGCATTTCAAATATTTCTATGATATGTTTTAAGGAATATGTTTTAAGGGAGTTCATTCTTTATGTTTTATTATTTTTCCGTAGTTTCTTATATAAAATCTAGGGTCCTCTTACCATACCACTGTGGTATGGTAGGTGTTTCCTAAAATCTAGGTTATAATAATATATTTCAAGATCATTTTGCAGTATTGGAAAAAAATCAACAGTAAACATATCTTGAACCTATTAATTATTAAAGTATAAATATTAAAATGTCAACAACACATGGCTCCGGAAATTGTTCATTATTAAGATATTAAAAAATTTTATTTATTAAATATATATTTCAAATTTTAGACTCCGAATTGCTTGCTTGCCCAGACAATCCCAAGAAATCTTCTTGTAAATGCTTTCACGGTAGCTCATAACTTTGCCTTGCCATTCACAGGGAGAGTGTAGCACATTCATTTTGTGCAATATCCACCTTGCAAATACTATCCACTTACAACTTTTGGAAGGAAGTACCCACACCTAGTATGCAGAATTACTTCAATCTTTTTGTTAGTTGTGATGTATATGCATGGTCCTTTTCTTTATGTGCTTCTAGTCTTAACCATTTGGGTAGTTCTTTGTTCTGAGCCATTTAGTTTGCTTCCTAGCACCTAAAGTGGATCAACATAATGTCTTGTATTTGCAAAGAATCAATTCAAAAATTTATGTAATAAAGGGTCAAAATCTGTTTTTCCAATTTAGTCTTATAGGCATGTTATCAATTTCAGCATGCTTCTTGTATGTATTTCAGTGACAGTCCAAATGAAGTGCAATAAGCATATAGCCTGTAAGAGAGGTCATGCTGCTTTTTAAATTAATTTCACATTCCTGGTTTGGATGTAGACATCTTGGATGCCCTCTACTTTCTGTCTTTTTATAGCAAAGTAATAATAATATTGATGTTTATCTAAATATTTGATGCACTTTACAGTTATTAACATGGACGTAACAGAAGGTGCAAGAAACTTACCTTAAATGAGCAGCCGCTAAGACATTAAACCGAATAGCCAGCATCCTCGTTCTCACTCAACCCATTAGTTCTTTCATCTGCCTGCATATTTTAGCCATTCAAATTACACAAGTAAGAAAAAAGAAAGAAGATTAATGAATCTTCATAAAGTCAGGAGTCACGAAATAGAATTTTACAAAAAGAAAGGGAAAAGTATAATTTTCTGGTCCTCTCTTGAGATGATAAATGACATAGTTTATACAAATATCATGCAAGTAATATTGCTATATATGTGTGAATGAGTGAACACAAACATTTAAAGTCTCGTTGCTGGATCATTTAATAAAACACCCTTCTCATTACTTAAGATTTTCTTTTAAAAAACCATAGACATTTATATCTGATGGACCTAACTTTCCAACCACAATACAAGAATATATAAACTTATCATGTACACTCTGCCAATGGATGAATGCGTGCTCAAAAATGCCTCTAAGGAAAACAATAGCAGTACTGATGCATATGTTTGGAAAAATTGATAATTAAGTGAAATATGAGATCATTAGGTGATTGTTCAAAACAATAAATGATATAAGGTAGTAAGTAAATTGCTTTAAAGTTATTGAAAAGTTATTTAGTGTGGGAAATATTAATTAATTGTCTATACTATTTACTAGTTTTTACAAAATCAGAAAAGAACAAAGGCACATATACTTCAATAGCATTTATATGTCCCTAAGTCCTATTACCAAATAAACTTTATGCAAAAACAAATATGAGGTAACATCCCTACAAAAAAATTGCATCTAAATTAAATTTTCATGGCAACAGCAACTCTCACTCCTCTAGCTCAATTCACCCATAGTTAGACACCTCTCATCTCATGCATCATGCGTGCACAAATCCAATTCCAAACAGAGAAACACATCATACTACATACATACATACATATATATATACATGTGTGTGTGTGTGTGTATACACACACACACATGCATATATATGTTAGACTTAGCACCTTGAAGACCTTTTAAGATTTGTTTGGTTGGTGAAACCAAAAGAAATCAAATTTATTTTGATCGATCCAGAATGGTAAAAAATGAACCAAAATAATGATTTGGTATAACAGTTTAAAGAAGAGAAGCAGTTTCGTTCTGATCCAATCCTTTCTTGGGTTTATCCTAGGGAAAAAGAAACCTTAATTAATGAACCCCAATAGACACAAAGTCTATGGCCCAAATTAGAAACACATAAACCAAATAATTAAAAAGCCAAGAGACGGGAACTACGAAGGTTGAAAAGTGAAAGATTATCTTATCATGTAGCAGCGATGGTTGCAATGCTACGGATAGCAGCTTGTCTCACTTCAAAGTAATTGCCAGCCAAAAGATACCCAACTCATCATCCCCTGCAACTCTGCCAACGTCAGAAAAGGTATACTTGACGACCACCAGCTCCACAGTGTATCCCCTCAGTGGCAAGAAGGTCAAAGCTGGGGTGGCAGCCCAGTATGCGGGGACCAACTGTTGATTCTCAAAATGGCAGGCAATTTGGCATTGTGGAGTTATCGCTTTCATCTCCAAGCTTGCTCGGGCAACAGGTTGACACACATCTCTCTGCAGATCACATAGAGCAGTGTTTGGGATGGGATGTAATGATAGATTATTCGCACTGAAATCCTGATCTTCCATGCCAACAAGACTGAGATTTATAGGCACATGCGATTGCCGCTTGAACGCAAAACGAATGAACTCCCTTCTGATTTAAGGTATGGATAAAAGACAAAGATGGAGCTGTTTTTTAGAAGACTTTAGTTGCCAAAACCTTGGTCGAAAGGACGTAAAAAAATGGAAACAAAAAAGGCAAGTGGTAGGCAACCTGGTGAAAAAATATCACTGATAGGTGTTTTATGATTAATTTTTTTATGTATTTATTAACTCATTTAATTTTGTCTAACCTTCAATTTACATCTTACTACAAGTAATTATGTATAAAACAAAGTTCGTATGTTACATAAATTTAAAAGAACAAAACAAGTGCTCCAAAAAATATGACAATACTAGTACTAATAGAAATTAGTTTTCATAAGCTATCCGAATTTTGATGGCTGAATATTTTCAAAAAAAAATTCAAATTAAAAGGTTTATAATTCGTCAATTTGTCAAAAAAAAATTACAAATAATTTATACAAATTTGTCTATACAAAGGATTGTGGCATGAGAGAATAATTTGAAAAGTTAGTCAATCCGTTTGTATGCAACTTGATGTGATAAAGCTACATATATAAATTCTATCAAAGACCAATCAAAGTTATGTATTAGTAATTTTGTTCAATCCTTTTTGGTCATTTTCAAATTTTGAAAAGTAACAACAAGAAAAGTCTAGTCACGGGAGTTAAAATTTTATCTACACATAATTATTAGTAATTAATTATAAATTTTTTATCACCTACAATTATGTTTTGCGGCTATTAATAATATTGTCCTAGCACATTTAATTTTTTAAGGGAACTTTTGTGGCAAAAAAAATGTCTTAATGCAACTAAAACAATGTTCATATATTACAAAAGTTGAATTAGAGACCAAACAATGTGTCTCAAGAAATAAATAACTTGGTCACAGAGATACAATGATATCCAATATAAAACTTTCACTATTATTTTTAATTTTGTCAATGTAGTGACTGATCTAAGATAAAAAAATAAGGTCTTGGAATTATAAGAAATAAAAAAATTTTAGAGACTAATATTACGTGTCATTGATGATTTGTCTAAATTTACATCTGTTTTTTTGTTACAAAATAGTTTCATCACGTATAATTATATATCGTGACCATCTATTTTGTCATGAGTGATGAAGTATAGTCCAAAAATGTTCAATTCTTCAACGAGATTTTTGAGCCAAAAAAATTATTTTTTCGAATATAGTTATATTTGTCACAAAAATGTTGAATAAGATACCAAATAGTGTGTCTTAGGAAGGAAATAACTTGGTCGCAAAACTATAATATTATTCAAGATAAAATTTTCAGCTACTATTTTTAGTTTTGTTACTGAATTACTCATCTACGACTAAAAAATAGGTCATAAATTATAAGAACTTTAAAATAATTTTAGACACTAATATATATGTCATGGATATTTTGACTAAATTTATACTTATTTTTTGGTTACGAAATAGTGTTGTCGTTGATAATTGGCTTTTGTGACCATGTATTTTATCATAGATGATAAAATATTGTCCCAAAATATTTCAAATTTAAAATGAAATTTTTGCACTAAAATAATATGTTTTTCAGCTACTAAAATAATGTTTGTCACAAAAAGATTGAATTGGATACTAAATATTGTGTTCCAAACTCAAATTACTAGTCACAAAATATAACACAAGTTAGGACAAAATTATTAGATATGATTTTATAAATTTGTCGCAATAAAAATGATTTTGTGACTAAATTTCAAAGTGTTGTAAAAAATATCGTCTTAAAAAGTTAAATTTCTTGTAGTGTTAGTCACATTGTAGTAAAGAACACTTAAGATAGATTAAATTAGGCTTATTCTTAACAATGCATAATTTGAATCCCTCTTGAAGAGAAATACTCCATAGCCTATCAAAAATGAAACTGATCCCTCAAACGTTGTCTCTTACACATTATTATTATGGGATGACTGCCTTTTTTAAATAAGAAACCAATGATCGGCTATATTTCTTGGCAAAGAGGGATTATACCTCTGTATAGTACATCATCATCAGTGTCTGAGTAATATCCTTCTAAGTCAATGACACTGTAATTGTTGTCTGGAATAAAATCTTCCTCATCGTTAGAATACCATTGTGTTGAGCTCCTGTAATGTTCACAAATAGATTGACCTGTTTTTTCATCAATTGCAGAAGCAACAACTTTATATAAGATGTAAATTGTTTGTGACCTCATTGTCATCATCATCAGAAATATCATTGTGTCTGAATGTATCCGTGAGGTCCCTGTACGATAGCATAGCTATATTTCTTATTGATATTTCATTAGTCTGTCTAGGTCGTTCAGCTATAGTGGAAGTTGCAGGGCTTTAGCCTAGTTTTAATGGCTACTTTTCATTCGTTCTACAAGAACCAAGTTCTTTTTTCCTGTGTTTCCCTCAAAACAATTCTCTTCGAACCATCTTTTCCTTTAAATGTCTGGCAATTTGTTCAAAAGCATTTTCAGTTGAGTCCAAAATCAATGCAAATTGTTGCATATATAACCTTAAAGAATGTGGTAATAGAGGTAAAAATTTTGTTTGATTGAGGCCTTTGATAAGGACATTTTTACTTTTTATGATGATCAATAGTGTGATCTCTAGTCTCCATTTCTATGTCAAATGATTAAATTGTCTGCACTGACCAAGATTTCTATCTTAATAGACCGAGTAAGGGAAATAATAAGCAAGTTATTTTGTGCATTATAATTTTTAGGTCAAGAATCAATCCCTGACATATGTTGGCTTCCTAATATTGGCCAAACATCCGCAAAATTTCTGGGAATAGGTATCTATAAGCGTGGCCCTCTGACAATGTATGAGTAACATAAATTATTAAATTCAAACAATTGGCAAAGCCACCATAGTCCATTTATTTACATGATTAATACACAATAAAAGCAAAAAACTAAATCTAAAATGTCAAGAGATAGATCATTAAGTGTTGTTATATACATGTGAAATTGGGGTAGAAAATATATTCCTTTATATAATGATTTCTTTTTAATTTTGATGAACATTGCAAAGTTACTAACAAAATGTAAAAATAGAATCATCATGGCATAAAAAATAGCAGTGAAATATTAACTAAGCAACCCAAGAAAAGGGTGAATTGTCTTTCGAAAAAAATTAAGCAATTAAAACTTAGTGTAATTTAAACAAAGCAACCAAGATTGAAATAAAGAAATTAATGTGTAATGAAAAATAAATAGATACTGTAAAAAAAAAACATGTGATTTTTATTTGGTTTGACCAATCGTGCGTACATTTACATCTCCAACCTCATTAACCTTAGGAATTTCATTAAACAATCCTCTAAGGCTTTAACAACTTTTACAATTGACTTTCAAAGTGTCAATGGGCATTTCTAACAAAAAATTATCCCTAATTTCTTAACCCGAGTGTACCATAACACTTATAACCTCTCTATAAATGATTGCAAATAAATTTTTCTCATACTATATATTTGATTACAAATAAAAGCTGAATGTATGAATGAATAAAATGAATACACAAATTTTATACTTAGATTACAGAGAAATGTTCAATGATAACAGTAGTTATTCACTCTTCATTTGAATTTGATTTATTATATTTTATAGTTTAAGTAGAAAACTAGCCGTTATTGACTTTTTGGTATTAATCGACTTGCCACTTTATATTAACTAGTTTGTCGATTTATGTTACAATTATAATCAAAGATTTGAATTTTTACACAATCCGTTTGTCCATTTTATGAATCTAGTTAGCTGTTTTTCTTCAGAGAGCTTCTATTTCATAATTGGTCTACTGAGTTGGTAAATCCAATTAACTGCTTGCTCTAATGCTATTTTTAAAAATTATAATTTTACCTCTACATTTTGTGAAATAATACTATAGCATAAATATTAATAAAACTTTTTAAATATGTCTATTTTCAGAATTTTAAAACAATACTTGTTGATTCCAAAATTCTCAAACTTTTTAATTTAAACCATAAACTTGAAAATAATTAATTTTATAAAATCATTTTCTTGTTTAAAAAACATAATATGTAATTCTTTGATTTTCTAAAACATGTGGTTTCTTATTGTCAAAATTAGTATTTTATAACCATATAGACTAATAATCTCCCCCTTTTTTATGATGATAAGACACTATAAAATTTTGATTTAGCTATTAAGAACTCCCCTTAATAAATGCAAGATTAAAAACTGATTTAAAAAGATTCTCTCCATGAATGTACATGAATTTTTCATAACAAACATTATATTTACCCCTTCATCATCAACAAAAGTAAAAATATTCTCCCTATCAAACATTAAAAGAAAAAAAACTCTAGACAAGCACATTAATTCCATATTATCCAAAACTTAAGTGACAAATATTATAAACAACCATAGCAAATGCATAAAATAGAATGAAAATACAATAAACATCTATAAACATCCTTATAATCTAAAATAGAAAAGAAAATAACATAAATATATAAATGTTCTGTGTCCAATACAAGCATAAGAGAAAGAGAATACTAAGGTGATGATGATGGTGGCAATGGAGGTGAAAACGAATATGAAATGCCGAAATGCCAAAATGCTCAAAGAGAAAGCATTGTTCATAAATAATCTACTGAGTTTGTTGTAAGAGATGTTGGGGCTCCTTAAGAATACGCTACTGAAAGCTAGTCTGTTGTACAAAAAGTGTCATTACCTTGTCCATAAGTTACTGAACTGTAACATCTTCAAAGATAAGAGGCTCTAAAGGTGGTACATTAGATGCAAAAGCATTAATATTAGGTATAGATGCAAAAGAGTTTTGATGTCGACACAGAACTTGAAAAGCAAGTGAAAAGTCAAGAACCTAATAAGCAAAATCCATATCATTCAGAGGACAGTCATTACTTAGAGCAAGCAAGGTGTACTTATTGTTAGTGATCTTCACCTATTGCTCTAATATGCTAGTCAAATCCTAAGGCATATACCATTTCAACTCCTATACTCTTAATAAGTGTAGAGGATGGTTTATTAGTGGGTACCCTAAGGTGCTTAAGAATCTAGTGATGAAACGACCATATGGAAGGGAACAGGCGATCAAGTTAGGTATAGAAAGCATGTATGAATAATAATATACCTAAGATTAACAAGATAATGTTTAAAGATAGAACCAATCAAAGAAATGTTCATGTGAGAAACCTTATCTAAGTAGCTTGATCTAGGAAGAACAATATTTTGAATAAAATGTAGTATCCAAGAATGAAGATATAGACTTTGAGTATGAAAATAGATATTACGAACTTTATTAGTAAAGTCAATATACCTACATATGCTTTTATCACCATTAATATGAAACAAAATCATGAATGTTAAGAGCTTTCTTATCAGAAAAGTATTCTAAACCAATATCTGGAGTTCATAGGATAAAGTTTAGTTTCATATCTTCAAACTAAATCAAAATGCCTTTAACATTGGTGATTATTCGATTCTTTTTCTTCAAAAAAAAATCCATATACGAGTAAAATACTTTTACTAATTCAGGATACACATTCTCAATAAAAAGGGCATTAATCAACCAACTTTTTCCAACAATAACAATAATTTCTATTACTAATACAAAAAGTACGAAGCCAATCAATTAAAATAAAGAGGGTAAAAAAATACCACACAGTTATGAATTTCTAGTGAAAGCACTTAGCCAAACGCTTGTCAAAGAAATGCTTGGATTTAAAGTCAAGCTAATTGGAATTGTCGCCTTTCTAGCGTGGCTTTTTGGATGGTAGAATCGATTATTTCCCTTTTCCTATATTCATCCTTGAACTAGACATGATAATGGTATAATGATTTGAAGAGAGATGAAATAATTAAAAGGAAGTGAACAAAGTTTAAACAGAGTATATACAATCAATTTGGATGATAATGGACTTGAAATAGAAAAATTTAGAAAGAGAAAACCTAGATGAAAATCTAGGTGAAATTTTTTGGTGTTGAAAAGGAGTTGAAAAATGATTTTAAGCAAAATAAATGATGAATAATGATTTTTGTGGATTAATTTGATGTAAATATAGGTGAGACAAGAAGAAACCATTTGTTTATGGCCTATTCACCCATCTCAGGCCATAAACAAATAAATTGAGAATGAGATAGAAAAAAAATGATTTATAGTGAGAGAAAAGAGAGAGAAATAGTTTATAGCATAGACAGAAAGAAGATAAACAGGCCATAAAAGTACTGAAATACAAATAACCAACCCAAGAGGGGGGGTGAATTGGGTTATTAAAAATTATTTTACAAATGATTCAATCTAATGCCTTAATGTAAACAAAAATTAAGTTTCACAGCAATATAATAAATTAGATAATGCTTGTAAAATAAATGAGTAAGGGAAGAGAATGCAAACACAGTAATTTTTACGTGGTTCGGCAATCCCCGCCTACGTCCACGCCTCCAAGCCAACCAAGCTTGAGGATTTCACTATCCAAGCCTTCCAAGGCTTCAAACGTTTACAATTGACTTCCAAGGTGTCAATGGACCTTTACAATCAAGAGATTATCACCCTAATCTCTTTACCCCAAGTGTTTCCCTCACTTGAACACTCTCAATATAATGCAAAATAGAAAATATAGCAAAACACTCTCTATAAGAGTAGATTCACAAATAATAGCACAAAAATGATTTAACCTCTTGTGATTTGCAATATGGAAGCTCAATATATGTTTTACAAACTTGTTTTTTCCTGCTAGAGTTGTTAAAATGAAGTTGGAAATGAGTTTTTATGTTTAAAGCTCGAAAACTAGCCGTTATTGTCAAATTCCAGTGCTCAAGCGGCTAGCCGCTTAATTTAACCGGCTCCCGTCATGTAATGAAATTTACTGTAATCATTTCACGAAATTACAGTTTTGCCTCAAAATTTACTCAAATTATGCTATGACCCAAAATATCATAAAACTTTTCAAAAAGATCCAATCTCATAAATTTTAATTATTATTTAATTCTAAAAATTTTCTAAAATTACAGTATGGCCCAAACTGAAGAATATCTTTTCAAATAAGTCCTTTTCGAGTTTTAGCTAAATCACCATAGTCTTCAAAGTTTTTCAAAACTTTTCACTTAAACCCCCAATCTATCATAAGTTACAATATAGCCCAAATATTTTAGAGCTTAGCAAATAAGTCCAACTCCGAAAATTAAAACTATTTCATTTTTATCCAAATAACTTAAAATCACAAAATGTTTTATCTCATAAATATAAAATTAATTTAGTTTGAAAAATAATTATTTTATTAACATAAAATTGAGCTTCACAAATACTAATCCAAGTATAATTTAAATCATACCGGTTTTTACAAGAAATTGTCGCAATAAATTATCCGTTAAGCTCGAAATTGTATTCTTGACTTCGTCATTGTCCGTTGAGTGTCTTAAACTTGATTTCACTTGTTCCACTTGATTCATTATCCTTCAAAACTAGTGAACTTGTGAAATACAAAATAAAACACTTTAATGCATATGTTTGTTATCATCAAAATCATATTATTTATAGCCTATTAGGCTAACAATCTCCCCTTTTTTATGATGACAAACATCCCATGTATTTCGACATATATGCTCCCCCTTAATACATGACACACATAGTCAAATTTAAAATAAACTCTTTCTGAAAATATGATCTATAACAATTTTTAAGCTCCCCCTCAATATTTCAAAAAATATGCACAAATGTGTAAAGAGAAAATATAATACCTGTCTCCGAAATACATGACTTCTCCCCCTTTATCATCAAAATTAAACTAAGGCAATAATAATCAACCAAATACAAGCAAGAGACATGAAGAGCTAAAAATATATCAACAAGTCATAATATAGCATCCAAATGCAAAACATCCAAATACAAGATATCCAAAGACAAAGCATCCAAATACAGAACATCTAAATAGCTCATAATAATCAACCACAATTCATACAGAAAATGTAAATGCATAAAAATATGTGGGTAGTGCAGTGACAGAAAAAAAGCTATGGAGATGGTGGATGTGATGAAGATGATGGTGGTGGAAACCCAAGAGCTGCAAAAGTCAGGCCGTCAAGAATCTGCTTTGTTGAGCAAAAAGTCGCCGTGTTGATCAAATAATTCTTCTTCTTTGCTCAAAGAGGCGCTGGTGCTCCAAAGTAGATTAAGCTGACAAAGCTTCAAACTGAGATTGAAGTCGGCTTTGCTGTGTCGAAAGAGAGTCCATTTTAGCCAACATCTGCTGCATCGAATCCTCATGGGCAGTTGAAGGAGTTTTGGAAGAACCCGCAGAGGATGGATAGTGAGAGCCCTGTGGGACACTAAGATCAGGAAGCTGTTCTGGTGGAAGAACATCGTTGAAGAAGCGATGATCTGTAGGAGCAAGTTCAGAAACCTTGGTGGAGTATCTCCGATCTCTAGTCTATTTGCCTTCTACCCAAATAAATCCTAAGTTGGCAATGGCATCATCTCCTAGTTCTCTTGAGTTTAAAAAGGTTGGTTCGGTTATGGGTACTCGAAAATGTTTAAGGATGCGGGTAATGATACTACCATAAGGGAGGGACCTTTTAGCCATACAAGGTGTGCTAAGCATATGATTGAGTATTATGTACCCAACATTAAGTTTTTTACCCTCCAAAATACAATCCAATAAAGCCACATCCAATTGGTTAACTTCATCCCCATGACCATATCTAAGAGTAATTACATCATGAAGAACATAATGTAGGATTCTAATTTGAAGAGGCAAAGCTTGAGATTTTAATGATAATCGACAAAATTCATCGGACAAATCACATCGGCGATAAATTTTTCGAACAACATTTTCAAGAGAAAACCATGGATGATCTATTCTAGCTCTAGCACTATAAATTTCCAATCCCTCATTTGGAGTCCCAAGAATATGATTTAACTTCGCAACATCAAATTCAATACGAACTCCCCCAACACTAGTAACAATTCTATCCGAAACTTCTATGTCCATATTCGAATAAAAGACTTTAACTAAATTCTCATAATATGCTTCTTGAACAACTAAGACATTTTTCCAACCCATAGCAATAAGAAGTTTGTCAAGAGATTTACCACAAATTTCTAAATTCGCCAAATTCTTAAGACTAACAAGGTAAGGAGGAATAACCGACCTCGGCATGAAATTATCGATAAACCGTTTCCGAAGCGGGAGATGTCGAAAATGAGTGGACAGAAACTCCGTATTATCCTCATAATCTTCCTTGCGTCTCTTGGCCATTTGTTTGCTCTTGGCTTTTTCTCCACCTACCATTGTTGAACAATTTCGGATTTAAGGAAAATAGATAAGTTTGAGCCAAGAAATGTAATCCTAGAGATGAATGAGGTTTAGATATAATGTGGAATTGATTAAAGATGGGCTAGAGAGAGCTTGAAAATCTAGAGAGAGAAACGGCCAAAACTAGGTTTTTGGATTTCAGATCTTGATGGAAGTGTGATAAAATGATGTTTGAATGATGAAAAATGAAGGAGTAGTGGATGGGTAATGGTTTGGATGATTAATTTTAGCAAGAAAATGAGTGAGAATTGAAGAAATTTGAGTGAGAGATGGTGAGGCACTATTCACGCAGGAGAGAGAGAAAGAGATAAATAAGAGAAGAAAAAGATGAAATGATGATTGGAAGGTGTTTAATGGAAGTTAAATGGATGGGTGATGGATTAAATCAATGATTTTGACATGAAAATGGTTGAGAAATGAAGAATTTTTGAAGGAAAAATGGAGGAGAAGTCATGGTTTTGAGAGAGAGAGAGACAAGTGAGGAAGAAGGCCAAAATGAGGGAAATGAGGGGTGTAAACCCGTGACCAAGCGGCTAGCCGCTTGCTCTCGGGTTTGGGTGCCATTCCAAGCGGCTAGCCGCCTGGTTGCTGCCCAAACATACCAATATCACTTTTCGGCCATTTTTTATCAATCTCGTCATCATTTCTTGATTCCGAAACCTCTCAAGAACCATTTTAATGCATGAATCATGATCTTAAACATTTAAAACATGATTAAATCAAGCAAATGATTCATCTATCAAGCATATATCATAGAGCACACAAGCATTTGAAATGAATATTTCATAACACCTTATTTATCTATCATGCTCAAACTTCTTCAAAAACATTAACAAACATTAAGCAAATAATTTTAATAGATCCAATAACATAATTAGAGATGTTAATGTGAAAATCTCATCATCCCAAGCTCATGCCGAATTTTTGAAAATTATTCTTCGCAAAGGGGTTTTGTAAAAATATCAGCAAGTTGATTTTCCGTAGAGATAAATTCTAAAGCAATATCACCCTTTTGTACATGATCTCTTAAAAAATGATGTCTAATCTCTATATGCTTGGTTCTAGAGTGCTGAATGGGATTCTTTGACAGATTAATAGCACTAGTATTATCACACTTGATAGGAATTTGTTCAAGTTTAATGCCATAGTCTCTAAGAGTTTGTTTCATCCAAAGGGCTTGTGCACAACAACTACCTGCGGCAATATATTCCGCCTCAATGGTTGAGAGTGCAACCGAGTTTTGTTTCTTACTAAACCATGAAACAAGAGAATGACCTAGAAAATGGCAAGTTCCACTAGTACTTTTCCTATCCACCTTATAACCAGCAAAATCGGCATCCGAGTAACAAGTTAAATCTATATGAGTTCCTCTAGGATACCAAAGGCCAAGATCTATGGTTCCACTCAAATAACGAAAAATTCTTTTAACAGCAAGCAAATGAGATTCCTTGGGACATGATTGAAATCTTGCACACAAACATACATTAAACATGATATCAGGTCTACTTGCGGTTAAGTATAGTAAAGAGCCGATCATACCTCGATACTTTTTAATATCAACTTCTTTACCTTTCTCATCCTTGTCAAGCTTGATTGTTGTACTCATTGGAGTGCTTTTAGTGTTTGATTCTTCAATTCCAAACCTCTTGAGCAGATCTTTGACATATTTAGCTTGATTGATGAAAATTCCCTCATTGTTTTGTTTGATTTGAAGTCCAAGGAAATACTTCAATTCTCCCATCATGCTCATTTCAAACTCCTTACTCATACAAGATGAAAACTCTTTGCACAATGACTCATTAGTATAACCAAAAATAATATCATCAACATAAATTTGAACAACAAGTATGTCTTGGTTCTTATGCTTAACAAAAAGTGTAGTATCGGCTTTTCCCATTGAAAAATCATTATCAAGCAAGAAATTTTTAAGCCTATCATACCATGCTCTAGGTGCTTGTTTTAAACCATATAAAGCTTTTGATAACTTATAAACATGATCTGGAAATTTTTCATTTTCAAAACAAGGGGGTTGTTTCACATAAACTTCCTCCATGATATATCCATTTAGAAAGGCACTTTTGACATCCATTTGAAATAAAATGAAATCTTTATAACATGCATATGCTAGCAACATTCTAATGGATTCTAATCTAGCTACTGGTGCAAATGTCTCATCAAAATCAATTCCTTCTTCTTGGTTGTATCCTTGAGCCACTAATCTAGCTTTATTCCTTACAACCACACCGGATTCATCCATCTTATTTCTAAATACCCATTTAGTTCCTATAATGGATTGGTGTTCTGGTTTGGGAACTAATTCCCATACTTTATTTCTCTCAAATTGGTTTAACTCATCTTGCATTGCCATAATCCAAGATTCATCATTTTCCGCATCCACAAAGGATTTTGGTTCAATTTGAGAAATAAATGCAGTATGCTCACATGTATTCCTAAGTGATGATCTAGTTGTAACACCTCTAGATGGATCTCCTAAAATGGCATCTTTTGGGTGAGAAGAAACATACCTCCACTCCTTGGGGAGTGCTTGAGAAGTACCTTGACTTTGTTCTGCGCTTGTTTCTTCAAGTTGCTCCACTTGATTTTCTGCATTCTTTTGGTTGTTCTTTGATGAATCTTCTTGTATATTTTCATCTGCATCATCACTAACAGCGACTTTCTCCATAGAGGAGGTATTAGACTCATCAAAAGTAACATGCATAGACTCTTCCACAACCAAAGTTCTTTTATTATACACTCTATAAGCTTTGCTTGAGTTTGAATACCCAAGAAAGATACCAACATCAGATTTTGGATCAAATTTTCCAAGATTATCTTTTGTGTTCAAAATAAAACATTTACATCCAAAAACTTTAAAATAACCAATGTTGGGTTTTCTATCTTTCCAAAGCTCATAGGGAGTTTTATTAAGATAAGATCTGATCAACACCCGATTTAAAACATAACAAGCGGTGTTGACGGCTTCGGCCCAAAAATATTTAGGTAAAGCATTTTCATTTAACATGGTCCTAGCCATTTCTTGAATAGATCTATTCTTTCTCTCAACGACTCCATTTTGTTGTGGAGTTCTAGGAGATGAAAATTGATGCTCAATGCCTAAATCATTACAGAAATTTTCAAATGCATGATTCTCAAATTCTCTACCATGATCACTTCTAATGCAAGTAATAGAGTATCCTTTTTCATTTTGAACCTTTTTACAGAAAACTTTAAAAGCTTCAAATGCATCATCTTTATTAGCCAGGAATAGTACCCAAGTGTATCTAGAATAATCATCTACAATTACAAATGCATAATATTTTCCACTTAAGCTAGCATGTCTAGAGGGTCCAAATAAATCCATGTGAAGCAAATGAAGTGGTTTTGAAGTAGAGACATGATTCTTATTTTTAAAAGAGGTTTTGATTTGTTTTCCAAATTGACAGGCATCACAAATTTTATCCTTTTGAAAACTAATTTTTGGAAGTCCTTTAACCAAATCATTTTTCGAAATTTTTGAGATTAAATCCATATTTGCATGACCTAGTCGTCTATGCCACAACCAACAATCATCATGTAATGCCGAGAAACATTTATCAATGGTAGATGCACAATCTATATTAATGGTATAAACATTAATACATCTATTTCCTACAAACAAAACCTTTCCATCACATGCATTTTCAATAACGCATCTAGATTTATCAAAGACTACTTTATAACCTTTATCACATAATTGACTAATACTAAGTAAATTATGTTTTAAGTTTTCAACCAAGCACACATTTTCAATAAGAGTAGAAGATACATTACCGACATTGCCAATACCAATGATCTTTCCTTTTGAATTATCTCCAAAAGATACATCTCCACCATTTTCGATCTTGGTAAAACTTGAAAACCAAGCATAATTTTCTGTCATGTGTCTTGAACACCCACTGTCCAAGTACCATTTATTCTTCTTCTTCTTTAAACCCTGCAGAGAAAATTTTAAGTCTTAGGTACCCAAATCGTTTTGGGTCCTTGGATGTCAGTAATGGTTCCTTTTGGAACCCAAACATATTTTATACCATAATAAGCATTTCTTTTCACAGGACATCTATTTTTCACGTGACCATTTCTATTGCAATAATGACAAGTAATTTTATGATTACTTATGGATGTAGCTTTAACAAAATAATTCTTGTAATACTTTTGCTTCAAGTTAGGCTTATACCCAAGTCCACCTTTATCAAAAACACATTTTTGAGAGTTAAGTAAATTATCCAACATCTTTTGGCCATTTGTGAATTTTATCACAATTTCATTTAACTCATTATTCTTCTTCTTGAGAACTTCATTCTCCTTTATCAATTTTTCAACATGTAATTTTTCATGCTCATAAGAGGTATTAAGTTTCTCATTTGAAGATGTGACTTTACCATGCAACATTTTATTTTCTAGTTCTAAACATGTAATCTTTGCATTCAATGATTCATTTTCATTATTGAGATCTATCAATTTCTTTTTAAGGCATACATTCTTTTTACCTATCTTCATCAACTCACCATGCAATTCTTTAAAACCATCATGTAATTCATCATAGGTAGGAAGATCATTTACCTCATCTAGTTCATCATTCGATTCATCTCCAATCGCCATAAGAGCTAGATTTGTCATTTCTTGATGCTCATCATCATCACTTATTTTTTCATCAGTATCATCCCATGTGGCCACCATTGCTTTCTTCTTGAACTTGTTGAGAAGAGGGCATTCCGATCTTATGTGGCTAGGCTTCTTGCACTCGTAACATTTAATTGCTTCTTTTTTCTCCTTTTGGTTCTTGAAATCTTTAAATTTTCTTCGCTCACCAGTTTTCTTGAAAAATTTTCTGAACCTCCTAGCAAGCATAGCCAATTCCTCATCATCCGGCTCACTTTCAAATTTTGTGACTTTGAGAGCAATGTTCTTCTTCTTCTCTTCATTGCCTCTTTCAGCTGCTAAATCTTCCTCATAAGAAATAAGAGAACCGATTAGATCATCAATAGGTAAGACATTTAAATCTTTAGCTTCCTCAATGGCAGTTCTTTTTGGTCTCCAATCCTTAGGAAGTGATCTAATGATTTTCTTAACTTTCTCGCTATTTGAAAAGGTCTTTCCTAGGGCTCCTAGAGTGTTCACTATGTCCGTAAATCTAGTATACATAGAATACACACTTTCATTTTGTTCCATTTGAAACAATTTATATTGTCGAGTGTATCTACTAATTTTAGACTCTTTCACTTGATTCGTGCCTTCATAAACAACTTTAAGTTTGTGCCAAATTTCATAAGCACTTTCACAACTTGACACTCTATGAAATTCTTTCTTATCTAGTGTACAAAATAACGCATTCATGGCTTTGGAATTTAGAGAAGTTTTTCTCTTTTCCAATTCATTCCATTCCCGTGAAGGTTTTGGAATATCTTCCCCGACTTCATTTTTAATCAATGGAATAAATGGACCATCACAAACAACTTTCCAAATTTCGTAATCTAGGGCTTGTAAATAAATTCTCATCCTAGTTTTCCAATATGGATAGTCATTTTCGTCAAAGAATGGTGGTCTAGTTGTGGACTGTCCTTCCCTAAAGGTTGAATCACTTTGGGTTGCCATGGATCTTTTACTCTAGACGGTTAAGTCCTAATAAGAGAACTAAGCTCTAATACCAATTGAAATACAAATAACCAACCCAAGAGGGGGGGTGAATTGGGTTATTAAAAATTATTTTACAAATGATTCAATCTAATGCCTTAATGTAAACAAAAATTAAGTTTCACAGCAATATAATAAATTAGATAATGCTTGTAAAATAAATGAGTAAGGGAAGAGAATGCAAACACAGTAATTTTTACGTGGTTCGGCAATCCCCGCCTACGTCCACGCCTCCAAGCCAACCGAGCTTGAGGATTTCACTATCCAAACCTCCCAAGGCTTCAAACGTTTACAATTGACTTCCAAGGTGTCAATGGACCTTTACAATCAAGAGATTATCACCCTAATCTCTTTACCCCAAGTGTTTCCCGGCTAACACTCTCAATATAATGCAAAATAAAAAATACAGCAAAACACTCTCTATAAGAGTAGATTCACAAATAATAGCACAAAAATGATTTAATCTCTTGTGATTTGCAATATGGAAGCTCAATATATGTTTTACAAACTTGTTTTTGCTTGCTAGAGTTGTTAAAATGAAGTTGGAAATGAGTTTTTATATTTAAAGCTCGAAAACTAGCCGTTATTGTCAAATTCCAGTGCTCAAGCGGCTAGCCGCTTAATTTAACCGGCTCCCCGCTCGTAACAGTGAAGTTACCGTTAATTTTGAATTTTGCTACAGTAATACTGTTCACGAAATTATAGTTTTGCCTCAAAATTTACTCAAATTATGCTATGACCCAAAATATCATAAAACTTTTCAAAAAGATCCAATCTCATAAATTTTAATTATTATTTAATTCTAAAAACTTTTTGAAATTACAGTATGGCCCAAACTGAAGAATATATTTTCAAATAAGTCTTTTTCGAGTTTTAACTAAATCACCATAGTCTTCAAAGTTTTTCAAAACTTTTCACTTAAACCCCCAATCTATTATAAGTTACAATATAGCCCAAATGTTTTAGAGCTTAGCAAATAAGTCCAACTCCGAAAATTAAAGATATTTCATTTTTATCCAAATAACTTAAAATCACAAAATGTTTTATCTCATAAATATAAAATTAATTTAGTTTGAAAAACAATTATTTTATTAACATAAAATTGAGCTTCACAAATGCTAATCCAAGTATAATTTAAATCATACCGGCTTTTACAAGAAATTATCGCAATAAATTATCCGTTAAGCTCGAAATTGTATTCTTGACTTCGCCGTTGTCCGTTGAGTGTCTTGAACTTGATTTCACTTGTTCCACTTGATTCATTATCCTTCAAAACTAGTGAACTTGTGAAATACAAAATAAAACACTTTAATGTATATGTTTGTTATCATCAAAATCATATTATTTATAACCTATTAGGCTAACAAGTACTAATATGGCTTACCATTTTTTATTATTCGGCTAGTCAAAATTTTTCCAATGAGAGAGTGTTTCAAAAACAATTTACTTTTTGTCTTTGCTGACTTACTAATTTGTGTCTCATGCATGAGAATTATGAAATAACTTATTGATTTTCCTAATCGAATGGTGATTGTTTATAATGTGTAAACATTAAAAGAAATGGCTTGCCATTTTCTAAATCCAGTTGACTAGTTTTGTCCAAAAAATGAACATTAAGCAAATGGTTTACCAGTTAGTTATAAATGGTATGTTGATTTTACCTTATAAATGATTATGCCTCTTATAGCCATTTAACTTATATTGTACACGCCAATTTAATTTTTAGCTTAAATTGATCAAATTTTAAACTAATTTATGATTTAAAACTTTTCAATAAGTCATTTTATGCATAAGACATGAAACCATATATGAATAAACACATCAAATATATCAATCAATAATACCATGTAAAGAAAAATCACAATTTAAAATAGAGCATTCATCATTCCAAGCTCAAATTTTATCTTTATAAATTGTTCTTCACTAAGAGGTTTTATGAAGATATCTATAAGTTGATTTTTAGTGGAAACAAATTCAATCACAATATTTTCTTTTGACCATGATCTCTTAAAAAATGATGTCTAATCTCTATATACTTAGTCTTGGGATGCTGAATGAGATTCTTTAACAAATTAATAGCACTTGTATTGTCATACTTAATAGGAATATGATCCAGTTTAATGTCATAGTCTCTAAGGGTTTGTTTCATCCATAGGACTTGTGCATAACAACTACCTACAGTAATATATTCTGCCTTAATAGTTGAAATTGTGATTAAATTTTTTTCTTACTAAACCAAAAGTCTAAAGAGTGACCTAGAAAATGGCATGGTCCACTAGTTCTTTTCTTATAAACCTTATATCTAGCAAAGTCGGCATTCAAAAGGCACAATAGATCTATATGTGTTCCCTAGGATACCAAAGGTCAAGATTAATAATGTAGATTAAATACTAAAAAAATTCATTTAATAGTAAGCAAATGAGACTCTTTAGGACAATATTGAAATCTAACACATAAGTATACACTAAATATAATATTAGACCTACTAGAAATCAAGTAAAGTAAATATCTAATCATACCTTGATATGTCTATATTTCAACTTCCTTACCCTTCTCATCCTTATCCAACTTGATGGTAGTACTTATTGAAGTATTTTTTGCTATTCCATTTTTATAGCCAAACATTTTAAGTAGATATTTCATATACTTGTGTTTAACTTATGAATATTCCTTTCTTGTTTTGTTTTATTTGCAATCTAACAAAGTATTTTAGCTCTCTTATCATGCTCATCTCAAATTCTTTGCTCATACAAGATGAAAATTCCTTGCACAAATGGTTATTAATAGATTCAAATATAATATCATCAACATAAATTTGGACAATGAGAATGTCTTAACTTTTATGCTTAACAAAGAGAGTTGTATTAGTTTTACCCATTGAAAAACTATTACCTAGCAATAAATTTTTAAGTCTATCATACTATACTCTAGATACTTATTTTAGACCATACAATGCTTTTGTTAACTTGTACACATGATTTAAAATTTTCTCATTTTCAAAATCACGATGTTGTTCCAAATAAACTTCCTCTACAATGTATCCATTTAAAAATAAATTTTTGAGATCTATTTGATATAAAATGAAATCTTTATGACATGCAAATGCTAATAGCATTCTAATTGATTCTAATCTATCTACTGAGGTAAAAGTTTTATTAAAATCAATTCCTTTTTCTTGGTTGTAATTTTGAGCTACTAATCTATCTTTATTCCTTATAATTATACTGGATTCATCTATTTTATTTCTAAATACCCATCTAGTGCAAATGATAGATTAATATTCGGGCCTAAGAACTAATTTTCACACATTACTTCTTTTAAATTGATTTAACTCTTGTATTGTCATAATCTAATATTCGTCCTTTTTAGCATTACAAAAGGATTTGGTTTAATTTAAGATATAAATGCAACATATTTACATGTATTTTTAAGTGCTGATCTAGTAGTTACACCTCATGATGGATATTCTAAAATTAACTTTTAGGGTGAGAAGAAATATACCTTCACTCTCTGGGGAGTGTTTCAAAATTACCTTTATTTTATTTCAAATTTGTTTCTTATGGTTGCTTCTCTTGATTTTCATCCAATGTATCATCTTGTTTAATTTTTGATGATTTTTCTTCTAGCTCTTCATCTGCATCATATTAACAATAAATTTTTTTTTTTATAGAAAAGGGGTTAAATTCATCAAAGGTAACATACATTGATTTTGTAATAATTATAATTCTTTTATTATAAACTCTATAAACTTTACTTATATATGAATAACTAAGAAAGATATTAATATTAAATTTTGGATCAAATTTACTAACATTCTTTTTAGTTTTAAAATAAAATATTTGTATTTAAAAATTTTTAAATAACCAATGTTGGATTTTTTTATCTTTCTAAAGCTCATAGGGAGCTTTATTTAGATGAGTTCTAATTAACCCACAATTTAAAACATAATAAGTAGTGTTGATAGCTTTGTTTCAAAAATATTTTCGTTCAATATGGTCCTAGCCATTTTTTGAACAAACTTATTCTTTCTTTTAACAACTCTATTTTATTGTAGAGTTCTTAGTGAAAAGAATTGATTAACAATGCCAAAATTATTATGAAAGGTTTCAAATGCATGACTTTTAAAATCTCCTCCACGATCACTCCTAATGCATGCAATATAATAACCTTTTTTAATTTCGAATCTCTTTACAAAACACTTTAAAATCATCAAGAGTAATATCTTTATTGGCTAAGAATAATATTCATGTGAATCTTAAAAAATCATTAATAATTACAAAAGCATAATACTTACCACTTAAGTTAGCATATCTCGAAGGTCCAAAGAAATCTATATGAAATAATTGAAAAGGTTTTAAAGTAGAAAGACGATTTTCCTTTTAAAAAAGGTTTTTATTTATTTATCAAATTAGCATGGTTTACAAATTTTATCTTTTTGAAAATCAATCTTTAGAAGATCTTCAATTAAATCATTTTTAAAAATTTTTGAAATCAAGTTTATACTTGTGTGACCTAGTCTTTTATGCCATAACTAACTATTATCATATAATGTAGAGAAACATTTGTCATTACTAAATGCACAATCTATATCAATAGTATATACATTTATACATCTATTACCAACAAACAAAATCTTATCGCCACATGAGTTCTCAATATTACATTTTGATTTATCAAAGATAACTTTATAACTTTTATCATACAATTGACTATTGCTATTTAAGTTGTATTTTAAATTATCAATTAAACATACATTTTCAATAAGGGTAGAAGAATCTTTACTGACATTATCGATACCAATGCTCTTTTTTTTTTAAATTATCTCTAAAGGATATATCTTTACCATTTTCAATCTTAGTAAAAATAAAAAAACTAAAAGTAATTTGCTGTCATGTGTCTTAAACATCTACTATTCAAGTACTATTTATTTTTTCTTTTCTTTGATTTTGATTGAGTTTGTCAAACAATTCTTCTCCAATTGCCATGAAAGCAAAGTTTGACATTTCTTGTAGCTCTTCATCATCACTTGTTTCCTTATTGTTGTAATATCATGTGGCTATCATAGCTTTCTTTTTAAGCTTATTAAGAAGAAGACATTCTAATTATATGTGCCTTGAGTTTTTACACTCATAGCAAGTAATTGACTCTTTTTTTTCCTTTTGGTACTTGTAGTTTTTGAATCTTTTCTCTTCATTGGTTTCCTTGAAGAATTTTCTAAACCTCTTGGTCTTCATAGCTATGTCTTTATCATTAAGCTCGTTTTCCTCACCACTCTCATGTTTTGATGCTTTGAGTGCAATATTTTTTCTTTTTCTTTTCCTAATTGCCTCTTTTTACTGCAAAATCTTCTTTATATGAAACAATAGAACTAATTAAATCATCAACAAATATGGTATTTAAATTTTTAGCTTTCTCTTCTTTCAGGTTTTCATTCAGTTGGTAAAAACCTAATGATCTTCTTAACCTTTACGCTATTTGAAAAGGTTTTCCTTAGGGCAGCTAATGTGTTCACAATATTTATAAACCTAATATAAATGGAATAAACACTTTTATTTTGTTTATTTTGAAATAATTCATATTGTCTAGTACATCTACTAATGACCTATTTAGTGCCCTCATAAATAATTTCAAGTTTGTTCAATTTCTTTAGCACTCTTACAATTAGACACTCTATGAAACTCTTTATTATCAAGTGTACAAAACATGGCATTCATAACCTTAGAGTTTAAAGACATCTTTTTCATTTCTTATTCATTCCATAGACTAAAAGATTTTAGAATATCTTCCTTAGTTCACTTTTAATAATAGGAATAAAAGGGTCATTACACATAATTTCTCTTATTTCATAATCTAAAATTTGCAAGTAAATTTTCATTATAATTTTTCAATAAGAATAGTCATTCCCATAAAAAAAATGGAGGTCTAATGGCTGATTGACCGTAAATATTCAATCATTTTGAGTTGCCATTGACATTTAACTTTAGATAGTTAAGTTTAAAAAAGAGCACCTTTATTTGTATCAAATAAAATATTAACTAGGCAACCCAAGAATGGGGAGAATTCGGTTTCTAAAAAATTAAGCAATTAAAACTTAGTGCAATTTAAAAAAAGCAACCAAAATCGAAATAAATAAATCAAGAGCAAACACGTGATTTTTACGTAGTTTGGCCAATCTTATTTACATCTATGCCTTCAAGGTCACTCGGCTCGATGATTTTACTATATAAGCCTCAAAGACTTCAACAACTCTTATAATTAACTTTTAAGATGTCAATAGACCTTTATAACAAGAGTTTATACTCAATCTCTTAACCTAAGTGTATCCCAATACTTATAACCTCTCTATAAATTATTACAAATAAATTTCCCTTGCACTGTATTTGATTACAAATGAAAACTCAATGTGCGAATGAAGAAAACAAATACACAAATTTTATGCTCAAATTACTGAGAAATATTCAACGATAGTAGTAGTTGTTTACTCTTCATTTGAATTTGATTTAATCCATTTTATAGTTGAAGTAGAAAACTAGTCATTATTGACTTTCTGGTAATAACCAATTTGCTACTTTATATTAACTGGTTGCACTTTATGTTATCATATAATAAAAGATTTTAATTTTTTTACAATCGATTTAACGTTTTTATGAATTCAATTAGCCGTTTTTCTTTATAGAGCTTACACTTCATAACTGGTCTACTGAGCTGGCGAATCTAGTTAACTGGTTGCTACAATGCTATTTTTACCTCAAAAATTTATAAAATTATACTATAAGCTAAATATTTATAAAACTTTTTGAATAGGTCCTTTTTCAGAATTTTAAAATAATACTTGTTGATTTTAAAATTCTCAAACTTTTTCAATTTAAACCATAAACTTAAAAATAACTGATTTCATAAAATCATTTTTTGTTTGAAAAACATAATATATAATTTTTTGATTATCCAAAATGTACGGTTTGTTATTATCAAAATTAATATTTTATAACCATATAGACTAACATGTAGCACTAATAATATTATGTGATATGATTATAGAAATACCTAAAAGCAACACCCATTCCTTGCAAACTGAACCTCACGAGAAAGCACTCACGACCATTGACCTTTGTATATTGAGAAATCGCATACCTCAGGTGGCTACAAAATCTTACATTTGATTATCTTCACATGCTGTCCATATTCAGGCTGCATATAAACCCCTTCTATCATGCAGTGGTATAAATACAACTGACAGTGTTCCTGGCACAACAAATATACCATATAGCATTGGACATCATGCTTTTATAATAAAATGATCTTAATAATATTTCTATTCCAATGTAGAGTAGACGACAAGCAAAGTGAGAAATTATTCGATAGGCATTTGAGCTAAGTACACGTGCCTTCTTGACTAAATTCTCTTACGTGAAATAAATTATTCTGAGTTCAACTTTATGTTATCGAGTTGCAATTGGCGGAAGCTTGTAGTTGCCTTTATGATCCTGTTGTTGAAGCGTATCCACCTTGTTTGTGTATCTCAATTTGCGAACAGCGTAGGCAATGAAATATCACTGGCAGAGTTTATAATGTTAAGGTTAAAAGTTTTGGGCCACAAGCATTAAGGCTTTGAATGGGCAGACGCCCCTGAGTTATAACATTGATTAGTGCAGAAATGTACTTGCATGTAAGAAAATTTAAGATTATTTATTTTATTGACAATTGAGTGCACTGAAGGGAGACAGTTATAAAAACCCATAAAATTTTTCTTTGAACTTGTTGTAGATAGAGCAAATTTGTTAATGCAAACAACTAATATTTAGTTATATACATTTGAGTATTTGTTGGGTCATATCCCTTGACGAATTAAACTATCGAATATGTTTTTGATACTTTTGATTGCACCCAAAGTTGCAACTTACATGCCCAGGTGCTTGGTCTCTTGTTTTAACTCGGTCCCTTTTCTCGAATTAGTGTTGTTCCTATCTATTGCAACATGTTCAGCATACATCATTTTACTATCCATAAGATCCGTGGTCAACCATTATACTAAGCTTCTTAAAATTGGCCCATCAACCGCATTGCATCATTCCTCGGATAAACTCAAAAATATCATTTCCTCATGAACCATAAAAATTTTTCCAACAACTGGCGAAATGACCAAATTAACCTTAAAATATTTTTCATTAAATTGTAAGACATTACTTAATTTTACAGTATTTATACCATATAAAATCTAATGTTGCTACTGCTTCTCAATCGATGGGTGGCTCGTTTCCAAAGTAAGAATCTTACTTAGTTTTGCTTTCTCTCATCTTACAACCTCAATGGGTATACTGCATTCCCCTTTACCTCTTAGCTTTTAATTTTCCTTGTAGGCTATCACATGCGTGAATTATTGGATAAATTTAATAATTGCCAATCTTATGATGACGAGAATGTAATAATTATATTATTAGCAGTCAGGATTTTGTGGCTCATTTTACTGATGCATTAACCCAATAACTTATAGGGTATGTAGTTAAAGGGACTATCATCAACATTTGTAGTTTTGATAATTTTTTTTTTAATTTGCAGCATGCCATTGACCTACAATATTCAAAATTTTTTGTTGACCATGACGAAGATGCTCATCACACCTAACTACTGACCGAAGCCGCTGAAAGTTTAAATATTATATACCAGCCTCATAACGGTCAAGCACTACAATTATGATAACATATTATTACAACATGAAAATTCGCCAGATATTGGTAATACTACTCACACAACAATCTTGCTTAACTTTAGTAGCAAGACAAATTAATTATTGTGGAGGGGATGATCTCTCGAAGTAGGGCCATTCACTTGAGGATTGAGATGCACGAATCCTCTTGGCTGCCGCATCACTTTTTTCACTGAGCTGTTGCGCTATTGTTTTCGTGTCCTTTTTTCTTAGACAATCAAAAGTAATTTCTGTTAGAATTGGAACATTAACAACAACAATATAGTAGGTAATAAATTCTGCCTTTGTCTACTAGTAATAATGAACAAATGTTTTATAGGATTTGGTACATCATACATTAAAATTTCATCAAGTGGACCAAAACATCAAACTGTGCAATTGTCTCGCCTTTTCATTTACAGCATATGGCGACACATCTTCAGGGAACATTCTACACTTGGCAAATCGCTTGCTGAGGCCCTCGTCGTACGAACTTTGGATTGGGTTTTGACGATTGCGATTATTCGATGGTTGAATTGGTTCTATTTGTGCCCCCGAAACTGTCAATGCAGTGGCCTATATGCTGGTTATAATTGGTAGCTATAACTGGCCACATTATTGTCTAAGAAATTCGTGGACAATACTGTTAGTAAGACAATACATTTTCTTATCTGTCGACTGAAAGTGGCATATGGCCCCCATCCTAATGCTTACAAACTAAATTATGCTAAAAATATTTTCATGCATTAATAGGGTTTTGTCATATTTCATGATATTAATCAATCCTGATATGCATGTATGGCTCTGACTGTTCTAAAATTCCTGGAATGCCTCACAAATTTGGTAACAATTATAGAAAAGAAATTGCAATAAAAGAAAAGACAGTGATTTAAATTTTGAATTTCAAACCTACGAATGGTTGCGGTGGGGAAATAAATAACTCTACCTTAGGTTTATTTCTAATGCTAGTCTGCTTAAAAAAAAAAAAGGGCTTCCATAACATCATCCAGCAGTACCAGTGACGATAGGCCTCTGTGCCTCTGAATTAAAGATCAAGACTATAGTTGCCCTGAGCGTAGGCGGTCCATTATGAGAATTTCATAATCCTCTGCAAATCCTGGCCAGTTATATTTTACTTGTAAGAGATGTAAATTTTAGGAATTTTGGCTGCCAGACATCGAGGAGTGCTATAGCATTTACGATTTCATAGACAGCAGAAAAGCCATCTTGAGTGAAATGCATTTAGTTCCTTCTTTCACTAATGATATTAGTAGACGTGTTCCAAGCTGAAGGGTATTATTTGGTTTTTGGGTACTACTCTAGCCGCTACAGCAGCAACATTGGGTGCACTAGTTGTGCATCTATGGCTATCATGATTAGTGGAGTATTATAGCACAAACAGTGTTAGATCATTATGGGATGTTTAGCTTTTGTTCATTACAATGCAAGTAGATGGTGTCATTGACCTTATGTAATTGGTTCATTTTAACCTGAAATACGTTAGATTTTTTTGCTAATTTAGCTAATTTTTTTGTGGCATATTTTTTCTATATTACATGTGTGATTTGCACAAGTAAAAAATATAGCCTACTTCGATATGTTTTCAACCTCACATCACATAATCTTTGAAAATTAGAGCTGTAAAGCTCGACAGCAAAGACTTATGGAGAAGGTATGAGTGTTGTTTGGTTTTTAGAGGAATATTATTAAGAGAACGAATGAAATGGTGCTTTTTTGGTAACTAGAAAATTAAGTGACCTTGTACTGTTTGTTCTGCTTATTTCTGCCATGAGGATCCCACACATGGCATAATGAGCATTCTGTCATACAGCATGGACCTAATTGGTTTGCACTCCAATTGTGTGCTTACCATTTCTTAATTGACCCCTCAGATAAAAAGATTAATATAATTGAGATTTAGCTATTTTCATGAGAATGCGAAATGCTACACCGTAGCATATTGTGAGATCTATCAAACCATTTATTCAGCTGGTCTTGTCTTTTTCGACCAATGATCCATATTAATTCGTTAAGACATGTTGTTCTGAAAAATGATTAATGATATTGTATTATAATTTATATAATGCTCCAATTTTCAAACATTGGATAATTGTGGTACATACATATAAGGTCTTTCAATTTATTCTCACCCGCCACATTGAACTCCTGCCACTTACTCTTCAATGACGATCAATGCCTGCAAATGCCTCAGAATAAACCATGTAGATCTTCCAGTTCCTATAATATTTCGTTACCCAAAATTAGAGCTTGGAGTCCGATTATTAGAATACATGATATGCATGTGCATTCATTTTATAAACATGGTGCCTTTGTGATGCAATTGCAAAATATAAAATATAAGAGTATTGTGCTATAAGTGCAACATTGAATTAGAATAATTCAAGAGGTGTAATAGACCTGTGAATGTAGGTTTTTTTGGCTTAAACCTTATAGAATATATATTAATGGCAAAATTGATAGAAGGGATTATATCAAAAATTGTCACAAAAGACAATAGAAGTGAGATAATACCACAATTGTTGACATTGCTGAACCCATTACATGAGGGCTTATCTTGAGTATTGTATTACTCAAAAAGGTTTCGACTTTGTAGGAGGGCCAACTCTTCGATTGCCACTATAGACTTGTGCCCACTTGGACCGTAATTACGTTTACAGAATATGCCATCATATATTAGCTACAAATAATGGATAAGCAATTCCGATTGCTTACGGCTACCCCCACAACAATGTCAATCCCATCTACCATCAAGGTCATTGACAGGTGAGGGAAATCTTCCTCCTGTGATGCCTTTAATTTCGCAATAACAATTGTGACAGAAAAATTCCAACTGTTTACACTGAAATTACAACAGAACTCGACGTTCGTGTTGTTATTTCTCTTCCCTATCCTACAGTTGAAGGATCAATCCGTGTTGTTATTTCTCGTCCCCAATCCTGCAATTAAAGGATCAATCAACACTCAGTTATTGGAACTATAGATATTTCTACGAATCATTACTAGCATGTATATACTTATCTACAACCGATCCCCACAAAAGCATAAAGAACAAGTCAATAGATTAAAAGACGAAGCTACACTAAACATACAATAGGAATACTTAAATTATAACATAAAAGCCTTCCAAAGACATGCTCAAGGGAAACATTATCAATACCTTAGCTAGTCAACTCTAAAAAAATAGATAAAAATCATTGAAAAAATAAAAGAAATTGTAACTACTACAAAATAACCATTTGTCATAAACCCATGGTCGGCGTCTTCTTAGTAACGAAAAATACCCCTAGAATATAGAGACCATTAAATAAGTTAAATGAGGCGGCCCATTGAAACAAAACTGACAACAATTTATGATCTATGGGAAAATAATAAATCATCGTGTTTTATATTCCATCTGTTAACATAAAAAAGTGCATGGCAAAGGAAGAAAAGAAGCAAAATTTTAAGAAAGACTCATGGGCTGATAAAACGTAGGATATAGACCATAAATGTTAATCATTTACAATTACATAATAACAACTGGGAATCCAATTAAGAACAAATCCGGCTGAAACAGACATTTCAATTATTAGAATAAATCGAGAACATAGAATCTACATCGCATTTTAAATTAGTTAATGCTATTCCGCATGCTCTTTTTTTAACCCAACCATAATTGATTCAAATAGTGCTTGCTTAAAACTCGAATATTAAGGGGCTAAGCCTTCTGTTAACTACATGAAGGGAAAATAAGAAAACCATTGCATGAATGAAAAGCTCATGGGTTGATCACATTCGATAAAATGGAATATAATGTACCAACCTGACATGGTGATCCAAAGTTTGAACTCGAAGAAGAGCTGTATAGTTTGTGAAGACAAAAAAAGAGTTTTTGTCGAAGCTTCACTTCTCTTTATGGTTTTCCAGCTCATAAGTTGATGCACCCTTATCAGGCATTTATAGTTTTTAAATGACATCAATATGAATAGAGAAAAGTGCTCATTACTTACCAGCCATGGGGCTCTCGTTATCACAACGAAGACTATTGGATTATAATGAAAATGAGATGGCACACTTATGTCAAGTTGACAACTTTCAGAAAGTTATTTTTTCACTTTTTAAAGCCATTCGAAATAACTAAACTACCCTAGTGTGTGCCCAACTCGTCTAGTTGCGCCTGTTCACCGGATAGAACATTTGTAAATATTCTGTAATACCAGTTGCATAAGAGGATATCTTATCATTTACAATAAATGCCAGATCAAAAAGTATATATATATATATACATACATACATACATACATACATACATATATACATATAGGGATCTCTGACTTTACTAAAGTCAGAGATCCATATATAAATAAATATATATGTCTATAAACTAAAATTCTAAAATAGATGGTTTTATTTCTTTTAAAGTGAGAATACAATGCTTTGGGATTCTCTATCCTTTACAATACCATACGATCCCTTTTATAAAGACCTTGCATTACAATATTATATACTGTAAATAATTATTACACCTTATCTCTAAAGATAAGGTTGTCCCACTCATATCTTATTTTACACATTCATATCTTACTTTACAAGTATTCTTATCCAAAAGGAATCTCTTATGTATCACATGATAATTACACAAATATTTATTCTATTATTATCACAATCGCTTCTACTATAAGATCCACTTTGCTTCTGTTAGAGTTTAGAGTTTCCACTGATGGGATTGTTGTAGCCACTAGCATTGGCTCTCTTCTCTTCTGATAAGTGTTTTATCTTGACAAGCATTCTATCCTGTCTGCTAGCTCCCTATCCCTGTTGTCATCCTCATCGCTAAGTGCATCGGGTTGAGTTTCTGAGTTTGGTTGTTCCTAAATTTCCTCATCAACCAATTATCGATTTCTTCTAACTCTTCTCTCCATCGATCAAGCTTGAGTGGTTCTAAGAGACTAATCTCATTATCTCGGCCATGGCTCCTGAGATAATAATTATATTGTTCTCGAATTTTTGCTTCTCCTTTCTTATCTTTATGGAGCTTGTGGTTTCATATTTCCTCCTAAAAATAGAGATCTGTGCGGTTACCACTTATGATGATACAGAATCGTGAGTTATATATATAAGTTCAGTGCCGTATACTTTTCCTAGCGCTTTTTTGGCTGTTAAACATCCTGACCACATGGAATTCATATTTTTGTTATGACGATTGTGTTCTACGACTCATACCATTGGCGACTCATATCTTCTTTGTATATCTTTAAGTTGGACTATGACAATAGTGCTGCAGGAGAGTTGCGTTCCATTTATGAGCGTTAATGTTAAGATATCCTTGAATATTAGTGCGAACATCCTGTCAAACCACCTTCCTTTGGCATATCTTTCGCTTATGTGGATCAAGTTTGGTTTAATGAACAATGTTATAGGGTACATGTTTAGACAATACTAGAAAATGTAGTAGGCTTATAGGGTTATGTAACAAATGACATAATGTCTCTAATCAACATTTTCATCAATTATGTAATGGAATATGCATTCTACTTTGAATATGGTTTCATACATCTAGTCCATATCTAGAAATGGCTCAAATGGTCTCTGGCATAGCTTGTTGTAGGCAGGTCTGAATTCTTATTGGTCAAGAATTTGCCATACTTTCCAAGTAAAAGCTTGGTCATTATTTTTACAATCAATAACCTTGTCAAAGATAGTTTTTTAGATTTCTGGTGGCAACCACGCAATAAAGATAGAGAGTTCTTTTAAAAACTAAGCTTTCTCTTTATATTAATTGGATGAGCTTGCTTTCCAGTCTCTAGGCAAGATTCTTTTTAGTGTAGTGAATAGTCTTGAGAGAAAATATACTACTGTGTTGGATTCTCCCTTGATATTCCTGATTTCAAATTTAAACCTTGAAATAGATGCAAGCCACTTTGCTAGTTGAGGATACAGAATTTTGCCTTTCCTCCATCTAAGTAATCTTTACAGATATTTGTAATCTGTTTTAACCACAAATAAGGTTAATGAGAGAAAGTACTGGAATTTCTTATCCTCTTTATTACTGCTAAGACTTCTTTCTTGGAGGATGGATAGTAGCTCTGAGCATTAGTGAACTATCCTAATTTATAACTACAGATTCTCCTATTTTTGACGGATTTTTCTATTAACAATGCTCTCCAATAATGATCACTCGCATCAGTCTATAGTATTAGTTATCCTTTGTTAGATATCTTTAATGGTGAAAGTGACTGACACTTTTACTTTAGTTGTCTCACAAATTATGCCGCTTCTATAGACCACATTAGAGCTCTCTCTTTAAGATGCTTAAAGATCTTGCTTGTCAGCTTTAAGATATCTTGGATGTGATCTGCTGCATATTTGATAATTCATGTTTGATAGCTCATTTAGGAACTGTGATATTTTCTCAGTAATATAAGGCAAAGAAATGATATATCTTTGTTTAATGTGTAGTTTTAAGAAATCCACTTCTTCTAGTCCTATTTTCAATTTAAATTCTAACATTGTTAGGTCATGATGGTAGGTCTCTAGACAAGTGCTCTGTATGTTCTTTTTCACTATTGTTGAAGATGAAGGCATCATCAATGTAGATAAGGCAAAATTCCAAAATGGATTTGTATACCTCATCTACCCTATTTTGAAATTTTGACAGGTATTCATTAATCCAAAGGGTATTACATTCCATTTATAGCGCCTGTGGGGGACAACAAATATTATTTTGTGTTTGTCTTCCTCTTTTATCTCAATTTGACAAAAGCCAGATTTTATATCGAACTTTAAAAACACTTTGGCACCTACTAAGCCTTTTAATAAGTGCATCTGATGTGGAATGGGATACCCTATATCTTGTAAGCAATCATTTAGCTTTCTGTAATCTATTACTTGCCTCTTTTTCCCATACACCTACTATGAATGCTTGTTGACAAAGAATGCTGGGCTAGCCCAATATGATTTTGAAGGCCTAATTAGCTTAAGCTCTATTAAGGCCTAGATCTTTAATCTGCATAGTTTCTCATCATAGGGCATTCCTAGATGCAGGCTGTTTGATAGGGCATGGTCCATCTGTCTTTGTATGGTAGTGCCGTAAAATACTGTTCTCATACTCAGAACTTGTTTGGGACTTTTGCACAACATTTCAATAGTTCTTTTATTCAGGCCCCAAACTTATAAACTAGGCTTTTCTACAGCTTTCTTTTCTTATCACCCTTCTTAAAAAATAAAATATTTCTCTATCTATGAGACTCGAAGGACTTAAACTATAACATCAATATGATTGTGTAGTGTATAGAAAAATCCTTCTAGAAAGAAGGTAAATGGAGCTATGAGGCTTAGTGTAAATGCAAAGAATCCATGTCGAATTCCAAGTGGTATGACCTCAATTGGCTTGGTATATTTATGACTATGAAAATCCTATCTGCTAGCTACAACAAAGGCTATATGAGTTGGTATGTAGCAATGCTTTAGGATGCAAGCCTCTGTGATGATAGAGCTAATAGCACCAGTATTTATGAGAACAATGAGAGTTACTTGATCCTCCTTAGAAGGTTTGAGGATTGCCTTGATGTAAGGTTTAAAGTAGCTTGTTTGTTGCATTGTAAGATCAACAATCAACAACTATCTCATAGTCAGGACCAACTCATTTTCTTTCTCTTGTAAGCCATAGTCACTACTGTCCTACTCTTCGTATCTTGCATTTCCAGCCATGTCAAGGGCTAGAATGACTTTTGGATGATTATTGGTCCAGCTATAGAATTCATCATCAAAATCATCTTATTAAATCATCTGAAGTAGTTTTACAGGTACTCTCCTTTTAGATTTGCACTGTCATGTATAGCGACCTTTCTTTTTGTAAATAAAGCATCTTCCTGAGCCCTTAAAATGCTTTCTTTGTTTGATATACTTGTATCTTTTCCCTTTGTAAGGTTTCCATGACTTTTTCTTTTTTCATGCTTTTCTTTTACTTGAATTGCTATAGTGGCATGTTTTATCTGTATATTGATAGCCAAATTTGTTGGGCTTATCATTAGAATACTTCTACAGTGATGTATTTTTTATATCCTTCATGTGCTTACTCAATTCTTGCAACCTGCAATGGTTATTGATTAGTTCTGTCACTATTTGGTACAAATAGACAATGCTGCGAGTTGTCATATCAGTTACTCCATTTGCTTTGAGCTTTTTTTCTACCATCTTAGCTATTGATCCAAGCATGTTTAGGATAAAAGTCCTGTGCACAAAGTCTATAGGCTTATAAAAGACATAATAGAGCTTTACTTGCTCTAAATATTATTCTTTCATTTGCCTAACATCACAACATTTGTTCTGTAAGAACCATTTTTCTACTATCTCTTCTTTCTTTTGGTAGTTTCCCATGAAATCCATAGATAGATAATCTAAGATTGCCATGAAGGGATCAACTCTAGATAGCAAATACTCATTTTCTTCTAGATTGAGCTTCTTTATCCTCCATCTTTTTAATAATCTAGTAAATCTTGCTGTAACTCTAAATGATTAATAGAATGGCCTAAATCTATGTTTGAAGTTGCTGACCTATACCACATAGTTCCAGCAACAACAAACGCTGTAAAAAAGACAGCAGCGATGCTGCTGGAAAGAACGGTTTCAATATTGCCCATACGTAATCCTTTGTATAAGCGTTGTGGCTGGCGGACACTAAGATGGAATAAGCCTGCTAATATGCCCAATGTCCCTCCGACATTTTTTGTCTTGCCATGGATTCTTATTTTGGTCTCAAATTGTCGCCCCATATTTTATTATTTGACTCTGGTGAGGCATCCTTTTATCAAGTTTTTGACATGGAATATTATGTAATACATGATTTTAAGCTTTATAGTATTAACTTATTTCACTTAAAATAATACTAAGTTGTTCATATCAGGAAAAAGAGCATCGATGATTATTTGAAGATCAAGAGGTAATCCTTTAATGTAAACAATAACAGTTTCATGCTTAAAAGAATCTATTAACTTTAGAATATGCAGTGATTTCTTTTGTTTCTTTTAGATAACTACAAACTTGACTAGGTACTTGTTTGTTTAATGTTATCCTGATTATGGAGAATTGTTGCCATTAACAATGTCTTTGATGTCCAAGATAATATGCTTCTCTTTTTCTTTATCCATCTCCTTTCATGTGTGTGTGTGTGTGTAAACCTCAACTCTCTCTTCATTTTATTCTATCGGGATACATATATTGATATTAATATTTCTCTTGCATGGAATTGAAATATCCATATTAAATGCACTGCTTACATATTATACTATGAAAATACTGTTATTTCATTATTTTTAAATAATAGAGTGGATAAATATGAATTAGGGGAGTTTGAAATTGGAGGCTCCAAATGGTATGTTTTCTTTCCCTCGAGCCATTTTATTTGCCTGTTAGATCCCTTTCCAAAAACCCTTTGAATGTGGTTGCATCTTCAAGTGTATATCAAAAAACATGCAAAAAGAAGATAGCTTGACAGGATGTTTGTACTAATATTCAAGGATATCCTAACATTAACACTCATAAATAAAACGTAACTCTCCCACAGCATTATTGTCATAGTTTAGCTCAAAGACATATAGAGAAGATATAGGTTGCCAATGGTACAAGTCGTAGAACACAATCACCATAATAAAGATGTGGATTCCATGTGGTCAGGGTGTTTAACAGCTAGAAAAAGGCTAACAGAAATATACAAGATTGAACCCATGTATATAACTCGCAGTTATGTATCACTACAAGTGGTAACCACACCAGATCTCTATTTTTGGGAGGAAATATAAAACCACAGGATTCATAGAGATGAAGAAGACAAAGTAGAAATTTGAGAATAATATAATTATTATCTCATGAGCCATGGTTGAGATAACGAAATTAGTCCCTTAAAACCACCCAAGGTTGATTGATAGAGAGGAAAGCTAAAAAAAATCGCCAACTGGCTCGATAAGAAAATTTGGGAATAGCCAGACTTAGAACCTCAGCCCGATGCATTTAGGGATAAAGATGAGAATAGGGACAAGAAGCTAGCAAACAAGATGGAATGCTTGTCAAAAGAAATGAGAACAGATGCTAGTAGCTACAGTACTCTTATTAGTGGAAACTCTAAACTCTAAAAGAAGTAAAGTAGACCCCACAGTGGAAGCGATGATAATAATATATAATAAGTATTTGTGTAATTATTATATGATATAGGAGAGATTCCTTTTGGACAAAGATATCATGTAAAGTAAGATATGAATGTGTAAAATAAGATATGAGTAGGACAATCTTATCCTTGGAGATAAGATGTAATAATTATGTACAATATGCAATAATGTGATCCAAGGTCCTTATGAAAGGGACCCTATGGTATTGTAAGGGATACAAAACCCTAGAGTCTTGTATTCTCTCTTTAAAAGAAAAAAAAAATCATTCTTCTTAGAACTTCAGTTTATAGAATAAGTATTATGTAATTATTATATGATACAAGAGAGATTCCTTTTGAATAAGGATATCCTGTAATGTAAGATATCAATGCGTAAAATAAGATATGAGTAGGACAATCTTATCTTTAGAGATAAAGTATAATAATTATGTACAATATGTAGTAGTGTAATCCAAGTTTATAAAAGGGACCCTATAGTATTATAAGGGATATAAAATCCCAGACCCTTGTATTAGATATAGAATCTCAGACCCTTGTATTATCTCTTTAAAATAAATAAAACCATCATTCTTAGAATTTCAATTTTGGTATCAGAGCTTGCTTTCTCAAAAGGAAAATCCTTAGACGTGCAAATACTAGTATGCTCTGTGGTTACCAAAAATATTTTAGATCCTCCACATCAAAAAGTAATTGAACACTGATCTAGCTATCTGATTTTCCTAGAAACCAAAACTTAAAAATCTTTTTTGCTTAATGCCCGTTTGAAAAGCCAGGAGAGCCATGTGTTTAAAGCATATCACTCTTAAGATTATTTAAGTTCTAGCCATGGAAAACTCAACTAATCCTAGACCAGAGTCCCAACCACTTTTTGACCCATCTTTAACAATAATCAGAGTACCATTAGACTATACACCCACAGCAAATTGTCACTTTGAAACCCAAGAAAATGAAAATCGGGATAGAGAAATCCAGTTTCTTAAATTGGAGACCTATATAAATACTATCATGTAACACTGCCGTTAACTCTATAAAAGCCATAATCCTAATCTGACAGCCTAAACTCAAATCCATCTATAAATCCTCTAAAGTAACTGTCCAATTTATTTCTTCTAACTCAAAAACAACTTACTTTCCTATTCTCTCTCTTTCCTAGAAATCACGAAATATTAGAGAAAACGATACAAAAGCCTTTACCTTGCAGCCATCCAAATGGGGATTCAACCATTATTCCTAGCAAGTGAAGATGTGACTTGCTTTGTAGCAGTCTTGGATACAAGATGGCAGACGTTTGAAAAAGCCCTAATCACTGCTGTAGAAGTAGGCCTTAATTCAAGACAAATTGTTTCTGCTTAATTTAGGATATATTATTCTTCAAATTGAGCTAAATTTTACCCATGATTAAAACAAATCATCTATAATGGATGCTATAAAGTCTTAATCTAGTTAAATAGATTAAGTATAAAGCCTGATGAATTAGCCTTGGCTATCCACCATTCCATGACTTGCAATGTCCAAACCCTTCATGTTCTCTTTAAGTAGTTCTGAAAAACCTATTACCAAATTCCTTACTAGTGAAGGTAGAGTAATACAACCCAAGAGCTATAAGGAAAACCAACTCATTTTTCCTCCCCAATGGATTAACGAGGATGAAAAAACAATAGACCTCAGTAAATTCATAAAATTCTGAAGGTAAATGTTGAGTGTTAGAAAATATATATTTATAAAAAAAAATTATCATTTTACACTCGAAGTTTCACTAATATTCTTACTTTTATATATTTAAGTTTCTTGTTGTTAAGAAATAGAAAATATACATTTATAAAAGAGAAAATTATCATTTTATACTTCAAGTTCCTTTAACTTCCTTACTTTTATGTATTTAAGTCTCTTTTTAATTATGTGTGTTTAATTATAATTAAGCATTTTATTCTCTTTAGGAGCATCATGATCATTTCATAATAAACGAGATATCAGATAACAAAACAGACAGTAAATCTGAACTCAGATGAGTCGAAAACTTTAGAAAGAGTATAAAAGTATAAATGTCACTGTTTACATATATGGTATTATTCACATGTACGGTACTGTTTATGGTACTGTTAATGACACTGTTTATATACACTGTGCGATGAGGTGGCATTGACCGATGACATGGCATTGACCAATGACGTGGCAGCATTTGATTAGAAAAATGATATAACATTAATTGATTTTGTGGTGTTAACTGATGATGTGGCTTGACTGATGAGGTATCACAATCTTATTAGATAAAAATGTTTATGTACTATTGACTGATGATGTGATAGTATGCTAGTGGATTAGAAAAACATGCATACAATACATGCATATATATGGGATAATAATCTTGATGATGTGTTCAAACCAATCAGAACTTGTCACGTGGCGCAATCCTGTACATCCAAATTGTTTTAATCCGATGGTCATGATTTACCCGTTGTATCTATAAAAGAAGGACTCCCTCCTAATTTGGCACCAGTGAATTATTTTTTAGCTCCATTTTTTCTAATTCCTTCTCTATCTTGGATTTTCTATATATTTTAGTAAAATTCTCATTTTACCCCTAGTTCAAATATGAGTAGCTAATTTTCTTTCAAGTTTGGGTTGAAGATGAAGTCTCAACATGTTCCGTGGGCTTAATTAATAAATTTATTTTATTTTTCCCTCTAATTTGTATGGATGTTTTGACTTTTCATCGATAAATAGTAATAACACAGTTATTATTGTTTGGCACGATAAGCACTTAGCAATATATTAATCAGAGCATGATTCACGAGGAGTCTATTTCTCCTCATGATTTAATTGGTATTAATAAAAAATATTGAGTTCCAGTACATATTGATGCAGATCTAGATACCTAAGTATTTTATTATAACACTTGTTATTTTAATTTATTTCTGTCATTCTAACTTTAATTTTAAAATAGATTAAATTAATTTTACCATAATTTTAATTATCCATTTAAAAAGTTAATTCAACACATAATTAAAATTTACCTCCTTGTGGGATCGACACTCGTCACCATTAATCTAGTTTACAATAGATTCGTGCATTTTCGAGTTCAATAAAATTTACATAACACTTATATTTTAGGGGCATTATAGTTATTTCATAATAAAGAAGATATCGAATGACTAAATGGACAGAAAATCTAAATTCAGAACAATCAAAAACCTTAGGAGGAGTATAAAACCATAATCGACACTGTTCATATCTCCGATACTCTTCACACGTACGGTACTGTTCATAATACTATTCACAACAATGTTCACATATATTGACTAATGTCGTGGCATTGATCTTTGATGCGGCATCGACCGATAATGTGTCAGTATTTGATTGGATAGCTTACGTAAGATTAACTACTTATGTGGCTTTGACCGATGATGTGTCACGATCCTATTGAACTAAAATGTTTATGAGATTTTGACTGATGACATGGTAGCATGTTATTGGATCAGAAAGATATGAGTATGGTACATGCATGTACACGAAATGATATCCCTAATGACATGTTCAAATGAATTAAAAAATGTCACCTGACTAATCTTGAGTATCTAAATTATTTTAATCCAATGGCATAATTTATTCATTATATCTATAAAAGGAGGCTCTCCCCATAATTTAATATTCCTGAATTTAATTTTGAGTTTCATTTCTTGTAATTCCTTCTCTATCTTATATTTTTATGTATTTTAATAAAATTCTCATTTTACTCTTAGTTCAAATATGAATAGTTAATTTTCTTTCAAACTTAGGTTGAAGGTAAAGTTTCAACATGTTCCATGGCTTAATTTGGTAAATTTATTTTCTCTTCCATTCTAATTTTTGTAAATGTTTTGACTTTTCATCGATAAATAGTAATAACACTATTATTACTATTTGGCACGATAAGTCCTTAATACCATATTAATTGTAGCATAGTTCATGAGAAGTGAACATTCCTCTCATGATTTAATTGGTACTAATAAAGAATATTAAGCCCTGGTACAAGTTGATGCAGATCTAAATACCCAAGTGCTTTAATATAACAGTTATCAGTTTAATTTATTTCCACCATTCCAACTACAATTTTAAGATAGATCAATTACTTTAACCATAATTCCAACCACCCACTTAGAAAAATAATTCAACATATAATTAAAACTACCTTCTCGTGGGATTGACACTCGTCACCATTAATATATTTCACAATAGATTCCTGCACTTACGAGTTTTTAATGTTATTTCCTGAGTGATAAGTTATTTCAATTCATTGAATTAATTTTTATAAATTTGTTTCTTCAGTTGTTCTCTTGTATTTTTTTATTAAAAAAATTTTTGTAATTAACTTTTGTAATTTAAATCTCTTTAAATTTTTGTAATTCAATTTCTTTATAATTTCCTTAAATTTCTATAATTTAAATTTCAAGTTATTTTTCTTAGTAATTTTTTTCGTTTCATCTTGTTAATTTATTTTAATTAATTCATAGAGATAATTTTTTAAGTAATTTTTTTAGTTGTGCCCTTTTAAAATTGCTATTAAAAAATAAAAAAATTAAAAAGTGAATCACAATTCTTGTAATTTAATTTTTTTCTTTTCTCTTCTTTATATATCTATAATTTAATTTTTACATCATTTTTTATTGTAATTTATCTTATTATTTTATTTTAGTTAATCTATTTATTGTATTTTTTTAGCATTTAAGTTTATTTTTATAGTAAAGTGATAACAACGTCATAAGATTAATATCGTAATTTATCTCTCTTTTTTATTTTTATTAATTTTATTATTATTTTTTGTTGTAATTTTTTATTTTTTTAATGTATGGTCGAAGGTCACAATTACCTAATCTGGAGTCTATATTAAAAAAAAAATACTTCACATATAGAAACACATTATAATTAAAGATAAAATTGAAATGGACTTACAACAACAAAAACCATTATAAAAGAGGCTATTTAAGGACTACTTCAGTCCCTTAACTAACTTGAGCATGTCATGTATTCAATACCTAAATATAGCTAGGAGTTTTGAATTAAAACCTAGTGTATTATATTGTTTCCTAACATTCTATGACCTAGAAAATGAGGACCCATACAATCATTTGAATAATTTTTATATTATTTTTTAAACTTTTAAATATGAGAATTTTTTAGATAATGATATTAAACTCAAACTATTACTATTTTCTTTAAAGGATAAAGCTCATTTATGGTTTAATACATTGTCTATTAATAGCATTATATCATGAAAATAAATGGTAACAAAATTTTTAAATAAATACTTCTTAGTTCATAAAACTAATTTTATTCGCAGGAAAATTTCAGAGTTTATTCAAAGAGAAGACGAGCAATTTTTTGAAACATGGGAGCGATTCAACAAGTTACTCTTAAAATGTCCACGTCATGGGTATGAAAAATAGCACCAATGCCAATATTTTTTAGAGAGATTATTGCCAAATGTGCAAGAATAACTAATAGCAACAAATTGAGAAGAGCTAATTCCAAAAGTGCATGAGAGATTTGGGATTTCTTCTGGTGACAAGCAGATAATTCCTGACAGCAAAGTCAATCATTCAAGAATGTGAGAAAAATCAAGAGAGTAACTGAAATCAAAGTTGACGAGTCAAGCTCAGGAATCAAAGAAGTTAAAGAGATGGTTGAAAGACTTTTTCGACAAATCGCATCTTTAACAACTGTTAAACAAACAAAGTCACATGACCATGACTCAATGCAGACTAAGCCAATGCCATAAGTGTAATAAGAAAGCCATCAAATTATAACTCTTACTGTAACACATACAATCGTGGATGGAGAGACCATCCCAATTTTTTGTGGTCTCAAGGATTCTAATAGAATGGACTAGTAAGTTCCAACTCTACCAATGCAATCAATTTCTTAAGTTTTTTATACCTCTCAGCCACCATTCTGACCATACAATCAGAACCTGAACTACTCTCAACCCAGACCATAGGAGGATGAATTCCAAAATTTCAAGAATTCTATGCACTCCACGATCAAGAAACAAAATTGCACCATTTATGAACTACAAAATGATATGAGAGCAAGTTTCAACTCACAAAACCAATAAGTTACAAATCTCAAGAAAATAGTGGGATAGCTTGCCTCTTCAGTTTAAACCTTAATAATGACTGTTGAGAAAGGTAAATTCCCAAGTCAACTAGTGCCGAACCCTAAAGGAGTGCATGAAGCAACTACCAATTTACTCCAGAAGCATAGAAAGGTCAAAGTTGTCATGATCCTACCAAAAGGAACAGAAATCGATAACAAAGTAGAGATGTCAGTGACAAAAATAACTCAAATTGCACCCACAAATGTTGAAAACTCATCATCAGAGGAGAAAAAAGAGATCAACCCATAAGGGTATGTTCCTAAAGCTTCATTTCCTTAGAGATTAGCTAAAGCAAAGAAGAAAAAAATCTACAGATGAGATTTTTGAAATATTTAAATAGGTAAGTGTTAACATCTCTTTGCTTCATGCTATAAAACAAGTATCATTTTATGCTAAATTTCTTAAAGATCTTTATACTAAAAAGAGAAATATTCATATTCAAAAGAAGACATTTTTAACATAAATCACTAGCTCTATACTCCAACATAAAATTCCTCTAAAATACAAAGACCAAGGCTCCTCTACTATCTTATATAATATACAGAACTATACAATTAAGAATACTTTGTTAGACTTAGGAGCTAGTGTAAATCTTTTACCTTACTTAGTATTTGTGAAATTTGGATTAGGAGAATTACACCCAATTTCAGTAATGTTATAGCTTGCAGATTGATCCATAAAAATACTTTGTGGTATTGTAAAGGACGTGCTTATCTAGGTAGACAAGTTTTATTTTTCTGTTGACTTCATTGTAATTGACACCAGTAAAGGATTCAAGAAAACAAATCCCTATTATCTTAGGCCGACCTTTCTTGGCAACTATTCATGCTCACATTCAATACAAGACTGAAAATATACGATTGTCCTTGGGCAATATAACCATGGAACTAAATATTTTCAACATTGCCAAACAACCTCACAATACAGATGATGAAATTATAGATATGGATTTAAACTTTAGTGATAACCCTTTACTAATATATTTAACTCAATTTAGTTTAGATTTTAATATTGACAAATTGATCGATGAGATTAATGCCTTACTGAATTCATCTTATGCATAGATATTGATAAATAGGGGACAAAGATAGAACAATTAACACCATTAAAAGAAAATCTTATCCTATTTTTAGAATCACTGCCAAAGAGTAAGCTTAAACCTTCACCTAACTCTTTGAATTATAAATTCTTAGGAGAAGAAAACACATTGTCAAAAATAATCTCATCCTCTCTTAATGACAAATAAAAGAATACAAACATCATTGATCCCATCTTTGGTTCAAAAACAAGATTATAATTGATAAAACTAGAGGAGATTAATAATGATAAAAATACTAAGGAATACAAAAAAGTGAATAAAAATCTTCCATGACAAGCGGAGCATGAAAAAATCTTTCACACCAGGTCAAAAAGTGTTTTTATTTCACTTTCAATGGTATGTTTCTCCAAATAAGTTACTCTCTTAATGGTCTTGTCTATTTATTATTTATACTATTTTTCTATATGAAACCATTAAATTTAAGAATCCAAGGAATGGTGTAATTTTTAAAGTTAATGTTTAAAAAAATAAAATTATAGGACAAATACCAACCATATGAAAAAAAACAACGAAATAGATATAATTGACCTACCAAATCTGATTTTTTTAATTTCTTTTTAGTGATTTATCCTTTTGTCATTTTATCATTATTCTTGTTGAAATGTGTTTGTTTAGTAGTTGTAGTTACATGTATCACTTATGAGTATCTTAATAAGACAAATTTATTTCAACCACCTTAAGTATTTTCTACGTGTAAAGTATTTCCTAAAAGGCTTAATTTAATATTATCAATTGCATCCAATTTGGAGTCTACAACCACCAGAGTTAGTATCCTATGTTAAAGATCGAGAAAGATAACTCTAAAAAATAGAATATGGCATTTACGAAACTCATCTAGAACTTGAGTTAAACTCATTAAGGGGACAATAGTAAGTTAACATTTTTTTAATTGTGTATTATTTTTTTATTTGCCTTTACTTGTGTTGTGTTTTGCTAGATTTTTTTTCTTTTCTTTAGTGTGTTATCATTTATCACCTTAGTTAAGCGACCGATAATGGTACTTTATGACTATTGAAGTCGATTACTTTATTTTTTTTCATAATAACTAATATTCTAAGTTAAAGGTATAAACAAAGATGCGATTTTACTAAAGCTCTACAACTGATTTTCTTAACTTCTTCAAAATGCCCTCCTCACCATTTATAAAGCTCGATCTGAACAAATGCAATTACTTATAAAGAATAACATCCCTACTGACATTCGATGGATAATCAAAGCCAAAGTGCGATTAATAAGTGAGTTGTCTCTTAAATTTATTGCATATATGCCTGATTGTGGTAAATGAAAGTATTAAAGAAAAAGAAGAGCTCGAAAGCTCTCTAATATTTGTCATAAGTGTGCAAAAAAGAGATGCGATAAAAATCCATATTCTTTAGGAATAGTGTCTGATAACAGGAAATATAAAATTCAATTCATTAAGGATGACTTCAATAAAGAATCATAGGATGATATTCTTTTGTCTCTTGAAACGTATCTTCATAGATATGTACAAAATGCAATACTCCAGTTATAATCATTATTTTAGAAAGAGTCTGCATGATATAGTCTCGAGAATTTGACTATACATGACCTTATTTAGTAGTTTGTAAGAAAATTATATGGGAAACCTATCCTTAACCTATACAGGGCATTTAACCAGTTTCTAGACGTAAAACCAAAAAAAGATATGAGCCACAATTACAACTACTTGTAAATATCTTTTTATTTCAATGTATTTTTTTCACTATTATTTAATCATTTACATTTTTCTCTTTAATAATTTTCTATTATCATTATTTGTTTTCTCTTTTTGCTATTTTCTTTTTTACTCTAAAGCTATGTACTTCACGCGTTATTTGATATAGACATGCTACCTTATTTACATTTGTTAACCATTATCACTAAGATTATTAAATATAACTTTTTGTTAAGACACTCACCAATTATTTTTGAAGTATCCCAATGGCAGCTACTCACAATAACTAATTCAAGAATATTTGTGTGCTTTCTAAATTCAACTCTAGTAAATATAAAGAATTTATTAAGGCAGCTTTATATCCTGGTTGAAGTATAGTAACTAGAAAATTACACTTGGTTTATGGAATGAGGTGATCAAGAGTTATCAAAACTAGTCTCAAAAGCTACTTATATCAGAAAAAGCCCAAGTTTTAGGCAATATCCCAATAATATTGAAACCTTTAGGCTGTTTATCTGACTCATCAACTAGAAAAGAATTAGTCATACTAGGAGATCTTACAACTCTAAAGGTACTAATCACATTAGTATCTTGGATCCATTTGAACATTCATCATAAACCATCAATTTGTTAATCTCAATAATATTTATTGAAATACAAATAACCAACCCAAGAGGGGGGGTGAATTGGGTTATTAAAGATTATTTTACAAATGATTCAATCTAATGCCTTAATGTAAACAAAAATTAAGTTTTACAGCAATATAAAAATTAGATAATGCTTGTAAAATAAATGAGTAAGGGAAGAGAATGCAAACACAGCAAGTTTTACGTGGTTCGGCAATCCCCGCCTACGTCCACGCCTCCAAGCCAACCGAGCTTGAGGATTTCACTATCCAAGCCTCCAAGGCTTCAAACGTTTACAATTGACTTCCAAGGTGTCAATGGACCTTTACAATCAAGAGATTATTACCCTAATCTCTTTACCCCAAGTGTTTCCCTCACTTGAACACTCTCAATACAATGCAAAATAGAAAATACAGCAAAACACTCTCTATAAGAATAGATTCACAAATAATAAAAGCACAAAAATGATTTAATCTCTTGTGATTTTCAAAAAGGAAGCTCAATATATGTTTTTCAAACTTGTTTTTGATTGCCGGAACTATTAAAATGAAGTTGGAAATGAGTTTTTATGTTTAGAGCTCAAAACTAAGCTAGCCGTTATTGTCAAATTCCAGGTCTTTCTCAGTGGCTAGCCGCTTAATTTAACTCTGGCTCCCGCTCGTAATGTGAAAGTTACTGTTAATTTTGAATTTTGCTTTCTGAGAACACTGTTCACGAAATTACGATTTTACCTCAAAACTTATTCAAATTATGCTATGACCCAAAACGTTATAAAACTTTTCAAACAGACCCAATCTCAGAAATTTTAATTATTATTTAATTCCTAAAAACATTCTGAAATTATAGTGTGGCCCAAACTAAAGAAGATCTTTTCAAATAAGTCCTTTTTGAGTTTTAGCTAAATCACCATAGTGTTCAAAGTTTTCAAAACTTTTCACTTAAGCCCCCAATCTATCATAAGTTACAATATAACCCAAATGTTTTAGAGCTTAGCAAATAAGTCCAACTCCGAAAATTAAAGCTATTTCATTTTTATCCAAATGACTTAAAATCACAAAATGTTTTATCTCATAAATATAAAATTAATTTAGTTAAAAAAAATTATTTTATTAACATAAAACTTGAGCTTCACAAATGCTAATCCAAGCATAAATTAAATCATACCGGCTTTACAAGAAATTGTCGCAACAAATTAACCGTTGAGCCGCCGTTACCCGTTGAGTGTCTTGAAATTGATTTCACTTGATTCCACTTGATTTATTATCCTTCAAAACTAATGAACTTGTGAAATACAAAATGAAACACTTTAATGCATATATTTGTTATCATCAAAATCATAATATTTATATCCTATTAGGCTAACATTTATGATGGCTTTTCCACATTTCTTAAATATGCAATAAAAAACTATTTTATTCATTCTACAATGAAATAAATCTTTATTTGTTCTCACACTACTAATAAGTAAAGTTCTACAACTGATTTTCTTCATTTCTTCAAAATATCCTCCTCGCCATTTATAAAGCTCGATCTGAACACATGCAATTATTTATAAAGAATAACATTCCTGATGACATCTGATGGATAATTTTAAGTGTGATCTTTTTTATTTTTAATTTTTCTTTTATAAATATATGCTTTCAAATTTTTAGGTCGAAAATAACTGAAAATAGAGTGTAATGATTGTAGAAATAAATCTTTTTAGTTTTTCTAAAAAAATTAATCTTTCATATTGGATGACATGATGATTTTTAAATTTTAATATTTACATTATTTTTAGTCTTGAGTTATGTTACACCATATTTGCTACTCTACAAGTTGATATCAGAGACAAAAATATAAGTTGATCAAAGGAATATATATATCATAATAAATTTCAAATGAGTTCTTGAGCCTGTCATTTTTCTTAAAGAATAAACCTTTTTGCCCATTCTTCATACAGCTTAGCAGTTTATTATTTTATACATGATCTCTAAATTTCTTTTTAAATCCACCTTCTAAAAAAAAGAAAAAAAGAAAAAAATGTGTGTTACTACATCTCAAAGTTTATCTAACTAATAGATATAGAAGATTATTTAAAGATTTAAAAAATAATGAAAAGATCATCTTTGACCCATTTGAGCTTTTCTATTGAGCCTTAAAAAAAAAATCTTTTCCTTATTAACTTATCATTTTGACCCAACTCTGATTTCGATATCATACAAGCTCCATTACCTATTCATGTTTAAGAAAAATATAAATAATTATTTTATTCAATAATGTTGTGCCGTAAAAAATTCAAAAAAATAGAGATATTTTAGTTCAAAACAAAATAAAACGAGATGTATCTTGCAATCTCCAAAAACAAAAAAAATTACTTTCTTCTCAAACATATGTTTTATTTTTCCTTATTTTTTCTTCTTTATTCGTCATGTCCCTAGCGTATATTACATTCTAATAAAAGTCCTTCTTGATTTTAAAAAATTATAGTATAAAGTAGAAACTAGTTATATGGACTTTAAAGTTGTAGTGATGCATAAAAAAAGAATATATAAAAAAAAGAAAGAGAATAAATAAATAAATACATTGGTCTGACTTACATTTTGACTTAAGATCGTATTATTTTTAAGCTATAGGTATATTTATTTCATCTTAGTAAGAGTGTGTAATATTACTTATATTTTTTCTTAATTTACCATTAATGGGAGTAACTATTATTATTGAGTTTAATTTCTTTGTGAGAGTGTCAATACCTGTGAATGTTTAGGGTTTTAATATGTCATTCTTGAAAGCAACTTGATTACAATAGTTGTGGCAAAATCTACTAGACTGATTTATGCATATGGTTGATTTGGGAATGATATATCTTAAAGACTAGAGATGATGCTTATATTTTTATTTGATTGTTATCATTAGTTTGATTAAATAAATAAGATTGGTTAAAAAAAGTTTTAAGTTTGAATTAATGTTCGCCTAATTTGCTAGAGATTACCAATAGGCTAGTTAGGGGGTGTGTTAAGTGTTAGAAAATGTATATTTATAAAGGAGAAAATTATCATTTTATACTTTAAGTTCTACTAATATTTTTACTTTTATATATTTAAGTTTCTTATTGTTAGCCTAAAGGCTGTAAATATTATAATTTTGATGATAACAAATATATGCATTAAAGTGTTTTATTTTTTATTTCACAAGTTCACTAGTTTTGAAGGATAATGAATCAAGTGAAATCAAGTTCAAGACACTCAACGGACAACGGCGAAGTCAAGAATAGAATTTCGAGCTCAACGGATAATTTATTGTGACCATTTCTTGTAAAACCAGTATGATTTAATTTATGCTTGGATTAACATTTGTGAAGCTCAATTTTATGTTAATAAAATAATTATTCTTCAAACTAAATTAATTTTATGTTTATGAGATAAAATATTTTGTGGATTTAAATAATTTGGGTAAAAATGAAAAAATTTTAAATTTCGTAGTTGGACTTATTTGCTAAACTCTAAAATATTTTGGCTATTTTGTAACTCATAATAGATTGGGGGTTTAAGTGAAAAGTTTTGAAAACTTTAAAAATTATGGTGATTTAGTTAAAACTCAAAGAGAACTTATTTGAAAAGATTTTATTTAGTTTGGGCCATACTACAATTTTATAATATTTTTAAGAATTAAATAATATTTAAAATTTCTGAGATTGAATCTTTTTGAAAAGTTTGATGACATTTTAGGCCATAACATAATTTGAGTAAGTTTTAAGGTAAAATTATAATTTTATGAACAGTACTACTGTAGCAAAATTCAAAATTAACAGTAACTTCACTGTTACGAGCGGGGAGCCGGTTAAATTAAGCGGTTAGCCACTTGAGCACTGGAATTTGACAATAACGACTAGTTTTCGAGATTTAACTATAAAAACTCAACTCCAACTTCATTTCATAAACTCTAACAAGTAAAAACAAGTTTATAAAATATATATTGAGCTTCCATTTTGCAAATCACAATAGATTAAATCATTTTTGTGCCATTATTTGTAAATCTACTCTTATAGAGAGTGTCTTGTTGTAATTTCTATTTTGTATCGTATTGAGAGTATTCAAGTGAGAGAAACACTTGGGGTAAAGAGATTAAGGTGATAATCTCTTAATTATAAAGGTCCATTGACACCTTGAAAGTCAATTGTAAATATTTGAAGCCATGAGAAGCTTGGATAGTGAAATCTTCGAGTTCGATTGGCTTGGAGGCGTGGTCGTAGGCGGGAATTGCCGAACCACGTAAAAATTGCTGTGTTTGCATTCTCTTCCCTTTCTCATTTATTTTGCAAGTATTGTCAAATTTATTATATTTGATTTAATTGCTGTAAAACTTATTTTTTGTTTGTATTAAGCCATTAGATTGAATCATTTATAAAATAAATTTTAAAAACCCAATTCACCCCCCTCTTGGGTTGCTTATTTGTATTTCACTTATGATTTTAATTATGTGTGTTTTATCATAATTAAGTATTTTATGTATTTTAAGGGCACTATTCACATATATAATACTGTTTATGATACTATTCACAACACTGTTCACATATATTGATTACTAATGTGGCATTAATTGATGGTGTGGCATCAACTGATAATGTGGCAGTATTTAATTAGATGAATTACGTGGCATTGACTGCTTACGTGGCATTGACTGCTTATGTGGCATTGACTGCTTATGTGGCTTTGACTGATGATGTGTTATAATCCTCTTGAACTAAAATGTTTATGAAGTTTTAACCGATGACATAGCAACATGTTAGTGGATCAGAAAAAGGTGTTATGATAAATGCATATATATGGAATGATAGTCCTGATGATGTGTTCAAACCAATTAAAATTTACCATGTGACTCAATCGTGAGCATCCAAATTGTTTCAATCCAATGATCATGATTTACTCATTGTATCTATAAAAGGGGACTGCCCCGTAATTTGACACCTATGAATTTAATTTTGAGTTTTATTTCCTGTAATTCCTTTTTTATCTTGTATTTTCTATGTATTTTAATAAAATTTTCATTTTATCCCTAGTTTAAATATGAGTAGTTAATTTTCTTTCAAACTTGGAATGAAGGTGAAGTTTCAACAAGTTCTACAGCCTTAATTTGGTAAATTTATTTTCTCTTCCCCTCTAATTTATATGGATGTTTTGATTTTTTATCGATAGATATTAATAACACAGTTATTGTTATTTGGCACGATCAGTCCTTAATACCATATTAATTAAAGTGTGATTCATAAGAAGTAGACATTCCCCTCATGATTTAATTAGTAATAATAAGGAATATTAAGCCTTAATACATATTGATGCAGATCTAAATACCCAAGTGCTTCAGTATAATATTTATCAGTTTAATTTATTCATGCCATTCTAACTTTTATTTTAAGATATATTAAATTATTTACACCGTAATTCCAACCACCTACTTAGAAACTTAATTCAATACATAATTAAAATCTATCTCTTCATAGGATCGATACTCGTTACCATTAATCTATTCTATAATAAGTTTGTATACTTGTGAATTTAATAAAATTTCCACAACAATAGACAAGATGCAAGATGGAAGAGTGTTTGTCTCATTCCCTACTAAGACAAGGCCACTTTATCCTTGCGAAAGATGACAAATTGAAGGAAGGCATCCGTCTTCCTATACCTACATGCTTAGGAGATTAACTTCCCTCAGAATCATGGGACCAATCACTATAATTATCACTTCTGACATAGAAAATGAAGTGGTCAAAAGCACAACTGATGGATCATAGCAGCAAAGTGGATAATCCACAAATTAAATCCTGAAGAATTCGAACCTATAGAAAAAGCCTTGAATTGGTCCAACACCAATGCAGTGGAATAAAAAAAAGCACTGGGTGACATTTTGACTACTCAACAAGAAATTATAGTCCAGATTAATAGGCTAGATAACTAAATTAAAAAGAGCCAAAAAATTCATAAAATGACCACTCAACAACTGTCTCATCTTTATAAAAGCCAAAACCCGTGATGATGTTTGTCACTATATGAACAACAGATGAAGAAGAAATTGAGAGGACCAAGCAATGTTTCATGAGAAAACCATCGTGGAACAAGGATAGACTCATAAAGCCTTTGTATATTTGAGAAGAAAGTAGCATAAAAAATAACACAAGAGTCTTTTGAAGGAGTTATTAGATGCCACAAAAGGAACTATGGCTAATTAAGGCATCAATATAGGGAGATAATGACACAACAACAGAAGATTCATTAGAAGAACCCCAATTTTCCATTAATATGGAAAGACCCAATGCTACGTTAATCCCACTTACACTGATACCAGAAGATATTTTGCAGCATCCACAACAACACCTGGATAAACTTTAGACCCATCCAGAATAACACTAGTTCAGAAACCATCTAAGACAACCCAATTCACAACCCTCTACATTTGACCAGGAGATGCCTCAAGCATTAGAAGTTGAATCCTTAGATTTTATAGAAAGACATCCCAGGAACATTTCTACAATAGAACAAGGGGATGAGATGCTAGAATCCCAAGGAGAATAATGGGAGACAAAAGTCCAGCTTGGGCATTCAACCACTAGTAAGATATTTTGGAATATAGATGGTATGATGACCAAAGAAAAGTTAGTATATTTTGAAAAAAATACCAGCTTGGTACAAAGAAGAGTGCTAAAGAGCCCTTCAATTGACTAGACAAGCAGCAGCTCTAAGAGTTGTAATAAGATTTACTATATCATTAAGAAGATGGTAGATAAAGAAGCTCAATCTAAAAGAAATGAGTATCTGCTATCCAAAGCTAATCCTTTCATGGTAATCTTAGATTATCTATCTATCGATTTCATGGGACCCTACTAAAAGAAAGAAGAGATAGCAAAAAAATAATTCTTGTAGAATAAATATTGTGATATTAGGCAAATGAAAGAATACTATTTAAAGCAAGAAAAGCTATGTTATGTCTTTTATAAGCCTACAGACATTGTGTACACATATTTTATCCTAAATATGCGTGGACCAGTAGCTGAGATAGTTGAAGCAAAACTCAAAATAGATAGAGTAATTGATGTGGCAACTCACATCCTAGCTCATTTGTACCAAATAGCGACAGAGTTAATTTAAAGCCATTGCAGATTATAGAAATTGAGAAAGCATATAAAACATATAGAAAAGACATCACTATAGAAGTATTGTAATGATAAGCTTACAAATTTAGCTATTAATATACAGACAAAATATGCCACTGTAGCAATTCAAGTCAATGAAAAGCATGAAAAAAGAGAAAGCCATGGAAACCTTACAAAGGGGAAAAGTACAGGTATGTCAAATAAAGAAAGCATCTCAAAGGCTTAGAAAGATGCTTTATTTATAGAAAGAAAGGTTACTATACATGACAATACAAATCTAAAAGAAGTATACCTACAAAACTTCTCCAGATGATTTAGCAAGAAGATTTTGATGATGAATTCTATAACTGGACAGATAATCCTTCAAAAGCCATTTAGCTTTTGACATGATTGAAGATACAGAAGAAAAGGAATAAGATAGTAGTGACTACAACTCATTATAGCTCATAAAAAGAAGAACATGAATCAGTCCTGACTATGAGAATGCTGTTGCCTGTGATCTTATAATGCAACAGACAAACTAATTTAGACTCTACATCAAGGTAATCCTCAAACCTTTTAAGGAGAATCAAGTAGCTCTCATTGTTCTCATAAATACTAGTGCTATTGGTTCTATTATCACAGAAGCTTGCATCCCAAAGCATTACTACATACCAACTCTTGTAACCTTTATTGCAGTTAATAAATAGGATTTTCATAGTCATAAGTATACCAAGCCAATTAAGGTCATGTTATTTGGAATTTGATATGGATTCTTTGTATTTGACCATTCTTGAGAAGATATTATCCCTAGTACAGACATACTAACCCTTATAGCTCTATTTCCCTTTTTTTCAGAAGAATTTTCTTATACACTACACAATCTTATTGATGGTACAATCTAATTCCTCCAAGTCCCATAGATAGAGAAACATTCTATTTTTGGGAAGGGTGATAAGAAAAGAAAACTATAGAAAAACCCAGTCTACAAGTTCAAAACCCAAATAAAAAACTATTGGAATGCTATGTAGAAGTCCCAAACAAGTTTTGGCCATAAAAATAATATTTTGTGGTACTACTATAAAAAGACAGATGGACCATACCTCATCAAACAGCCTCATATTCAGGAATGCCCCATAATGAGGAACTATAGAAAACAGAGATCTAGGTCCTAATGGATCTTACGCTGATTAGGCCCTTAAAATCACATTAGGCTAGCCTAGCATTCTATGTCAACAACATTCAAAATAGGTGCGTAGGAAAAAGAGGCTAGTCATAGATTACAGAAAGCTAAATGATTGCCTGCAAGATATAAAGTACCCCATTCTACTTCAGACACACTTATTAAAGTGCTTAACATATGCAAAAGTATTTTTAAAGTTCGACATGAAATCTGACTTTTGGTAGATTGAGATAAAAGAGGAAGACAGACACAAATAGCATTTGTGATCCCCCATAGACACTATGAATGAAATGTAATGCCCTTTTGATTAAAAAATACCCCATCAGAATTCCAAAATAAAATAGATGCGGTGTACAAATCCATTTTAAGATTCTGCCTTATCTACATTCATCATGCCCTTATCTTCAACAACAATGAAGAAAAACATGCAGAGCACCTGTCAAGATTTAAAGAATTGACCTACCACCATGGCTTAGCCCTGTCAGAATCCAAAATGAAAATAGTTCTAGAAGAAGTGAATTTCTTAAGACTACACATCAAATAGAGATATATCATTCCTCAACCTCATATTATTGAGAAAATATCTCAATTCCCAAATGAGATGTCAATCAAAAAATAAATTCAATAGTTTTTTAGGATTATCAATTATACAGTAGATCACATCTAAGATCTCTCAAATGAGATCTCTAAGCATCTTAAAAAGAAAGCAATATTGTGGTCAGCAGAAGTGACATAATTTATGAGACAACTAAAGCAAAAGTGCCAGTCACTTTCATTATTAATGACACCTCAATGGATAGTTAATAGTGTAGACTGATATAAGTGATCATTTGGAAAGCATTGTTAATAGAGGAATCCAAGAAAAATAGGAGAATATGTGGCTATAAATCAAGACAGTTTAATTATGCTTAAAGCCATTATCCATCCTCTAAAAAAAAAGTCCTAGTAATAGTAAAGAAAATAAAGAAATTCAAATTCTTTCTCTCACTAACCCCATTTTTTATCGAAACAAATTACAAATATCTGTAAGGATTACTTAAATACCGAAAAGGCAAAATTTTAGATCCCCATCTGGCAAGGTAGTCTGAATCTCTTTCAAAGTTTAAATTTGAAATCAAGTATATTAAGGAAGAATCCAACACAGTAATAGATTTTCTCTCAAGACCAATCACTATGCTGAAAAGAAGCTTACCTAGAGACTGGCAAGCAAGTTCATCCAATTGGCACAAGGGAAAAGCTTATTTTTTAAAAGAACTTTCTACTTTTATTGCATAGCTACCACCAAAAATCCAAAAAACTATATTTAACAAGGTTATTGATTATCAACATAATGACCAAGGTCTTACGTGGAGACTACGTCAACTTCTTGCCAAATAAGAATCCAGACCTATTTATAACAAGTTGTACCAGAGACTTTTTAAGTCATTTCCAGCTATGGACTAGATGCATGAAACCATCTTCAAAGTAGAATATGCATTTTATACGTAATGGATGAAAATGTTGACTGGGGACAATATGCCATCTATGACATAACCCAACAAGCCTACTACATTTCTAATATTGACTGAACATATACCCTGTAACATTACTTATTGAACCAAACTTGATCCACATAAGCAGAAGATATGCGAAAGAAAAGTGGTTTGATAGGATGTTCGCACTAATATTCAAGCATATTCTAACATTAATACTCATAGATGGAACGCAACTCTCCCACAACACTATTATCATAGTCCAGTTAAAAGACATATATGGAAGACATGAGCCACTAATGGTACAAGTTATAGAACACAATCACCGCAATGAAAATATAGATTCCATGTGGTCAGAATGCTTAATACTTACAAAAGCGCTAGTAGAAGTATACGAGACTGAACCCATGTATATAACTTATAGTCTTGTATCACTACAAGTGATAACCACACCAAATCTCTATTTCTGGGAGGAAATACGAAACCCCAAACTTTATGGAGATGAGGCAGGAGAAGCAAAAATTTGAGAACATTACAATTATTATCTTAAAGGCTATGGTTGAGATAATGAGGCCAATCCCTTATAACAACCTAAGGTTAACCGATGGAGAAGAGAGCTAAAAGAAATTGCCAACTGGCTTAATAAGAAAATTTAGAAACAGTCAGACTTAAAACCTCAACCTGATGCACTTAGTGATAAGGATGACAATAGGGACAGATAGCTAGCAGACAAGATGGAATGCTTGTCAGAAGAAAAGAGAGCCAATGTTAATGGCTATAGCACTCTCACTAGTGGAAACTCTGAACTCTAGTGGAAACAAAGTGGACCCTATAATGGAAGCTATGGTGATCATAATAGAATAAGTATTTATGTAGTTATTATATGATACAAGAGAGATTCCTTTTAGATAAGAATATCTTGTGAAATAAGATATAAGTAGGACAACTTTATCTTTAGAGATAAGGTATAATAATTATATATAGTATATAATGGTGTAATCTAAGGTCTCTATAAAAGGGACCCTTTGGTATTGTAAGGGATATAGAATCCTAGAGTTTTGTATTCTCTATTTAAAAGAAATAAAATCATCCTTCTTAGAATTTCAGTTTTGGGAAAGTATATATATATATATATTTTTTTTTTTCTAACCCACTGAACACTTAAACATGGCATGTTGTAATCTAGTATTAGAATATAGATATTTGAAGGTAATACATAGACTTGTTCGTATGATTTGGACAATTGAGCCAATTAAAAAAAAATTCCCAATAGTTCAGCTTGGTGATACGAGATGGATCGAGTAAAAATATAATCAGTTAGTGGTTTACCAAAAAAAAGAGAGGTTGTCTAAAAATTTTGTAATAGCTAAATAGAAGACATACCAAGAAAAGATCATGATAATGAAAAACTATAATGCAACCGCGTCTATATGTTTTAGTTTACTATATCATTGCATATATATGACCAAATAAGCATGGCCCATTATGTTATAATTAGTGGAATAAATACGAACATTTCGTTCCCTTTTGGTATAAGCAAAGGTCAAGGTTTAAGTTGACTGTAAAGGGTCTATGGTCTCGTTATTAGTGAGAAGGGAATCCAAGTACTCAATGTAAACGGTGACATTGAAATCTAGCTAGACAGCGTAAGGTCGTTGCTTTCTGTCGAAGAAATATGCAAACAGGCAGTGGTAATTTATTTCTCTCCAAGATAGAAAAAGTTTGGGGGGAAGAATATATGGATAATATGAAACCATAATGTTATGGCTAAACAATTATCTTAAAAAATAGTTATCCATTCATTAGAAGTTGTTGTCTTACTTAATTTTGCCGAAATTGCTCTATAGAATAACTGTAACTCCCGAGGTGATTACTTGAAAAATTGTTCACCCTATATGATCATAGGAAATGATTAGACCTAGAAGTAAGTGTCCATCCTATTTTCGGGTAATGACCTGCCTAGCATATTCTCCTATGTGAAAATTACTATTTTATCTTATTCAATGTAGTACCATTATTAAAAAGTAATGTGCTTCGACTGATGTTAATTACAGGTGAATTTCCATTTATTTTCTTATTTCACACATCAAAAGACCTAGATGTGAAAATATTCACTTCAGTAAGCAGGTTCAATTTGGTCAGTCTCATACAAAATAAGTCTAGATTTACACTGTTAATAAATAGTGTTAAAAGATCTAAGTATAATTGGTTGATTCTGCTCCATTCTTGAGTACCACGAAAGGCGGCATAACGAATCCTTATTTTCATGTATAAATACATGTAATGTGATTGAGAAAAGTCATAAATTATTGACCAGTGAAGTAAATGAATTAGTTAGAAGTAGTTTACTATTTCTATTACTTGTTATTCTCCAATATCTCTCTTATAATTATGTTACATTAAAATACCTCTCTTTCATTGTAACAGACTTGTGAAAATCATTATTATGTAGGACCCGATAGAGATAGAACAATAAATACTAGAAATCTCTCTTCTGCTTTACTTTAGGTTTGAGCTTCTATACACGGGACGCATTGTACTTCTTCAAACAATCATGCCCATGTAATTTAAGGTCCAATAACTCTGTAATCTCACAGCAATAGTAATCATTGGGGTAAAATCACGTAATATGCAAGACTTCAATCCAAAAAGGATAGAGCCCTAGGCTCATATATCAATTCATGTCCCAACCGATGACTCTTTGGTAAAGATCGTACGGGAGTGCATTGTGAGAGGCCTTTTGAAATTGGAAATCAATGTTCTATTTCAAGGGTATAATGAAAAACATATTGTAGCCAATAGTCACTACCTGAAAAGGGAAGAATCACTCACCTTGAGGACGTGCCATAAAACATCTAATTTTGAGGCCACCATTAGATGGGATGACTTATATTGACCCTAGCACAAGTGCAAGAGGAGTCACAACGATTGTTCTCAGTAAGCATCGTTACAAGCACATTACAAGCACAGGAAATATGAAAATGGCGACCATAGTAAGTGAACGTGCTAGGCACCTAAATAGGCGACAACTATTTCATCCCCTAAACTAGTAAATCTCTCGACCCTTTCATTATAAAGTCATTTATATTTTGATATATAAGATTAAGTGACATTTTTTGTTATTGTAAATGATGCTGCAAAATTTATATTACACTGCAGTAAGTTTGCATGAGTATTGTGCTAGTGGCTTATAACTGTTTATTAGCTAAAATTTAATAAATATTCAATTTGTTGTAGCCTACAGCATTTGCAGATCACACATTTTGGAATTGGATAGTGTGGTGAGATTTTCACCATGCATGAATATCAGCTCCTTCGTTGAAAAGGCCTAAAAACTAAAAAACTTTTGTTGTTGTTTGTACCATAGATGTTTGAAATGGTTAACATTTTATATCTATAATAATGTCATTTTAGGGGCCGAAATATATGGTGTACTGAAGTAGAAGAATGTAATTTATGGCTAAGAAAGTTGCTGCCATATTTTGATAAAGTCGATCTTTATATTTTGTATGTAAACTTTGTAGACTACGAATGAAAGCATGGCAGTATTGGCTTTTGGTGCAAACCTTAAAGCGTACCCTAAATATATCTTTATATGCTTCTTACCACCAAATTTAATTCACTATCTTCACCATAAATGATCCAATGTGGTTTAAATATTTAATAATAGAAATTTCATCCATCATAGGAAAAAGGTGAACAAAACGATAACAAGGGTACGAAAGATATATTTTTCGAGCATAAAAAGCCAGGAGCACGGGGAATGTGCCTTATTTTCATTGCTTCAAGAGCAATGACAAAGATGCTTTGTAGCTAGTCTTGGTCAATCTCCTTCTTTGGTTTCATTCACTGCATAAAAAATGAAAAATCATTAAATATGGGTAACTAAATGAAATGACATAGTACCTAAGAAACGACATCGTGATTACGGCTTATTCAGACTCTATTGCACAATACTCCTTGTTGTTTTCTAAAATTAATAAAAGTTATAAGTTTTCACTTTTTTTCTTATTAGCCCCATGATGGAAATTATTTATTTTTTCGGTTGGCATCGAAAATTATAATATTGTTATTAAAAGCAAGACCATTACATTTTTGGCCTAACACTAAAGAAGTTTAACCAAACACCATATAATTGTTTTAGCTTTTGACCAACCATAAAAAAATATGTTGCTAATACTCAGCTCCATGTTTCCATAAAAAATAAAGAAATAAAAAAAAAGGAAATTTCGACTCCACTAAATGTCTCTATTCAAATTTAGTGTAATTTACCTTATAAATTTATGGATAATTATGGCTACAAAATGATTTTTTTCCACCTAAATCCTTTTAGTCATTTAAAGTTCTTATAGCAATTATAATTAAAATTCTCGTGTATAAATATCGCTCTTAGTACTCTCCAAGGTTACTATAATATGCCACTCTGTTTAAGCAACCTAGATGTAATAATGTTCGTGATGTTACATAACAAATCAATATGATTTCACAAGTAATAAGAAGATCGAAAGAAGTATTACAACTTAAGAAATTAACTCACTTAGCTTGTACAAGCAACTATTATAAAGCATATTGTTGAGATGACATTAAATGGTCATATCAATGTCTAATCCAGTAATCAAAAAGTAAAAGGTACAATTTCGTTATGAAATCAACTGTATTCAGCTTCAGTTCATGAAAAACAGCCCAAACAAATGATTTATTGTGCAATTGACTTACGATGATACCCAAAATCATAAGAGAAGTTTTTTTTTTCGAATACCATATTAATTACTTGAGGCTGCATGCAGTAGTTTTATCTGGCAAATTTTCTATTTTAGGATTACAAAAATTTCGTTAATGGTTGAAATTGCAAAATAAAAAATAAAAGATATTGTACAAAAATTGACCACTGTCCATGCACAGCGGTCGTGCTCCAATGTGGAATATGCAATATGAATCGGTGGTGCTGACTATCATGTCCTGGTAAAACAAAAACAATAGGCCTGATATTTTTACTTCTCTAAGAGTTTTTCATTCCTCCAATAACCTTTAACTATCTCTGTTGTGCCTAAAGACAAATAAAATATTGGGCTAAAATGTTGTTAAGAAATAATGGTGATACTACTTGCATTGGGAAATGAATAAGGAACTTGTAAAAAAACGTTTAAAGGCTAAAATTTGATATGGGAGGAAATCAAACTGGAGAAGGCGCAAAAAATATGGTTGGGATACAAGTAAGTTTTCGATTACACTATTTTAGTCCCCACTTTATATTTAGTATAGTTCAGTTATTTCTATCGTTATCCTGGATGTAATTAAAAACCAATGTCTCAAAGAAAAAGATGATGCATTGCAATCAGTTGCTATAGGATTACATTAAAGTTTACTAATTCATAATAGAAGAGGTTCAATTTCATTTCCACTCATTATTGTTAATCGTACAAACTAATGGTTTATCTACCAAACTCAGTGACAAGAAATCTGGTGAGAAAAAACACTATACAGTTTGCTAAATTTCCACTAATTTATTTATCCATAATTTATTAATTTAATATATGTTGTATATATTATTCATAACCAACACCAAATGGCACGTGTTTTGAAGCATTCATTATCTGTATTTTAAACACATAATCAAGTTGTACGCATGTACATGTTAATGGTAGATTATACGCATATGTCCGGGGAGTATAAAACTAGAGTTATTATAAATATTAGTATCGATGAACTAATACATGTTGCAGTTTATATGCAATCTAAGATCAACATCTAATGATGATGTCTACAAACAATAGAGGTGGAGTAAACACTCAAGATGAGATGAATGAAGGAACATCATTTTGAACACAAAGCAGTAACAACAATGAGTGGATGGATGATGAACCCGGAGAGCATGCAACCAGAATATTACAATCTTCTAATAGTCAGGATTTAGAGCAACAAATTCACGTTGATTGACCAAACAAGAGCCTAACCATTTTTACCATTAGTACACAAAAACTGTCAAATTTAGTATTAGAAGAGACATCAAAAGATACGATAAATAGGGCATGTTAATTTAGAGATAGTGGATATATAGTAATAAGGTTTTGAGCCTAAGAAATACCTACAACTTGCTAACAGGTCTAAGGAAGTAAGACCTTCGACAAGGATGAGATGTCGAGCTGAATTTCAAACTTCGCTTAATGAAAAGAAAACTAGATGGGTTTGTACCTATTTTAATGGGGTGCACAATCATAATCTAACTTCAATCAGACAAGTACACTTCATTCAATCACACGGGTATATTAAAGGTCTAGATTTGATTATGGCATCCGTATTATATAAAGTTAGAATAAAATCGTCGCATGTCCATAAGTATTTAGTAGAATGATTAACTGGCTACAAAAATGTTGGATTCATGAGAAAGGATGTGCAAAATGGGCTTAACTCAATGAGAAGGCAAGAGTTAAAAGAAAATGATGTTGACACTTGCTTATCGTATCTGAAAGGGAAGAAAAGTGCGGATCCATTGTTCTTTTATAAGTATACTATTGACAAAAATAGGTTCGGAGATCTATTTTGGTGTAAGAAGGGACACAAGCAGATTATGTTGTATTTAGAAATGTGTTAGCATTTGATGCAATATATCAAACTAATTTATACAGCAAACCATTTGTTGAATTTTTAGGATAAAACTACCACCGAAAGTCGACTATTTTTAGGTTTGTGTTACTATTAGATGAAAAGAAGCACACTTATGTCTAGTTATTGTTGGGAAAATATGCTCTTTAAAAGCATATAGGTTTATTTAATTATAATAAATATTTTTTATTAACAAAATAATTGAGGTATTTTATTCAAATATCTTATTTGCATTAATTTTTTTAGTAAAATCTATTTAATCATTTATATGTATTTATGTGATCACTATGTGAATTCACAGAAGACATAAATACAAGTTATCTTATGATTTAATAAATTGTGTTCGCAATTGATAAATAAAATTGGACACTTTATTTAGGTATAAACTGTAATAAATTCATTGAATGATTTATCTTAATCATGTATGAATTTATTGATGTAGTACGACTACACTGAACAGGATCACATATGAGATTTAATTAATTTTATAATAACTGTCAAACTTATTAAATCTCATAGGTATTGATTTTACTCTAATCTTAATCTTGAGTTAGTTATAATTTCATGATTGTGTGTCACGACCCGTCCCGAACCCTGGGACGAATCGCACTGATTCTCGAAATTCGACTAATAACTATTCTAATATTAACCACAATAATATTTCTACTAAAATTTCCGATAGAATTTCACTAAAATTTAAAAATTTCCAATCCTGCAATTAATAAGATAACACTCCCAAAATAATTTCCATATACAACCAACTCCGTTAATCAACATCCCAATAATTACCAAATATCATCCGAATTATTTTAATACCAAACACCATAAGTTATTCTAAATTGTAATATTATACAATCCGAAATATTCTACACAGAACTTCACAAATCTTAGGACAAACACGTGGCCAAATACACATAACTAGCGTTGCTGAGTCAACTGTTGTACCTGCAAGTCTCCTGTGGGGGAAAAATATAATAAAACGAAAAAGAATGGGGGTGAGTATAAAACTCAGTGAAGGTCAGTGAGTGGATAATAGTTTTTCTAAAAACAATTTTATTCTTAAAATAACTGTATCAACTTTAAATACACAATTCCATCAAATCATAAACGAGAAATATCAATAAATCACTTCACATTTATAATTCAATCACTAACTTCGAAAACATATATAATATCATGTGAAATAACCAAGGAAGAATACGTCATAACATCGTATAATATTCACTGTGAAATCATGACCAAATACTGCGTAAAACCAAAGAAAATTCGCAACATAAAATATCAATTTCGAATACTGAAAACTTTCACCAAACAAGTACCCGGGGAAATAATCTCATCCTATCCGGACCTCAACGGACAGGTAATCAAGCAACCATCATGCTCCGGAGCTACACGGATAATCCGGACCTCAACGGACGGGCAATCAAGAAACCATCATACCCCGGAGCTACACAGATAGACGGGGAAATAATATCTCATATGTCATCTCATATCGACATATCTCATCATCATAATTATGCATGCATAGTCCCCAAAGGACAAAAGCGCCCAAGCACACGGCCCAAAACCTCTATGTGTACTCCGACGGGCCCCAAAGGCCTATATCTCATATCATCACATCACAGTATACAGGGAAGGGTACTGTCTAATGACTTGAAAACAATCGAAAATACACATATACATAAACATCCGATAATATCCGAAATCACATTCTCTTTTATTCTCAACAACATTTAAAATCTATTTTCTTTTCTTTAAAAACATTATTTATACGCATATATTCAAAATCAGAAATAAAATCATTTATCATACTCAATTCCGATAATAAATAACATAGTGCCGATAAAATCCATTTTTCCACAAAATCATTAAATCAAGCATTAAAGATTCATTTGCAATCATACTTATCATAATAAAAAATCATAATAATCCACAGAGAAAATAGGTTTTGTATATTCCACTCACAGTGACGACGATCAAATCCGGTATCGTCGATGTCCGTGGGTTGGTTTTCGTTCACGGGTCCTCCTAATCAAATAAATCGCATAATAATTATTAGTTACTTAAACTACAACTAATTGTAGTTAATAAAACCCAAATTCTCATAATATGACTCCCAAATATTTAAAATTATTAAATTTTTCCTTATTCCCAAAAATTACTAATGATCTCGATATCAAACTTTATTTAATTGCCCCCAATAATATATTTATTAATTTATCCATAAAATTCTCAATTTCCGAAATATCCTCAAATCCTTTAAAATTACCGAAATACCTTGAATTCAAAATTATCGAAATATCCCAAAAATCATAATTTACCAATTTAATCCTCAAGATCATAAATTATTACTTATCCTTAATTTAATCAATTAATAACATATCCACATATTAGAAATTATTAAATTATCTCTGAGGTGTAAAATTATCGAATTACCTCCAATCACTTAAATTATCGATTTACCATCAAAATCTTAAATTACCTAACTATCCTTATCCATAATTATCAAATTACCCACAACTTTCAAAAACTATAAAATTAACCCCAAAATTCTCGGTCTTTACCGAATTGCCCCTCACCGGTCAACGGTGACCGGACTTCAGTCAAAGTGATGGGGAAGCTTAGATCTTGTAGTTCCGGCCTCGGTGAGTCCAACGCATGCCGCGATGACCTTCCACGCGCGGTAACGGAGCCGGATCGAGCTTCCTAAGGCCGCGGGTTGCAAGTTGCCGTTCACTGGCAATCCGGCCGATTCAGATGACGAGACCGGTCGGAAATGGAAGCTGGAGGTGAGAGTAATGGAACCCAGCCGGTGGCGTGGCCAAACTCCGGCTGAATCGACGGCAACAAGAACAAGTGTTTTGGCCGAAACTTTCGAGCTTTACCGGCGGCATTCTGGTTGTTTTCCGGCAGTGAGAATGGCAAGGATACGACCAGCGTCTCAAGAGCTTCAAATCGATACCAAGATCGTCAGAAACGGTGGCCGGAATTGGGAGATTCGGCCGGGTCAAGATTGCGGGTCGCGGTCGGATCCGGGTCGAGTCTCTCTCTCTCTCTCTCTCTCTCTCTCTCTCTCTTTCTCTTTCTCTTTCTTTCTTCCTCTCTCTCGACTTCTCTCTCTTTATTTAAAATATAAATAAATATATATATATGTACACGTAAATATTACATTGTGGTTGTCATTCCATTTGAGTTACCAATGGGCACGACACATACTTGTAGTCAAGATTACCTAGTATCTTGGTGGGAGTAATTATAAGTATTGAAGTTATAGATTAACAATATAGAATTTGTACAACACATCTCTTGATAGGTTTCGGTACTTGATCATAGAGTTTTCTGCCCAGAGTGGATTGACATATTTAATATATTAAAAATGATCATTAGAGAAAACTAGTAAGTATCAAGGAATAAGATGTTATTAAATTGATTAGACAGTTGAGATATCAATTTAATTAACTATGTGGTACAAAGGATTATGCAGTAAAGAGATCAATGTGGCTTGGGACGAATTATTATTCGAGCATATAATTATGGAGGTCAATTCCAATCTTATAGTAAAATAGAATTAGAATTAAATAATTAAGCTAGTTTAATTACAGGCTTAATTATTGTAACCACTATTGTATGTTCTCAAATGATCCCCGGGTTAGCTCATTTAATTGACTACACCACTACTGGACTCAAAAATAATAAAACTGGAATATTATGTGATAAACCTAAATATAATATTTGTTAAGGCCCTATGTATTATATTTATGTGTAAATGGGACCTTGTGATATTTTGCAAGGTGGGCCCTAAAGTTATTACACTTTATCTCCACTTTTACGTAGGTGAAGAGGAAAAATATTAAATATAATATAATTTAATATTTTGCCTTATTATATGATAAGGATAACATAAATTAGGATTTTAACTAAATATTATATATAAGTGTTCTTTCTCTTAAAAAAAGGTAGAGACGCCTTTTAAGAAAACACTGAAGAAAAAGAAGCCAGTGATTTTTGGAAGTGGTGAAACGAATGCCCACACGTTCAGTGCAGATCAAACTTGAGTCATAGCCTGGAAGATCGTTGGGTGGCGAATTTATTGCTTAGTATTGTTCATCTTCTCTGATTATCAAGGTATGATTTTCTGGATTACGAATTTCTTATCTATTATATGAGATCGATCCTAAAATATTTTTTATGAGAAAAATTATGATTTTTCACCAACAGTTGTTATAGACATTCTTTGCAACAATGGAGGGAATGCAACCGGCAACTGTTATAACAGATGAAGATTGTGCAATCTCTCAGTTTACAGGCTATATTGTTCGCATTTAAGCCAACATGCGCAAGCAAATATTCATAAACCCAAATTTGTTAATTATTTTAGAAAGTTCATGCTCCAGCCATACAATGAAGATGACTATAAATGGGAATTGATGATTAAAAAACATATAGTCCAAACATATGAGTGGGTGAAGAAGGTGTATGAGGAATGAAAATTATAGACAGAAGCATATCTTAAAGGAAATTTTTTTGAGGGGATGCGTAGCATGCAAAGGTCGGAGGGAATGAATGCTTATTTGAATCATTATGTTTGTAGAAAACTGAGACTTATAGACTTTGTGAAGTAGATAAACTATCTCATGGATCGACAGTGAGAGAGAAAAGGAAAAAATAATTTTGATAGTACCAACGACTATCTAATTTTAACAACACACATGAAGAAATATGAACACAAAGTGGCGGATGTATATACAAAGCTATGTTTTATATGGTTCGTGAAGAAATTGATAAGAAAGGTTACTAACAACTACTAATAGAATGAGACATGCTATAGATGACATACTGAATGAAGAAATTTGGCGAGCAATATAAGGAACATACAGTGATACTTGATATCAAATCAAGAAAATTATCATGAACTTGTATGCGCTATAACAGTGTGGCGATTCCTTGTTCTCATTCTTTTATTGTGATGAAGGCAGAAAATTTACCTGAAATCCCAAACTGTATGATTTTATTTAGATGGAGAAAGAATACAAAGCCAGAGGTTATTCGGAGCAAGTCCATTAATGATGTTGCACAATATATGAGCCTTAAAGCACAAAAGGATTCAATCCACACCATATGTCCAAGTTTATTGAAATTTGTAGGTAAAAGTATTGACGCCTATAATTTAGCCATCATAGATATTCACAGCTTGTCATTAGGATTGAAAGGGATGTGTTCAATTGTTAAGCCATTAAGAAAAAAAGGGGAGAAAGGCAAATATCACCTTTGGTGAAAGACCCAATGGCTGTTGTGACAAAAGGAGCTGATAAGAAATCAAAGTGTTTCGACCAACAGAGTAAAGAAAATATAAGAAATGTGAAGAAGGTGGCCACACTATATGGATGTGCAAGGCAAATAAGTTAGTGAAAATTTAAAGAAGCCTGTTGCAGTGCCTCCAATAGGTTTATATGTGAGGACAATGTTATTATTGGAGGCTCAATCTAACAAATGTATTGTGAAATCAGTATAGGTAGGGACAATAATGAGCCTAATATTATGGGCTATGAAGCATTAAACAGAATTCGTGTAGCCTTAGGAACAAGTTCTGACATTTTGCTCCAGCAATAGGGCGACAACATGTTGGATGAAACACTAGATCATATCCAGGTTGACCTCATTGGATCAAATTTTCCAAACTTACAATACAACACTACCTCAAATAGAGATGACTACATCAATATATGGAATTATACAAATATTTTATAATCAAGAATAATATAGTATGTATTCTTACATTTTAATAATTATCGCTGCAAAACCAAAAAAAAAAAAAAAGATGCCAAGTTCCTTTTTTTTTTTTTTTTAGCAACAATGTTCATGGTGTAATAAGTTACGATTGCAACTTCGGACTCCTATTACTTTCTTTTCAACTATCGTCTTGAGAAGGGGAAGGCTTAATACTCGTTATAATAAACACTCAAACTATGTGTGGGAATATTTCTAGTTATATGCTACACTTGGTTGCACATTATTACTTAGTTATTTTTTGGAATAAAATAATTTATCCTCTTGTGTGTTGCATGACAGATTGCTGGTTACTATCTTTTGGTTAGTTCGATTATAACAACTATAGAGGCCTATTCGATGTCTTATCTCAAATCCTGACATGTTTATCTCAACATGTCTGTCTAAAGTAACTTCATGCAGTTATGTAATAAACTAATAATTTCAAAATGTTCAGGCTATTTGTAGGATCCACAAACCAGTAGAGATGATCGTTTATAATTTCTCAATTTTTTTCACGAAAATACTTATTATTCCAGCCTTAAAACCTTCTTATTCCAAGAACAGATCAAGTGGTTTATCAATCCACTAAACCACTTCAAAATTAGGCGTATGTTTTTTTGCCATAAGCAAACCTTTTGTCTCCTACATAGAGACGAAAGGTTTGTCTGTGTATTAAAACCATATAAAATACTAAAGATGTGACACTTATAAGTTCAGGCCTAAGGTTTTACTTGTCACAAAGCAATAATGTAAATGACAGTTATCTATGAAACCAGGACACTAACTATCTAAGAACCAAATGAATAAGAAAGTTATAATAGACTATAACATAGTAGTCTGCACCATGGAAATTATGTTAAAAACACTGACCAAAAGTTTACAGTAATTATTTCTATTAAATGATAGACCTGAGGCTAAACATCAACTGTTAATTAAACATAATAAACTTAAGTTTAACTATTTCGAAGTCCACTAAAAACCACAACACATCGCAGTCATAATTACGTCTATAGTTACAATAATAAAATTATCTTATCACCTACTTGTGCGGCCATGTCCCATTTTTCTGGATTTCCTTAAATTTTTCATATATGTATTCTCAACGACAACACACATCAACTCTGAGGTGATTGTATTGGCCATGTTATAATCACCACAATTTTGCATTATTTTCTCTTTAATAAAATTAACTGTCAAGGTTAGGATTTGTAGTACAGCTTATGACCGTTTAGAATCAAAATCTCACTGCAAAAAAAGGGTTGAACTCTCCTTGGTGGGTATAGAAATTGAAATTATGCAGGCCATTGGCTGTCACGACCCATCTCGAATCCTAGGACGAGTCTCTTTAATCCTCAAAATTAATCTAATAACGATTCTATAATAATAATATTTCTTCCGAAATTTGGGCAGAATTTTTCCTAAAGTTTTGACATTCCCGATCCTACAATTGATAAAATAGTACTTCCAAAATATTTCCAAAATACAACAAAATCCACTAATCAATACCCCAACAAATACCAAATATCATTCAAAATATTTTAATACTAAATATAGTAAATTATTCTTAATCATAATATTATACAATTCAAAATATTTCAACTAGAAATTTTGTACTCCTATCATTATTACGTGGTCAAAATATAAATAATTATCGTTCATGAGTTAACTGTTGATTTCATCAACCGTAAAGGTCAGTGAGTGGATAGTAATTTTTAAAAATAATTTTATTTTAAAATAATCATATTACTTTTAAATATACAATTTCACCAAATCATAAACGAGAAATATTAATAAATCACTTAACATTTATAATCAAATCACTAACTTTGAAAATATATATAACGTTATGTGAAATAACTAGCGAAGAGCATGTCATAACATCAAATAAATACTCAATCAAAAATCGTCACAAAATACTGTGTAAAACCAAGAAAAATTTACAACATATAATATCAATACTGAATACTGAAAACTTCCACCAAACAAGTACCCGAGGAAATAATCTCATTATATCTAGACCTCAATGGACAAGCAATCAAGAAACTATCATACCCCGGAGCTACACAGATAGACAGGAAAATAATATCTCTTATATCATCACATCTCAACATATCTCATCATCATACTATGTATGCATAAATAGTCTCCAAAAGACAAAAACGACCAAATACACGACCCAAAACCTTTGTGTGTACTCAAACGGGCCCTAAAAGTCGTTATCTCATATAATCACATATCATCTCACATCATCTCATCACAGTATATCGGGAAGGGTACTGTCTAATGACTTTGTAAATAATTGATAACATACATGTACATAAACATCCGATAATATCCAAAATCACATTTTCTTTTATTTTCAATAACCTTTAAAATCCATTTTCTTTTCTTTAAAAAATATTATTATTATGCATATATTCAAAATCAGAAATAAAATCATTTATCGTACACATTTCTGATAATAAATACCATTATACAGATAAAATTAATTTTTCATAAAATCATTAAATCAAGCTGTCACGACCCGTCCCAAATCTTGGGATGAATCTTGACTAATCCTCGAAATTCAACTAATAACGATTCTATAAATAATAATAATAATATTCCTACCAAAATTCTGATAGAATTTCTCTATATTTTTTAAATACTCAATCCTGCAATTAATAAGATAACACTCCCAAAATAATTTTCAAATGCAACCAACTCCGACAATCAACATCCCAATAAATACCAATAATTATCCGAAATATTTTAGTACTAAACGCAGTAAGTTGTTATAAATTATAATATTATACAATTCGAAATATTCTACACAGAACTCTACAATTCCTAGGACAAATACATGGCCAAATTATAAATAGCTATTAATGCTAAGTCAACTGCTATACCTGCAAGTCTCCTGTGGGGGGAGGAAATATAATAAAACGAAAAAGAATGGGGGTGATTATAAAACTCAGTGAAAGTCAGCGAGTGGATAGTAGTTTTCAAAAATAACTTTATTCTTAAAATAATCGTATCACTTTTAAATACATCATTTCATCAAATCATAAACGAGAAATATTAATAAATCACTTCACATTTATAAACAAATCACTAACTTCGAAAACATATATAATGTCATGTGAAATAACCAAGGAAGAATATGTCATAACATCGTATATATACTCAATCTGAAATCATCACAAAATACTGTGTAAAACCCAAGAAAATTCACAACATATAATATCAATTTCGAATACTGAAAACTTTCCCCAAACGAGTACCCGGGGAAATAATTTTATCCTATCCAGACCTCAACGGACGAGTAATTAAGAAACCATCATGCCCCGGAGCTACACGGATAATCCGAACCTCAACGGACGGGCAATCAAGAAACCATCATACCCCGGAACTACACAGATAAACGAGGAAATAATATCTCATATGTCATCTCATCTCGACATATCTCATCATCATAATTATGCATGCATAGTCTCCAAAGGACAAAAGCGCCCAAGCACACGGCCCAAAGCCTGTGTGTGTACTCAGACGGGCCGCAAAGGCCTATATCTCATATTATCACATCGCAGTGTACAGGGAAGGGTATTGTCTAATGACTTTTAAACAATCGAAAGTATACATATACATAAACATCCGATAATATTCGAAATCACATTTTCATTTATTTTCAACAACATTTAAAATTTATTTTCTTTTCTTTAAAAATATTATTAATACGCATATATTCAAAATCAGAAATAAAATCATTTATCATATGCAATTCCGATAATAACAACATTATTCAGATAAAATCTATTTTTTATAAAATCATTAAATCAAGCATTTAAAAATTCATTTGCAATCATGCTTAATCATAATTAAAAATCATAATAATCCACAGAGAAATAAGTTTTGTATATTTCACTCACAGTAACGACGATCAAATTTGGTATTGTCAACGTTAGTGGGTTGATTCTTGTTCGCGGGTCCTCCTAATCAAATAAATCACATAATTATCATTAATCACATAAAGTACAATTAATTGTACTTAATAAAACTCGAACTCACATAATATGACTCCTGAATATTTAAAATTATTAAATTATCCTTATATCCAAAATCACCAAATTATCTTTATTTTCAAAAATTACCAAAATGCTCTCGATATCAAAATTTACTTAATTGCCCTCAACAATATATTTTATTAATTTATCCATAAAATTCTCAATTTCCAAAATATCCTCAAATCCTTTAAAATTACCGAAATGCCTTGAATTTAAAATTATCGAAATATTCCAAAAATCATAATTTACCAATTTAACCTCAAGATCATAAATTATCACTTATCCTCAATTTAATCAATTACTAAAATACCCATATATTAGAAATTATTAAATTACTCTAGAGGTATAAAATTATCAAATTACCCCTGATCACTTAAATTACCGATTTACCATCGAAATCTCAAATTACTTAACTATCCTTGTCCATAATTATCTAATTACCCATAACTTTTAAAAATTACATAATTAACTCTAAAATTCTCAATTTTTACCGAATTGCCCCTCACCGGTCAACGGTGATCGAACTTCGATCAACGGTGACAGAACTTCAGTCAACGGTGACGAAAAGCTTAGATCTTGTAGTTCCGGCCTCGGTGAGTCCAACGGTGCCGCCAGTGACCTCCCACGCGCGGTGACGGAGCCGGATCGAGCTTCCTAAAGCCGCGGGTTGATATCGAACAGAAAAATAAATAATATGTAACGAATCCGAAATTTATGAAATTGATATCGAACAGAAAAATAAATAATTCACTTTAATAAAAAAATAAAAGTGCTTATATTACAATAGGCAGTCAAATTATACAAATTCCAATCTTTTCAAACAAACCTGAAAGGTTGGATTCTACAGCCAATTTCTTCCTCTCTGCGTCAGCAGAACAATAAGTATTCCATAGTTATAGGAATCAAGATTTTCCTCCTCTCTGCATCAGCAAAACAATAAGTATTCCATAGTTATGGGACTCAAGTATGACTGCAAATTCAGTTACTTGTTGTACAGCGAATTGCTCAAATTTTGATCCAGCGGTTAAAACATTCTGCGTGTCCGTATTAAGAATATTATCAAATGCCCACAGCTGGGCACCAATAATGCAAATTACACAAATACAGTGCAAAAGGTTATATTGGAACGTATGAATGTGTACACAGTTTTAAACATTAGTATGCCAAGTTTGAATTTACACATAAATTGTATTACATTACTCACAATTGTTTTTGCTTATAAGTTGAACATATTTGAGGTTCATGTACTAGGCATTGTATCCCATCTCTCCACATGCATTTCGGGAATGAATATAATCAACATGTACCACTGACCAAACCCGTGGTTCTCATGAACAAATATTTGGAAAAAAAAAATATTATTTTTTATCCATAAAAATTACAAGAAAACCTTCTACAAGACAATTCCTTGTAACCTCACCTTAGCATATTTATGAAAATTCTTTATGTAAAAGTGCCATATAAAAGCGTCTTTGCATAATGTATCAATGTCACATGCATTGCGTAAAACCCTTTCCTGCAAGTTTTGAACACTAAGAACAATGGCCAGAAAGTTAAAGATAGATTAAATGAAAAACTAACCATCACATAGTACATGTACGGTTTTAATAATATATTGAAATATAAACCCCACAGAAAAATCTACCACAACCATAGCATTTGATATGTCCAGCGAAAAACATGTGCAGTACAACTATTGCACTACGTCTTAGCTATATCAAAATGTTGTATGCATGATATATAATCTGGGGGAAGGAACCAACTCAATATCCTATTTGCACTACTGAGGCATTCTTTAGCAGAAAGAATTTCTGTCACAGTATTCACTATCTGTAAGAAAGATACGATACGAACATAAATTTCAACCATCATCATTCCATAAAATTGGCAAACAGCCCAAAATAAATAACTGAATGCATGATATTAATGAACTCTGCTCATCTATATAAAATTTTCATATTATACATTAGCAAGAGCTCAGACAAAATTATGCTCTTGCCTCTACATGTACTAGTCTTCTGGGACCAAGCGAAAGCATATCATTCCTACTAACCTGATTATACTTACGCCGAAATAGAATTCGCCTAAAAATTTTAATCGACCATAAATAAATTACCATGCAAGAGCTAACATAACTATATCTATTATTTAGTTTAACTCTTTATATTTATATAAATATATTCACCATCTAATGATTCGGACATCACACCATGTTATTACCATTTATCAAGCATATTGTCCCCGTTGTATTCAATTAACTTAGTCTCGTCACTAGAAAGAGGAATGGCCAACACATATGGAACAGCCTTGTAACAACCACACCGAGGCTGGTTATTATCAAAAATCATCTCCTTCTCCTACCAAAAACCAAGGTTACAGGTCACTCCACCCATCCCTAATACGAACAACAATGTTTTTATTCTCCCATCCGCCAGCCCAAATACAAAGTAAACGCTAGTTTAAGTCTTCTTATAATTACCATATTCAATGCATAATATCCTCAAAACTTTTAACTCTAACACCACCTTATTGCAAGCTCCAAAGCAACAATTATTACTATAGCATCCTTGAACTTCCCTCTGAGTCCCACATTCGCGCATGTCAAATAATTCGTTCACTCTATCATCTTCAATTACATCTCCCTCAAACAATAAGTTATTAGATTTCTCAATAACAGAAACTATGTCTTCTTCATCTGCCTTAGTGCCCATATGCAACAACTGCCCGGAGGATATGTACCTCAGCCATGTTATCCAATTCCATTGCATGTTCATGAGCTCCATTATCTTCTGTATAAGGCAATCGTGACTTCAACCTTCATACTTTGCTAACAACCCTCTGAGTCATTCTCATAAGATTGCCTATATCAAATAGTAGATCATCAACCCTAGAAGGGATGAATACTGGGTTCGAATAGTCTGTCTAATCCGATTCTTCATCACAATGCTCAATAGCCCCTTTGAGACATGCTCAATTATCCCCATTTGATGGAACACGAAATAATACCTTTAATAAATAAATATAAAACACGTTAGTAAGTTTTCAGCCATTGCTTAGACATCATTAATTTTATATTTCCCAACAAATTCATATAAGCCTTTATAAGCTTTCATTAACTAGCTAAACTGTATAACCACATTCTTTTATATTTAAATTCCTAGTGACAATATAATACAAATCTTATACTATATTAACATTTTAAAAGTTTTCTCTCCTTTTAATTTCTATTAAAACTTGGTTTCATTTTGTGCAGGTTGAATAATAAATGCTTGTTTGCTACATAGCCCCATTTTTCTCTACCCACTTCAGGAACTTTTTTATCTCCCTCCCATTCCACAGTGCTAGAGGGCACACTGACCTATCTCTTCATACCTTCCCGTACACGACAGAATCCGCAGTAATAAATTCAACTAATAGGCACAACTTTTTTCTCAGTCCTAAACCGTTGCTTCCCTCAAATATTCTACCAATCAACATCCACTAAACAAATTGTTCAATCATTATGAAAGAGTACTCAAGCCCTATATGCTTCAACAAATATAAATATGAACGAATCAACGTTTGTTACCACATTATACAGATAGATAGATAAATAAATAAATAAATAAATATATATATATATATATTATAATGTATTTTAATGATAAATAATGAGATAAATTAGGAATTTAATTAACCTATAAATTTATCAATAATATGAAGGATTTTATCTCTAGATATAAAAGACAACCATCTACATATGCAAATTTCTCATCCTTGTACCTAATAATACCACGCATCAACCTTTCGAAGCAAAATGTCGCCCAATTTCTATTTCGAATGCTATTAACATCCTTAATTTATTAAGGAAAAAAAAACTCCAACTGATGTGTACTCCACCCGGTCGACAAAGAAGAGTGCATAATTTGTACAACATAAATGCCACTTTGAAGTCATTGTCTGCATCCTTTGAAGCTAGCAAAATATCTTTCACTCTCTTTATGTTTAGTCCACTAGGTGTTGCATTAAATTTGTCAAGATATGCTACAACTTCTGCACAATCACCTTCTAATTCCATAGGCATTCCTTCATCAGTTACTCCAATTATGTATCCAAAACTATTAGGGGTCAGCTCCAACTCATAATCATTTAATTGGAAGACGCACCTACCTGTGTCGATTCTCTCTACTAACCATGCACATAATTTCCTTCTAAGCTGGCCATATTTGAGATCAATGATACTGCCCAATCCAATATCACACATTGCCTTTCTTTGTTTCTCTGTCGAGTAAGAAACCAAGGTAGCCAATCTATCGAGCACACAGCTTGTAAGGAATTTCACTTTCTCCACATTCCCTTTACCTGCTCTTCTACTTTGAATCTTGAATTGGAATTTTTCCTCTGCTGAGAAAATTTTTAGTGCATTTTCAATTTCCTTCCTAACCTATGCACCAATAAAACCAAATAAACCACATAAAATTTATTGCATCGTGTATGTTGTAAATACAATTTATTATTTCCTTCGACATTTACATACCTCGTTCATAATGCATGCCCTTCTGTCCTTTGCCTTCAGCTACGAACAGTCTCGGCACTAACAATTCAACAACACACTATAATAACTTCCAAGTAACAATGAAACAAAGAGCCATATTTACAAAAAGCTTCGTCATTTGTAAATTTAAAAAATAAAGAGCAGAAGACCATAGGGCTGAATTTAAAAAAACTTAATCATTTGCCTGTACTTACAAAAAGCTTATGAACCCATGGTTGTTTTCCCTACCTTTACTTCCTCTTGAACTGCGGGCGTCCACTACCATTTCATGACTACTCTCAAAATCTCCTGTCTTTCGCTTATGAGATCCTCTTACCTTCACTCCTAAAGTCAATTATAATTCATTATAAAGCTCAATTCAAATTTCTATTTCATCTAGACTAATACTCCACGAAATAGAGTATGATCCACCCTTGAATATATATTTTTACTCGTTTCTATATCTAACTCATCAACTACTAAATAGTAATGACGATATTAAAATTACATGCAATTTCCCACCACTTTCCTATCTCCTATCGCCGACACGGATACCGCAATCACAATAGACGACTCTAAACTTATCAATACTGAATAAATGTTTTCAAGTAATCATTGGCCCAATATTTCACAGTTTTTCTTCAAAATCCTACCATATGAGAGCACTCTCAAACGGTTGCCGGTTGGAGTTCAATTTCACGCTAGCAAACTACGGCCTTTAGATGAACTTCCTCCATATCTAATGGTTAGGAAACTCAATGACAAAATCAGGGGTATGTTCCACCGATTGGAAGGTAGCTAGTCCCTATCAAGACATAAGAGAAATAAAGCCTTAAATAAAAAGGGGAAAAAAGGTGCCCTTGATTTTATTTTGCACTAATTATTTTCGTTTTATGAGAATATAAAATAATAAAAATATATATATATATTTAGTGGCACATTGTTTTGGTTAGCAAGAAAGTTGATTATATTCAATTTACACTTTTTCTTCATAAAAGCAGAGAATAAATATTTGAATTTGAAAGCGTTTCACATCTAACTGTAATTATTATTAAAAAAAATTGTCCCTTGTTAAAAGATTAATAGTTGTTTGTTTTTCTGTATTTGAAGTGTAGCAATTAAAAAATATTATATCCATTTATAAGTTATAACATAATTTCAAAATAAGTTATTTTATTAAAATGATCCCACATGCATTGGAGTTTTAAACAAATAATCAAATACATTTTATAATTAGATATTGCTTTTAAAATAAGCTATCAAATGAGGTATCAATTTTACTAAAAACTAATTATTCTTATATTATAAAATAACAAAAATTCTATGTACATTTAATTGGATACTTAGCTTATACATTAACTACTGTAATAAATGAAGTGTCATTATTTAATTAATTTAAGTAATAGATAACTATTAAATCTTTATTGTTTTTAATTTAAAATTATAAAATTCTACTAACCCATAAATGAATTTAAAAAAAAAAAAACAATTTGAAGACAATATCAAATGCACCCTCCTATACCGAGGGCATTTATGTCGACCGAATTTAAAATCGAACAGTTTGAAATTCATGTGATGCCGGCCCAGATTTAAACAAACGTTAATTTACTTTTAAGTCCTCGTAGTTTACTTAAAAATAAAATGTATCGGTCATTTATACCCTCAATTCATCAATTAAGCTCTCATAAATTTTTTTTTTTACTTAGGTCCTTACACGGTAAGGGTATAAATGTCTTTTCGATCATTCACAGTTAAAGTGCACATAATAGCACGAGACGGGGCCAAAGCCTTGGATCGATTCATTAAACTAGGGTTAAGAACAAACCCTAGTTAAAACTAACTAGAGTTAAATATCAACGGTAAATCCCGGTCCCCGGGTTGCAAAATTTGAATTTTTGAGGGCAAAGCAGAGTGCCACCAGAGCGCTTCATCACCTCCAGCCATTTTCAGACATTTCAGATCTGAAAAACCATCAAGTTCGTTCATTTGCCTAAGGTGCGCTACCTCGCGAACCGCGTTTTTTTTTCTAATTGCTTCCGGTTGGTTATTTTGGAAGTATAATTAGTTTCGTTTTTGATAACGCATGTTAGTTAGGGACTTTGTTTCCGTAAAAGGGTAATGGATATCGTTGAAATGAGGCTACGATTTGCAAAATTATGGATTTTTAAGGACAATTTGGATAGTGAAATTGTGGGTTAATTGTTTGATGGTGAAATTTTGTTTGTAATTCCTCATTAAGTGATACTAAAATGGTTAGTTTTCATTTGTTTTATTTTAGCTTGCTGAGACTTTTCTGTGAGTGGTGTTATATCGCTGTAGCTGTGTCAATTTGCTTGTTCAAAGTCTTGACTTTTGTTTCTTTCCATAGTCAGATATTCAGACATTTTTGCAGTTTTAGGTTGTGTACTCGGCCTCCCTTTGGGCAATATGATCAACCCTAGCTTAATCCGGTGAAAATTCCTCCATATTTTTTGCCACCCTGATATCAAAGGGTGAGAGAAAGTGGCATTTGATAATCCATTTTGTCTTTTAACTATGTTCTTCTTTCAATACGAAACCACCCTTACAGTGATTTCTATGAATTGTGTATCTTATTCAGATGTTTATTGGTTCTGGAAACACTTATGATTGAAACCTGTTTCAAAGGAACTTTAATCTTTAAAAGATTGAATAAGAAAAGGAATGTGTTCAGTGCACTCATCAAGGATCATTACTTAGAACTTAGGAAGAAAATTGTTTGAATGGGTTAAAAAGCAATTCCTTTTCTTTTGGTGGTTGCTCTTTTCTACATTGTCCCCTTTTCATATTGAATAAGATGCATATGATTGCTAATTTGCTATTTTTTATTACTTTCTAAGCTTTTAGTTGTTTCTTGTTCAAAGGCTTAACAATCATTAATTTTAATGTTGCACCATTGGTTTATTTTACTTCACATAATATTATTAGGTGACAGATTGAGGTCTCTTGTTATACATATGTCCTATACATATCATTACAGTTGTACTTTTTCCTCTTATTCAGATTTTAATAATGTTATTCTCTGATTGGTGTGAAAACTTCTTTGCTTCATTTTTAGCATATTACAATTTAGTAGAATGTTAGTGTGATGGCTTAGTTTTTGATTTGTTAAATTGATGGATGATGCTTTTGCAGTTGTTTAGAACACAGGAAAGCTATAATTTCATTCTGAATTGATGTTGCTTTTCTCTGGCTGACCAGAAATGAGCCAATAGGAATTAGCCATCATATACTGAGCGGGAAAGAATGTCGAAAGTATAAACCACACTCTAGTTATATTTTGGAAATTTGAAGGTTTCAAATTTAGAAGGATTCTTATTCTGGTTTCCTTTTTGATTTAGGATGCTAAAAGTAGGGTCTCATGTATTATTTGGCTTGCTTAATTTAATCATCAAAATTCGTCTTTATGTGAAGTTGACTATAAATTTCCTTTTTGGAAAATAGAAGACAAAGAGATGGAGAAGATTTGTGTGGCAGTGAGAGTGAGACCTCCTGTCTCATATGAAACCTCAAGTGGAGTCTCTTGGAAGGTTGAAGACAATCGTGTCTCTCTTCATAGACAACATGACACTCCTGTCTCCAGCACTTCTTATGCTTTTGGTAACAATTGCCTTCATCTCTCTCTTGACTTGTCTACCTGATCTAGTTTTTACATTTAAGTCTTTTGTATCTGAGTGTGCATGTGTGTGCAGATCATGTGTTTGATGAAACTTGTTCAAATGCCAAAGTTTATGAGCTTCTTACCAAAGACATCATTCATGCTGCAGTTCAGGGTTTCAACGGTAGTTTTTCCTGCATTTTATTTATTTATTTATATTTGAATTTTGGATTTTGGATTTTGTTGGCTCTACTGTTGATTAGGGAAGAATTTGAGAAAATCAGTGTATTACTAGGATATCAAGTACAACAACTTAAGGAAAGCATTTCAAGCACGTTTAGGGTCAATGAGTATGTTTGGAATTGAGATACTGTAATTCACAACTTGGAAGATGATGGAATCACTAGTTATTTAAGTGGGTGTTTACTCAGTAGACATTAACTCCTATGTTTAGTCAGTAGAAATTAGCCACCAAGTAAAAGTGGGTTATCAAACATTGTTGCTATTGTTCTTCCAAAGTTAATTAGGAAACAAAGTGAACCACAATCTTATTGAATAATATGTTATGTGGCTTAAGGTTTTGAAAGTTAGAATCAAAGGAGAGAAGTGAGCAAATCTAGTGTTTTTTAAAAATCATTACTTATAATGAAATAGATGCACATAATCTTGATTTAGAAGCTGATTGCTTAGACATTTATTCCACAGGAACTGTATTTGCATATGGACAGACCAGCAGTGGCAAGACGTTCACCATGAATGGTTCTGCTGCTAAACCAGGAATCATTAGTTTGGGTGTTAAAGATATTTTTGACGGAATACAGATGGTAAGAACCAATTGTATTGTTATGAAGTTTTCTGAGTGTGCTTACAAATAAAGATGATTATGATATTTGGAATTCCATGTTGACAGATGTTCAACAGGGAGTTTCTGGTTCGAGTTTCCTACATGGAAATTTACAACGAGGAAATCAATGATCTTCTTGCAGTAGAGAACCAGAAGTTGCAGATACACGAGAGTTTGGAGGTTTGATGCTGATGAAGCCGTGAAAATTTTGATAGTTGTTGAATATGTATAACCACTGATTTTTATTTTTTATTTTTTATTTTCCTAGCATGGGGTATTTGTTGCAGGCCTGAGGGAGGAAATTGTCAATAATGCTGAGCAAGTGCTTAAGCTCATTGAGTCTGGAGAAGGTTAAATACTATGTGAATGATAATTTAATGCTTTTGATGCTTCTTGTTTATGTTCCTTTTGTTCATTATATATCAACTTCTTCTTATCTTTATTAGTTATTTTATGTTTCAGTTAATAGGCACTTTGGAGAGACAAACATGAATGTACGAAGTAGTAGATCTCACACAATATTTAGAATGGTATATTTTTAATGTTTTACTAGAAATAAAGCTCCACCTGGTCATTATTATTTAAAACTCATTTTCCATTGTTTAATTTGTACAACAGGTAATTGAAAGCAAGGGGAAGGACGATGATTCTTCTAGTGATTCTTCTAGTACTGATGCTATTCGAGTCTCAGTCCTGGTTTGTAAAGCATTTTCTAACTAGCTATTGACTATTTTCCTCAAATATGTGCAATTGCTTGTTGCTTCTTATTTTTTGGATTTGCAAGTCATTTAATATTCTACAACTCTTTTTAGCTGCCCTTTTTTTTATTTTGCATGTAATGTAGAATTTGGTTGATTTAGCGGGCTCCGAGCGCATTGCTAAAACTGGAGCTGATGGAGTACGTTTAAAGGAAGGAAAGCACATTAACAAGAGCTTAATGGCTCTTGGCAATGTGATTAACAAACTAAGTGATGGTGTAAAGCAGAGGTACTTGATTTTCCTTCTGTGTGTGATTGTAGATGACAGTAATGTTGAACAACAGTTTTTTTAATGATAGAAATCACTAATGCAGGGGACATATTCCTTACCGTGATAGTAAGTTAACTCGCATACTCCAGCCTGCTCTAGGCGGAAATGCAAAAACTTCAATTATTTGCACTATAGCACCAGAAGAGGTAACGCTGTATTCATGTTTTATATTTTCTCTTATCTTGGTTCTAGCTTTTTTGTTTTGAGAAGATGTGCAGAAGGATTGGCATCTTTTTCCTTTTTTATTTGTTATTCTGGTTTAGTTAATTAACATCACAGTACATTTAGGATCATATTGAAGAAACAAAGGGAACATTGCAATTTGCCAGTAGAGCCAAGCGAATCACCAATTGCGTTCAAGTTAATGAGGTCCGTTCATTATCTTGTTTGTATCTCAATCACTCACTTTCAGTTGCCTCGGATAATTTACATACAATGTTTTGATATAATCAGACATGGGCAGGACTACACAAGGTTAAGGACTTCAAAATCCTTTGAGCATCAAAATACTGGCACTTGCCTATGACCATTTATGCTTAAGATGCTTTTTGATTATTGTTGGCTGAGTTTCTTTGAAGCTGCATTTTACTATCTTTTTGGTGGAAATTGAAAAGTAGCTAATAGTGGTTCAATTTGTTACAGATTTTGACAGATGCTGCCTTACTGAAGCGGCAGAAGTTAGAGATTGAGGAACTGCGAAGGAAACTTCAGGTTGTGACAGTATGATATCAACTGTCGTCATACAAGAGTTTCAAACAACTAATGTCGTTGATGTCTTTTATAGGGATCTCATGCCGGGGTCCTAGAGCAAGAGATTTTAAAATTGAGGAATGATATGCTCAAGGTAATTTTTTTATCCTTGTTAATGAATTTACAATTTATTTCTGAGCGCCAAGTCTAAGTTGCATGTATATAAATTATATTGTTCATTTTGCAATTATAGTATGAACTAGAGCGTGAGAAGCTTCAACTGGAACTAGAAGAGGAGAGGAGATCACGCAAAGAGCGTGACCAATGCATCAGGAAGCAACAGATGAGATTACAAAATCATAACAGTCTGGTTACTTCTTCAGGAAGTGATGGAAGCCGTAGTGAGGTATGATGTACTTATGCAAAGTGCAACATAGAAATTAATTTAATTCGCAGTATAGATTCTTGTAGCTCAATGTTCTATGTATTCTACTCAATGGAAACTGGATCATGTTGAGAAAAAATTACTTTGAGAGTTAATTTGTGTTTAGCTAGTCTTATGTAAATGAATCTATTATTGCACTATTTTTATTATCAATCACACTAATATTCTGTGTTTACTGGTAGGAGCAAAATTCTAAGAGACATAGCTTCTGTGAAGAATGCAGTGATAGCAATGGTATATGCCAAGAAGGTGTTTTTAGAACTCCTTGTTCTAAGGCAGCTCCTAATGCCTTTGTTGTAAAGCGATCAAATTATTCAAGGCTACCTGAATATAGCCCACTTCCGGATACTTTTAGCAATGTGGCTGATGAAGATACTTGGTTAAAAATGAACAAAGGTTACATTCCAGATCTTGATTCCCTTGAGGTGACTCCTGCGAGAAAAGTTCAATCCTTTCCCCTGAATGATGGAACTCCTGTGAGTTGATATTACCGAAGTTGTTGTTGCTGCAATTATTATTTTATTTGTAATGGGTAGAATCAATTCTGTTTTGAATAATATTCCTATTATTTCTTTTCTCTTTTAGTTTCAAGTTCTCAGGCTCTATAACATTGACAAACACTGTTCAGATTGCTTTTTAACTTGCTATGTTGGTTTTTCCATTTTTATACCCTACCTTGGTGCTGGAAAAGAAATATGCTAAAATGGAAAATGTTTTGGTTTATAATTTGTCACCCATCTGTTGGAGGCTTATCAGTTTAAATCATGCCAGCTAAATATATCCTAAAATCAATCGTAATTCTTTTTCTGTGACAGCTAACCATATTAGTCCCTCATTAGTAGGTTTTTGTTAGTAATGTTAGCAATTGCATAATTTCACGCTGTTATTTTAATTGGACTCTTGTCAGAGTTGTTCAAATGAGAACTACAGAGATGTTCAAAAGCTCAAAAGACAATTAGAAATTGCCACCGAAGAGAAGAATGAATTTCAGGTTGGTAGATAGTCTTACTTGTTCATGTAATAATCTGAATTTTCAGATCCTGCATAAATGCTAGAACCTGTACCTGTAAAATATTTTTCATTTGATTATTCTATTCTCTCGAAGATGAAGAATAAAATATTTTTCATTTGTTTATTCTATTTTCTCAAAGATGAATAATACAATTTTTAATTCAAAAATTTTATTGTTTTGAATTCCACTTCTGTGTATGGCTAATCTGCTATACATTGTAAGTGATACTAATGGGTATATAAAGTGCAAAATTGCGTCCTTCATAGCAAACATGACATAAGAGAAATAATTTTAAGCCCTAGTTTCCTAATAAAATTGTTTTTGACCTCTTTTCTTTTTCCATTCTAAGCAAATTTTGACCTCTTTTCTTTTTCCATTCTAAGTAAATTTAGTACATTTTGCTTGTTTCTACTATTTTCATATTGCAATATAATCAATAGAACTTCTATTATTTGTCAAAATTGCATACTGTTGATTTGAAGTTGTTGAACCTCTTAAAGGCTTAAACCAATCAGTTTCTCTTTTATTTATATTGGGACATGCCTTTGTATGTTTGTGCTTTAATGCTTTTACAGAGAAAGTACAGTGAGGAAAAAATATTGAATGATCAATTGACTGGGGAGATATCAGAACTTAGACAAGAACTACTTGTAATTCGAGAAATCCCTCAAAGACTATATGAATCTGTCGTGAGTTGCAAGGACTTTTATGAGGATCTTCTACATAGCATGAAGGTGGAACTTGTGCGTTATGCTCGCAACTTTCAAATTTTTTCTTCTGCTATCAAAGAACCGGTATTTACTTTCCATCCTTTTGTATGTGAATTAGAGTTTTGCAGCTGATGGGGAATCTTCCACGGCCAAACTGCTTGCTAACACTGTTGAAATTGGCTCTAGCCTTTTCTCAACTCTGGAAACCAATTTCCTGATGGCAATGGATGGTGACAAGTCTTTCTCCAAGAATGATTCTCTAGTCCGAGAACAGAGCAAGGTATTTTGTGAGAGGTTGAAAAGCACAATTCCAGCACTTCTACCGTCAGAAACAGCACCTATTGACAATAAGCAAGTAAAGAATTCGCCATATAGTTGCGACAATAAGGTAGCTGCCTTGTCACGATTATCAAGATATCATATCTCAATTATGTTTTTATTCTTTATGATGTTTGTGCTGTTTAATTTGTCCATATTATTACCTCTGTTAACTGAGGGGAAATAAAAATTAAATTACATGAAAGTTGTCTTTATTGTTTATTTTGGCCATATAACCTCTGCTGACTGAGGAAATAAAAAACAAAATTATTTGAATCATAGAACAGCTTAAACTATTTGTAAGACCTTTTTGATTTGCCATTTTCTTCCTCTTAAAATCATAGAACAGCTTAAACTATTTAGCGTAGGACTTCTAGAAGCTGGTATGTTTGTCTATTGTAGATCCATCTTCCCTAAATTTCAAAACTGTGGTATCTTGTTGATCTAACATGGCATAAAGCTACTTTCTCGAGGAAAAAATTAAGGATAAACCTTGCTTTTAATTTGTTTGGAATTACAATCCTTAACGATTGAAGTTAACACTATGTAAATCTGAGTTCAAGTGCTAGAAAAGCTTAGTAGTATATATATATATATACGGGGTACAGAATGATACATATCAAGGTTATGAAGTAGAACGAACTCATCAACTATGTACCATGTACTAGTGATGGTGTGACAGAAGTTGAACTTGTGAACTAGACCGAAAAGCTCAATGTATTAGTTGCTTCACCATGTGACAACTTGATGTTACAAACATGCATCTAGTAGACTAACAAAAGAAAATGAATATAAAAATAAAAAATCACATCCCAAGGGTGCTCATAGACTGCTATTACAATTATTATCCCATCTTAATTAGGCTGTTTATGTATCCAGTCTTTTGCTTTTCTTCACATACAATATTAGTTTTAGAAATGAAGTCTTGACTCGCATGTTGCAATGCACCAGATGTTGAAGGTTGGAGTAATTGACGTCTGCTAGTTGAAAGACGTCAAATTCATGTCTGCATATGTGCATACCTTGTTTTGCTCAAAACTGAAACATCGTAGGATGCTTTCTATTTCTCTATTTTCTTTAAGATTTAGTTTTGAATGAGATTAAGGGCTGTGCTCAGGAAGAAGAATCTAGTTGGAAGGAGAAATTGAGCAATGAACTCAATAACATCAAGGAAAAGTACCATGGCTTGGAGAAAGATTTAGATCTCAATAACAAGCTTCTGGAAACTTCCAAAGAAAGGTATGATAGCTTTGAAAGAGAGTTTCAGCTGTTGAAAGATGAGCGAGATTCCTTGCTCAACAACGTATCCAAATCATCTCAAACAGTTACAACGGTTACCGACCAAAAGGAAAATATCTTGAAGGATTATAACACTGAAGTACAGAAAAGGAAAAATCTTGAAGAAGAGATTAAACAATTCAGGGCGGCTTTTGCATGCCGGCAGAAATCGCTTGTTTCTTTCCACAGTGATCTGAAATCAAAAATCGATAGACTGAGAGCCCATAATCCAGTTTCTGTACCCAAATCTGTAGGGTAGTACCGAACTTGAACTTATGCTTTGTTATGTATTGAAATAGATCATTTCTATCTAATCCACATTATTTATTCGAGTTTTCATATCCCTGAATTCAAGCTTGTTTATGCAGTTGCAAGGGATTATATTAGGTCGTTCTTGATATCAGCTAGGTGTCAGTAAACAGTTTCTGAGTTGTTTGAAACTAAATTTTACACAATACATCAGAATCTTAAGTAAGATTATCAATCTTGTGTGTTGGTAAGATCTCAAAGAAATTGGCTCATGAGTTTTGGAAAAGGCTGTTGTATGTGACGAAGTGTCTAAATTTCGTTTTTCACAAGCTCCAAAATCAGGATTACTTCAGTGAGGACCATTTTCAGTTCTTGTTCCGAGTCTTGAATCTTCTGACCAGAATCGTTCTTTTTTTTTTTTTTTTCCAAAGTTTAAAAGACAATGTACCCTTATCATAAAAAATATTACCCTTTCAATCCTTCACTAGATATTGTACAAAATTATCAATCCTTCACTAGATATTGTACAAAATTATATATGTTAAGTCCCTGTCTTACACTCTAATCATGCAAGCAACTTGCAGTCTCACACATTTTAAGGCATGCAAGTCTTCGTCATACATGCAAGACTTATCTTGAACTTAGCATGTATTGAGAGATCCTGGCGCAGTGTGGCTACAAGATAACGCCTAACGAAAACGTGCGACTAAAAATTTAGAAATGAATTCCATTATTTCAGCTTTCCACTTATAATTTTTCAATAAAACCACAAATTTTCATATATCAATTTGAAAATATTTTGTAGTAATTTAGTTGAGTATTGCCCTTACGCTAGAGATATGGTAAGGAAGACATATAAAAAGAATTTTGAAAATTTCGAGTCATATCCAAATCTCCGAATCAAAAAATAATTTATTATTTATGTATGTATTTGGGACAAATAATTAAAGTTCCAAAGAAAATTGGAGATTTTCTCTATTGGTTTGAATTAAAGTCGTTTATGAATTGAGAACTTAGGATTCATTATTTTGCTTGCTTCTTGTTTATGGCAACCAAACACCTTCTCAAGCATAAAAAAGTTTGGAGCATGTACTGGTAGTTACTAATAAGGAAATTTACAAAAGTAGCCTAAATTTACAAAAGTAACCTAAATAAGTTTAAATTTTTTAAAACTAACACCTCAAAATATTTATATCATCATTAGTCAAATGACCATATTCCCCCCTCATTCTCACCCCATCTCCCTCTCTCTAACTGAATAGCTTTTCCCTCTCTCGTCATTGGCGGTTTTTGCATCCAACAAAACTTTTTCAATAGTCCATCCTCTCTCTCTCTCTCTCTCTCTCTGTAGCATGTTTCATTGTGTTTTTTGTTCTTTGTTTTGTGTTTTGTATTTTGTTTTTTGTTGTGTTGGTGTTGTAATAGTGATGGTAGTTGGTGTTGTAGTGACGAAGGTGATAAAGATTGAAGTGTTGTGTCGGTGGCCCTTGGCTTGGGAATGAGATCGGTGTTGGTGGGTAAAGGATATGGCGCACTATTACGCGTGCCAGGTGCAATTGTCATACCAATGCACGTGCACAACAACTTGTCTGTTGTGCGCGACAGGTGCGTCTGTGGCACCAGCACGCATACACAACAGTGCATCCATTGCGCACGACAGGTACGTCTATCGCACCTGTCGCGTGCACTATACATTAGTGCGACAAGCACCTACTTACCTATCGCACCAAGTTATAGCTTATCATTTTTTTTATTTTATTAGGTTTTATTTTAAAATCTCTTAAATTTAATAAATGTAATAATTATTTTAATATGAATGCAATACAATTATCTTATAATTGTAACAGATATATGGCGAAATCTAAATGTAACAAAAATGAACTAGGCATAACAAAGGTAGCTTATGCCGATCATTTCCCCAGGCATATTTTAAGTATGTGTAAATTATCGATAGTTGCAAAATCCATTCATAAAAACTTAACAAAATGGGAGTTGAAAATGTTCAAGCGCGACATATTTAGATGTTTCTTGGAGTGTCGAAGCTTTCTGTTCAATGGCATTATATTGCACAATGTATAGCTCAGGCAAGTGTCCCATGAAAAATCATCAGATAAAGACTAGTTATGGTTTCAAATTGGTGAGTTTTTTATACTCTTACTAATTGGAGAATGATGCTTAGTTACGGGACTTTCCTATGGTGTAGATACTGCACTAAAAAATGCACAAACGATGCATAGACTATTGAATACGTATTTTGATGGTTTGTTTCGTAACATCAATCTTAAGCAATTCGAATTAAAATTTGAGGAGTTGGATTTCAGGACTATGGATGACATGCATTGAATATTGCATTATTTTATTTTGCGAATAGTGTTCTAGATGGAAGAAAAACTCACTGTCAAATAAATTTCAAAATAGTCCGCAAGGTCGTTTGTCGTGGGAAAGGACATACCATAGTCTTGAAAATGCATTGATTAGTAAAGACAAGAAATTTATGAAATGTCGATTGGACAATCCAAATCATAAAATTGAAAAATATAATATTTATGACTTTATGTCCGAGGTTCAAGCGTGTTATTTAATTTTGTTTTGAAGTAATTAGTTTGTTAATATTAAATATTTAATTATATTAAAAATAACTTTATCATTCTTTTGTGATAGGCTTGGATTTTCAAAGTTATCGGAGGTCTCCCATCAACATGGATTGTGAAAATAAAAAAGGGTAGTCCCCGCATCATGCAATGGAAGCCCATAATTTCTTCACGAAGAAACCTTGTTTAAGTTTATTCATTTTTTAATGACAATTCTCACCTTGTAAGTTCAATTTATTGGTAAAAGATCAATATTACTTTTCAAATTAGTAAATACTAGATAACTATAGTGACTTAATACTTGAAAAGTTTAATTTTTATAGGGAAATCATTGAGTCAAATGCAAAGGAAAATGCCAAAATATATTGGCAAACCGTGAAGGATTATATGCCATGTATTCCACATTAGATTTGTAATGTAGGTGTTCTATAGTGTATTATATGACTATCATCTATTAATTAATCGAAGCTCGAAGTTTTTTTAAAATTATTATTTACAAATTTGAAATTTTACTTTCTGCAGTATCAACCTTTAATGAGCACACCGCTTGTTATATTGCAATCAACAGAAAATTAAGATACTCTAACCTCAGAAGTAGCGCAATATCATAATACATCTGAGGATGAACTACCTGCAGCTGACCATCAAGAATCAGACAAGTCCAATGACACTCAAGATTCAGAGGTTATAAATTATTTACTTTCCTCATTTGTAACATTATTATATTGTATTTATATGATAATAATTGTTAAATTTATTAAATTATACTAATCACAAAAAAATTAAAAACCAAGGAACTAAAAAAAATTCATTCTGTAACTTAGTATGACAGATAGTCTGTTACACCAAATATGTGCGATAGGCTTGCCTATCGTACTTGATGCATGGTCGTCGCGGGTGTGACAGGGTGTGTGAAGAATTTAATATAATAATGTAACAATTATTTTCATATAAATTTAATATAATAATATGATAAATGTAATAATTTTATGTAATATATAATGATTTATTACCGAGAAATTTATATTATAAAATTTTTTTAATCGAGGACAAAGCATCATTATGATTACATGAGACAACAAATAGATAATATTGATCGTAACATTTATGAGTTAAAATCAGAATTTAAAGATTTCAAAGATACGATAGTCGGATTTATCAATTCATTAACTAAACATTCATATAGAGATTCTCTAATGAATGGTCATATACGGTGAGAACAATTTAAATTTATTAAGTTCGTTCTTTATTTTAATATAATATTTGTTTAATATGTTTGTCCTTGTGAATCAATAAGGCCTAGATGACTATAAAGTGTATCTTGATGTCGGAAATTAAAATGTTTATACTCCTATATCACTGTATAATTTTTATGGAGATGTTAGTGGAGGAAGTGTCTAAATCTTCATGAGGTGCCTCCGAGAATTAATAAGTTTAGATGATTGTACAAACAATCATATATCTTTAATAGTCATACTCCATTGCTCCATTAAGGCGAGAAAAGAACGTCAAGACTCTACCTACACCTCAAATAATGGATCAATTAATTGACACAAAAGCGAGTGTGTGTATAAATCTACTTAAAGGATTGAAGGATCCAGGTCTATATGACGAGTTTTTCCGGTGGTTCACTGGTGAGATCACAGTAAATCAGAGGGTTCAACAGTTACAGTCATTATTTCAAATACTTTTGGGCTATAATTCGATGGATGGCTAAGTGATGAGGTATATTTATTTTTCACATTTCTTGTAGTGTTGTTGATTTGTGTATTATTATATATGGTGAGAAGAATTTAATTCCACTTATTTATATTTTTTGTTTCTCCACAGCATATTCATGAATATTTTTACTTAATCAACGAAAAACAATGGTAGCACCCGAACGCGTTACCTCAGCGCATCATACTTACAGACACTTTTTTGGGTAAAGTGTTAACAATTATGCATAATCATTAATTTTTTTTATTTCTTATATACCAATGTCATGAAGTACTATTAATTTTCTCATTTTTTGTAATCAATGCACTAAGTGTTCTTGAATTAGTTATGGAACAACGGGGATTGGTCGGTTGATTCATTCTAATTTTCCGATAGCTTAAATACCTATATTGGTGGGTGAGAACATATTATGTCAAAACATGGACGAACGTTGATATGGCATGTATTTTCTATATCAAGCAGACATAACGATGAACCCAACTTTCAAATAAATTTATAATTTTGTACATAATAAAATTTTTGATGATGTCAACTACAGGTATTCATCCCTATTAACTTGGAAGGTGATCATTGGGTACCAACTTAAGTAAACTTTCAGACGAAAAAAGTTTGGATTTATGACTCATTATATACATTCTGGGATTATAAAAGATACAAGCATCAATTCAAGCCATTTAAAGTTCTCTTCCTTTTGATGGCTTAAACATGTTGGATTATACAATGATCGACATGAGTTGTCGAATACCGACCCCTGAAAAGTCATTGTTGTTAAGAGTGTGCCACAATAAAATCCTAGTACTGGTGATCACAGTATTTTTTATTAATATTTATGATGTATTTAATGTTTAAGTTTGGATTAGATTTAGGAAGAAGATTGTATTTGATATATTTAATGGCAAAATTATATTATGAACTATTATAGTTATTCGAATGTTGATATTATTAACATATATGTATTTATATTATTAAATTTGATGATATTAAATTCTATACGTATCCATATAGATTATAAAGTGATGACAACTTACTTTTGATTCTTGAAACTAGTGAAATAAATATAGCAATACCAGATTAAATTGCAATAATAAATGAAATAAGAGGTTAAACATAAATAAAATATAATAAAGTTTTATTACATATAATTTTAAAAGAATATGTATAAAATTCCTTAAATATAATGAAACACTACAACTAACTTCGATATGATGCAATTGGATTCTTACATCGCTTACACCGCTTACGGTTATATCCCAGTTCATTGCACCTCCTTTATCTAACAGATCTTCAATTGACATCCTCTCAAACTGAAGGTATTTTGAGCTCTTGACGACGACCGAATGGTGGTGCTTCTACTGGTGGATGAACATACATCTCTCAAATTTCAATCGAAACTTCCCGATCTACCACGTCCCTAACTAGTACCATTGGCTAGCCATAAGCCATAATCAACGAATCTTTGGTGTAAAAATCAGAACAAAGACTTGTGTAATCCATTCAGATAAGTAGACAAGCGGCAATTACTTGAGCACATACAAGTTGATTAAGTTGAAATACTCTATAAGAACAAGTCTTGTTTTGTATGTCAAGTAACCCTTCTTTAATACCATTACCCATAACTTAGAATCAATACTGAGACATAGATAGAACAATCATTCTTTCTGCCAAAGTTCTTCTCTCAATGACTATTTCATTTGTCCATGTTGTTAACCAACTACTTATTAACATAGCCATCATTTTCCTATTGTAAAAACATTGTTGCAATATTTTACGATAGTGATTAACAAGGTGTGTAACATGAAATTTTAGCAGTTCCCTTATGAAAGCATTAACGCTCTCGGCGATGTTGGTAGTAAGAATACTACATCTCCTACCTTCAAGCTGAGACATTGTCTAATTACATGTACCAACATTATTCTCTAAGTAATCAATTGCACTCGAGTGAAGCATCCAAATCCTTCAAGTTATCTTTTAAATTCTTCATGTTCATAGGCTTTTGCTGCATTAATAAAGGTGGGCTCAAATTCATCCCAAAGAGCTTTAGACATCCTAAATTTCGATTTAACGTTACCTTTCACATGATAAAAACAAATGTCATGAGCAGCAAATTAAAATACTTTTTAAATAGTTATCCTAATGTTAGTGTATCAATCAGAAATAATGACAACTCTAACCTGTCAATAATAACTCCGTGTAACTTCCTTGTAAACCATTCACATGCATCATTATTTTCTAAATCCATGACCCAATAGCTAACGGATATAGTTGATTATTATCGTCCAGACATCTTGCCACAAATATGCTACCATGATATAACCCCTCAGGTGAGTACCATCAATAGTAATAATAAGCCTAATGTATTGCATGAAACACTTAATCGAAGGTTCGAGCGCCACAAAGTAGTATAAAAAGTTTTTATTTCCATCTAGCTCGAGGTAAGTACCGGTACCTTCATTCACTTTGGCTAAAACGTGAGAATATTTAAAGAGCAAGTTATATGACTCTACCGAGTTCCCTCAAACTATTTCAAGGTCAACTTTTCTAGTTCGATATGTCTACTGGTATATTGACTGCATATCATATTCCTACTATATATCTACCTTAATGTCATTCGGAATGTATATATTTTCCTCCTGGATATATTTATCTGCAATAATATGACTAACAACTCAGCTTTATACTTTATGATGACTATCAACCAATACCTCATTATGACAAGTGCGTATATTGTCAATTTTCTTTATCACCCAATAAACATTCTACTTACTTGAACTTCTTATCGCTCGAATATGCCAATTACATGATTTCAAACAACAGTGGGCCTGAAAACATGCCGTTATGAATCATGAAATCTTAAAATCAAACTTATCCCTAAAGGTAACCTTGCGCAATTGTAATATTAACTCATTCTTTTTCATAAATAGCTGACCTACTCCAATATCATCTGAGTCACAATTGCTAACAAAGTTTGGAGCAACTATATTTGAAGGTAAAATTAGAGCAAGACTTGTCAGGAGATCAATTCTCCTTCTTAAATATTCTATTAGATGATTAGATTGGTTGTGTTTATTATCTGTAGGAATATGGTCTTGACACTATCCTCATTGTTAATAGGAATATTCGAAGGTCCGACACCCCCAACATTACCTACATTATTAAATGGAGTGCCTCTCATATAATTAGATGGTTCCACATAAACATTATCCACTTTTGTATTGGTAATGTCATTAATAGAATCATCATTGTCACAAAATCAATATTGTGAAATGGAGAATAACATTGCTCCAGTGATGCCGTTAATGGCAACACCTCTTTTCCAATATCTACAAATGTGTTGTTGTCATCAATGTTGTCAATATTATCGCGGAGTGGAGAATAATGTTACCACATTGACATTGTCCTTGGCAGTACCTCTTCTTCAATATCGAGATATGACATGCTTGCTCTAAAGGAAGTTTTAGTTTTGAGGGGTAGCTCAAAATCTTGGCTCAATATTCGAGGAGATATCGTAACAAATATAGGAATACATCTATAGTTGGCCACATTAGATGGCATATGTAACGCAATGTTAACCATTTCATCATTACTTATGTCTATAAGCAGTGAACATGCACGATACATTGAGCAAGTAGGGGGCAACTAAAGAGGTAGCATATAGCTTGTGTTTCTTCTGAGCCAGGATCAAACTCTTCTTTTGACTATGATTAGGCCAACTTCATTGTGATGCTATATTCATTAGGATTTATCTGGAAAATCTCATATACCCTTGCCAAAAATTGATTAAAGTTATAATTTTTTTAAACAAAAAAAGTTGTATTCTTAACATTCACAAACTCTAAACGGCCATCCGCTAATGTCTCCCACCAATCATCATAACATAATTGAAGTACAATGGGATCCATTAAGCCTAAAATTAATAATATATATATATATATATATATATATATATATTACAAACTATGAAAGACAATAATCTTCGCATTAAAAAATAAAACAGAACTAAATTTGAGTTTTACATTGAAACTGTAATTTGGTACGATAAACAACCTGTCGTCCAAATTTAGTGCGACGAATAATTTGTCGTACAAAATTATAGTTTCTGTGCAAAATCCACATTTGGTGCGATAAGTTGCCTGTTACCAAAATTTAGATGACAGGTTACTTGTCGTATCAAATTATAGTTTGGGTGTAAAACCCAAATTTGGTGTAACAGGCTGTCTGTCGCCTCCAAAATTTGGGCGACAGGCAGAAAAATTTAGCTACGGGCTGCTTGTCGTCTAAATTTGAGTTTTGTACCCAAACTATAATTTGGTGAGACAGACAGTCTGTTGCACTTTGATGGGCAGCCTGTCACACCCAAAAACTCTATTGCACCGGAGCAACACTTATAAATAATGACACATTTTATCATGCAATACTCCTATAAAATTAATTTTTTCAATTAACTTACCTAGATTTTGAGCTCCAATTCAATCGAGTGTAAGATTTAGATAAATTTAGTAAAAATTTACAGCTAATGATGAAGAGAAAACTACCTTTCTTTTTGACAAAAGGAGCTGAGGTTATGATTGAACTAAGGGTTGTTTGGGAGAAAATGCTTGTATTTGACTAATTATGATAAAAAAATGATAAGGGCTAATTTTATAAAATAATCAAAATTTTAGACTACTTTTATAAATTTTCCTTACTAATATAATGTACCTAAAAGGTGGAAACAAGCTCAAAAAATTTTTTTATTCTCTTATCCGTCAATTATAAAAAATTATTTAAAGATTACTCGAATTGAGTCCCTTAAAAATTACTTGATACCTTATCACTACAATAGTTGCAATGCAGTCCAATAAAATATCTAAATTAAAAAATTATAGGGTTTTTGAGAATTTAATCCGATCAACATTCTGATATTTATATACGATGGAATCTAAATTAAGTTAAGTTGTATTCATTAATAGCTTTAATATGAATTTTAAAAAAAAAGATAAATTTTAATACATAAATCAATTTAGTATATCCAAATCATTGATGCGTGAGTCAATATATATTTATGAATCTAGGTTGAAAAGAAAATAAGCTTAAGTAATAATAACAACGTGGATCAACAATTGAAATGTGTATAAACAGAACAAAATAGTCAATAAAACAGCAAAATAAAAAAAGGAATATGAAAGGTCCATAGACTAAGTATAACCAAAGGGAAAAGTAGAGTGATCTCATCATAATGTTATTATCTTTCAATTTTCGATAGGAACATATACCAATTACATAATATCAATAATGGTGCGGTCCCATACAAAAGTACTAATATGAACCAAAAGAGAATTTGGCTCAAAATTGCTTTATCTTTTTAATGAATTAAATTGAGTTGAATTGAATGGTTCCCACACGTGCAAAAGGAATTAGTCGGTGAACGAAATTGACAAGCAATTACACGAAACCAAACAAAACCATAAGGGACAACTAAAATCTAATGTGTGGTCGTTTTCTATTTGATTCTTAGAAGCAAGTAAATGAACATATCAAAATGGGCTATGGGAAAAATTATTAGTCCATGAGTTATTGTTTCTTGCTTCAATTGATTTTTCTTTTTAATCAAAGTTCTTTTCATTTTTATTGAGCGTTTATTTTAGTTCATTTGGTAGCATGTTGTTATTAACAAATAAAAAGTGCTTTTCCAAGAAATGGTATTAGATTTATGGGGAAAGTGCTTTGTCATAAAAATAGTTTCAAGTAGATTTCATCACTATTTTCTATAGGCAGTTTTGTTTTTTGGTTGTTCAAAACCTTTTTATCTAATCTTTTTGGCTCAACTAAGTAAGACTATGTATCCGTTTTGTAAATGAGATTCGAGTCGAATTTAGTATCCTTTAATTTATATTTTAATTGATCAAGATTATGGTCAAGGTTTGTTCACTTCCGTGCCGCAGTAGCTTAGAACAAACCAATCTTAATTAATTTCGAGACTTTTGAGTCAACAAAGGGAATTATATCATGATAATGGAAGAACTTGACTATGAGCACCTGAGGATACTACAACTGAATTAGCTTCAAACCGTGTTCATTCATGTACCTTTTGGAAAAATAATATATTAGAATAAAAAAATATACTTATATTTTCACTTAGATAATTATTGATACGAACGTAGATCGATTCTATTATGGAAATAGTTCAAATATATCTATAAGCATAATTATCAATGAGATATATCTATCCTAATTATAATTTTCTCTAATGTAATGTTAATTATTGTCCTTAGAGCAAAATTGATTAAAGGATATTCGTGAAATAAAAAAATCTATCATAAAGTGGAAGAGAAGAAAAGAAAAAGAAAAGATATGACTTCCAACAAATTACACAGTGATGTACTTTTTTAAAACCTTTGATTCAATGGAGACAATTAATTTCTCTAAGAGGACGCCTTTTTTCCGCCTTTTTTCTTCAGTAACAAAGAAAATATTTGTGTAATTTAAAAATGTCCCTATTGTACATAAGATGGGCTCACTTCATGATTGAAAATTTGGAGTTGGCATTTATGATCTCGCTACCATACGTGATGCATATCTTTCATCAAAGTAAGACAAGGTCTATTGAAGCTTCACAAGTATTTGATTTGTAAAGTTTGTATCCTTCCACATGATCAAAACAAAAATTAGGCAAATTAGGCATCACAAATAATTCTATGTATGTATAGTCTCCACTATGAACTTTGATGAAACTTGCTTTCCCACTACTTGATTTTGACCAATCGTCCAAATACAAATAAAGATCAGACCACCAGTGATAGAATTATGGGTGGATCCTAATTGAAGATGATGATTTGACATACCAAATATGGCTCATGTGTCAACTTTTAAGAGGCTTAAGGTTTTGACTTCATTTAGAATTTTAGATGATTACGGAGTGTTTTATTAAATTACGTTTATCGTAAATTGTAATTTATAATTAAATTTTTTAATATGAAAATCAGTAGTACAATAATAGAATTAAGTCGGTTAATGGGTGAATTTTACTTAATTATAAATTATATTAAATATAACTTAGGAAGGTCAGATTAAAAAAATACGCAACTAACAATATCACTGTTCCCTTTATTTAAATATTTTATTCTTACATTTCATGCCAATTTATTTGAGACATTAATATATTTAAATTAATATAAAAGATCTAGGGTGAACAAACTTTTCCTTCTATATTCCTATTTCTAGGTAGTTGTGCGTTAACTAATTAAACGTTTCAATATAAATTAATGTACTCATTAAATAGATGATGCAATTCTGTAGCATTACTTGTTTAATATGCAAGTGAGATATAATGAAGTCATATTCTGAGTGACACTATCTTGACAAGAACGGATAACAAGAATTATTAATCACACTAATTAATTAAAATAATTTATTGCGAAACCAACACAAAATACATTGGGGTCTACAACAAAAATTAAAAATTCATTTTGGGGAATGATTAGTGTTAATTAGTCACAGGGCATGTGTTAGGTGCCATGATTAATTTCACCATTAATCTCCATAAAAGAAATTTCATGAAGAAGTCTGTCTTCGAATTTGACCCAACACATTTTTCTTCAACAGATGTCACACATCTTTGATAAAATTAAGAATCATAATCATGTATAATATCAACATAATAAACAAGTCTATCTATTTGAATGTCTAACAACTTTTTATTTGATAATCGGTAGGATGGGGTGTGAGTGAGCACATAATAATAGTAATAATTTTATTCTACTCAGATAATCTAACATATATAACAAATAAAACAAATTATTCTATTATGAATGTATGAGTGTGCCCATATCTCGTATCATAGATTCATAGGAATATATATATATATATATATATATATATATATATATATATATATATATATATACAAGAAATCTATCAAGATATTTCAGTGAATCAAAAATTGAATTTAAACTTAAAATTTATTTTTTATAGAAGGCAAAAATTCACTTCACGCATGTACAAAGTACTCAAACCATTGACCTCTATATTAACAAGAAGATTTATGGAGTGACTTTGAATAAGAAGTTGGCGTGCATAGATTATTACCAATGACTGAAAGTAGGTTACTTATTTTACACAGGGAATAAAAAAAAAAATTCTCTAAATTTTTGCAATCTTCGGCTTTTCTGAATATGCACGCATGTATACAGTCCAAACTAAGTTATCACATTTATTATTGTAATTAATTTCATCTTTATTCATCAAACAATATCGTCAAAGGATTTGAAACATTGTTTCTTGAATTTTCAATTTCATTTTCATACATAGTAAATATTTAGAAAGTGTTATTAATAACTAATGAGAGTTGATCTAGAGCGCAATGTCATGCGTGGCAAATTATGATTGGGATATCGTGGAGCCCTAGCACAAAGTCCTGATTATTCTTTGCCGCAAGCAACATAATACATCGCACGTTAAATCAAAATTCAATAACTAATAATGCAAAGTTTTGAAAATTAATCTCTAAGAATTACTCCAAAAGTCAATACATTTACCCTAATCTTCTAGTGAGCTTTACACAAGTCAAGTTTTGCCACATTTTCTATAAAGTTATTACTTTTTAACGAAACAAATATGCGTATGTATATATAAAAGTCAATTCTTTGTGACTTCAGATAAGTTTTTTAATTTTGAGCAAGTTGCTTCTTTGGAAGACTAAGAAGATTACTAATGAAAACTTGAATCCGAAAAGACTTTTATCCATGTCTATCAAGCCACCCATCATTAAAAAAATAATAATAATAATTAAAAAAATAAGCCATATAAAATAATCTAATCCACTTTAATCATAAAATAGCCTAATTAGGTTTTCGTTAAACCCCTGAACTAAAAAGCAAAAGCAACCCCAAAAAATTGATTTACCTTGCTGCATTTCATATATAATATATACATAAAGCCAAACGTACATGAGTTAACTAATTAAAACAAAGAGTGTAAGAAAAGTAAAATAAAGTAGAGCATATATATAGAAGATTATTATTATTATTTGGGGTTATGACACTGGTGATTAAAATATCAAAATTGGGGTTATGGCAATTAATCTGGTTTTTTAAAATGAAACTGATCAATTTAAGAATGTTTGCATATATACATGAGAAGCACTTTCACTTCCTTCACGTTAGGGCACAAGAGTGAAGAAAGAAAATGGATTGTGGCCCTAGTTTGTCTTGCCAACAAGCAGCAGCATTTTCTCTTTTTCTTAGTTTAATCAAAAAATTTTGCCGCCAATTGCTCCTTCACGTCCTCTCCATCAGCCATATGATGGATCGACCCTAGGTTATTTGAAAAATGAAAATGCTTCGATTTGGACGTTTCAATTTCAATCTCAGTGTAAATGATTTTTACATTATTGAAAGGGACATTTACGGACGTACATGTAAAAGATAAGTTAAGATTGTTATATTAACTTAAAGGATAAATTTATATTTTATAAAATACATGCATCCGCATCCGAGAAGATAATTCCTGGATTACATTTTATGTAATTTTTGTAAGGTGGAAAGTTCGCATTGGAGGCCTTTACAATTTTTGCATTTTTGGACGTAAATTGAATAATTGAAAGTGACGTGTGTGTGTGTGTGTCTGATGCCTGAAGAAAAATGTAATATGTATAGTCCATTGATGGCTGGACTCCATTAAAGAAGAGGTTAAAAATTCAAAAGAAGGTGGGAGGCAAAATTTTCTAAAGGGAACTATTGAAATTGAATCTTTTTGACCTTTTTGAAGCTTTGGAAGATGAGAATGTTCAAAGGAAATGACCAAAAGTTGCATTTATTTTGAATATGGGGACCGGATGCATGGAAAGACCTCCATTCGTATTCAAAAATATTTTGTAATTAATTCATAAACCACCCACATAACCGTAAGCAATTAAATTAATGCCTTAATTAATATATATTAAGCAGTGCCTGGAAGCCCCCACGGGTGAAGTTGAACCACCCAAAAAAGATACAGGCTTACAATTATTATTAAAATTAAAACATTTGGATATTAATTAGTTTCTATTTACTCAACAACTTGGAGAGAGCTAGCTCTCTCATAAAGTGCATCACGATTTTTGTTAATATCGTACTATATATTTAAAAGTTTTTGATGTACAGGAAAATTGTAAATAAGGTCACGGGAAATTATATTGAATCATTGAATGTTCATGAAACTCATAAATTCTACATAAACTAATTGTAATAAAAGCTAAAGGACCAAGCTGGTTTCAATATCAAATGGTAGCTAACTACTAGCTCTAGCTTCGTTATTAATTGGTTCGGTTCTTTTTAGGACACTTATAATTCTTGCTTCCCAAACAGAACATACAGAAGCAGATCACAGAAGCACTTGTGGAAACATGCTTTTGGCAGAATTTGTTTCTTACTTTGATGAGTGAACGAAGGCTTTTCACTTTGTTATGCAGCTAATGTATACATAAGCTGAAACATCACTCAGATTCAGTAAACAGCAAAGCCTTGACTGAGATGAATTTTGACCATTGCTTTAAATTTATCTGCCTCGGACAAAAGCTTCCATTGTTCAAATAAAAAGTTTTTTGATTTTACAGTAACAATTTTTATTTTTTAAAAACTGAAATCATAAAACTTGTGACATTTGTGATTATGTAAAATACATTTTTGAGGAGTTAATTAAATCCCTAATGTATATATTTTTGAATTATATAAGACTATTACTTAGATTATAACTTATATTACTTTATAATTGATATTTACAATTAGAATATTATTAGGATTAATTTACATTAAATCTTCTATAGTATGACTCAGATTTAATATTCGAGGGACATTAACTATATTTTGAAAGGTATCCACTCATATTGTAAAAGGAAGAAGATTATCTTCACTCAAATTTAAGAAAAAAAAATTAAACCCCACGATATTTTTGTGAGAGTTCGAACTAATACCTTTACAATTGTGGAGGAGCGGCTCCAGCTGCCTGGCTAAAGACTGAATAACTTCCCTAATTTATTTATATCTTCATAGAAAAAAGTCAAAATAAATGAGTTTTTTTATCTCTCTCCAAGATACAAATACAAATCTTGAGTTATTTTTATGATAAACGTTAATGTGTATTTTATATGTAATTAATATTGATATATCGACATTATAATCATAAATTTACATGGAACGATTATGTTAAATTTATAATTTAATAAAAACACTGATGGTATAACTTTAAAAAATGAAAAAAAAAAGTCAGCTTCAAATGAATTATTTACTTCAAACAATCATATATGTAATTAAGATTTAATTCACTTGGGATTGACTCTGAAAAATTCAAATTATAATATGCAACTGTAACTTGATCTATTCACTGTGAAGAACCCTCAAACATGAAAACACACACCTTCCCACATTTAATATACACTACTTAATTACTTGCATTTACCATCTCAATTTGAATTCAAACTTTACCACTTCTTCATTTCAAAATTTTTAACCAGACAAGTGGCTTTTTTTTTTGGGGGGGTTTGAGCATAAATGCAAGCGTGTCATGGGTACCACCACCTATAAATTAATAAAATGACATGAATGAAGAATATGTTTGTTATGCAAATTTCTAGTATAATTATAAGTACTATGTAAATGTGCCCTGCATGTTCAAACCGTAATTGATTCTCTTGATTTTAAAACAAAGTATCATCATCATTATTCATAGCCCTTAAATCGTGGATCCCAAATTTAAAAACATTAATTCGATATCTCTGAGTCTTCTATTGAGTGAAAATAAAATATAATAATCCAAACTAAGAAACACATGATGAGCAAGAAAGCAAGGGCGATATGGTCACTTGACCAAAAGTTAAATCCTTTATTTTCTGAGGAATCTCCGACAAGTCGTCCTTTAAAGAGATGAAGAGGCCCAGTGTGAAACTGGACACAGAGAATCAAAGATTGAAAAGCGGAGAAGAAGAATCTATTGACAAGATTCGAATAGATTTTTGGCCACGAATGACAACCACCACCGACATGTCGGCTCTTTGAATTTTGGACACATTTGGTTTTGCTTGGCGCCGTCACTTGACGTCGCCTGAAGTTCCACAGTTGAACAAACTCGTAAAAAATATTTATTTATTTAGTTATGTAAAATATTTATAATAATTACGAAGACGAATTTATTTTAAAATATATTTATAATATTTAAGGGGTCCAATTACACTATCCTATAATGTATAAGATGATCAGAAAATACAATCCGACTAATACCCTATACCTTATATGTACTTTATATACACAAGATGATTAGAGAATCAATAAAAGTTAATTATTGGACAATACTTAAATTATATAATATAATATTTTAAAATATATAAAAATATAATTTCTTGTGAGAAATGGTGAGTCATCGTAATTGATGAACATATTTCTTCTTCTTCTTCTTCTTGTTCTTCTATGTGTCAATTTTTTCACAATTGAATATAATTAATTTATTCAAGAATGAAAATGATTGCTCTTGAATAATTGGATATACTTGATACGCATGCAAGTATCACCATTTTGCGTGTAAATAAATGAGAGTCATCTCATATTATATTATATTCGCCACATTATTCATGGGATATTATCATATGAAGAAAAGAATTTATAAAATCATGGAGATCCTATCCACAAACGGCATTAACATAATAGAATTTATTCTCTAATACAGAAATACATTTATTGATTAAAAAACAAAGAATTCAACTCAATGTGTGCATATACATGTCCACCGCATAAAGCTTCTGATTAGTAATGACCTTGAAAAAATTATTCTACTCTAAAAAGCATACAAATTAACTTATTATTAGTTAATATATTTTAATTATTGTTCTTTTGAATGGATAAAAATTGATCAAATTTTAGTTATTTTTTATAAATAATAAAAATATTGATAGACTAAACCAATATATAACACAACGATTGAAATGATATAACAAATAAATTTTTAATTATTTTTATTAAATTTCTTTTCACGTGTTTAAAATGTTACTTTTTTTTTTGAAAATTTCGTACAAATTGTTGAATTTTTAAAAAATAACCAAAATTTTCATAAATTTAGGAGAAATAAAAATAAAAAGTAAATGAAAGTGAAAGAAACCGATAATGAAGAGGATAATTAATTTAAGAATAAAATAATGGAAAATACACGCCATTAAAACAGAAAAAACTGCCATTATAAATACGAAACAAGGCAGCATAAAAATAAACAGTTGGTCTGGTAATAAGAAAAGTCTAACTAGCTAAAAGCCTAAAGAGAAGGCAAATCCATTCAAAAAACATAATTTTTTGTTTTGTTTGAAGAGAGAGAGAGAGAGAGAGATAATAGAGAAATAGAGAGAGAGAGAGAGAGAGAGAGATTCAACTTCAAGATCCTGTCAGATCGGGACACCAACTGTATGATAATCTTTCTTCTTCTTTCTCTTCTTCTTGTTGTAAGCACTTGAAAAAGATTTTTTTTTTTTAATTTTTCACTTGATTTTTGTAGTGTGTTTTGATCTAATGTTTTTAATGGCTCTTTATCTCTTCATTCCATTTCTTCATCTGGGTATCTCTGAAATGAGATTTTGAGAAATGGGCATTTTTTGGTTTTCTGTGGGTGCATTGTGGAATTTGCATGCATTTCTTGTTGCTTGTGATTGTTCCCCCAATTTTTTTTTCCAATTCTCATTGTGTGCTCTTTGCGTATGCTGGGGCTCTTTTTCTTTTTCATCTTGTTCTTGTTCTTTTTTATTTTTTAATTGAAGTTATGGTTATGTTTATATGTGAAGATGTTTCCATATGTAGTTTTTTGCTTAATAAATGAAGATATATTTTTCCTTACAGTGTTTTAGTTACTGTAATTATGTGTACATGAAGCATTTATGTATAAGTGCCAGATTTGTTTTTCTGGTTTTTAAATTCTTGCCATGTTTAATCTTTACACTTCCATTCTTTTCTTGGTGAAGATTTTTTTTTTCTCCTTAAAGATCTCTGATTTGTTTTTATTTTTTTTCGAAATACTTTTTAGTTTTTTGTCTTCAATGCTAAGGACAGAGTGAAAATCATAGGAGTAATATAAGAAAATACATGGTTGGGATTTGAGATTTAAATCATAAGAGAGAAAATCATTTTATGTTGTTGAAAAGCTTCCCCATTAAGTTGGCATGAATTTATGAAATTAAATTAAAAAATATAGTTACTAAATAAACTTCATCAAACAATTGAAAGTCTCAACTCTCCAGATCCATGGAGTTGTAGGCCCTTTTTTTTCTTTCTGGCTGGGTCTTTTATGCTACTAAGTTTAGGATAATGGTATCTATTTTCTTGTTTTCGAGCTAAGACCTTCAGCTTTCTATATGATTAGGAGATCAGTACGTGTTAGCTTCATACTTTTGTGATCTTATGTGGTTGTCTGGATTGGAGATTTTGAAAATGGAAACATTTCTATGGAGATTTGTAATTTGTGTGAGTGGGAGCTTTTTGAAAATTTAGAGTTGGAAGGGGAACAAGAGGTGAGAAAGACAAAATCTCCCCTTTCTCATATCCCTCATTGTGTCTTTTGTAGATTGTATCTCAAAGTACACTTTTCTGCTGGGTACTGGAATTTACAATCCAGTAACTAACTCATTCGTTGGAACAATTGACATGATGGTTTTACACCCCATAAATTAATTAAAGCAATTTTATGTTAAGGATCAAACTTAAAATATCATATTCCTTGAACTAGTAAAAAGCAGCCACAAATCTTCTAAGCAGTAGTATGATTCTCCTTTTCCATGTTGAATTATTTACATTTGTTTGCAATGCTTTAGAGTATCTTCTTATTTCTCAATATTTATAACTTCTTTTGTTTTGTTTTTTTGAAGTGTCAATAGATCTAAATACATATATCAGAGAAATATGTTTGTTTTTATTTGTTCTTTTTTATATCTGAAGAATATGTTTGTACTAATTTTTTAGTTTTTAGCATTTTTAAATGAATTTGAGAATTTAAATTTGGAATGTCAACTTCAAACTTAAGGTATAAGTAAAAAATCTTAGCCTTTTCTTTTAAGATGAAAAACCATACAATCTGCGATAATTTTAAAACAGACAATCTAAAAAGTCTAATTGTCTTAAAATGCGTTACATTAAAAAAAAAAAAATTCCAAGTTTTACTCGAATTAGACATGACATCTTCTCGAGCATGTCGAGTTGTGTCATAGATTCTGACATACAAAACCTTTCATAAGTGTTTCTGGTGTCGTGTTACACTACATGTCTGCATTCTGTAGTTTGTATATATATTTTGGTAGAGCAATGTTGATTCTATGAAGAATGGTGTTACTTAGTGTTTCACTTACTGTGCAGGGTGATGGGGAGGGAACTCACAGATGTACACATGGATAAGAATTCAAATGGAGTTGTGCTGAATTCAAATGGTGCACCTTGTGATAAAGTTCATGTAGCTCCCAAAATCTCAGAAGATGATGCTGATGCAAAGGACTATGAGGTGAAAGAATGCACTGAAGAAAACTCGGTTGAAAATTTTTGTGAGAAACAAGATGAGCTTGGTATGAGAAGTAAAAACTTTGATGTTGACCTAAATGACAAGCCAGAAGTGCAAAAGTCAAGCTCTCTGCCATCTAAATCTCATGGTCCAGCTAATGTGCGTACAAGTCGTACTGTCCCACAGCCCTTCACTCTGGCAACTGGAAAACGTGCTTCAGGCTCAACTAGACATGGTGGGGCTGAGACTGCAGCTGCTAGCAGCAATGCACAATCTCCTATGGCTAAGAAGACTTCACAGGTAATTTAAATCCTCAATTGGATAAATAGTGAATGCCACTATTCTTTATTTTTAAGTTAGGGCAATGAGTTTAATAAGAAACTTGACATGACATTATTTATAGCCAATATAACCAGAGGTCTGTAGAGGGCAAGAATTCCAACTATTTGTAAGGAGTTTGGAACTGAGAAGTTGCCTGACAAATAGATAACAAGTTCATCCATTGAAATTTGTACCTCAAAAAATTGCCTAAAAGTATTTTTTCTTGCATTAAAGTGTAGGATTCCTTAGATTTGTTGAAGAAAAAAGTTAAAAAAGTTTCTTAAGAATTGTGTTGAGAACCTTTGCCCACTATATGCCTACTTGATTCAGTCTGTATGCTTGAATCAATTGGAATTACATCATAGCCTTTGTTTTGTTTTGCTTACCTGGTGCACCTTGGGGGATTCTGTAGTTTATAGATTTATAGTCTTGTCATTGTATTTGCATGACATTCAGAAAGAATATATTGCTCCCTGAAAAGCAATCTGTATGGTGTGAAGTCTGATGGGAATTCAAAAGCATTGTGATCTTGTTTGCAATGATCAATGTTGTACAAATTATGGATTTCAAGTCGTTGCCAGTCTTTGATATTCTGTGATTTCTTTCAGCCAAATTCACCCCTGACATCAAGGAAGCTTTCGCAACTTGATAACAAGAAGCTCCTTGATGAGGAAGATAGTTGGTCCGTTGCTTCTTCGTATCCTTTGTTTCATATTACATGCTTCCTATTTAAGTGTGCTTTTAACTGTATTGTTTCATATAAGTTGGCTTTGATAATCCTGAGCTATACATAGAACAGCAGCATCTGTACGGAAGGTAACTGTTGGAACGGCACCAAAATTTAGATGCTCTGAACGTGCTGAGAAACGGAAGGAGGTATTTCTTTGTTATCAAATAATTAAATGTAAAGTTTATTTGCAAATGTGTTATCTAAACAATGTTTTTGTATTGTTGTCATTTCCATCTTCTAGTTTTACACGAAATTAGAGCAAAAACACAAAGCTTTGGAGGAAGAGAGGAGCCAGAGTGAAGCAAGACTGAAGGTGCATTTTCTTAAGTATCTCTGATGTACTGCATCTGCAAGTGTTGTTATTATTGTATACAGAATCTGAAGATGTTACAAGTGAAGAAATCATTCTTGATTTATTTATTTTTGGCATTCTATTTCCAGGAAGAGCAAGAAGCTGCAATCAAGCAGCTTAGAAGGTCCCTGGTGATTAAAGCAAAACCAGTACCTGGTTTTTACTATGAGGGCCCCCCGCCCAAGGCTGAACTTAAAAAGGTATTTTTTTTTCCCCATAATTTCTTTCAGTTCTGAAATACCATAATCTTTTATGATGAATTTCAGATTTAAATTAAATAAAAATGCAAGGGCTATGACTTAGAGCTAAATTTGTGTTTGTCTCCAAAATAGCTGCAACAGAGGATGCTTCTTATTTAGTTCTTAGCAATGTTATAGTGAGCACGGAGAGGATGTAATAATGTTGATGTCAATCTTGGATAGGATATTCCCAGCAAATTTTATTATTAATGGAAATCAAGACTGCCTTTATTTTTACCCTCAGCCTTTGTTGAACAACAAAATATTAATTTTTACTTTCTATCTAACACCAGCTGCCATTGACAAGACCAAAATCTCCAAAACTAAACAATGGTAGTCGGCGAAAGAGTTGCAGTGATGCAATTACCTCTGCTGGGGAGGACAAGGGAAGAGTTTCTGTTAGGGCCCAGCGCCATAGCATTGGTAATTGCAAAGAATCCCCTGCTAACAGGACTACTAAAAGCAAGATTCGTGAACAGAATGGTAATGGAACTTACAAGGTCAAAGATGAACTGAAGCAGATGGAGACAGCAAAAACCTCCCCTAAGAATATCACAGAGCAGGCAATTACAGATATCACCATTGAGTCCTGAACTCTTGGTTTCTCTAACTCTACATTGGGGAAGAACTCAGATTTCCATCACTCCCTTATGGATGTTCCGAAAGAAATAGCCTGTTTCATTTCAGCTGCAGTGACTCAGTTTTAAGTGGTTTGTGTTGATCTGAATTGTATATTTTTTTTTCAGTCAGGTGGGTACATATTATGTTATATATAAAGAGTCATCCATTTTAACATGGACAAAATTGTTGTTTTGTCTGACATATTGATAGCTTAAGCAATAGTATGAACTTGAGGTGGCAGTTTTTGAAATATTTTATATATTTAAGTTGTATCGAGTCCCTCTCGACATTCTTTCTTCTAATTTTGATCATTGCATCAGAATCTTGACATCTGTGTTCATAATATAACTTTATGCATTACTTCATTTTTTGGCACCTTTGGATTCCTTGTTTCTTGAATCAAAACTTAATTGCAGGTTCTGTTCTTGACTTGTTTTATTTGAGAGGGTAATCACTTACAACTTCTCATAGTTTGGTAAACAAATGTGGTTTTGGAAGTTATAATCTTGCTGTGTAATCTGTTTAGTATGTTTGAATGATACAAATTTCAAAGACAAAACAAAAGTAAAATTTGTTACAATTTATACATACAATTACAATCTAAAATTTATTATGACTCTTAAAATACGTATCGTTAGTAGTAAAATTTAGAATTCTGGTGAACGTGCTAAGTAGTAGCTCGGAAAATTGATCTGATTAATGTCCGGGAGATATCTACCGTTAATTATTTATGGGGCCAAGTCAAGGATAATATATCAGTAAAAGACTGCAGGCGGGATAAGTATAAAACGTAGGATAAGAGACAGACTGTAACAAACAAATCTACCAGTTAAAGATGACCTCTGTCAACCGAAACCGAGCAGCATAAACGCTTAAAAACCCACTTCAAGAAACCGCTGCAGAAGATCATCATATGGCAGTCCAAGAAGGTCAGCTCTCAAGAAAGCAGTCACCTAAGTGTAAGTCACTTACACTGCACCCGTTGATGTGGGCTATGTTTTTATTTGATGAGAGTATATGCTTGTTTAATGGTAATTGAAAAAATTTGCTATCAACAGTCTAGCATGTGTTGTACACTGAATACTGTTTTCATGAAAAGGGTTTTGTATATCATTCGTTGGCAGTAGCTATTGTGATTGACAGTGTGTATGCACCTTTGGCAAGCTCAGCTCTTTTTGAATGCATTATTGATTTGATTATAAGCATGTTTAGAATTGGGTTGTTTAGAATTTGATTATGCACCTTTGGCAAGCCACTGCACATGGTATACTGTTATTTTTAAATTATGTAAATTAGTTCCTTTTTCCTTCATGCCATGGCTTAATACATTTTGATACATGTTGAAAACCTCTATCGTTACTGTAGTGAGACCTTGCTGGGTAAGTAATTTTGAGCCATTTAATGGGATGTTGCACTAGAGCAAGAATGGGAAACCTTGTGGGCAGTTTGATGTGGTCATTATTGCTCATGATGGTGATTCAGTGCAGCTAGCCTTTCTCTTTTTCTCTCTGTGTGAATGTTATAGTCCTACAGTCGTTTGTATTACGAAAATGGCGGTTATTGTTTTCTGTAGTTGCATGATTTTTGCTATTGGAAAAGAGAAAAAAAAAATTTTGATTTTACATTCTATCATTGGAACGCATTAGGAATAGTGATTATCTCGTTTGGTACAGGGGAACCATCCCCAAAGAGAAAATACTGTATAGTTTGTTGATATTTTTTTATCTTTTTATTTATTTATATTTTGTGTGTTTGGTGGGGGGGGGGGGGCGGGGATGGTAGGACTTCAAAAGATTGGAAAGCTTCATAAAATTTCATACAAATTTTTCACCCTAAATTTTGAGAAAATGATAGCTAGATTACAACTAAGATTAGTAGCAACTCATAGCTATAAACAACTAGAAGGCAGTATTAAATGCCAATTTGTGAAATAGAACATGAAACCATAAGCTTCCAAGCAGCGGGAGGAGGCTGGGGCGCTGACAACATGCCTGTTGAAGAATGAGGTGGCGACTCATGTGCAGTGGCTTGGTTAGGAAGAAGCCACCAGAGCAGCAGCTAAGTGAGTCTTCATAGGGCAGTCGTCACTGCATATGGACTATAACCAGGTGATTTATCCTTGACCAAGATGAAGCTTGGGTGAAACTAAGTAAGGTGGAATAATATGAGCTGACTTTCACTCTATGCCATTGATGTCAATGACTGTAGGTATGTCCACAACTCATCATGTTGATAATGTCCAATCGGTGTCTTGTAAATTTCTCTTATGAGTATTACATAGGTTGTTACAAAAGAATTGAAATCATCTTTATAAATTTAGCGAGCAGACATGTTTGTCTCCTTTCTGTTTCTTGTTGATTGTACTGTTTATTGCTCTTGTTTTTCTGTTTACATTTTGGCTTTGTTTTGTAGTAAGAGTTCCTTGATGTAATAATAAGAAAATGTGCAAATCGGTTGCTCGGTTCATCTGGCTTACCTCTAATAGCTAGAGAAACGAAGGTATATATATGTACTTTGAAATGTTCAGTTATTTTTTAAAAAAATTATTGCTATTATCTAGCCTATGGTTTTTCAGTATCGGCCATTTCTAAATTATTTCAAAGATATCTGTGCCATTTAATCAATGACTGTAGATATGTCTACAGCTCATCATGTTGATAATGTCCTATGAATGATTTGTAAATTTCTCTTATGATTATTACATAAGCTTGAATGACCAGATAAGCTGGGATGACTAGATAAGGTTCTAGATACATAAGACAATTTTATGTTTGTTTCCTTTCTGTTTCTTGTTGATTGTAGACTATTTGTTGCTTGTGTTTTTCTGTTAACATTATGGCCTTGTTTTGTAGTAATGGTTCCTTGATCTAATGGTAGGAAAATGAGCAAATTGGCTGCTCGGTTCATCTGGCTGACCTGTAATTGCTAGACAAACAAAGCTATAAATACTTTGAAATATTATAAGCTTTATTTTGTACTATTGTCTATCTATGTTTTATTCGCTATCAGCCATTTATAAATTATTTCAAAGATTTGTGATGCAATTTCCTGGTTTGCATGGCTGGAACTAAGTTTTATATGGGTCCTTCTTGTAACATTTGAGGATCACCTTCCACTAAGCAGTGCAGTGGCATTTGAAGGAGCTTTTGTTAGAGGTGTTTGATCAACGTGGACCATCACTTTGAGAACTCAAAAGCTTCGTCAGAGTTATTTGTTAGAGGTATTTGATTCTGTCTCATGGATGGCAAATAACTCAGACGAAACTTTTGAGTTCTCAAAGTGATGGTCCTCGTTGTTGGACCTTCTTCGGCATTGCAGCTTATGGAAATGGAAACAAGGTTCCAGAGGTCAGTTTGTATGTAAATGTGCGTCTTGTTTAAAGAGTTGTTTGCACATTATTAAATGCTAGCATTGTCACACTTTTTTAACCAATTGGCTAGGCCGCCAGTTGAATCGATGCATCCTTCAGCTTGAAATCCCAAGCTATTGAAACATGACTGCAACGAGTTCAGTATTTTTCCGCATACTTAAGTTTGCAATAAAATTAGCTTTATTTGCCCTTTTATACTTGAATCAATATGACATTTCAATATTACAGCAAAGTTCGGTGCTGCATAGATATGTATATGTTGCAACTTGGAGGCCAAACATATGAGGCTAGCCCAAGAACGACGGAGAGCCATTGTCTCTTTGTTTGCATTTGGGAAATAGTACATGAAACAATAGTCTCCTCGCCTGCATTTTTTTCCTACGTGCTGTAATTTTTATTTACATTGTGGGGTGTTGACTTAAGTGTATGTGCCTTTGTTTGTCTTTTATCGTAATTCTCACTAAGGTTAAAATTGTAAACTACGTGGAGGAATTTTATCGAGACTTTTGAGCAGTGTGAGGAGCTACAGGGGGGTGCCAACAGTCTCAACTCATTGGAGGGCTGCTAAAGATTTTTAATGGGCTAAGCCAGCATGGGCCCGCTTCTACAAAAATCTATCACAAGAAAAAAGATATAGTTCCTCCTCACACCCCTCAAAAACCTGAACAAAAACTTTTTTTTTTTTTACTTCTAAAAAACTAAAATTACTCAAATAATTAAATACAATTTAATTTATTTCTTATTTTTAAATATAAATTTTAATTAAATATTTAAATAAATTATTCTTTTAATAAAAATTTATCACCTACCTCATTTCATAATTATATTTTAATCTTTATAAAAAAATATTTTGAAAAAATTGTACGATTTTAAAATTATAAACATAAAAACTATGTAATAAGAAAAATAATATAAGGTTTTAACATTTATATCTAATTTATAAATAAAAACCATAAAAATATACAAAGATAAAAAAAATTATGGGAAATTGATCAATTTTAATAATGTATGTACTTGTATTAATTATATTAGAGATATTTTAGAAAAAGATAAATTTGGAATTATATTTTTTTATAAATTGATTTTTTAAAATTATTCTTTTATTTTTAAAAATTTTAAGTTTTTCTATTTTTATTTAAAAATGAGGGAGTAATAAAATTAATTTTTAATTAAAAAAAATTTAAAATTTTGAAAGGAAGGGGAACTAGTATATTAGAAATAATCGTAAATTAACCAAAAAATAACATTAAGAAAACTCCAAAATGAGAGATAAGTCCACTGTAACCATCTCGAGAGGTCGAGAGTCTAAGCTAGGTCTGCACTGATGCGGACGGTTGGGATTCAAGGTGGCGAGTTCCTTATGATAAGCAAGCTGAAGAAAGCTGAAGAAAGCTGAAGAAAGAGACAAGTCCCGAGGAAATTCACTACCGGATGAAGCGAGGGTTCTAACTGTCACTTTCAAAAAAGTTTATGCATACGCTGTCATGTGCTCTAGAAAGTCCCTTCACCCTCGGAAACGAACGTCACCATGAACTGAGAGCGAAGAAAGGGAGATCTGATGGTTGGCAGGTTGCAAGCTACAGAAGAAAGATGACGTTTTCAAAGTTGAAGGGCCTTTCTAGAGCACTGGAATCCATTCATAATTAAGCTTGAAATTCCGAAACACAGGGCTTTTTGTGCATATTTATATAGACTTTGCAGCAAGATTAGCTTTATTTTCCCTCTTATACATGAATCAAAATAACATTTAAATGTTACAGCATACTTTGGTGCAGCATATGCTGATATGAATAGGTTGCAATTCAGGCTTTCTGCAAGACTGGTGTGAATTTTTTTTTTTAAAAAAATCATTTATTAGGAAAATTTCCCCACTGTAACAGCTGAAAAGGTGAAAGAAGTTATGTTGGAGGCCGTTGTAGGTTTGTGGCTGCGCTTGGCCTCCCGAAAGGTTCATTTTAGAATCCTCTTTTTCATAGTCGAGTTCAATTATGCTAAGACTCCACTTTTATGGGCATTACCTTGTAATTTCATTTTTGTCATGTCCAAATTTGGATCTTTGTTACCAAGTTGGGCTGTAACTATTTGCTGTTTGTGTTGCCTTTGAATTAGTGGTTGATTTGGACAAGCTCAATAAGTTATTTTGTGGACTACTCTAGTTTTATTTTCTTGTTATGCTTTTTGAGAAACCAGATGGAACATGTCATTCCAATTTAATGAATATTTTAAATAAATTAGAGAATTTCATAATTAAGAAAATTCAAGTCTCTTTTTGATGATTTATGTAGTTTTTTCCTTTCTTTTTCTTTTTTTTGGGGGGGGGGGGGGGGGTGGGTGTATAGAGATGCAGTTTTTCCAACTAATACTCCCTCTATTCCACTCATCTTGGATCCTCGCAGAAGGGCTGGTATATGTGGCGATTGGCTGTTGGGTTCAACTTTAGGGTCAGCTGCCTTGAGTGGCTGGCTCTTGCTGATCATATAAGCAAGAATATGATTTTTTTTTTTTGTTTATTTGGTTTTATTTTTGTGCATAGAAATATATATGTCATGATTGATAATTAATGTCAAATAATAAAATCTATAACACAACCTTTATTTATACCCTTAAATATGGACATCTGAATATAAATTAATATATAGACTTCAATTCTGTTTGAAATATCAGACAGGTTTCAATCATAAGCTTGAAGCATGATTATTCATATATAAATACTGTAATTGGTCTATGTAGATTGTAGATTATTTAGGAAGTCATGGAGCTCGTTCTGAGGAGTTTGATGTCGGTTTGCAAACAAGATTTCTGCCACTAGAAGGACATGATATCGGGCAATTCCTGCATTTGGAGTCTGTTGAAAAAGACAAAGGTCTAGCAAATCAACCCACCATTTGAATCAATAAGCAGGCCATGAAAAATTTATAGAGTTGTTAAGGTGTTCTTCTATCTCCCCACTGTTTATGGATTTACGTTTTTCACTTTGGTTGCCCCGTATATTAATTCTCTTGCTTTTATGGATTGGACTATTAGATTGCAGTCATTGATGAGAGCATTTAATGGTGGTTGGAACTATTTGCTATCAACAGTTTAGCACGTGTTAATCATCTAATATTGCCTCTGTGACAGGGTTATTGTGTATCATTAATTGCATGTATCCATTGTGACGCTTAGTGCATATGAAACTCAGGTGAGCCCAATCTTTTTTGGATTGCGTTTTTGATATGATTATTTCCATGTTTGTGATTGAGATGTTGGGACTTCTAATTTATTGAGAATGGAATTAAAACATTGGCTGCTTAATAAAAATGGGTGTTTATTAAATGTCTGAGCTAAAATGCTTTCATAATTACACTGCCAGCAAAATAGGACTCAACTCTGAGTTATGCAAACATGTGAATCTGGAATTTTGTGAGTTTCAAGCTTTTGAATTTTGTGAATCTGAGCTGGGTGCTCAGTTAGTCAATCACATCCGTGTAATGATTCACTTTACTAGTTTATTACTATGCTCTGCAGTATCTGGGGAATCATGGCTTGGGGGGAAGAGTGGGAACCAGAATGATTAGGTCCTCAACTGCAGCTATTTGGTTGTGCTGCTTAATTGATGACTGTGAATGATTATTGGTTTTGTCCGTTGGTTGATGGTTGGTTGGAGAGAGGTCTGGTGCAACCGTGATTGGCCGGCTCCTGATTTGCCCAGTTGACAAATCTTTGTTTTCCTTGTGTTAAGTCTTTTTTGGTTCTATTATGCCTCTTTGCATAAAAAATAGGCGAACATTTCTGTAATTAAACCACAATGGTAAGAAACTGCTATCTTATTTTGAGGTTTGCTGGTAGGTATTGCTTGCGTACTGATTCAAGGTCTCAAAATCATCACAGTTTTGAGGTTTAACCGCACAAGGAATATAAGAATATATGAAACTAGAAAGTAAAATTAAATGGTTACGGGGATTTCCGTTGCATAGGCTGCATGGGTGAACTTAATGTTAATAGTGGCAATAATGATGGTGACTAGCATCTTTGCACCACTGTAGTTCATAATTCTTGTGATGTAACAGGCTTATATATGCAACATTAATATTGATGCGCTAGGTGTATACAGCATCTCATTAAGGCATACCATTGTTATTAAATTATGCTAGTCAAAATCCTTTGTCCTTCAGCTATCTCCTTAATGGTAATCTGATTTGATGCTTGTTGCAGGCCTCTGAAGTTAACCTAATGAGATCTTGGGGGATGAGTAATCTTGAGCCATTTAATGGGATGTTGCGCTTGATCAAGAATGGAATATGTTGTGGGATTATTGCTCTTAATGGTGATTCAGCGTCGCCATTCTCTCTCTTTCTCTCTCTGTCTGTCGGTGTCCCTGTGTCTTCATTCTCTGCAAATGTTATGTCTTAAAGAGTTTGCGTTAGGAATTTGAGTTATCGTTTATGGCGGTTTCTTGAATCTTTAAGAGGGCTTAGTTATTGGAGAAGAAAAAGGAAAAAGGAAAATAGGCTTTTCATTCTAGGAAAATGATAGTTGGCCCGGGTCAAACCTCGGGTCAAATCTTGAAAACTCAAAACGTGTCGTTTCATAACTAAAGCAAAGAAGGGCACGTTTTGCTTCGCTAAATATTGCCCTTTTTCCTTTTTCGTTACCCCTTTCCTGTCTCTTTTTCTTCGGCTGCGCAAGAAGAAACAACGAATTTGCTCACGTCAAGCTTAAATCATCATTTTCTTCAAAGATGCCAAGATCCATTGCTTCTCTTTTCTTTCGCAAGAAATCGCAAATGCTTGCCTTTAGAGATGACTGCACAAACTTGTTTCAACACTCTGTGAAAAACCCTCCTCCCTCTCATTCACAAATCTTCTTTTTCATCTTCTTCACAAATCCTCCTCTACTCTAACAAATCTGTTTCCCTCTTGGCGGAACAGCCTTGAATTCCCATTCCTCTTGCTTGGCATATCCACCCTTATGTCTTCACCAACCTAGTTAGACCACTTCTTGACGAAGAAAGTGAAGAAGAAGGAGAAGAAGACAATGATTTATGAATTTTTAGATAATAGGCCGTTTATGGCATGGGGGAATGTGTCCAACAATTTGAAGTTACAAATTGAACAAATTGAATTTGGGTTGAGGTTGATGGTGCTGGCGTTGATTGGTAGAATCAAGAAAGTTCAAAGTGGTTTTGTGGGTAGGATGGCAAAGGATTAACTTTTGAGGAACAGAGTGATGAGGGACTTAAAAGGGGTCATTGCGGAGGTAATAAAAGAGGAGATGGATGATTTCGGGAGTGTGTTTGTGGATGTTAATAGTAAGGGTGTTTAGAATTTAATTTGATTTGTTTAATTTATCTTATCTGTGGATCGGTGAATTGAATTAAAAATTTAAAAATTCACGGTTGATGGATTGAATATGAATTTATTTATGTAAATTTGTAAAAATTTAGTAATTTATAAAAAAATAAAAATATATATTTAATTAAAAAATTAAACTTATAAATATGATATTGGTATTTATTAATAAATAAATAATTTAAAATATAATTACATTAATATCGCATTATATCTTATTTAATAATAATATAATATAAAAATAATTAAATAAATATAACTTAAATAATTAATTTTTATTTACTGATCTAAATAAATTAATTTTTTTATTTGTTATATTTTGAAACTTTAAATTATTTCTCTCTCTACTTGAACAAATAATTTATTTTAATCTTATTTAATTTTAGATTAATTATACTTGGGTGATATATGTTTTAATAAATTTTAAAAATGTGACATTTTTTAAAAAATATTTGAAGTCTTAATAAACCATTAAATTTAAAGTGAATATTTAACTATAAAATAATATTTTTATCTTTAAAATTAATTATAAAATGAAATTATTACGTTCATAATAACTATAAAATAATATTTTTATCCTAAAATTAATTGTAAAACATAATTTTGTTCTTACACAATAATTTTTTATTTTTTAAATAAAAATTATTAAAAAATTACATCTAAATGTAATTATTGATTTTTTGGGGTTAAATCATATAATTTTTTTTAAAAAAATTGTTGAATCAAACAAAATTTTCTTATTCAATTTAATAGTAAAGTTTGATTCAACAAAAAAGATTTTTTAAATAGATTTGTTTAATTTAACCAATAAAGAATGTCTGTTAATTGTATTTAAATAATTTTTTAATAATTTTTATTTAAAAAATAAATAATAATTGAGTATGGATAAAGATATATTTTGTAACTCATTGTAAGGATAAAAATGTCATTTTATAGTTATTATGTGGTTAAAAATGTCATTTTATAATTAATTTTGAGGGATAAATATCATTTTATAATTAATTTACTGTTTACATTAAAATTAACAAAAAAATTAATGATTTGTCACCTCTTGAATATTTTTAAAAAATTTATCATCTTTTTAAAATTGATTAATTTATGGATTAGATTGGATTAAAAAGTTATGATACATAAAATCGTCGATCGAATATGAATTAGATTAAATTCACATTCGATTTGCAGACGTATGGGTTAGATTTGGATTAAGTTTTGTCAATCGGTAGATTGAATTGGATTAAAAATTTATACTCCATAAAATCATAGATCAGATATGAATTGATACCTAATTCGCAAAATTTGATACACAAACCCATACCTATCTAAAAGGTTGAGAAAGTGTGATTGCTGAAATTGTTGGTGCCTTGAGTGTTCTTTGAGCCGATTTTCCACTCAAGCTATAGAATTTGATATGTTTTAGGATGTATTGCTAGTCAATGCTCAATCAATTTTAGTTTCCATTACTTGTATGAAATAAGTGACTGTTCTACTATCCTTATGTTTATCCAATATCGAGTGCTGATACAGAGATGAGAGGCATAGCAAACGACGACGTCATTTTAATGCTGATGAAAACCAAATTTTTTTTTTTCACAAAATACTGTCGTTTGCGTTAATTTTAGGGTTTGACCCGGAACAAACATCTGCACCGTTCATTCAATCATTGTGTATTTATACTGGACTTGGAGCGGTGAAGAATCTGCTTTGGCACACGGAAACCCTCTGCAAACTAAACTTCTACGGAGGTAGCTCTCTCCCTAATCAATCGGAGGTCCGAACGAAAAATTGGATGTCATCCGGACTGAAAATGAAGAAAGTGGGTATTAATTGGGCGAAAGCCGTTGTGGAGCATGGTGTTCTGTACTTTTGGGCGTTCGCTGACTTTGCGTCGCGTGTCCCTCTTTGATTGTTTGGATGGTGGACTTAGTGTAGGCATGCGCATATTGGATCATTAAGCAAATGCCAAGAATCACCGCTCCCGTTAGGGCCGGTTGAAGCAGTAACCGTTTGATTGACATACTTTGACCATGGAGGGTTGAGATTTCGCCACGCCACCGTGCGCGGTATACGCTCACCATATTGGGTGATACACACCCAACCATTCAGGTCTCATTAGGAGGCAATCTTGATCGTTCATTTTATTGATCCGATGTTCCAAATTTAGCCATGTTTTCCCTTTTACTCAGCCAACGTTGCTGACCACATCTGAACCGTTGGATCGTGCATCCGCTTTTCCTGAACGCATGCTCACCATGATCATTAACTCAGCGGGTTAAAATGGAAGTTTTGCGTTTTGCCTTCGGATTGGATTGAAAACTTCTTGTGATTTGGCTGAATTAATAAATTTTTTTCCTTTTTTTCCCAATTTCTTGCTTTTGCATGTAACTTTTGTAAATTAATTAACAAAATATGTGTTTTATTTTCCACTATCTGTGGTTAATTTTACCAAGCTAGGGTGAGGTGAATCTCTTCGTATAAAGATATGATTTAATTAAGTTTTATTTTTTTTAATTGGGGAAAAAGACTTTAAATTTCGATTACTTCCATATATTTAAAGCATAATAGTAGTAACTAACCTTTAGAGGTTCTCACTGGCCACTGCAAATATTTATTTATTTATTGAGATTATTCCTTACTGCATACATTTTTTTTTCTTTGTTTATTTATTTATTTATTTATTCAATTTCGAAGTCGAGGTCCTTTATGCTTACACCTTGATTTTCAGGACCTTACCACTTTATCGCCCACACACGTTTGTACCCCTCCGTTAAGCCCATATTTTTCAACTTCGTTATATTATATAGGATACACTCTCACCCCTTCAATTAATCGAGGCCGCTTTCTTGGATTCAAACCTGAAAATGTATCTGTGCCCTGTGTTCTAGGGGAAAGATGAAAATTTGGTTTACTTCAAGGGTTCCTCTTGCAGCAGGAACGAAGCTAGAGGATGCGAAGATTGGGATTGAAGGTGGCAAGTTGCTTATAACAAGCAAGGCGGCAAGTTCACGTCCACTCTCTCCATCTCCCTTGGTCATATCAGAGGAAGGAGACGACGGCCTCAATCAGTACAACTGGAAGATGATTTCGATGAAATTCAACTTGCCAGTAGGGGTGAACCCGGATGGCTTCGAGACTTCAATGGATGATGATGCCGGGCTTCTAACCGTCGCTTTTAAGAAACTCGTGCCCGTTCTTTCATGTGCTGTAGAAAGGCCCTTCGACTTCCAGATTTACCCCATCGGCTGTGACGAGCCTGTTAATGAAGAAAGCAAGGGCGTCATCCACTTCAAATGCCTATCTCGCAGCAGGAACGAAGATGGAGGATCTGATCGTCAGGATACTAGCCGGCGAGTTGCTTATAGTAGGCCAGCAGCTGCTGGAGAAAGAGGAAGGAGACGCCTGTAGTAGTCTTGGCAAGAAGAGTAAGAGCTTCAAATTGCTACGTGGTGTGAACCCGAATGGCTTCGAGACTTCGATGGATGATGCCGGGGTTCTGACTGTCACTTTTAAGAAACTGAAGCCAGAGCAAAAGAAGATGGTGTCAAAAACAAAGTTGCTTGGAGGTTTGGCTGAAGCTTGTCTCCTGAAAGGTTGCAAGTTCTTTTATGATGAGATGCGTGGCGATGACTACTACTAATAAGCTGGTTTTTTGGAAATGGTATTTCCTACATCATGTGCTTCTTGTTGTGTCATCTTTATATGAGTGTTTGTTCCGTTTGAAAATTGAAATTAAACTCTGGACTAGTAGAGGAGAACTCCAGAGCAGATGTTGTATTCCTTTCTTTTCTTTTCTTTCTTTGATTTGAGTGAAAGATCGAGCTGTGTAATAATAATAATAATAATAATAATTAAAAAGAGCTTTGTCTAAAGTTTTTTTTCTCTCTTTTTTCTGAGAACTAGTAATTTTGGTAGTTTTAATGAAATCACCTATGTTAAATATTTGTTTTGGATGGATTTTAATTTCTTATATAATGGTATAATTTATATCAAGCACAGGCTCACTCCAAACAAATTAAGTGTAGTTACCTAATACAACTTTACTTTTATCTAGTGCAAACTCTATAGTTAATGTAACTTACATCATTATATAAAGAATCTCTTACCTTTAAGCATATATAGGTAACGAATTATACCTTTAAATCTTAGTTGAGTTAGTGTCCCCTCAAGTACATTCACTTGAACTACATAGGTTTTTTAATTGTTAGCTTTAGAACTTGTATGATTTTGCTATTCAATTTTTGATGACTACTATTTCAAATATAAATGTGGAATTTGATCATTATTAGGATCCGGATATAGCAATTTTAGAATTGTTTGTTGGTGCTAAAATATTGCAGGGTGAGTACATGCACATAGTACATTGTTATTGCTAATGTATTTGAATGCCATTGCTACATTAATAGCAATGGCATTTGGCTTGTGGCATATTGAAAGAGTTTCCTTAGAACCCATAGGAACAGGACTATCCTTGTAATTTTCTTACTTTCTTAATGGACGTATTCTTACGTGCTGCATTTGGCATCCGGAGTTTATTGAAAGAAAGCAAACGATCAGGAGCGGGTCTTAAAAGCATACTGTTCCAAAATGGGTGTTACTGATCATGCGGCGATTGGCTGTCGGGTTCAACTTTAGAGTGGCATGGCTCTTGCTGATCATGTAAGCAAGAGTATGATTTCTTTTGCTTATTTGGTTTTGTTTAGCATATTTTTTCAACCATCTTATCGAGGCAGAAATGAACTTAAATTCAAAGATGGCAATTCAACAGTAATAATTGTCCAGCAACTAATACAATAAAGTCCACGGGTAGCATTAACACTGCAACATGGGTTACAGATACAAGTTTACCCTTCGTTGTAGATCTTTGTCCCCCCCCCCCCCCTTTTTTTCCCCAAAACCAAAAAAAAAAAAAAATTAATGTAAATGATATTTACGATTTTTGTACTGGACTAGGACTGTAATTATAGTTGCCATGAACTTGTAGGCTGAGTTCCCGCTTTGTTAGTATGCTGGTCAGCATTAGCACAGTGACATGGGGTGCAGATACGAGCTTGCCCTCCGTTTGATTGGTAGAGCTGGCAATGGTGGAAGTGTGGCCGGTTCTTGCAAAAGATACAGCTGCCGTAATGATTTCAAAAATGGATTATTTTTACATACCTCCCCCGAGGTATCACATAATTACAGTTTAATAGAAAGTATGTTAGTATTTTCACATCCCTCCCCTGCAGTTAGTATTTCCGTCAGTTGACTGTTTGTGGACTAAAAAAAGGACGAAAATACCCTTTCAAACTAACAGGTACAATTTCCTAGTTAATATTTGATAGATTTGGCAGTGTAAGCATATTTAGAAATTTAAAATATCCACATCAAGCATAAGTTTCACGTTACTTAGAAGTTAGAGATTTGGAGTAAAAAAATTTTCAGAAATAGTAATATTACTGTTGATTCCAACAGTAATATTAGCAGTAACTTTGCCTATAAATACTTCACTATCACAATACTTAACTTCCATGACCAGTTGGCGTTTATTTTGAAGAACAAAAAAAGTCATTGCATGAACTTAGAAAGGTCATGCTATACATTCTTGTGAGACATTATATTCCGCTAATATACAAGCCAAAAATAGAAAACATAGCAACAAACCCATGGACTCCCAAAGCTCAAGCACATCATGTAGATCAAACATGCAAGTAGAATATGAACCAGCATGGAGAAATTGGGTTAATGGTAAGCTAATCAGATTCTCAAATCGTATATGCAGATGCTAAACCAGAGCTGAAGTGAAGATATCATAATTTGATGATAATCCTCATAAGCTTTATTACACATGCATGAACAAACCAAAATGTGGCTACTTCAAGTGGTGGGTACCAGACAGAACTGACTTCAACAATGGGGCTGTTTTTGAAGGGAATGCGGCTGCCATGGTGGATTCTCATGTCATAAATACAATTGATACTAATGTAAAAGAGGTGAAGAGCATTGTGAAAAAGTTATTGAAACCTGGACATTATAAAGATTTATTGAAAATAATGATGTATTGTAATGTAGTTTTGCCGGTAGTAAATATTATGATGTTTAGGATGTATAATGCCTAAAGTTGTAGAATCTAGCTACTTGTACACCGATTTAGTAATAGAGTAATAAAAATTTAAGTAGTCAATTTCTAATACATATAAAACAGCAAAAAAAACAAACAAAAAGATCATTAAATAAATGAACAAACAGCCTACAAATATCCTTTTCATATCAGTCGAACATTAAGCCAATAAACTGAACTTTAAAGGGGTGTCAATCAGTAGCATATTAGTGTTCACGAAATAGATAAAACAACAATAAAGCCTTAAGTAGTATACATGAAATGAATACTAAACCAACAAGCTCAACTTTACACACAATATATGAAATCAACACTAACCCAACAAGGTCAACCATAAATAATTGTTCATAACTCAGCACTAAACCAGCAAGCTTATTTATGTACCATATGTCTCATTGAAAACTAAAGCAACAGCAAGATTAAATTTAAGTACTAGGTGAAATCAACATCAAACCAACATAATCAAGTATAAAACCACAGTTAGAACTAGTACTATAATAAATTAAAATAAAACTCAGGAGAGATTGAACTATAGTAATTAATTATATGCATTTTAGCAACAATAGTTTGTGACAATTACAAAAGGCTGCATTTTATCATCTTCTACAACTAGCAGTAACCCATATTTACAAAAAAAGGCAGCTATTTTCTTAGTGTGCCATAATCAGACAAATTACAAGGCATGCTTGCCTTTGTTAATGTATTGTGAGTTTGTCGGTATGACAATTCTACAAAATATACAAAAACTCAATCCTATGTACAAGGTTGAGTAACAAAAGATGATACAACATCTTGGTAGCAAACCTTACAGTGAAAGAGATATAGTATCATCTAATCCCTCAAAAAAATATGTTGTACGGGATTAGCTTTGGTGCTGCTATCCTCTTGCAAATATGTATACATATATATATAATCTTGACATGTTGCTGAATACATTAACTTCATACTGCTTACTCTAGAATAACTTGTCCTTCATCAAGTAAAGAACCCAATAAAACCTTTATTTTCATCTTATTTACGACTATTTGATAAATTATTCTAAAAAATAAAGAAAGGTTAAAGAAAATACCAGGTCCAACAACACTGGATTAAGTTAAGCTTATATTCTTAGTAAATGCAGCCCTTGAAGCAGATCCATCATCACAATGCACCCAACTAGAGCATTCCTTACTTTTCTACACATATACACACGCACACATATAGATAATTAGGTTGTATTATGTACATAACAATTTGATAATGATAAAATAAATTTATAAAACAACATAAATGCTGAGTAGCATTTGCACTTCTACAGGCTAGCCAAAACTCTTTCCTAAGCAAAACACCCGGAAACTTTTGTTTAAAAGTAGCATAGATGTACCTACAACAGTATCTCTTCAAAGCTTGTGGGAACACTCTCTCTAATGCATTTAATATTCTTTTTTATCTGTCACTCATAAAACATAAGCCCTCTCCATCATTGCAGCCTATTTGCTCATACAATCTCTCCATAAAGTACACCCAAGACTCAGTATTCTCATTCTCTACTACACAAACAGCTAAAGGATAAATGCCATAATTGGCATTAATGCTAACTGTAGATAATAGTACTCCTTTATACAACCCTTTTAAGAAACAACCATCTAATCATACAAACTGCTTACAACCCCCAAAGAAACCCATTCTATTAGCATCAAAGAACAAAAAATCTCCTAAAATGAGGACTAACCCTACACCCCATCCAATCTTTATCTAAAGTTACTGTAAACCCAGGAATTGAAGCAATAATTGCATGTATATACCTAAACAGTTTCATATAGCTTGCTTTATGATCTTGGCCCAAAAGCTCTAAAGCCTTATTTTTGGCTCTATACAGCTTCTGATTACAACAGGTTATCCTATATTTTCTAAATAACTCTGGTTTAAGTATATCAATTGGCAGCTCAGTGTTAGCTCTAAACAAATAAAGAAAGGTAATACCTATCCAAGTTGAGGTTACCTCATAGTTTTCACTATTTCTTGCACAGTTGTGTTCTGAACAGTGTGTCTTGATATGAAAATCCCTTTTATTTCAGTTTGGACTTGCATGTATCCCCTATGTACAGCCTTTAATAGTACAATAAAGTGTCACTCTTGACTTCTCATTCTTTACTCTTTTAAGTCTGAAGCCATTCTTGATTACAAATACCTTGATAACCTTCTTGAATTCATCCACATTCTTGAACAGTTGACCAGACTTAAGTATAATTTTCTCACCGTCAGCTGTAAACTCGAACCCCCCTGAGTTTTGTTCGTATTTACAGCAAGCATCTTGAGCATCTCACTATCATTGTGATCCAATTCAGTACCACTATCATCTCCAGATTAATAGTAATCTAAAGCATCATCAAGCTTATCAACTTCAAACTGATTCAGGTCTCCTTCACTGCCAACATCCATATCATTTATATTTTTTTCAGGTTTAATTTCTTTAACATGTATGTTGTCACCAAGCCCCACTGTTGCCATGCTTTCATATGAATCTTGCATTACAAGAGTTGCAGCAGCGAAATCAATAATGTTACTTTCATCATTTAAATCAGGCAGAGCAAACTCCTTCTCCTCAACAAAGTCAACCTACTCCACATCTTCATCATTTCTATCTTTAGGCAAAGCTGAGTTGCCTCCTTTTTTGTTCAACTCATCTAATTCAGTTTTGATAATGACAATAGTCCAACTATATTTCTTCTCACTTAACTTGTTAAATGCATCTTGCAAATCAGATTCTGTCTTCAAAGTGGCATAACTCGTCTCTCAAGGTAACATAACTTGAAATCTGACTTCAGTTGCATGGTTAATAGGCTGGTCAAAGCATAAATCCCTGATATCAGCCCATAACTTCTTTAAGCTGTACTGCTCTGGTATCATTGATGCAACAGTGAGCAAGTTACCTCCTACAACAGCCTCTATATCCATGTACACGGAGTTGGAAAAAAATTTACATAAACATCGATTAACAATTAACACAGTCAAAACAAATATTTAAAACAATTACATTTACTGAGATCATAGGTATATTTATGATATTACACAGCTTATATCTTATAGAAGACTAAAACTGAACATTACAACAACCCCGCCTATCACTAACTATGCTATCGATGCAAGCAGATATATTCAATAATGAATTTACAAACATCATATATATTACAAACCTTAAACCATTAAATTCGTAGCTGCATATTGACAGAAACTATCTTTTATGACTAACAACTGTAGCGGCTCAACCTTATAAAATAAATGACAAATCGAGAAAATTCACTCTTCTACAGTCAAGTACTATGAAATAAACAAACAAACAACCATCATTGTTATCCCAAAAATCCCTTATCATCTTCACCAACCAGTCAGAGAAATAGAATATGCCATTACATAGAACAGTGGCTATAACTTACAATTTGTGACATTTTGAGGTGCTAATTAAAAGTATGAGTGCATGAACATATCAAATTCTAATTGACACTCCACTTAATTCTACCTCATGTTATTTCTAAATTTTTTGTAATAAATTTTACTACTGTAAAATTACAAGATAGTTGTAAGTTAGTATGAAATATTTTTATCTGCTCAATTTTTGACATTGTATATACATACAAGTCAACAACCTTCTGTTTTTTTAAATTTTTTCCCAGGTGATGTAAATTAGGAAAAAGCTTCATGAAGCACATCATGATATGATGGTGGAAGATGCACTGCCCTATGTTGAATTGAAAAAAAGTATGATTATAGGGGAAGACAAAATCAAGGAAGTAATAGAAGAAGGTAATAAACAAACAGTCAAATCTTAGAGAAAAAGGCAATAGACGGGAAATTAGATCTCCAGTATGAGAAAAAACTTTAAGAACCACCACCATTGAGTTAACATGTATGAAGGATTCAATTAAACTATAGGTAAAACTAATCAATACCAAACAAAAAATTGACTACAACATTATAAAAAATTTACTGCTAATAAATATTAAGCTAAAATCTAATTAACTGAAAAAAAAAGTTCAAAACAAAAATACCAGGCTACTAGGTTGTTGGTCCTGCTCGCAGTATTACTTGGCTTTAAGACTTAGGACGAAAATAAAAGCTGTCCTTTCTAGCTACCGTAAATATGCAAGCAAATCAACATACAAGCTAACTGAAATGGGACACAGTAGAATTCTAAGAAAAAAGTTAGTTCATATTGAGCTAACCCACTGTGGAAGCATAACCATACCTCGATATGTTTAAACTCTCATCAAGCACAATTTCATAAGCATAAAAAATTACAGAATTAACCTATTAAGCTTTACAATCTTAAAATTACAAGAATGACAGAAGTGAAGTGATCAATTCCAAGAAAAAGCCAATTCCAGATAACAAACATATAGCCTAACAAAATTCTAACAAGTATAAAAACAGCAATATAAAAAATAAGAGCAACTACAGTTTCATCAGTTCACCTCTGAGTAAACCCACTACTCTTTGAAAATGACCATCTCTCTGACTCTTCTCCATAGTCAATGCTCGTTTTCTCTTCTTCTACCGTTCTTCTCTTAACTTATGCAGCGTCTTCTTCCCACCATTTTTTCTTTCCTCCCATACTTTTGTTAACTCATCATCCTCATTACTTTTATGATTCTCAAAAGCCCATGTAGATTTTTCAGGAAAAACCTAAAAGATTCTCTTCTCTTGAGTCGAATGCACAGTCTAGGGGGTCTTTTACTGAGCAAAAAGAAAAGGGGTGAACTGCTTATTGGATAAGGGATGCACAGAGTCAGGAGCTGAAGTGATTTGCAATGACAATGAGCTGTGCAGACGTGGAAAAGGGTGGAGGAACCGACAAACCAAGAGGAATGACTGGATAAGAAAGAATGTGCTCTTAGGGCTTGTTTTGTTTTGTCAAATTGGGACTTGGGGAAGCGAAATCGTGGTCTACAACCTGAGACATGGTGCGACATGAAGGAATCACCAGGAAAGGTGACTGGATTATAGAGGTTGTAGCTGTTACGGGTTACAGGTAGGTTGATCGGTTTTGGGGATTTGATTTGTAAAATGGTATTGTTTTGTCTTTGAGCTGACTTGAATAGAACTCAAACCAGATTATAAAATCAGGTCGGGTCGGGTTTAATCACTTCAAATTTGATGTATCACGTGAACCTGATGAGCTGGTAATTAAACTAACATGATTTTTCTACTAATTCAACATAAATTGAAACTGAAACATTCACGACATAGCAACACAACACAACAGCACCAATCTTTCCAACTTATATAATTTACTACAATAGTTTTTTCTTTTAAAAAAAACTAACCTCTTTGCAGGTCCAATGCCAGTTGCCGAACTGCGTCGCCGTTTGTATTCGCTTATCGGCAGTCTTTTATCACCATCCAAGTTTATCTTATTCATGGTTAATTTTAAAGTTATGATGAATCTTGATTCCTCAAGTTCGATAATACTTGTTTTCACACTTATGCTACGGGATGGATTTTTTTCCGAAGAGTGAATTATGCAAGTGTAAAGCTTTTGCAAACAAATTTACACTTTTATCAAGTCATTATTTTTTGGATAATGAATTGGACCGGGTAATAAAATGCTGCAGCAGGTTTTTTGCGCTCACCAATACAAGTACAGTTAACTTTTTAAGTTTTTTTGAATTTTAAATGTGCTTTTATGGTTTTAGCCTTGTATACTGATATTATACATAACTTTATACTAACTGTAGGGGAGGGATGTGAAAATACTAGCATACTTTCTATTAAACTATAATTATGTGATACCTAAGGGGAGGTATGTAAAAATAACCCTTCCAAAATTGTAAGATCCAATGAGTTCTACAGGAGGATTTATAAATTAAATAATATAGTTTAATATATTATTAAAATAAAAACTTCAATTGCGCACCACTCAAGTTCTTTTCCAATTACCTTTCTCGGTAAAGCACTCGTGTTTTCTGCACGGCAAAATTTGGTTCGTTACATAAACAGTTCGTGGCTAGAGGAGTAGTCATTTTTGACTTTTTAGAACAGAATAATGGGAGAAGCTTTCAAATTTAACGATTAGGATGGCTTTCTAAGCAAATGAGCTCCGAGATGATTAAGTTGAAGGGAAAATTACAGATAGATTCCATTTTCAGATATAAATTAAAAATATTTAAACCTAATTTTAAATAGATTGTGATACTTATTCTCGTTAGATTTAAAAATGTTACATTTAATTTCTTATACTAACAATTAAAGTTATTTAACAATAAAAATTTTTATATTATCCCTAATTAATTTAAGCTATTTTACAAATTGTAAACATCCATCAAAATGAAATATGTTTTTTTGTGCATAAAATGATAATATTTTTCTTGACAAGTTAAGTTAAGATAATTTTATTTTATTTCATTTTCATCACATGGATTATCTATTAAGTTTATTCACATAAAAAAATACATTCTCTCATTGCCAACGTATAAAATAAGCTTCATGAAACCTTTAAATATTGACTTGCTTAGTTTATTTATATTTTTTAGTTTTTAAGCTAAGAAAAATGAAAAAGAATGAAAACATACCTTAATTAACTCAAATTATTAAAGACAATATTGTTATAGCACCTGCATAATATTTCATTTCCATGGATGTCTATAGTTCATGAAATAACTTAAATTGATTGGGGGCAATTAGAACATTCCATTGTAAATAACTTATTTATTAGTGTATGGGGATTAAGTATAACATTTTTAAATTTTAAGGGGTAAGTGTCATAACCTATTTGAATTTGGGGATAATATTTCTAATTTATATTGGATAAGGAATCTATAATTTTTCCTTAAGTTCCTTATCATTTTACAAAATGGCTTTCCATGAAAGTTATTAATTTTTAGAATTAATTTGGGTCAAAACTGAAGGTGGGATAGTAAAAATTCATTCATTTACGCCCAAAAAAAAAAGTATCCACCTAATTAAAATTTACACATCCTTTATATGACTATTGTGTATACAAAAGAATCCATACACAAAGAGAGAGGGGGAGAGAGATAGAGAATATCTAAATTACAAAAGGTCAAAAATAATAATAAAATTTTGGTAATATATCCACCATCAAATACAACAAAAAAAATCATAAAAGATAATTTTTGCATTAAAATATGAACTTAACAAAGGGGAAAAAAATAATGTGTGAAATAAAAATATATTTATATATCTTGTACATTTTTGTTCCATGTATTGAGAGGTTTAGTCACGGTATGTGCAATGCAATAGATGCGGGGGAGTGAAAACTTATTTGTTTGATATTCAGTGATAGAAAATATATATTTATAAAAGAGAAAATCATCATTTTATACTTCAAGTTCTATTAACTTCTTTATTTTTATATATTCAAGTCTCTTATGATTTTAATTATGTGTGTTTTATTATAATTAAGTATTTTATGTATTTTAGGGACATCTTAGTTATTTCACAATAAATGAGACATCAGATGACAAAACAAACAATAAATTTGAACTCAGAATGATCGAAAACCTTTGGAGGAGCATAATAATATCACCAATAAAAATATACTGTACGAGGATGTGGCATTGACCGATGATGTGGCACCGACCAATGATGTGGCAGCATTTGATTGGAGGAATGATGTGGCATTGATTGATTATGTGACGTTGACTAATGACGTGACTTGACTGATGGGGTGTCACAATCTTATTGGATTAAAATATTTATGCACTGTTGACGAATGACGTAGTAGTATGTTAGTGGATCAGAAGAACTTGTGTACATTACATGCATATATACAGGATAATATTGTTGATGATGTGTTCAAACTAATTAGAATTTGTCACGTTGCGCAATTCTATGCATTCAAATTGTTTTAATTTAATAGTCATGATTTACTCGTTGTATCTATAAAAGGAGGACTCTCCCCTAATTTGACACCTTTGAATTTATTTTTGACCTCTATTCTCTCTAATTCCATCTCTATCTTGTATTTTTTATGTATTTTAGTAAAATTCTCATTTTACCCTTAGTTCAAATATGAGTAGCTAATTTTCTTTCAAGTTTGGGTTGAAAGTGAAATCTCAACATGTTCCATAGCTTAAATGGTAAATTTATTTTCTCATCCTTTTTAATTTCTGTAAATGTTTTGACTTTTCGTCCACAGATAATAATAACACAGTTATTATTATTTGGCATGATAAGTTTTTAACACCATATTAATTAGAGCGTGACTCATGAGGAGTGGATTTTCCCCTTATGATTTAATTGTACTAATAAGGAATATTGAGCCCTGGTGCATGTTAATGTAGATCCAGATATCCAAGTGTTTTATTATAACAGTTATCATTTTAAATTATTCCCGCCATTTCAATCCAAAATTTAGGATAATTTTACCACAATTTCAACCACTCATTTAGAAAATTAATTCAACACATAATTAAAATTCACCTCTACATGAATTAACACTTGTTATCATTAATCTATTCTATAATAGATTCGTGTACTTGCAAGTTTAATAAAATTTGCACAATAAGTTTTTGGTGTCATTGCTGAGGAGGTAAGTTATTTTAATTTGTTAAATTAATTTTTTTCTTATTTTTTTCCTTATTAAAAAACTAATTTTGTAATTTAATTTTTAATTTAAATTTCTGTAATTTAATTTTTAATTTAAATTTCTGTAATTTAATTTTATTTTGTAATTTCTTTAAATTTTTATAATTTAATTTTCAAGTTATTTTCCTTGGTAAATTTTTTTGTTTTATTTTGTTACTTTATTTTAATTAATTCTTGGAATTAATTCATTGAATTAATTTTTTAAGTAATTTTTTTATTGTTTTCTTTTAAAGTTGTTATTAAAAAATTAAAAAATAAACAAAAGTAAATATGCAATTCCTATAAGTTAAATCCTTTTCTTTTTCTCCTTTTGATATTTCTGCAATTTAATTTTTACGTCATTTTTCATTATAATTTTTTTCCATATTAAAAAAATAAAAATTCTGTAATTTAATTTTTACTTTACTTTTCTTTGTAATTTTTTGTTTATCTTATAATTTATTTTATTTTTAGTTAATCTATTTCTTATATTTCTTTTAGCACTTGAGTTTATTTTAATCGTAAAGTGGTAACAATGTAATAAGGTTAGTATCTTAATTTCTCTCTCTTGTTTATTTTTATTAATTTTGTTCTCATTATTTTCTGTTTAATTTTTTTTATGCATAGTCGAAAGTTGCAATTACCTAATCTTGAGCCTATAGACTTAGAATTAGAAAAAACACTTCGCACACACAAACCCATTGCATTTAAAAATAAAATTAAAATGGATTTACAATAACAAGAACTATTACAGAATAGGCCATTTAAGAGTTATTTTGATCCCTTAGCTAATTTCAGCATATCATGTATATGATATCCAAATGTAGCTGTTAGGAGTTTTGAATTAAAACCTAGTATACTAAATTATCTCCCAACATTGTATGGTTTAGAAAATGAAAACCCATATAATCATTTAAATAATTTTCATGCTATTTGTCAAACGTTTAGATATGAGAATTTTTCAAATAATGATGTTAAACTCATACTATTCCCATGTTCTTTAAAGGATAGAGCTCGTTTATAGTTTAATACATTGCCTGCTAATAACATTACATCATAGGAAAAATTGTCACAAAATTTTTAAATAAATACTTTTCAGTTTATAAAACCAATTCTATTCATAGAGAAATTTCAGAGTTTATCCAGAGAGAAGACGAGTAGTTTTTTAAAGCATGAAAGCGATTCAATGGGTTACACTTGAAATGTCCACATTATAGATATGAAAAATAGTATAAATACCAATACTTTTTTAAGAGATTATTATCAAATGTGCAAAAATGACTAATGGCAACAAATAGAGGAGAATAAATGCCTAAAAATGCATCAGAAATTTGAGATTTCTTCTAATAAAAAGTAGTTAATTCTCAACAACGGAGTCGATCATTCAGCAACAACAAAGGTTAAGGGAGTGAATGAGGTCTAAATTGACGAGTCAAGCTCAGAAATCAAAGAAGTTAAATCAATGATTGAAGGACTTACTCGAAAAATCACATCTTTAACTGCTGCTAAATCAATAGAGCAACATGACTATGACTCATACCCAGATCAAGCTAATGCCATAGGTATAATGAGAAAGCCACCAAATTACAACCCTTACTCTAACACATATAACCTTGGTTGAAGAGACCAACCACCCTAATTTTTCGTGGTCTCAAGGATTCCAACAGAATGAACCAATAACTCCATCTCTACCAATGCAACCAATTTCTTAAGTTCTACAAGTCTCTCAGCCACTATTTAGATCTTACAATCAAAACTCAAATTATTCTCAACCTAAACCATGTGAGAATGCATTCTAGAATTTCAAAAATTCTACATACTCTATAATCGAGCAATAAAACCGCACCATTGATGGACTACGAAATAAGATGAGAGCAGGCTTCAACTCACAGACTTAATTAATTTTAAACCTCAAAAAGATGGTGGGTCAGCTTGCCTCTTCAGTTCAAACCCTAGCAATAACTGTTGAGAAAGGTAAATTTATAAGTCAACCAGTGTCAAACCCTAAAACAGTGCATGAAACAAGTATCAGTTCACCTCAACAATATGGAGATGTCAAAGCCATCATGGCCCTGCGATAAGGAAAAGAAGTTGACAACAAAATAGAGATGCCAGTGACCAAAACAACTCAAATTGTACTTGTAAATGCTGAAGACTCATCATTAGAGAAGAAAGAAGAAACCAACCCATGAGAGTATGTTCCTAAAGCTCCATTTCTCCAGAAATTAGCTAAAGGAAAAAAAGAAAATTCACAGGTGAGATTTTTGAAACTTTCAAATAAATAAGTGTTAACATCTCTTTACTTGATGTTATAAAAAAAGTGACATATTATACCAAGTTTTTAAATATCTTTGTACTAAAAAGAGAAATATTCATGTTTAAAAAAAAATATTTTTAATAGAAAATATTAGTTCTATACTCTAACACAAAATTTCTCTAAAATGCAAAGACCTGAGCTCCCACCCTATCTCATATAGTATAGAGAATCACACAATTGAGAATGTTTTATTGGACTTAGATTCTAGTGTAAATCTGTTGCCTTACTCAGTGTTTATGAAACTTGAACTGAGAGAATTACACCCAACTCTAGTGGTGTTGCAGCTTACAGATCGATCTATAAAAATACCTCGTAGTATTGTGGAGGACGTGCCTGTCTAGGTAGATAAGTTTTATTTTTCTGTTGATTTCATTATAATTAACACCTAACCAGTGCAGGATTCAAGAAAGCACATCTTCATTATTTTATGTCGACCTTTCTTGGTAACTGTTGACGCTCACATTCAATGTAGGACTGGAAAAATGCAATTGTCATTTAGCAATCCATGGAACTAAATATTTTCAATATTGTCAAACAATCTCATAATGCAGATAATGAAATTGTAGATGTGGATTTAATTAATAAATTAGTTTATCATATTTTTTCTTTAAACTTTAGTGATGACCCTTTACTAACAAATTGATTGATGATGTTAATCCCTTATTGGATTCGTCACCATGTATGGACATTGATAAATGAAAGACAAAGATAGAGTAATTAGCACTATTAAAAGAAAATCTCATCCTATCATCAGAATCACCACTAAAGATTGAGTTCAAGCCTTCACCTAACCCTTTGAATTTTACATTCTTGATAGAAATAAAAACATTGTCAGAAATCATCTCATTCTCTTCTCATGACAAATAAAAGAATACAGACATCATTGACCCTATCTTTGGTTCAAAAAGGAGATTATAACTGGTAAAACCAGAGTAGATTCATAACGATAAAAATACTAAGAACTATAAAAAGTGAATGAAAATCTTTCATGACAAGCAGAGTATGAGAAAATCTTTCACACTAAATTAAAAAATATTTTTGTTCAATTCTCAATGGTATATTTTTCTAAGTAAGTTACGCTCTCGATGGTCTAGGCCATTTACTGATCATACTTTTTTTTTCTTGTAGAGCCATTAAATTTATGAATCCAAAGAACGATAAAATTTATAAAGTTAATGGTCAGAAAAGTAAAGTCATATCACGAATACTAACCATATAGAGAAAACAGTGCAATAGATATAAGTGACTCACTAAATCTGATATTTTTTCTATTTCTTTTTGGTGATTTAACCTTTTGTCATTTTATCATTATTTTTGTTAAAGTGCGTTTGTTTAGTATTTATAGTTACACTCATTATTTATGCGTACCTTAGTAAGACAAATCCGTTTCAACCACTTCAAGCAACTTCTACATGTGAAGCGTTTCCTAAAAGGCTTGATTTAATTTTGTAAATCACATTCAATTTGGGATCTGTAACAACAAGAGTTAGGATTCTATGTTGAAAATCTAGAAAGACAACTTTGGAAAATAAAAGGTGCAATATATGAAACTCAACTAAAACCTAGATTAAACTTATTAAGAGGGCGATGGTAAGTTAATTTTTTTTATTGTGTGTTATTTTTTATTTGCCTTTACGTGTGTTGTGTTTTTGCTAGATTTTTTTTCTTTGGTGTGTTATCATTTTTCACCCTGGTTAAGTGACAGATAACGATACTTTGTGACAATCAAAGTTGGTTACTTCAGTTTCCTATAATAATTAATATTCTGAGTTAAAGGCATGGATAAAGATGCGATTTTAGCAAAATTTCACAAGCGATTTCCTTTACTTTCTCAAAATACTTTTCTCACCATCTATAAAGCTCGGTTCAAACATATGCGATTGCTTATGAAGAGTAACATCCCTACTAACATCCGATGGATAATCAAAGCTAAAATACGGTTGACATGTGAGTTACCTCTCAAATTTATTGCATACATGCCTGGTTGTTTTAAAAAAAATTATTCAAGAAATTGAGAGCTCGAAAGCTTTATAATGTTTGTCATAAGTGTACCAGAATAAGATGCGACAAAAAGTCATGTTTTTTAGGAATGATGTCTGATAACAGGGAAGATAAGATTTAATTCATTAGAGATGGCTTGAATAAAGAGTCATTGGATGATATCCTTTTGTTTCTTGAAACGCATCCCAGTGGATACGTATAAAACCTAATACTCTAGTTATGTCAATTAGTCTAGAAAGAATGTATAAACTCTAGTCTCAAACATCTGACTATAAATGACCTTGTTTATTAGTTTGTAAGAAAACTGGATGGGAACCCTATCTTAAACTCATTGAAGGCGTTCAAGCCATTTCTGAACATAAAATTAAAGAAAGATGTGAGCCACAGTCGCAATTACTTGTAAATATCTTTTTATTTCAATATTATTTTATTTTACTGTTATTTGATCACTTATATTTTTCTTTTCAATAATTTCATGCTATCATTATTTGCTTTTTCTTTTTACAATTTTTTTTACTCTCGAGCCATGTGCTTCATGAGTTATTTGACATAAACATATTAGCTCATTTACAGCCGTGAACCATTATCACCAAGATCATTAAATATGGCACATAAATTATTTTTGAGAATATCCAATGGCAGCTATTTCCAACAGCTAAATCAAGAATATTTGTATACTCTCTAAATTTAACTTGGCAAATATAAAGAATTTATTGAGGTAACTGTAGATTTTGGTCGAAGTATAGCAGCTAGTAAACTACACTTGGTTTATGGAGGAGGTGACCGAGGGTTATCAAAATTGATATTAGAAGCTGCTTATACTAGAAGGAGCCAAGTGCTAGTCATCATCCCAACAACCCTGAAACCTTTTGGCTATTTATTTGACTTACCAACTGGAGAAAAGTTAGTCGTCTTAGGTATACAAGAGAGAATAACTGAAATACTGAATCATACTAATGCCTTTATTGTCTTACTAGGAGATCTTAAAACTCTAGAGGCACTAACGACATTAGTATCTTGATCTTATCTGAACATTCATAAGAAACTCATTGGTTTGTTAAATATCAATAACTTTTATGATGGCTTCATCGCATTTCTTAACCATACAATAAAAAAATTATTTCATTTCTTCTACAGTGAAAAAAATCTTTATCTGTGCTCATACTGTTAATAAGCTACTTGATCTGTTATAAACTTATAGACCATAGCCATATCCCAGGACTTTAATGTTGAAGTGGCCAACTAATGATGGTAGTAGTAGCCATAGTAAGATATGCAAATTAGATTTCACTCTCCACTTGTAAATATTTTCTTCTGTGTTGCAGTACTCAGGTGATATCTTCTAATCTTTACTTTTGTCCTTTAAAACATTGAGAATAATGTTTCATTCTAGTTAGGGGGAGGGAATAATTGATAATTGTGGAATATCTCAATCCTGGTGAAGTTTTCACTAATTTTTATTATAAAACCTAACTGTGATTAACTTTTTTAATTGAAGATGGCTGAATATGGAGTGTAATGATTTTAAAAACGCATTTTCTTAGTTTAAGAGTTAAAAAAATTTAATTTTTTAGTCATTTTTTTATTATTAAGCTTTATTTTAAGTGTATTTTTCTTAACTTCTCCTTTATAAATATACACTTTTAAAATTTTGAATTGAAAATGGTTGAATATGGAGTATTGTGATTTTAGAAACATATCTTCTTATTTTTTTAACAAAAAAATTTAAAAAAAAAATTGTGATGTTTTGACATGATGACTTTCAAATTTTAGTATTTGTATTATCCTAGGTCTTAAGTTTTGTTATACCATATTTGCTACTTTACATGTTGAGGTCGGAGACAAAATATAAGTTGCTTAAAAGAATATACATATCATAATAAATTTCAAGTGAGTTCTTGAACTTGCTATTTTTCTTAGATAGTAACACTTTTTGTCCATTCTTCATACAGCTTAATGATTTATTATTTTATATACAATCTCTAAATATTTTTTTAGTCAACCTTCTAAAAAAAATTGTATATTGCTATGTCTGAAAGTTTATATACTTAGTAGATATGAAGATTATTTAGAGTCCTAAAAGATGATAGAAAGGCTATTTTTAACCCATTTGAGCCTTCTAGCCATCTGTTTTATAAATTATCCTTAGTTAACCCTTTTGAGCATTTAAAAAAAAATATTATCCTTTTTTTATTAACTTATCATCTCAACCCAACTCCGATCTGAAATATTTCTCGATGTTGTGCAAGTTCTACCATCCATTCGTGTTTGAGAAAAATGTAAATAATTATTTTGCTCAATAAAGTTATGCCTTAGTAAAAAAAAAGAAGAAATGCAAAAAAAGAGAGAGATATATCCTGTAATAAAAAAAAAAAACTCTACTTTTTCTCAAACATATATTTTTTTTTTCTTTCTCTATTTTTCTTTCTTTATTCGCCATATCTCTTATCTATGTTACGTCCTAATAAAAGTTTTTCTTGATTTAAAGGAACTATAGTTTGAAGTAGAAATTAGTTACATGAGTTGTAAAGATGTAGTGATTCATAAAATATATATATATTTGTCTGACTCACATTTTGGCTTGAGATCATATTATTTATAAGATGTTGACATATTTATTTCATTTTAGTAAGAGTGTGTGATATTACTTTAATATTTTTTCTCAATTTACCATTCATATGAGTGATTATTATTATTGAGTTTAATTTCTTTGTGAGAGTGTCACTACCAATGAAATTTTAAGATATTAACATATCATTCTTGAAAGCAGTTTGATTACAATAGCTGTGACAAAGTCTATTGGATTGATTCATGTTGGATGGTTGATTTACAAGTAATATTTCTTAAAGACTAGAGATAATGCTTATACTTTTATTTGATTGTTATCATAAGTTTAATTAAATAAACACGATAGTTAAAAAAAATATGGGTTTGAATTTGATTTCGTTTAATTTGCTAGGGACTAGCAATAAGTTGGTTGGGGGGTATGTTGAGTGATGGAAAATGTATATTTATAAATGATAAAATTATCATTTTGCACTTCAAGTTCCACTAACTTCTTTATTTTTATGTATTCAAGTCTTTTGTGATTTTAATTATGTATATTTTATTATAATTAAGTATTTTATGTATTTTAAGAGCATCTTAGTTATTTCACAATAAATGAGATATCAGATGATAAAATAGATAGAACATCTGAACTCAGAATGATAAAAAATCTTAGGAGTAGTATAAAAGTACAAATATCACTATTCATATATACGGCATTGTTCATATGTATAATACTGTTCATATGTATGGTACTGTTCATGGTATTATTCATGATATTGTTTATATATACTATACAATAATATGGCATTGACCGATGATGTGGCACCTACTAATAACGTGATAGTTTTGGATTGAAGGAATGATGTGGCATTGATTGATAAGGTGTCACAATCTTATTGGATTAAAATGTTTATGCACTGTTGACCGATTACGTAGCAGTATGTTAGTGAATTAGAAAAATGTGCGTACGGTACATACATATATATGGGATAATAACCTTAATGATATGTTCAAACTAACGAGAACTTGACACATGGTGCAATCCTATACATTTAAATTGTTTTAATCTGATGGCCATAATTTACTCGTTGTATCTATAAAACGAAGGCTCTCCCTCTAATTTAACACCCTTGAATTCATTTTTGAGTTACATTCTCTCTAATTCCTTCTCCATCTTATATTTTCTATATATTTTAATAAAATTTCTATTTTATCCATAGTTCAAATATGAATAGCTAATTTTTTTTCAAACTTGGATTGAAGGTGAAATCTCAACATGTTTCATGAGCTTAATTAGTAAATTTATATTCTCTTCCTCTCTAATTTCTGTGTATATTTTGATTTTTCATCGACAGATAGTAATAATACAGTTATTATCATTTGGTATGATTAATTAGAGCGTGAGTTATAAGCAGTGAATTTTTTCCTCATGATTTAATTGATACTAATAAGGAATATTGAGCCTTAGTACATGTTGATGCGAATTTAGATACCTAAGTACTTTACTATAATAGTTGTCATTTTAAATTATTCCTGCTATTTCAATCCAAAATTTAGGATGATTGCACCACAATTTCAACCACTCACTTAGAAAATTAATTCAACACATAATTAAAAGTCTATTTCCTTGTGGGATCCACACTCATCACTATTAATATATTCTATAATAGATTCATACACTTGCGAGTTCAAAAAAAATTATATAACACTTGACTCATAATAGAACCTCCTTCACCTACCTCTTTTTTGTTAGAAATTGAGATAATATTTCAAAATACAAAATCCCACATTGCTTAGATATAAGAGCTTTAGTTGGTTTATATAGAAACTAAATATGGTGTGAAACAAGCCTAGAAAGAGGAGGGCCACGCGCATGAGACCAAGCCTAATAATGGGCCCATTTTGGAAATCTATCAATTAGGCTCTCGTACCCAAAAACTCATGCGCAAAGAGGACCCCCTGTGGGGGTAACATGTATGTGCGCAACTATTTTTTATGATTTTGTTCTTTACATTAGTTATTTTATTTTATTCAAATTATATTAGAAATGTGATTCAGAATTTGATTCTTAATAAAATTGGGATAGAGAGTTATTTTAAATGCTTTGACAATTAAATTTAGATTTCACAAGCGCTAGGATATATTTATTTAAAGAGCTAATTGTATTACACTATAGCCATTAGAAAAAAATCAAAAGCTCTCTCTTCACTTTATCATCGTCACTTTTTACTGTTCTAAGCTATCGTATAGTGTGCAGCATCGCAATAGCTAGTCATTGTATCTTAGAGATCAAATTGCCTTTGTTCATCCTTCTTACATCGATGTATTGTATCTTGAAGCGCAGAATTTGATCTTAAGGATAGTATTTTTTGCACGCCTTGACTGATTTCCTATATTCACTTATTTCAACAATTTGGTTTCTCTTTAATATTTTTTGCTAATAATCTCTTGTTGTTAGCTGAGGTGTCTTATGAACAGGCAAGAGTAATCAATTCGGTTATCAATACTTTCTATGGAAGTTCTAAGGACAAGGTTAATAAGATCAAGACCAATATATTCTTTTCCAAGAATATTGACACTATGGAAGCTAATAATATTAGGGGATTTCTCAGTTACTCTATCACTATTTATCTTGGTAAATACCTTGACATGCCTCTTCTTTACTCTTGGGTTTCTAAGCGTACTTATCAAGAGACCATTGACAATGTAAAAAAAAAGAGTTCCTAGCTGAGCGGCTTTTCATTTTTCTCTAACTGAAAGAACTACCCTTGCTCAGTTCGTTCTTAAATCAATTCCCATTTATACTGTGCAAACGATGAATCTCCCTTTAGGAGTTAAGTAAAAAATTGAGTATGCTTGTTGTTATGAAAGAATCACTGTCTATTAAATCTCACGATTATAGTCTTAATCACTCTCTATTAAATCTCAAGATTATGATTCTGTATATCCTATAATTTATACCTATCATATTTGTATTTATTTAGTTTCTTAATTGAGCTTCATTTGAACCCTATATATAGGCTCATTCTCTTTGTAAATAATATAAATAATATATAGTAATAATACTTCATATTTTCTTTCATGATATCAGAGCTAAAGGTAATTTAGCTATAATTTTCTTCTCATATTCCTTTAAGTCTTACTTTAGCCATTGTGAATTGTGCAACCATATTGGTCTATCATTCTTTTTCATCTTGTCTTTAGCCATGGTTCACAAGTTTTTTGTTGGCTGATTTCTGGTGTTTTCTTGACTTTTTCTTGCTTTGGTGTTTTGGGACTTAAATTATTGTCTTGGTTTTGGCTAGTTATTTTGAACTTATTTATTATTTTCTGTATTGCTTAGATTTTTTTTTGGATGGAAAAATTTGATGTTTCGTAGCCTATTTATATTATACTCGATAGACATAATTATGTTTTTTTAGCTCAAGCAATATATAGTTTTCTTAAAGGTTATAGATTGTGGCGCTTTACTATTAGAACCATTATTTAACCAGTCCAGGAAGAAATTGATGATGTTAAAAAAATTTTTGATCATCTTGAGGAATAGGATAGCAAAAATCATTAAATAATCACATGGTTTTGCTATACATCCCAACCATTTATTCATCTCTAATTTAGTTAGTTTGATAGAGCCAAATTGATTTAAGAATTTCTTGCCCATCATTATATTACAATAGATATTTCACATAAGTATCAATTATTATAGACTCTACATTCGCTTAGACAAGAACTTAGATAATCAATTGATGATTTTCACACTTATATGCAATTCCTTTAAAATCATTAGACTCCATTGCTAAGTCTTGATCATATTATTGATCAACTTCTCATAAAAGAAACTCGTCGAGCTAGCTTACAATCTTCTCCCATGGATATAACTTTGGCAACTTATCAATCTAAATCAAGTTATAGCTCTAAGAAAATATGCAAATATTGTTATGAACTTAGTCACACTTTACTTCATTGCCTAATCAGACGTTGTAGATCTTGTAAGAAAATTAGAACAGGCCATTTTGAAAAAGATTATCCTAATAAAGACAGACAATTTGTCCCTAAAGATGTATCTTTTAAGAGTAATCTACTTTCTGCTATAGTTATTAATGATAGTTCATTTGCTTAAGCAAATATTGAACAATCTCCTTTTTTTAACCTCTATTACTGTTAGTGATTTAGAATTCCTTCTCTAACAATTTCTCTAGAAATTAGTGATACTTTTATCTCTGTCTTACCTATTTCATCAGATAATTTATCTTGGTACTTTGTTTTGCTTGTTGTAATCATATAACTTTTAACTCTACTATATTTACCTCTAAATCTATTGTCTTTAATTCATTTATTATATACACTGCTAACAGATCAACAATGCCAGTCAATCATATAGGTCATATTTCTATTCCTTATTTGTCTTTATCAAATACTTTTCTTTTCCAAAATTGACCTTAAATTTATTATCCGTTAGTCAGCTATGTAAACTTGGGCTTAATGTAATATTCACTTTATCTAGTTGTTCTGTACAAGATCTAAAGATAGGACAGAGACTTGGGATAAGTTGTAAAGTAAGGTCTTTGTTTGAGCTTGTTAACCTTCACATCCAATCTTATTTCTCCCATAGATAACATTTTGTCGCATCCACCTGAAAAGTGTCTTCTACAAACCTTTAGCATTTGCATTTAGGACATCTATCACTGAATTGTCTATGGTCTTTAATATCTAGTAGACAATTAGGTACTGTTACCAATAAACATGTTGATTGTTTATCTTGTCGGTTAGTAAAACAAACTACTTTACCTTAAAATAGTAGTAAGTTTATTTTTCATATTACTTTTGATTTAATATATTATGATACTCAAGGACCATCATCAAATGCCATTGTAGGTGAATCTAGATATTTTATGATTTTTATTGATGACTGTTCTCATTTTACATAGCTATTTCTTCTAAAAAATATATCCGAGTTTACGAAAATTTTATTGTGACTTTATTAAAGTTTTTCATACTGATATTGAAATAAAATACAAGGATAATAAATTTCTAGACTTCTTATATAAACATGACAATATATGTCATCACTCTTGTCTAATTACTTTTTAATAAAATGGGTGAGTTGAATGTAAACATAAACATATTTTAGAAATAGTTTGCTCCTTTTTAATCTTTGCTTTTTATCTTTAGCAATTTTTAAAAGAAACTGCTCTCACTGTTATATACACTATTAATCGCATTCCATAGCTAGTTATAAATAATAAATCCCTTTATAAGAGATTATATGGGATGTCACCTGATAATCATCAACTTAAAGTTTTTGTTGTGCTTGTTTTATTCTTTTCCAACCATATGAATATACAAAATTAGAGCCTTATACTCACTTATATTGTTTTTTAGGATATAGCATTCAACATAAAAGCTATTGATGTTGGGAATATATCTCCAATATACTTCATATCTCTAGACATATGTTTTTTTTAGAACATAAAATATTTTTATCTATGTCATCTTTTCGTAGTATCTCTAAATCATCTACTCACCTCTTTACAGACACAACTGTTGATTTATTTTCTAATAATTGTGCTTTAAGAATATCTATTAAACTCTAAATAGATGCTCTAGAGAATGTTACGCCTCCTCTTAGTTACTTATCCTGCCTTATGAATCCTTATTAAGCAATAGCATTTCTTCTAACTCTATTTATTCTCTACCTCTTTATTGTTCCACTTAGATAAGATGATTATCTCATAAGCTTAAAGATTATAAATATTTCTTTACAGCCCTTTCTTTGTATGTACCATAATTTTATTCTAAGGCCACCTCTAATCCTATTTAGTAGCAAGCTATGACAAAAGAATTATAGGCTCTTGAAAAGTCGTATACTTGGAACTTAGTTAAGCTACCACTTTAAAAAACTATAATTGAATGCAAATGGATAAACAACGTTAAAACCAAGTCTGATGGTTCTATAGAACGACACAAAGCTCAACTTGTCACAAAAAGGTATTCTCAAGAATATGGCATTGATTATGAAGAGACTTTTGTACATGTTGCACAGCTTACATTTGTGAGAAACTTAGTAGCTGTTGTTGCCATTTGTCGTTGGGTATTATTTCAGATGAAGCCAAAAAGTGTTTTTTTTAATGGCGATCTTATATGAAGAAGTCTATATGAAACCTTCTTTTGGTTACTCTTATCCTCTAAATAAAGTTTGTGAACTTGATAGTGGCTTGTATAGCCTTGAATAGTTTGAGAAGTTCAGCATCACAATCGAGCAATTTGGTTTTAATGTCAGTTCTTATGACTCTGTCTTTTTTTTCTGCAACATCGATAAGAGATGTATTCTTTTATTACTTTATGCTGATAATATGATTATTATTGGAGATGATCTTATATGAATTACAAATCTCAACTTTTTTCTTTAGTATCACTTTGAGATGAAGGATCTTAGACAACTTAGTTTCTTCATTGGCTTTAAAGTACTCTTTAATTCATCTGGTTACTATCTTTCACAAGCTAAATAAATTTTTGATCTTCTTGCTAGAGCTAGGTTGACTGATATCAAATGCCTCTACACCTCTGGATCCTAACATCAAAATTGTGATGTTCGATGGAACACCACTCAGTAATGCTACTTTTTATCGACAATTGATTGGAAAGTTAGTTTATTTAATAGTAACATAACTTGATATAGCCCACGTTAGTCAGTTTATGTTGACTCCTCGCTACACTCACTGTATAGCTATCATTCATATCCTGCACTATTTTAAAAGGACTATGTTTCATGGTCTTCACTTTTCAGCCAATTCTTTTTTAGAATTGCATGGTTTTTCTGATCCTGATTGGGTAGATGACCATATTGATCAACATTTTGCCATGTGTATTTGCTTATTTTTCGATGATTCACTTATTTCTTGGTGCAGTAAGAAATAAACTTTTGTTGCTTTGTCTACTGCTGAGGCTGAGTACTGGGCCCTTGCTAATGCAACTTAAGAGGTTGTTTGGCTTTGCCGATTACTAAAGGACATGAAAGTTACCTTTGATAGAGCTACATCTCTTTACTATAACAATGAAAATGCCATCAGAATCATTAGAATCGCTTACAATGATGTCATCCATAAATGAACTAAACATATAGAGACAAATTGTCATTTTATTCTCCAGCATTATGCCTAAGGTAATATTCAGCTTCAATTTATGTTCCCTTGAGATAACACAGCTAATATTTTTACTAAGTCTCTTTTACCTAGCCATTGTAGTGACTTGATTACAAATTCAAGCTTATTTCTACTCCACCATCTTAAGTTTGAAAGGGGGTGTCAAACAAGAATCACTCTCTATTAGTTTCCAAGATTATGGTTCTAATTACTCTATATTAAATCTCAAGAATATGATTTTGTATATCCTATAATCTATACCTGCCATATTTATATTTATTTAATTTCTAAATTGAGCTTCATGTAAGGCCTATATACAAGCTTATTCTCTTTGTAAATAATATATAGAATACATAGTAATAATACTTCATATTCACTTAGTTCATTTAGAATTGTGTTACGAATCAGTAAAAAATCAGTTTAGTTAGTTAGGATAAATTTTTTCAGCAAAAGTTTGCATTAGTTTAGGCTTCAAAAATCTTGATATAATGAACGAAGCTTTGTTGATAAAAGTGGGATGGGGTATTATTTATTCTCTTTTAAGCCTTTAGGCTAAAGCACTGATAACTAAATATGGCATGGATTCCTCAAATTTTACCTCTAAAAGATAGTTTTCATTTATAGAAGGCTATGGGGAATGTTTAGAAAGATGTTAGGTGTTTGTTGGAATTAGTATTGTTTCTAATAATATCTTAATAATGTTACTGTTGACTTTATTGATTGTAATGGGAACTATAAATGGGAGCTTTTCAAGCATCTATTTTTCCATTAATTCTTCTAGGCTTTCTCTAATAAAGGTATTTTTATGGTTAAGTATGCATATCATGCCATTGGCCCTCATGGAAATGATATGAATGATTAGATTCATAACCTTGCTTAGAGTTTGCAAGGCCCTCATCGAATTTGCAATCTTATTTGGCTTGTGTTTCATGAACGGTTAAAGATAAAAGGTGAGATTTTGAAGAGACATATTGGGAGCAATGTAATTATGATTAGTGTATAATAGAACTTAAGGATACATTACATGTTCTCCACAGTTATGAAGTGGCTAAAAGGTTTTAGAATTATATCATTTCTCTATTACATCCCTATGAATTTTACAACATTAATCTTTGACATTAGATGAGTCAAAACTTGAAGAGTTCTTGGTTGATTAATAATGCTTTATACTGAAGGTGTTTCTTTGGAGTAGCCATTTAGAGACTTTAGTTTTGGCGAAACCAATCTTATTTTAATCATGTGACATGGGATAGTGGAACTTTGTTTAATGATGTTACTACTAGGGCTAAGGAAATTTAACAACTTAACGAGGCTTATGAAGACACGGAGATGGATTGGCCGGAATCCTTCTATTTGGCCTTGGCGCAAGCTTAATACTAATGGTGAAAGTAAGAGGAATGGAGAGTCAAGTGCTAGGGCTTAGTTTGTGATTATAATGGCAGGTGGATTAATGTTTTTTCCATGAATATAGGCTTCTTTTGGTTATAGTGGCTAACTTTAGGGTTTAGGGTCTTTATTAAAGCTTGAACACTGCTTGGCAATCTAGAATTCGTTGGCTATAAGTTGAAGTAGATAGTTATGTATGACTCAAATGATTGCTAAGCTTTCGACTTCGGCAGATGAATTTTCTCCTCTCATTTGATCTATCCAAGAGTTCTTTAAGCATGATTAGAATATTACCATCACCTTGTTTATTAAGAGGCAAATTTTGCAACTAACTTCATGGCAAACTTGGCTGTCTCTCTTTCTTCAGGCTTCATATACTCTATGATCCTTCAGCTGATGTTGCTCCTTTTACTACTCAATATATTTGTGTGAGTGAAACAATAATTTTTTAAAAAATTAATGATAAGAAAAAGTAAACTTACTTGAAATTGTCAAAAAAATTTTAATTTTTGAAATATTAACTTATAAGTACAATAAAACTTAAAATAAGAATCTAATTTATAAGAGCATCACTAAAATATTCTTCAAATGAGATTCTCAAATCATATAGTCATTCTCTCCCTTTAATATTGAAGAGAGAGAATTATTATTTCATTTGAAAGATCTTATTTCAAAAGTCTTTTGGAATCTCTAATTTATTAGTAAATAATATTTTATCTCATCTTTTAAGAGCGAGAAAAGGGTTATAATTAGTATAATTTTGGGAAAATTTTTGGCTAAAATAATATAAATTTATTTTTATTTGAAGAATTTTTAGGAGAGAATTTATTTTTTACTTTTTTATTTATCATATATATGAGTAAATAAATATTTAAAAAGTTAAATTAAAAAAGTCTTGATGCTCTAACAAGACTACTCCCTACCATTTGAGTTAATTCTTGACTTAAAAACAATTGAAAAAAGTGTAAAATACTAAAATAAAAATAAAGAAATCTGCACTTCTACTTGTAGTACAAAAAAATAATAATTAATTAAAAAAATAATTGAAGTTAGTCCTTACCCAAAAATACAAAATTGCAGATCTAATTGCCTTCAATTTTTTGACGGTTTGTTATTGTGTGGACTTTGCGTATTCTTAGTATTTGTTTTCTTACTTTGTCTTTTCAATGTCTGTTTGATACACGGGAAAGAAGACCTTTTAAAAAGGGTGGAAATATAGAATATTGGAGGGGTGCAGTTGCAGGAAGCAAGCTTGCAAATGAGCGGCGACTGCGTCAAATGGGGACACGTAACCCTCTTTTTTTTTTCAACTCACAAAAACCCTTATTCTTTATGCTTAATTACTATATTACCATTTCTTTCACTTTTTTTAAATAAAAAAATTAACATTTATTTAGGAGTTTAATTTGACTGCAATGTTTGTTGAATATGATGGAGACCCCTTACGTAAATATTTCCAATTAAAAGTGTTATTTTTCTAAGATAAGATTAAAAAAGAAACACCAATACACAATTATTATTTTTCCACTTCTTATTTTAACCCCTCTCTTTCTTAAGAAATTACGAATAATTTGATACCTTTTATGAAGTTAATAAGTCTCTTAATTGTTAGTGGAGTAGATTTAACTCATTTTGAGTTAAGTTTTGATTTAAATTTTTAAACTACTTCATATAATTGATTTCGGAGGTTTAAATATATTTTAATTATAAATATCAATACTTTTATCAAATAATTTAGTAATTTATAATGAAAAGTCACTTTTACTCGTATAATTTTTTTAATAAATTTAATGTAGCAACGACTCCGTATTTTTCATTTATGAAACTTTTTTTTTCTTGGTTAATTATTTGTCTCAGGAAATAAACTAAACAAATATATAAAGGTGCTTTTGTTATAAAGGGTATTATTGATAATCCACAATGATAGCAAGAACTGAAACTTTTTTCTTTTTAAAAGATAAAGTTGAGTTCTAATCATTCTTCAAAATTGTGTGTTAGTTTTGTCAATGAGTTTAATTGGGGGAGAAAATTATTTGTAGGTAATTAAAATTATATTTATAATTTATGGTCAATATTTTACATTTTTTTAATCTTTTTGCTGCCGACCACAAGATAAGAATATCATTAATGTGTTAGTATGTAAAAATAACAGAGACTCCAAATATATATTATTTCTATTAAACTATGTAATTTACTATTTAAACCTATTTAAAGGATAATATTGGTGGAACTTTTGTTTTAAAATTGGTGAGAAATTTGATTCCTTACTCATTGGTGCAGAATTAAAGGAAAAAAAAGTTTGTTTTCTAGTTTCAATTTTAATGACTAACAACTAAAGAAACAGGAAAACAAACAATTTTTTTTTTCATTCAAAAATCAATACTAATAAATAAAAACAACAACATCTAGACTAGGAATGTAAATAAATGAATAGATAAACGTATAACTAAATTTATGAAATGAAGTTTGAGTACTGAGGAGCTCTTTTTCACACACCACGCACCCTATAATATATAGCAAAATAAATGACATGTCATACAAATTATTATAAAGAATACAAGAGACAACTACATCCGCAATTAAACAAAAGAAAAGAATGACACAATTAAACAGAAGTAAAGAATGACGATACAAGTACATAAAAGGGAAATCATGAAAGGTCAGCAACTCAGGCTCAAACTGGAGTACACAAGACTTGAAGACAGACTAGCTCAACACTGTAAGCAAGAAAGATTTTAGAATACACCTGAGTATTACAATTAATTGATACATACATGATGTAGTAGTTGAATTTAATACTACCACCACTTATATAATATTTTATAAATATATATATATATATATATATATGTTATGATATTATTAACTTGTTATATGATAGACTTAATACCTCAGATATATTATAGAATTTCTCGTCTTGGCAAGCCCGATTTATAACTAAAAATTAAGCCTAACCACTAGCAGGGTAGGAGGGGAAACGCATATGTGAGGGAATGATGCAGTGCTGGCAGTACTGCTACTGAGGGATACTCATATAGGTGGAGTGGACACACATTTGATCAATTCGTGGGGCATACGTTCCTCAGAGTACAATGTCCTATTCGTGTCACTTTTTCACTGTAAGAGTCATTGTAGAATACCAAGGCTTTAGGGACCCCGCTCTGGTAGGAACCAGCGAACCTACCACTTTGATTTTCTGCACTTGGTAAAAGCGCAGAAACAACAATCTACCCTTCGTTCCCTGGGTGACTTAATCGGCTTCGGCTTTTTGGCTAAAGAAGCGGGGGGAAATTTGGCAAATACAGCTCCTGAGTGTCAAATATATATTATTCACTACGTCATTCGAGCTCACCAAAATCCAAGAAAACCCTCGTCTTGACTTCACACCTCAAAATGTGCCTGAAAAAAAATCAATATCAGCGCTCTGTGTTCTGGGATGAGGATGAAAACCTCGTTCGCTTCAACTACCGTCTTCCATCAGGGACGAAGCAAGAGGATGTGACGGTTGGGATTGATGAAGATGGAAAATTGCTTACAATAATAAGCAAGGTGGCAAGTGCACATAATGATTCCTCCGTGATCATATCCTCTCTCTACGGATTCTCGGAGAAGAAGGAAGGAGACACCACCAGGCAGATTATCCGGATGGAATTCAACTTGCCAGCGGGTCTTAACCCAAATGGCCTCAAGATTGCAATCGATGACGAGGGGTTGCTAACTCTCACTTTTGAGAAGCTCGTGCCCGATCACTCCGAAACGCCCTCCGACCTCGGAAAGGTCTCCGTGCAGTGGAAGAACAAAAAGGATTTCTTTCACTTTAAGGCCTATCTGGCAGCAGGGACGAAGATGAAGGACATGATCGTTGGCATAGAAGGTCGCAAATCCCTTGTGATAGGCATTCGCGATCTGCTGAAGAAAGAGGAAGGGGACACCAGTGCTCTCATGTGCTTCAACGGCAAGAACTTTAGGAGCTTCATTTTGCCAGATTGTGTGGACCCGAATGACTTTAAGACTGCAATGGATGATGCCGGCGTTCTAACTGTGACCTTCACTAAACTGAAACCAAAGAAGAAAAAGCTGGTGTCAATAGCAAAGAAGATGCTGGGATATCTGGCTCATGCTGTGCCTGCTGCTTGTGTGATGATATGTGAGAAGATAAGTGATGGGATATGAGTTGAGGAGACTACTAAATACTAATAAGGAATTTGCTTCAAGTTCATTATGTTCTCATGTCGCTTACGTAGTAGTGTTAGAAAATAACTCTGCACCCTAGAAGAGGAGTTTGTAACAACTACCAGGTGTTTGAAATTACTATGGTCTATTGTAACCCCCTGTTTGCAGGGAAAGAGAAGAGCTTTGTCTGATTAAAAGATGATAAATGTTGAGTGAAAAATAAATGTTGTGTTTGTTAAAACTTAAGCTGCAATCTATATTTTTCTCAAGTAGCCGCCACATCCTTTTACTTTTTGGCAGGCGGTATGGCAGCCGCCTCCAGCGCCACCCTCAGCGTCGTTCACCACCCAACTAGCCGGAGCTACTTTGCTAACCGTTGCCGCCCCAAAACGTGATCCAAGTTCACGGCTTCCCATCAAAATCTGGACACCATCTCCTCCACCACGGGTGGTGGTGTTTTACTGCCGCATGAACCCTCCTATGTCACCTTACAGCCGCTGCCTAGCCACGTTCTTCACCAAAACCCTGTCGATCACGCTTGCGTCGATCCAAAGCGACACAATAAACCCTAGGCCGTTGCAATCTTCCAGAGCCGCCACCATTCTTCCTGTCACTGCTGAACCTGATGTGCTGCCGTCGGTTCACTTCACATCATCCCAACAGCTGCTGCTTCGCTTCCCATTTTCCAACCTTAGCCACAAGCAACTCCTTTTAGCACCGCTTTTGGCCTTGCAACGTCCCGAACTTTCTGGCCTCTACAGAAAGTTTCAATTTTTTCAATTTACAAGCCCGTTAAATATATATATATATATATATATATAAGAAAATTCTGGGTTCCTTTTTGATGAATTAGGTAATTATCTTTTTGCAGGGTGCAGCTCTTCTAACTGACAATCCAAGTATCCCATGTATCTTTGATTGTCACGGAACCCCAGAAAATATCATCATATGGCAGTCCAAGAAGGTCGACTCTCAAGAAAGCAGCCACTCAAGTGTAAGTCACCTTCACTGCACCCATTGATGTGGGTTATGTTTTTATTTGATGAGAGTATATGCTTGTTTAATGATAATTGAAAAAATTTGCGATCAACAGTCTAGCATGTGTTCTTGTACACTGAATACTGTTTTGGTGAAATGGGTTTTGTATATCATTCGTTGGCAGTAGCTACTGTGATAGACAGTGTGTATGCACCTTTGGCAAGCTCAGTCATTTTTGGAACGCGTTATTGATTTGATTTCAAGCATCTTATAGTCTTACAGTCGTTTGCTTTACGAAAATGCAGATTTTTCTTTTCTGTCGTTGCATGAATGTTAAAATGGGCCTTGCTACTGGAAAAGAACAAAAATCTGGTTTTACATTCTACCATTACAGTGTTTTCGGAATGGCTGGTATATGTGGCGATTGGCTGTGGTGTTCAACTTTATATCCAAGTATTCCATGTATTTCATGATTGATAATTTATATCAAATAAAAAAAAAGAAAAAAGAAAAACCTGTAACACAACCTTTTAATTCCCAGATATGGACATGTAGATATAAATTAGTATATTTGCTCATAATGGTGATTAGATGCGGCTAGCCTCTCTCTCTCTCTCTCTTTGTGGTGAATCTTATAGTCTTTCTGTAGTTGCATGAATGTTAAAATGGGCTTTGCTACCGGCAAAGAGCAAAAATCTGGTTTTACATTCTACCATTACAGTGGTTTTGGAATGGCGAAGAATCTCGTTTGGTACGGGCCAACCCTACCCAAATACAAAATCCTGTATAGTTTCTTGATTTTTTTTTTAATTTAAAAATTTTTTTTTTTTGAGGGGCTTTGGAGATTCTGGGACTTAAAAAAGAATGGAAACTTCATAAAATTTCATACAGATTTTTCACTCTTAAGTTTTTAGAGAACGATAGCTAGATTACAACTAAGATTAGTAGCAACCCGTAGCTATAAACAACTAAAGGCAGTGTTAAATGCCAATTTGTGAAATATAACATGAAACTGCAAATTTCCAAGTAGTGGGAGGAGCCTGGGACTCTGACCACAAGCCTGTTGAAGAATGAGCCGGTGACTCATATGCAGTGGCTTGGTTAGAGGAAGCCACTGGAGCAGCAGCTAAACAAGCCTTTATAGAGCATTTGTCACTGCTTATGGACCCGAACCTAGGTGATCCACCCATGACCACGATGAAGATTGGGCAAAACTAAGTAGGTTAGAAACTTAAAATAATATGAGCTGACTTTCAATCTATGCCACTCATTCAATGACTGTAGATATCTCTACAACTGAAAATATAGAGCTTTTTATCCCTTTTATACTTGAACCAGTATGAGCTCCCTTTTTCTCCCCCCACATATTTATATAGAGCTTGCAATAAGATTAGCTTTATTTTCCCTTTTATACTTGAACCAATATGACATTTCAATTTTACAGCAAACTTCGGTGCTACATAGGTATGTCTATGTTGAAATTTAGGCTTTCTGCACCATTTTTACAATCAGGCATAGAAGGTGAAAACAAGTATGCTCGAGGGTATTGAAGCTGCGCTTGGCCTGCTGATAGGTCCACTTCAGAAGCCCGTTTTATGCTCAAGTTCAATTATGGTTAGACCCCACTTTTGTGGACATGACCTTGTAATTTCATTTTTATCACGGACCATGTGGGTCCCTTGTGACCTACTTGGGCAGTAACTATCTGCTGTTGCTTTAGAATGATTGGTTGATTTGGACAAGCATCGAGTATTAATACGTAGGTAAGAAATAAGATTAGGCTACACTCGAGGTCTCCAAGCCAGTGACACTTGAATAGTTGAATTCTTTGTTTCTGAGTATGCCAACCACGTCCATGTTGCAATTATTCAGGTTCTTTTTACTGTGCTCTGCCATATCAGGGGAATATGGCTTGGCAAGACGAATCCGATAAGACTCTGCAAACCAAATATGTCAGGGAAGCCCAAGAACAAATGAGAACCATAGTCTCTTCATTTGCTCATCTCTACAGAGGGGCTGCCAGTTGTCCCACCTTGTCGAAGGGATGCTAAAGAGTTTTAATGGGCTAAGCGAACATGGGCCCACTTCTACGAAGTTCCATCAGAAACATTTTGGGCTTTTTTACCAACAAGTTCTTGGTCACACCCCTCAAAACTCCTTACCAAATTTTTAAAAAAAAAATCACTAAATAACTAAATACAGTTTAATTTATTTCTTTATTTTTAAATAAAAATTTATTTAAATATTTAAATAAACTATTATTTTTAACAAAAATTTTATACCTATCCCATTTTATAATTATATTTTAATTTTAATAAAAAATATATATTTTGAAAAAATTATAAAAATAAAAACTATAAAATAAGAAAATAATTTTAAGATTTTATAATTTGTATGTAATTTATAAATAGAAACCTTATAAATATAGAATTTTTTAAAATAAAAAATTCTATACAAGGATGTTTAATTTTAATATATGGAGTTGTATTAATCATATTATTTTAAAAAATAATAATTTTTTTTATAATTTTTTATAAATTGATTGTGTCTAAATTATTTTTTATTTTTAAAAATTTAAAATTATTTTTTTTTATTTTATTATAAAAATTATATAAATTAAGATTTTTAAAAGGTAAAGAAAATTATATTCAATAGTTCAGGAATAATTAGGAATTAACTCAGAAATAACATTAAAAATGCTTCGCCTCACCGCCACCATATATATTCACAGGTCCATTGTTACTCATTTCGACGGCCTAGGGTTGGTTCGTCATCGGGAATAAGCTAGATCTACACTCTGTGTGTTATGGGGTGCAGGCTGAAAACAGCAGGGACGAAGGAAGAGGATCTGACGCCGACGGTTTGGATTCAAGGTGACGAGTTCCTTATGAAGCGGAGAAAGAGGCTAGATCTCGATGAAATTCAGCAATGGATGAAGCGAGGGTTCTAACTATCACTTTTTAAAAAAGCTGGTGCATATTGTTTCATGTGCCGTGGAAAGTCCCTTGAACCTCGGAAACCTCACCATGGACTGGGAGCGAAGAAAGTACGATCTGTTCGTTGGCACTGAAGGTGGCAGGCTGCAGAAGAAAGATGACGTTTTCAAAGTTGACGTTGCAATTCAGGCTTTCTGCAAGACTGGTATGAATTTTTTATTTTTAATCATTTATTAGGAAAAGCTCCCAACTGCAACATTAGAAAAGGGGAAAACAGGTATGCTTGAGCTTGTTGTTGCTGTGCTTGGCTTTAGAAGCCCGTTTTTTATACTCGGAGTCCAATTATGCTAGACTCCACTTTTATGGTATTGCCTTGTAATTTCATTTTTATGTGTCCCATTTGGATCCTTGTGACCTACATGGGCTGTAACTATTTGCGTTTTATGTTTCTTTTGAATTGGTGGTTGATTTGGATGAGCTTAATAAGTTACCGTGTGGACTCTGGTTTTATTTTTTTGTTATGCTCGTTTGGCAAACGAGATGGAATTTGTCATTCCAATTTATTGAATATTTAAAATAATGTAGAGAAGTTCATAATTGAGAAAATTCAAGATTCCTTTTTTCATGATTTATGTTTTTTCCCCCCTTTTTTTGGGGGATGTGTAGAGGTGCAGCTCTTCCCACTAATGCTCCAAGTATTCATGTATCTTGGATCCTTGCTGAAGTGCTGGTACATGTGGCAATTTGCTGTTGGATTGAAGTTTAGGTCAGCTGCCTTAAGTGGCTGGCTTGCCGATCATGTAAGCAAGAATATGTTTTTCTTTTGCTTATTTGGTTTTATTTTTTGCATAGAAATATATATATTTCATGATTGATAATTAATGTCAAAGAAAAAAATCGGTAACACAACCTTTATTTATACGCCTATATATGGACATCTAAGTATAAACTAGTATATTGGCTTTAATTCTGTTTGAAATATCAGACAAGTTTCAATCATTAGCTTGAAGCATGATTATTCAAATATATATGCTGTAATTGGTGTCTGTAGATTGTAGATTATTTAGGAAGTCATGGAGTTGGTTCTGATGAGTTTGATATTGGTTTGCAAACAAGTTTTCTGCCACTCTAAGGGTATGATATCGGACAATTTCTGGTTATAGTCTATGGAAAAAGACGAAGCTCAAGCATATCAACCTACCATCTGAATCATTAAGCAGGCCATGAAAAATTTCTAGAGTTGTTAAGGTATGCTTCAATCTACTCACTGTTTATGGATTTACGTTTTTTTACTTTGGTTGCCCTATATATTAAGTCACTTGCTTTTATGCTTGGATTATTCGATTGCAGCCATTGATGTGAGTAAATGCTTGTTTGGTGGTGATTGAAACTATTTGCTATCAACAGTTTAGCATTCGTTAGTCATTGAATATAGTTTTTATGACAAGGTTTTTGTGTATCATTAATTGCATGTATCCATTGTTACACTTAGTGTATATGAAACCCAGGCTAGCCCAATCTTTTTTGGATTGCGTTTTTGATATGATTATATCCATGTTTGTGATTGAGGTGTTCCGACTTTTAATTTATTGAGAATGGGATTAAAACATTGGCTGTTTAGTAAAAGCGGGTTTTTATTAAATATTTTATCTAAAATGCTTTCAAAATTATACTGCCTCCAAAATGGGACTCAGCTCGAATTATTCAAACTTGTGAAACTGGAATTTTGTGAGTTTCAAGCTTTTGAATTTTGTGCATCTGACCTGTGTGCTCAGTTAGTCAATCACATCGGTGTAATGATTCGTTTTATTTATCAATTACTATGCTTTGCAGTATCTGAGGAATCATGGCTTGGGAGGAAGAATGGGAACCAGAATGATAGGTCCTCAACCACAGATATTTGGTCATGCTGCTCAGTTCATGAGTGTGAATGATTCTTGATCTTGTCTGTTGGTTGATGGTCAGTTGGAGAGAGGTCTGGTGCAACCATGAGAAGTTGTGATTGGAGAGCTTGAAGTGGGTTCCAGGATGCATTGGTGTTAATGAGCTGCACCCTTTTGCCGACTGATTCACGCAGTTGACAAATCTTTGTTTTCCTTGTGTTAATCCTTTGTTGGTTCTATTATGCATCTTTGCATAAAAAATAGGGGAATATTCCTGTAATTAGATCACAATGGTAAGTAATTGCTATCTTATTTTGAGGTTTGCATGTAGCCAGTATTGCAACTTGGGTTGATCCTCCCTAGTGCAGTTCTATTGTACTGATTCAAAGTCAAAAAATCATGACAGCTTTGAGGTTTTGGTCACAGGATTTCAATTGCATAGGCTGCATGGGTGAACTTAGTATAATAGTGGCGATTATGATCGTGAGTAGCATTTTTGCACCGCTGTAGGTCATAATTCCTGTGAAGTAACAAGCTTATATATCCAGCATTAATATGGATGTTAGTTGTATACAGCATCTCATCAGGGCACACCGTTGTAACTAAATTATGTGAATCAAATATCTCTGTCCTTGAGCTATTTCCTTTACGGTAATCTGCTTGATGCAGGCCTCCGGGGTTAATGTAATGATACCTTGCTGGATAAGTAATCGTGAGCCATTTAATGGGATGTGCCACTTGATCGAGAATGGAATACTTTAAATAGTTTCCATCTTCAGATATCTAACTTTAAATAGATTGTGATACTTTTTCTCTTTAAATTTGAAAACGTTACGTTTAATTTTTTATACTTTTAACATAATTAGGTAATTAACTCGATTATTAAAGACAATATTTTCATAACGCCTACATAAAATTCCATTTTCATGGATGTCTACAGCTTGTAAAATAACTTGAATTGATTGGGGTCAATGAGAACATTTTCATTGTAAAATAACTTCAAATTATTAAAGAGTATGGGGGTTAAGTATAACATTTGTAAATTTAAAAGGTTAATTGTCATAACCCATTGAGTTTGAGCATAAATATTTCTAACTTGTATTTGAGGAGGAGTCTGTAATTCTTCCTTTAGCTAAAGTTTCCAATCAATTTACAAAATGGCTTCCCATGTAAGTTATTAATTTTTCAGAATTAATGAAACCGAAGCTGAGATAATAACAATCTGTTCATTTTCACAAAAAGAAGGTATCCACGTAATTTGAATTTACACGTCCTTTATATGGCTTTTGTGCATACAAAAGAAGGGTGAAGTTTGGTGTATTTTTAGTTTAATATATTGTATTCGAATAGTCTCAGTCACCCTCCTAACGTTAGCATACCGTTAATTAGACAGTTTGTTACCTGATAAAATTACCATAATACCCCTCGGCTAAAAAAAAAAAAGGAGATACTTCTAGTTGAATAAAATGGGAAATGAGAACGAATGTGAGAAGGAAAGATAGGAGAGAGAGATATTGTGAGTGGTGAAAATTGATTATGGATATAATAATCTAGTGTTTAGAAGAAAAATACAGATGAAATCACAACAATGAATTACGTAAACCCACAACAGATGGTGAAGTTACGTGATAAATATACGTCAAATGAAAACCAACGGATCAACAAATATACAATAAAAAAGCTTTGTAGGAAAAATACTGCTTCTTTGTAGAAGTAAATGCGGGAATAGTTCACCATTATGAAGAAGCTATACATGGAAAAATAAAAAATAAAGTCAGATTTCTTTTTTTTTTTTTTTTTACCCGTAGCTCTGTGTATTATTAGAGTCCGTCTGCGAGGGAATAGATGTGATTTCAAGTCTTAAGACTGCAGGGCACCAAGATTCAAATTGACAATAACGGCATTTCCAGCGATCTTCCACTGGCGTAAAATTAGCCTTTCACTCACCCTTCCAGAATGCAAGATAAACTTTAACTTGGCTATTTAACAGATCATAATCGAATGCAAATTTTCCTTCTCCGAGCGGTGACTGATCTTTTTGAAACTCGTGTCTGTTTCAAAGCAACCAGATTAATTAATGCAGCAAAAATGGCACAGGCCTGAATGCATTTTATATAATGCAATAATCATAGTATTTCTGGCGCGCGCGGGCACACACACACACACAAATCTTTAATCGTAGATGGATTCTAATTCATTAGAAAATAAATGCTTAATCGTAATCACATCGAAACAAAAACCATCAAAATACACATGCCTTGTGTTTCTTTTTCTACATTCAGCAGGAAATGTGTATCGCACACGAGTCTTTGTATCCGCTAATATCGGATTTCTATCAATTTCTTTCACAGCCATCTGGATCTCATCAACCACTCCCACCATCCACACACCTTCTATAAAGCCGAATTTGATGTTATAAGCAACTATAGGCCCATCAGCAAGAAAGTATTATTAGAAATCAATAATTCACTTCCTTTAATAAGATAACCTGTGTTGCATTTTCAACCAGATTGTAAAGGGGTAAAAAGCAATCTCAAATCAAGACAAATAATCTAAATTTGTGGGAATTCTAAGAACTATCCATCTCCAAGTCCAATGGTAAAATTGAGATATCAAGGACAAAATAACTGACCAATTGGACCCATAAACCAATGTCTTTTGTAGCAAACAAAATTATGAAAGCATCAATTGAAATTAAAAAAAAACATCATTTCCTGGTGGAAGGTTCAAAACTATAAAACTATAATAACCTACGGATAGAATTTAAAGATAACCCAAGTAGTTGAACTTATATTGGCAGCTCCTATGCTAGTCCCTCAGACAATAATTGATCAATCTTGTCTTGTATTCTTAAAAATGTCATGGTAAGCTTAAAATATAACAGGGTCCCTCGTTATCTTGTCTTTTCTCAATGACATTTGATTATACATATAGACAAGTCGAAGTCACTGCTCCAGTACGAGAGAATGCATCAAATCATGAAATTTTTACAGCCCAAGACATGTACATATCATGATTAAGAAAAAAAACAATAAACAAAATCGAGTAACCTCAACGTGTTAATATATAGTTTAAGGTATTTCCAACACTCAATTATATCTGTAATTTAATAAAAACTAACATGCTTGATCCTAGCAAGGAGATGCCCATTTTTCCCTTTTCTTTATTCATTTATTTTTTTTTAGTGATGATGTCTGTTGGTTAAAAGCATGCTTCCATCTTTACCACTCGATATCAACAAAATTCAGACTAATTTTAAAGCCCAACGTGATATTTTTAAATTTGTTTAAATTTTTTATTATTAAATGTTCTATTACTATCTTGCCCTCACCAACCCACCTTATACTAATATTAGAGGAGGTTATTGAGAATATAATTTATCAAATTGAGAATAAGTTAAACTTCAGGAGAGGTTTTTGATAATTACCCTACAAAAGAATGAAGAGAGAGAAAGAGAGAAAAACAAAAATAGAAAGAATATCTAATTTACAAAAAAGTCAAAAATAATAATAAGATTACGGTAATATATCCACCATAAAATACAACTAAAAAAAATCAGAAAACATAATTAAAGCGCTAAAATATGTAATTAACAAGGACAAAAAAAATTATTGTGTGACAGAAAGGAAATAAAAATCTTACATGAAATATAATTTTTTTTAAAAAAATTAATGACGAGAAAAAACAAACGTATCCGAAATTGCCAAAAAAATCTCGGTGGATACATTGAAAATGTACTTTTTGCGCTGACACTGTGAGAGCATAAGATTGGACGGGAAATTTAATTAAATATACCTTAAAAGTATGATATTTAGTTAAATATACCTCATACTTGAAAATTGTCTAGATATGTCTCTTGATGTGGTATATTGTCTAAAATATCTCTACAAAAAAATATAAAACACACACAACTCACCTCTAACACACTTTACTCTTTTTCACTCCACACATCCAAAACTCACTCTCCACTCAAAAGCTCTCATGAACGGCAATGTGTTGAAATTTTAGTTCCAATTGGATGAGGCACTCATGCTATAAATAAGGTATTTGAAACTTTATTTTTTATTTGGTGTTATTTATTTATTTTGTTGACATTATGTTATTTTTAGGGTTTTGTTTGATTTGTGATAAATAATAAAGTAACTCACATTTTCACTATTTTTGCATCATGTGACTATTATTTGATGGATTTTATAACTATATTCATTAAAACCTGAAGTTGTTGCGAAAATTTTATTCTGCACCTGATATACACGACAGCAATCGTGTAAATATGGATTTACACAACTGTAGTCGTGTATTTACAGATTTACACGACTGTAGTCGTGTATGTAAAGATTTACACGACTATAGTCGTGAAACAGTATAATAGATTCATTCGTGTAAAATTTTTTTTCACTAGATATATCCTTTAACTATTACTGGACTATAGTCGTGTATTTTAATAAGTTACACAACTATTATCATATAGTATATTTGTGCATATATGAAAAATATGTCGTTTGACTATTTATTGAGTCATGTATTTTTTGAACTTACACGACTTTTGTCGTGTATATATGAATATACACGACAGCAATCATGTAATTCTGAAAGATATAGTAGATGTTATCAGAGAAGATTTTTCTTAATACAAAGATTACAGTTTTTTTACTAAATATATCTTCTAACTGTTTACTAAACTATAGTTGGGTATTTTAGTAAGTTACACAATCATGGTTGTGTAAACTAATAATTACACGACGTTCGTTGTGTAAACTAGCAATTATATGATGTCTGTCGTGTAAATATATAAACACTTCTATACTTCGTTATATACTTTCTTAGATTTTATTTTTGTATTTGTTGTATAATTAACTGTTGTATTATTTCAGGAAATGACTTCAGTGCGTGTGCCTATTATGTTTTGTGGTGAATGGATTGAGCAAAAAGGCCATTATAGATTTAATGGTACAGAGGCAAGAGGGATCATGGTGTCCCGTTCTACCATGTATGCACAATTGATAGAAAGAGTATGTCGAGTTATTTGCATTGATATTTGTGAATTTGACATTGAAATGAAGTTCAAGCTTAAAACATTCGATCCAATGCCACCTGTTCCAATTTTGAGTGATGATGATGTAGATTATTTTCTAGAGGAAACAGTTAGTGGAGCTGAGTTGAAAATTCCTCTTTGCATTACTTACCAAAGAAAACAAATTCTAGTGACCCCTATTACTCATGTTGACCCTAACCTTGGGTCAGATAGCTGTCCACAAGAACCTATTCAGCCATATAATAGAGATGAAAGTTTAAGTCCAAATAATTTTGTTGTTGAAGATCAGTCAATATTTGAATTTGTTCCTGAAACACAACTAATTGATAGAATGGAGCCAAATGAGGAAAATGAAAATGTTATTCTTCCTGTTAATGTTGATAGGATAACAGTTAGTGATCCAACAGTGGGAAATGTAGCATCTTCCAGTATGAGTTATCCACCCTCTGATAATAGATATATGCCCAGAGTTAATTTGTTTGCATGCAGTAGTTCATTCGACACTGACAACTCGCATTCTAATAGTATTAACTTGCCATCTCTAGAAGTTGTTGGTGATAGTGATGGGTTAATGGGGAAAAGGTTGTTCAGTTCGAAAGAGGAGTTGCAAAAATAACTTTCTATGGAAGCTCTAAGGAAAAATTTTGAGTTTAAAACTTTCAAGTCAGGGAAGAATATACTTGTTGTTAAATGTGTTGACGATACTTGTAAGTGGCAACTTCGTGCTGTCAAGTTTGGAAGTTTGAATATGTTTAAAATCACAAAGTACTATAGTGTCCATAGTTGTACACTTGATGTCCGTAAGAGAGATCATCGTCATGCTTCATTTAAGCTTATCGGACAAAAAATTTGTCACAAGTTTGATGGTGCTTCATCCTCATATAGGCCTAGTGATATCAGAGAAGATTTCCAAAAACAGTTTGGGTTTGAAATAAGTTACCACAAGGCATGGAAAGTAAGAGAATATGCAATGGAGAAAGTTAGAGGCACGCCTGAGGATTCATTCAAGTTACTCCCTTTATACATAAAAATGTTAAAGAAGAAAAATCCGGGCACCCACGCATGCCTTGAAGTTGACAATGCAAATAACTTTAAATATATTTTTATGGCCGTTGAGGGTTGTATACATGGATTTATTTCATCAATAAGGCCAGTCATTGCAATTGACGGTACGTTCTTAAAGGGAAAATTTAAAGGAACTTTGTTCATTGCAACAGCACTTGATGGTAACAATCAACTTTATCCTGTTGCATTTGGTGTTGGTGATAGTGAGAATGATGCATCATGGGGATGGTTTCTAATGAAGTTAAAAAAAGCAATAGGTGAAGTTTCTAATTTGGTTTTCATTTCTGATCGCCATCCAAGTATCAAGAAAAATGTTAACATCACATTTCCAGGTGTTGCATATGGTATTTGTACGCACCACTTAAAGCAAAACTTACGAGCTAAGTTTAAAGAGATTGAGGTAGGTGCAATTGTTGAACTAGCAGCAAAAGCTTATCGACCACAACATTTTAATTACTTCATGAATGAGATACAAAAAGTCAATGAAAGAGTGATAAAATATCTTCAAGATGTAGGGTATGAGAAGTGGGCTCATTCTCATTTTGATGGGTTGCGTTATAGTATTATGACAACAAACATAGCAGAATCGATGAATGCTGTACTTAAAAACCCTCGACAGTTGCCCATTCATAAGTTATTAGATTCGATCATTGACAAATTACGGAATGCTTTTGTGATAGACGAGAAGAGTCAGTTAATTGTCACACACAACTGACAAAATGGGCTGAAAAGGAGTTGTTAAAAAAATCTGAAAATTCTCGTACATATAAAGTGGTGACACTAAATATGTACGAGTTTATTATTAGAGATGGTGACCTTAATAGTCACGTCAACATTCCTGATAAGACATGCAGTTGTCGGGTATTTCAACTCGATCAACTACCTTGTGAACATGCATTAGCTGTTTGTAGATATCAAGAAACATTATCTGTATATGATATGTGTTCTCGTTACTATTCTAGTGAAGCATGTGTTACAGCATATGCAGAAACAATATATCATGTTGGCACAGAAGAAGAATGGGAGATTTCAGAAGAAGTGCAAAGTAATGAGGTTTTGCCCCTAGTGGAAAAGCGAAAAAAGGGTCGGCCACAAGAAATTAAGATAGCATCACAAGGCGAAGAGAAGTTGCATCGTAAGTGTGGTAGGTGTGGTTCTCGAGGACATAATCGACTAACTTGTAGTGCACCTATCCCACTGTCTAACAATGAGCCAGTACTTAGACCGAATGAAACGTAAACAATCACATGTACTACTGTGAATCTTATATACTTGTCATTATTGTTATTTTAATTTTTTTAATATCTATAATATTTAATTGATAACTTTCTACCCTTTTGTTGTGCAGATGAATGAACATGTTTGTGCAGCTTATGTTGTTTTCAAGGGACACGATCAGGGATTTATAATCTTCTCATGGGCCAAGTGTTTGAGTTGAAGATGCCAAATAATTATGATGATTATGCAATAATTCCAATTTTATTATATCTTATTTATGATTTTAATAAGGATTAGATTTATGTTGTTTGATGTACAACTACATTTGTTATTTATCTCATTGAAGTTTGATATATTAAACATCTGACTATGTGTATTTGTCAGTACCCGACTGCAGTCATGTATATGTTTAAATACCCTACTGCAGTCGTGTATCTAAATACAGAAAGCCAAATCAAGTATTGTGAATACACGACTGTAGTCGGGTATTTACACACAGAAAGCATGTACTGCATTAGCCCAGATTTCCAACTGCAGCCGTGTGTCTGTTTAAATATCCGACAGTAGTCGTGTATCTAAACACAGAGCCAAATCAATTATTGTAACACGACTGTAGTCGGGTATTTACACACAGAAAGCATGTACTGCATTAGCCCAGATTCTCAACTACAGTCGTGTATCTGTTTAAATACCCGATTGCAGTCGTGTATCTAAATACAGAGCCAAATCAAGTATTGTAAATACACGACTGTAGTCGGGTATTTACACAGAAAGCATGTACTGCATTAACTCATATTCTCAACTGCAGTCGTGTATCTGTTTAAATACCCGACTGCAATCGTGTATCTACATACAGAGCCAAATCAAGTATTATAAATACACGACTGTAGTCGGGTATTTACACACAGAAAGAATGTACTGCATTAGCCCAGATTCCCAACTGCAATCATGTATTTTCATACAGAGTATTCCCTGAGCATATATAAGCCATCTAGTTTTGTCACATCTATTGTACAAAATATCTTCTTAATATATACAAAAACAAAAGATCATAATGCATGTACATTCTATTTTCAATGACATTAAATATCAACAACATCATCATTGTAACCATTACATCTCAAGATCCAAAAAACGACATATCAATTAAGTTTTACAGGACAGAACACTACGGAGTTTTTTCCCACGACCTATGCCCAAATAATTTGACAGCCAACGCTTTTCGAAATTGTGTAACATGATCTTGTTGGTAATATAAATTGACGTCCAGTCCATAGGCAAGGACTTCCAAGTATCGTAACAAAAATGCTCCACAATCACCACTATAAAAATTAATATAAAGCAATTGTTAAAAATCATCATTCTTTTTACTAAGTTCAAACCACAATATGGATAGTACATACCCTGATTTTTGTTGTGGGATGTTATGCACTCACACAATGGGTCAAGGAATTAAAAATATAACCTCAGCACAGTCTAGATGTGTCTCATGACATCCTATCTTTTGAAATACCAGAGGTATCATGTCTACAATAGGTAGTAATTGTCTCACCAAAACTGAATCTTTTGTTAAGTCTATCATGGAGTCATAAATAGAAATCTTGCCCCCAAGTATATCAACCACACCGAGAACCCAATGCTCATTCATAACTATCGGCAAATACACCTACGAAATTCGGACAATCTTAACAACTAACCGTAAATATATCAACGAAATATGGGAACTATTTTTATTTACTTGCAGTATATATTTATCAAAAACTAAGCATACAATGTCGAACTTACAGTGAAAACATCTTTCCAAGGAGTGGCACAGTCCAATTTTGCACCATTAGCATAGTCAATACAGTAACAATCCTTTTCCCACACCTTATCTAGATCTTTCAAGTACACCTCATGTCTGTCCTTCAGATTATTCTAGAAAAAAAAGGTAAATAGTATATTTGTTGTTATTATTCTAACAAGGTAACGAATAGGCTACAGCAAATTGACTATACTAGAAAATTACTGTCCATAATGGCACTAGCTTGTCCCTTCTGAGTCGGAGCCTGAGACATTTCTTTCCTTAGGTAGTAGCATCCAATGTCGATGTGCTGAACATAAAGTGTGAAATAAGTAAAAAAAAATTATTTATCATAATAATGATGATTTTTTTATATTTATGACTTACTACATTTGACAACCACATGTCCGGTTTGTATAATTTACGGAAAAATTCACGGTTAACCTCTATAAGAGTCAAATCAATAAATTTACTGCATAGAATAGATTATAAAATTAGTAGAGATCTTAAATAAACATACAGAGGATATAATATGGTATTCATAAACAATTAAGACAATAATATGAGAAAACTCACGGCTTTTTTTTATCATTTTTTATATTCATCCATCGCTGCAGCTCCAATAACTCATCTTGGGGTATAAAGGGACACACCTCAAAGTCCTTGGTCTCTTGAGGGTGGACCTCAACATCCGTCGTCTCTCACGGCTTTTTTAAAGGATTGGTATACGGTGTCCGTAGATAAGTGGAATTTTTTATTTCTTTTCTCTTACGTAAATTGTACACCGATCTATAATCTTTTTCTTGGGTTGAGACGATAATAGGATCAGCACTTGATGTACCATGATAATTAGCTGGTGTCATCATGTCTGTAGCCCCTCCCGTACTACAAAGATTGACAAGTGTGTCCAAAGGTTGTTGTGTAGGTGACTGACCCGATGCGACGTCCATGGGATCGTTTATAGGCTATAGTCAGAACAACTAAATTGTTAGATAATTAAATAAACATATAAACTAAATGAAAAAATATTAAAACTTTTATATATCAAACCTTAGAATCAGCACCCTTAGATTCTGAGGTCGAAGACTCCTCGAGCAACTGAATAAGCCTAGTCAATTTATAGTCGATCACGTTAATACGACTGATTTTTCCCTCAATGTTATCCATCTTTGTGTCCATATTCTTCATGGTATTTTCTAGCTTCATAATATTTTCTTCAAAATTTTGGATGCGACAACCAAGATGATTAACCTTCTCCTCGAGAATAGAACCACGAAATGTCCGGGAGGCATGTCTAGATGGACTACCCTGACATGTATAAAAAATTTTAAAATATTATATTAGTCTTGATGTAATCATGTAAGGTATCCAATATGACTACAGTTAAGTGAAGTGTCTATTACCAAACTATAGTCGTGTACAGTAGAAAATAAACTCACTGGATAGACTGCAACTTAAAATTTTTTTCACTAAGTTATGAACTTACTGGATAATAAAGAAGTCAATATATAAGTATTATGTTACTTACTCCCTTCATAACGGAAAGGCATACATAAGTAAATAATTTAGAGTATAATTTATAACATAATTTAATACAATAGTGACTTACCTTTTTTTTGTGACCTCAGCTGGTATTGATGCTAATTGATTTAAATGTTGTGGAGGCAATGTTGTTGGAGCACTGGAGGTGGGTGCACCATCTGAATCATTATCATCGGCCGAACCATCAAAACTATTTAACTCACTATCATGTGATTCATTATTATCATGTGAAGGATTTGCCTCTGAATGACTTGTTGCTTCAATAGCATTATCATTCTCTTCACCGATCTCCTGAAGCCATTGTTCTTCACTAAAATACCTTATGTAATGTTTAGTTGTTTCGACATCTCCAGTTGCATGTAACTTTTCTTTGAAAACCATCCTGGAAGCTTTTTTATTCAATATCTTCATTTAAATCTCTTCAAAATCTTTAGGCTTTGTCGATTTCCATCTCAAAATCCTTGAAAACAAATCACCATAATGCTTTGCACATTTATCACTGATGACAGAAACAGCTTCATATGCCCATACCTGTATAATCAATGACACATTTTACTTTTTAACAAAAAGAATTGGTAAATAATAAATAGAAAAATGATGCTACCAACTATTATAAATAGAAAGATGTTGCTAACAACTATCATTGATAAGAAAAATGAGTATTTTATTGCAGAAGCATATGAAGAAAACTTAAATATTTTCAAATTACAAATACAATAAATTTGTTAGGCAAAAATGATTGAAATAAGATCAAACAATGAGCACTTATTCAACAACTCAATACGCGATATATAAGTTAGTTTAGTTTTGTTACCAGAAAAGCATGAGGGAAACCATGCACACTATACGTGGCTCCTTTGTATTTAGAATCTTCAGTTGACTTCTTCTTAGGCTTTGCCGCACGCTCTACAACGCATTTTTTCAAACTATCAAGAGTCATCTTGAAAGAAATGCGTCCCCAGGGAAATTCATTAAACTCGGTAAAATTATCCACAAGAAGTATATTAGTTTCATTGATATGATTTATATTCTCTTTTCCAAGTAACACAGACTCAAGAAAATATAACATGGCCAGCTTTACCATTTTCATGTCATCATTTGACTTTGCTGATAAGAACTTTGTACGAAGGTCTTTTGTTGTGATTGCACAATTTCCACCTAAGAACTCATCAACTATTCTGTCATCATCATCAGTATTTTCAGTATCGGGCTCATACGATGGACTGCAATCTAAGCCTGTCACCAATGCAAACTCCTCCAATGAAAATCGAATATTTTTACGACCGATCCTAAATCACATTGCCTTTTCATCTGATTTCACTTCTCTCAATAATATGCTATGGAGTAATTGAGCAGAAAACTTTAACTCTTTCACATCCAAAAAATGACCAAAACAGGAACGCCTGAAAATATTTTTCTGCTTCTCAGAGAGTTTATTTTTAATATCCTAAACTGCCTCTAGTGATGATCGGTTTGAAATCTTTGCTTTAAAGTATTCAGATTCCTTGATTTTTGGTTCCATCTACATAAATACAAAAAAATTTATTTATAAGTATATAAATGATTGAAAATTTGCATAATAACATATTTTAAACTAATCATAAAAATTACACGACATACTAGTTGAGTAAATCATTCATTGCACTGCGACAGTCCAGTAAAGCGTGCATTGAACTACAATCCACTATATAAACCATAGATTTTTGGTAACATTGAAAAAAAAAGTGTTCGTACTCGATGCATGATATCGAGTGAAGAATTCTTTACAAACTGTGGTCAAGTAAAGAACTAATTGCATGAATATAGTGGAGTAAGTGTTCATACCCTACTACTGTCGAGCAAAGGATTCTTTACACGATTAATAACCCATCTTCATAAACACATCTCTAATTGATAAACAAATGCAATAGATTAATAATCCATCATCTTCAACACTCGAGACAACATCAATTACAATGTTAAGAAGCCAAATCAGCAACAATAACAGTCATTATCTAAAACAAGATTGAACAGTTTCAATATACCTTACCTTGTGTGACTGACGACAACGAACGAATTCAATGACAGAGTCGACAGCAGCTGAAACGAGGAAGCAAATCGAGGACGAATAAAAGTCACAGGGTCGGTGCACTTGAATGGAAGTAATGGCTGCGGCAGCGTGGGCGTAGGTGAGCGAAGCAGGAGGCTTCAATGACAGAGCTGACAGCAGTTGGAACGAGAAAGCAAATCAAGGACGACTTCTACAGAGTCGGTGCACTTGAACAGAAGTGATGGCTACGGCAGTGTAGGCGTAGGTGAACGAAATCGGAGACGGCAAACGAAACCGGAGGCTACAATGATAGAGACGACAGCAGCTGGAACGAGAAAGTAAATTGAGGATAACTGCCTAGAAATCACAGGTCGGGGCACTTGAACAGAATTAATGACTGCGGGAGTGTGGGTGTAGGTTCATATGGGTAGATTTAAGACGTTTGAAGCTTTTCTTCTTTCCCTCTTTCACTGTAGAGAAGATGAAGGGCTGTGGCGCACTGAACGTTAGAAACAAATCGTGAATAATTTTGGGAAATAAAGTGTTTAAAGTAGGGTATTTTCGTATTTGCATATTAAATAAGGTATATATAAGAAATTTTGAAGTATGGGGGTTTATTTAGATAAATAATATATTTTAAGGGTATAGCGGGGACAAATCCCTGAGATTGGACGCTGCAGGAGCAGGGATTCCTGCGCCGTTACTTAGGAACTGGTGAGTTAGGAAGTTGATTTTAGGTTTGAGTCCGAGTTCTTGGCAGATTTTTTTGAAGATTGATTTTTTTGAAGATTGAGCAGCTTCATTGAAGCCAGGAGCAATCTTCTACCAAGCAAAGCTGTGTGATCTCAACTTTGAAAATATGTTGCACAAAGTTATCTCATCGTATTGCTACGGTGTTTTATTTGGTTATAGTTGGTGCATAAGTTAATAAAAATGCATTTGACATATTATATTAATATATTTAAAAAAATTTTAAAATATTCAGAAAATTATTAAATATAAAAATCTTAAGTTTAAACAATATTTTTAGGATTAATGTAAAAGAACTAGAATTAATGTTACTCTTGTTTCAATATTTATTAAAAAAATTATAAATGTTTTAAAAATAAAGACACACTTAACATTACGTCCATGTGAAAATTAATGAACTCAAATACTAAAAATTAAATTAATGTTAAATTTATGATTTTACCTTCTATTAGTAAAAATAATTTTTATATACTTTTACAGGGAAAAAAAAAAGGAAAATTCTTTTTAAACGAAATTCTAAGCTCAACTTTAATTACCAATAATGGCTGCACAACAAATCTAATCAGAACAAAAATAATTCCATAGCAAAATAAAATAAAAATTTGGTTAAGACATTCAATTTCATTTTAATTTTTTAAATTTCGTCCATCAATGTCTTCTTCAACCAGTCCACAAAATCAAAACCCCCTGAATCAAACCTAAAACAGAACTAAGGGTGGCAGCGGCGTCGGCCATTAGCGGTTTTATGAAAATATTGAGAAAATGTAGGAGTAGAAGAAGAAGAAGAAAGAGAGAAGATGAAGAACAAAGAGAAAAAAGAAAAAGAAAAAGAACAGAAAAATCGAAGAAAGATATAGAGAAGACGAAGAAGAAGAGGGGAAAAGGGAAAAAAATAAAGAAGAGAGAGAGAGAGAGAGAGAAACAGAGAAGACAAAGAAGAATGGTGGAAAAGGAAAAAAAAAAAGTAAAATAAAGAGAGACAGACAGACAGACAGAGAAGATGAATAAGAAGAGGGCAAAGGGCAAAAAAATGAAAGAAAAGATAACTAGAAATAGAGAAGAAGAGGAAGAAGAAGAGGGGAAATGAAAAAAAAAATAAATAAACAAGAGAGAGAGAGAGAGAGAGAGAAACGAAGAAGACGAAGTAAAAAAAAACCGAAGAAAATGAAGAAATGCAATGCGGTGTGGGTTTCGCGCATTATTATTTCTTTTTTCTTGTGCAATAAAGTGTAAGTGCCAAACATTTTATTGCAATATTTTAATACAATGCAGAGTATTAGTCAGCACTAATAACATAATGAGAAATAGAAAACCATCTTATAAAAATTATATATACTATTAATTACTGAAATTATTATAATCCTAATTTATTTAAATAATCGAATAAGTAAATTTAGTTTAAAATATAAATAAAATAAAATAATTAAAAAATAAATAATGATGCAAGCAGTAATAGAGATTAAGACAATAAGACATCTGATTTCACTACCACCAATCAAACTTAATCATTCATATATACTATTAAAGATTATTTTCTATGTTGACAGTGTATTTTCTAATCCATTCAATATACTTTCTCGAGTAAAATAAAAAATATTTTTACATGTTAATCTATTATATATCTACATAAATTTAAATATATAAAAATTTATTAAACTTATAGAAATTTTTAGATAAAATTTGACGAATCATATTGACATATGTCTATCTTTCATTTAATTTATGACATCTATCATATAAAGTAAAAATATATAAATTTTCTTTCAGTCTCATTATATATCCTCAAATCATTCAGATATTAACAAGATATTTTAAAATATTAAACACAATAAAAACACTCAATTATAAAATAATAAATTAAAAATAATGCATATTTATGAAATTAAATTTTTATAATTAAATTATATAATAATTTTAATAAAATAAATTAGTTCATGAAAATATAAAAAAATTATAAATATTGTAAGGAAATTTAAAAAAAAGAATAAACTCAAAAAACTGTCTCTCTCCATTATGCAATCGACTTCTCCACACTGTTGATCGTGTATTTGCGGATGCTGCTTTTCTCTTTTCCTTTTTCTTCTTTGTCTCGGTTTTTCTCTCAATTTTTGCGGCTGCTCTCCCTTCTCTTTGTGGCTTCCCCTCGTGCACTTTTATAATGCTTCAATTGTGGCCTCTCGTTTGTGGAAAAGTCCAAACCGCCCTTGTCAACTCCTAAGCCAACAATGATTGGGCCAAAGCCCATCACATGAATGCTTTTCCTCTTTTCACTTTATTCTGCACATGATTTGCCTTGTTAATAAAATTATTTCCAGTGCTAACTCTTCTCATCTTCACGTGAGCCACAAGTAGGCCTTGGCTGCTTCGATTGTCTTCCATTTTGAGTTTTTAACTCCCATTTCTTCCCTTAAACTTCTAATTAATTCTTCTTTAAATTTTTCTTACTTAAATATTGTGATTTAATTCTTTTTGTTTTTAAAATGTACTTAAAATAACAAAATATAAAAATTAACATAAAAACTAACATAATAAAATAGAAATTACCATAAAAATAAGTTAGCAAAACATTAAAATAATATATAAATTATAAGCTTAACAATAGTTGTCATAATTCCACTATGCATATACTTGAGAGAATAACAAGCAATATACCAAAATAATTGTTCCACTCTTATTTATGAAAATGGCACAAATAATATAGTGGTTGGGAAAAAAAAATTGTTAGCACTAAAATGGCAGTAAGATTGTAATTAATTTGTAAAGATTGACACAAAACACGTTCGCACATATTAGAGTGGGAATGACTCGGTTTGGTAATTGATCCTAAAATTCTTTTATCTGTAGAAAAAAATTTGATTACAATAATATAAATTTATTTTTATTTAAAAAATCTTTTGAAGAGAATTATTTTTTTACTCTTTTATTTATTATATATATAAGTAAATAAGTATTTAAAGAGTAAAATAAAAAAAAAGTGTGTAAAATGCCCAAAAAAAATTCCACACTTAGACTCTTAATACAAAATAATAATAACAACAATAACAATAAAGTTAGTGTAGAGAAATGCCCAATCTGCTGGGCTAGGAAGCTCATGAGGGTTTATGCTAATGCCATGCCATGTCCATCATATGCTTTGTGTTGTGCCCAGCACATGCTTTATGTTGTGCCATGTCGTGGCTACTTTTTTTTTTTTTTTTTTTTTGCTTGAGTCTAGTCTGGCACACATGCTATTCTCACGCATGGCAACCCGTGTCGTGCTATGCCTAAGTAAAAAGCATGACAAGCTTTTTTATTTTTAAATTTTTTTAAGAGGGCAAGCCAAGTTATTAACAATTTTTTCAATCCCATGTACTTTTTTAAGGTCGATTTGCCTTTAGTCAAATTTAATAGATCAAAATTTAGAACTCAAGGTCATATTCGATAATAATAAACTAATAACAATAAGATAATGTAATAGTAACTAGTAAGTTAGACCTTAGGGCATTAATTTTTTTAATACTTAACAACAACAATAATAATAAGTTTTTTTTTTAAGAGTAACTTAATTTTTAACACATATATTCATATATCAAAGTCCATAGTAATATTAATACATATATTTTATAAAATCATGATGTTTATAATTTTATTTATTAAATCCATAATATCATCTATTCATTTAATAAATCATAAGCTAAAACAATTGGAATTTTTTAACTAAGAATTAAATAAATTTAAAAAAACTTATACTAATAAAATATATTAAAAGATCATAAAATCATAAAATTTTAATTTTACTTTTATTAAAAAGTGTAATGCACTTATAACGAATTTTTCCACGTGTAGTACTTTAGTTTATTTTTAATCGTGCCATGGCTTTAAGATCTAAATGTCTAAAATTCTCAGCCCAACCCAATCACATACGTGTCGTGTTATGTTACGTGCTCTATCAAAATATATTTGTACCATGTTGTGTTATACAGAAACCCATTATACTTTTTGTAATTTTTACTTAGAAGGCTTCAATTTGGCAATATATGAAGGACTTATAATCTTTATTGTCGCTGAAAGTTTTTAGAGGGTGAAATCTATTTCCTTTAGGTTATGGCAAAATGTCCGCATACTATAAAGATGTACTAGTAAAACAATTGTAAATTTTTAAATTTTAGTATAAAATTAATTTTCACAGTTCATGGGATAGTCATAAAAAGTAAATAAATTTTGACATAGTATAAAACGTTGTTACTATAGTAATAAATTTTGTAATAGCATATTTGCCATAATAACTCATAAAATTTAGGTAAGTCTTAAAAATTGCATAGCTTATTTTATAAACTCAAAATTACGTCCATACTTAAAAGTGAAAAAGAAGATACTCATTATAAAGGAAAATGTTATTCCCAAATCTCATGAAGTTGGATAGTAATAATAACAATTACAATAAGAGTAAAAAATAAATAATATTAGTAATAAAAATACAAGTATAATATAATAATATGCATAATTAAAAACATAAAATTTTTAATGGAAGTAATAAGAAATTAGGAAAATAATTTTAAAAAATAGTGGTAAAAATTTTAATTTGAATTAAAAAATATTGAATCTTGATTTGTTTTAGTTTAAAGATAAATAAATAAAATTAATTGAATAATAAAATGGGTATAAGATTTATAAGGATAAAAAATACAAATAAATTCAAGTTGAAGAAATCTCATGAGTTAATTAATCCCCAAAAAAAAAGGTAAATCTCATAGTTATAACATATGCTGTCATAATATTTAAAAATAAATTTTTTAAAAAATAAATTTTCTGGGAGGCATATCATTTTTTTACTGTTATTTTTTTGAAAAATTAAAGAAATTATTTTAAAAGTAAAGAGAAAGATGAAAACAAATGCATTAATTTGTTTTAAGGATAACTAAAAATGATCAATTAAAATGATGAAATGAGAATAAGTATGTATAAAAACTAAAAGATCAAGTGTATATACAATTAATTTCAAGAGATCTCATGAACTAATAAAAATAGGGGGAAAAAAAAAGAACTTATACTATGAACCCAAATTATTCAAAAAGATTAAGGATTGCAACAAATTTGTTTTTAATATTATAGATTAAGTTGATATTTACTAAAATAACAGGGGGTCAAACATAATTCACCTTACTAACATTATTATTTCTTATAGTACAAGCAATTTTGATATTTAACTTAAATCGCTGGAATCTTACCAGCTAATAAGAATTTTCAACGGAAAAATAAAAGAATAATTAGTTGAAACACATAAATTAATAAGAGAGAAAGTATAATGAAATTTAGAAATTGATTAAATGAAAATTGAAAGTTATTTAAAATATAATCCAAAATGTTGTTATTTAATGAATTTAATATGAATGTCAAACATAAATCTAATAGATTAATAAGTTGAAACATGTGAAGCTATAAATAACAAAGATTAATCAAAATCAGGAACATGTTTAACCAAAAAAATAATTTGGGTATTTTACCCAAATAACTAGAATCTAACTAAGTTAATTGAAATATTAAACACAAAACTAGTGAAATAATATTTGAAATATATAAACCCATAACGGAGAAAGAATAACTAAAATTAAGGATTTACCTAGAAAAAAATAAAATTATAAAAAAGTAATTTGGTACATAACCTAAATAATTAGAATCTTACCTAGTTAATGAGAATGTTGAACAAAAAGATAAAAGAATTATTAGTTGAAACATATAAACCAATAAGAAAGAAAATGTAATGAAGTTTAGAAACTAATCCAACGGGAAGTAAAAGTTACATGAAATATAAGTCAAAATATTGACACTTAATGAATTTAATAGGAATGTCAAACAAAAATTTAGTGAATTAATAAATTGAAATATGTAAGCCTGTAAATGAAAAAATTTAACCAAAATCAGAAACTTATTTAACCAAAAAAATAATTTGGGCATTTTACTAAAAAATTGAAATTTAACTAAGTTAATTAGAACATTAAACGTAAACTAGTGGAATAATAATTAAAATATATAATCCCGAAAGAAAGAAAGATTAACCAAAATTAAGGATTTACCTAACCAAAAATAAAATTATAAAAAATTAATTCAGTACATAATCCAAAAATTAGAATCTTACCAAGTTAATGAGAATGTTGAACACAAAGATAAAGGAATTATTAGTTGAAATACATAAACCAATAAGAAAGAAAATATAACGAAATTTAGGAATTAATCCAAATGAAAAGTAAAATGTACATAAAATATAACTCAAAATATTGACACTTAACGAATTTAATAGGAATCTCAAAAATAAATTTAGTGGATTAATAAGTTGAAATACTTGAGCCTATACATGAAAAAGATTAACTAAAAAAATAATCTAGGCATTTTACCCAAATAATTGAAATTTAACTAAGTTAATTGGAACATTGAACTCAAAACTAGTAGAATAATATTTAAAATATATAATCCCGGAAGGGAGAAAAAATAACCAAAATCAGAGATTTACCTAACTAAAAATAAAATTATAAAAAATAAATTTAGTACAGAACTCAAAGAATTGGAATCTAACCAAGTTAATGGGAATGTTCAACATAAAAATAAATAAATTATTAGTTGAAATATATAAATTAATAAGAGAGAAAGTGTCACGAAATTTAAGAACTGATCCAATGGAAAGTAAAAGTTACTTGAAATATAACTTAAAACATTGGCATTTAACAAATTTAATAGGAATATTAAACACAAATCTAGTGAATTAATAAGTTGAAACATGTAAACTTATAAATGAGAAAGTTTAACCAAAATCGAGAACTAATCTAACAGAAAAAAATAATTTAGCTATTTAACCCAAATAACTAGAATCTTACCATGTTAATTAGAATATTAAATGTAAAATCAGTGAAATAATAGTTGAAATATATAAACCAAAAGGGGAGAAAGTATAATTAAATTTAAAAACTTATCCAACGAGAAATGAATTTACTTGGAATCTAACCTAAATTATTAATATTTAATGAATTTAGTAATAATATTAAACATAAAACTAGTTAATCGAAAAATAAAAACGAATAAAACTGTTAGTGAGAAAGTTTAACGAAAATAGAGATATCTGAAATTAACTTCAAATATCTATATAATATATTAATATTTAATCAAAACTATTAAGACGTGATTTTTTTTAACTTTTATTTAAATTAAAAATATTTTTCTCACTCAAAATATTTTATGTTAATTATTTATAAATTTTTTTAATTTAATTTAATTTTTTTTCCGTTAAAAATAATTTTTAAAAAAATTATTGAACGAGCAACCGGTAAAAACCGGTTGTTCAAGTTGAAAAAGTGGCTACAAGAAGACTCATTGAACCTACACAGATTATATTAGTTATGAGTGGGATACCACGTATATGATTTCGCTCCGCTTTCGGCACCCTCTTTCGTTTCTGGACCTATCTATGTTACGGCTTCTGTACGTAACCGCAGTCAATGGGTAACTTCCACGGGTCCTAGAGAGGGGAGAGAGAGAGTTCCCAGTGCAAGGTGATGGAAGTGGGAAAGTTCGAAGCTGTTACTCGCACCTTTCCTAGACGCTTGATCAGAGTCAACCGTAAGAATCTAATTGATTGTAGAAAGCAAGACAGCGACACACAACCAGCCACACAAATGAAGAATCTTTTTTTTTTTTTTTGTAGTAATATTCAGCTTCCTTCTTTGCATTACCATATGCAAATCCCAATGACGCCTGAGCTATGTCATCTTAGTGACGTAATCGAAAGAGAGCCTATTCCCACTTGAATCATATCAAACAACTATTAATTGAGTAATTAAAATAATTTAGACAAGGAATTAGGGGCAAACCCTAATAATTAATGTCAGATTTGTCGGAAAGATCAAAAGAACGGTACTCAGCTAAAATTTTCAAGTTATCATCTAATGCGACGTATCAAAGTGTCGCAAAATTATTCCTTAAGAATGAGAATGGGTGTAACCAGCAGCAACGTCGGCACATCGAGCTTTAGCACTTCACAGAATCGGTCTCTGCGCGTGTCAAGGCCTTTCATAAAAATTGTTTACTAACCCCCCAATTGAACCCCATTTTTCTAATTGAGATGGACCTTTAGGGTTACTTTTATATATTTACCAAATATATTGATTTACATAGGATTAATTCTCGGTGGGAATATATGGGTGTGAACGAGGTGCGAATTTGAAGATTGGGTCGTTTGGGTCATTTATAACTAACTGGTGATGATGACTCGATTCTGTTAACTAAGGAAACGAAACCCTTCAAAAATTAAACTTCAAAATTACCAACTCAATGCGTGTAATGTGACCTCACATGGAGAAAACTAGCAGCCGGGAGGTGAGGGGTTAAATCAAATAGTGTCTTGTTGAGGAGAAATCACTGGAAGCTCGTGTTCAAACCGTCCAAAAAAAATTGAAGGTTATTAGATCTACACTTGTGCATTTTTGGATAAGCATAAACTTCGGCATCGTTATTATTATTATTATTATTTTTTAACTAGAAGTGCGGATTTTTTCTTTAACTTTGAGTATTTTACTTTTTTTTTTTTTTGCAATTTATTCTTAAGCCAATGACTAGCTCCATCTAAGGAGTGGTCTTATTAGAGTATCAACAAAAGGAATTTTTAATTTTACTCTTTAAATTCTTATTTACTTATTTTTTTGACAAATAGAAGAATGAAAAAAAGAATTTTCCAACATCATGTCCTTCGACTGGCCAAATCTCGCCGTGAAAACTGACAGCAAACTTCTCAGGACAAACTCCATCACTTCCTAATAATCTGCAGTCTGCATAGGCCAATTACATTACCTATATATGAATAATCAAAACTTGAAGCTTATGCTTGAAATTTGTCTGATATTTCAAACTGAACAGAAACAAATATCCTGATTTATATTTACATGCCCCATATATAGGGATATAAAGATTGTGCCACAGATTTTTAAAAATTTGATATTGATTATTAATCATGAAATATAAATTTCTTAATTACGAATATTTGCGTGTGTGTATATATATAATGTGTTGATGCACGATCCAACGGTTCAGATGTGCTCAACGTGGCCAAACTTGGAGCATCGGATGAATACAGTGAACGATCAATATTGCTTCCCACTTAATAATTTAATGATTAAGAGTAAACGGACGAGGCGCGCTAGGTTACTAATAATGATTTATTATATACGATTCATATACAATCGAATCAACAGAGGAATTGACACAAAGCAAACCAAAGATATTATTTAACAAACAATATAAATTTGCCGCGTTTTATAACGAATAAGAAAACTTAACGGCTTAACCAAAGCCCCTCATCTTTCTCTTCCTTCAGCATTACTCATCATTTATCAATTGTCAAGTTTTCTAATGAGTATGGCAGTCGATCGCCATCTTTTACAAACATCTGTGGCCCACTGCTAACACTTCCGTCGTTGCCTCCCTTGCCCTCGCATGTGTGCACGTCGGTCTGTGCCTGAGTTGCTGATCTTTCATTATCTCTCTTTCTATGTATTTGTGTCATCATTCTTCACTCTTTTCTGTTTAATTGCCGATGCAGTTATCTCTTGTATTTCTTTGCTTTTCTTTTCTTTTTCAACATAACGATTTATACGATAGGTCATTTATTGTGCTATATATTCTGGCGTGTGTGTACATATATATAAAAGAACTCCTTAGTACTCCATCAGCTTCATGTCATAAATTCAGATATATGTTAATTTATTCCATTTATTTACATTCCTAGTCTAAATGTTTTTTTTTTTCCTTCAATAGAACTGATTATTGAGAATATAAAAAAAATATTTGTTTCCCTGTTTTCTTTAATCGTTAATCCTTAAAATGGAACAGGAAAACAAACCTTTTAGAAGAAAAAATTGTGCAACAGTGCATAAGGAGTCTAAATACCTCACACCAATTTTAAAACAAAAGGTGCACCAATATTGTCGTTTAAATAAGTTAAAATAGCATATTAAATATTTTAATAGAAATAATATCTATTTGGAGCCTTTATTATTTTTACACACTAAAACATAAACAATAGAACAACATACATGAACATGATGTTAGCAAATCGGATAAATATTTGGAAAATTTATTTTTAAATGTTTTATGAGTTTTAAAAATAATCACACATACTTAGTCATATTTACAGTCAAATTGTTATAAGAACACAAATAATTGAAATAGATATAATGTTTAATAAAATTTATGTACATGTAGATATAATTTTTTTTATTGTGTACATAATATAACCATAACTCAAATAAAGTTTCTTTTTTTTTTTAATTTGTTATCTTAGCATAGTTGGTAGTGGTGGTGGTGGTGGTAGTAGTAATAATAATAATATGTTTAAATTTAATTATTTAATTTCCTAATTAAATAAGGATAATTTTCAACTTTTATAGTAGTTGTGATGATAGATGTGAAATTGTAATGTGTATAAAACTTATTACCAAAATGTGCTATAGAATGAGGTAATTTTGCCAATTATTTTTTTAAAAAAAATTGCCAAAGATTAAAATTAATTTTAAACTTTTTAAAATAACTTTTAAGTATCTCAAAAACTAATCCCAAATTCTCACTTATTATTTCATTATTTGTCTTAATTAAAAGAATAGTATGTCAAGTGTTATCCAAATTTTGATATACTCACAAGAACACAAGCTTATTAACATATCAACTAATAGTAATAAGGTCAAAATCCACGATAACCACTAAGCTTAAAAGTAATTTAGTTGAATTGAATGAATTACTTCACGGTCAACCTGCATTGAAATTTAGTTGAATTTAAAAAACTCTTGAGACCAGCATGTTCTTTTCTTGTGGTATGGGGTAAAAAAAAAAAAAGAACAAAATATAATTTTTTTACTATAAAGTATAAATTTAATTCAATATTACCTTCAAATAATTTCTAAACCAATTAAACTCATTGACGAAATTAACAAACAACTTTTAAGAATGATAAGAACTCAACTTTATCTCAAAAAAATAGTTTTAGTTTTTGCTATTAGTATGAATTATCAATAATACCCTTTATAAGTTATAACACAAGCGCCTTTATATGTGTTTTTAATCTATTTCCTCAGACAAACAATTAACCCAATAAAAATAGAGATTTATGAATAAAAATATGGAGTCAGTAATACATTAAATTTATTAAAAAAATTGTACAAGTAAACTTACTTTTCATCATAAGTCACTAAATTACTTGACACAAATATTGATATGTATAGTAAAAAAAATATTTGAATCTCCTAAATCAATTATATGAAGGAGGTGACAATCGCAAAAGTTTTGTGTGTTTGCAATGAAGAAAGAAGATTGTACGGTATAAACTAGAAATTAGGGTTTGAAGAGACGTTAGGTATATACATAAAATTTCAAAATCACAAAAATGCGATGAGGAAATTAGGGTTTGACATATTAAAAAATTTATAAAATAATATGATAAATTTTATATAAAAATATTAAATTTATAATATAATAAAAATATTTAATATTTTATAATTATGTTTATTTACTTATATTTAAATAATATTATCAATAGCAATAAGTCACATTTAATATTTTATAATTATGTTTATTTACTTATATTCAAACAATATTTTCAATAGCAATAAGTCATATATTTTCAGGAAAAAAAATATAAGTCTCATTTTTCTAAACATATTTTTATGTAAGGTTGAGAGGGTATCTGGTAGGCCTATAATTTAAATTGATCACTTCGTTATATGCTTAAAATGGGGGCGGCTGTCTGATATTTACCTTTAATAGCACAATAACTCATTAAAGTAAGGCATAAAGGTCGTCGGTAATAAAAGTGGCTGTAGCTCATACAGCCATGCAGGTATAAAACGTCAAGTCACAAGATTTTGTTTTCTTACTTGTCTTTTGAGCGTCTTATTTTGGGGATTGCGGTTCAGGGTTATCGCCTCACTCTCTCTCCCCACTCAGATGTGAGCTGCCCCAAAGCCACCTACGAAATCAGACCCGAAACGAAATCGGAGATCAATTGGGCGGAAGCCAGTGTGGGGCATCGTGCACCGTACTTGTGTTAGTGCATTGACTTTCAGGCATGTGTCCCTATTTGATTGATTGGAGGGTGGACTCAGTGTAGGCAAGGGCATTCGGGATCATCAATATTCACAGATCACTATTCTCGCTCGCCGTGGGCTGTGCGTATTACGGCCTCGAAATAGTAACTGTTCAATTGAAATACTTTGACCATGGAGGGTTGAGATCTTGCCACGCGATCATACGTGGTATGCACTCGCTATGTTGATTGGGTCATACACACCTAAACCATTCTCGGCTTTTTGGTAACCTATCTTGATCGTTCATTGTCTTGATCCGATGCTCCACATATAGCCACGTTTCTCCGTTACTGAGCGACCATTGCTGACCGCATGGGAACCGGTGGATCATGGATCAACTATTCTTGAGAGCATACTCACCATGCTTATGGCAGGCTTCCATTCACTGGATTAAAATGGAAATTTTGCCTTCGGCTGAATTGAATGGGTCTTGTGATTTGGCAGGATCAATAAAATTTCTTCCCTTTTACTTTTTTTTTTCTTTTTCAATTTCTTGCTTTTGTTTGTAACTTTTGTAAATTAAGTAACGAAATATGTGCTTTATTTTCCATCTATCTGTGGTTAATTGAGAGGTCCTTTTTGTGTATACCTCTATTTTCCGGTCCTTACCAATTTATTGCCCCTCACAAGTTTTGTCTGCCTTGATTAACCCGTATTTTTCAACTCCCTTGTATAAGATACTTTCTCAGGCCTCCAATTAATTGAAACCCTTTTCATGATTTCAAACCTGAAAGTGTGTATCTGCACTCTGTGTTCTGGGAGGATGATGAAAATTTGCTTCAATTCAAGGGTCCTCTTGCATCAGGGACGAAGCAAGAGGATGTGAAGGTGGCCAGTTGCTTTTAACAAGCAAGGTGGCAAAGTTCATGTCCTCTCTCGTCTGTATCATGACTGCAATTCCTGCACAGCAACAAGCATATTTGCGTATGCCTCATTAATACTTAGCTCATTTATGCAAACATATTATCAAGGCGCAAACGAACTTAAATTTAAAGATGGCAATTCGAAAGTAATTCCGTTACAATCATGAAAATTAATAATTCCATTAATTAATTAATTTTATATAAATTTTTACGTATTTGATAAAAATTAATCAAATATTTACATTATTTTACGATATACTCAATTTTCTTAATAATTGCTTTTTAAATTTGTTTTAACGTTAATTATTATTTTAACTTATTAACAATGGTGGCGATCCAGCTGTCGTACCCACTTTAAGGACTTGACGATTAATGACAGGACAGCAAGCTTTTGAATATTCGTAGCGATTAGGCTGAATCTTTTGAGTTTGACAAAATGGCTTTAACGCAACGCAAATGCTTCCTGCTTCAATTACAATTCTCTTTACAAAATAGCTTTCAATGTAAGTTATTAAATTTTTTAAAAATAGAGTTAAAACCGTTCTGTCTCTATCATACGTAGCTTTTACAGCTTACTGTGGCCTCACTGTCTCTGACGCCCGGTTCTCTCAGCTATTAGCGGGAGGTTGAAAAATTAAAGGTACTTTTTATCCATGTTGCGCATTACAGTCATACTAAAATTTGGAGATTACTTATTTAGGATTCGATTGATATGGAGGGTAAAATTTAATAAATTATTTATTTTTTAATTTTTAATAAAAATAGTATTTAGAAAATTTTATAAAAATAATTTATTTTATAATTTTTTTATTTCATTGATAGTTTTTAAAAATAGATAGGAGATTACTTTTCATAAGTAACTTATTTAATAAGTTATCATATTTTTTTAAAATTTCTATTATAATCTTAGTATTTTAATAAAAAGATATTTATATTTTACTTATCCATAAAGTCTAATATATAAATTATTAGATATCATGATACTGCTACAATTTGAGAAATTTTATTATAAAAAATTTAATGTAAATATAATACATATTACTTTTTATTTTATTTGGATTATATATAATTATAAATTATTATTATATTTTATGTAAAAAATTATGAAGTTCTTTAGATTTTTTAATTGAGTTTTTAATATAATTTTACATATTTAAGAAAAAAAAGGTATTAAACATACTCTAAAAATAAAAGACAATTTAAACATATGTCTATTTTAGTCATTATATAATAAAATAACACTTTCTTAATTAAATTTACTAAATGCATGTACTCTACTTTTTAGATTTACAGTAATTACAACAGCACAATTTACCAAACACCAAACTAATTTTTTTTATCAATAGTTTATTTCATTCACATAACACAAGTTATTTATTTTATTTGCTTCCACAATCCCAATCTAGTCTTTAATCGTGTTGTAATTGAACAGTGCTATCCAACTTGGCCTAGCAATAGCTTCTTAAAAGAAGAGTTGGCCCAGAGAATTATTGCTCTCCACCGGATGCATTTGATCTTAAGCTGAATTCGCTTTTGTTATCAAGTTCCCATGAAAAAATGTAACTAAGAAAACCTGATGATTGAATCTTTGTGGAAAAGTGATCTGCTACATGGGATTGGGGTTGAAAAAAATTTGGAAAATTTACTTATATAGTCACTTTCAAAAACCATCAAAACTAGCCATAGAAAAAAAATCTTAAAATAATAACCACACACATTTTGTATTGACTAAATTGCCCTTCTCCAAAACTCTCTTATTTTGTGCCAACAACTAAACATAAGCTCTACAAAACTCCTTGCATTTCACTTTTCAAACTCTCTCCAACGATTAAACACAAAAAATCAATCAACAACTGTTAACAAGCACTGAAGACCAAATCAATCAACACAAAAAAGAAAAAAAAAAGCCCAAGAAAGAATTGTTAGTGTTTTCTAAAATTTAGATTGTAAGATTAATTAAGTTTTATCCATGGGTTTTGTTGATATGTGTAAAACTAAGATCTTTATTAATTTTTAATACAATATGAGTGAACATTTGTTTGTGTGAATTTAAAAATTAGGAAAAGTCTGGTAAATTATGTGTTTCTATGATTGGTGAAATCTCAATCACGGGCCAAGGTTGGCGTTGCCTGGGTGATGATCCGTCAACCCTCCTTCTCATGGGTTAACTGCCGTGAATGCATGTTTCACCCGGGCAATGGTAACCATGGGCGAAGATATACATTGCCCAACCAATGGCACCCTTCACTTACACTTGTTGTAGGTCTCACTCGCTATAAGCTCGGGAGAAAGCATGCATCACCTGGGTAATGGCACCCTTTGCCCGCACTTCTTGCCGTATTTTTAATATTAATTGTTTGTTGTTAATAATATTTTTATGGAAATAAATCTATTGTTTTAGTAATATAATTATATCTATTTTAATTTGCTTCAAGTTTAATGGAATCAACAATTATACTTAAGATATGTTATGATGGATTATGGAAAACGCTTGTTGATGGTCATACAAAATATAAGAATAGAAAAGTTAAAATATTTTTACTTTAAAATGATGCAAATTTTGAACAATTTATTGTTAGGATATATCAATGTTGAAGATAAGTTCAGATGAATATTCTATAACAATGAAAATAATTCGGGGCACAAACTATCCTATGCAACCCACTGCTTCTTTACGAATAGACATAAAAGATGATGAAATAGTAAACATTATTATACGTATAAACTTTGATCCAATAAACTATGGTAGGACTTTTATTTTTGTACTACGTCACTTAAAGGTACAATCAAAGCTCCTTTAATCTTAACAAAAATTAGATCTTTTAATGCCATCAACCCAATCTTTAGCCTTTGAGTGCACATTTGGCTATGGATTTACATTAAACTATGGTAATGACTTCTCCCCCAATATTGAAGAACAAAGGTTTCTAGCTACAGAAAGCTACTCTCCATTTCATGGCTATGATGACGTAGATTATGATCGTACATTAGATGATATGGAAGCAATGCCTCAATTTCAAAAAGATAATGATCCACATCAAAGTCAACCCATTACCTTTGGGTCACACAGCTGAAATTAGCCCCTAGCATCAATTGTAGTTGACTTGCTATAATTGATGGTTTCAGTTATGCCATCAGATTGAATAACTTTGAATACACTTACAATTAAAAGTTATAGTTCAAGTGCTATTTATGTTGGGCAGTTATTCAGCATGAATGAATAGTTATACATGAAGGTTAGCATTGTTGCCATTAGAGATAAGTTTGAGTTCAAAGTAGGTAGGTCCATAAACATATGTTGAGAGGCTTGTTGTGTTATAAAGACGAGCAAATAACAACTACGAGCAACTGGGGCAAATGATAAGGAGAATGTACAATGATTAGTGAAGAGATATGACTTAGTGCATATCTCTCAAAATGATATTTTTCATAATGGTCATTGTCAAGCAAATAGTTGGTTGCTGGCAAAATTATCAAGCAAAAGTTAATTGATGCCAAGCAAATATGCACTTTAAAAGATATCATTTCGTATATAAAGAATGATTATAGAATTATTTTTTCATATCAATAAGCATATCGGAGTAAGAAAAGGCTTTGAATTCTATACGAAGAGACCCAACAAAGTCTTATAATTTACTTCTCAAATATTCCCATGTCTTGCAAAAGCTAAACGGCAGTACAATAACTTAGTTTGTGATGGATAATGATAAGAATTCTTTTTATTATTTTCTTGCTCTTGGATTTTGCATAAAAGGTTTTATGCAATCAATTAGGTGAATGATTTTAGTAGATGATTCTCATCTAAAGATAAATATAGATGAACCTTGTTGATTGCAACATGCTTGAATAAGAATAACCAAATGTATTCTATAACTATTGGGATTTAGATTTAAAAAACAAAGCCTTTTGGGAATGGTTCATGATGAGATTGCATAAAGTCATAGGAGACATATCAGAGTTGGTATTTATATCTGATCATTGCACATCTATCCATCCAACAGTTTCTAAGCCATGGCCTTTGTTTTTATGATTTGGAAAGTAATCTGAAAATGCATTTCAAGAATCTTGGAAAACTATAGAAGTACTCTTTTAGAATAGTCTTTTATAAATAGTGAAAATGTATGATCCAGTAGAGTTTGAAAAATAAATAGAAGGTTTGTAAATTATGTATACAAGTGTAGCAAAGTATTTGGAGCACATAGGCTTTAATTATTAGGTTCAGTCTCATTTTGAAGGTTAAAAGTATAGCATTCTGACCATAAACATTGCAAAGAGCATGAACGCTTTAATGAAACAATTGAGAAAATTTTCTATTACTCAGTTGGTTGAACATTTTAGACTTACAATACAATAATAGTTTTAATGATAAAAAGAAAGCAGTCGAGTCGATAACAACTCACCTTACAATATGGGTACAACAAATATTCCATCATAGAAAAGATATTGCCAATAAAAGACGTGTTTTCAGTATCTCTGATCATCAATTTCAAGTTAAGGAATGTGGTATGAAGGAGGATCTTGTTAGTATAATAGACAAGATGTGCAGCTGTAAAGTATTTCAACTCGATCAATTTATTTATGCTCATGCAATTGCTATTTGCCTATACTTTTGAGTTGATCCAATAAGTCTTTATTCTCATTACTACACAATTGAGGCACTACTGACGGCATGTTCAGAACTTGTTATTCCTCTTGATGAGATGGAAAAATAGAAGATTTCAGAAAATATCCAAATAATGCAACTAAATCCACTAGATGTGCCATATTACCTTGGTCATCAAAAAATAAGAAGAATACCATCCAGAGGTGAGAATGTGTCTCAAAAAATTGTAATTTATCGTTGATATATGGAACATGGCCATAACAACAAAATGTGTAAGAATCCTATTTCAGTGAGTCAATATCAATCTAAGATTTTTTTTTTGGTGGGGCCGTTAGCTAATTATTTGTTTTTGTTTTCCCAACTTGTAATCGCATGCCATTATTAATGTATGAATTTTGGAATAATATAATTATTAATGTTTGAATTTAAGAACTTGTAATCCTGTTTTGATTTTTACAATTTTTTAGGGTGAAAAATATTAAAAAAATATTTGCGAGGCTTGATTCGAAAACCTAACTAGCTTTCCCATATTGTGATATTTTTCCCTAGCTCTATGCAAAATCTAGGCTTGAAATGCGACAGTCACCCTGATACGTGCCTTGGGCTTAGCCATATGGCTTGCGAAAGTGGCTATTTTTTGAGGAAAAGCACAACTTACCGCAACTCTTCAATTTTTCATTGTGCCATTTCACGTTTTATGGGTCTTAAATTTATTTTGGGCCTTTGATGCCCCTCTACAAAGTTTGAACTCATTTTGATGTATTTGCATCTTTATTTCAATTTTCAAAATTTGTTGGGGTAAAAAAATATTATAAAAAAACACCTAAAGGGCCTGATTAAAAAACCAAACCAATTTTCTCATGTCGTTGCATTTTTCCTTACCTACATGTAAAATCCTAACTCAAAATGCAATGCTCACTTTGGTACATGCCTTGGCTTTAGCCACACGGCCTGCAGATGTAGGCTGTTTTTTGTGGAAAATATTAAATAAGTACATGAAAACTCAAAACTAGACAATTTATATATGATGAATAATACTCTATCAATGTTTAAGATTAGGCCTTATATACAATATGCCTGTAAAGAGATCTAAAGCAATCTTCTTTCCAAAGGAATCCATAAGGTCTCTACTAAAAGTAGATATATGATCTAACATTAAATAAGACATATATATATTAGCATAAACACTTTACAATCACAACTGTCAGGTATTTCTTGCGCTAAAGTTTTCTATTGCTTAAGGTCGTTTTTCCTTACATGCTTTATAAAAACCTATGTGTACTAGCAATAGAGAAGGAGAACTTTGAGTGGCAATAATTTTTTAAAATATTCATTCTCCTCGTAATGCCTATATAAGGAAGCCAAAAACCATATCTTCCTTTCATCGAGATTCACTTAGGCCAACAACAAGTGCTATCTCTTAAAGTTCACTAGAAGATAGACCTACATACTTATTAAACTATAATTACAAACTAATTATTATTAAGTAAATAAATTAAAACAAAAGATAATAATTTGTTTATGTACAATATCGACGTTCGTCTAAGGCCAAGACAATGTGTCATCCTAACCATTTTCATAGTCATTAATACTTTCATAACTTATTTAAAAAATATCACATTTTCCTTCATTCCATAATTTTTCCAAGAAAAACTAATTATAATATAATGGTAAAATGAAAATCTTGGATAATCTCATCATGTTGTAGTTAACTAATAGTAAAGTTACTTACAAAAAAAAAAGCTATTTATATGTGTGCAATGCTAAAGTATAGCATTCAGATACATTTGTTGTCACTTACTAAGTAAGTTAAGTAATCATGGATATGCTATGAATTAGTAGTAGAACATTAAATAATAATAGACTTAACAAGTTTAATGATTAAGATAGTATAATAATTACGAATGCTTACCTTATCTCTCAGCCATCCACGTAGACCGCTCGTATTGTCACTTTTAATTATCTCAAAAAATCTTTTGTAAGTGCAATGGGCCAACTTAGTGATTTTGTCATGGTACCACTACTTGAAATTAGAAAATAATATTGGATTATCAAACCCTTTCAATTGATATGAATAAAAAAGTACCACCTCATCGATATATAGAACTTCAATTACAAGAAAATATTTAATGTTATGAACTTTCCATCTTTTAGATGGAAGATAGGTGGAGGGATTGCGTAGGGACTACTTAGTGGATACGACTTTTTTGGTTGACGTCCAAACAAACTCATACCTAGTGGCTTTGTTAGTATATAAATACTTTCATCATGAGGGTCCCTCACCTAACTATATGTTGGACTTTTTCTCTGTCATTTGCATCATATTCAAATGGTTTACTATTAAGATCATTTGGTTGTCCAACACTCGAAGGCGCCTGTCAAATGTAGAATATATGTATAATTTGCATATCGAATGTGAGTGTAGATATGAGAATTCGTCGTATGATTGCAAAAATATGAAATTAGCGTGTGATGTAATAAATTTCATGATTGCATGTTTTATCTCATTAAATTCAGTTTTGACCTTTCTAGACACCTTTCAATCTTTAGTCACTGCCATCTTGCTTTTAGCAGCATCAATCTCAAGCTTATTCAGTTTATTGACAACATCAACCTTAAGCCATCATATTGATTCTTTGATCTCCACTGAAAAATAAAAAACTCTAGTCAAGAAATTCCTTAATTATTTGTGACTTTAGATTGAACGTAAAATTCCAAACAAGTCTAACTTCGATGGTATCCAAGTTCTTTGGTTCTTAGGAACTTTTAGGTGGGTCATATGGCTTAAAGCCATTTATAAGTGATCGATGGTGGTCATCCGATGGCAATGTGATGTCATTATACTTTTCTTTTTCTACTAATTGCTCAAACTGTACAAAGTAAAAAGTATTTTTAGTTCAACAAAATGCACAAGTAGTTAAAATTGTAAAATCTTTTCACCTCATTGACCCAATTCAAAATCATAGTGTAGTATCTCCTCACAGTTTGATAGTATGGTTCTTTGTTCTCTTTACTAGACTTTTTTAAAACTTACTTCGACTTTATCTCTGTTAGGAACTAAAAAAATCAAGGTTGCATAATTCTATACAAATGTATATAAAAAATTACATGTTTTGCATGTGCTTATAGTAGGTGTTCTAAATTCTTCTAACAGTTACGAATGCAGTATGCTCTTTTAGACCATCCATTTAAAGATCCAAGAATGATTCATCTTTGATAGGGTAGCATACTTTAAGGTAATTCCTTCAACTACTTCAAAAGTATAGACCTATATAGAAAAAAAAATACATTAAACGGTATATTATATTTATGCATAGATACTTGTATTTATATTTTATGCACCTACACTCCATAACAAAAGCCATAAAAACTATAAGCCTCATGTTTGTACTTGTATTGGCTTCTTTCTTAAAATTTTTAGCCTTCTTATTCAATGAAGTATTCATTTGATCATAAACAATATTCCATGAATATGTTCCCCAAGAAAAATTGTTAAAACATTCCAAATCTGTGATAGTGTACAATATAAATTTATGAATTAGCGTCTTATTGGGTCTCACACACAAAACTCTATTCACAAAGTAGAACAAGGCAATTCTCAATGCATCTTTATCATTGATTTTAGAAAAATCAAAAGCCTCAAACCTTGTATCTAATTTTTGAAGCTAAAACTCATCATTGTCATCGAAATAAACATCAGATATTCAGTAACTACCACATATTCTTTTGAACTCTTCTAAATCTTACAATTCACCAAATTCATTTGCGAATTAAGAAATTTAACAACTCATTACCAACACAAGACAACATTTGATATTTATCAATTTCTTGCACTACTTCTTTAAGCAACAAATTATGCACGAGCATGCTACTAAATCCAATTTCCTTTATATTGCTAAAATGCCTGAATTTTGATTTTCTGAATAACTTTTGCTAGTTTTCAATCAACATTGATTGTACAAGGTTAATCATTCTTTTTATCTTTGTCAAATTTGTTAGAACACCTCGAAAATAATCTTCAATTGGAATTTTTAAAGATCAAGGCAGCATTTTATTACAGGACATATCTAAAAGTTAAATATGATATTTTAAACAAAAAAATTGGGCCAGTGAAGGCAATACTACACCTGAGCCCGCACTGTAGTCGGGTAATGGATGCTTAAATGCCATATAAACCAAAAAACATAAAAAAGCAAACTTATGAAATAAGTGAAAACTTCATACTAGTAAGTAATTTTGATATTAAAGAACGGATAACTAGGAGCTAGTTCAGCAAATTTATTGAGATAATTGAAAAAATTTCTTAAAGACATTTCAACAAACAAATAATGTGCTTATATTTTGCAAACATTAATCTTTAAAAATCTTTGAATTTTCATGCCAATACATATCCTAGTGTGTTTTTTCTATCAATAAAAATTCACCAATCAATTAAAGATTACTATAAATATGTAAGGGAATCTTACCTTTAAGTCGAATCCTAACACTATTAACAATGTCAAACCTCTTGCAGATGGAGGTTGTGATAATGTAATGGTTAGATTTTGATGATGGAGCTATAAAAAGAAATTTTGCGATGACGGGCGATGCCGAGCGGTGATGGGATATAGATTAGGCAATTTTGACAATAGTCATGGTGAGGGACAACTTAGTTCGTAAAAGGTGGGGTGTGGTTATTATTTTAAGATTTTTTTGGCTAGTTTTGATAATAAGCTTTTGAAAGAGGCTCTATAAGTAAATTTTCCAAAATAGAAAAAAATTTGATTCGTCCATAATAGGATCCCTTTAATAAAGGATCATATGTTTTAGGTAAGTGTTTTTTTAGTTAATTATTCACAACAAAAAGAGTTACAAAAACATGTTGATTATTTGTCCCATTGCTTACCATACAGTGCACAAAAAATTACTTATTGGATCATGTTTTGGCATCTACACTTATTGTAGAATAACTAATTTTTTGTTTTTAATGGTTATTCAAACAGTAAAAATTGCCTTAAGTTTTGAGTAAAATGATTATTGTTATTGTTATTTTCCTTTTAAGACGGTGCCTTTGCTATATCAGGGGAATCATGCACGGGGACCAGAATGATAGGTGCTGATTCAAAATCCCAAAATGATCGCCGTTTTAAGGTTAGATCCGCCACAAGGAAGATAAGAACCTAAAATTAATTACATGGTCACGTGATAGCAATTGCATGGGCTGCATGGGTGGGTGGGCTTAGAATGAAATGGCAAGGCGGCCGACAGCTATATCATGACTGCAATTCCCGCACAGTAAGTAACAAGCAAGCTGATTTATATACGCCGCGTTAACAATTAGCTTATTTGGACAAACATCTTATCAAGGCGCAAACGAACTAGAATGTAAAGACGGCAATTCAAAAGCAATTAATTGTCTTACAATAATTATTGTAATTCCTCATAATAGACAATCTCAGTTTTGAAGTTTTAAAGGAAATTAAGAAGGAATGCACCGAAAGCTTTCCTCCCTCGACGTTCTACCTGATTACGTAACGTAACCTGCAGTCTTGCGTCACAGATTCTCTATACCTTGACCCACCGGCTGCGCTCGCTGTTTTCTTTTCGCTACCTATTATCACCAACCGCAAATGCAAAGGGACTCTGACTAAACTCTCACTTGACGCCTGTTAATATACACACACAAAACAGAAAGAGAAAAAAATCAGCCCCTTTCAGTTGTCTGGATTTGGAATATAATTTTCACAAAAATTACTTTTTAAGTCGCGTCTCTTCCTAAACACAAAACACAATTGTCGGTTGCACGAACAGCAGCTTTCCTCGCTCCACCTGTCGGCCCATTTTGTAAGTCGTTGATCTTAAAACATCTCTGGAGACCTCATTTGGATCCTTGCGACCAACTTGCTATGGAACGAAATTGCGATGCAAGTATCTCCTCTAAATTATTAAACAATTAATTATTTAGCACTAATTGCGGCGGAGGATACCAGATTGGATCCATTTGTACGTACACATACATACTTTACTGAGAGTATAAAGTTTCTTTCAAGCTCATCAAAGTCCCAAGAAATCTCACCAAGATCAGCTGTTTTGAATTAAGTCGGTATGGCTTGACGATAAATCTTGTATTGATTAAGTGGATGGTCTTAAGCAACATCTTTGATGTGCTTTTGTGTTAATTTCTTGTGTTGATTCTCTAATATCATTTGCACTCCCTCATATATAATAAATTATTGAATTAGCAGTAACTCAATTTATCTTGCCTTATCCATTTATTCATAATTAGTTCTTTTTAGCATTGGGGTGGCCTTTTTTTTTTTTAAATTTGAAATCTGAATGAGTTTGAATTTTACTGAAATATGAATGAATCTGAATGCATATATCTAAACAGCATGTTCGTTTTTTTTTTCAATATATGAATATAAATGTGGGTTGTTCATTTTTTAAGAAGAAAACATCTTAAATATGATATTTTGATATCCATAAATATTAACAATATTTATATTTATAGTTAAACACATAACAAGTTATAAATAAATTATTTGATTAGTTAAAAAAATGATAACGTTTACCTTAACAAAACATGAAAAGTATATATATATATACACACACACACACACACTCTAACACATGTAATTTTTTTGACATTAATATATGGTGCTTATAATGTTATTTTTGGCATATTATATTGATATTTTTTTGTTAATTACATAAGTCAATCAAGAATTATTTAATCATTTAAATTAAAATTAATGTATTAAAAAATTCAAAATCTATTATAAAACAATATATATAAATATAAAAAAATAGACATATTATAAAATACACTTCTCTAAAGTTTTATTATATTTAAAATTATTATTTAAAAATTTAATAGTTTAACATACGTATATAACCAAAAAAACTTGATTAATAAAAAATAATAAAAAGATAATTTATATAATAAGAAATAAATTTATTTAATAAAGATATTACTGAGAGAAAATGGTAAAGTTTCTTTCAAATATTTTATCATTAAGATAAAAATTAAAATATTTAATACTTTTATTAGATCTAAATATTTTATAATAAAATATAAATGATAGAAAACAAATAAAATAAATACTATAAATATGTGAAAATAATTAAAATTATAAAAAAATAAAGAACCCCTAACTTAATTAGGTGGAGGGTGACTCACAATTGATAAAACAATCTGCCACCTTCTCTCTCATACGACTCATAAAACAGAGCGGAGAAAGAAGCTGCACATTCGCGCGCGCATAGTAGCTACTTCATTCAAGCTCACGAAAATCCAGCCTAAGAAGCCCCTTCTCTTGCATTCAAAACTCAAAATGTGCCTGGGAAATCAGCGCTCTGTTTTCTGGGTTGAGGATGGAAACCTCGTTTACTTTAAGTACCATCTTCCATCAGCAACGAAGCAAGAGGATGTGAAGGTTGAGATTGATGAAAATGGGAATTTGCTTATAACAATAGTAAGCAAGGTGGCAAATTCACAGACCCATCCCCTCTCTTCAGCTTCTTCCTGGATGATCATATCCGGCTCCTCTTTCTTAAGCTTGCTGAAGAAAAAGGAAGAAGACACCACAATCTCTACAAAATTCCACTTGCCAGCTGGTCTCAACACGAGTGGCTTCAAGACTGCGATCGATGACGAGGGGTTGCTAACTCTCACTTTCAAAAAGCTCGTGTCCATTCATTCTGAAACGCCCTCCGACCTCCGAAAGGTCTCCGCGAAGTGGAAGAACGAAAAGGGAGTCTTTCACTTCAAGGCCTATCTGCCAGCGGGGACGAAGATGGATGACATGATGGTTGGCATAGAAGGTTGCAAATCCCTTGTGATAGGCATCCGTGATCTGCCGAAGGAAGAGGAAGGGGACACCAGTACTCTCATGTGCTCCAATGGCAAGAACTTTAGGAGCTTCAATTTGCCAGATGGTGTGAACCCTACTGGTTTCAAGACTGCGATAGATGATGCCGGCGTTTTAACTGTTACCTTCACTAAACTCAAGCAAGAGGAGAAAAAGCTGGGGCCAATAGCAAAGAAGATGCTAGGATGTCTGGCTCATGCTGTGCCTGCTGCTTGTTTGCTGATATGTGACAAGATAAGTGATGCGATTTGTTCAGGAAACTACTAATAAGCTGGTGTTAACTTGGTATTTGCTTCATGTTCAGGTGTGTTGTTTCTGTCGTTTATCTATTAGGGCTTGGAGGGGAAAAAAAAATCTGGACCCTAGAGTCTAGACCAGGTGTTCGTTAATTTCTATGTTGTGTGGTGTTGTATCTCCTTTGTCACAATAAAAAATGATAAATGCTTTTGAATGAAAAACATGTGCTTTTTTTTTTTAGTATTGTTGAATTGGAAAAAAAAATGTTTGGTTTTCCTGTTTCCGATCGGGAAGCTCAAATGTTCCACTTACATGCATACGTATGTAATAAGACAGCCATAGGATAAGGAGCAGATGAGCCAATCATGCTGAAGAATCTGCAAGATAGCAAGATCTAGCTTTATCTTAATTGTTAGCGCTGGAACCCCCTTTTTTTTTAATTAAAAAGAAAAGAACCAAATTTGACTGCATGGATAATGGGTTTGAGCCAATAGTCAAGCCATAGCCCCACATTTCTCCTTTCAACGCATCAAAGAGTTGAGACAGCTTTTGAAGAAAAGAACAAGATGACAAACAAAATAAAATCACCCGGGTAATGTCCATAGAAATCTACATCAAACTTTCAGGTCTCTGCAGTGGCGCATACACAGATATTTCAAGATCATGGCACATTCTGCAACTCATTCCTTTCAGCTTCAAGGTGGCCATCGAAAAAATAACTGGGTAATATGTTACAACAAAGATTTACCTTCGCTGAACTGAAGCCAGAGAAAAAGCCGGTGTCAAGATCAAAGAAAATCGTGCGAGGTTTGGCTAAAGCAGTGGCCGTTTGTTTCCTGGTTGGTTACAAGATAAGTTAAGGAGACTACTAATTAGCTGGTGTCAGGTAAGGTATTTGCTAACCTCAGGTTCATGTATGGTGCGTCATATTCAGGTGTGTTGTTCTGTCGTTTACGTGTTAGTATTTGAAAATAACTCTGGAGTAGCTTAATTAATGGATCCATCTTCTAAGAGCTGCATTTGGCATATGAAGTTTATTGAGTGGCAGCAGATCAAGAGTTGGTCTTAAAAGCATGTTGTTCAAGGAATACAATACAAACAGTAAAAGTTATTTGAGACAATTCACACGGCTTCCCTTTGAGTGAAAAAAGTCCATCTTTCATTCGTTTTAGCATGTGTTTCTTATCTTTATTTATTTATTTATTTATTGCCCTTCTCCTATTTTAGCTTCCACACATTGGGAATTAGTTGTTATCGATTTGGTAAAAAGGAATTTGCTTTATTTGGATCCTAAGAGGGGTTAATCATGACCCTGATTCATCTTTTAGATTTCTTCAAAAAGATTATTTCACTCATGGACACCAAATAACTCAGTGAAGCTTTTTAGTTCCCAAAGTGACTGTCCTCATTGTTGGACCTTTTTTAGCACTGCAGCTTATGGAAAATGAAACAAGGTTCCACAGGTCTGTTTGTACATAAACGTGTGTCTTGTTTAAAATACTTGTTTTCACATGATTATATGCTAGCAATTACACACATTTTTATCAATTGCCTAGACCTGTTGAATCCATTGATCCTTCAGCTTGAAATCTGAGCTATTGAAACAAGGCTGCAATGAGTTCACTTTTGGACTATCCTTGTAGTTGTCTTATTTCCTTTATGGTTATAAGTGCTGCATTTGGCATATGAAGCTAATTGAATGAAAGGAAATCAGGGGTTGGTCTTAAAAGAGCATGTTGTTCAAATACAAAAAGTAATATTATTTGAGACAATTCATACAGCTTCCCTTGAGTGAAAAAAGTCATATTACCATTTAAACTGACATGATATGCTCTTCCAGTTTATTCAAAGAATTATGAGAAGAACCTCAGGTATGTTAACTGAAAAATGCCCAAAATGGACCATTCATATTCATGCCATTGAATCCCAGGTATGTTAATTTTAAACTCCAATTAAATGCTCTAATCTTTCTTCATTCATGTTAGCATGTGTTCCATAATTCATAATTTCTTCTTCCCCTTTTTCCTATTCTTTTTTTTTTTTAGCTTCCGTAATTTTGGGATTTAGTTGTTATTGATATGGTGAAAAAGGAATTGTTTAATTTGGATCTTAAAAGAGGCAATGCTGATCCTGATTATGGATTCCTTTCCAATTGACACGATTCATTTTATAGTTTCTTCAACGTATTCTAGAGATAACTACTGTTGTTTTTTCCTACAATGCCATGAGACTGTTCACAACATATGATATATAGTAATGAAAGACGAAATTGTAGATCTACGGTGAGATTTGTGGAGGCAAAACAAATTGCCTTACCTTAGTGCAGTGTGTCTCTTACTTTAACTAAAACAAAGAGATTTATCATTAACTTTTGGGTTTTTAATAGTGAATAGACCCTGCAACAGCTGGAATGTAGTGTTGCTGTTATGTCATGAGTCACACAGAGTACGTAACAGCAGACATTGATTTGCTAATGAACAATGTGTGTCACTGATAATTAAACACTGTCACGTATGTTGTTATATAGCATATATGTGGCATTGTGTTGGAAGTTTGACGAAATTGATTTTATGGTAAACAGTTGCGTCATCAAAATGGCTAGTATAAATGTGGAACTGTACATGCACCCTATAATTACTTCTTATTTATTAAGAGTTTGGTGAGATCTGACATGTATCGTGAAACAGTAATATTTGAGTTGACGTTGCGGTGCCATTGTTAGTTCTTACAGTAGTGCTGTTTGATTTCTGATATTGAGTGATTCGGTACGGAAATCAAAACAGGGTTCTGCAGGTCAGTTAGTAACTAAGTATGTGTTCTTCCTGTAAATATATGTTTAAGTTCACTCACTTTTTAAGCTTTTGCTTACTTAGACCACTAGCATGGTAGAATAGATTCACACTTCAGCTTGAAATCCCAAGCTTTTAAAACAGGCCGCAGTGAGTTCAGGTTTATGTGCATATTTATGTAGACTTGGTAATAATATTAGCTTGATTATCTGCCTTGTACCTGAATCAACATGACTTTTCAAGTTTTCAGCATAGATTTATGTTGCATTTGAGTTTTTCTGCAATTTACCTTCAGAAAGACTGGTCAATTTGGACAGAATTGACAAGTGATATTGTGGACTTGTGTGTACTTCTGATCTTATTTTCTCTTTTGCTCATTTGGAAAACAAAATGGAACATATGATTCCAGTTGCTTAAATATTTGGGACATGTTATACTCATTTGTTCCACTTCACATGTTCTTATTTTAGTCTGCTTTTAACAATTTTTTTCGTATAAGTTGGCTTTGATTATCCTGAACTATATACATAGAACAGCAGCACCTGTACGGAAGGTAAATTTTGGAATGGCTCCAGAATTTAGATGCTCTGAACGTGCTCAGAAACGAAAAGAGGCATTTTTTTTTTCAAATCAAATAATTAAATTCAAAGTTTCTTTTCCAACGTGTTGTCTTAACAATGTTTTTGTATCTTTTGCTGTGATTTCCATCTTCCAGTCTTGCACAAAATTACAGCATAAACACAAAGCTTTGGAGGAAGAGAGAAGTATATCTGAAGGTGCATTTTCTTAAATATCTCTAATTTACGTGTCTGCACTTCTTGCTATTATCTTGTCACACAATCTGAAGATGTTATTTGTGAAGAAATCATTCTATTATCATTTTTTTTCTTTTCTTTTGGCACCTATTTCCGGGAAGAGCAAGAAGCAGCTTAGAAAGTCCATAGTGATTAAAGCAAAACCAGTTCCTATTTCTTACCATGAGGTGCCCCCCACCCAAGCATTAGTTTCATATTTTCTTATAGTTCTGTAAAGTCCATAATCTTTTATGATGAATTTCAGATTTAATTTAAAAACCTGTGTAAGGGCTAGGATTTAGCTAAATTTTTAGAGCAATATGTTTTTGTCCAGAGTAGCTTCAATAAAGGATATTTCCTAAGTGTGTAGTTATTAATATTGTTCTTCTAATGAGGAGGGAGAAGATGTAATAATAGCAATGTCAATCTTGGATAAGATATTCCCAGCAAATTTTATTATTAATGGAAATTAAGTTCAAGGCTGCCTTATATTTTACCCTTAGCAAGATATATTATTTTGGATTTTGTTGGTAGGTAGTCGTTCCTTCCACCTCCTATGAGAAACAGCCTCATTAAGGAATATCTGCCTATGGAAGAGACCCCATGAATGTCCATGGATCCTCAAATGCCCAGTTGGCACAAATTTTTTATTTTTTTCTTTTATATTAAGGTAAACACTGAACAATAATTTTATGCAATTTCTCTGTCTTATGTTTTCCGAGGAGAATATGGATTCCTTTTTAGTTCAGAGAATAACACTCTTTCCCAGGTTTTATGAATAAGACCCTCCAAACCAAAAATATCAAGCAAGTCCAAGAACAAATGAGAGCCATATAAGCTTATGGCTCCAAGACATGATGGGTAGTTGAACCTAGGGCCTATTTGAGTAATAAAATGTGGTGCCCTGGCTTCTTATTACTGCCTGGATATGAACATATATAATGCTAGTTATTGCTGGATTTTTACAATGAAATTAAAGGATATGATCTATTGTATACTGGTTATATTTTGTTTCCTGTTTTAGTATATTCTCCTTTGGGCTTCTGTTAATCAAAGTGCATTTGGTTCTAATGCTGCAACTGTAACAATGGAAGATACCAGAGGTGTTCCTGGGGATATGGCAGTGGAACTGCTTCTCAAGCCCAAGCTGCTCAAGCTAAGTCAGGCAATATTCTTGGTCTCGGATTTAAACTAATTTTACTATTTCGATTTCTCTGCCAGATTGTTTCCCAAAATAACTCTGTTGGTGTAACATACGAGAACAAAGAAAAGAGGCAGTTAAGAAAGAAATAAAAGCAGATGGAACAGGGGGACACACACACACACACACGTGCGAGAGAGTGAGAATGCTGCCAAATTGACCCGAAAACCCGACCCGATCGGCGAGCGTGACTTGGCCACCGTTTCCGTTCCGACCATCTTGCCGGCCAAGAGAGATGCCAATATGAAGCTTGTGAGCCGACCATTGTACCCTTGCCATCTCCGACGCCTGAAATCGACCAGAACGCCGCCCATGGTAGCCCGAAAAGCCGCGGCCAAAACCCATCACCACCGCCGTTGATTTTACCAGATTTAGGGTGCGTGACCAGTGATTCTTGTTCCTCAGTTGAGCCTCATTATTTTCCGAAGAACTTCGCCACCGAAACGTCGTTTTTTCTGTAGAGAACAGCCAGAAAGCCTGCGGTTTTAGGAGCTTGGTCCATTGTCGTTGCCGTGCGTGGTAGGTCATCGCCGGCACCAGTAGACTCACCAGAATCGGAACTGTCAGAGTTAAGTTTCTCAGTTTTATCGTTGATTAAATTCCGGACATTGTTGACCGAAGAGGGTACTTTAGTAATTTCAGATTTTGAGGGTGATTTTATATTTTGAGACTTGGTAGATATTTTAGTAATTTTTTAAATTAAGAATAAACTAGTTATTATGATTTCGAGAGTAATTTGTTGATTTAAATTTTGAAGTATTATAATAAATTATGAATGAGAGGATATTTTAATAATTTTATTAATACGAGAGTTGTAAATTATAAATAAATATTTATTTTAATTTTATTATATAAATTAGTCTGAATTTAGATTTATAAAAATAATTTTATCATTTCCTTAATTTAAGAGGATTCTCAAGAGATAACCAGGCTGCAAATGAAAAGAATTCTTAAGTTTAAATATCGTCACTGTAAGTAAAATATATAAAATTTATTTTCATAATATATTATGATTTAAAAAATATGAAAAAACATATTTATGAAATATATTTTAAAGACTAATTTAATAATTTTTTAAAAATGAATTTTATCTACTTATTAGTATTTATTACTAGAATCATGTATGATTAATGATTTTAGTTTCGATTTTGAATATATGCATGATAACATTTTAAAGAAAAGTAAATATATTTAAAGTTTATTGAATGAAAAAAGAAATGAGATTTCAGATGTGATTATACGTTTATGTATATATGTGTAAAAGATTTTTTACAAATTATTGAATAATACCTTTTCCCAATTACAGTGATACAAATATGATGAGATTTTTGGAACCCATTTAAACACATAAATTGAAACTTTGGGCTGTGTGTTTGGGCGCTTATGCCTTTTGAAGGCATAAGTATATAATATGATGATAACAGTGATATAGATACGGATGATATAGATGAGATATAGGCTTTTGGGGCTTATGTGAGTATACACAGAGGTTTTGAATCGTATACTTAGACGCTTTTATCTTTTGGGGATCAATTATACATGCACAAATATGATAAGATATGAGATAACATTTCTCTATCTCTCTATATAGCTCCGAAGCATGACTGTATCTAAATAATATATTATTACTTGTCCATTGAGATCTGGATATGATGTGATTATTCTCTAAGTACTTATTTGGTGATAACTTCAATATTTGACATTTGTTATTATAATGTTATGATTTCTAGAATCTATGTACAATTATGTATTATGGTTATTTCAGTGCATGATTTAAATTAAATAAATTTACTTAAGTTTTTATGGTATTTTGATTAGATGGTTTAAAAAAATATTAAATTATTTTTAAGTAAATTTACTTTCAAACATTATTATCCACTCACTGAGTTTTATATGCAATCCGTTTTATTATATTCTCACCCTTTCCCTCATAAGAGGTGCCAAATATATCAAATCAATTCAGCAATTATAAAATATTTGAGTTTTGACCACGTGATAATATTAGAAAATATATATACTTTTTGTTAAAATTTTTTTATTATCTCTTTTTTTTTGAGATTGTATTATTTTTTTTAAAATTAAGAATAAACTAGTGTATGTTAATATTAATTATAATAGATATTTTTTAATGCCCTGTAAATATCTTAAATAAATCTCAATATTTTAGTTGAGGATGTTGATTATTAGAGTTAATTATTCATCTAATAATTTTGGAAGTGTTTGTTTTATATATTTATAGATAGAAAATGTTATGTTTATAGAGAAAATTTTACTGAAGTTTTTAATTAATTTATTATTAATCTAATATTAATAAGACTAAAGAAACTCACCCTAAAACTTTAGAACGGGTCTTTCAGTCAGATTGATATTCCACCTTCTATGTCTGTTATTGGCTTATTTTGTTTTTCCCGTGTAATCATTATTTGCGTTCCTTTTATTGTTGGATCAGTGGAATTAATTCTTATTGGACTTTCATTCAGCGCATTGTCTCACTCCCTCCCTCTTCACGACATATTATTATGATATGATATAAAGATTTGTCGCAATACATAATATAGAGGTATCATCTTTCCTCAGACTGCCCTTTCTCATGAAGCCTTTATAGCATTCTGGTGTGCCACTCACTCCTTTAAGTGGATAACATTCATTTTTTCCCTTCTTTTTATTAGAATTTCATGGCGTCGCAGACATAATTGGGTGGGTCTGCGGGCCAAGGTTATAATCCATATGCATCCATGTATGGACCACCTCCTCCTAATCAAGGACATACTAGAGGTTACGGCTCTCTCATTGGCTCGAACTATGGTTACTAAGCATGTAGTGATCTGAAAGAGACATAAATGAGACCAAACACGGAGAGCCATTAGTAGGAATTGCTCCAACCTGGTGATCACATTTGCACTGAAAATAGTTATGAAGATTTCCCTTGGAAGCAGACTCTTTGTAGCATGCGATAAAAGAGTGCGATGATTAGCTTCTCTTTTGGCCTCAATTATTTCAAGATTCTTCTTTCTTCTTTATTCATGTAAACTTGAAATGGGTGTTACCTTAATTATTTGTTTTTGTAAAGCCTTCATTATCTTTTAAATCCTAGTATAGATCTTTTAGTGGTTTCTGGAATTTATGAGCATGAATGTGAGTATTTACAAAGGTACAGACCCAAAATCTTGTCGAACGATATGAGTAAAAAGTAAAAAATAAATAATAAATAAAATTACAACATCAAAAATTTGTTCTAACCAATGTGACTGTTTATCTTTCTATCTATATATATAAAAAGTAAGAATAAAACTTTATTTAGTTCTTATATTTTAAGATTGGTATCCGTTTAATATTTATATTTTTAAAAATATCTTAAAACATCTTTGATATTAAATTATTAGCATGTTTCCTGTTACTTTTTTTTTTACTTTAGGCTTAATTTTTATAATATTACTCTCTTACAATAATTTTTTTAGACATTAACAGAAATAAAAAAATTAATTATCAATTTAATATAAAAAAATAAAGTATAAACAAAATTAATATATGTTACTTTTTTTTAACAAACTGCCAAGGAGTTAATATATTAAATTTTTTTTACTAATGTCCAAAAAATTGATAATTTAATATTTTTACAATAATTTTTTTACTCACTTAAGCTTTTACAAAAATTAATATATATTCTTTTTATTTTTATTTTATTTTTAGGATAAATTGATAATTTAGTTTTTTTATTAATTTCATAAAAAGAAACAATATTGTAAGAGGATAATATTACAAAACAAGCTAAAAGAAATAAAATATAACAACAAAGATATCAATAATTTAAGAGTATGGATGTTTTAAAGTATTTTTAAAAATACATAGATTAAATAAACACCAACCTTAAAATATAAGGATTAAACAAGCTTTTATCCTAAAAAAATAAAATAAGTCTCTAACTCTAATTAAAGTAATTAATTATTGTTTTAATAATGAATTAAAAAGGTTCCAATGCAAGAGTAAACTATTTTAGTTATCTTCAATTCTTAATAAAGATCGATTTAGTGACATGCTCGAAAAGTAAAAAATAAAAATAAAGCTGTCTTGAAATAAAAATATCATAAAAGGTAAGGGGAATGGTGCTATTGGCACCCCACCAAACCAATATCCTCTTAAAATCACTCTTATATTTATTTATAAATTTATCCTCTAAGTAAAAAGCCTTAGCAAGACTCCCCTTCATTGACATCATGGATGGGTATGGATGGCTGGACTCCCCCGGGGGACAAGCCCCTAGGGTTTTTCTCATTTAGATAATTTTATATCTAATTTTTTATTCAAAGAAGAGACAAAAACAACTTTTAACCTAATTTCTTTGCCGTAGAAGGGATATGAGGGAGTTGTAATACAAATCTTCTCCCCCATTTCTCATTTTTCTATTTTAATTTTATCTTTTAAAATTATTAGTGAATAAATAATAATATTTCAATTATAAAATATCAATAAAAATAACAAATATCAAAATATTTATACAAATATATTATGAAACTTTTAAATTTATTAATTAGTCCAGAAGGCCTTGCCCCAAAATTTTTATTTAAACTTTTATGTAATAGCACACAAGGTGAAGCAAAATTGTAAAACCTAATTTTTTAAGCAGCCAACCACTAGCACTCCCACCATTCACGATCATCAGTTCATCAGGCACATCACTGCCGCATCCATTCGTACGCCCCCATTTGGATGCACCACGTTGCCATTCTTGCACTAACTTATAATCTGCACTAACTTATATTCTCTCTAGCGACTCACAATTAAATTTCTATTCTCGCAATTTACATGTTTAATTTCTTTTTTATTATTTTACATCGTAATTGTTAGACTTATAGTTATTTTGTGCCTTACAAGTATGTGATAAACAACAATTTTTTACTTTCATAAAATTAATTTATCCATATTTATTTGAGCATACATTATTAACCTTTATTTATAAAGTATGTGATTTATGCATTAGGCATATTATGTCAAAACTCGAAGATATAAATCAATAATTCTTTATAAATAAAAGATTATTCATCGGTATTAATGAAAAATACATTTTATTATGTAAGGATATAACTTTTCTACTTCTCTTATGAGTGAGTTTATCTTGATCGCTAAAGTGTAGACTTCGAGTAGAATAGGTAGTGTGTACATGTGATATGCATATTGAACTGGACTATAGTGAATTATGATCTAGTTTAACAAATGTCATTGATTATAATTTACATAAGCTTTAGTAAGCTTATTTGACCTTAATCCTAAGTGGGTAATGAGTTGCATTCGTGTATCATATCTTTTGAGTTATCACAGAGTGAGATTCATATAAATAGTCAAAATGTCGATAGCTTAGAGATAAAATTTCATGGATAATGAGAACATATACTTGCAAGATAAAATTTATACTAATGATGCTTACCTGAGTTGTTCACGATACTTGGTCATTTAGATTCATAAATTTATTTATGAATATAGATATATTAAAAATGATCATTTGAATAAAGTGACTGAGGAGAAAATATATAATTAATAGTGGCATGACATTTATCAATGGCTTAGCTTTAATTATAAGCATCATACAGAGGGTTAATTTAGCAGCTATGATTAGTCTAAGACCAAGGCTAGAATTAATTTAAAGGAGCTTTAATTTATTAGGCTTTTATTTAATTACATAGATTATCAGGTTGCAACTTTGGGCTTTAATGGAATAATCTAAGGTTAACTTAATAGCTTTGGTGTGTCATAAGATAACTCGACCTAAACTATTAAGTTGGAGTTAAAAGACTCATAGGTCTGCGATCTCTCTAATAACTCAGTTTCTAGTTAATCTTTGATTCTAATTATAAGTGCCTATATAAAGAATGGGAAATTAGAGTAGAAATATGATTTAATGTATAATTTTCTTCTAAAAAAGAAAAATATAATTTTAAGGTATTCATCTCTTGCATAGTAATTAGATTTCTCTAAATAACCACACATGTAAGGGAGATGATTGATTATCACAGAGAAGACTGCAACTATATTCTACAAATCCCACCAACAATGGTGTAAAAGATTACAACCATTTTCCTTAGAGCTTCAACAAGAAATCAAAGTATTTCTCTAACCCTATGCATGTATACATAATCAAGAAAAATTTATGGCATTTGTCCATTTTATAAAATAAGAAAATTATTTTTCAAAATTTGATTTACCGACAGCAATTATATTATATAATTATTAATATTTTCACTTATTAGTTACATCACTTAAATCATTTCTATCGTTTTAGATTTGAAACCTGAGACTATCTCTCAATTTGTCACACTCCTCAATGAAGAACAAAAGGACGAAGAAGCGTAAGAGGTCAATGTTTTTATTAAAAAATATTAATTTCATTATCTAGATCCATTCATTTATTTTATTATTGATATAAAAGTAATTACTTTTTCTTTTATTGATAGAATTATGAAGATTGATGAAAATAATTATTCTGATGATTTGTATTTTGTAGTGTAACTTTTGTAATAGATTAATGTTAACGTAAGATATGTTGTCAAACTATACTTTTATTTAATTTTTTATTTTAATATAATTAAATTAAGTTCAAAAACTAAAAATATTGATGATTTGAGATCAAAACCTTTTTAAATTTTTTGTTATTATTCAGGACAGAGACAAAGATCCTCTCAAGCAATTATGACTAGGTGGAGAAGGAGACGGAGACAGATAGCATATCAAAAAGAGATATAAGGATGTTGATTCCCTCCCCTCTCTTCTCATTGCCAAACTTGGGTTTGTTTTTGGTGAAAGAGTAAGTAGAGATATACATGGAATAAAAGATGGTCTTAATAGAAATTATGTTATGTATTAAATTATTTAATATCTATAAGATAGTTTTTAAGTTGAGTACTAATAGTCCGACTCACTTAAGAATTATTAAAGATTTTTAATGGGCTAAGCTGTACAAAATTTTGAAAGAAGAAAGAGATATTTTGGGCTATTACCCCAAGTTTATCTTCTTTTATTCCCTACACACACACATGAACAAAGAGTGGAGTTATTTGCACCGTTTTTTAATTCTCACAAAATGGCTTTTCTAAATATGTCTTCTTAAATAATTTGAAAATATTTATTATTTCTAAATACACCTATGCTAATTACGTAAATATCATTATTTATTATTTTTTCCGAAAGAATTTGTTTCCTTTCTCCACTCAATTTACCTTTTAAAACTTCATATGATTTCTTGATTCATCTAATCAATAACTTTTAAAGTATTGGCAAAGAGCCGGACTATCGGCACTTCTCCAAAATCTTGTTGAAACCCCCTTTTCAATTATATTCTATATAATACTAAAAATACCTTTTTTTCTTGAGTGAACACTGTTTTCATATACGAATTTTTCAGTTTTTAATAATTTTCTCACTCTTTTAGTTTTGATAATTATATTCCTCTCTTCAAACTTTTTTTATTGTTTAATTCTAAAGAAAAAATCTAAAAGAAAAAGTAAGAAAAATATCTTACTTAGAAAATAATGAATATTCTATAGGTCTAATGCAATTTCATCTTACGTATAAATTTTAGGTTCGAGAATTAGTTTAGAATTCTTATAAGAATTTATCCTATGTAATTTTTTTCATTTATTTTTCCATTGTGTTGTAACTTAACTAAGTTTTTAAATTTATTACAAATATTTTATTTTGGCTTAGAATATTACTTCTTAAATTCATATTATTTTAATGATAATAAAAAATTATGTTCTGTAAGGAAAATAAAATTGAAGAGAGAGAGAGAGAGAGAGAGAGAGAGAGAGAGAGAGAGAGAAAATATAAATGGCATCATTTTATTTATATTTGTCTTTAAATGTAATAGTAATATTACAGGAGTTTTATGAGATTAATGAAGGGGTGCAATAGTTTAACTCATTAGCAAACCTATAATAATTTATTGTTTGAAGTCTCGACTCTTGCATAAGACAGTCGATTGGTAGAGAAAATTGTCCATTGTCAATTTAGTAAGATAATTGTTGGTCACTCCAAAAATATAAGAAATATTTTTCAAGTGAAAAAGATTTAAACGGAGTTAACAATACGAAGTTTATGGAAAGAGTTTTTCAAACAAACAAAACTGTGTGTCTTTTCAATGAGGTTAAAATCGTAAATATAAGAGAAAGGTTTCATGAGGACTTTTTTTGGGGGGGTGTCAATAGCGCCACTCAAGTATAAAATATGAATCCACTCTTACTCGTCTTTGACAAGCTGGGGTTCTTCTTCCACTCTCTATTCTTTTGCTTGTTGAACTGGAAATCCCTTCTCTTGAATTCAAATCACAAAATGTGCCATTTCGTCGTCGGAAATAAGCTGATCTACACTTTGTGTTATATGGGTGTGGTCGATGTGAAGCCATTGACGTCAGTAGATGATGCGAGGTTCTAACTGTCACTTTGAAAAATACTTATACCTATTCTTTCTTATGCTGTGGAAAGGTCCTGTGACCTCGAAGACGTCACCATGGAATGGGAGCATGCTAAAGACGTATCCGATGGTTGGCATAAAAGGTGGGAAGTTACTTATTGTGAGGAGATGTTCTGGTTTTTCGAGGACTAAAATAAGGAGATTTGAGAAGTTCGGTGGCTAAAGTGCAGTATGACTTCAGTTGAAGGGGTGCTGTTGATATTTTCTTGGGTGACGTGGCAACAAATTCGTTAAGTTTGTTACGGTTTCTAAAAATATCAGTACTTAAGAGCTGATCTTCAGCCTCTGGTTTATTCATTCGTTCTTAAATTCTTTGTGAAATAATCTGGAATTTGTTTTGTTCAATAGCTTATAATCTCTTCTTAATCTTGAGTTGTATTTGATTCATTGTGATTAATAAAGAAAAGCATATGTTTCTTTCTAAACTTGCTGCTCGTTCACTGATTCTTGTTCTGGGTTTGTGTTCATGATTTGTTATGTTTCTGTTGCTGGAAATTCATTCAAGATTGACTGAGTTTGGATCAAGAATCCATTGAAACTTTAACAAGTGGTATCAGAGCTTGGTGTTTTCAATCATGTCTCTTCCAAAACCCGAAATAGAGAAATTCACCATAGGTGGTGACTTCTCTTTATGTAAGATGAAAATGAGGGCACCTCTTGTTCATTAGGGTCTTGAATCTGCCTTAGAGAAAGAAGATCAAGATGGCGCAGATGGCTTTAAGCTTGATGAACAGAAAAGACAAATACAGAAGAGGGCTCATAGTACCTTGATCTTGAGTCTCAGTGACTCAATTTTGAGGAAAATTTCTGAAGAGAAAATAGCCTAGGTATCTGGAATAAGGTGGAGGCCCTGTGTATGAAGAAATCCCTAGCACATAGGTTGTTCTTAAAGAAAAGATTGTACACCTTTACTATGAAAGAAGGGGTATCCATTCAAGAACATATCGACACCTTTAATAAGATCATCCTTAATCTTGAAGGAGTTGAAAATGTAAAGATTACTGATGAAGATAAAGCCTTCTTCTTACTGAGTTCATTGCCAAAGTCTTATGAAGGCTTTATTGACACTATGCTGTATGGCAGAACAGTTCTGACTCTAGAAGATGTCAAAGTTTCACTGAGTTCAAAGGAGATACAGAAGAACAATGGACATGAGGCGAATAATGGTGAAGGGTTAATTGCAAAAACAGAGAAGAAAAAGAATCAGAAGAACAAAAGCCAAAGAAAGAATCAAGAAAGTGCAGAGAAGAAAAAGAAGAAAAGAAAATATTTTTACTACAAGAAAGAAGGTCATTACATAAGAGACTACCTTAAAAAGAAGAAGAAAGAGAATCAAGAGAAGTTAGGAGATGCAGCAGTAGCCTTAGATGATGCTTCAGAAGATGGATACCTCAGTGCTGATTTGCTTGTGGCTTCAAATGGCAATACAAAAGGTCAATGGGTAATTGACTCTAACTATTCTTTTCACTTGTGCCCTGATAGAAACTTGTTCTACAAATATGAGGCTATGGATGGTGGTAGAGTTTTGACGGGAAATAACAATATGTGTAAAATTGTTGGGATTGGTTCTGTAAAACTGAAAATGTTTGATGGAATTGTAAGAACTCTACATGAAGTAAGGCATGCTCCTAGGCTAACGAGAAATTTAATCTCTTTAGGCATGCTGGATAGCTCAGGGCATTACTTTAAGTCTGAAAATGGTGGCTTAAAGGTAATGAAAGGGAATGAAGTGATAATGAAAGGGGTTAAAGAGAATGGTTTGTATGTATTGCAAGGAGCATCAGTGACTACATCAGCAGGATTAATTGTTGTCTCTGAGGAAGATAAAACCAAAATATGGCATCTTAGGCTTGGACACATGAGTGTGAAAGAGATGCAAGAGCTCAGTAAACAAGGACTGCTAGGTAAAGATAAAATCAAGGAGCTGGACTTTTGTGAAAATTACATATTTGGCAAGGCTCACAGATCAAAGTTTCCAAAAAGGCAGCATCTGTCTAAAAGGATTTTAGATTATGTGCATGCTGACCTTTGGGGACCAGCTCAAGTCTTATCATTAAGTGGTGGGAAATACTTCATGTTTTTTATAGATGATTTTTCAAGAAAGGTATGGATTTACATATTAAAGACTAAAGATGAGACATTGTAGAAATTCAAGGTGTGGAATGCTTTGGTAAAAAACCAGTCTGGTTTCAAGCTTAAATGCCTTAGAACAGACAATGGCCTGGAATTTTACAATAAAGAGTTTGAAGATTTCTGTCAAAGCCATGGTATTAAGAGACATAAGACTGCCAGGTTCACTCATCAGCAAAATGGTTTGGCTGAGAGGATGAATAAGACTTTGGTGGATAAAACTAGATGCATGCTGGTAAATTCTAAACTTCCAAAAAGTTTCTGGACAGAAGCAGTAAATACAGCATGTTATTTAGTCAATAGGAGTCCTTCAACAACTATTAATTTCAAAACACCAGAAGAAATGTGGTCAGACAGACCTGCAAAATATGAAAATCTCAGGATTTTTGGGTGCCCTGCATATGTCCACATAAATCAAGGCAAGCTTGAAGCAAGAGCTTTGAAGGAAGTCTTTGTTGGATATCCAGATGGGATCAAAGGGTACAGAGTCTGGTATGGAGAGCAAAAGAAGTGCATTGTCAGCAGAGATGTTGTTTTTCATGAAGCTGCCTAGTTAAAGGAAGGAACAAGGTTTGACATTGATGTGTTTAGTGATCAAGACAAGAACACCTCTGCTGACAACACCAAGATTAAGGTGGAGTTATCTGATGATAGAGTTGATGAGAATGTAGAGACTGGTGATGAAGATAGAACAAGAAATGACACTAAGGATGCTGATGAATCAGAACTGCAGCAAGCTGACTTATAAAACTATCAGTTAGCAAGAGATAGGATCAGAAGGCAAACCAAGGCACCAATGAGGTATGGTTATGCTGATTTAATTACCTATGCACTGTTATGTGCTGATGATATGACAATTGAAGAACCTGAAAGCTATACTAAAGCTGTTAAAGGAAAAGACAGCTATTAGTGGCTTGAAGTAATGAGGGAGGAGATGGATTCACTGCTGAGAAACAAGACTTAGTCTCTGGTACCAAATCTAGGGAATAGGAAAGTAATCAGTTGCAAGTGGATTTTCAAGAAGAATGAAGGAATTTCAGGTGCTGAACCCTCTAGGTTTAAAGCAAGCCTGGTAGCTAGAGGCTTCATACAGAAAGAAAGGGTGGATTTCAATGAAATTTTTTCTCCTGTTGTGAAACACAACTCTATAAGGGCTCTCCTAGCTATGGTGGCTTTACTTGATATGGAATTAGAGCAATTGGATGTTAAAACAGCCTTTCTTCATGGTACACTTGAAGAACAGATACTGATGAAACAACCTGAGGGTTTTGAGATCAAAGGGAAGACTATGTTTGTTTGCTACATAAGTCCTTATATGGACTTAAACAATCTCCCAAACAATGGTATAAGAGGTTTGATGAGTTCATGACTTCAATTGGATTCCATAAAAGCAAATATGACAGTTGTGTGTACTTTGGTGGCTCAAATGAAGAGAAAGTTGCATACTTGCTGCTGTATGTAGATGATATGCTTATTGTCAGTAAGCATAAGTCTGAGATAGATAAGCTGAAGAATTTACGGAATAAGGAGTTTGAGATGAAAAACCTTGGTAATGCAAAAAGGATCCTTAGCATAGAGATTTTCAGAAACAGGGCAGCTGGTACTTTGTTCTTAAGTCAAGAAAGGTACATAAGAAAGGTCTTAGAAAGGTTTGACATGATGGATTGCAAACTAGTTCTAACTCCTCTTGGTGCTCATTTCAAGTTGTCAACAGATCAATCTCCAAATATCAAGGCTCAGGTGGATGAGTTCCCATATGCTCAAGCTGTTGGAAGCCTAATGGATGCAATGGTATGTATTAGGCCTGACATAGCTCATGCAGTGAGTGTAGTTAGCAGGTTTCTCAACTGTCCTAGCAAGACTCATTGGAGTGCTGTAAAGTGGATAATGAAGTATCTCAGAGGATCTGTCACATGTGGTCTGCTTTATGGGAAATCTAGAAATAAGTCAACTTTGGTTTAAAGATATGTGGACTCTGACTTTGGTGGAGATCTGGATAAGAGGAAGTCAATTTCAGGGTATATGTTCATGTTAAATATATGCTTAATCAGTTGGAAAGCTTCACTTCAACATGTAGTTACTTTGTCCTCAATAGAAGCTGAATTCATTGCAGCTACTAAAGCTGTGAAGGAGGCCATGTGGCTTAAAGGGTTGCTTAATGAGCTATGGTTAAATCAGAAAACAGTTCAAGTTTTCTGTGATAATCAAAGTGCCATACATTTGATCAAAAATTAGATGTATCATGAGACGACAAAGCATATAGATGTTAAGCTTCAGTTCATCAGAGATGAAGTGGCGAAGGGAGCAGTGGCTATCTCTAAAATTCACACTGATATGAACCTAGCTGATGCATTCACCAAAGTGCTGCCCTCTGCAAAATTTAAGTTCTGTGTGGATTTTATGAGTGTGTTACCCAAACCAAACTGAGTTCAGGAGTGAATTACAGTTGATAGAAAGTTTTTTGGGTGCTGCTTTATCAATAGGATCAACTGAATCAAACTGCAAGATGGAGAGTTGTGTGGAGATATTTTGGTTTTTTGAGGACTAAAATGAGGAGATTTGAGAAGTACGGTGGCTAAAGTACAGTATGACTTTAGTTGAAGGGGTACTGTTGATATTTTCTTAGGTGACCTGGCAACAAATTCATTAAGTTTGTTACTGTTTCCAGAAATATCAGTACTTAAGAGCTGATCTTCAGCCTCTGATTTATTCATTCGTTCTTCTTAAAATTTTTGTGAAACAAACTGGAATTTGTTTTGTTCAACAGCTTATAATCTCTTTTTAATCTTGAGTTGTATTTGATTCATTGTGATTAATAAAGAGAAGCATATTTTTTTTTCTAAACTTACTGCTCATTCACTGATTCTTATTCTGGGTTTATGTTCATGATTTATTCTATCTCTGTTACTGGAAATTCATTCAAGATTGACTGAGTTTGGATCAAGAATACACTAAAACTTCAACACTTATAATAGGCAAGCTGCAAAAGAAACAGGGTGTTTTGAAGGTCGCAGGAGCTTTCTACGGTAGAGGAAATCTTTCAAGGCTGAAAAAATAGGTCTGTTGAATCCATTCATACTTCAGCTTGAAACTCACCCCCACCCCCCAAAAAACCAAAAAAAATAAGAAAGAAGGAACAAGGCAGCGGTGAGCCTAGTCTTTTTGTGCATATTTATATATAGACTTTGCAACACGATTCGCTTTATTTTCGCTTCTATTCTTGAATTAATACAAAATTTTGATTTTGCAGCGTACTTTGGTGCAGCATTTGTGGATATGTATATGTTGCTACTCAGACTTTCTGCAATATTTGTATGATTTTTCTGTTATCATTTATTAGGAAAATATCCCAACTGGAACAGCAGAGAATGTTAAAACAGGGATGCTCGAGGGCTTTGTCTATCTGAAGGTTCACTTCAGAAGCCATTATACTTGAGTCCAGTCACGGTAATACTCCACTGTTATGGGCAATATCTTGTATTTTCATATTTATCGTGTCCCATTTGAATCCCCATGACATGCTTGGGCTGTGACTATTTGCTGTTGCTGTAGCTTTAGAATGAGTGGTTGATTTGGACAACCTTAACAAGTTGTTGTGTGCACTTGTGTGTAAGTCCTCAGTTTTACTTTCTTCTGATACTCGATTTTCAAATGACATGGAAAATGTGATTGCAATTTGTTAAATCTTCAAAACAACATGAGAATTTCATAATTAAGAAAATTCTGGGTTCCTTAACAAGTTCGTTTTTCCAACTAATACTCTTGAGTATTCAATGTATATCTTTGAGCCCCATGGAAGGGCTGGTATATGTGGCGATTGGCTGTTGGGTTCAAGTTTAGAGTCAGCTGCTCTAGTGGGCATGGCTCTTGCTGATCATGTAAGCAAGAGTATGAGTTTCTTTTGCTTATTTGGTTTTGTTTTGCACATAGAAATGTATATTTCATGGTTGGTAATTAGTATCAAAATCTGTTAAACACCACCTTCATATTCCTATATATGGACATCGAGAATATAAATAAGTATATTGGCTTCAATGCAGTTCGAAATATAGGACAAGTTTCAAACATAAGATTAAAGCTTGATTCTTCATATATAAATAATGTAATTGTTCTGTGTATATTGCAGATTATTTAGGAAGTGGTGGAGTTCGACCTGAGGAGTTTGCTGTCATTTTACACGACGAGTTTCAGCCACTTGAAGTATTGGTCAATTTGTGGGTTTAGAGTCTGTGAATAAAGAGGAAGTTCAAGCATATCAACTTACCATTTGAATGTAAGCTAGTAATTGAAAGCTTAAAATATTAAACTTGACGAAAACAAAAATATCAAAACTTTTATGTAACTTAATGGAGTAATGCTTATTTATTGGTAATTGGAATATTTTGCTATCAACAGTATAGCATGTTAACCATTGAGTATGCGTATATACATATAATAAATGTGTGTGTCATGACAAGGGCTTTGTGTATTATCATTCATTGCTTGTGGCCATTGTGACAATTGAGGGTATATGCAACTTAGGCCACTGCAATCCTTTTCAGAATGAAATTTTGATGTGAATATTGCCATTTTTGTGGTTGAGTGTTGTGACTTTTGATTTATTAAGGAATGGAATAAAAATTTTATCTGCCAAACAAAATGGTTGTTTATCAAATATCATAGTGTTTTTGCTTTCAAAATTATCCTGCCGCCAAAGTAGGACTCTTGAGTAATTCAAACCTGTGAATTTTGTGTTTCTGAGTTTTTGAATCTTGTATGTTTGAGTTGAGCGCTGAGTTAGTCAACCACATCCATTTAATTATTCGTTGTATTTATTTTACTTATTTGTTTATTTTAATATGCTTTGCTGTATCGGGGGAATCATGGCATGGGAGGAAGAATGGAAACCAGAATGATTATTGGTTTGGTTAGTTGGTTGATGGTTGATTGGAGAGGGGTCTGGTGCAACCTTGGAGAGCTTGAAGTGGGTGGTCAATTCAGTCTATTTCTTCTTCACTTCCAAGATACATTGGTATTAATGGGATGCATCTTCTTACCGACTGTTGATTGGGCCAGGTGACAAATCTACATTTGCTTTCGTGCTAATCCTTTTGTTGAATCTATTATGCTTCTTTGCATAAGAAATAGGGGAGTATTGTCTAATTAAATCACAATGGTTAGCAACTACTGTATTATTTTGAAGTTTGCTGGCATGTAGGTTGCAACTTGGGTCAATCCTTCCAAATGCAGTTCGATGCTAATGATTCAAAGTCCCAAAATCATCACAGTTTTGAGGTTTAATTGCACAAGGAAGACCAGAAGCAAAAATTACATTGTCATGTGATTTCAATTGCATAGGCTGCAGGGGTGACTTAATGAAATACTGGCTATAATGATCATAACTGAGGAAAAGAAGAACTAGAACAAACGTTGTGCACCACTGTATAACAACTATAATTCCTGCGAAATAACAAGCTTCTATATGCAGCATTAATAGTGAATGGAGTTAGGTGTAAACAGCATCTTATCAAGGCATTAGATTATGTAAATCAAGTTCCTTTGTCCTTCAGCCATGTTGTTTATGGTCTTAATCTGTTTTGATGCTAGTTGCAGACCTATTGAGGTTAATGTAATGAGACCTTGCTGGATAAGTAATCTTGAGCATTTTAATGGGATGTGGCAACAGAAAACCGTCTGTTTAAATTTAATGACCAGAGTAGGTGAAGACAAATTTTTGTTTTGGTTTTTTAATTTTTTCCTCAGTTTCTTGTTGACTGTAAGACAATTTAGGGTATATATAATTTGAAATTTTCAGTTCGTTTAATATTTTCTAGCCTCTGCATTATTCAGACTCGACCATTTTTTAATTGTTTTGAAGATTTGTGATGCATTTTCTGGGTTTTTAGAGGCTGGACTTAAGCTCTATATGGGCTCTTCTTTCTTCATTTGAGGATCCCCTTCCGCTAGATAGTGGCAGCGACATTCCAAGGAGCTTATGTCAAGGTGCTGATTGTGTTTCATGGGTGGCAATAACTCAGCAAAACTTTTAAGTCCTCAGATTGATGACCCTCCTTGTTTAGCACCCCAACTTCATTCCAAGTTAAAATAACCTTAATTCACCCCACTCCTCATTTAGCTCCTTACTGGCGGTGTTTTCATTTTCAATACTCATATAATTGCTAAGCCTAGCAGATAAAATCAGTCGAGGCGGTGAACAAAGAATAGTATGCCTTCGGCAACTGATCACCGCCAATAACAACAGCAATAATCTCGATTCAAAGAATGACGGACCCTTAGCCCCTGTATTTCCATGCGTCAAGGGTTATTGGCTTGTAACGAGCACTTTGATGATGTGCTTACTCCCTTATTTTTAGAACAAATTAATTTCAAAATTTTCTATTAATTTTAGATCACAAGAAAACCAACCATAGAATCTTCAAAATGACTTTCTATGCAAATGGTGCTCGGATTACAATTTTGTTGAGATAAAATTTTGAGTTTCTTATCATTCTTCGAAGGTCGTGGTATTTGGAAGTAAGGAGCTTTAGAAACAAATTATGCGTAATTAAATTCAAATCCGGTTGGGATTAGAATAAAAGAGAAATTCGTGACATTTTCGCCGTAAGAGACCGTTAGATTGCCATGTTTTGACCATGGGGGGCCGAGATTGTGCCACGTCTACATGCGCCCACCTACCAAACTCTATGGTTCTTACACACCCAATCATTGTGGTCTGATTAGGAAACAATCTTGGCCGTTCACTTTCTTCGATTGGATGCTCCACGTTTCTCTTTCCTTCCGCCACCGCCACATCTGAAAGAACCGTTGGATCGTGCATCAACGGTTCATGAAGGGGCTCTCCCCACGCGTTTTGTTGGGATGACGACATTGCCCGTCTTCTGACCCCAACTTTATTACCGTGATAAATTACACTTTGTTCGACTGAAACCCTTGTCTTGAAGTCCAACATCAAGATGCACTCGGTGTTCTGGGAGGAGGATGAAAACATCGTTCGGTTCAAGTTCCCTCTTGCATCAGGGACGAAGCAAGAGGGTGTGATGGTTGGGATTGAAGGCGGCAAGTTGTTTATAACAAGCAAGGTTGCAAGTTCACATCCTTATCCTCTCTCTTCAGCTCCCTCGATCATATCAGAGGAAGCAGACATCAGTCTCAATCAGTACGGTGGCAAGATGATATCGATGCATTTCAACTTGCCAGTAGGTCTGAACCTGAATGGCTTCGAGACCTCCTTGGATGATGCGGGACTTTTAATTGTCTCTTTTAAAAAACTTATGCCCATTAATATTGAGCTTTCATCTACTGTAGAAGGCCCCTGCGACTTCTTCCAGGGTCCCATGGGCTGGGACGAGCCTGATGATAAAGAAAGCAAGGGCATCGTTCACTTCAAGGCCTATCTCGCGGCAGAGACGAAGAAAGAGGATCTCACTGTTGGGGTTCTAGATGGCAAGTTTCTTGTAATAGGCCAGCAGCTGCTGGAGAAACAGGAACGAGGCACCTGCAGTCTTGGCCAGAACTGTAAGAGCTTCGAATTGCCACATGATGTGAACCCGAATGGCATAGAGACTTCACTGGATGATGCCGGTGTTCTGACAGTTACTTTTAAGAAATTGAAACCAGAGAAGAAGAAGAAGAAGAAGATGGTGTCAAAATCAAAGTTGCTTGGAGGTTTAGCTGAAGCTGGTCTCCTGATTGGTTGCAAGTTCTTTTCTGATGAGATGGGTGGCGACGACTACTAAATAATAAGCTGATGTCTCGGACATGGTATTGCCTGCATGATGTTCTTCTTGTTGTGTCGCTTTTATATGTATGTTTTGTTTGCCTGTTTGAAAATGAAAATAAACTCTGGACCAGCAGTGGAGAACTCCAGAGCAGATGTTCCAATTTAACATGTTGTATTTCTTTCTTTGGTTTGTGTGAAACAATGAGTTTTGTGTGTAATAATAATAATTATTAAAAAAATAGCTTTGTCTAAAGCCTTATTATTTTGAGAACCAGTAATTTTAGTTGTGTTAAATGAAATTATTTATGTTAAATATTTGTTTTCCTTTTCCAAATTTAAGCATGGACTTTGATTACTTACACAATGACTTTCACATAAGCATACCAAACAAGCTAGTGTAGTTTATCTAATACAACTTTTTATTTGTTTAGTGCGAACTCTGTGATTACTTACACAATGACTTTCACATAGGCATACCAAATAAGCTAGTGTAGTTTATCTAATACAACTTTTTATTTGTTTAGTGCGAACTCTGTGATTGATGTAAGTTACATTACTATATAACGAATCTCTTATCTTTAAGAATAAATGCAAAGTATTGGACTGCTGTGCTTAAATCTTAATTGAGTCAGAGTCCCCTCAGGTACTCAATATTCCACTCACTTCAAGGTATGGGTGGGGGTACATTCAATAAAACTACATAGGGTTTTTAATTTTTAGCATCGAAATTTGTATGATTATGCTATTCAATTTTTGATGATCTCTATTTCAAATATGAATGCGCAATTTGATCATTAGGATACAGATCATAGCAATCTTGGTATTTGTCTGTTGGGTGGAAAAAGAAATTATAGGGTAAGTACATACACTTAGTGTATTATTGTCGCGATTTGAATGCCATTGCTACATTAATTGTAATGACATTTGGTTTGTGGCATACTGAAAAAGTTTCCTTTGAGCCTACAGGAATAGGACTCTCCTTTTAATTGTACTTTTTCCTTAATGGATGCATCTTTTAAGTTCTGCATTTGACATATGAAGTTTATCGAAAGAAAGCAAATGATCAGGAGCCGGTCTTAAAAGCATGTTCTTCAAGGAATGCAATAGAAACAGTAATATGATTTGAGACAATTGATAGAGCTTTCCTTGAGTGAAAAATAGTCATATTAGTGTTTAAACTGACATGACATGCTCTTCAGTTTATTCAAGGAATTATGAGAACAACCCCAGGTATGTTAATTGAAAAATGCAAGCTGGACAAGTCATATTCACACCATGCAACCAAGTTCGTTAATTTTAAATTCCAAGTGTTTCATAATTCATGCTTTCTTCTTCTTCTACCTTTTTCCCCGTTCTCAGCTTCCATTGGGTTATCGATGGGGTGAAAAAGAAATTGTTTTATTTGGATCCTAATCCTAATCCAAATCCTAATTTAGAGCAGATCCTTAAAGGCTATGTTTCCTTTCCATTCGATACCGTTCATATTTTAGATTCTTCAATGTATTTTAGAGATAATTATTGCAGTTTTTCATACAACGCCGTGACACTGTTCACAATATAGATCAAAGATGAGATTTGTGTGGATAAAATAAATTGCTTACCTAAATGCATCATGGCTACTACTTTCACCAACACAAATGTAATTTGTAATTAACTTTCTGGTTTTTAACTATGAATAACCCCACAACAACCGGGCAATATCCAGTGAGGCTATTATGGCTATTATGTCATGAGGTACATAAAGGATATAACAGCATCCATTGATTTGCTAAAGAACAATGTGTGTCACTGTTAATTAGATACCATAACAGGTTTGTTATATGGCACATATGTGGCATAGTGTTGGACATTTGACGACATTGATTTTATGGTTAACAGTTCAATAGGACTCGTACACTCAAGCTGAAATAGACGAGGTTCCTTCGAAGAGCTCTAACCATTTTTCTAAAATTCTTGTTGCGTCATCAAAATGGTTAGAATAATTGTGAAACTGTACATGCACCTTATTATTACTTGTTATTTATTAGGATTTTGGTGAAATTTGAGATGTGTTGTGAAACAGCAGTGTTTGAGTTGACGTTGTGGTGCCGTTTTTAGTTCTTAGAGTAATGCTATTTGATTTCTGATATTTAGTAATTCTTTACGGAAAGCAAAACAAGGTTTTGCAGGGTAAATAAGTACGTGTTCTTTTAAATATATGTTTAAGTTCACACTTAGAGCACTAGCATAGCAGAATAGATTCACACTTCAGCTTGAAATCCCAAGCTTTTAAAACTGGCTGCAATGAGTTAAGGTTTATGTACATTTTTATGTAGACTTGGTAATAATATTAGCTTGATTATCTACCTTTGTTGCAAGATATTAATTCAAATCAGTGGAAATTGTACCAAAAATAGAGTTATTAGAATTGATCTAGTTTCTTAGAATAGCTGCGTATGTAGTTGTCAATTAGCTTTCCTAAATTACTTAGGATAGTTTCTTAAATTAGTTCATTGTAAAGCTATATATTTGTACTATCTTACTCTCATTAGATGTACTGTAATACAAGTTATTCACCTATATGGTATTAGAGCAAGAATTTCTTTAATTCCTGGGAACCCTATTACTATTCTGCCCTTTCTCTTACCTGCAAAAAACCTAGCCGTTCTCTTGTCTTTTCTATCCTAAAATCAGTCCTACCTCTTCATCATGTCCGACGTTATTTCCAAGTCTACAAGCCTGCCAACAACTGTTGCTGTGCCGTCTAAAACCTAGGCTTCAACCATGGAATCTTACTCCATTCAAATCACTTCCATTAAACTAAATGGAGAAAATTTATCGTAATGGTCTCAATCTGTGCACATGTATATCCGTGGTCGGGGCAAGATCGGGTATTTGACTGGAGAGACAAAGGAGCCTGCGGCTGATGATGCAACCTATTCAACATGGGATGCTGAGAACTCGAGAGTAATGACTTGGTTGGTGAACTCTATGAAGGAGGAATAAGCTCTGACTATATGTGTTATCACACGGCCAAGGAGCTTTAGGACAATATTAACCAAATATATTTTGACTTGGGAAATCAATCTCAAGTATATGAGTAATGCTTAAACTCGAAGAAATCCGCCAAGGTAAGGATACTGTCACTAAGTATTTTAATTCCTTAAAACGACTTTGGCAAGATTTAGACCTATTTAATGATTATAAGTGGAAATCTCCTGAAGATTAGCAACACTATAAGAAAATGGTGAAGGATAACCGTATCTTCAAATTTCTTATTAGTCTTAACATAGAATTTGATGAAGTTAGAGGTAGGATTATTGGGAGGCAGCCGTTTCCCCCTATCGGAGACGTGTTTTCTGATGTACGTCGTAAGGAGAGTCGACGTCTTGTCATGCTTGGCAAAAAGAACCTCGGTAACACTATTGAAAACTCGGCCCTTCCTGCTAGTATTAATGCTGGTTGATCTGCTGCAAAGAAACCTGATGAAAAGTCTCGTGTTTGGTGTGATCACTACAATAAGCCACGGCATACACGAGAGACTTGTTGGAAGATCCACAGAAAATCAGCAAATTGGAAGGGTTCTCATGAAGGCAGATTTACTTGTACTCCTACTGCACATGAGGCCGAATCTGTTCCCTTTAACAAAGAACAGATGGATCACCTTCTGAAGCTGCTGAAATCTAATCACCTTCTGAAGCTGCTGAAATCTAACTCCGGATTGTTAAGTATACCTAATGCTTCCGTTGCTCAAGCAGGTAGTAAATTAAATGCTCTCTCTTGTCATTTACTTGTTTATTATACTCCTTGGATTATAGATTCAGGAGCCTCTGATCACATGATAAGTTTTTCTCATTTATTTCATACTTACAAACCCTGTTCTGGTCATGACAAAATTCGTATAGCAGATGGTTCATATTCCCTTATAGCTGGCAACAGTTTGATAAATTTATCTAAAACCATCTCTCTTAAAACTGTTCTCCATGTCCCTAAACTTACTTGTAATCTGCTGTCAGTTAGTAAATTGTCTAGAGACTCTAACTATCGTGTTATTTTTTTCAACTTCTACTATGTCTTTTAGGAATTGAGCTTGGGGAAGATGATTGACAGTGCTAAATTGATAGATGGTCTCTATTATTTTGAAGATGAAGAATCTAAGAATAAAGAAGCTCAAGGCTTTAGTAATATCAGTTCTACTCAGGTTAAGGATCAAATTATGCTTTGGCACTATAGGCTAGGGCATCTTGATTTTCCTTATCTTAAAAAATTATTTCCTAATTTATTTAAAGTTTTGAATTGTTCTGAATTCCATTGTGAAAATTGCATTTTATCAAAAAGTCATAAGACTATCTACCCTTCAAGGCCTTATCAAGCCTCGAAGCTTTTTTATTTAATCCATAGTGATATTTGGGGTCCTTCAAGAATTAATACTTTTTCAGGAAAAAAATAGTTTGTAATCTTTATTGATGATTATACTCGCCTATGCTGGGTTTATTTAATGAAGGAAAAATCTGAGGTTCAAAACTTATTTAAAATATTTTACTTAATGATTGAAAACTACTTTCAAACTAAAATCAGAATTATTCATACTGATAATAGAACTGAATATTTTAAACAAAATCTTCAAACTTTTTTTTACAAAAAAAAAGTATTTAACATCAAACTACTTGTGTTGATACACCTCAATAAAATGGTATTGCTGAATGTAAAAATAAACATTTACTTGAAGTTTCTCGTGCTATTATGTTTTCTATGAATGTTCCTCAATATCTCTGAGGCGAAGCGGTTTTAACTGCATCCTACCTAATTAATAAGATGCCCACCCGCGTTCTAAACTATATTACACCACTTGAATGTTTTAAAAAATATTTTCCTGAATCACGAATTCAATTTAATCTTCCTCTGAAAATTTTTGGGTGTGTAGCTTATGTTCATATACATCATAAAACCCAGTCTAAACTCGATCCAAGGGCTGAAAAATATATTTTTATTGGTTATACACCAAATGAAAAAGGATATAAGTGTTTTAACCCAAAAACTAAGAAAATTATTGTTTCTATGGATATCATTTTTTTGGAAACTCAACCTTATTTTCAAAAAATTTCTCTTCAGGGGGAGAACATAGGAGAAGAAGGATATTTTTGGAATGTTATTTCCAATCCCCTGCCTAAAACCGTAGATTGCATTACTAAACCTATACTTCAAAATGAGCTCTTTAATAAAAAGAAAAGTATTATTCCTAATGTTATTTTTGAAACTGGTGATACCAAGACTATTTTGCCAAACACTTTTGAGATCACGACAGGAAGAGAAATATTACCTTCTATTCTCAAGAAACAAGATAGAGAGCTTCTTACTTATTCAAGGAAAAACTATACAACGAGTAAGAGACCTACTATCCCTTTAGTATAGGGCCAACTAGACATCCTGAGTGAAAAATCTGAAAAAAATACAGGTACTTAAGATACTTCCTCACATAATCTTGTCCTTGACCTTGATGCAATATCTGAACCTACTATCGATCTTATGCCTGATGTCAATTCTAATGATCATGATATTCCAATAGCAATTAGAAAAAGAAAACGCTCTTGTACTTCTCATCATATGTCTAAATATTTATCCTATGGTAAACTCTCAAAAAAATACAATGCATTTATATATGAAATCTCTAACCTGTGTGTGCCAAAAAATATTCAAGAAGCACTTAATGATCCTGATTAGAAATCAGTGATGATGGAAAAGATGAATGCTCTGAGGAAAAGTAAGACATGGGAAGTTATTGACCTACCCATGGATAAAAAAACAGTTGGGTGTAAATGGGTCTTTACAGTGAAGTGCAAGGCAGATGGAAGTATAGAGAGATTTAAAGCCAGACTTGTGGCTAAGGGGTTACCTTAAACACATGGGGTTGATTACCAAGAAACCTTTACCCCCGTCGCCAAAATAAATTCTATACGGGTATTATTATTCTTAGCAGCAAACTATAACTGGCCACTACATCAGTTAGACATCAAGAATGCCTTTTTGAATGGGAATTTAGAAGAAGAAGTGTTTATGAGTCTACCACCAGGATTTAAAAAGGTGTTCGATCAAAACAAAGTCTGCAGACTTAAAAAATCCCTATATGGCCTAAAACAATCTCCTAGGGCGTGGTTTGAACGTTTTGGAAGGGCTGTGAAAAGTGATGGCTATCACCAAAGCTAAGCTGATCATACAATGTTCTATAAACACTCAGAGAGAGGTAAAATATCAATACTAATTGTCTATGTGGATGATATAATTCTAACAGGTGATGATCTTAAAGAGTTGGCAGATCTCAAAGAGAGAATGGCACGAGATTTTGAGATCAAAGACTTGGATGTGTTAAAATACTTCCTTAGTATGGAATTTGCAAGATCAAAGGAAGGTATCTTTGTAAACCAAAGAAAATACATCCTTGATCTTCTCAAAGAGACGAGTCCTTTGGGCTGTATGGCTGCGGAGACTTCCATTGAAGTCAACTTAAAATTTAATCCTGCAAAAATTGAAGATGTGACTGATAGGGAGAAATTTCAGAGACTAGTAGGGAAGTTGATCTACTTGTCACACACGCGCTTGATATAGCTTTCGCGGTAAACATGATAAGTCAGTTCATGCACTCATTAGGACAAGAACACTTCGATGCAGCCTATAGGATTCTAAGATATCTAAATGGAACCTCTGAAAAGGGTCTTATGTTTTGGAAACGGGACAACCTTCAAATTGAAGTCTATACAAATGTAGATTGGGCTGGTAGCTCAACTGACAGACGATCAACTTTAGGCTACTGTACCTTTATTGGAGGAAACCTCGTTACATGGCAGAGTAAAAAACAAAGCATTGTGGCTCGGAGTAGTGCTAAGGTAGAGTTCAGGTCTCTCGCACATGGAATTTGTGAGGCAATATAGATAAAAAAAACTATTTGAAAATTTAAAGATTCCGGTGTCTTTTCCCATGAAGATTTACTACGATAACAAAGCTGCTATCTCAATTGCCCACAATCCAGTTCTGCATGATAGAACTAAGCATATTGAGGTTGATAAGCATTTCATCAAGGAGAAAATTGAAAGTGGGGTAATCTGTGTTCTCTATGTACCAACCGCACAATAGATTACAGACATACTCACCAAAGGGCTACACAAGGGACATTTCGAACTACTAGTCAACAAGCTAGCTATGGAAGATATCTACAAGCCAATTTAAGGGGGAGTGTTGCAAGATATTAATTCAAACCAGTGGAAATTGTACCAAAAATAGAGTTATTAGAATTGATCTAGTTTCCTAGAATAGCTGTGTGTATAGTTGTCAATTAGCTAGGATATTTTCCTCAATTACCTAGGATAGTTTCCTAAATCAGTTCATTGTAAAGCTATATATTTGTACTATCTTATTCTCATTAGATGTACTGTAATACAAATTATTCACCTATAACCTTCTACTCAAATCAACATGACATTTCAAATTTTCAGCATAGATTTATATTGCAATTGAGTTCTCCTGTAATTTAGCTTCAGGAAGAGCGGTCATTTGGACAGAATTGACAAGTGATTTTGTGGACCTTTATGTTGTCCTGATCTTATTTTCTGTTTTGCTCATTTGGAAAACGGAATGGAACATGCGATTCCAATTGCTTAAATGTTTGGAACAAGTTATACTCATTTTTTTCAAATTACATGCTTCTTATTTTACTGCTTTTAACAATTTTTTTCTTATAAGTCAGCTTTAGTTATCCTGAACTATGCATAGAACAGCAGCATTTGTACAGAAGGTGAATTTTGAACTAGCTCCAGAATTTAGATGCTCTGAACATGATGAGAAACAATGAGAGGCATTTTTTTTTAAATCAAATAATTAAATTCAAAGTTTCTTTTCAAATGTGTTATCTTAATAATGTTTTTGTATCTTTTGTTGTAGTTTCCATCTTCCAGTCTTGTACAAAATTATAGCAAAAACACGAAGCTTTGGAGGAAGAAAGAAGTATGACTGAAGGTGCATGTTCTTGAGTATCTCTGATTTACTTGTCTGCAGGTGTTGTTATTATCTTGTCACACACGTCTGAAGATGTTATGTGTAAGAAATCATTCTATTATTTTTTTTTTCTTTTGGCACCTATCCAGGAAGAACAAGAAGCAGTTTATAAAGTCCTTAGTGCTTAAAGCAAAACCAGTTCCCAGTTTTTACCATGAGCCCCCCCCCCCCAACCCAGGGCTGAACTTTAATATTTATTCAGTTCATATTTTCTTATAGTTCTGTAAAGTCCATAATCTTTTATGGTGAATTTTAGATTTAATTTGAAAAACCTATGTAAGGGCTAGGATTTAGCTAAATTTTTGGAGCAATATTTTTTTGTCCAGAGTAACTTCAATAAAGTATACTTCCTAAGTATAGTTATTAATATTGTTCTAATGAGGAGGAAGAAGATGTAATAATATTAATGTGAATCTTGGATAAGATAATATTAATGGAAATTAAGTTTAAGGCCGCCTTATATTTTACCCTTAGCAAGATACATTATTTTGAAGTTTGTTGGTAGGTAGTGTTTCCTTTCACCTCTTATGAGAAACAGCCTCATCAAAGAATATTTGCCTCTGGAAGAGAAGCCCCATGAATGTCCGTGGATCCTCAAATGCCAGTCGGCACAATCCATGATAACACAGGTTATTTTTTATTTTTTCTTTCAAATTAATGTAAACACTGAACAATAATTTTCTGCAATCTCCGTCTTATGTTTTCTAAGGAGAAAGTGGATTCCTTTTTACTTCAGAGAATGACACTCTTTCCCAGGTTTTATGAATAAGACACTGCAAACCAAATATATCAAGCAAGCCCAAGAATGAATGAGAACCATATAACCTTATGGCTCCAAGACATGATGGATAGTTAAACCTAGGGCCTCTTTGACTTCTAAAATGGGGTGCCTTGGCTTATTATTACAACCTGGGAATGAACATATCATGCTAGTTATTGCTGGATTTTTACAATGAAATTAAAGGATATGATCTGTTGTATATTGCTTATCTTTTATTTTCTGTTTTATACTCTCTCTTGGGCTTCTGTTAATCAAAAGGCATTCGGTTGTAATTCCTTAATGCGTTATGCCTTATAATATGAATTCAATGCTGCAAGTTCACTGCAGGCTAGATGAAACCTGTCTTTGGCTGCATGTGCTGCTTATATAATCATAATCTTAGGTCAACCCCAATAAACTTTTTCTTTTAATTTTTCAGACATCTGAATGGTGGTTTTCATGTGATTATTCAGGTCACTAAATTCCACTTTAATATGCTAATGCTGTTGTTGGGACAGCTGGGGCAATTATTAGCTACATTCAATGCTCTAATGCAGCAACTATGACAATGACAATACAAGAGACCAGAGGTGTTGCTGGGGAGATAACATTACTCAAGTCCAAACTGCTCAAGCTAACTCAGGCAATATTCCCGGTCTTGGATTTGAGCTAATTTTATCATTTCCATTTCCGCATCCTATCTCTGTTCTTGGCTTATTTTGCTTTTCCCATGTAATCATTGTTTTTGTTCCTTTTGTTGTTGGCTGAGTGGAATTATTTCTTGTTGAACTTTCATTCAGCACATTTTCTAACTCCCTCCCTCTTGATGACATATTATTATGATGTGATGTAGAGATGTATCAAATTATATAATATATAGATATCATCTTTTCTCAGTAGAATAGTATGACTGCCCTTTCTTATATAGCCTTTATAGCGTTCTTGTGTGAACTCTCTTTCTGGATTTTAAGCTGATAGTACTTCCCCCACCCCCCAGCCCGTCATGGCATCGTAGACAAATAGGTGGGTCTGCGGACCAAGGTTATAATCCATATGCATCCATGCATGGATCATCTCCGGCTCAAACTATGGTTACTAAGCATGATTGCTCCAATGTGGTGATCACATTTGCACTCCAAGGTAGAAAGCCTTCTTCTATCATCACAGTCAGCTTACTTTTACTCCTTGAGAAGTTTGTACACTTGTAACCACTGTATTGTTACTTTTGCCGTGTATCAAATCTGGCATTTCTTTATCTTGTGTACATTAGGAAAATATGTGGGCCACGACTTTGGTTATTCTTGTCAGTGGACGTAGAAATAAAGAAATGAAAATAAAATCAAATTCATGGACTTCAAACAACCTTGCATCCATCTTCTCCATCTACACGCATGCTAAAGGCCATGCATGTTTCACACGGTAGCAAAATGCTCGCAGTCGCTTCCAGTTAGATGGTACCTTGCACAAAACTCTTTCCTTTTCAGTTCCTTTATCAACCAATTTTGATAATTTCCTCTGGTGACTTGAAATCATAGACATGCAGTGAGTGGCCATCCAGGAAGCAATCAAGACATCTTTTGATGGTTGTGCCATTAAACCCTTTCTTGCTGTCATAGTTATGGGATTCAGCAAAAGGTACAATTACTTTTCCCAAAGGCCAGAAGAACATTTTATTTTCATTGCCGAATATTCATTTTCTTTTCTAGAGGCCTAAGACAATGAGATCCTCTCACCTTTTCTTTCTACTTTGGTGGTTGATGTTTTGAGTAGGCTTACAGACAGGGCTTTGCCTGTTAATCTCATTGAGGGCATTTCAGTTAACAGGTAAGAGTGGTGGTCTCACATTTTCAATTTGCTAATGATACAATTTTCTTCTTGTCTTGAGATGAGCTTAAAGTGGTGAAATTTAATCTCAATTATTGTAATTTTCAGTTTAATTTCGCGACTTAAGGTTAGTATGGCAAAAAGCTTAATAGCGGGAATCAATTCACAAGAAAGTAAATTAATCTGTTTAGCAAACAGAATTGGGTGTTCAGTGGGTGAGTGGCCTTCGAAGTAACTGGATTTCTTATGAGAAGGATATGGAGGTAAGAGAGGCATTCATCCTGATAATTGGGAAGTGGTATCTAGGTCCAAGGTGAAAGGCTGCTTTGGTATCGAGGATTCGGCTAAAAGAAACTGGGCTTTATTGGGTAAATGGCTATGGAGATTTCCCTTGGAAACAAACTCTGTATAGCATGCGATAAAAGAGTGCTATGATTAGCTTCTCTTTAGGCCTCAGTAATTTCAAGATTCTTCTTTCTTCTTTGTTCATATAAACTACGTAGGGGTGTTACCTTAATTATGTGTTTTTGTAAAGCTTTAATAGTCTTTTAAATTCTAGTATAGTGTCTTTTAGTGATCTTTTGGAATTTATGTGCACGAATGTGAGCATTTATACAGGTACGGACCCAAAATCTTCCCGTATGATATGAGGTAAAGATTAAAAATAAAAAATTACAACATCAAGAAACTTGCTTTAAACAGTGTGTCTGTATATATATATATATATATATATATATATAATAGGTCTCTAACTCCAATTAAAATAATAAATTTCTGTTTGAATGTTGAATTGAAAAGGTTCCAATGCAGGGGTAACTTAATCATAACGACTATTTTAGTTACCTCAAAGTCTTGATAGAGATTGATTTAGTGGCATATTTGAGAGAGGAAAAAAAACTGTCTTGAAATAAAAATATCATAAAAATTAAGGGGAGTGATGCTATTGGCACCTCACCGAACCAATGGCCTCCTAAAACCACTCTTACACGTACTTACAAATTTACCCTCTAAGTGAAACCCCCCCCCCCCCCCCCCCCACGCAAGACCCTGTCTACAGACACTGTGAATGGGTACGAATGGCGGAAATCCTCAAGGGACGAGCCCCTAGGGGCTTTCCCATTTAAGATGGTTTTATATTTAATTTCTATTCAAAGAAGGGACAGAGACTATTTTAACGCCAATTTCCTTTCCATTTCTTTATTTTTATATTTTAATTTTATCTTTTAGAATTATTAATGAATAAATAATAAAGTTAAATTACAAAATATTAAAAATTAATAGAAATAACAAATATCAACATATTTATATGAATATATTATGAAACTTTCAAATTTATTGACTAATTATAGTCATGAATTACTATTTAATTAGGCCTCATCCGAAAGCCTTAGCTCAAAATTTTCATTTTAAAATTTTATCTAATAACACAAAAACTAAAGCTAAAGCAAAACTTTTATGATAATATTCATTAAATATTTTAAACTCGATTATAGTTACATTAAAGTTGATTTATAATGAAATTCGAATCTCAACTATATATATAAAATAATAAATAATAAAAAAATTTATTATAACTTTAACTTGTGGTCATGAAAGAATATTTTATTTTAAAACTATTCTAACATAACCAAAGATTTTAATACTTTTATGTAACAACACAAAAGCTGAAACAAAATCGTAAGACCTAATTTCTAAAGCAACCAGCCACCAACACTCCACTGTAGCCATTCACGAGCAGTGGTTCATCATGCACATCACGGCCACATCCATTGGTACGCCATCATTTAAATGCACCACGTTGCCATTGTTGCAGTGACATATAATCTCTACTGGCGACTCACAAGTAAATCTCTATTATCGCAATTTATATGTTTAATTTTTTTATTATTGATTTATCTCTTTTATTATTTTACATCGTAATTGTTAGACTTGTTGTTATTTTGCGCCCTAAAAGTATGTGATAAATAACAATTTCTGAATTTCATAAAATTAATTTATCCACATTTATTTGAGTATACATTATTAACCCTTGTTTATAAAGTATGTGATCTATGTATTGGGTATATGATATCAACACTAGAAGATACAAATTGTAGATTCTTTATAAATAAAAAAAAGTGTTCATCAATATTAATGAAATAGGTATTTCATGATGTAAGGATATAACTTTCTACTTCTCCCATGAGTGATTTTATCTTGATCGCTAAAGTAGAGATTTCAAGTTGAATAGGTAGTATGTATATATTATATGCATATTGAACTAGACTATAGAAAAGCATGATTTAGTTTAGCAAATGCCATTGATCATAACTTACATGAGCTTTAATAAAAGTAATGGACCTTAGCACTGAGAGGGTAATGACTTGCATTCGTGTTTTATATCTTTTAAGTTCATGTAAATAATCAAAATATCAATAGCGTAGAGATGTAATTTTATGGAAAATAGAACATACTAGTGATGATATCTATACTAGTGATCACTTACAAGATGATATCTATACTAGTGATGCTTACCTGAGTTGTTTGTAGCACTTAATCATTTAAATTCGTAAATTTATTTATGAATATATATATATATATATATTAAAAGTGATCATTTGAACAAATAATGACTTAGGAGTAAATATATAATTAATTGTGGCACAACATTTATTAATAGCCTAACTTTAATTATGAGCATCATATAGAAAGTTAATTAAGTGGCTATTATTGATCTAAGACTAAGTCTAGAATTAATTAGAAGGAGTTTAATTAACTAATCTTTTACTTAATTACATGGATTATTAGGGTGCAACTTTGGACTTTTAATAGAATAAGGTAGGGTTAACTTAATAGTTTTAATGTATCATAAGATGATTGGTCTATGACTATTAAGTTGGAGTTAAAAAACCCATAAGTATGTAGTCCTTCTACTAACTCAATTTCCACTCAAACTCTAGCTCTAATAAATACCTATACAAAGAAAGGGAAATTAAAGCAGAAATATTATTTTATATACAAATTTTTTTGGAAGAGAAAAATATAGTTTTAGGGAATCCATCTCCTGCATGGTACTTGGCGTTCTCTAAATACCTACACATGTAAGGGAGATGATTGAGGATCACAGAGAAGATTACAATCATATTATATATATCCCAAAAACAGTGATAGAAAAGATTACAGTTGTTTTCCTTGAACCTTCAACAAGAAATCAAAGTATTTCTCTATCCCTATGCATGTATACAAACTCAAGAAAAAGTTTTTGGCTTCCGCTAATTTTATAAAATAGAAAAATTATTTTTTCAAATTTGATTTACCAACAATAGTTATATTATGTAATTATTAATATTTACACTTATAGGTTAAATTGCTCATATTATTTTTATTATTTTAGATTTGAAACTTGAGGCTATTTTTCAATTTGCCACATTCCTTGAGGAAGAATAGGAGGAGCAAGAAGCGCAAGAGCTCATTGCTTTTGTTAAAAAAAAAAATTTAATATCTGGATTCATTTCATCTATTTTATTATTGATATAAAAATAATTTCTTTTTCTTGTCATTAATAGAATTATGAAGATTAGTGAAGATAATTATTTTAATGATTTGTATTTTGCAATGTGACTTTTGTTAATAGATTAATGTTAATATAAGGTATGTTGTCAAATTTTATTTTTATTTTAATATAATTAAATCATATTCAAAAACTAAAAATATATTCTTTATTTAAGGATCAGACAACCTCTAGGATCCTTTATCATTATTAGGAGCGAGAAGAGGATGTTTGAGATGAGAATCCTCCCAAGCAACTATGACAAGAACGAGTAGGAGATGAAGACATCTACAGAATATAAAAAAGAGACATGGGATGTTGATTTCCTTCACTCTCTTCCCATTGCCATGCTTATGAATCGGGTTTGTTTTTGATGAAAAAACAAGTGGAGACATTAGTGGAATAAAAGATGGTGTTAATAGAAATTATGTTATGTATTAAATTATTTAATATCTATAAAGCGGCTTTTAAGCGGGGTGTCAATAGTCCAAGTCATTTAGGGGCTGTTAAAGATTTTTAATGCTTTAAGCCTTGAAAATTTTCAAAAGAAAAAGATATTTTGGACTTTTTACCCCTAAGTGTCTCCATATGCATAAAGAGTTGGGTTATTAGCGCCCATTGTGAACCCTCACAAAACCCCTTCTCCAAATCGACCTCCTTTTGTAATTTTGAGATATTTATTATTTCTAAATACTCATACTCTAATTACATAAATGTCATTATTTATTATTTTTTTTGAGTGATGATATAGATATAAACTCTTGTATAAATTTATTTTATATAAACTGATATGGTATTAATTCTTTAGTTAAATAAAAGTATAAAATAATAAAATAAATTATGTAGACGAAGAGATATTTAATTTATTCAATTAAATTATACTATATTAATTTAAATAAAAAATATTTATATAAAAATTTAGGGTTATATTATTATTCTTTCTTTTTTTAAAGGATTTGTCACATTTCTCCTAGCAATTCACCTTCTAAAACTTAATACGATTTCTTAATTCCTCTAATCAAAAACTTTTAAAGTATCGACAAACATTTAATAGTTTATTATTTAAAGTCTTAAACTCTTGCATAAGATAGTCATTTGGTAAAGAAAGTTGTTCATTGCCAAATTTAGCAAAATGTTCGTTGGTTACTCCAAAGATATAAGAAATTTTGCAAGAAAAAAAAATTAAACATAGTTAACAATACGGAGTAATTGTGGAAAGAGCTTTTAAACAATCAAAGTATTTGTCTCGTTATGCAATTTTAAATAAGGTTAAAATTGTAAAATACAAGGAGGGTTTGGTGAGGATTCTGGGGGTGGCGCTATAAATACACTCTTACCGTCTCTAGCAACCTAGGGTTCTTCTTTTTCCGCTCTTAGTTTTTTGCGTGTTGACCTATAAATCCCGTCTATCGGATTCGAATCCCAAAATGTGCCATTTCGTCATCTGAAATAAGGGGATCTACACTCTGTGTTATATGGGTGCAATCGGTCTGAAGCCATTGACGTCAGTGGATGATGCGGGGTTCTAACTGTCACTTTGAAAGTACTGATGCCTATTCTTCCTTGTACTGTAGAAGGATCCTGCAACCTCGAAGACGTCACTATGGAATGGGAGCATGCTAAAGACGTATCCGATGGTTGGCATGGAAGCTGGACGAAAGAGGACGTTTTGAAGGTCGCAGGAGCTTTCTACAGTAATGGAAGCTTTTCCAGGCTGAAAAAATAGGCCTGTTGAATCCAGTCATACTTCAGCTTGGAGTCCACCGTCCCCCACCCCGGGGGGGCCCCAAAAAAAAAAAAAAGAACAAGGGGTCTTTTGTGCATATTTATATAGATTTTGCAACATGATTAGCTTTATTTTCCCTGCTGTTGTTGAATCAGTAAAAAACTTCAATTTTGCGGCATACTTTGGTGCAGTATCTGTAGATACGTATATGTTGCTATTCAGGCTATCTGCAATATTTGTATGATTTTTTTTAATATCAGTTATTAGGAAAATATCCCAACTCTAACAGCATAGACAGTGAAAACAGGGATGCTTGAGAACTTGGCCTATCTAAAGGTTCACTTCAGAAGCCTTATACTCGAGTCCTGTTGAGGTAAGACTCCATTGTTATGAGCATTATCTTGCAATTTCATATTTATCAACTTGTGTGTAATTCCTCAGTTTTACTTTCTTCTGATAATTGTTTTTCAAACAAGATGGAACATGTGATTGCAATTTCAGCCACTTGAAGTATTGGATAATTTCCAGGTTTAGAGTCCATGGATAAAGAGGAAGTTCAAGCATATCAACTTACCGTTTGAATGTAAGCAGGCCATGGGGATTTCTAGAATTGTAAACATATGTTTCGATGGAGGCATTGTTTATGGATTTATTTCACTGCGGTTATTCTCGTATGTTAATTTTCTTGCTTTTATACTTGGATAATTGGATTGCAGTCATTGATGAGAGTAATGCTTATTTACTGGTAATTGAAATATTTTGCTATCAACAGTGTAGCATGTGTTCATCATCATTGAGTATGTGTGCAATATATGTTTATATATCATGACAAGTGCTTTGTTTATTATCATTCATTGGCATCATTGTTTGTAGCCACTGTGACACTTGAGTGTATGTGCAACTTAGGCCATTGCAATCCTTTTCGGAATGAATTTTTGATTTGATTATTGCCAGTTTTGTGACTGAGGTGCTGTGACTTTTGATTTATTGAGGAATGGAATTAAAATTTTATCTGCTAAATAAAATGGTTTATCAAATATCATAGTTTTTATGCTTTCAAAGTTATCCTGCCACCAAAATAGGACTCAACTTGAGTTATTCAAACTTGTGAATTTTGTGTTCCTGAGTTTTTGAATTTTGTGTATCTGAGTTGAGTGCTAAGCTAGTCAACCACATCCATGTAATGATTCTTTGTGTTTATTTTGTTTGTTTATTTTAATATGCTTTGCTGTATCGGGGGACTTGTGGCTTGGGAGGAAGAATGGAAACCAGAATGATAGGTCCTCAACCACTGATAGTTGATCGTGCTGCTCAATTCTTTACTCTGAATGATTCTTGGTTTGGTGAGTTGGTTGATGGTTGGTTGGAGAGAGGCCTGGTGCAACGAGGAGAGTTGAAGTGGGTGGTCAATTCCCTCCATTTCCTTCTTCACTTCCAAGATACATTGGTATTAATGGGATATGCCTTCTTGCCGACTCTTGATTGGCCCAGGTGACAAATCTATGTTTGCTTTTGTGTTAATCATTTTGTTGATTCGATTATGCTTCTTTGCACATGAAATAGGGGAATATTGTCTAATTAAATCGCAATGGTGAGCAGCTACTATGTTATTTTGAAGTTTGCTGGTGGGTACAGGGTTGCAACTTGGGTCAATCTTCCTAAGTGCAGTTTTATGCTACTGATTCAAAGTCCTAAAATCATCGCAGTTTTGAGGTTTAATTGCACAAGGAAGATCAGAGGCAAAAATTACGTTGTCACATGATTTCAATTGCATAGGCTGCATCGGTGACTTAATGAAATAGTGGCTATAATGAACATAACTGAGGAAAAGAAGAACTAGCATGAACATTTTGCACCACTGCATTATGGCTACAATTCCTGTGAAACAACAAGCTTCTATATGCAGCATTAACAGTGAATGAAGTTGGTGTAAACAACATCTTATCTAGGCATTAGATTATGTAAATCAATTTCCTTTTGTCCTTCAGCCATGTTGTTTATGGTCTAAATCTGTTTTGATGCTTGTTGCAGACCTCTTGAGGTTAATGTAAGGAGACCTTGCTGGATTGGTTATCTTTAGCCATTTAATGGGATGTGGCAACAGATGACCATCTGTTTAAGTTTAATGACAGAGTAGGGATGTAGATCCAAAGGACATATTCGTGTTTTCTTTTAATTTTTTCCTTACGGTATCTAGTTGATCTAAAGACAACTTAAGAGTATATTTACTTTGAAATATTCAGTTTGTTTAATATTTTATAGCCTCCGCATTATTCAGACTCAACCCATTTTTAATTATTTAGAAGATTTATGATGCATTGTCTGGGTTTTCAGAGGCTGAATTTAAGCCCTATATGGGCACTTCGTTCTTCATTTGAGGATCCCCTTCTGTTGGACAGTGCGGCGACATTTGAAGGAGCCTATGTTAAGGAGTTGATTGTGTTTCATGGGTGGCAATAACCCGCAAAGCTTTCGAGTTCTCAGAGCGATGACCCTCGTCGTTTAACACCCCCACTTTATTCCAATTAAAATAACTTTAAGTGGTGATCATTTTGAATACTCGTATAATTGGTAAGCCTAACAGATAAAATCAATGGAGGTGGTGATTAAAGAATAGTACGCCTTCGGCAACTGGTCTCTGCCCACAACAATAACAATAATCTCAATTCAAAGAACAATATATACTTAGCCCCTCTGTCCGTGCGTTAAGGTGTTATTGGCTTGTAACAAGCACTTTGATGATGTGCTTCCTTCCCTTTTTTTCAAAACGATTAATTTGAAAACTTTCCATTGATTTTAGGCCATAAGAAAACCAACTATAGAATCTTCAAAATGGCATTCTACGAAAATTCTCCTTGGATTACAGTTTTGAGTTTCTTATCGTTCTTCAAAGGTCGTGATATGTACGACTAAAGAACTTCAGAAACAAATTATGTGTAAGTCAAAACTGGCCCAAGATTATGGGATTAATAATCTATTTAGACGCGCTTATTAAATTTTGTGACATTTTCGCCGTAAGAGACCGTTGGATTGGCACGTATTGACCACGAGGGTTCCCGATTGTGCCACGTCTCCATGCGCACCATACACCTCACCATATGGTTCTTACGCGCCCGACCATTCTCGTCTTATTAGGGAGCAATCTGGACCGTTCCCTGTCTTCGATTGGATGGTCCACGTTTCTCTTTCTTTCAGCCACCTCTGTATCTCAAAGAACCGTCGGATCGTGCATCAACGGCTCCTGAAAGCGTGCTCACCATGCTTATTGTTGAGACGGTGACATTACCCATTTTCTCACCCCACCTGACCACCGTCATAAGTTACAGCTTGTTGAACGGAAACAAGCTGAAAGTGCACTCTGTTTTCTGGGAGGAGGAATAAAACATCGTTCAGTTCAAGTTCCCTCTTGTATCGGGGACGAATCAAGAGGGGGTGATGGTTGGGATTGAAGGCGGTAAGGGAAGTTCACATCCCCACCCTCTCTTTTCAGCTCCCTTGATCATATCAGAGGAAGCAGACACCAGTCTCCGTCGGTACGGTGGCAAGATGATCTCGGTGAATTTCAACTTGCCAGTAGATCTGAACCCGAGTGGCTTCGAGACTTTAATGGATGATACTTATGCCCATCAATATTGAGCTTCCATCTACTGTAGAAAAACCCTGCGACTTCCGCAAGGCCCGCATGGACCATGCTTAAATCATTATGTAAGAAATCTCCTATGTTTAAGAATAAGTAATAAAGTGTTGGACAACTATGCTTAAATCTTAATTGAGTCAGAGTCTCGTCACTTAATATTCTACTCACATGAAGGTAGGGGTGGGGGTACATTCAATGAAACTACATAGGTCTTTTAATTGCTAGCGTGGGAATTTGTATGATTATGCTATTCAATTTTCGATAATTACTATTTCAAGTATAAATGTGCAATTTGATCATTAGGAAACAGGTCTTAGCAATTTTGGTGTTGTTTGTTGGGCGGGGAGAAAAAAAAATTGTAGGGTAAGTACATATACTTAGCATATTGTTATTGCCATTTGAATGCCATTGCCACATTAATGGCAATGACATTTGGTTTATGGCATACTTAAAAAATTTGCTTTGAGCCTAGGGAACAGGACTGTCCTTGTAATTGTCCCATTTCCTTGATGGATGCATTTTTTAAGTTATGCATTTGGCTTATGAAGTTTATTGGAAGAAAGCAAATGATCAGGAGCTGGTCTTAGAAGCATGGTGTTCGAGAAATACAATACAAACAGTAATATGGTTTGAGACAATTAATAGAGCTTTCCTTGAGTGGAAAATAGTCATATGTACTGAAATGATATGCTCTTCTAGTTTGTATATGCCCCAATGATATTGAGCTTATTTATTCAAACATGTTGTCAAGGCACAAGTGAAATTTAAATCCAAAGATGTCAATTCAAAAGCAATAATACGCCAGCAACTGATACGATAAAAGTCTGTGGTTAGCATTAACATTGCGACATGCATGGGGTGCAGATACAAGCTTACCCTTGGTTTTTGATTTGGTAGAGTGGGCAATCGGCCGGTGCAAAATTTCGCGGAAGCATTATTGGGGTCAGCAGAAAGAAAGCTTTGGGATGGCTTTCTATGCAAGTGGGCTGTAATATGATTTTAAGTTGAGGGGCAATTTGTAGACCTAGCGCCCTTTAATTTTTCAGCAGGGAAAATTGTGGACAATTCATCAACACGTGTAATTTAAACAGCTGAAGTGAATAAATTAATATTGTCATACATGATATAACTATGAAACGTCAAATCATCAACATCTGTGTTTATTGCTTAAAGCTTGTACGAAGTAAATCTCTTTCACTTATTTATTTTTAAGCATTAATTAATAAATTAATAATGCTTGACTTAAAAAAAAAAAAAATCTAACGGGATCGATAGGCCGGAAAGATTATTTGACTAAAATATGTTCTTAAATTCAACTAAAAGTTCAATAGTAATTATAAATTAAGTACAATATATAATTTAATAATTTTCAAACAAAATTTTATCTTTTCAATTACCAAAGAGTTGAGATTAATTATATTAAAAGTCATTATTATTAATTTATATTCTAATAGACTCGCGTGTTCGTCAATATATTAAAATTTTTTATAACATTTAACATATTATTCTTTCAATTAGATATCAGACCACAATATTTTTTTCATATCAAACTCTTATATTGATATATACACACACTCCAAAATTTAGGTGGTAAAAGAATAAATGAAATATGGTATAAATAATTATAAAAAATAAAAGAGACGACTACGTCTGCAATAAAAAAAAAAAAAAAAACAAAAAGGAGTGAAGAATAATGGCACAAAAACATCATAAAAGAGAAATGATCAAAGACCAGCCTCTGTCGGTGTCTGTATTTCAAATATGGCTTGAAAGAAAATTCATATACGGGAAATCGCACTTTGAATATTTCCTTAACTCACGTCTCTTTCCATACACAATTGGCATATGTGCAAAAAAGCAGCTTTTCTCGCGTAAATCTTGTGTTAATTTAGTGGATGACCTTAAGCAACATCTTTAATTTGCTATTGTGTTAATTATCAGTATTGATTTCTCTAATATCAGATATAAAAAATTATCAAATCAATACGGTAACTCAACTCGACTTGCCTTATCCATTTATTCTTAATAAGTTCTTTAGCATTAACTTGGGTGAACGGGGACGCAATAGATACAATTTGCACACGACTGGAAGTAACAGAAAGAAATGATTTTCTTCAGGAATTTTTTTTCCCTGTTGTCTTATGTGCTTGTGAGAAATCCAAAACTGAGATGCGGTCATGGAATGGTTCCCTAAATGAATGGACAGGCGGCAGATGAAGCAATCGTAAGTACTATTAGAAATTTGAGCTGGTATTTTAAAATATTAGTATACAGCATTATCTGTACAATAGAATACAAGTCGACATATATTTAGATAAAGTAGTAGTAACTTTGGTCATCGATAACAAAATATTTAAGGAGGTTGAAAATAGAAATAGAATTTTGCAAAATACGAAGAAAGATGGGTCGCTTTCACCCTGCTTAAATAATTTATGTGTAGGTAAATAAATATCTGACTGACCTAACGTTCGACCGCTGTTAATTCATAGATTTCGTGGGTCGTTGATAACGAAATATTTTGATTTGCTTTCGTGTGTAATTTCTTGGATCTGTTGACTCTTTTTATCATTTGCCACTTAGCAAAGAGCGGTGAACCGGATCGACGGTAGATTCAGTTTGCCGCTCGTGGGAATCCCGTCCGGACAAATAAAATTTTTAGTAAAATTTATTATTTATAACTTGAGAATATCGTATTATATTATTAAAAATCAATAATAAAATTATATTGAAACGTAACTAAATCTATAATATTGAATTATTATCTAAAATTATATAATCGGCCTTTTAATTTTATACGTTCTCTTAGAGAGTCTTTTAATTATGTCTACACACACTCTCTCTCTGATGATGAAATATAAAAAAAGAATGAAAAGAAAAAAATATCTCAACTAGGGACTATAACTACTTACAGGTAATATTTTCTTGTTGTCACTAGGTATTTATAATTTTATCCATCATAAAATTAAAATACTATTAGGTTTCTATACATTAAAGACATATACCCTATTAAATATATTAAAGCCGATAATACAAAAAATCTTAATATATCACTTTAATTTAGTTTAACTTTATATAACAATCTGCAATATATAATTATTCACATATAAATTCATTGTTAAATTAAAGATTTAATAATATTGAATTAAAAAAATCCAACATTTGGCATACCAACGTATCATATGCTATGTGCATGCACCCTTGCCATTTGAGCTATATAGGATTAAGTGATGTCACGCGTGGAACATGTGATTCGTTTTATCTTATTAGATGACAAATGCTGATTGTCATACACTTTTATTTTAAATAAACCGACATGTCATACCATAAAAACGACGTGTCATATATTTATAATTTTGAACACAGACTCGTCGTATAGTTGTAATTACGCAAACCGATATATCTGCGCACATCTTGACGTCGACTTCACTGTACAACACAGTATATTCATTTTTTAAGTGAGAATATTCTCATCCGCTCGAAACAACTGAAAGAAAAAAAATTTTAAAAGGCGAATAAACCTTATTCAGTATTTCAATGAAAATAAGAACTTTTACGCCCCATGTATGAATCCATTCTTATGTAAATATTAAGCTTTTTATAGATTATCTCTATTTCTTTAGCCCCAATTCGTCCACATATTAGCGACAAGTTAGTCAGTTAGAAAACTTGGAATAAAAAGAGTTTCCTCTAAAATTTTGAAGTTTGATAGTTCCTTTTCTCCACGTTACATTTCATGCATTGAGTTGCAGTTTTGATATTTAAATTTATTTTATTAATTTTTAAAATCAAAGTACATTTCTTCAATAAGTATAATCACTGTCCTGGTAGAGAAAATTAATTCTTTGTAATTTTAGTCCCTAATGATCTCAATTTATTTAATAAAGGTGTCAAAGTAACTCTAAAACTACAAAAAAACAAAACAAAACAAAACAAAACAAGAAAATCGGCCGATTGGACAAAGTGGAAAATAAATCAAACTCAAGGGGTAGAGCTCGACGCGTCGCGTGGCCTAGCTTTTTCGACCATGTTTCATTCTTATCCACCATTTTCCCCCACTTTCTTACATATATAAGTAGCTTCACTCTCCCCATTGTCCATCCAGATTCAAATCCCACAAATTCAATTGATTCGCTTCTCTATAACTCACACCTCATTCTTACTCGTCACAACAACCTAGGGTTTCAGATTCTGAACATGGGCCCGATCATTCATGGAAAAAATCCAGCTCCTCTCTTTGCGATCTGGGTAGAGAATGGAAGGTCTGTCCATTTCAAGCTCCCCCTTCGATCAGGAACGAAGCAAGAGGATGTGAAGGTTGAGATTCAAGGGGGCAAGTTGGTTATAATGAACGAGGCAACGAGTTCACATTCTCCGTCTCCCGGGAGTATATCATCTTTCTTCTGCTCCCTGATGAAGAAAGTGGAGGCGCCGAACGATGGCATGATCGAGATGAATTTCAGCTTGCCAATAAGTGCGGACCCGGATGGCTTCAGTACTTCACTGGATGATGCTGGGGTTCTAACTCTCACTTTCAAAAGACAAAGGGCCTTCGACTTCGAAAAGGTCACCATGGGCTGGGAGCATGCTAACGACAGCAAGAACGGCTTCGTTGACTTCAAGGTCCACCTCCCAGCAGGGACGAAGATAGAGGATGTGGTGGTTGTCGTAGAATTTGGCAAGTACCTTACAGTCGGCATGCTGCAGAAGAAAGAGCAAGAAGGAGATACCGGTGTCAAGCAGTTCGACGGCGACAGCTTTAAGAGGTTCATGTTCCCGCGTGCTGTGGACCCCTTTGGCTACAGTACTTCAATGGATGATGCTGGAGTTCTAACTCTCACTTTCAAAACAGTTATGCCCTTTCTGCCCTCTACTGTACTAGAACAGGCCTTCGAAAACGTCAAAATGGGCTGGGAGGTTGCTAAAGGCAGCAAGAAGGGCTTCGTTGACTTTAAGGCCAATCTCGCAGCAGGGACGAAGATAGAGGATCTAGTGATTGGCATCGAAGGCGGAAAGTATCTTACAATAGGCATGCTGCAGAAGAAAGAGCACGAAGGAGAAAGCAGCGTCAAGCAGTACGGCGGCATCAACTTTAGGAGCTTCCCGTTGCCAGATGGGGTGAAACCCTTTGGCTACAGTACTTCAATGGATGATGCTGGAGTTCTGACTCTCACTTTCACTATACTGAAGCCGAATAAAAAGCGGCACTCAAAATCAAAGTTCCCGGCAGGTTTGGCTAGATTTGTGCCTGCTTGTCTCATGATAGGTTGGGGGATAAGCGAGAAGATAAGTGGCGACGAGTTCTTTTAAGCGGGTATCTATCGTATATTTGTGACTAATAAGACGATGATTGTATGTTTGTGTCTGGTTTGTGTCTGGACAATTTACTAGTTGTGTTTCTTCTCCTTTTTGTGAAAGAGATTGAGCTTGTCCCAAGCCCTTCAGCGCCTTTAACATTGATAAATGCAAAAAGGTTTATTCTCCTATTTCCTTTTTTCTTTAATACAATTTATTTTCCTATTTTCAATTTTAAGGATAATCGACAAACAATTGGACAGAGCCTTCAATTCAGTCAGAGTTCCTCGGGTAACTGAATATTCCACTCATGTGCAAGCATGGGTTGGGGGTAAATTCAATAAAAGAATACGCACCTTTGGTTTCTGGAATACCCAAAAAAATCTCCTTTGAACTAACAGGAAAATCCTTGTAATTGTCCGATTTCCTTATTTAATGGATCTATCTTTTAAGCGCTACATTTGCATTTGCTTTTTATCAGAAGAAAGCATATGACCAGTAGTTGGTCTGAAAAGCATGTTCAAGGAATACAACAATACAAACAGTAATATTATTTGAGACAATTCATAGCGCTTTCCTTGAATGAAAGCAATCATATATTACTGTTTAACCCGACATGATGTGCTCTTTCAGTTTATTAAAAGAATTATGAGAAGAACCTCAAGTACATTAATTTAAAAATGCCCAAACTGGACAATTCCTATTCATGTCATGCAACCCAGGTTTGTTAATTTCAATTTCCAATTAAGTGTTCTAATCTATCTTCATTTACTTTATCATGTGTTTCATAATTCGTTCGTGCTTTTTTTTTTTTTTAATTTTATCCCTCTTTCTATTTTTAGCTTCCATTTATTGTGCTATAGAGAAAAGGGAATTGTTTTATTTAGATCCTAATGGGGCAATTCTGATCCTAATTTAGAGCATATCCTTAAAGCGTTTGTTTCCTTTCCATTCAATACCATTCCTAGTTTAGGTTCTGTCAATATATTTCAGAGATAACTGCTGTAGATTTTCATACAATACCATGACATTGTTCATAACATAGATGTAAGATGAGATTTGTGGTGGTAAAACAAAATTACCTTACCTAAATGCAGTATAGCTATTACTTTAACTAAAATAAATGAAATTTGTACTTAACTTTTTAGTTTTTAACCATAAATGGGCCTTGCAACAACCGGAAAATGTCGACTGCGGCTATTAGGTCATGATGTACGCGAAGGATATAATAGCAGACATTGATCTATTAATGATCGATGTGTGTTATTGATAAATAATATCATAGGTTTGGTTATATATATATACACACATATACATATATATATAATTTTGGAAGTTTGACAACATTGATTTTGTGGTTAACAGTTCAACGGAAAGCATACAGACATGGGGGCTGAAGTAGATGAGGTCATTTGGAGTGGACTAACCATTTTGCCAAAATCCTTGTCGCATCGTCAGCATGGTTAGTGTGATTGTGAAACTATACATGCAACTTATCATTACTTATTTATTAGTGTTTGGAGACATTTGAGTACTATATCTGAGGCCATTTGTAGTTCTTACAATTATGTGTGATGTCATTATCTGTGTGAATATTTTTTAGTTTTTACAATAATGATATTTGATTTTTGATGATTAGTAATTGTGTACAGAAAGCAGAACAAGGTTCTGCAGGTCAGTTTATAAATAAATATATGTTCTTATTGTAAATATATGTTTACGTTTACACTCTTTTAAATAATTACTTAGAGCACTAGCATAGTAGATCAGCTTGAAATCCCAAGCTATTAAAACAGGCCACAATGAGTTCAGGTTTGTGTACATATTTATGTAGACTTGGTAATAATATTAGCTTCATTATTTGCCTTACACGTGAATCAACATGAAACTTCAATTTCACATTATAGATTTCTTGTAATAGGCACGTATTTTACTTTTCTATGTTACACAGTTTTTTTTTTTAATTTGTTAATCACATGTTAAACTACGGTCAGCTCAATTCTCATGAATTCTACCATTGAATAAGCGACTTAGAATTTGAATGAAGTTGGAAGAAAATTTATGTCTGGTTGCTGTCATTCTTGACCTTCAAGCAATTGTAACTTTATAACTTCACTCTGTAAATTTTCATAATTTTTGGAGGAGTTTTAGATAGCTGAATTGCTGAGAGAAACTGCATTGTTTTCTGAAGGACCATCCTGACAGAACTGACCTTTGAGTGTTTAAAATTCATAACTCTGAATAGATAAGGAATAAAATTCTGAACTTTTTATATAGCTATATAAACATATGATCAAGTCTCTCAGTAAAGTTTCATAATTTTTGGTGACCTTTTGGATTGCTAAACTGTCCAGACAATCCGCTTTATTTCCTGAAGGATGATTTTGACAAAACTGACCTTTGAGCATCCGAAAAATTTTGGAAGTTTGACAACATTGATTTTGTGGTTAACAGTTCAACGGAAAGCATACAGGGGGCTGAAGTAGATGAGGTCATTTGGAGTGGACTAACCATTTTGCCAAAATTTTTCGAATTTGGTTAGTTGATTTTGAAACTTACATGCAAATCATTTTATTTATTAGTGTTTGGAGACATTTGATACTATATCTGAGGCCATTTGTAGTTCTTAAAATTATCATGTCATGATCTGTGTGAATATTTTTAGTTTTTACAATAATGATATTTGATTTTTAATGATCAGTAATTGTAAAAAGCAGAACAAGGTTCTGAAGGTCAGTTTATCAATAAATATTTTTTCTTATTGTAAATATATGTTTACGTTTACACTTTTTAAATAATTACTTAAACACTAGATTAGATCAGTTGAAATCCCAACTATTAAAACAGGCCACAATGAGTTCAGGTTTGTGTACACTATTTATGATAGGCTTGATAATAATTTTGATTTATTTGCCTTATGGAATCAATATGAAACTTCAATTTCAATTATAGATTTCTTGTTTAGGCAATTTTACTTTTGTTGTTGATGTCTTTTTTTAATTTGTTAATCACTTGTTAAACTACGGTCAGCTCAATTCTCATGAATTCTACCATTGAATAAGCGACTTAGAATTTGAATGAAGTTGGAAATCCATAATGAACTCTTTTGTTTTCTAAATGTTTTTCAAATTATATTCACTTTAAATAAGTTTTTATGTTGTTTGTGTAATTAAATAATTCTTTAAATAATCTTTGCTGAAGTTTAGACAAGTTTGAATTTAAAAGCTTGCATTTAAGGGTGTGAGCTATACTGTGGCACCTCTCGAGGGTTAATGTGCCGTGAAATGCCACATACTAGTCACTCTAAAAATTTTAAGTTTGTATTTTATGAATATAATTTCAATATTTTGGATCAAGTCAATAGTTAGTTTGTGGTACGATATGTTCCATTCTGGTCAAGTCACTGGAAGAAACGAGTGACTTTCACTAGTGAAATTTTGTTTTGTTGAGCAAATTATGTGATCTGATTTATGCCCAGTCACCATGGGTGCAGGTAACACTATTTGACATGAGCCTTCTATGTGATATGTCACGATATGATATATGCTCTTATTTATTTTTACATGTGAACTTAGAATTTAGTTTGAACTATTCAGTTTAAATTTATTTTAAGCAAAATAATGCTCAGCAATCTTCTATCCAAGGTTCTTGTGTTTGTTTTTAACTTAAATGTTTAACTTAATGCTTGAAAAATATTGAGCAAAGTTACCGTTCTGTTTGTTATCCATATTTCTACTTGTTGAGTATGCAGCTCACATTTTGTCAATTTCATTTTTCAGATGAAACAAAGTAAAAGCTAAACCCTAGAAGTCTGATACGAAGCTCTACTTTTATTTCTTGCTATTGTTTGAAAGCTTTGTATTTGGTTATTTTTGTAAATGATGTGTATCAGAGGAGATGAACGTGTGTGTGCTCCTGATCTTATTTGCTGTTTATTCTCATTTGGAACATGATTGCAATTTCTTAAATAGTTGGAACATGTTACGCTCATTCGTTTCAAATCACATGCTTCTTAGTTTAGTCTGCTTCTGACTATATTGTTTCGTATAAGTTGTCTTTGATTATCCTGAGCTACACATAGAATGGCAGCGTCTGTATAGAAGGTAACTGTTGGAACAACTCCAAAATTCAGATGTGCTGCATGAGCTGAGAAGCGGAAGGAAGTGTTTTCTTTGTTATCAAATAATTTTATGTAAAGTTTATTTGCAGATGTTTTATCTAAATAATGTTTTTGTATCTTTGTTGTATTTCCATCTTCCAGTTTTACATGAAATTAGAGCAAAACTCAAAGCTTTGGAGGAAGAAAGAAGCCAGTATGAAGCAAGACTGAAGGTGCATTTTCTCAAGTATCTCTGATCTACTATTTCTGCAAGTGTAGTTATTATCTTATTGCAGACATCGGAAGATGTTACGAGTCAAGAAATTATTTTCCTAAAATCCTTATTGCATCGTCAAAATGGTTGATATAAATATGAAACTTATATGCACCTTGTGATTACTTTTTGTTTATTAGAGTTTGGTGGTGAAATTTGGGTTGTAATGTGAAATAGTGACGTTCGAATTGATGTTCTGATGCCATTTTTAGTTCTTATATTAATGAGTTGATGTTGCTATCTGTGTGAATATTTTTAGTTCTTAAAGTATTGCAATTTGATTTCTCCCAAGTACGGTATTGTGGTTCTGATTCAAAGTCCCAAACTCATCTCAGTTTTGAGGTTTAACCCTTTTCCCCTTCCATTTTTGCTTGTTTGTTTTGGGGATTGTAGTGTAAAAGATATTTGGACTAGGAATGAATATGTCAAACTAGAAGCTAAAGTTACATGGTCACATGATTGCAATTGTAGAGGCTACATGGGTGGACTTATAGATGATGCTATGTAAGGTAGTTTACTGCTGCATATTCCTGATGCGCATATTGTTTCGCATTTTTAGCGGGGAGCAGGATTATAGATGATGCTATAATACATAAAGTGGAAATGAAAGATCAGCAAGTCAGGCACAAACTGATGATGTACACAAGACTTGCTCAAATGGGTATAACAAAAAGATGGAAGCATGAACATTGGCAATGGCGGACGTGTTGGCAGTGGGGCTGCTGGTGTTTGCAAAAGATGGCGATCGGGCTGCCACACTCGTTACAAAACTTGACAATCAATGAAGGAGAGGCTCCGGTTAAGCCCGTTAATTTTCCTCGTCCTTTATAAACGTGGCAAACTTTCATTGTTTGTTAAACAATATCTTTGATTTGCTTTTATGTCAATTCATTTGCTCATTCGATTATACATGTATCCTGTATAATAAATTGTTTAGCGGGTAACTTAGGCATTTTAAATTATAATATTAAAGTGTTTAATAAATGTTAATTGTTATAATTTAAAAGTTAAGTTAAGTTAATTTTATATTTATATAATAAAAAATATTATAATTTATTAATTTTATTAAAATTATTATTTAATAATCATATCTATCACATATTATTAATTTTAATGTTAGCTTTGCAATTTTTTTTCCAACATCAACTTAACTACAACACGCAACACAAAACTGGGCAGGGCCTTGGGCGCCTTAGCTCGCCTCTTCCATCTAGTCATTTCCTCTTAATTATTAAATTATTAATTTTAGGCGGACCAATTTGTAGGTATACATGACCCAAGAGAATTATGTCCTTTGCGTAGCACTCTTTCACCGCTCATCAAAATCCAGCAAGCCCTTTCGTCAGCTTCCTTGTTTGCCGAAAGAATAGGCGGTGGATTTGGAAATTTAAATTTAAATTTAATCTTAAAATTATGAGATTAGTAATCACAATTTATATACGAGTTTAGTTAGAATAAGATTAAAGAAAAATATCTATTTATGAGACTTTCGATTGTGTCATTATTTTTATTTATACCTAATATTAGTTAATTAATTAATTTTTTATTTATGATTTACTTAAATTTTATTTTTTTATTATTTATAATCTAACTAAATTGATACTTTTACTCCTGCTAACTATTGAGATTAAATTTTTGTTTCTTGTATATTTAATAATTTATGAATAAAATTAGCCATTGAATAAATTTTTTGCATCATTATATTAAATTTAAGAATCACTAATGTAATATTAAAAAATATAAAAATTAATAATATTATTTATTAATTGATTTTATATAACTTTTTAAATATTTAGTAAAATTAATAAAATATTTAAATTACTTTATTTATTTATTGTATTACAACTACCCAATAACTTATTTAATTTCCTTATAATTATTATCTTAACTTATTGACAATGATGCGATTGAGCTGCCATACTCACTTCAACGACTTGACAATTAATGATAGGATAGCAAGCCTTTGAATATACGGATTCGGTAATGACTTTCATTGCAATGCTTGCTGCTTCAACGGCTTGACAATTAATGATAGGATAGCAAGCTTTAGAACATTCGCAGCGATTAGGCCGGAAAACTTCAAGAAAATTATTGAGCAGGTTAGTATTAAATTTGTTATAAACATAAATAAAAAATTTTAGAAAAATTAAAATATTAAAAGTATTTTTTTAGTTGTAGAATTTGAAATAAAACTTTAAAATTTATTAATTTTTTTATAATTATTATATTTTAAAAAAATTAAAAATTTATAATATAATGTACAATTAATTTAAAATAAACATTACCCTTTTGAGTATGATAAAATGACTTTAATAAAAATATTTGCTGCTTCTGTTACAAGGAATTACGTAACATATAACTACATTATTATTATTTATTTATTATTATTTATGTGTATGGATATAACATATAATTATTATATATTAAAAAATTCTCTCAATAAAGTAGCTTTCGGATTAAATTATTATTATTTTTAAATAGAATTAAAACCATTCTGTCTCTATCATATGTAGCTTTTCCAGATTATTATGACCTCTATTGACATCTTCCCGCTGTTAGAGATAAGTTGAAAACATTAATGGTTCTTTTCATCCATGTTGCACATTACACGCATTCTACAATCTAGATATTACAAAAATATATGTTACGTGTCCCATTATTGTTTACCATAGAGTGCACAAAATTACTTGTTGAATCATTTTTTTTTTTTTGCATCTACACTTATTGTAGAATAACTATTCCTTTTTTTTTATAATGGTTATTCAAACAGTAAAATTTACCAAAACTTTTGGGTAATTCTTTGAATTTGAAGCAGGATTTGAAATGTTGTTATCTTGGATATGGAGGGTTACTAGTACAAGGGGAACTCCTAGAGTACATTAACGGTACTATATTTATTTAATGCATATATAATGTGTATAGTTCAATTAAATATAACTACTAATTATATGGTGATTTTTTAAAGAAATACAACCATAACATACATGCATTAATTGTCTCCAATTTTATTTGTAATTGAAACAATTTGCTATCTAAGCGTGCAGCATGTGTCAAACATTGAATATCGTTTCTATATATCTTTCATTGCATGTAGCCATTGTGACATTGAGGCTCTTTTTAGGACTAAGGTTGAAATGAAATAAACTATTTATTTCATAATTTTTGACAAAAATAGTATTTGGTAAACTTTGTAAAATTTGCTTATCTCATAATTTTATCTATTTTGACAACAGTTTTTAGAAGCACGTAGCAAGTTGCTTTTCATAAGCAACTTATTAAATAAGTCACGACTCTTTTTTAAAATTCTTATTATAACCTTAATATTTTAACAAAAAATAATTATTTTTTATTTGTCTATACACGTAATATATAAGTCATTAGATAGTATATTACCTGCATAACCAAATTACCTTTACATTCATAAAGTTTTGATCCAGTAAATTTATATTTTTCATATTTCACTTTTATTGTCTATTATAAGATTGAATAACACTTGCATATGATTACATAAATTTTCTCTGAACTATGAATAATTTTACATGAAATTTAACCATGACTTTTAAAATCAATTTCATAACTATTGATTTTAACAATGTGTTAATTGTAATAAGTTTAATATGATATTAATTTTTTATTTTATTTGGATTATGTATTAGTATGAATTTTTTTATCATATTTTTTGTACAAATTATGAAGTTCATCAGATTTTATATAATTGATTTTTTTTCACTTTATATAATTTTAGGCATGTCTAAGCATTATTAAACATACTCTAAAAATTAAAAGGTAATTTAAAATTATGTCTATTTTGGTTATTATATAATAAAACTTTCATAATAAAATTTATCAAACACATGTACATTACTTTTTAAACTTACAGCAATCATGGCAGTACAATTTACTAAACACTAAGTTATTTTTTTAATCAACAATTTATTTTATCCGCACAACAAAAGTAGCTTATTTAGTCAGTCACCGCAATCTCAAAGCTTATTTAGTCAGTTACCGCAATCTCAAACTAGCTCTTAGTATATATGCAACTTAAGCTAATGTAATACTTTCTAGACTACACTTTTTATATGATTATTGCCATGCTTGTGATTGAGGAGTTTGGCTTTAATTTATTGAGGAATAGAATAAAAACTTTAGTTGCGCTAGATAAAAATGGGTGTTTATTAAATATGTTCGTTGGTATGCTTTCAAAATTATGTAGAAGCAATGTAGGTTTTATAAATGTAACCCAAGTACCTGCATATCCCGCCACAAAAAAAATAGGACTCAACTCGAATTATCCAAACTTGTGAAGCTTGAAGTTTGAACTTCAGTTCCGTGCTGAATTAGTCAACCACATCCATGTAATAATGATTTATTAATACTATTATTACATGGTCACCTGATTGCAATTGCATAGGCTGCATGGGTGGACATAGAATAAAATGGCGGCCGAGGGAAAGAAGAACTAGCAGGAACATTTTGCACCGCTGTGTGATGCCTGCAATTCTTGCACAGTAACAAGCTTATTAATATTTATATATGCCACATTAATATCTAGCTTATTTATACAAACATCCTATCAAAGCACAAACCAACTTAAATTTAGAGAGGACGATTCGAAAGTAATAATATTCTAGCAATTAATATAATAAGGTCCATGGCTAGCATTAACATTGTGACATGCGTGGGGTGCAGATACACGCTTACCCTTGGTTTGATTTGGTAGAGCTGGAAATTGTGGGAGCGTTGGCTGGTGCTTCGAAAAAGATAGAGATCCGGCTGCCAGACTCACTTCAAAACTTGGCACTTGGCAAGTCCGGTGAGTTCTGCAGCAGGATCTATAAATTAAATCATATGGTTCTATTTATTTTTAAAAATTAAGACTTTATTTGCGGACCACTTAAAGATGGGCTCCTTTCCCGCCGTCCAGTAAAGCCTTTTGGGATTTCCTTACCCTTTGTTGACGTGGCAAAATTTTTGTTTGTTCTAGTCAACTTTTGTTATTCATTCTGTTTGTTATTTTATGATATTACTTTTTTTCACTCTTCCGTAAATAATTGGTAATTCTGCATAATACACACTGGGCATTTATCCCCCATCATTTTAATTTATAAGTTAATAATTATAGTTTATCCAAGTCAAACGGCATAGCTATTCACCATTTGTTGGCATGTCTGTTGCAAATTAACTTACTAATTCTTCTGTAATTTTTTTTTTCCAAATCAATCTAATTAATTCCTTGGTTGAAGAGATGGAAAACAAAAATAGCTGATATAAAATGCTTCACTATGATCCTTTTGGTCTTTTCGCTCCAGCTTCTTGCTGGATGAACATATTCGTTTCCTATTTCTTAAGCCTGCTGAAGATAAAGGAAGGAGACACCACAATCTCGACCAAATTCCACTTGCCAGCGGGTATCAACACGAATGGCTTCAAGACTGCAATCGATGATGAGGGTTTGCTAACTCTCACTTTCAAAAACCTACATAGCACATACACAAAATCTATTTATGAGTATGCTGAGGTTTTAAAATTTTATTCTACGTAGAATGCATGACAATAAATATTACTTTTATATTTTTAATTATTCAATAACAACCAATCACAAGTTTCAATTAGTTTAAAGAAGAGCTCAGAGGTAATGTTGGTCTTGAGTTTTGTTGAGACTTGAAAATCTGGTGTCATGTGAAGATATATACTAATAAATAGTTAAGATTTATTTACTTTCACTTTCTTGCTAAACAACCATCTATCACAAGCTTATATCTCAAGAGCACCTCGGATATGGAGAAAAATGCTGACCCCTTTTGTGAACTTTCCAAAATGGCTTTCATAATTAAAACAAATCCCAAATTACGATCACATCCACAGCATGAAACCTATGAGATGAATAAACCTTAGCTTTGAAAAATAACTGGGCAAGATGTTACAACAAAGGTTTATCTTCACTGAACTGAAATTAGAGAAAAAGCCGGCGCCCAGATCAAAGAACATTGTGCGAGGTTTGGCTAAAGCAATGCCTGTTTGTTTCTTGGTAGGTTACAAGATATTTGAGGAGACTACTAATTAGCTGATGTCAGGTAAGATATTTGCGAAATGGCATTTTCTGAAAATAACTCTGGAGTAGCTTAATTAATGGATCTATCTTTTCAGAGCTGCATTTGGCATATGAAGTTTATTGAGTGGCAGCACATAAAGAGTTGGTCTTAAAAGCATGTTGTTCAAGGAATACAATACAAACAGTAAAAGTTATTTGAGACAATTCATTCGGCTTCCTTTTGAGTTGAAAAAAGAAAAAAAATAATCTTTCATTCGTTTGAGCATGTGTTTCTTCCTTTTTTCTTTTTTTCTTTTTTTCTTTGGGTCTCTTTTCCTATTTTAGCTTCCACATATTGGGAATTAGTTGTTATTGATTTGGTGAAAAAGAAATTTGCTTTATTTGGATCCTAAGTGGGGAGAATCCTGATCCTGATTCATCTTTTAGATTTCTTCAAAAAGAATATTTAAGTGAAAGCGTGCAGAGTAGGGCACCATCGAAGTATAGAACATAGGATAAGAAACAAGGGTATGAAAAACAAACATACCAACAAATGGTGACCACTTTCATTTCCTCTGCAGCTTCATCTTCTCCGATTCTTTTTTAGGATCCCACATCGACGAGGTGACCAATTAGCTCAATTTTTTCTTTACCTCCAAAGTACATTGGCGTTGATGGGATGCGCTCTCTTGCTGACCTTTTATTGGCCCAGGTAACAAATCTTTTTTTTTTTTCCCCTTAAATCTTACTGATTAGTGTACCCGCCGTATTTGCTATGTTCTTTTACTGTTGATTCTATCATGCTTCTCTGCTTAAAAAATGGGGAAATTGTCTAATTAAATCACAATGGTAAGAGTCTGCAGTATTATTTGGAAGTTTGCTGGAAGTCCGTAAATCACTATATTTTATTATTTTTGACAGTTTGACCAGAGAAGGAAGATAAGAGTATATCAAACTAAATCCACAATCACATGAGCACATTATTTCAGTTGCTTGACGATAATGATCATAACTGCAGAAAAGCAGAACTAGCATGAACATGTTGCACCACTGTATTATGAATATAATTCCTTCAAAGTAAAAGGCTCTATATATGGAATATTAATATTAAACTGGAGGGTGTTGTATACAACGTCTTAAAAGTTATACCATTATTATTAAATTATGTAAATCGGTTCCTTTGTCCTTCACGCCACGGCTAAATACATTTTCATGCTTATTGCAGACCTCCGCGGTTAATGTAGTGAGACCTTGCTGGATCTTGAGCCATCTAATGGAATGTGGCACTTGTGTGAGAACGAAAGCCTCGTGGGCAGTTCGATGTAGTTATTATTGTTTGTAATGGTGATACAGTGCTGCTACCCTTGCTCTTTCTCTTTCAGCAGCATTCTATAGTCTTAAAAATTTGCATTAAGAAAATTGCATCTTTTTGTTTGTTGCAATGGCCAAATGTTAAAAGGGCTTCGCTGTTGCGTATAAAAAGGGAAAAAGTGAGAGAACTTTTAAATTTACATTCCATCATTGCCTTGGATTCAGGAGTGGCAAAGGTTCAAGTTTTGTACAGCAGTAAAGGGAAACCCTCGGCAAATCCAAGCCCCTCTGAACGGGATCTCCCTTCGTGACAATCTTTGTTGGCTTTAACTCGGAATACTCTGGCATGGTGATACTTAGCGTTTCACTTTCTGTGCAGGGTGACGGGAAGGGAACTCTCAGATGTACACACGGACGAGAATTCAAATTGAATTGTACCAAATTCAAATGATGCATCTTGTGATAAAGATCATATAGCTCCCAAAATATCAGAAGACGATGTTGCTGCAAAGGACTACAAGGTGAAAGAATGCGCTGAAGAAAACTTGTTCGAAAATTGTCGTGAGAAACAAGATGAGCTTGGTGCAGAAAGTAAAAATTTTGATTTTGATGTTCCTGATGATACAATCGACTAGCTTCAGTGATTAGCGAAAATTTTGATTTTGATGTAACTTAAGTCGTGCGGCATTGAGGATTGTTGCCCTCCTGATCCGTTGATGTTCCTAATGATGGGCTCCGGTTCCTTATAAAGCCTTCTGGGATTTCCTTACCCTCTGTAGACGTGGCAAAATGTTGTTTGGTACATAAACAGTATATTAACATTTATATAATATTTCACCTATTATTCTTTCAATTAGACCTGACCCTAACATTTTTTCATAATAAACTCTTTTATATATATATATATGCACCCGAAATTTTATGTGGTAAAATAAATGACATATCATATAAATCATTATCGAAAATAAAAGAGACGACTACAATTGCAATCCAAAACAGAAAGGAGTGAAGAGTGATGGCACAAAAACATTAAAAAAAAAAATGATCAAAGATCAGCGTCTTTCGATGTCTCGATTTCGAGTACGGTTCGCCCGGAGAAGGGGGTGACATCAGAAATTTTGCTAAAGTAGAGAGAGAGTCAAAGGTTACAAACCTCCTTTAGTTTACTACTTTAATCTTTTCTAGGAAACAGCACTTTGGATGTTTCCTTAACTCATGTCTCTTACTTAATACACAGTTGGCATATATGCAAAAAGCAGCTTTCCGCACGTAAATCTTGTATTAATTTAGTGCATGATCTTAACGAACATCTTTGATTTGCTGTTGTGTTAATTATCTGTGTTGATTTCTCTAATATCACTCTCATATTTAATAAGTGATTAAATCAGTAGTAACTTAACTTAACTTGCCTCATCCATTTATTCTTAAGAAGTTTTTTAAGCATTACTTTGGGTGAAGGGGTACACAATAGATGCAATTGCATATAACGGGAAGTATAGAACGAAATGTTTTCTTTGGGGATTTTATTTTTCTTGTCTTATATGCTTGTGAAAAATCCGAAATTAGGATGTGGTCATGGAATGGTTCCCTAAATGAACGGGCAGGCGGCAGATGAGGCAGTCAGGGGGTAAGTACTATTAGGAATGTAAGTTAGTATTTCAATATAGTCACATCATACATTGCTTAAAGAAGAGAACACAAGTTGATTTACTTATAGAAACTACCTAGATTTAGATAACAATTCTTGTACACAAAACTAAGCCCAAGAAAGAAGCCCAGAGATTCTACGCAGCAAGTAGTCCTAAAACATCCAGGTCTAAAGCCCAAGGAAAATTACTATTTGCCGTTGCCGCAAAAGGGCGAGCCCACCATGGAATACAAGGAAAGATGCACATATTGTCGCTATCGATCAATTAAAAATAGAGCCCAGAGCCCGCCGTGGAATACATCGACCGAGTGGAAGGAAAGCCATTGCCGATGGCATACTTCTGAAGCCCAAGAAAAATGTGTACAGCCCAAGAATGGTGTGGAATACATCTAAAGCCCAAGAAAGGAAAGAGCCCACCATGGGAACACAAGGAAAGATGCATAAGCCGTGGAATACAAGAGAAGCAAAGATGCATAATGTCGCTATCGATCAAGCAAGAGAAGAGCAAAGAGAGCAAAGAGAAGAGCAAGAGCAAGAACGTCGCTATCGATTCACGGCTATTGGAGAGCAAATAATATTCGTGGCTTATTATTTGCAAGAATGTCGCTATCAATTCATGGCTATTTAGACCCTTCTCTTCAGTTCTTCAGTTCTTCAGTTCAAACCTCAAAGAAATCCAGGAACCGTTCTGTTCAAACCTCAAAAATTGTGCCTAGGAAACAACCCATATCAATTTTCTGTGTTCTGGTATGAGGATGAAAACCTCTTTCACTTCAAGTACCCTCTTCCATCAGGGGCGAAGCAAGGGGATGCGAAGGTTGAGATTGATGAAGATGAGAATTTGCTTACAGTATTCCTAAGCTCCCCGAAGAACAAGGAAGGAGATACCACCACCCTCTTAATCTCAGTGAAAATCAACTTGCCAGCGGGTCTTGACCTGGCTGGTTTTAAGACTGCAATCGATGATGCCGGCGTTCTAGTCGTTACCTTCACTAACTGAAGCCAGAGAAGAAAAAGCCGATGCCAAACCTAAAGAAGATACTGGGTTGGTTGCTTGAAGCTGTGCATATTTGTTGCCTGATAGGTTCCAAGATGTGTGATGAAATGAGTTCCGGAGACTACTAATAAGCTGGGGTCGAGAAGAGGCTTCATGTTCATGCGTCTTGTTCTCTCGTTCATTTATTGCCGTTTGAAAATAACTCTGGACTCTACACCACATGTTCGTTAGTCTGTGTGTTCTGGTGAATCTACTTGTTTAATGAAAGGATCATTTCATGATGCGGTGGATAAAGTTGTTGTACAGTTTTATAATTAAATATAAGTTATGTAAATAAAATATAAATTTTATAAATTAATAATAATTATAAAATATAATATAAATTTTATAAATTAATATTAAATATAAAATTAAATATAATTTTTAAAAATTAAATATAAAATTTATAAATTAAAAATAAAATAAGTAAATTAATATGAGTAAATAAAATAAAAATTTTTTAATAAAATTTAAAAAGAGTAAACTAATATTAACTATAAAATAAAATATAAATTTTAAAAAGAAACTAAAAGATTTATAAAAAAATAAAATAACTAAATTATTATAAAATTAATAAATTAATATATTATAAGTAAATAAAATAAAATTTTAAAAATATAACATAAAATTAATAAATCAACATAAAGCGTAAAATAAAACATAAATTTTAAACATGAAACATAAGACTTATAAATGCAAGGTAAAATAAGTAAATTAATATAAAATTAGTAAATTAATATATTAATAGTAAATAAAATAAAAATTTATAAATATAATATAAAACTACTAAATCAATACTAATCATAAAATAAAACATAAAATTTGGAAATAGAATATAAGACTTATAAAAGAAAGGTAAAATAAGTAAAATATTATAAAATTGTTAACCTGATGTATTACTAATAAATAAAATAAAAACTTATAAATATAATATAAAATAAATAAATTAATATTAAATGTAAAATAAAATATAAATTTTATAAATTTTACCTAAAACTTATGAATAAAAGGCATGATAAGTAAATTAATATAAGAGTTATTAAAAAAAATTCACAATTGTAAAATCAAAACACAATATAATATTTATCATTTTATATGTTTATTGATTTTTTTATTTAAATTGAATAATGCTAGTTTTGTATTTATCTAATATATGTGATGTATTTATGAAGGATAAAATTTATTCTCAAAAGAAGATTTTATAAGATAAGATTATTTTACACCTTTTATGCTTCCTCAATAACAACCTAAATGATCTCTAAGTATAGGTAAAAAGTTTGAAATTATATGAAATATGCATAAAACTTAATTTTATATCTAATTTTATTAATATATCATTTGTGTTTAGTAATATAAAATTTTTTTTAAATTTTATTTTCACTTGATCTATATCAAAATAAATAATTATATTTAATTAAAATAATTATGTTTAATTAACTTATGTAATAAATAGATATTTTTATAGAAAATAAGAAAAAAATATACAAATATCCTAAAATAAATATAAAATTTATAGTTAAGCCAACTCAATAAAACTTATTCTACCTTAGTATAATTTTTTTGTTTAATTAGTGAGTGAATTTTTTTTATTTAATTAAAAAATATTTTTTAAATAAATATAATATTTTTTATTAAAATTCAATAGACACTATATTAATTTTTTAAATAATTAATAATTTTATATAAATTTATTTTTTATTTATTATTTTTTATATAATTTATAATATTTATATTTATTGTAATATTAATGTCATAATTTTTATTATAATATTATATAAATTTTTTTAATTAAAAAATGATAAATAATGTTGACTGAGAAATAAATGTCTTTTTTAATACGGTTGACCGAGGGGGGTAAAAAAAAATATGGGGGAACTCAACTTTTTCTTCTTCGTGCACGCGTACAGGTACAGCCACAAGATAAAGAAGTAACGGAGTAACTGGAGATGGGTCAGGTGAGCCGTGAGCCAACCATGCTACAGATTTTGCAAGATGGCAAGATCTATCCTCTTTCTAATTGTTAGCGGTTGGAACTTCTTCTTCTTCTTTTCAATTTTAAAAAGCCAAATTTTAGTGCATTGGTAATGGGGTTGAGCCCGTGGTCAAGCCATAGCTCCTCTTTTCTCCAAAAGAAAAGCCTCCTATTTCAACGCATTAGAGAGGAAAGACAGCTTTTGAAAAAGAAGATAAAATGACCCATGTCCATAGAAGTCTACATAAAATTCTAAGGTTTCTGCAGTTGCAAATACACAAATATTTCAAGGTCATGGCAACTTCTGCAACTCATTCCTTGAGCTTTAAGTTGGCCATCGTATAAATAACTGGGTAATATGTTACAACAAAGATTTACCTTCACTAAACTGAAGCCAGAGAAAAGGCTGGCGTCAAGCTCAAAGGAGATACTGCGAGGTTTGGCTAAAGCGGTGCCTGTTTGTTTCTGGATAGGTTACAAGACAAGTTGACGAGACTACTAAATTAGCTGGTGTCAGGTAAGGTATTTGCTGACATCGTGTTCGTGTATGTTTTTCTGTCGTTATCTATTAGTATTTGTAAATAACTCTGGAGTAGCTTAATTAATGGATGTATCTTTTAAGAGCTTCATTTGACATATGAAGTTTATTGAATGAATTAAAAGCTTATTGTTCAAGGAGTACAATACAATCAGTAAAATTATTTAAGACAACTCAAACGGCGTCCCTTTGAGTGAAAAATAATCTTTCATTTGTTTTAGCATGCGATTCATTATTATTATTGTTGTTGTTGTTATTTTGCCCTTCTTCTATTTTATCTTCCATATATTGGGAATTAATTGTTGCTGATTTGGTAAAAAAGGGAATTTGCTTTGTGTGGATCCTGAGAGGGGGCAACAATGATCCTGATTCATCTTTTGGATTTCTTCAAAAAGAATATTTCAGTAAAAGAGTGCAGAGTATGGCACCATCAAAGCATAAGACATACTAACCGAGGAAAAGAAACAAGGTTATAAAAAACAAACCTACCAGTAAACGACGACTACTTTCAGTTCTTCTGCAGCTTTTATCTTCTCTGAGTTAGGATCCCTTATTGACAAGGTACGGGACTAACTGGTGGTTTATTAACGCCAAGTCATACCCACCTTACAGGTTGGTTTTTGATGGTTCCTAGCAATAGGTATCAGGGCAATTCATTGGTGCCATCGACTTCGGGTTGGTAGGTTCGGTGCGGTTCAAGAAGGTCAGCTCTCAAGGAAACGTTCACTGTGCTCTGCTATATCCATGTAATTATTTTTTTTTATTTACTGTGAATGATCGTCGGTTTGGTGAGTGGGTTGATGTTTCGTTGGAGAGTGGTCCGACTGTGGGGAAGGCATGATAGGAGAGCTTGAAGTGGGTGGTCAATTCAATCGATTTTTTTTTTTTTTTTCAGCTCCAAAATACATTGGTGGGGGGAATCTCCCTCCGCAAATCCAAACTCCCGTGAAAGGGATCCCACTTCATGACAATCCTTTTGGGTTTTATGTTGGAGTACTCTGGCAGGTTAGAAGTTCTGTCAATTGATTATCTATAACATAAATGTTATGTTACATGATACGACTGTATAGTGATTCATTTTGGGATACTGGGATATCAAACAGAGCTCAAAATTTCATACAGGTTTTCTCTCTAAATTTGGTGAAAAACTGATGGATAGATTACAACTAAGCTACATAGCAATTTCTAGCTGTAAACATCTAGAAGGTGGGGACTAAATGCCATTTGATTAGGTTAGAATAATAAGAGTTGAGCTTTCAATCTATGTCATTCATTCAATTGCTTTTTCAGATGTCCACAATTCATGTTGATAATATCCTATTGGTGCCTAGTAAATTTCCTTTATGACTATGATATAGATGAGTAGCTAGAATAGGTTCTGGATCAAAATGACTAGTTTATGCCTGTTTCCTTTCTGTTTCATCAGTTGATTATAGACTGTTAATTACCTATGTGCTTTTCTGTTTTGGCTTTGCATTGCAGTAATATTGCCCAGATGTAATGATAGGAAAATGTGCAAATTGGTTGTTGGTTCCTCTGGTGTACCTCTGAAAGCTAGAAAAATGATGGTATATATCCTTTGAAATATTCAGTTTGTTTAGTATTATCTGAACTATGCTTTGTTCAGTTGACCATTCCTAAATTGGTTTGAAGCTTCATGCCACATTTATCCAGTTTGTAAAGGCTGGAATGAAGTTCTACACACACACACACACACACATATGATGATTGACAATTAATAACAAATAAAAAGATCTGTAACAAAACCTTTATATTCCTGTGCAGGGGCATTTAAACATGAACTTGTATGCTTGGCATCAATTTAGTTTGAAATATCAGGCAAGGAATTTCAAATATAACCTCGAAGCTTGATTATTCATATATAAATAATGTGATCTACATCTATTGCAGATTATATAGGAAGTGGTGGAGTTCGTTCTGAGGAGTTAACATGGACAAAATTGTTGTTTTGCCTGACGTATTGTTAGCTTAAGCAGTAGTAATGAACATGAGGTGGCAGTTTTTGAAATCTTTTGTGTATACATATAAGTTTTGTGGAGTCTCTCTCAACATTTCTTTCTTCTAATTTTGATCATTGCATCATAATTTTAACATCTGTGTTCATATTAGAACTCTGTGCGTTGCTTCATTTTTTGGTGTCTTTGGATTCCTTGCATCCTGAATTAAACTTTTTCGCTGCAGGTTCAATATTCTGGATTTCTTTTGTTAAGAGGCTGCCCTTCTGAGAATCTGTTTTCAGTTATCACTTACACCTTCTAATAGTTTGCAAACCAAATGCGGTTTTGTATGTTCATGAACTTGCAGTGTAATTTGTTTATATGTTTGGTTCAAACAGTGTCAAAGACAAAAAACAAAACAGGCGAAACAACTGTTTATTCCAAGTGTGTATTATATATAGCATTGAACTATTTTTCTTTTTAAATTGTTGCAATTTCTACATAATATAATCTAAAACCTATTGGGATCTAGATAAATACATTTAGTAGTATAATCTAGAAGTTTTACAAGCAATAACTTGAAAATATATTTCTGTTAATATTTGAGTAGATATCTCTTCTTAATTATTCCAAGTGTATATTATATGTCTTGAATAGCATTAAACTTTTCTTTTGTTCTTTTTTTTTTTTCAAAGTTATTACAATTTACCCATGTATTTCAATCTTAATGTACGGAGACTTCATATGCAAGTACTCACCTCAATAAAACAATCTAGTCTCCAGAAGCCTATCGAGCCATTACAAGAAATTTTATTCCCACTAATATCTGCCCGTCAATTATTCAGTGAAAGTAAATTAAAAAAATAAAAATTGTCATATCAAAATTAATCCAAAACGCAAGACATGATGTCACCTTAGTTAATGATAAATCTGAAGCCTAATAATCTCTTTTTGCAACTACAAAGACAAAAGAATATTTCGGCGGAGAGCAGGGACAGCATCAAGTATAAAACGTAGGATAAGGAACAAGATTATAACGAACAAAACGACCCGAAAATGATGACCACTTTCAATTCCTCTGCGTCCTCATCTTCTCTGATTCTTCAACCCCTTAAACCCCCGAAACCCTCAAGACTCTCAAAAGCAAAGACACTAACTTCAACCATTAATGCAACTTCTTCTCAGCCAAAACCCAACAACGCAAATGCTAAAAAACCCACTTCAAGAAACCGCAGGAGGTCGTCGTATGGCAGCTCGAGAAGGTCAGCTCTTAGGAAAACATTCGCTCAAGAGCAAGTAACGTTCACTGCACCTGTCTCCAGTGACCCGCATGTGGGGATCATTGGCGGAGGCATGGCCGGTCTCGCTTGTGCTTTGAGTTTGGATAAGAGAGGTGTCAAGTCCACTGTTTTTGACACGGTTTGTCATTTGCCTGGTTTCTTGTCCTTTTCTTTTGTACTGCTGTGTTTTTTACTGGAGAGCTTGAAATGGGTGGCCAATTCAATTATCTGTTTAATACGGTTATGTTGAGTTTGCATTTGAGAGTTTACACTTGTGTAATGGTAATTGAAAAATTTGTTGCAACAGTCAAGCATTTGTTGTTGTGCATTGAATTTTCGTTATAGGCATGTTTGGAATTGAGGTGCTGTGACTTTTGATCGGCATTTGTTGAGGAATGGAATTAAAACATTGCCTGCTAAATAAAAGTAGGGGTTTATCAAATATTTTAGTCAACCACATTCATGTATTCTTAACACTGTGCTTTGCTATATCAGGGGAATCATGGCTTGGGAGGAAGAATGGGAACCAGAATGATTGGTCCTCAACCACTGATATTTGATCATGCTGCTCAATTCTTTACTGTGAATGATTCTCGGTTTCGTGAGTTGGTTAATGGTTGGTTGGAGAGAGGTCTGGTGCGGCTATGGGAAGGTCTGATTGGAGAGCTTGAAGTGGGTGGCCATTTCACTCCATTCCCTTCTTCACCTCCAAAATACATTGGTGTTAATGGGATGCGCCCTCTTGCAGATTCTTTATTGGCCCAGGTGACAAATCTTTGTTTTGCTTTTCTGATCCTTTCTTGTTGATTCTCTCATGCTTCTTTGCATTAAAAGGGGAATATTGTCTAATTAAATCACAATGGTTAAAAAACTGAAGTATTGTTTTTTAAGTTTGCTGGAAGGTAATATTGCTGCCTGGGTATTGAAAGTCCCAAAATCATTATACCTTCGAGGTTTGACCAGAGAGTGAAGATAAGATTGTATGAAGCTAAAAGCTATAATTACAAGGTCACATGATTTTAATTGCTTAGGCTGCATGGCTACACTTAACGAAATATGCCGATAATGATCATAACTGAGGAAATGAATAACCAGCATGAACATTTTGCACCGTCATATGATGACTCCAATTCCTATAGTAACAGGCTCCATATGTGGATAGTGGATTATTAACAGTGAGTTATATACAACATCTTACATGGTATACCTTTATTTTTAAATTATGTAAATAAGTTCCTTTGTCCTTCATGCTTTGGCTTAATGCATTTTGATTCTTGTTGCAGACCTCTATGGTTACCGTAGTGAGACCTTGCTGGATAAGTAATCTTGAGCCATTTAATGGGATGTGGCACTTGAGCGAGAATGGGAAACCTCGTGGGCAGTTTGATGCGGTTATTATTGCTCATAATGGTGATTCAGTGCTGCTATCTTTTCGTGTTCTCTCTCTTTCTCTCTTTCTGTGGATGTTATAGTCTTACATTTGCATTCCAAAAATGCAGGTTGTTGTTTTTCACAATTGCATGAATGTGACAATTGGCTTTGCTGTTGGAAAAAAAAAAAAAATTCTTATTTACTCTGTACCATTTCAGTGGATTAGGAATGGCAAATAATCTCGTTTGGAACTGGGAAACCCTGCCCAAATCCAAACTCGTATGGAAGGGGCCCCTCTCTGTAACCATCCTGGAATACCCTAGCGGGTTCGAATGCATATAGTTTTACATTGTACACTTTATAGTTCTCTGAGTTCTTAGTTTTTTGGGACATTAGGACTTCGAAAACGCTGAAAACTTCATAGAATTTCATTCAGATTTTTCACTGTAAATCTAGAGAAAATGATGGTTGGATTACAAGTAAGATAAAAAGCAACTGGTAAATTTAAACAACTGGAAGACTGGTGTTGAATGCATATTAGTTAGGTTAGAATAAGATGAGCTGAACTTTCAATCTGTGCCATTCATTCACTGCCTTTAGATATGTCCACAACTCATCATGTTGATTATTAGGTAGGTTCTTATGGAAAAGTAGAAAATATCTATATAAATTTAACAACCAGATTAGCTATCTAGATCCAGAAGTCAAGGTTATGTTTGTTTCCTTAGTATTTCGACTGTTAATTGCCTATGTCTTTTTCTGTTTACATTTTGGCCTAGCTTTGTAATAATAGTTCCTTCATGTAATGATAGGAAAATGTGCAAATCGGTTGCTTGGTTCATCTGGCTTACCTCAAATAGCTAGACAAATGAAGGTACATGCTTTGAAATATTCAGTTCTTTTAATATTATCTAGCCTCTGTTTTATTCAGTATCAGCCATTTCTCATCATTTTGAACATTCATGATGCATTTTTCCTGGTTTGTAGAGGCTGGAACTAAGTTCTATATGGGCCCTTCTTGCTGCATTTGAGGACCCCCTCCCACTAGGCAGTGCATCAACATTTGAAGGCGCGTTTGTTAAAGGTGTTGATTCTGTCTCATGGATGGCAAATAACTCGGCAAAACTTTTGAGTTCTCAGAGTGATGTTCCACACTGTTGGACCTTCTTCAGCACTGCAGCTTATGGAAAACAAAACAAGGTTCCACAGGTCAGCTTGTTATAAATGTGTGTCTTGTTTAAAAGTACTTGCTCACACTATTACTCATGATTAGATGCTAGTATTGGCACACTTTTTAACCAAATTCCTAGACATCTATTTGAATCTATTCATGCTTCAGCTTGAATTCCAAGCTATTGAAACAGCTGCAGTAAGTTCAGTCTTTTTGTGCATACTTATTTTCCCTTTTATATTTGAATCAATATGGCATTTCAATTTTACCGCAAATTTTGGTGCTGGGTAGGTACATATATGTTGCAATTTAGGCTTTCTGCAACATCTTTTATGATTGTTTTTATCTTTTATTAGGAAAATATCCCAACTGCAACAGCAGAGAAGGTGAAAACGGGTATGCTTGAGGGTGTTGAAGCTGCACTTGGCCTACCAAAAAGTTCACTTCAAAAGCCCATTTATACTCGTGTCCAATTATGGTAAGACTCCCTTTTTGAAGACATGACCTTGTAATTTCATTTTTATCATGTGCCTTTGGATCATTGCGACGTACTTGGCTGTAACCATTTGCTGTCGCTGTTGCTTTAGAATAAGTGGTTGATTTGTACAAGCTTAACAAGTTATTGTGCGCACTTGTGTATACTCCTGGTTCTATTTTCCTGTTATGCTCATTTGATTAAACAAGATGGAACATGTCATTCCAATTTATTAAATTTATAAAAAACTTGAGAATTTCATAATTAAGAAAATAGTTTCTCTCTGATGAATTTGGTACTTATTCTTTTTTTTTTGGGGGGGGGGGGGGGATTGTAGGGGTGCAGCTCTTCCAACCAATACTCCAAGCATCCCATGTATCTTTGATCCTCATGGAAGGGCCGGTATATGCGGCGATTGGCTGTTGGGTTCAAGTGTAGAGTCAGCTGCCTTAAGTGGCATGGCTCTTGCCAATCATGTAAGCAAGAATATGATTTTTCTTTTTGCTTATTTGGTTTTATTTTGTGCACATAACTATATATTTCATGATTGACATAAAATAAATAAACAAATGAATCTCACACAACCTTTCTATCCCTATATGGACATCTAGATATAAATTTGAAGATTGGCTTTAATCAGATTGAAAAATCAGTCAAGTTTCAACAGCATAAGCTTGAAGCTTGATTATTCTTATATAAATAATGTAATTGGTCAATGTAGATTGCAGACTATTTAGGAAGTGGTGGTGTTCGTCCCGAAGAATTTGCTGTCGGTTTACACAATGAGTTTCAGCCACTCAAAGGACATGATATTGGACAATTCTCAGTTTTGGAGTCCTTGGAAAAAGGGGAAGTTCAAGCATATCAGCTTACTTCTTGAATCCTAAGCAGGCCGTGAAAATTTCTACAGTTTATCAACGTATGCTTCTATTAATACTCTGCTTATGGCTTTCTGTTTTTCACTTGGGGCTACAGTCATGTTAATTCTCTTGTTTTTATAGCTAGGATAAAGAAGTTTATTCACAAGGTGCAGTTATTGGCGTACTTGCAAAGCAAGTATCCTGAAGTTCTTTTTGTGATACCATCCATTACAAAACATAATGAGTACAGATTCAGAGTAAAGGGATTCTTCCGGCAGCAAAATCTTCACAGAAAACTTGTTTTCAGTAGCATAGATGACAAGAATCATGACATCTCCCCGCCTTTCATGGAAGAAAAATTTCTAATAACCGAAACTCTTTTCAGTTCTCCACAAATCAGTTTGAATATGAAGCCAAATATCAGATGCAGATTTACGGACTTCTTTCTGAGCGACAAGGTTCAATGCTATCAGTTGTATTGGGTTCAAGTGATCAGAGCTTGCATCCAGCTCAAGTACTCATAACAGAGTGAAAAATATCAAAACTTACCATTAAAAATTCTCAAATCCCAGATTTGACCTGTAGTCACATTCAAGTTTATAAATGACTACTGATATGTGAAATAGCAATATTATTCAGTTCCAGGAAAGTTGCGTGCAGAGGATTTGAGTTTCATTTTTAACGGAATGGTCTTGAGCTGCATTATTAAATTTTTTTTTTTTAATAATTAATGGAGTTAGCATTACTTATTACAGGACAAGAAAGGAAGATTAATTCTCCGTTGGAAAAGTGTTGAAACAAGTGTCGCATGCTCATAATCAGCCTCCCAGTCACTCAACACGGTATCTTTTCCATAATTATACGCATGTTGATGAAATTGTTTCTTGGTTATATAATCTGTATAAATAGCTGTTCATTGGCAACACAAGCAACAAAATCGCACAAATTAATTCCAACAAAAATAATATTTTTACACTTGAGATATTTGGGTGAGAGAAGAGGGTTAATTAGATGCTTACTTTTGAGATCATAGGTATGAGTGAAATGAGCGCAGGCAATCGAACGAGCCGTTACACACTATCCAGCTGAAGAAATCGAAAATTCTTTGGCATTCGTCTGCAAGCTTTAAAGCCATCCGAAAACCATTGTGCTTCTTCTAAATTAACTTGATAGCTGGCAACCAAAACAAGAAGAAGAACCCAGCGCATTTGCAGTTTCTAGTTTTTCATGCTTGCCATCTTTTCTTTCTTGTGATTGAAATGATTTAAGATTTATTTAAGGGGTCTTTATCTTAGTATGCAAGTAATGATTTGAAAACAGATTATATGCCATTAGAAGTTAATTTTTCTGATAACGATTGTCTGAATAGGATTCTTGTCGTCGTATAATTATCAAACATGATTTTACCAGGATTTGAAAACTACCATCTTAGTAAAATCACTTGAAGCAAATGCATAAAATTATCAGATGGTGTGAAAACAGGAGAAGATCCACCAAGAGAGTCATGAAATTTTCTGAGATTCAACTGAAATGATTGCAGGATTCAGTCCAACAATGCAAGAACATATTTGACATTGTAAAACTGATGACAAATTCCTTATCATTGTCTTGGACGTCAGCAAAGTACTTTTTAATTTTACTTGATTGTACCCCAAATTGTAAGACATCAAGAAGAAATCTCTTTTATAGGTTTGTTTCCAAAATGGCAGAATCTACTATTTTGAATCAAAGTATAACGTTAGAACAAGAAGGAGAATCACGGACATTCTATTTTGAGAGCTACCTGATAGGGCCCTCCATTCTTGACAGAACACTGGCCTTCCTTGTCATATCGCCACAGAATCTGAAATTCTCTGAGGAAATGAATGCTTTGGTGGAAGGTCTTGAGCAAGAAAAAGGCCAACATGAAAGAGAGATGAAGAAAATCTCTAATTATGCAAATATGGTCCGATTGGCTTGTCAGACAACTAACCAACTGCTTTCAGTCTCAATCGAATTCCAACAAACAATTCATTTTCTATTCGAACTCGGGTGGTAATCAGCTAAATAAAGTTGCCTGAAAACTACTCGGACAAAACTCTCGATGAAATCCAATATGTAAACAGAGATTCATAAGCTCGTATTGAAATCTGACCGAGATTGAAAGTAGTGATTAATTTGGTTAGTTAACTTACGAGCCCACAAGACCAGTTTGATTAGTTAGAGACCTTCTTCCACCAAGCATCCACTTCCCGAAAGGATTTCAAGGCAGCCAATTGTTTGCGGATCGATCTTCAATTTGCTGTCTCTTGAGTATGAAACATGATCCAATATTGTCACAACCTAGCAATATCCAAGCAGGTTTCTCTTTGACTTGCATGTTATAAAGATTGAGTATATATAAATAAAATTGGCCCCGGCCCTGGTCCCCAATAAGTGTCAATCCATGAGTGAGGTAAGAGTTGGCTGGCTTTGTCCTGTTTAGTGTTTGCTGCCTAGTAGGTGTAGCTTTTAAGCAACAACCTGGGTTTATGACTTTGTATTTGACGAAAAATCTTTGTAACTCACTATTTATTTTTTCAGTTATTATTTTTCAAGCTTTAAAAATCATATTTATTAATTATTTTCAACTTTTATTTCATTGCAATTGTAACTTAATTTTAAGCCACAACACTCTAAAAAAATCATCGGCAATTAATGCTCTCTTTAATCTTGAAATATTAATAACAATATTACTGCCATCGCCATTGGCATTCACATTTTAGTATCTTTTAACGTCAATTTTATACCATTTGAATCTTTATTATTGGATCTACATAATAGTGCATGTCTCATTGGCAATAAAGTTTCTTCATCGTTTTAAATAAATGAATACAAAACTTTGATTGTAGGTCTACGACAAACGGAAGTTTCATTTTTAGTATTACATACACTATTACAAAGCTCCAAAGAAAAAATTCTCTTGCTATCAAAATTATGTCAAAGGATGCCAAAATTACATCGACAACTGTAGATTACGGTGGTTGGCGATGGTCTATAATTTTGCCATTTAAGTTTATTGTTTGATAAACTAATAATAAACAAATTAAATATGTTTTAGTTGATTAAATAATTAAAAAATTATTTCGACATCACCTTTATTTTATTATATACACATTGAACAACTACAAAATCACCTTTATTTTATTATATACACATTGAACAACTACAAAATTTTGAGGTGTACTTTACACACTTTTGTTTATAAAAATAACTATTTTATCCTTAAATGAATTAAAAAATTATTCTATTCTATAAAATTTTAACAAGTATAAAAATTATAATTATAAGAATATCTCTAAATTCAAAAATGTAAGATGATGATTTTTAAATGAAATTATGATTATAAAAATAACATCTTGTAATTATATTTTTTTAATAATCATAATTTTATTTAATTTTTATAATTAAATTAAGTATAGAAAAGTTTACAATAATTAACATAAAGTGAAAAGCTCCCTATAATTATTGTAATTTCCCTAAAATTAATATTAAGAAACTTCCTTATACAAATTAAATAAAATTATAATTAAAAAAAGATAATTTTTAAATAAAATTATATTTATAAAAATTAGAATATTAGATTTAAAATTTATTTATTTTATTAAATTCAAGGATATTTTATAGTTGTAATTTTTTAATTTTTTCAATTTTATAGAATAAAATGGTTTTGATTCATTTAGGAATAAAATGATCATTTTTTAATATCAAAGTGATTGATTGATATAATTTTAAAAAAAAAACAATACAAAGTATGTGTTAAAATTTTATAGTGATTAAATGTATATAGAATTAAAAAAATGAAGCAGAGATAATTTTCTTTAAAATATTTTGTGTTTTAAAAGCTAACAATATAGCTTAGATTTTTTGGGGGGGGGGGGGGGTTCGGGGGAGAGGGTCAAGTGTTTTGCTAACGCAGCAAAAAATGCATTAACGTTGTAATTAGTGTTACGCAATGCATTTCATTTTAATTGCCAAAGATAAGTTTATTTCAATTAATGTTATACTAATGAAGTAGTGCTATGCAATACTATATGCCAAATATATTTTTAAGTCTTGAAATTACACAAAAATTATACCGTAAAAATATTCGATAAATATTTATTATTATAATTTAAAAATTAGGTTGATTCAATTAACAAAAGTTTGAAATATATTTTTTATTTTATAATATTTTTATTTAAAAATTATATTTGTTATATATTATTAAATTTTATATCAATTTAAACAAAAATACGAAGATGCCCTAGCCTTTTAACAGAAAAATGTTATCTTGTTAATTTTTTTACTATTTATTATAGAAAATTATTTGTTATGAATATTAAGAAAATTACTTTGTTAAAATTGATTAAGCATAATAAAATGTTCAAATGATAAACCCCCCCCCCCCAAAAAAATAAAAACCACCAAAAAAAAAAAAGCGAGGGAAACGAGAAGTGAGCTCCACTCCCACGCTCGCTCTTCGTTCAACTGTTCTGCAGCAGCTGTTTAAAACTCGATTTTTTTCTCTTTGATTCTGGCAATTTTTCAAAATAATTTAGTTTTAGGGTTAGCATTTAGTTTCAATCAGGGTTAATTTTATTTATTCACTTTTCCTACATCTTTATGCTTTTTGAATGGTGTCTGAGGTCAGGTGAGTCCATTTCTCCCCTTTGCATTTTTATCATTCTCCTTTTATGTTTGTTTGGTTGCTGAGAAAATTTAGGGAAAAATAAAAAACAGCTGTTAAGACTTGAGTTTAACTTGAGATTGATATATATAGCAATGCTTTTAAGTTTTCTAAGTTTAATTGAAAATTTACCTCAATTGACTTCAATTCAAGTTACGTGCATCCGTTGGGCATGGTTGAACTAGAGAACAGAAGAGAAAGAAAAATTTTAATAGCACATGTGTGAAATTTTGCTTACGTACTCTGAAATTTTTTTAATGTTGGAAGATTACTGTGTTGATCATGTCTTGGTTTCCTTAATTGTTTTTTTATTTGGGGCAATCCTCAGCAACAATGAAACGAAAGTTGATTGTAATTATGAAATGAGAAGAAAATATCAAACAGTGAAAACTGATTACAGCTTGAAGGTTGGAGGACTATGAGTTTTCTGTTGTGACTATCGTTTATAATTTGAGGAGTAACAATTGTATGTGCGTCCTTTTGGTCTGCTGTAGTATTGAGAATTTTTTCGAGTTATGATGAAAAGTTGATTGATTTATTTTGGTTTATTGTTGTGATAAAAACAAAATACTGATTACTTGTATGTTCTTATCATTTCTTACATGTCATGTGCTTTGATTTGTTGCCCCTTTTACTACTATCAATACCAATACTTGAACTGCTAGCTTTTATATCTGAACCATTTTTTTTTTCCCAAAAAAAATATTGTGTATGACAAAAGGTTACCTTTGCACTGCTGTAGTCTAGCAGATAATGAAGTAGGGAGAGAGATTCTTATCATTTTCCCTTCAAACACACATGAAAGTCACAGCTCTATAAGATGTATCATTGGTAATTTTCAATTATAAACTAATATATGACATTTTTAGGGTGCACAAAATAATTCAGGCCCTTAAAATGATTTATAAATTGCATTGAAATTAAATTTCAAAAATAAAAAATTTTAAATTTAAAAGATAAATCCCTAAATTCTAAAATCTGAATCCATAATTATTTCTCTGTTGACACCACCTTTCCATTCCCAAATCTGAAATGTACGAAGGCCGAAAAACTGTTACTTCCTTCTGATTCTTATACGGTCAATTCCTTGCCATTGGCTTGGCTTCCTTCTCCAGTTTCTAGTTAAAAGTTTCCTCTCAAATCTTCTTTTTCCCTTTCAATTTCACTGTTTCTTGTAGTCTTTCTCTTAATATAATAAGAACACTAATCATAGCTTTGGTCATTTATACATAAATAGATAATTAATTTAAGCAAAGGCTTTAGTTGAAGGGGCTGTCTTTTTTTTTTTTTTTTACTATGATTTTGTTTTAATTGTTTAAGCATTAGCATTAAATTTTGTATCATCCTGTCGCTGATGCCTGTCACTTTCACTTGGCCCTTGAGAATATATGGGAAAGCAATTTTAAGTTTGTAACTGAGACTCTTCCTTGTTTTGTCATAAATGGTTCTGGAATTCTTCACACTTTTAATAGTAGCAGAAAAATTTGACTGCCCTTTTAGCGTGCTTTGCTCGTGTTTCAGCGAGATTAGAAGCTGAAGAAGTTGATGCAATGCTTATTTGACTAAGAAATTTGAAGAATCTCCTTTCCAAATTATGAAGTGAATTACTCAGAGAATGTGGATTTTAATTGCTATTTGTTCATTGGTCAGTTGAAGCGATGATCAATTGTATTACTGACTTGATTTGATCTATATGTGTGGCTTAAATTACTAAATCGTCTTACTAATTGATTTGTTAAAGGTGAAGCTTACTCAGGCATTGCCCATCTTATATCTCCTCTTATACTGGCCACTGTTGTTACTGTTGTTATGGTCATTGCCATCATCATAATTGTTAACCGTATGCTGTAGCAGTCAGTCAGTCAGTCTTGATAGCACTACCATTAAGCTTTTCATGACCTTTGTGCCACGGGATTTTAGCGACCGTAAAAGAATCTGTGCAGACCCAATTAGTGAATGTTTAATGAATGAGCTTGAAATGTCTTGCTAATATGTTACTTGCTTTTCTTTGTAATTTATGCTCTGGGTATAGACAGTCAGTCACCACTTGGAATATCTTATGACCATTTGTTGTCTTAAAAAAAAATATATATTGTTTTTTATGCTAAATTAATTTTATTTTCTAATGATTGTTATATAATGTAGGTCATAAATCATAATGACAGATTGGAGAGAATCTCAAGCAAACTATCCTGTTTTACCTTATAGAATGAAGGATGAGCATGAGGATGTTCCAGAGGTTGAAGTCCAATATGGCAACAGCAGAAATGGAGAGGCATTGCAGAATTCAAGTAATAAGAGATCAAGAACAACCTCAGATTGTTGGGATCACTTCACAAAGATAACCGTTCTTGGGATAAAGAAGGCAAAATGCATACATTGTGGAGCTGAGCTGACGGCTGGGTCTGGAACATCTCACTTGAATAGACATGTGAGGTCATGTTTATCTAAAACTCAACAGAAAGATCAAGTAGATGATTGTCTTGAGAAAAAAGAGGTGATGAAAGATGACGATCAGTGTGAAGTTGCAGTTCAATCATTTGACCCAATCGTTGCCAGTCAAAAACTTGCAACATTGATTGTGAAGCATGAGCTTCCACTTAGGTTTGTGGAGTATGATGCATTTAAGGATTTGATGAGTTATTGCAATCCATTGGTCAAAAATATGTGCACAAACACTTTAAAGAGTGAGATCTTTAAGTTGTATAATTCTGAAAAGGCCAAAACAATGAAGTTGTTGGAGAATAATGACAGCAGGGTGGCAATTACTACAGACTTGTGGACTGCTAGCAATCAAAAGAAGGGTTACATGGTTGTTACAGGACATTTTATTGACAACTCTTGGCATTTGCAAAGTCGAATCTTAAGGTACTTTTCTTGTGATTGGAATTTGAAAAGCTTTAGTTTTAACATTATTTTTATTACTTCCCATATATATCTTTTGTGCAATGAATAGGTTTATAAATGTGCCAGCTCCACATACTGTTGAGTGTCTTTCCCAAGTATTGGTGAAGTGTTTGTGGGATTGGAACGTGGATAAGAAGTTATCCACCATTACTTTGGATAGTTGTACAACTAATGAAGCCATGGTTGATCGAGTTAAGGGAATGATTCCAACAGAATCAATGGTATTGAATGGTAAATTTTTTCATATGAGGTGTGCGGCTCATATTTTGAACCTAATTGCAAAGGACGGGTTGAAAGTAATTGAGGCTGGTATTGCAAAGATTAGGGAGAGTGTGTCTTATTGGAGTTCATCACCAAAAAGATTGAAAGCTTTTGAGATAACTGCACGTCAATTGCAGATTTTGTGTCAGAGAAAGCTGGCACTTGATTGTCCAACTAGATGGAATTCTACCTTTGATATGCTTGATGTTGCAGTGATGTATAAAAATGTCTTTTCTCGACTGCAGCATTGTGAGTCACAATATAAGTGCTTGCCTTCTGATAAGGAATGGGAGTTGGCAGAAAAGATGTTGGATTATCTAAGACCGTTCTACTCATTGACAGATATATTTTCGGGTACAGCATACCCCACTGCTAATATGTTTTTTCCACTGATTTGTAAAATGAGGAAATCATTAATGCAGTGGCAAATGTCTCCTATTCCTGAAGTTAAATTAATGGCTGATGGTATGATTGAAAAATTTCTGAAATATTGGCAAGATATTGATATGGTGTTGGTGATGGCTGTTATTCTTGACCCCAGGTTCAAGATGTTGATGATTGAATTCTATTTTCCAAAGATTTATGCTGTTGGTGTTGCAGAGCAGATTAAGAGAGTGCGTGATCTTTGCAAGGAAATATTTAATTATTATGAGGTTACGTCTACGGCTCTGACATGTGGGGCTGTTGCTGAATCTTCTTTAGCTGTTGGTCATTCCCTCGAAGGTCAGAGTCAAATTGGTCTTTTAAATTGGGCTGCTTTTGAAGCATTTGCAAGCCAAAACACGAAACTGACAAAATCACAGTCCGAACTTGAGAGGTACTTGGAGGAGCCTCTAGTTGAAAGAACTGCAAACTTTGATGTTTTAACTTGGTGGAAGATGAACAAAGACAGATATCCTGTTTTGGCTGAGATTGCCAAGGATATCTTAGCCATACCTGTGACGACTGCTGCCTCGAAGTCTGCTTTTAGTGTGGGGGGTAGAAGCTTGAGCCCACATCGTAGCAGACTTCATCCTGACACATTGGAAGCGATCATGTGCACTCAACATTGGTTATGGGCTGCCAATCGTGGTATTCAATTTTTTTTTTTTATTTAGAAAATACAAAAATAATGGTTTTTGTTGTACTTTTATTGTTTTAATACTTTTTTTTTTGGGTTAGGTGCAATTCCTGAAGAAGAAATTTTTACTGGAGAGGAATTGAATGATGATGAAGACAATGGCCCGCAAATTTTGAATTAGGTTATTTTATTTGTTTGCTTGTAGAATTATGGATGTGGTTGTGGAACTCTCTGTCGTAAGACTTTTGCAAGAATTTGCGTGTTTTGGATAACTTACTTAGACTTATGCTTGCATTTGCTTCTTTTGGATAATTTGTGTTTTTGTGACAAGACACAATAATGAACTTATGATGTTAATAGCGTTTAGTGAAGTACTGTTTGTAGAAAGCGGAATATGAATTGTGTTTTCATATGCTTGTTTATGATGTTACCTGTTACTAGTGTTTTGTTGAATTTTGTGCTCTACAGGAAGTAAAATTTTATAGGTTCATTTAAAGGGAGGAGATTGTCTCTCTTTTTCCTTTTATTTCTTTTTTCCCCCTTTTTAATTATAAAAATTTATTTATTTTTAATAGGTTTCAAGATAGTTTTGTTGATTCAGTTGTCCTGTTGTCAACCATCCTTGGCTGGCAACTTCATTTTAATCTGATTTTGGCAGGTCAAGAGAATGTTTCTTTATGAGTCTGAAATGAAGTTGGCTGATGATGAAACCATTGAAATTATATTTGATAAGGTGAGCAACCACTGTTGAATCTCATAATTACATGTGATCGTAGATGTTTCTTCTAAAATAAAAACCATTATATATACGCATATATAACAAATTGACCTATTGAGTTAAATGCAAAAACTTACAAGGACAGAGATAACAGAAACATTGTCAGGCTTTTAGAACACAAGTAGAATTTTTTGTCACAATTAACATGAACTAGCTTCAGCATCAACATTGTCAAAGTCTGAACTACAAACTATCTATAGCATGAATAAATTCACAGTTGTAGATAAAACTAGAGCTAATATTGGTTGAATTAGGCTAGATGGAATAGGAAGCTATCTTGTCTTTCTTCATGTATGGGCAGATTGTGAAGACTGCATGATCCTCGAATGATTGTGCTCACCTTCATAAGTGACAATTAACATTGAAGGCTCTTCTGGGCATCTCTCCACATGCTTTCTTGCTGGGCATCCTCGCACACTGCTACACTTATAGTATCCCCTGCATTTCAAAACATTTTGTCAGTCACATTCAATGGTCATTATAATCATGATCATCATCAAACATATCTTACTTACCGGACCTAGGTGTCATTTGATATAACTGTTAAAATAAAGTTTATTTAAGTAAACTTAATATTAGTAGAGTTTTTACTAAAAAATTGTAATTGTTTTGTTGTCAATAAGAATTTACATTAAAGATTGTAAAATTATTTTAATAGACAAATTTTTTAAAATTATGTTATGAAAAGAATGAAATGAAATTATCAAATAAATAAAAGATATTTCAGACATTTTAATACTTTAAACATGTTTTTTAGTGTTCACTTCAAAAGTCGAGAATTTAAGTTTTGTTGGTAAAAATAAAATAACTTATTTAATTTTTAAAATCTCTGCTAAAATAAAATTCAAATAACAATGAAAGATTTGAAAATAACTTATCAAATTAAATAAACATTTTATGATAATTGGATAAGCATATTAGACAGGCATTTACTACTCCTGTTATATTCATATTTAAAATCAGATTGTTTCCCCACTAACAACATACGCTTGACTTATTCGACCAACTTAACTTGACTTACACCATGAAGAAAGGTGAGGTTGTTGGTGTTCTAGGGGGCATATGGATGTAACATGGTTAGTGGAGTATAAATTTGGCATCTTCATCAGATTGGGTTATATTTAATTATTTTAAAAAAAAAAACTAAGCATCTTACCTTGTAATATTGTTTGGTCTAGTTTCCAGCAAGAGGTATTGTTTGGGGACTATACTCTAATGTTTTAATGTTATACGGTATGCTTCCTCGCCAGCAAAACAATTTTATGAGGCTCAAAACTTGAAGGGCTGCATAAGCCCAGCCCAATCTTAATTTGGAGAAATAAAATAATTCAGATTATGAACATGAAAATAAATGTGAACCAACCTTGGATGAGGGGAGCCCTTAATTGGTTTTTGCCCATATTTTCTCCAGGTATACTCATCTGGAGGAATATCAGCAACTTTGTTGCTAATGGCAGGCACTTTAATGGATCTCTTCACCCTGTGTTTCCTGTAAACAAATCCAAAAGACCAAACCCAATTTAATTAAATTAAAATAAAACAAATGAAACATTTATTAATTTAACTTTAAACATGAAAAAAAAAAAATTAACCTCCTCTTAGAGCAATGGCACTTGCCACTGGTGCTGCATTTGAGACTCCCATCTTCTGCTCTGCTGCCAAAACACCTCTTCTTGGAATGTTGAGAGATCTGGCTTGAGTGCTGCGGCACACCAATTAAATGGAAAGAATTATTTGAGCCTCCATCCAAGCTCAATGATGAAATGAGTGATTTTGTTGATGACATAGTCATATTGCTCGGTGTGCAACAACTACTAGACCCATCAAATTTCAGATTTATGCCACTGTTGTTGCCACCAGAGGAATACATCATCATGCTCATGTGTTGCTGCTGAAACTGCAGCCTTTGTATCTGCTGTTGATGCAAGAACTGCTGCAGGCTTTGTGCTGGAGTTGCCACTTGGAGAGCAGGGGACTTGTTGTTGCTAATATTGTTATTATTATTGAAAGTTGACAACTTTTCTCTCCTCGTTGATGATGATGATGGGGTGGTTTCAAAGAAATCATGAGGTGGGATTACTTGGAGTGGCTTTGGTGATAGAACTGGCCTATTGAGATTATTATTAGGGCTATCCAAGAAGATGTTTTGAGGCAAATTCGAAGGTGTTTTTGGTTTCAGGTAGTTTTTTCTCAACTTTCTGACTCTTCTTGTTCCATGGCTTAAAAGTGACACAACCCTTTTGAACTTAAACACAACCTCATCAGTTTCCAAAGCCAAGTTCCTGTATTGATGATGAACTTGAAGATGATCTTTATTATGTTGAGACAAAAGATTTAGAACTCTGTAGCAGCTCTCAACAGCTACCTTGTTTGCTCCTTCAACCTCCTCCATGAGACTCAAAAGTCCAAAAGGAGCCAAAAAAAAAAATTAAAACAGAAACAAAAAAACAAAAACAAAAACAATCTTTAATGAACAAAACAAGCCAAACCCATTTGCATATTTAGGTGGGATTTACTGAGATGGGATACTGATCAAAATGTTTCTTTATGTGATATCATCATCATATTGAGATCATGAAAAGACTTCTCAGAAGGAAAGAACGAAATTAAACTATTAGCCATTATTTAACGGCTAAATTTTGAGGGGAAAAGGAAAAAAAAAAGGAAAAGGTGGTGATGATGAAAGAACAAGGAGAAGACAAAATATAAAGGAAAAAAAAAGTTTTGTTTTGATTAAAATTGTGAGATTGGATTATTGGAATGCCGTTGAAATTATTACTCAGCTTGAATAGAAAGATGTGAAAGAAGACTTTAATCACTTTATGGAACGCGGTTAAAACGACACAAAAGAAAACAAAGAGGCTCTTTGTTTTTTTGAATTAAAATCAAAATCATTGCTATTATTTATTATTATTATTACTATTAAAGAAATCGCAATGCCATGGGGAGAAGAGTAGAGTGCTCTGGTCTTCTCTGTCCAGTGCAGTGATAATTAAAACAGAAAGAAACTGAAGTCTCTGCCAAAGATCCTGCTTTGGGTCCCGCTATTTCCACTCTTTATTCTTTCCTTTTATTTATTTTTTTTTAATTTTCTTTATCCAACATTTCCATCAAAATAATGTTGCATTTTGACATTTACCAAGTGAAAGTGATGACGATGAACTTCTACAAGAACAAGCTACAAATTAATTTCTTCCATCATTTTTTTGTCTCTAATGGATATTGGTTAAGGATTTATATAGTCAGGTATCGTATTATTGTTGATTCAATTAACTCATTTTACGTTGTGTCCTCTTATTATTTCTCTGATCATTTTCGTATCATTTTTTATAAAACTCGAAATGCGTAACATTATTCATAGAACTTAATCGATTAAGAGTGAGCATAAGTAGGAATAAAACGATGCCGTTTTGTTTGAGACCAAAACAAAAATTAAATAAATAAATAGAGGCAAAACGGTATTATATTACAGTTTATTCCCAGATTACGTTCACTTTAAACTTAGAAGATTATTGTTATTGTTGCTTTTATTATTATTAGACGAAATCAGTTGTTTAATTTGACGTAGGGTCAGAAGGTGCCGTCAGTGAGTAGGGCCCACGAGTCCACTGCGGTCATCTCGAGTTAACTGTTTTGGAAAGAACGGACGGTGGCCGTCGTTACAAGTGGAGGCAGTCAGTCTGTCAAATAAAGACAGCGAGCCTAATTTCTTACGTTTTCTCAAATAGATCCACAATTTTTTCATTTTCACCACATAGGTCCTCAACCATCAACAGGCCAAGGATTGTCGCCCGTGAATCCCCAACGCAAATAACAAACTAGAGAGCAAACTACGTCTCTCGGATGACCTAGATTTTACGTGTCAGACGAATTACGTCATATTTAATTAAAGAATAATAATGATTCCAAAATTATTATTTTTATTTTGACTGGCTCAAGAATTGATTACGATTACCTTCAAACTTATAATTAGCCCAATAACAAAACTCAGTCAGTCGATGAGAATATTTTTACCGTCGGGTAGTTCTATTATTTTTTTTTAATTTTTAAAGAGAACGGATAAAAGAGGAACCTATGTGATGCCGATAAATAAACTATGTCATAATTTGAGAGATCGTAAAACGTGAAGGACTCAAATGCTGACACGCCCATCAATGATAGTTTCGTTGTCTGTCAGTAAAGTGAGGTTAAGTGGGACCAAAAAGTAAGCAAAGTCAGGACAACAGTTGACCTGACAGAGATTATCTCTGATTGTCCTCCATCCGACGATCATGAGTTAAGCACTCAATTCATTTTTTTTTTCTTTCTTTCATTTCTTAAAGCATTAACAATAATTATTTACTTCTCCTTTAAATACATTTTCTTCACTTCATTGCATTACTAACGTGATGCAAAATTAAAGAGAGGGGATGACATTGATCGAATGGAATTTTCTAAAAGTTTGAAGTTGGATATATCGTGTTAAGGATTGAAATATATTCGGTGCTGAAGAACAAAGGACCAAAATTGTGGTCCTTAGAGAACAATATCATGAAAAAAAAAAGGAATTGATAAAAAAATTAAAATAAAATTTAAAAATTTCGCCCGTTGATCTTGAAAGTGGGCTGTGGAACAATATATCTTGTGACTCAATTGTTTGTCTCAAATTTAATTTTAACGTCTCATAAGTGGATCATAATAGTCAATTTAGATTTTTAAAAGTGTAATAAATTGCTAACTTGATTGATGTAAATAATTATGCTTAGTTGCACATATTTAAGTATCTACAAACGACAATGCACTAAATCTTATGGGAAAAAAATTAAAACGAATTAAAAATAAAATTACTACGAATGTTACCGTGAATTTAAGTAATTCAACCCTGTGTGATTGCCAACTGCGTTAATTTTTTTTTTCATAATTATTTTGCACTAGAATGTGATTGATTGTATATTTTATCAATTCATAATTAGCATTATCCACTTGGAACCCATTGAGCCAGCTAATGGTGGCGCTGCTGGTGCAGCAAAAACACATACCTTCATTGGCTGATAATGATTGTTGGGAAAACTAGCCTGTAAACGATGATGATTGACCTTAACTCAATAATTAATTAAGTTATCACAATATAATTAAAGGAGCATCATTAGTTAAGCCTCCGGATGGCCGCACTTGGTTTGCTGCCTTGAAGTCTAGGGTTTGATTGATTAGCCCTGTGGTGCCTTTTTGAGGAATAAAAATTTTTATTCATTCATCACTCAATAATATTAAAATGATTTTGGATTGAATCTCGATGAATATAAAACTAAACATTAGTAACTTCAAAACGTAAGGTGTTTGGATGTACAACATTCTAATGTTTCAATTATTCTAGTTTTATCTTGAAAGGTTGAAAAATAGATATTGTATCAGAGCGTGTTATCTTAATCTTTTAATTTTATCCACATATTTTTTTTTAAAAAAAAATTTCAAATGTCACACCAACTTTAATCGGGCATGTTATTATTGTCTATCAAAAATTGAAATTGCGTTAAGGTGTGAGAATTTTCAAACCTTGAAGAGCACACTTCCTTAGTGCCACACCCATTTAGCCATAAAGAAATAAACAATCATTGCTTGTTTAATAATTTCTAAGAAAGATTAAAGTGACATGACGTACACTCAAAAGATTGAATTGGAATCTTTAATACACAGTACATGTTTTCTAATTTTAAGTACGTTGATAAAATGGGATTAGATTTTCCAGTTGGTTTCTAAATTTTTGGGTTATATTATATAAATGTAAAGAATTTATTCGATGATACTGACAGCCCACGTATTTGATTCTTATTGGGATGGTTATCAATAAGATCCTCAGTTCTCTCAATAATAACTGAACATGCGGACTGTCGCTCATCTATAACCCCCAATCAAAATCATAAATATTTAGAGTTTTAATAGACTTGAGATTGTAATATATTTATGCATTATAGCCATTAAAAAAAGAAGAAAAATCACTTGTACCTACATGTTATGATTTTATAAATTGAAAATCTAGTACTTGTGACTTTAAATAGACCTTTTTTTTGTTTTTTTTTTTACTTTGGCTTGTAAATTCCATCGGTTCACGCTTGTAAAAATATTGATTAATACTCAATTAAAGGGTGATTGCCAAATCCTTGAATATATATTATCAAAGTGGGTCTTTGACCCAAATTGTTTCTGGCCAATTGGAATAAACAAATTTGGCAACGTACGTATGCAACATTTGATGATACTCCACTAAAACGAAGACAAAACTTGATGATAAGTTTTTAAAAGGCTGCTTACAAGACTTCCATTAACTACATATTTTATTTGGTTAATTTGGAATTGTTATGTCAAATAATTGACTAATTGTGAGATTGTGTGTTCACTTTTCTTTTGACATTAATATGTATTAATTATATATAGGCGAGTCATTATCTGGATTCGATATTTTAATAGGGCAAGAGATAAGTTAAAAATTTTGAAATATAAATTTTAATATAATGCATAACAAATCACATTACATTTAAGTGTGCGTTTTTCTTTTTCTTTTTTAATTTATTTTTTACTTCATTAAAGTAAGAGATCACTTGTTAAAAAATTACTCTAGATACACTTCTATTATCCTATAAGTAACCTTTGTTTCAATAATTTAACATGGGGTATTCACCTAACTTTATGGTTATGTGTTTAGAAATTTGTTAATTAATTTAACAAATATGTATGAGTTTAATGAATATGTATGATTGCCATTTCGTTAAGATTGTAAAATTTTTTGTGTTGAAAAGCAAGATGTTTGTAACTCGAATTCCGTTGGAATGAGTGTGGAAGGGATTGGATTGCCATTAGACTAAATAATAAAAAGAATTAACAGTAAATACATAATAATCACAAAAACCTTAGTTCGAGAAGGAAAAAGAAAGACTAGAAAATCGTATAACTAATTTGATTTTTTATTTTTATAAATAAATGTCTCTACTTATGCGCGAGATACAAAAGCATGATATAGTTGTTTAATTCTCACACTATTTAACTGAAAAGCTTAAGTTGTTAGATAAGGAATAAAAAATTATACTTATACTATGAGTTAGACTTTACCTCAAATAATAAAATATTTTAGATACTAATCTCTCATCTTAGAAATTTATGAAATTTGGGCTCAATGTCTTAAGCTAGAAACTTGGCAACAAGCTTAGTACACAATCACAACATATCAATGTCTCATATTGAAAACTTAGAGGGTAACAAATTTAATTAAAGTGAAGCCATGCACAAGACCGATTGAGTGGATTTCTCTCTAATACACTAATAAAAAATTGTATAACTCAAAAGCTTAAGTAGGTAGATAAGGGTTAAATATATTAACAATCTTAATTATTTCAAAGTATACCAGGAAATATTATATTATGTTTCTCACTTCTCTCCATCATGTCACCAAGTATTCACTATAATAATTAGATGCAATGAATTAAGAGTGTACTTGTAATATCCACGTACATCAACTAGTCCAATAATCATGGCTGATTGAATCAGACCAAATTAAGAAATTAACCATTCGTTGGGCTTCTAGAAAATAGAAATTGATCAATCAATGACCTACTGAGCACTCAATACGCAACTGACTCTTATTTTATGATCTCAGTTGTCAAAGCAACGTTGAATAAATATTTTTCCCAATAAACAAATTAAAGCATTAATCGAAGATAAGTTTTTTAACAGAATCAAAATATGGGTCCGCCCCCAATTTGCTTACAATCTATTCTAAGGCCACGAATTAGGACTAGTTTTCGTTGATATTTTTAAAACAGAATCCTCGGCCTGTATGCACGATTAATATTTCATTGCCGAGCTAAGTTTTCTGGTGGGTTGTTTTGATTGGTTTAATTGTTTAAATATGATTTACAAAATATATTATAAACCCCACCAGCTAATTGGTGAATGTAAAATCAGTAAGAATTTGTCTCCATATATCGTAGTTGAAGTCTAAGTTGAAATCAACTTTTAAAAGAGAGAAAATCTAACTCCCAAAACATATAGGAACACTGAAATCCTCAACCTAATTAACAAAGTGAAAATATGATCACTGCTCGACGTGGAGTAATTTGTTGGTCAGGTAAATTTAAGGAAATTGGAACTTCGCTGTATATCATTATCTAGCAATTAGAGAGTTTAGAAGCATTATTATTAGAATGAATTGCAACAATTTAAAAAAATAATAAAAAAATTGTAACTAAGAGTGTGTGTGTGTTTTTTTTTTCTGTTGAATCACATTCAATACACCAACTGAAGATGAAAAATCTAGCAAAAATGAATTCAAGTTCTATCTATGCGTGTACATACAATTATTTTATATAATTATATTGAAAACAACTTAAAGACCATATAGAGAATACCAGGCATGTTTTAACTTGCTTCTTTTTCTTTTTTCGGTCTGAATTCCTGGCATTGTGAGTACAAATTGCTATAGATTTTATACTAGTAACAAGAGAAGTACAAGCCATGCAAGCACTGAAGCCATCCTCAGTTTAAATTCAGATGCTAGGGTTCCAATGCCTTTGATCATTGATTTTATGCAGTGGCAGTGCAACCATATGCAGCTTATGAACAGCATTTTTCTCATCTCCCTGTTGGATTCACCATCTGTGAGAAAATTGCACTATCTTGATCTGAACTTTCATTTGATCCATAGTCACTTCCAATGCTGCGGTCTCTAGCATTATCATCTTCAGCACCATCAATGCTACTTCCCCGCGAACGATTTGATAAAGTCTCTGTGCTTTCAACCAACTGAAGAACAAATTCTAGATTCCACAACACGTCTCCCATTGAAGGCCTATCAATTCCTGAATCAGACAAGCACTTTTCAGCTGTATCCGCGAACTTCTTTAAGCACTCAGGGCTGATTTTATCCTTTAGGAGAGGATCAATAATGTCGTCAAGTATCCCTTTTCGTTTGCAATGCAGTGCCCAATCTGCAAGACTGACTTGCTCCTTCGGAAGGCTAGGATTCAGAGCAGGCCTTGCACACAAAACCTCGAAAAGGACCACTCCGAATGAGTAGATATCCGATTTTTCAGTTAATTGTTGCCTTTTGAAATATTCAGGATCTAAGTAGCCAAAGCTGCCCTTCACCACAGTACTAACATGGCCATTTTCCATGTTAGGACCAGTTTTCGATAGCCCAAAATCCGAAACCTTGGCAACCCAATTCTCGTCAAGCAGAATGTTTGTTGTCTTTACGTCTCTGTGAATGATTGTGTACTTAGCCCCTGTGTGAAGATAGTGAAGTCCTCTAGCTGCTCCAATGCAAATCTCCAGCCTTTGCTTCCATGAGAGAGGCTTCTTGGTATTGTAAATATGCTCCCTTAGAGTTCCAAGAGCCATGTAGTCATAAACCAAGCACATTTCGTTACCTTCCTCACAGAAACCAATCAAAGATACCAAATGCTTGTGTCTTAGCTTTGAAAGCATCTCAATTTCTGTCACGAATTCGTTCACTCCTTGTTCTGAGGATGGGTTTGATCTTTTGATAGCCACTTTCAACTTATCCTCGATGACACCTTTATACACCTTACCGAAACCTCCAACTCCAATGACATAAGACTCATCAAAACTCCTGGTAGCATGTTTAATCTCTGCCAGTGAGAAGCGGCGACAAAGACCCTGAGCAATTGCTGAAAGATGGCTACTAGCATTGCTTTTGCCTGAGATTGTTGATTTGCTTTGTGTTGTTTGAGAATGCCCGTAAATGGGCAGCCAGCTAGACGTGTGTGATTCTGTTCCAGGGATTCTCTGCTTTCTTTGGTACACAACAAAGCACAGGGCAGCTACAAGACCAAAGGCGGCTGCTCCTCCAGCAGCACCCCCTATCACGTGGATATTGGACTTGGATTTATTACTAAAATCTTTTGTGCTGTTACCTTCAGACTTAGCAGGCAATGCTGATGGCTCGGGATTGGGGCCTGCTAAGTTTTTAGCTGTTTCTATCTTGAATATCTCCAATCCATTAAGAAGTGCGTCAAGATATTCAGGTTGATATTTAAGTGATGGTGACATTGCCACAAAAATCTGATCATCACCAGGCAAATCCTCGACATATACCGCGTAATCTTTATAAATTGGTACTCCTTGCGCGTGCGTCCAAGCAATCACATCAGCATCTGCCTGTGCTGTTTGATTGTTGATGTAAATATTGAAAACTCTTTGATTGATTTTGTTTATTTCTGGTTTAAACTCACAGAAATGCAACCTTACATAGTAAGTAAAATTGGCATCAACCCGGAAAATCCATGTGAGATTGAAATCCAAATTGGTATGAGGATCAACTCCCATATACCTTGCAGTCATGTAAACATCAGGAGGAGCAGAATAGTCTGGCAAAGATTTGTAATCAATTTGAACCTCATCAGCCTTCATAGGGATCCCATATCCAGCTCCAAACAAATAAGGCTCGTCATTCTGCCAACTCCTCATAAGACCACCAGAATCATTTTTTGGAGGAATGTATTGCCCTGCAACATTCAATCTAAACATTGTCTGCATATTCGCCGTCATCCCATCAGCATTTTCGCCCAAACCAACGATAATGGCCTGTTCAAACAAGTCTGGAGATGGAACCAACTCTATCCCATTGATAAAGGCAAAAGTTCCAGGATGCTTATCAGAAGGCCTAAAGGTAATTTTCAGGATATCAGAATCCATCGGAGCCAGTGAAAACTCTTTAATGAGATAAGCTTGTGCAAGAGCCTGTGCTGTTATTGAAGCACTAAAATTGCTCAAAAGGGTAACGTCATTGGCAACAACAGAGAAATAAGAATTTGCAACATTGAGCTCAGGATAGGTAGATGGATAGAAATGGAATCTAACCCAATAACGCGATTGTGATCTTATTGGAAGCTCATAACACATTTCTCGCTTGAATACTCTGGCATCCATGTATGGAACCTGAGAGACAAGTGAAGAGTCTTGGTATGTGGCTCTAGTTGGTTTTGATTCCCCTTTGCTCAAGTACTTATCATCTGGTTCCCAGCTGCGTCCATCCGCATCAATGCCGCCGTCTTTTGAGCCACAGCTCAAAGTTAAAGCTCCAGGGCCATCCCCACCTCCACCTCCACCTCCAGAGTCTTGTGCGTGTAGAGTACTAGTGACGGAGCTAAATATACAAACAACAAAAACCAAGGCTGGGGAAATGCTATACATCATGCCTAAAATGAACGCGCAATTAGCGTACAGGAAAATCACCCCGGAAAAAATAAAGGACTAATTAAAGTGATCAAAGAAAAAAAAATTTGAAAAAACCAAAAAGGAAAGCGAAGAAAAATGTTTTCCTGTACGCGGAAATCACAATGTTAATAGGGGCCTAGCCTAAATCAGAAGCCAGGGAGGGATCCATGGGAGCTCTATCATTATTTTAACAAGCTTGCCTGGAAAAAAGGGACCAAACCAGGCAAGAAGAAATGAGGAAGGTTTCTTGAGGCTTGTTCCTTTGTATTTGGTGTCTAATTTTTTGCCTGGGGATTTTGGTCCAAAGAGGCTGTTTGAGAGTTTGGGAGCGGCTTGCTGGAGAATCAACGAAGGAGAGCAACAATCGTTATTGCATGATTTGTTTGATTGGTTCTCAATGCTTTGAAAGCTTAATTTAGCTTTTCTTTTCTTTGTTTTTTTTTCCCCTTAAAATTCCTGTGACTTCAATTTATTTTTCCCCGGCATGCATAGTTTTTTGGGCTGGCATATGCTGTCATTTGCATGATTTGCAATGCATCCGAAAGTTTAACGTCATAACGTTTTATTAGTAAATTACGAAAAACAAGTGAACACTACTTCATTAGTCAGAGAGACGTAATGAATTTTATCCATCAAACAATTAAAATAGTTCACGAAAAAGAAGCTACAAGAGAAACTAAGGATGAAATAATGAATTACGTCTTGTCGTTTAATTAATAATAAACTAATGTTTCTTCTATATTAATATTTCTTTATGATGTTAGTAGCAGCATTTTTAGATAAATTTGTGTGCAAAATTTGTTTAATTTTGAGAAAACAATAAGATACGCAATACCAATTTGAAAAATAAAAATCAAAGCGTCAAAGAAATTGAACCACGGGAGATCAAATAATTAAACACCATCATCATAGATATCAGTTGGTTCAATTGGTTAAATCTCTTGGTGATACAAGGGGAGAAGGTTTCGAACTAGTGGTGGAATTAAGATTGTCAGTTAATGGAGGTCATAATGGAGAAATAATAAACTTAAGGAGGCCATAAAACAATAATATAAATCTAAGGGAGCCCAGACATAAATTTTGCAAAGTCCCCTCATAAAGAAATTTTTTTATGGATGCCGGCTGTTAGGAGTTCCATTGAAATGGAGCCATGAAACCCAGGAAGCAAATAATTTGATGGTTTAACAAAAATAGAATTAATGGTTATACTTGTAATTAAGATTGATTTTAAGTAACAATAAAATCAAATCCTGATTGAACAAAACACAACATGGGGGAAGGAAGCTAAAGGCCACTCGTTATTCCATGGCTGTTACAAGTTAATTTAAGTCGAGTATGTATATTGCATAACAAAAATTATGCATAATTTATTAGAATCAGTTACATTAGTTATATATATCCTAATTATCATTGTGATTACTGGTTTTTAAAAATAGATACGGGAATAAGAAAACAATAATGAATAATAGTGACTTATAGTTCACTATCATATCCTTAATTAGCTAACAAGGTTTATATATATATGTAGTGTACATGCAAACCGTGGAACTACTTACATTATAGAACCTAATTTACAGTTATAAGGATGCTATTTTCATACACGACAGGTTTCGAACTAATTGTAAGAGGTTTATGTAACAATTTTTAAAATTCGGTGGGGGGGTTTTCCACAAATTTCAAACAACACACGTGTATATATTATTTGTATCTTGAAGAGGCTAGCTCATCGAATGTGCCCAAGTTAACAAAACAAATGAAAGAGACTATGAGAGCTCCTGATTTCGTAAAAACCCTAGATATGCGCATGTCAAATTTAGGCACCGAAAGAATAGGAATATCTAGCATTACTCTGAATAAAAAGCAAATATTTGTTACCGCACACCAAATTTAACTTCGGAAATTACCACTTTATGGTTAGAAATGAATGGCGATGACGTTAAACTATTCACAACTCCATCAATGGACGCGCGACGTCTGCGATTCACCTGCCGACTCTTATTTCTCTCATTAAAGCCCTCTACATCATCTCCTGCATGATTCGGTCGGGTTGGTGTCGTTGCAATAAAACAGAAAAAATATATATATTTTCGTAACAATTTCTTTTTTTTAGGGTTCAGATTTTTTTTACATATATTTATATATATATATGTAAAGAAAATATATATAAATAATCAAATTCTTTCAAAAACTAAACAAAACAAAACAAAAACAAAAAAAAAAAGGCACCCCCGCCCGCAGAAGCTCTAAAAGAACTTTCTATATTAGGCGGGCCGCGCCAGCTGATGCTGCTGCGGCTGCCGCCATCTCAGATTATATTCAGGTGATCAAATTTATAATTTCATTTTTTTTATAAAAAAAAATGGATAAAAACAAAGCGAGCCTTTCACAGTCAGTTTCATCGTCGTCGTCGGCGTCGTCGTCATCAATGCTGACGTCTTCAGACACAGAGGAGCTGAGGCGGATGCCGCTGGCTCCAACGTCATTGAGCAAGAACAAGAAGCGGTTGTCGAAGCAGCTGTCGATGTGCGAGACTCCGCGCGACATTGCATGGGAGAAGAGGCGGCGGCAGATGCTGAGGCAAGAGCGGAGGAAGAATGGGATTCATGATTCCGATCAGGATTTGTTGACTGATGAGGATTTGCACGAGCTTAAGGGTTGCATT